>VTON01000001.1:3187500-4582500 GCA_009617725.1 Hydropsyche tenuis | reverse complement strand
ATTTCATAAAAATATATAATTCGACTTTTATACTCGTTTTTAAGGGATTATTTTAAATTTGATTCATTCATAAAAAAATATGAATTATGAGCTCAATGAAAAATTTAAATGGGGCAATTAAAATTCAATTTAATACAACGATTTATATACTTTCCAGTTTATATTATGTAAACGTTTTATTTAACTTGAAGGCTGTGTTTGTCTGAACAACGATTTATCACCGCTTTTAAAATTACGACGTGTAAATTCTATAATAGAATCAAAAAGAACATTTCTTAATTTTTTTTTATATACACATCAAATAACAACAAAAACGTTAATCAGCACATATACATATACTTCAATCAACAACAAAAGTTGAAAACGTCCTTGCGAAACCATTTAAACGAATATAATACAAAATAAACACGCAGATTAACGCAGCTACGTCAACCCCTTCGAACGGAAAATAATAAAGCCTTTGATGATAAAATAGATTAAAGTTTCCCCCATCGTCCGATCCGATCCGCTAAAACAATTCGGTATCGAATGATCGAAACGACCCCGTGGCCGTCTCTCGTTTTGACCCTTTCGAAGTTGCGTATCTGAAACACAAACACGACCTGAAATTCGGGAAATTGAATTTTAACCGAAGTCACGAGGTCCACCCGGATGGCTGAAAACTATCGCCGATTTCGGGAAATTGTTATCGCTTCACAATGTCCTCGTTATGGGTTCATTGCGATGGAACTTTCGCACCGTGTAAGGGCGATTTGAGGAATTTTATCAAATAGAGACGTTTCTTATGAGCTTTTCGAAAAAGGATAGTTTGTAGTTGATTTAACTGATTTTTTTTAGTTCATTCTAGTACTATTGGTACATATATGTACATATAAGTTTTTTTTATATTGTATTTAACTTTTCAGAAAACTTTTTTATATTCAAAAAATATTCAGATAGTAATTATAAAAATGTATTATAAAAACTGAAAAATTTCAATTACATCAACTGAAAAAAGGAATTAAATGTAATTGAGATCATTTCAACACATTTTTATTGTCTTTTAAGTGAGCACAAATTGTTAAGCATTATGACATTAAACTTTAATGATATATTGAATTTTCAGCAAATTGTTTTGTGCTCAATTTTCGAATTTATAGTGAAATCTATAGTTGTATATACGTATAAAACGGTGAGTCAATTATACAAAACAAACAAACTGACAAAACAGATGGTGTTTTGCTTCACGCGAAGTCCATTATCATGAAATTGCATGAACGTATATTGATACTTTTGGTGATCAGTATCTTTCGCTACGTTGTATTTTTTTTCCATAATGCGAAAAAAATAATTTCGATTTTAATAGGTTACTGTGAAATAAAAATGAAAAAAAATATCGAATTTCCGATAGATTCTGTAATAATTGAATCACTTGTCGAACATAAAAATTGAGAGAAAACCGTTTTAATATCACAAATGCAAAAACATATTTTCTTACACGGGATCAATTTTGATTTCTCAGAATTTCACAAAAAATTATAGTATTTTTAAAATGGTCTATCCTAAATATAACTCTTTAATTTCAGTACATATTTACAACGGGTTTATACATTAAATTTAATTTGTTCAAATATGTACATCTCGAAATAATTTTAAAACAATAAAAATTATTTGATAATATTTTTTTTCGCATCGCAAAAATATTTCAACATCAGAAAATTTCCGAATACTTTCAGAAATAAAGTAATCACTATGCGACGAAAAAAATTAAATTTATTAAAAAAGCACGCTTAGGAGACGTCACGGTGTCTAATTAAATTTTAAGTTTCGAGCTAACGAACGCGTATTTAGAGCGAATCAGGAGCTCTATTTAATTTTCAGAATCGCCAAGTCCATCTTCATTAAGCTGATGAAATTTTCTATGTTTATATACCGCGTACGAGTGAAAAATACAAAAAAAATGCAAAAATTTTGATGTGTTTCAAATGCTCACTTTCCGGCTTCCTCGACGACGGTCGCCAGTATGAACTCTGTGGACTTGTCGTTCGATATAACGTGACAGTCGTCCACGTCCACGTCGGGTGACCTGAAATAAAATATACCAAAATGATAACATTTTAACTACAAGACTTTTGCTCTGATAGAAAAATCCATTGAATTGAAATTTTTCCTTAAAAAAAAAAAAAAATGAGTGAGCTTTATTTTATTGAAAGAAAATTTAAAATTTTTCATTGAGCACAGCTTTTAGAGTACCTATTACTGAAAGAAGAAGATAACTTTCTAACTATTTTGCCGGATAGTTTCAAATGAAGTTTATGTGGTGAAATCTATCTCGCGTGTCGCTTAACTTTAATGATAAGTGGTAACCGGTGCATTTGACAAGTATGTATAAACCATCGACTAGTTTATAATTCATTCAACGAAATTAACTTGTATCATGATACGTCCTGATTATATAATTTGATCAACGTCGCTGTCAAAATGTTAAACCGGCGAACAAATGAATTTTTAATGTTACACAAAATGTGAACATAATATTAATAATAATTTGTAAACACGAACATGAAGTGAACTTCGGATTTCATACTTGAACCGTTAACGCACACGCGCACATCCAATATTAATATTTAATATGTAGGGTCACACGTTATATGGGTAGGTCCTGTAAAATCGGACGTCGGATATGAGAGCCTGGAACCTCTCCCTAATTAATCAATTACGAGCGAAATCCTCCGGAGATTGCTTCACTAATTGAACAAACCGCCGACTTATATAGCGACCTATAATATATGTACAATAACTATATAATATAACCCAAATGTGTCCCACTTTGGGCTAGACGTCCACGAAAATCATCGGTGGACCGCAGACGCCCTTTTACAAGGGCACGACTTGACAATTGCGACATATAAGAGCGATAAATTAAACATTCTGTAATAGTCTTCTATTATACGAAAACCGTTTTATGACCGGCTTTCCATGTAAAAAAACCAATTCAATTTGCTCCCTTATTAAAATAAAGTCTAATAATATTAAAATCCGCTTTTTCAGCAAGTAAACTGGCCTATAGTCGTATTGAAGTTGGACAGTTTCGTTTTCTTGGTTGGGTAGCTTATCTTCGGACTTTGAGGGTCCCTTCGAAGATTTCTTAGACGATATCGTATGCGGCGTTTAAAACTTTTCCCGTTTGTACAATGCGAAAAAATATCTCGTTCGTATTTAGTTAAAAGTTTTCGCGTGCTCCATGTGTAGGGGGTTGGGTATTTTTTTCCTTGTGTGTCGTTTTGAATTTTGTTTATGTTTTCTGTATGTAAATGTATTTTAAATTGAATGCTTGGGTATATTTAAATTCATAGTACATATTATATTTAGAAACGTTGATAAAAATATGAATATCATATAAAAAATCGCTTAATCGTAGCAGCATATAGAATTGTTTGCGTAGCGAAACCACCGCTACAATATCACTTTTCGTATACATGCACGTATCTAAAACACACCTGAAAACTTTATCGACGAATTTTCAACGCACCTTGTATTATTACGGGTTGTAATGGCGGTTTTCCGCCGTTGAATATTTTGACGCCTATTAGACGCAGCACGTGCGTAAAACTGAATTACGTTATGAAAATTTGCATGAAAAAACACACGGTCTCGCGTATTATACACCGAATAAACCATCGCGCGGTATACGGTGATATAAAAATCCACGATTATAGGCGCCGAAGGAAAAAAAGGCGGTCGTAAAATGAAATTCGCAACTGCAAAAGGAGGGAGATCCGCACTCGCGGCATTTCCACCTCGATCCACCTTTTCCGAAGCCCTATTTCCCACTGAAAATCAAGAAAAATGTACCATCCCAGTTCCTCGGGTTAAATTAAACGAAATAAAATCCTTCATAATTCTCCTCCCCTTGCCATCATCTGCTGTCGTTTTGTCGTTATGAAGTTTTCGTCCTTTTTCCCTTCGCGTTTCATATAAAATAATTAGATCGCGTCGCTGCTCCGGTGCTAAATGATGAAAGGACGTTCTATACAAGTAGGAATGCGGTTCTTTAAGATCTTTCGATATCTAATAATTTTATATTTGGTCGTGTCCGATTGGCGCCGGACTTATCACTGGATCGAAAAATACACACGGCTTTAATTAAGAAGCGTTTTGTTCGTCGGGTATGCTTTTGATATTTAAGCTCGGCCTCGTTATGAGGCAACTCGAGTACGCCTGAATTAATTATCTATTCGCTTTGAGAAAATACTTTTGTGACTTTGATACACAACATACGCGCATAAAATTGGATTTCTTAATTAACAAAAATATGAAATTTTTGAATAGATATTTCCTGAAATACAATTTGCCAGATATCATATTATCCTCATTGAATTTTTAAAATATCTTTAGAAACACTTTGTTCAACTTTGTTCACTTTAATATAATATGTAAAAACTTCAATTCAAATATTTTTGAATTAAATATTAAATTATGGGGTCGTATTTTATCCAGCATAAAATTTTCAAATCTAAAGCATTTTTGCTATAGTATAACATCATTCGTGCTACTGTAATTAGCGGTGCAGAAGCTTTTAGACGCCCTGTAGTCTCCTCGAGAGAACATTTTCACAAAAGCTCTCGTCTATTCTTTATGCACGATTGAAAAGAAAAAATAGCTCGTGATTAAATCCCATACCATTTACTAGAAAATATTTTCATGAACTCATTCAGATTCGTCTTCGAAAAAAAAACACATCATGCGCAAACGTACTTCGAGAAAAATACAATCGCACCTCGATGCACTTTATTTCAATCACTTTAAACAAAACCTCGTTTTCCCACCCAAAAGAACAAATCCATTCGAATTTTCCGTCCACTTTTCGCACACGCGGAAGCGCCATATATTACAAAGCACTCCGGAAGGCACTCCACACCGTCCCCTATATAAAATAGTGAAAACGGGCACTCGCGCATAAACAATATCGCTTTCCATTTCATTTGACGGCGATGGAATCAAAACGTGACGAGCATTATGCTCGAGGCCCGAAGAAAGCCCGCCGCTTTCCGGCTATATTTGTGCTAAACGCGAGATGCCCTTTTCCCTTCGACTTCTTCTCGTCCCGGGAAATACTGCCGACTCTTTTCCGGGTTATTACACACAGCCTTCCCATCAATATTCATAATCTCGAGCCGACGTAAGGGCGTTCAAAATTGAAATTCGAACGCCGCGCGTGCCGTTTGCCGCAGACATGTTTATACGAGGCGAGCCGTTCGATTTAATACAATCGATTGGTTTCATTTGTTTAAGCTATTTCGATATAAATTAACTTTTTGCACGTTCGAAAAAAATAATTAATTAGGTACACCATACTGATTGTTAAATAAAAACGATCAATTGTTATTCAAATATATCAGAATAACAGAATTTAATTTTATTAAAAAATTTATTTACAAATCAATCAGTTTTCAAATTCGTCTGATTTTTTTATTTTCATATGGCATCTACCTAAATATACATATATTTTTGTTTTTATCGCAGCACCGAGACCCCTTCAGACCCTTGTCACGTGAAAATATAAAATTTCCCAAATAAAATTGTGTGATTATTGTGACCTCTCGTTGTCCCAGACGGAAGCGGGACGGGGTTAAGTTATGCTTGACATTTTTATTAAAGGATATTTAAAAGAAAAAGAGAAGGAATAAGTTAGAATTCAATATATCTCATATGTTCACGGTGACCTGACAAGAACAAACGGACCTATTCGAGTGATCGCCAGAAAATCGAATAATACGTGAATAAATGAGATAAATAAATAGAAAACGTCTTTCATGTCGTGGGAAAACATTTGTTTTATAAATCGGTTACGATTTTCAGAACATTCCCGATTAATATATATAATTCATAGGTTGACGTCGAATATTTTAGTCCATAAACATTAAAATGTTAAGTCAATTTATGGCTCGAAAGTAAAAACATACGTGCCAGTAGAAATTCCATAGATCATACGCGTAAGACTATAGATTATAACATTTTTATAAATAAGACCAATAAAGAACACGCTGGTGTATAATACCTCGGTGCGGGATTATTTTACATATTTTCGTATTCATGCGATACAAGAGAGTGTAAATTTATGTGATTATACGATGTGCTCGCGAATTTTATTCCCAGTTTGCTTCGGGTAACCGGAAAACGGTCCCCCGACGATGATAAATAAGATTTGAACAACGAAATAAGAGGCTGCGTTTTGAAAATTACGCGCCTTTACACGCTGTACGCGCGCGAAAAGCACCACGCCCGCCCTACGGGTTGAAATTCGTTCCATTTACATACATTATCATTATTATTGTAGTCATTATCCCCGGAAAAAGGTTGCGTTATAACGGCCGAACTACACACGCGGCCCTACACTTTTTATTCGGCCCTTTCGTTCCGTGTTTTGACGTTACACGGGCCCTTGTTAAGTGTACCTTTCGCCGCCATCGTCGTCCTCTTCATTGCTGCCGGACGCCGTGTTTGTTGGTCTTTCCTCTTCTGGTTTTTTGGTCGGCCCGAGGGCTGTTTCGGCCAATCTTCTGGTTTGGGCAACGTTTTCTATTACTGATCCTACTATCTCTCCGGGGAGAGGCTGCTTTCTGGCCGCTCGTTGTTTTCTGGCCCTGTTTCGTAGAGCCTGTGAATTAGAAAACAATTCAACGTTAAAATTATATTTTACGTTAATTTAAATATAAATATAAGAATAAACTTTTGAACTTTCGTTTTCTTTTGAAATGGGAGCCGATTTATTTATAGTGCCGTTATCGTGCGCGCAGAATGGTCTCATTAAATGGCAAAGTTCCTCCGCTTTACGGAAACTATTTTGCATAATAAATGAACATCGTACTTGAATAATAAAGCTCGTGATTTTCACTGCAATCGGTCGAATGCTCCCAGTTTCAATTGCATTCAAAACAAAGACGCAAATATTGTTATGCATAAATCGTATCCGAAATTGCTTTCGAGATCAGCGTAAATGCTATTATGACATTTTGAATGAAATTGTTGGGCATAATAATGGTGGAGTTTGGATCGTTGGAACGTTTATTATTATATAATAGTATTCTATATAGATGCTACATAAATTATCTTTAGAATTTGAATAGAATTTCCGACACCCTTTTGCTTTAAACAGAAACAGTTATATTCAAATCTTTTCAGAGTAATCAACTGGTTTTTCAATATTTAAAAAATAGTTATTTGATTGCGTTTGTTTATTATTTTTTTATTTTTAAAGTTGGATATCTCTGACCTGTAACCTATTAAAATAGAATTGCGTGTATGGCTGGGTATGATATAAAGCCTTACATCCGCCATCCCTGAATATGATCTATAGGATGTTGTAGAGAAATGGTTGCATTATCAGTGAATACACTCTCCAAGAGCTGAGTGCTAGCCTAGCCTCGTAGTTGACCTTTCCACGTATATAAAACACCGCGAAAAATATTATATTTCAAGAGATCTTATTAATCTTTCCTTTGCGGAAAATTTCACATTTACTATTTTGAATCTTATTAAAATATTTATTCAATATTAAAATAAAAAATAATGATCTTATTTATTTCAATATACATCTTCCACAATATTAACTGGAAAAACTGAATAAATTACATACAAATGAAACCCGCTTAAAAGTTAAACCTTCCTGATTACGGTAGAGAACACTTTCGCATTTTTATTCCGCGCCGCAAATAGCGAGAACCGCAAAAACTTTGTTTTCAAAAAATGAAATATACGCCGAATTCATAATTTTGAATGCGAAATTAGCGGAAAAAAATTATCTCGAGTCGTCTCCGTCTGCGGCGGAAAAACTCAAGCAACGTTAGCGGCCGGATCGCGAACCGACCGCCACCCGAAAAAAAGCCGCAACAAACGAACGAAAATACGTCGAAAAAACCCCAAACAGAAAGAACGAACCGAAAAAAATAAATAAGCGAAAATATACAAAAAAAAAAAAAAAACGAAAGCACGAAAGCCAACGTTGGAGCACAGAAGCGGAGTCGGCGGCTAATGTCGCCTTTCGGGCCGTAAGACGCGGCCATTTAGCCGGCTTTTATTTACAAAACACCCTCGGCTCGTGATTATTTCGTTGATTTTTTCGTGATTTTTTCAGTGCGGTCTCGCCTTTTTTCAGTGGATGCTCCCGAACGGAATATAATGCGCGTTCGCCTGTCAGAGCGTGAAATTAAATTAGCGCGGGAGTTTTTTGCGTGTCCTCAAATGTGACGGCTCGTTAGCGCGAGCCGTGTGCACTTTTATTATTTTTTTTGGTGTGCCGTTATTCTAATGTATAATATAAGTGTTCTTATTATCGCTGTGAAATATATTTCATAATGCGTGCGCGTTAAACTAACAAATGGCGACCTTATCTGGACCGCGTGAAATATTCGAATGTATTATATTATGAGATAGGACTGCACAGCATGGTAATGTACAGCATGGTTCAAAAATTTGTGTAAATTAAAGAAAAGTCGTATAATTGTCAAAACAATAACAAGACAGAAATGAGTTATGTATTGAAATAATTTTGTACTTAGAAAATAAGAAGTTGAAAAGTTGTAACTGTTTATAATATTTATAAGTTAATAACTTAAAATAATTATAATTTTTAACCGTTATATCATAAAATATTAATGCAAAAAAATTTGAAGTAAATTCTTTAAAATTTCTAATACGTATTATATATTCAAAATCCCATCTCGAAAATTTCATATTTTTATAAACGAATTTAAATATGAATGTGTTTCAATAAACTGGAAATTGTATTCAAGATGTCTTTACTTTTCACATTTCACTTTCTAAACCTTATTAATTTACATATTTCCCAAGATTTAATAAATAATTTAATCTCATTACTATAACCCGGATGCAATTCTAGAAGCTTTCAAGAAAAACAAAGTCAGTTAAACGGAAGAACAGTAACTACAACAGTTAAGACAGCCGAGCCGCTTGGGAGTGTTAAGTTTGCGCTTTAGACTACATTGTGTCCGAAACTTAGACTTAATGGTTTGAAACTTGGTACTGGCTACATCATAATAGGTCTCAGAATTCGATGATGTCACAAAAATCATCAAAAGAAATAAAAACGAGCGGAAAATTCTTCAGGAAAGCCTTCGTGAAGAGAATGAGCGTTCTTTTTGTTCAACTAGAAGTAGCGTGGGCGACGGAATGTAACAATGAGTGTTATTCATCCCCTTATCTGCGATTGTTGAGCTTTTCGCGGGTATTTTAATGGTTTTATGGATTGTTAGGCTTAAAGACTCTGTACCCTCATATTACGAGGGGCTTTAGTGGGGATTATCACATTTATGTATTTTAAAATGTTCTCGCTAAACGCGCTCCGCACTTCCCTTCGCTCATTCAATAAGCCCAACGAGAGCTTTTAATTAGTTCGTTTTGTGTTTTTCGAGTTAACGAATTTTTTTAATCCAATTCTTCCGAATCATATTTCGTATTTTTATCATTCGAGTTCGGAATAATTATTCGATAATTGCTTTGAAAGGTCGAGAGTATATATTTTTTTCTTTGTGTGAAAATAACTGCTATTTTCGAAACAACAAAACTAATTACGTTTTATTCACAAAGATGAGAGAATTTTTCGGATATTCGAAATCTTTATACAAACAAAATTTACTATAGAACATTTAAAAATTACATTTTGCATATATAAATGGACTCGCGAAATTGCTTTTCTCAGAAATGAGATGAAGAAGCTTTTCAGTATAATTATTAAAAATTGCCAAATATTTCGTTTAACGGCGCATAAAAATTCTCGTATTTCAAAAATTGCAAGTTATCAATTTTCTTAATAAAATTAAAATATAAAATATCTAATTAAATCCTTACTCTGTGTTTTATATATAAATACAAGTTTTGAATGTTGTTTTAAAATAAAATATTATTCTACAACAAAAAATTTAATTGTAGCTCACAGAATCCAGTTAGATACTTATCCAAGAATCAATAAGTGCATTAACAGACTAAGACGTAAAAATTTACCGATACCCTCAAAAAAAATATACATTCATACATTATACATCATACGTGAAAGGAAAAAGTGCCAGAATAAATAACAAATTCGAAGCGATAAAATAAATCGCAAGAAGTAGTGCAATTTGAATAAAATATTGTAGACCTCGAACGCTTCGAGCCTTTCTTCGACAAGAGAGATTTTTTTCCGCCATCCGAAAAGTTTGTCCTGTGAATCGGAGGGGGGCCCTTTGACGATTCTTTTTTTATTTTGGACACACACATAACACCCCGGTATTATTTCGGGGTAGCCGGTAAAAGTCGAAAAGTTGAACGTGCCGGGTCGTAAGTGCCTTAACGCGCATCCTATTAAGCCCGGTGCCGAACTTTCGGTACACGCTTGTTTAAAAGTTTGACCGCGACTCGACGCCATGGCTGGACTGGTGCAATAATATTGCTATAGTGTTGTGCTATTGTTCTGTCGAGGTGTTTGGTATGGTGTGAGAGTTAGCGATGCACCGTACCAAGGAGTACCGATAAGGATATTGAGTGTCTTACCGCCTCTGTGCTTGAACTACGTGTTTCGTTTGCGAATGTGGGTTAATGATTTTGAAAAAGGTGCTAAGGGGTTTTGTTATGGTGTTTGTTGTCGTGTAAGGTTTGTGTGATTTATTTATATTAATCGCCTTGCGAGGGATCAATCAAATGAAGCTGTTCAGAGTACATATTGAAAATTGAATTATTCGATATCATACGTTAGATAAAATCAAATCGAATAGGGTTTCAAATCAATTTCG
Organism: Hydropsyche tenuis; assembly: GCA_009617725.1. Lineage (NCBI taxonomy): Eukaryota > Metazoa > Arthropoda > Insecta > Trichoptera > Hydropsychidae > Hydropsyche > Hydropsyche tenuis. The sequence continues at coordinate 4,571,731 of VTON01000001.1, read as the reverse complement.
ATTTAAAATTAATTAAATTAAATTTTAATTTTATTTGAACCAATTCGCAAAAACGAATTCTCATTAAAAAAAACCATTCCAACGAACGAAACGGCATAATCATGCTGAAATGAATAATTAATTAAATTTTCATCGATATCGCCCAACTGATAACGACCAATCAACGATAATTTCGAAATAAAACCGCGAAAACGAGTACCGACTCTAACAATTTGCAGGGACGAAAAAATAAATTCCACAGCTCATTTAATGGCATTTTTGGGTGCCGAAAAGCCTTTGCTAATGAACTGTGGCCGAGCTAATTGTGTTTCATACAATTTCCAGGTTATCTCGATTAATTCAATGCGAAAATCTCCCTTCGAAAGGGAAATCGAAGTTTCCGCCGACTCATTGGGAGGTCCGATCCGCGAATCAATTAGAATAATTAGCGTACCTGATTTGTGCAAATTGCCGAATCCGTTATTTAAATGCGCCAACCCCTTCGAGTTGGAGTTCGGAGTTTTTTTTATTTCATTTCGGTTTGCTTTATTCGAAAAAAATGTGATTCGCGAGAGTTCGTTTAGGATTCTGGTCGGCGCGGCGATTAATCGTTTTTCTATTGCCGTCCGTAATGTTTTGATTTATGTATTATTTTTCGAAAGATTTTTGTGGAAAATATCAAAATAATTATACTTCTGAAAACATTTATATAAAATAATTAAATTTTATAAAAAAGAAAACATCTATCAAATATTCACAGTAAACAGTCGATTCGCTTTTCGTGGAAAATATCAAAATAATTATACTTCTGAAAACATTTATATAAAATAATTAAATTTTATAAAAAAGAAAACATCTATCAAATATTCACAGTAAACAGTCGATTCGCTTTTCGTGGCTAATATCGAATTCTACGTGTTTTCATTTAAAACGGCAATGAATCCTCATAAAAAACCGACTCCAGCGAAGCCTTCACATCACACAGTTTTAGTGCCGTCACCTCGGAAGCGAAAGCTCTTACATTGTTCCTCCATTTGTGGCCGAATGTTGGTTTTATGTTTTACACGTACTCGACACTGCAAACATGGCCGCATACGAATTGACCCCTTATACAGGGTGCTTCGGTATTCAGTCCGCAAGCACACCCGAGCCTATAATCTGTACTAATTTGGAGTGGGCGTTTATTGAAAATAATTCGTCTTTATTACAAGTCCTAGAGGGCTATTTTTCCATTTTCTTCAACGATACACGTCCACGCCTCTAATACTGAGGGTTGCGTGCTATGTTTTGGTATCGTGAAACTTAAATAAAAATTCGCTTTTGATGGGTATATTCATTAGGGATTTCACTGACAATGAGTCGAGTTTAATGTATAATAGATAGGGAAAAAATCTCGTCACCGAGCAGTAGGCTCTTCTGTATACATAATTCGTATCTGGAAATGACGATTTCATAAATTTGACAAATGGATCGTTCGTGGAAATTTTCAATTTATTTTTTTATTTGTACAAATGCCGCTTCGTATAATACGTGCTGAATCGAGTCAATTTAACGTCGGAATTTAAATTAGAAGTAAATGAAGTGAGAGATAAATATAATAGTATCGAATCCTATTATAATATTATAAATACAGAAACATCTCGTTCTATATTATTCATAGAATTTTGTCGTTACTCAAATTTAGTCCAACAAAGGGATATTTATTTATTCTTTTTATTTCCGGAGGTCAAACTTTATATTTCGTGAAATTGTTTTATGGGTTTTTTTATTAAATCATAAATAAGTTAAACCAATTAAATTATTCATAATTATGTCACAGAAAATTCAAAAGTATTTCATTCACAAATAATTCAGTGAAAAACTTTACATTTACTCTAACTTCGAAATTTAAACAAAAAAAAAACTTACAAACTCGAACCAATTTTAAATTAACTTATTGTTCCAGAAAGTACCATCAATTCCGAACTTCCTCTTTTAATATCCAATATATGGATTTTCACAGACAAATTAATCATTTCCTTTCGATTCCGCTCCATCCGAAAACCCATCCATCTCAATCGAACCAAATTACAAAAACATCAATCAAAAACGAATAAAAAAACGGCCATACCTTAAAAATACTGTAGTACAGGAAGACCATGATGATGCAGGGTATATAGAACGAGCTGAGCGACGAGTATATGATAAAGTCACTGTTATAGAAAAGGCAAAGGTCCGGCAGGCGATCGGGCGTGTTGTTCAGCCCGAGGACAATGGGCGATCCGATCGCGGCACTGATGGCCCAAACGAGCACTATCGTCAGCCATACCCGCCTGTTGTTCTTGTGCTTCGCGTACTTGATGGGCTGCGTCACTGCTATGTACCTGTAATGAGCAAAAAAGGGTCACTGCTGCGATAGGGGGTGGGCGGTGATGTGTTGCCGATGGCGGTGGGACTCTTTTGTGGCGGTGTCTGTTCGGTTTGTTTCGGTGGAATTTATTGGATGGGATTATGGTGGGAGATACCTTTCGGCTGTTGTAAGTACGAATTGGATATTAGCGCGGTGTTTTGAAAATTTATCGTATTGCGGTTGGAGATTGTCGAGGTTTTCGCGAGTGTTTTAATGTGTGTGATTTAGATATTTGTATGAAACTATTGTTGAGATTTTTTTTAAGCTCATAGTAAAGTCTTTAAATCTGAAAAAATCTTTATTAAATCTAGTTGTATGAATAAAATTTTAACTATGTTCATTTTTCTAACCTTGTACAGAGAAAATATAATAAAAATAATTACACAATATTTCACAGGTTCTCTGTGGATATTATATTTTTCGAGGCGAGTATTCGAAAAATTCACGACACCGTTTTGAGCAAATACTAAAAATCGCACGCCAAACAGAGATTAAAGAAATTCGAACTTTTTTCATCCGTTACAATCCGCAAAGAACATCGTCGCGATATTAAATAAGGAAAAGAATTTGCGTCGGCGTGTAATTTACATATAACAACTGTATATCTTGTTTATGCGACATTCCATCACAGTTGCAATAACATTAAGGGGATTTTCCACTTGTTGTTGAAATACGCTTGTCGTTTTTCTTTTCATTTTTCCGCTGTTCCGGCACATGGGCGGGGGAAGGGGTGGTCGAGGACCGAGAGGGGGCGGCATCCATTTTATTAAATGTTTGAAATTTTTGTTACCCTTCGGGCTTGGGAATGATTCAATTTGGGTGCGAAACACTTTGGGCCTTATTGCTGGGCCCCGCTGAAGGGATTTAACTTTTTTTGAGTTATAAGGGCGTGTAGAGAAATTCTCAGAGAGAGATGGAAAAAAGTAAAGGCGGGAGCTATTAAGACGAGTGGATGTTTAGCACCATCTGGCAAAACAACTTAACTTTATTGAAAGATATTATTATTCGTTACACTGGTGACCAAGACGTCATAGATGTCTCACTTTTACGAAATGAATTAATATTTGTGGATCGGAGCAACGTGTATACGCTTCAGTAGGTATTTCACGCTTGCTAGTCATGGTATATGGGAATTTAAACTATTAAGTGACATTTTTTGGCACGGTTCAGAGGCACTTGGCAAACAATATGGTTTTAACAGCATTTGGGGGTTTCGAGTGTCTCCAACGTAAAATATTAAAGCTTTGTATTATAGTTCATCTATAATTAGGGTAACCTTATTTTTCTAGGACGCTCCAAAATAAAGGTAATTTTGTTTCATACCGAAATTTTTACAATTTTTCTCTCACAGAATTTTTATAACGTCAAAGAAATATTTTTTTTTAGAACGTCTATTCTAAATATTATAATTCTAGTTATATTACATAATATAATGTTATATTTCCTTTGATTTAAAAATATTAATTATTTATATTTATAAATGAATTTAAAATTTGTAATGAAATGAATTGTTACTCCTATTCACATAATTTTTTTAAAAATTAAAAATTTTCAGTCATATTTTGGCTGCAACACTGATGACATCTTCGATAAAGAAAGGTTAGAACTTCACAATTTTTAAAATACAATATGAATGTATGTAGTGTAAAATTATTCAGATAGTTTTAAATCTAATTTTTTTAAATGGGATTTTCAAAAATCATATACAAAAATAAAACATAAAAAATGACGTTTATCTTCTGTTCGTTAGTGAACGGACCAAAACGGGACAAATCAAAAAATTTTACGTAAACAAAAAGACAAAAAATATGGAACTGTCTCATTGTCAGCCAAAACGGAACGTATTGTCACACTATTTATAATATAATATATCTAACTAATCTATAGATATATTATACCGTGGTATTTCAAAGTAAAAATTTGAATAGGAAATATTTTGATTCCATTATTGAATTACGTATTTTATGAATAAAAGTAATCCGATTCGTTTCAAAAATATCTTTCGTAGAAAATAGTTTTAGATATTATTATTATGTCTCGCTACATATCGTCGAGCTTGAATTTTCCGATAATTTTCCGCATCAACTATTCAGTAAATACAAAACAGAACTATTCTAAGGAAACCATTGATCATGTAGCAAATAGTTTTCTCAACATAAAATGATCCTTATTCAAAGACACGTAATATTTTTAGAACTTCGATCTTTCAACCATATTCAACGAAAACAGATTACATATTTTTTCACAGCTAAAAAACAGATATTTCATATTTCAACAGAAATTACTTCATATGTGACATACCTGCGTATGACATAAAATTTAAACTACATACTGACGAATAAAAATTTCATATCCGCCCTGATTCAAACTGGACACATCACCCAACACTAGTTTTCCCACATATTTCAACTATTATACTGAAAATTCGTCGGAAAACTCCGGGAAAATTTGGGCACACATTTGGACACACACACACACACACACACACTGGCTTATTTTGCCTCCAAAACCGTTTTATATGGAGTTCGATACACAAGAAGTCCCGCCCTATTTCCGGCTCGGCTTTCTAGTTAAGTGCGTTCCCGATTCGGAGGTCGGAGCAAATTGAGTATATCAAAAGATACGACGCGAATTTTCCGCCGAGAAATATCACAAAATCTGAAGCACGTCAAATTTCGCGTGTAATTATTTTTTTTCCACGACGGAAACCTTCGATTTCTGTGTATTTTTAGTGGTTTTTATCTGATGTTTTATGCGAACCGTTCATGTTGTAAATTTCGACGCTTTTCCATTCGACCGCGAGTTGAATAGATAAAAGCGCGGAAAAATGCCACGTTTGCGTTCGAAAAACGCGATCGTTGTGCGGCGGGAATAAAATACATCATAAATTCGATTCTATTTCGTTTTAGCTGCAGATCTCTTAAATTGTTAACTTTTATGTGTTGTGAAACTCGCTACAAGCAACGATTCCATTTTTCGATACGGGTTCGCCGAATTGAATAGAAAACTAAAATTGATGGCTTTTCTCGACTTTATTGAATCGATTAATTTTTGAAATTTCACAAACAAGTTTACAATAATTTTCCTTCAGTTTTTAATTAAAAAGCACATACATAATTTCTTTTGAATACAAAAACAATGACATTGCATCAGCATACAAAATCGATCAAAACACAATACGACATGAAATACGACAAAATATAAAATTTCAAATTTAAATTTCACACAAGAGCCGGCGCGAACGACATGGTAAAACAATCGAAACTCCTTTATATAAACAGAATGTGTAGCAACCGAACAGTGAACATTGGTTGTCAAAAGATCAAAAGCGGTTGCTTTTCGCCTAACAGGAAGCGGAAAAAGAGCTTTTCTCCGCTCAAGCGTATCGGTTCCACCGACACGTTTATGTATCATCATATAGTGCCTTACCGGTATCGGTTTACCGTAAACATTGGGTCACCAAAAAAAATACACATCGTGTATTATATGGGGCAGTGATAGGCAATCTTTTTATTCAAATTTTGTGAAGGAAAAAATAATACGGAAATATTGGACGAATTTCAAAATTTGATAGAGAATTTAAATTGCTGGTTTATTTTTTTATGTTGTGGTTTTTTACATAGACATATCCAATCTATATTTTACAAAATAATAGAAAATAATTTTCACCATGTCATACTACATATGTCCATTACGTTATGATAGAAGGAAGTTGTGTTACTTTGAAGCAGAACATCAATATCATCTTTTATCAAACGATCTGAGGATAATAAGCCATTGTTACATTAATCTACTGACCGTAGTACAAATCAATTATTCAATAAACGTAAAGAACTATTATATTAAAGTTTTACTATTAATCGAAATTGTATAAAACGAAATGTGTTTTTAAAACCGTGATACGTGGATGAAAGAATATTTGTGTTGGATTTCCAATTTTAATATTTCTTCACATCGATTGAATTCGGAGAAAAATATAATTGGATAAAATAATCTTTTAAATCCACTCATAACAAATAAATACTTTAATACTTATATTTACAAGTTAAAAAAGATACGAAAAAGAATTCATAATTTTTTTCAATATCAGTTTATTTTTTCAAGACGAAACTAAAAACCAATTCCATTTTCATAAGAAAACTTCAATCCACAAAAAATAACATATTTCTAAACGGTAATAACACATTACACGACCACTGTTATAACATGGATAAATCGAAGAATTTCCCACACGGAACGAACACATTCCAGAAATATTCTAAATTAAAATACACACCACAACACATGTCTTATATGAAAATATTAAATATTATTCGCCATTGTGATCGGGCGCTCTTTTCGGGCCGACCGTTACACGTATTTATATCTCTATTGTTGTAGGATTTAAGATATATCCGAAACCGTTTCTACTCAACTAACGTTCACCCATTTTGGGTCATTTAATATCTACGCAAGGCTTCCCGCGTATTCCGATCGAATGTATCGGTTTTTGGCTAAACACAAGGCTATAGATGTCCTGAGATCGATATTTGGTATTAAAAATTCATCGGGGCAAAACCGGCGGATTCAAAATAATGGTTTGTATTATATTATTTCAGAGCCGGGGAAAATTTAATTTAATTTTGGGTGTATTGGAGTTTAAATTAAAATTGAAAATTTGAATTTTAAATATTACTTTGTAATATGTAGTTTAAAATTATTAATATGGATGCAAATTTGTCATAAATTTTCAAGTAATGTATAATAAACGCTTAAGTAAAATGATATCCTACATAAATTAATGGTCTACCTCTTATCATCATTAAAGCGTTAATGAGATAGCATTATTATTGTATGTTGTAAGCTGTAAAATCTAAAATTTACTACGTATATACAACAGCATCCGATTTAAAAACAAAATTTTCAAAAAAACCTTTTTTTTTAAGTACACCGTTAGTTATTGTAGTTTTCAAAGTATCACAATTCTTTTGAATTGGAAAAGACATAACATATTTTACCAGTTGCATTCAGCAACAAGACACATGAAAGCGAACAAATGAATTGAATAAGAAACAACTACATTATTTCGTCAGAAAATAAATTCGAGCTGTCTTTGCAGACATGAGAGGAGCATCCACGGCTAACAACCCCCGCCATTTTGTGTCCACATACGACCGTGTCGATTTTTTCTCGTTGGCATCCAACACGTATATGATTCAATTTACAGCCAGTGCACGTTCTTAATTTTGTGATGCTTGCACAAGAATAAAAAAAACAAAGAGCGCACAATGTATCTTATACATAATAATAAAGCGCGATTCGCCCGTCGGGAAAACGCGAGCGGAGTGAGATGTCTTGTCAAAGAACTTTCGCGACTTTTGTGCCGAATAACGATAACATACTCCCGCGTACGTATTTTATATAATGATATGTGTATCGTTCAAAATATTCGTGCACGTGTGCGATCTATTCACGTGTACGAAATAAGAACGGTGTGAGTCTTTGAGGGGAAAAAATGGCGTGTAGAAGAGACGCTCTATCGCGTATTGAAGGCGAGCTTACGGCGCCACTAGCTTTTCCGACGCGAACGATTTATTTTACAAAGAACGATTTCTCTTCGAAAGCAAATTGTGCATGCGATTCCGATGTGTTTTCGTTTTGATTCAGTTTTGGAATGTACTGATTTATTGCCCGAAGATGTGATGTGTGATTGAAGTTCGGTTGCTGGTGCAAGTTTGTTGAGTTCATCAAGTGATTTTTGTGGGAATTTGAAAATGTGTCAATGAAATTTTTTTAATGAATATGAAAACCTTGTTTCTTTAAAACAAATTATTTATTGAAGTTGTCGGAAAAAAATTTAATGGATAATTTTTTGTGGATAATGGATAATGGATAATCATTTTATGTTAAAATGTTCTTGTTATCTTTGGATAAAAATTGTCAAATAAAGACGTATTGATTTTTTAGTATAGTATTTCTAACGATATGAAAATGTCTATTTTCATTTTAGAACAACAGGCAGCTATGTTTTTTTTTTTTTTTTTAGAAAAACGGATTGAATTTTCCGAAAAGAAAAAAAATATCGAATCAGACATCGTTATGTATATTTTGTTTATAGTGCAAAAATATTATATATTATATGATTGAAGTATTTTATACCTATTTTTAAACCAAATTTGTTTGAAAATATAAATAGAAAATCCAATATGTTCTTTGTAGATTTAAAAAATAATTCTCAAGAAATTCGCACATAAATATAACGAAAAGTGAAAAAAAACGTATAAAAATTTTATTCAAAATATAATATTTCAAAATAAACCAAAAGACGAAAATACATCAAACCTATCACTCCACTAAAACCATACAACACCAACAATTTTCAACTCATACTCAACATAATTCGAAACACACAACTACAAACATCAGCTCGTTCATCCATAATATCACCATTAGACAAAATGGTGCATTCATTGTCGATGTTCAACGACTCGTCCCAAACGCGATTCGGAAGCGATCTGGGCCAGCTCACGACGTCTACCGTGGATAATTGGTGACGTGACATTGTTGCGACATTCGGCCCAGACTGGGCCTAGACTAGGCCACCTACCTATCTATCGATATGGCGACCAGATTGAATATGCTAGACGTCGAGCAGATCACGTCCATTGCTATGTAGAAGTCGCACACGAACGGAGGCAGGCCCCACAATCCGTTGAACTGGAAAAAAAGAATAGGGGTTAGTTTGAGGATTAAGTCTTCGACTTGATGAAAATATGTGTGTGAAATAGTTATTGTGTAACTGAGTGCCAAAATTTTCGCACGATTTTCGTTTTATTGGATACGTGCCGAAATTGTGATTGAAAATCGTGATTTCGTAAAATTTATTTTATCGTTGTATGTTTGGTTCATGAATTGATACATAAAAAATACACACAGATGAACATGTCGAGGTTAAAATATGTAGCTTAATATAATTTATAACTATCAACTACAATACAACATCATCAATATTTTTCATATTATATTTTACTTGGGAAAGTATATATTTTGATTATAAGTATACATTTAGTACAATGAAATGAATTTTGCAATTTAATAATTATTATCGTAAGAAATATTTTATGCGGGATCAATACCAAGAAAATTATTTAAAAAAAAAATTGATTAGAAATGCTAATTCTAATAGAATCAAACAAAATAAAAATTATCTGAACGTAAAAACATTTGATTCTAAAATCAACTGTAGATTCAATATATATTCATATCATCAAATAGATATTCATCGCGCATCACTTAAAATTTAAAAAAATTAAGAAATCACATTCTTACGATAACAACCACATACAACATAACTTCATCAACATTCTAAAAACGACCCGACACATCACATTAACACCGCTAACCCAATCATTCCGCCTCATTTCACTCACATAGCAACTTTGCAATTTTATTAGCACTCGCAGTGCGATTTAGCACCTTCGACACCTACGGCGTCCCGTACCGGATAAGCGGAAGGCATAAAATGCATGTACGTACTCGCAACGACAAAACGAAAAAAGGAGCATAGAGAAAACGTTATAAAAAGGGCTCTCAGAGTCGTAAAAAGCCCATTAAACTGGTCGTGTCCGCAGATTGTTAGACCCATACACCTGTCCCCGGCGAAGCCTTATCGGGTGCCGGGAAAAAAAAATTATACCGTGCGTGTTGAGCTCGACGCGTACAATTTAAAACGTTGACCTAGAACGGTTTCGCGTAAATTCGACCGTTAAAAACCGACCCCTACATTTTTTTCGGGGAAGTAACATTAATTCGATGGTGCTTAACGGGTTGATTGTGCCAGACCGTCGTATAACTGGTACGGATATTTGAATGGAATTTTATGGGCTCGGATCTATGTGAGGAAAGTGAATCTTTAATTTAGTCGGTGGAAATATATATTTTCTGTATTTATAGGTTCGAATAATGTATGAGTGACTTTCAAAGTCTTTTCATGGACTGAACTTGTTGTGCGCCGTTCGATATAGTGGTATTCAATGGAACAAAATGGTATTCAGCATATAACGATGATCGTTTGCTATGCTGAGATTTTTTTGCTCCGTATAAAACAACATTCTCGGTAATGCGCTCAGTTCGTGCATCTCAGCGAATGATAAATGTTCAGAATAATAAATTGCAACGTTGCGCGGGTAAAGTGCATAATACGGTGCATTTCCTATGGCCCATCCGGAGGTAAAAAGTTCAACGCTTCCATGTAAACTCTGCTTTTTGAGAATCTCATTAAATTTTTTTTCAGCTCGTATAAATTTCGGATAAACACAAGGAATGCTTTCCAAGAATTTGATATATTTCTTTTATTTGCAAACTCAACAGATGCCCACATAAACTATATTATACGAGTGAATTCGAAATTGCATTGTTGACACAATTTAATTCCATTGTACGAGCACGTAAATTATCTATCCTCATGCCTGGAAAATAATAATTTATCTCGCTAATTTCTTCGCAAAATTATCGCCATAAATCAGGTAAGGTACTATGTGAATTTCGGCGCGATTTTATGATAAAGAACGCTCGCCACCAGCCGCCGCGCTGGTAAACAGCAAATATGATGTCGTCTAATTCGGGAAAATTTTAAAGGAAATGGCTTTCCCGATGTGGAAATTTTGCTATAGTTTCTCTGACGCATTAATACCCGCAGCAACAGAGGAAAACTCGCATCAAATGAAGCTTTTTAATTTGTATCATTTAATCTATTATATTTTTATTTATGCAAATACCAAAATTTATTTCAGATTCTTCTCGTTTCATAAATAAATAAATATTTAAATATCTTAATTATTCAACAAATTGTTTTTCTTGAAAATTATTATGAATTTTCATCATTATTCAAATTCAATGTTAATTGAATCGCGATTTATTTTTTCACAATAGGCAAATAATAATAATAATAATAATAATTTTTAATAATTTTCAGGCAAAACTCCTGAATGAACAAATTGAAAAACAAATAATGTCAACAAAATAAATTTAAGAAAATCAGTTTGTTTTTCTTATGTATAATATTTATGAAACATTTTCGTTGCAAAGCATCCCAATTTAAATATCTGAATAAACAAATTTAAATAAAGACACCACTTTACGAATGCGCAAAAACGCAAGCTTTCACGTTGAATTATGTAGTCATGGCGTCGTGATGGGAAATTGTAATGGAGCTGTAGCATAGCCTTTTTGGTTGCTTATCGATTGATGTTCTAACCAAAAACGTTTCGGAATATAATCCTCTCTCACTTAAAACGACCGATAAATCGCCGAGATACTCCTTTCGCGAAAGCTTTATTTATTATTTTGTCGACCTCCATTACTTTTATATCTATCGCATGTCACGCCATAGATTTCAGAGTCGATGAATTTTAAATATTTTGCATAATATTTTTAGGGTTAGAAACGTTTAAGACATTGTGCTCAGATCGAGCGCGAACAATGGCGGGGGGAGGCGAATGTCAAATTGTTCTGAAAGCGTCGTTAGCCGCTGAAAACTTTTCAGACTTTACGAGTATAGCGTCTCATTTCTATTCGGCCATCATCGCGGATCTTTCAGAATTAAAATCGTTATCGTTTCGTTTTTCACCTGCTTTGCTCCGCCGGCTCGTCCGTCATTGGGGAAGGTCGATAAAACTTTCTAGCCATTGCAGATTTAATTAGAGTGAAACATCGGACGGATCGGCGAATAATATTATATGTATGTTGAAAAATTCTTTTCGATGTGCACTGAAATGAATCGTTCGATCCTTTGATCATTTTAAAAGTCGAATATGCTGACAGACATTCTTAAAATATTGATTATAATACAATGAAATTTTTTATAATATTTTAATACAGCGCACTCTCGTTTTAATATATTATTTTTCAAATGACTTTCTCATTTATTTAATATAAAATATCATATATGGTTTTGTACTGATTAATTCTTTCTCGTAGAATTACTGCAAATCTAATTACGTTCTCTCTCGAAACGTCAAAGGGGTCCATGAGCTAACGAAGCATTCCTATGAGATAATATTTTTGTATTTCCTACTTTGTGTATTAATATTGTATTATATATGTATACCTTTCGTAAATACAATAAAAACAGAAACATACACATAACGAAAACAAACATTATAAATTTCATTGTTTTTAACATAAATACGAATTTGAGTCCACATTCAAAGGTAACGAAAAACTTTTTTACAAAAGACATTATGTAATTTAGATAATTGCACAGTTACGACTTGCACGTTACTCAATGAACTCCGGGTACCGAACAAAACTACACGAAATCCTTCGATTCCGGCCAAAGACCGTATGTTCAGTATCCGGACCGGAGTCACGTTCTAGGAACACTTTCCTGACGTGACTCTCCATCGTCGTCGTCGTTTCCTTTAATTACTATGGGGACTCGGACGTGGCCAATTAACCTAATGCGGTCGTAGGTTGCAGATTTTTAGCCCCACGACAATGGTTCAATCTTACGTCGAAAAAAAAACCGATCACCCATGGCAAACCTATGATATAATACATTAAATGATTATAAACAGCACTTTGAATCATTAAAAAGAAACAAAAGATTCAACAGATTATTGAATGTTACGATACACACAAATTTTCATTGATATTTTATAGAAATAAAAATAGCGTGCAAAAAAATTAATAATGATATTATACTCATGTTTCAATTGATACATGAAAATTTTGACACATTAAATACAAAAGTTTCAACACTTCTGGTATATTGTATGTCACAAACTATTTCATAAATGCAAGGAGGGAGGTCAGTATGACGTTTTCGCGTGCCCAAGGAAAGTCCTTATCGAAAAGTTTTCGTTTTAGAAAAGCGTGCGTTTTTGTAATGGTTCAGTTTGTTGTTGATTGAATTGACGATTTGTACCGTAAAAGCGGCTCAATGTTGGCTGATTTATGTGTTAGTTAACGCTAAGGTGTATTTATATATTTATTGGTCTAATATATGAATTTGCAAAAGGCGTATAATGCCCTTGTAGTTTTTGAAATGTGGTATTTATAATTATGTTGATAAGAACGACCTAATCTAAGTTTATGCTATATTATACATATATACGCTTTAATTGTTGTTCCAAATAAGTTATAATATTAGTTTGAAATAATGACTCTTAAAATTGTTTTATATTAATTTTTATCTAAAATCACAATCATGATAATCATATTAAATTTTCAAATACAATTATAAATATAATTTCATACTTTTATATCCAACATAATATTATATTATATAATATATTATTATTATTATTTTTTTTTTTTTGGTCAAAGTACCATATATTATTAAATTGAAAATGATAATATGTATTATATGTATTTTGAATATAAACAAACAGATTGAATATTACATATTCGAAACCCTCGTGCATTGAATATTACAAAATATCAATTAACCCTTCGATAATATATTCGTCTTAATTATTTGCATCATTGAAGCGGTTAAACGACCTACACCACTTTGCTTTTCAATATATAATATCATCTAATAAATAGTTAATATTCAAGCGAGTACACTTAGCATGCAGCATACTAATCAAAACATATCTTATACGTACGACATGCAAATTAAGCCCACGATGATTACGGTAGATACATTTTGCTTTTATATAATATATTATATAAATATGCTCGATATACGGAAGTAATCCTCGACATAATACAAAACCGCGAAATTATAATGTTTAATTTAGTCTCTTTCGCACGTGCGGTACGCTTTATATAGGTCAAGTGTACATAGTGGTTTTGTTATTCGAAGTGGGGGCGGCTGAAACTTTAGACTTCGAGAAAACGTTTTCCAAAATTTCCCCCGCTTATTTCGTCGTCAGTTTTCTCCGTCACTTTTTACCGCTTGTAAAATTTTCATACAAAATCTCTCAAAGCGCGATAACGGTCCACCGTAAGGATTCTTTACGGTTACTTGTTTTTTTTTTTATATTGCACCATTTTTACTGTTTCCTTTCGGCAATGATACTTTTTACGGCCGAAGACGTAAACGACAAGTATAAAATGACAAACGACTTAATTGAAACAAACATTTTTTAATTTTATAGCATTTTAGTATCCGATTTCATTGAACTTCCTTTTTATTGCCGATAAAAATGAATTTGATTTTTCTTCAAATTGTAATTGTCTCAAAAAAATAATCATATATGTATATGTACTTCGAAACGGCTATGCCGTTTCGAGTTTATCACTCAGAACGTTTCACGTTGAAATATAACAAAACATTTCCATAACTCGAGTAATGCTCATTTAAATTATTCATCTTATTGTGGAACATAAAAAATATGCCTGCAATATTTTTTAGTACCATCTCAGTTTATATTGGATCGTAACCGCGCGACGCGCGTCAAACTTTCGAGCGCGCAAAAGTTGCGGCCGAGGCCCTCAGAATAACAAAACCGATCGCGTTTCTTGTACACCGATTTAATTAATCGAAAGACAATAATCATGAGCTGCCAATAACACTCGCCATGGCAATTCAGAGCAGCCAAAAGCGAAACTTCGGTCCCGGCCCGAACAACACATGGCGAACTCGAACCGGGGTCCCGGGACGAGTTTTGACCGCGGATCCGTAAACTCTCGCCGGGGACTTCTAATAATCGAAACTCACCGAAAGACGTCCGTTCGACTTGTGTAAACGTATTGTGCGTCGATATATATACATATGTATATTTCATTTTGTTTCGATGATCGATTCTGTTGAGTTTCGTCTGTGTTTTCAAAGTTTTTGTTTATTAAAGTGAGATGAGATTGATTCGATTATAATTCATCAACTGATTTCAAATGGAAAATTGTGTTTATCGATTAATACAATTTGAAGTCGATGAAGCGATATGAAAATTATTGCGAAATTATTTTAAAAAATAAGTTGAAAGGTTTAAGAATTATTAAAAAATATTCGTTTAATTTTTTAATACATTTTTCAGTCTCGATTCACACGATTACTTGCTGAAGCCATATATCACGAGAAACTGAAATCGACTATATTTCAACATCAAAAAATAACTTTAAATTATATCCATTCAATTCATATTTAATGCTGAAATTTCAACAAGTCAATAAATCTTATAAATTACCAAATTGAAATATTCACAAATGAAAATAGAATCATTCATCGAATCAATCGGGCAACAACTCATTCGCGCGCCATACAAACGAGCACCAACACATCCACTCCACTGATTACGACTCTCGGACCAGTCGAAGCACAGCATTAAATTCCAAATAAATTGTACACATGTGAAAAATTGATATTTGATCCTGCGGTTATAGCGCATTTCTTATATACGTATGCTGAAGCCGAACCGACGTCAAGGACTCGGTTCTGACACGCGTCGCCCGCGGCCTACATGCAAAGTCACTTACTCTAATACGATCCAAATGTACGTACATGACATTCGATATGTGTATGTATTTTGCGGAATTCTTATTTAATATTTGATTAAAAAAGTCTATCTTCGATCAGATTCGTTTCAGAGTTCATTGGAAAAGAACGAGGGTTTAATGTTCGCGAACGTGTCGAATTCATTTGATCCATCTTGTTTGATATATGGACGAATTAAAAATTATTTTTTATCAAAGATCATCAAATTCAACGTTCACAAGTTGAAGAAAAATCGTTGATATTTCATTAAACATTGATCTGAGCAAGATAGAGAATTGGTGGGCGGGTGGCAAAGTTTCGCTTTAAATTAGACGTTTCCCGCTTTTCGATAGATTAATATTCATAACGGGCGTACAAACGCTATCCAAAACTCTTCGATTCATCTTGGAAACGAGACCCAAATGACTACCAGAAATCCACTCGAGCGAACTCCCATACAACTGCTTGTGCCTTTAACGACTACTTCAAGTCCCTTGTTTGCTTATTATTTGCGATCGTTGAGGCTTTCCGCCGCTTATATTATTCAACTCCAATTCGTTTAAACGCTTCGTTGAATATAAATTTGTTTAAAAATGTACGCGAAATACGTGCGAGTATATAAACGAATTTTTATCGAGTGCTCTTTTGAGTTGTGATCGAAACAAAACAGTGAACTTTACATTTTGAGTTGATTGCTATTTAGTTTGGTTTTTGTTTAACGTATTGTTGAATTAATTAAAACTTGTATAATGTTTTTTTATTCCGAGGGTTTTATGTTCAAAAATAAAAAGTATGAAAACGAAATTTTACCGGATATCCGATTAATTGTTCGATAGTCAGAGTGGCTGGGTTTTTTTATTTGTTTTGCTATTTTCAATGTTTGCACTATTTCCGATACTCAAAATTCCACTCTCGAGCAAAAAATATGCTGAAATGAAACACTGTAGTAGTTCAGCGTAAATATAATATGTCAAAAACGAATTCAATAAAAATAACTGTTAATGTCATAATAAAAATAATTATTATTGTCATGTCATAAAATAATTGTTATTGTCATGTGTAAATAATTGTTATTGTCATTTTTGGAACTGTAATATTCATGACAAAATAATTGCCGAAGCGCAAAAGAATACTCTTCTTTTGAAATCCGCTAGTTGTGATTCTCTTGAGCGAAACAAAGATATTTACTAGAATTATTTGTATTTGAGATTTTTTTCTAGTCTTAACGATTCGTTGACTCTTTTCTCGATTCGAAGTGGAAGTTCTACGTAAAACGCAGAAATCGAGCGAAAAGCGCATGAAAATGCTAGAGATTATATTCTTACCAAAACGACAAAGTCCACTCGCGATGAGTAAGACTGCTCTATCTTGTTTGGACTACGTGTGTTGACCTCTTCAAAGCTTTCGTCCGTGAAGCTTCCGACCAAAGCTCTTTGTTCGGAATGAAATCCAACCAAATAAAATCATCCTGAAAATAATTTTAAGCTCAGTCCAATGCGTAAAACCGCAACGCAGAGCGACTGCAAAATTACAATTGTTTTTGTATTATTTAAATATTCAATTTATTACGAAACAATCTCGATTTCAGGGTGATTTAGAGTTCACGTGATTTATTTGAAACATTACAAAACGCGCTCGAGTGTATTTGTGTCGGAAAAGCTCGAAGCCAGAGCGCGGAAAATCTCGGAAAATCCATACAAAATAAGCTCAAAGAGCAGGTGCGCCCAGAGATTAATAACTCGCGTTATCCTCGAACGCGCTTATAATGTTTGCTCCACGCTCGAGACACTTTCTGTTTTGGACTCTTAAAAAATTATTATTTATGTGATATCGTTTTTCGCAAATCGTAAATATTCCCTACATTTGATTCCGACAGTAAATTGCTTTGTTAAATCTAATTTATATACGATGAAATTAAAATATTAAACAACGAAAAAATAAAAAGAAATACGATTATTTGAATATGTAAATCGCATGATATAACATTTGCAATATGTAAAACAAAAATGGAATTACATGTTATAAAAAATTATTGATTTAAATTCTATCCATAAAAATGTTTTCACTTACTTAATACACGCGAAGACAAATATCCTTTTATGCGAATATTCGTACGTATAATTTCGGAACACGTACAATTAACTCGCGATGGGTAATTTTCTCGCATCTTATCTACATTTGTGCGTGTATATAATTTTTTTCATGGACATCGGGTCTTGTAATTGGATACTTAATTATGATTCATCGAGTCATAATTTAACCACACGTAGGATGCCTTTATCACATCATGATTGAAAAAGATTTGCTGTCGACGTTTTCCTGCTTAAGAAGGCTTGCAAGCCAAATATTACGTCACCTACCTGATATATGAACGGTTAATTATGTAATATTATATATAATATAATGAGGAAATTTTCCTATATCTCAGCCATATTATGATAAGGATATTATCTTTACAAAAGAATTCATACGAAAATACTATTAAGCTTTTATATTATATACTAATTTGAATTTGATCCAAGAAAACATAGAAATCTGATCGTAATAAATAGTGCAAAATAATCCGATTCTCGAACATATTTTTTTAGTTTTCCCGCAAATCTTATGATCCTATGACTAATATAACATATGACATAATTTCCTTTTATCTGAGCTGCAATCGATAGCTCGTTGATAACGAGGGTATATTCCGGGTCCGAGGGGGCGAGCGAGTAAATTGAATTTTCTATACGTCGGGTTGGCCATGTCGCGGGTATACAATAGTACTCACTATTAAACATACTTTGTGTATGATATGGAAGAAGAGACTGCATTTAACATAATGGAAAGATAAGCCGCCTTGATCCCAAAGGACCATAAGGCTTCACAACAATAACTTTATAATCCGATTTCATTTTCTTCCTTTTACCTTTTAGCCGTATAATGGAGCATAGGAAAGATTTACCAATTTCGAAACGGGCGCTCGCCACTAGTGTACACAGTTGGAAAATTGCTATTCCGAAGAAAATTGTGTGGTTCAAAGAAAACTTTTATACGATTTTCAATGAAACATTTGAAACATGATTATCCTTAACAAATTACGTTTTGAAAAATTCTAGACCGAATTCATCACATAATACAAGATATTACACGCGTCAGACTTTAGAAAGTTAAATTCAAGCAGTTCCACGCACCCGAGATCTCAGCCTTCGTCGAAACTACGCAGAGTCGACCGTGAAACTCAGACGAATATCAAAAACGGCCTACTCCGAAAAGAGGCCTGCTACGCATCTTCAGGAGGCTTAGAAGGGTCTCTTGAAGATACGGGGTGAGTCTTCTGCAACCCCAGTTCCACCCGATGGGGTTGCTGGTGCCCCATTAAGGGTGATGGAACTTGTGTGTTCGAAACCGAGGCCTCGAATATGCCGAAAACCGCGCAACCCAGACCGATGTACTTCACTTACATTTCGTATTCGCGTATGTGTTATTTTATATAAAACATATTTCTAATTATTCAATGTTTGTGTATAATTGTAAAATAATATAAAGATTCATCGTTTTATCATCAATATCATAAAACGTTTACTGCAGGTCAGGGTCTCTTCAACTTGTGTTGAAGAGTCTGTGAGTACCTTATTGAATGAGCTCATAATGTCAATATAAGGAAATTATAAAGGTTAATAAATTAAAATAATAAGATCAAAGATATAAAATCAATCGTCATGCGTTTCGTAGCCTAGAATGTTATTGAAGTTAAACCGATTAATATAAAAATATTTCATTGATTTTTTTTATCAAATTATAATATGATAGTAAAATATTTAGAATTTCAGTTCGTCTGAATTTTTATAAAAAAAATAGAAAGAGAAATTTTCAAGCGAAAATTGACATTTCTTAGAGATACTCGGCGAGCACTAATGACGCCCTAAAAGTGCCCGCGAGTCGCACGCTTTTGAAGCTTTCGCAATTCATTTTTTTCAGCTTTAATATTCAAGAGAAGGCTGAAATTTCAAAAATAAAATTCATTTCTTCTACAGTATACACAAGAAAATGTTTGTAAATAAATTTTATTAATCACATCATTGAAATCGCGAGAATATCAATAAATTTGAGAAATTCAATTAAATATGTCGATTATTGCTTCTGAATATATTCGCACCTCAAATATAAAAATAAAACACATCGTTTCCTATTAACAAAAATATTCCAGAAGCCATTCCAGAGCTTTTCATCCGGATGTTAAATAAGGCTATCCGGTTTTTGATTAATTCAGCACACGGTTTTTAAATATATTACGGTCTATCATCCGGCTCATGCTCGCGTCGCCCCAAATATTTGCAATCCAAACATATTTTCATATCCGTGTTTTCAATCGGCGCCGCTCTTTTGCTTCGCCCGAAATATCAAAAAGCCAAATATCTATGCTAATATATGTAAGAGCATTATACGATTTTCGCAGTATCGAAAATAGCAATCCCGATCGAAATATTATCCGTGCTGCGGGATGATGAAATGAAGACCCTCGCATGTGCGACTTTTCGCTCATGACGCTACCATTTCTCCTCTAATAACGTGAAATGTATAGTGGCAAATTTTTGGTTTCCCTCGAATGACGATCGCAAATATGAACCTTTTCAGATATATTTAAATTGATTATTTTCTGTCGCGAAGAATATTCCCTGACGTGAAATTGTACAATTTTTATTTTACGCCCTATAATGACGGCGGTCGTCAATCACGTTGACTGTAGAAAATTGCCGGGATTTTTAATGAATTTTTAAAAACGATGTCGTGCCGCAAAATTGCCTAGTTTTCACACGTTTGTAATAGAAAAAGTAGTTATTTTTAGACAAAGAGGAAATATGCGGAAGTGAATTACTCACGAAAGAGTGCAAAATTGCGCATTGGCTCAAAATTTAACTATACTGTTTTCGAAAATCTAAATGTGATCGTCGGCAATATAAAATTTACGCGTTTTCGGCACTTATGTCGGAAACACTGCGGCGAAACATGAAGCTTTCTGTTTCCGTGTGATATTTCAATTAAACGGATTAAAACGAATCAAACCAACCAGTTGGTCGTTATTTTTGAAAGCAGCAATCAATGAAAATGTGTCCGGTTTAATACTTTTATTGCAACGATATAGTTTCAGATAAGCTTTGAGCAATAGAAGTTTTTGAATCAAATATATTTTTTTATGTTACATAATGAATACATGCATAAATACAAAAATACAAATTTTTAACGAATTTTATTCTTTCACGAGGTATTTCCTTGGTTTTTTTTATTTTTTTAACCTTTAAATGTTAAGACATATTCAAATCTTATTCTTTTTGAGATTTTTGAGGATTCTCGATACATAACAAACAGCAGACGATGCGGAATCGCAGGTGATGAAGTGTGGAAATCGTACAAGGAGGAGGCCTTAAAAGCCATACGACAGCCCGCACCGCAACGACGCTTTCACGCAGATTGAAACTCTCCCAGATTTTTCACTCACAAATACACCCACAGGATGGATATAAATAACTGTGTAGATGGATAGCATACACAAGGATCGGCTCAATAAAAACGTTACTTTTTCTAACGAAATCATATCTGCAAAAGCATTAAAGCTGCGCCAATCTAAAACGTAAGTCGAAGACCTCGAAATTTTCAGACATGAAAGTCTGGTTATTTCGTTTTATATTATTATTATTATATATGTTGTTCATAAAGAAACCCAATTCGCTTAAAAAAAGGGTCATCCAAAAGGTTGGTTATCCCTATTCATTCGATGTATTTTAAAACGATAGGCGATCGCGTCGTTATCGTATGCAAACGAGAACCGAAACAAATATTCGGTGGAAAAAACCGGCCCCTCTTTGGCATGCAAATTGACCGGAGTGTAATAAAGTTCACAGTAATGTATTTTTTTCTCCGAGCGGTTTTTATTTCATCATTTGTCAAATGTCGTCTGAGAAAAAAGGATTTCCGCGCAATATGCCAAAGGATATCGTCCGTTGCAACTTCGCTCCATTGTTTGTCACGTTCGACAAATGTCAGAGCTCGATACGCTTCAGCTGAAACGTTTCGCCTTTTGCAGACACTTCTATGCACTTTTCATTGTGCGATTTTTCTTAAAGGTTTTGAACGATGCTAGACTTCCACTTTATTTGTCCTAAATGGAGAATGGAGGCAATAAATTGTTAAAATTTTAGGACAATTTCAAAACATGCTCTCAACTCGCAAACATTTTTCACCGAAATATCTGCTTGACATTAAAAAAAAAAGCGCGGGATAAAACCCTGTTCTCTTTTTTCCGACTCGTTGTTTTGGTAAAACGAGCGTCAAAAAGATGACAGAGTTAACACGCGAAACGCTGTTATTTGTCCCGTAAAACTCTTAATCGTCTTGTGCAAAGTTGTGACATTATTTTGTGTTTACGTTATGGCAATATGTATATAGGAGATACTATGTACAAGACTCCTAGGTATCTTACAAAATGTTTTGAGCCGCTACTATCGCATAATTTACATTTTATACAACGACAGAAACTTACGAGACATTTTTATATACTTCCTTCAAAATACACAAAATTTTCTAAACGGAATTTCCCATCGATCAAAAAGAATAAAAAATAAATTTGACTTGTTAATCTCCACGTATGATCCGTAAAATTTTATATAAACTTTTTTAAGATTTTTTAGAAACATTCGCATAAGCGACACTCGTCATACAAGACGAGAACGAAACTTTCCGTTTCGCGGAAAACTTCAACGAACATTTGCACACGTGCGCAAATAAATACGTACAGGTAACACGCACAATGCGGTCTGTCGTACCTGAAGACTGCTTATCCTGGTTCAGAATTTACATCTACGCGATATGTCTTTCATTATTTATGTCGTTTTGTAGATTACGCGGCTTACGAGGGGGTTTCGCACTCGAATAAATATTCCCTTGTGATAGATAGCCGAGTGTCACAGATGCCGGTGAAATTTTACTCTAACTATTATATATTTAATTATGTTAAACGAGCGGTGTAATCATTGGAATTTGTTTCGAAATGAGAAGAGCATTTTTCAAAGGAGTGATCCTTCATGCTATTATTGTATCGAGTATCAAGTTTGTTTAATACTAAGCCGTGATTTATTTAACGAAATCGATACACATTCGTCTACGTCATTTGTGGTAGATTTTAGTAAATAAATAAATTATTGAACTGTTTATTATTTTTATTTATATATTTAGTTATAAAATTAAAAATAATCTGAAAAGGTCAAACTCATAATTTGAAACTGAAGAAAGCCGAAAGTCATTATCAATAGTCTCATAAAGAAAACTAGATAAGGATTTAACGCGTTAATTGGATGTACAAAAGGTGAAACAATGTCTATTTTGGAAGTTTAATCGATTCCCCGAATAATATAATACAGTATCACGGACATTTTCAGAAAGCGATCCTACAAAGACATTAACTAGAAAATTTCATAATGCGACGTCGAATAGCACGATATCGATCTTACAACGACTCGTCTTTGCATAGTCACACTCTAAACTTGCGATTTAATTAAACGGGGCTGCAATTAATTACGTGCTCGATTAAATATTTTGTTATGGGTTTCGGGTCCTTTCGTTTTAATCTGGCGACGTTTTGTTCTTCGGAAACGCTTTCGCAGAAAAGCGGCGCGGTACAATTAATGAATTCGCGAATCTCGCCGAAGAACAAAGAATCGAAATCAAAGTTATCTTCTTGTTCGCATAGAAAATGTACACCCTCGGATATACTCGGCAGATCGTATACGTGCGCGTACAAGAGACGGAGGCTTTTCGAAGTTTTGAGTCTCGCGCGAAGTTTTCGAAGCCCGAAGTTAAAACAGGATATTGCCCACTTTGCGATATTGATTTCGTCCAAAGATTTCCCCCGGGAAATATTCAAAGCATTGTCTCTCTGGCGGCGCATATTCTTCTTCTTCCACTTCCTACGACCGACGCTATAGAAGCCGGTATGGGTTTCTTATTCTTCTGCTGTCTTCTTATTCTTTTCTGTTCGCTTATACTCGACTTCGGTATCGAAGGATATTTCGATTCAATCAAAACCGCGGATAATCCCGCGGTGAGTCTTCGATTTTTTTTAACATACGTTTCGAAGAATATTGTATCGGTTCGGAGGAAACGTATCTTTATCGGTGATTTTCAGTTTGGGAATACGTTTTCGAGAATATTCAGTTTATTTAGCGACTCGAGAATTGACATTTTCAAAAAGTAAGAATTTTTTCTATTACAAATTCAACGAACGTACCGAAAATTTTATTTATCGTAGCAAATTTTCACAATAATTTATTTATCCGATCGAACCTATTTATTTTCCCGAATTGAATATCGATCAAATACGTCGACTTATTTAATTTATTACATAATCGCGACTCAGTACATATTTGTTTTGTGATATTTAAAAATCCGTTTGTTAACGGATGAACCGTATCAGGGAACACTCAAATGGAAAACGCCTCTGCGAGCAATATTGTAGATCGCGTTCTGAAAACAAATTAAAAATTTTCACGCTCGAATTTTCCCGCTCGAACCTGTTCGAGTTCCCACACACATTCTAGCCTATATGATTCCATACACAAACAGGCACAGGTACAACAAATATTCAAAAGTACGGCGGGAAAGCGTGCGAAAATGAACGGCATGACAAGTGACGACGTGTAGTGCGTCAGTCACGAGCCCAAACCCATCCCATGCAAACAACTCCGCTTTTCGGTCGTACATTTTATATATATTATATATATTACGTATACACAAAATACATATGCAATAGGCGAGAAGAAACAAGGACACGAAAACGCTTCCATTTCGCTCGTATGCAAAGTTTTCCGAGGGTACCAAAAATTTTTCAGAGGCTCTCCAATATGCGAGCGAAAAGTATCGACTTCCTCCGTAAAAAATGTGGGTGGTGGTATCGCACCTCTTTTATATTTATTGGCCCCGAAGAGAAAACAGTCGATTCAGCCATGGCAGAAGTTTACGATGGTATTCGGTCGATTTTTTAAATTCTGTGTAATGTGCTGACCGAGGTATATGACGCCGATAAACTGTACGAATTTGCATGTTGGAGTGGTTTGTATTCACTCGTGTGTGAAAAAGATTATTATTTTGCAGTGATACGTAGTTTTCGTATCATAAATATGATTGTTAAATGTTATAGTTATTGTTCGAGAAGACTGCAAAAGTTTTTGTACTTTATTCTCTCTTGAGATATTAAAGGAATGGTTGAAGACTCTTCATGCTGAATACAAAGCTCTTTCACTAATAAACGAAATATATTTCATCCCTGTAGTACTCTAGGTTTTACTCGGTTTAAATAAATAATATTTCCCTTTCAGATTTACCAATTTTTTTTCACTACACTTTCAAACCAATATTTTATAAGCCAATACGCACCACCATAAAATTATCTCAAGAATATCTATACAATTCCATTTCCCCTGCCGCATAAAATCGATACAAATACGAACCAATTTTCCAGATAAAACTCAAATTTACAAACCGCCCTTCTTTCCGATCGCATTTTTTGCGACCTTCCGCACTTTTGCCCATAAGGCGACGACCCTCCAACCTCGCAAAAAAAAAAAATTCTCGCCCACGAGCTTATTAAGCCCTGTATATTGTATTGTATTAAAATCCGATACACCCCACAACGGGTATAACGCTCACCCGTTTTGTGCGTGTTCTTTACGGGCTTTGCCCTCTGTTCATTATATAATACATCGATACAAGGCGGTGATTTCGATTTCGCTTCGGGAACATTTGTACGTTATCCGGTTTTCATTTCACACACCCGCACGCGAATAGTGTGGAATGTGTCTGAAATTCGTTTCGTGGAATTCGCGAGTTTCTTCCATTCAGAATGCTTGTTCTTTCGCTAAAAATGTTTGCCGACTTTCTTTTGAGTGGGACGACCCGTGCTTTTGCCGGGATTACAAAGGGTTGCTGCAGTTCGGTGTTGTTTCTTTACTAGAAAGCGAAACATAATGGACGCGCGATGTTTTAATTTTTTACTTTCTTAAAAGATAAGACTTTTAACGAGTCGTTACACGTCGACGATACTGCTGCGACTTGTTAACTCGAGGTAAAGTCGGACGCTGTGTCGTGTGTGTGTTTGTTTTCCGTAGTGTTTTATTTTAGTGAAATAGTGCTTCTCAAACAGTAAATTGTTGCGCTCAGGAGGCTGAAGAGATTTATTAATGTTTCATGCTGTAAATTCTTTCGAAGTTGTGAAAATTTTTAGTCGTTTTCGTGTGCTCCATGAATATTTATGTGGGCCAGAGAAGCGCCGTTTTATGTCCGAAGATTTATCAATTATTTTCTGTCAGATTAAAAGCTCAAAAATGGATCTCCATTGTGTGATCGTTTTAAATATAGGATTTTAAAATATATTAATCGCGTTTTATCTCAGTTTCTAGAATTAAATTTATTAACGCTCGAATAACAACTTCCATTTAACATTCGTTTCGAACAAAACTAAATTATTATAAAATACACTTTACTAAGCCCTTAAACGGTGCTGCGTAGAAAAGTAATTTTAATTTTAATGGTCAATTATTATAGAAAGTTTCATTTTCGTATTCACGTTTATTTTTTATTCAGTACCCCCGATATATTTTATTTAATGGATACGTAAGAACATTAATGAAACCGTACAACGCAATACAAATAATGCATAACATCCGTTGTACACACGAAATAAAATAAAATGATTAATGAAAGCAAAACGATACATTCGCCCCTTATAATGTATCGCGTTTTTGATTAATACATCTTTATATTGATAAATTGTGTTACCCAAAAACGATACGCAGAACGAAATAATACGCATATATCTGAAATAGATAATTCAAAAACTCGTATAGATTTCCTCGTCCAAATTGCGTTATCATGTTCAGTAGTTCATGAATAATGTGATTTTATTAATCACACACAAAAAATAACCGAACAAATAAACTATCTTGATATTTTATTAGTATAGATTTGTTATCCATTTAGATTAATTCAGTAATAATAATTTATTGAAGTCCTATAATTCAGTTTTTACGATTAACTTTGTCCAATATATCAATCACCAAAGCCGAGTAACATATAGTGTAGTCAGTAAATTAATATAATTAGATACCAGTGACTAGGAAATAATGGTTTCGGCTTATCAGCCCAATAATACGTATAAGCGAATTTGATAATGGAAAATAACAGAACTTTCAACACCGACAGAAAAGCTTTAAATTTATATTCAACACCTCAGATTTGCGATAACGTAACAATTAAATGCAAGAAATCAACATCTATAAATAAAATTTGGTCCATTATTAAAAAAAATCGATCTAAAACTGAATTACAAGCGGAAATAAAACATATTAGCCAATATTAGTGGTTATGTATGGCACTTAGGTTGCACGTCCCTTGAACGGCCCTGCAAAACAGACCCTCGCAAATTACACTCGAGCTTAATGGACGCTTAAGGTAAACCACATAATTGCACCGTGCGACCCTTGACGTCTGTCGTTGACAATGGTCCTCTACAAAAATAAATAGACCCGCGAATAAAACGTGTTTTTCGTTGCGCAATTCGGTTCGTACGCAATTGAGTCGATCAGTTCAATTATCGGGGCTTAAGGCCAATTTGATCGATGCGACTGCATCGTGATGCACCAAAGCTCAAAGGTTATTTATTGCTATGGCTATCATTGTGCTGTTAATTATACGTGTCGATTGAATCGTGTTTGATTCGGGCGTGGTATTGAAGGTTGATTGTGGGATAGTTATGTTATTGATACGTTGCATGAGCAATTATTTGCGTGATCTCTTAGATTAATTAAAAAAGCTTATTGCGCTAAAATTTGTAGTTAATTTTTTTGGATGATATATAAAAAGAATATAAAAACTAAAAACAGTACGATCCCTCAGAAAATAGACTAATAAAAACATATTTTCACCGATTAACCTTTTCCCCGCGAGCTGGTGCGCAGATGGTGTTTGCATATTTTTTATTATTTTGAAAATTTACCGCCCTCTGTACAGTCTGCGTTTTGCGTGATTAATATCTTATGCGTAATTCGTATATGAAAGAGGCCAAGCAACACACTAGAATGTATATAATATACAATGAAATAGCCATAACGATAAAAAGAAAAATATCAACGCCCGAAGATTGTTTGTACAATTTCGATTTATGGATCGATTCTGTTGCGGAAACGATACGGAAGCACGCGATATACCGCGTGAAAAAAATATTCGGATAATAATTATGTGTGTATGAAAATATTTATGCGTCCCGCGGGACGTTGTAAAATGTTTTGTGTTGACGCTTTCGTTTTTCACCTTGGAAGAAAGTTATAAGCTTTCACCGCGGCACACTAACTAAACCTTTTGGGACATGATATCGTATAGTTGTCTGGCTGCTGAAGTAGACTAATCGAGTTACCCTCCGTGCGGTGCAAATAAATACTGACTTTCTTTCTTGATGAAATTTTATTCAATTTAGCCGAAAATAGCTGACCTTTAAGCCTCCCATATATTGAGTATTGAGTTTATTAAAAAATAAATAAAGTGCGAGGACCCCGCGTATCGAGCGGACGGCTGAAAGGAAAATACTTAAGGAACCTTACCTTAAAAGGGTAAAGGATACTCCATATTGGGCGCACTCTGAATATATTTTTTTCTTTAAACAACTTTTATCTATCGTGGGATTATGCCCGGACACGAAACAACAATAAACTATCCCGAAGCGGATAGACATAAGCGCACGCGAATATATGAGCATAAATTTTTGGAGAATGATTTATACGGGTATAGCATATTTTCAAAAAGTAATACAAATATATGCGAGTATCTTAAAAAAAAGAAAATTTAGGTAGTAATAAATTCGGGTATACGCACCTCCTTTTCGAGTCTCCAGTAGGTACGTTTTCGTTGGAAAATTTATCATGTACTACACGGTGCAAATTTTATTATCATAA
Organism: Hydropsyche tenuis; assembly: GCA_009617725.1. Taxonomy (NCBI): domain Eukaryota; kingdom Metazoa; phylum Arthropoda; class Insecta; order Trichoptera; family Hydropsychidae; genus Hydropsyche; species Hydropsyche tenuis. Next base: position 4,542,984 of record VTON01000001.1, on the reverse strand, counting down.
TATAAAATTCCACACGTACATTTTTATTACGTATCGTCAAAAATGTGCTCCACAGCCAGGAACGAACGTTTTATTATTCAAACAATTTACCCCGTAAGTTCGCACTAAATTTAAATGAATTGGGCATACATCACTTGTAAAATATTTATGATACACAAACGTTTACGGGCTCGAGCGTTTCGCGATGAATTTACATCACAATTAAAAAATAATTTCCGCGCACAAAAAACAAACTACTACGCATCCTTCCGCCCAATTGATTTCTGACATTACATAAGCGAACAAACAACGTTCACACCGAAATCTATATTCTAAACGCGACTTACGAAAAACCGCATTTCATTTCGTCACAGCCGCATTATTAGCATGAGAAAACCCATTCCAAACATTTCCAACAGCCTGCCAAGCCCAAAAAGAGCCCGATGGAGCGCGGCCAACTCCTCGAGAGCGGAAAAACACCGAAATTTTTAGCCCACCTATTCGGCATTCCGTAGTCCGAATCGTCACATCGAAATTACAACACCGTAGCGAAACAATGCCGCACCAAACTAGGCTCGTACATCATCGTCAGCGTTTCGACACTCCGACTGACTAATCCGGAAAGAATGCCTAGAAATATTCGGTGGGCGGGCGATCCCCGCCCACTCGGGCAATTTGTTCCGACACGAGCCCGAATACTTAACGGCGGCGAACTTTTCGATTAAAACTGCCACTCGCCGCTAAGGAACAACCCGGCCACTTCTGATTTATTGCCTGGGTCGTGTACGAGGAGCGGTCACGTCTCTCTTTCTGCGTTTCTGGCCGGAAGATGGTGGAGGTTCTGTTTTTTTATCGCGAGGATGATGCCGTTTTCTTGCTTACGTGCGAGCTTTCGATAGGGGCGCGGTGTGGGGGAAGTTTGCATTTTGAACGCGGCTTGTTATTGTTTGTGGTTCGGTTTGTGTAAATAAATTTTGGAATGTTTATTTGGATTTTGGAATTGATTCATTTTAAATAATCGAATATATTGAAAATAATTTATTGTCTATGAATAGTAAATTGTTTTTATTTCATCAAACGCGTATATCACCATTGATTTGAGTGACATATGGCTCGACTAACAGATGGTTCTAATCGCATATTATTAAGCTGAGATAATTTGGAGAATAATTATTCTAATCTAATTTTCCTTTACATTTTCATAAAATACATCTATTACAAAATAAAATATCAAAATTAATGAGTCAATAAATCATGCTATAAATTCTAATGAAAATCATATTTTCCAGTGTATAAATCAAATGTTATTATTTTGTTTTTTTGCGAGAGTGTGTTTTATTAACTCTGTACACAAAGCGAATTTTTCAAATATTTATTGAAACGGGCCGACTTTCGTAAGCTTCCGTCTCTTCTAAGGAATAAGCTTTCGGCGGCAAAGATTTGTTTTAGCAATTAATATAATGAACGTTTCTTCTTTTTTATTTTATTTTCAAATAAAAAGCGGAAAATTTACGCAAAAATATATTAGAATAGAATGAATTTAAAGCGAGCACTCCATCAACCTGTTAGCGCTTCCCTTTTAAAACTGGGAGCGTTTTAATTTTTCCCAATTACGATATAATGTATAGAAGACCGGTCGACGAGACACCGACAAAGCAAGTCATCCATCAAAAAAAGGCGGAAAAAATCTCAAATTCAAGCCGAGAAAATTGCGGTGGAAATATTTGAAATTCGACCGATATTTAATTTCGTTCCGAAAATTTTTTTTTTGTTCTACGATTCCGCGAGATAATTCTTTTGTTTCCAATTGTTTGCCGCCCTTTCGTTCGTTTTTCGTTTTTCGGCAACGGAAATTTTCATCAAGTGCGAAAACGTCATGATCGAATGAATCTTATTTCATAAGCGTCGCTTTCGTTATATATTATGAAAATAATAAAATGGGGAAAAAATCGCAGTGAATATAAAATGTCCGTTCGTCGCGAAACGGCGAACGAAATTATGCGCGTAAATCTTTCCGAGTTACTTATGTGATTTTTTCAAAGTAAATTCTCAGAAGTTTGATTTATTCTCTTTAATTTACCGTAATATGGAATTTAATATGATTAAATTTGTTTATGAATCAAAGTATAAGGTAACTTTAATCATTCGTATGTAAACCACGTGTATTCATTTTAAGTTCGCTAACGTTTCAACATAATATTATACTTCATCTTCGTACAACTGCAACGTTGTTTGAACTTTCTTTTCATATTCCAAACACGAAATGCAAATTGAAAACTTTGAAATTCAGGAAATTATTAAAATTTAACACAAAATCCTTTCAAAGGTATAATAAAACACAAAAAAATCAAATTGAATCCGATCGGAAAGCGCTTCCGTTCCTCGCCTATTATCCGAACTGGCAAAACCCACGCGCGCGAACTTAATGCAAAAAGGCCGCAATCTCTTTAACGCACATCGAATTTCGCGTCGGATTCGACTTTCGATCAAACAGATCCGAGTGTACGATCGAAATTACGCACAAAACAACGGCGATCCGTTGTTTCGGCCCACAACGGAAAACAATTTCATTTCGTCTGTTTTATTTACCCGAAGCGTGGGGTATCCCGAAATTAGAGCCGAATACAGCGGCCCGATAGAAATTCCCAGTTCGGCGCCGAAGCACTTTAATTATATCCATAAATATTGATGGTGCCTTATCAGAGATCCGATGCTTAATTAAAAATAAACAAAACAGTGCTCGGACGACTATGGCACAGGATAAGGACGTCCGTCCAATTTATCGCAGGGTCTCCGAATTAATCGCGACTTTCAAATTTATGCCTATCTTTTTTATTTCGGCCCATATCGAATTTTCCGCAGCGCAAATATTTGCATCGGGAAAATCCTAAGCGACATATTGCTACGCCTTCGTACCGAAGAATGATATGAGAAAATTCTTATCATACAATATAAATGTTTATTGTTGCCTTTTGACTTATGAAATTTTCATTTTCAATCGGATTTTTATGTATGTATATATTTTTTTATTGCGCTTTCATCCTCAATTTGAAATGAGAGTATTTCGAATAAACATTTTTGTATTTTGTTGATAGATAATGAAATTTCAAAGCAATTAAATTTTCCATCTACAAAATCACGAAGAGCTATAAAATTGTCAGTTGCAGTAAACAATTTCAAAAACAAATACTCAGCGTTTCACTGAAAGTTTGAAAATTAATATTTTTGCTTTGAAAACATAATGGTTGATTTGTTGGTTGTTTTTATTGAACATCTTCAGAATTTATTCCCGTATTAAATAGAATGAGATTAAACAGTGAACAAAATCTTCTTTTCTATGAATCGAATTTCATATTTTTTTAATTCAATATATTCTATCTGTTGAGAATATACATGATTTTATTATTTATCCATTTGAGAACAATCTAACAAACATTTTTGTAAATGGCAAAAGGCAAAAAACCCCACCCGAAAAGAACAAAACATATTCTGAATGCTTGTATTATACATTCAAAAATATAGAGCAGACGTTAACGTTTGACGTACAATTTATATTCTTGGTATAAAACTTTTATCCACCTTCAGATGAATTTATTTAATCATCGAAAGGTCCCGGGATTATCTTGTTTCTGCAAAACATACTCGCCTTTTGTTTTCACTGTCCTTTTATACCCACTCGTAGGGAATTGGTATTCTATTCACACTGGTAGCACTAATTAAATTCACGTAATATTTCCGAGAATGAGATACATATATAAATATATTTTTTCTTTCAACGAGCTTTATTTGTTTTTCAAAAACCAAAATATGCGTAAAATTTTATTTTAGATAAGTTAATCTAGATTATTCACACTTGAGGGAAGTGAATTAGTAAGATAGTCATATTTCAACTGATTGAATGGAAGCACATATCTCTCGATTGTCTGTAGATTCCCATTACAAAGCCTGACTAAAACATCAAATCCAAATCATCATCATCTCGAAGCAGTCGATAATTCATAAAATAAGTACTTGAGGTTGAACATTCGGCGGTGGCAGAAATTATAATGGAAGGATTTCCAACGAACCCGTCTCCGAGGGATAAGTTTCCAACATAGGTGAGATTTTCTAGACTGTTTTCATAGTGTGGGCAGTTGCTCTTAATGCGACCTTAAAAGCCTTCGCACGTACCGACCGGACGTAATGCAATGCGCGGGAAAATTCGAAAATAAATTTCACCAGAGACGCTAAGCGCTCTCGCCTTGCTGTCCTACGTTCTTTAGTTTTTCGATTTGAAAAACTCGCTGTTTATAAATGATCCTAAATTTTTATATAAATTTGACAATTTCATATATATTTTTATCGCACACTTTTATCGCACACAATTTCATATATATTTTTATCGCACACTTTTCGAAAAAACTGTTTTCAAAATGTCCTTTTGATATTCTGTTACTTGTTTTTAACAACGAATTTCATTTTATATCAATACAATACGAAACGGTTATAGGTTTCCTTTTCATCTTATTTATATCTCATGTTCCATTTGTACATTGTAAAGGGGCCGAACACTCATCGAAATGGAAACAAATCGACAAACATGTCGAAGAAGTGCGATAAAATTTCACAGAGATAAAAAGATAAGGAAATACGCGTTCGTAAATCGTAAAAAGACCGAATCTCTAGACCGATAAACGTTATATCGTAAAATATTTTATGTCTTTCGATTGCTGCATTGTTCAGTTTTAAGGATACGTTATCCACTTTGCGTTCGAGTTTTTTTTATTGCGTTATAAACGTCGAACGATCAATCTTTTCGCATTATCGCAATTTGCACACTGTAGCGTCAGGTGCGTACAATATCACGTATTGTACCCAGTTTATTCACATTTAACGTTTCAGAAAACGAAAAATATCACCCGCTTCTGTGTATAAATATAATCGTCTGCATTTTATTTCACTTTTGCCCTCGCTATACGTTTTCCTCCTTTGAGAGCTGTGAAAATATTTTTTCCTCCCAAATATCTCTCCTTTATGATGGAAATATTTCCCCATTTCTATATGATAGACGTTATCTGACGGACATACGTCAAAAATCACACGGATTGAAAAAGGATACTATCGTTATGAAGGTTGAAAAGCTCTATCCGAGTAAGACTTATCAAATCTTATCATATAAAATATTTCATATATAATAGTTTGGTAAATACAAGTTTTCTTATTTCGACAAAACAAAATTACAACGTAATTAAGAATCTATCGGGTTACGTTGATATTAGTCACTAAGAAAAAAGCCATCAATTTTTGACCTATTTTCCCAACGAATAAATACTGTATGATTAATTACAATATGAATTTAACTAATAATAGTCATTTATACTATTAGTATTATACTAATAGACATTTATATGTCTATTTATTAAATAAATACTATTGTATCCGTTGATCCACTACCTATTATGACGTTATTAAAATAAACTTTTTTTTCATAAATCAATGTCTCAATTTTGTCGAACCTTCTAAAATTACATACAATAGAGCAACATAAATTTTATATTGTTTCCTAAAATGAAAATATCAATATTAATATGAAAATAATAAAATATTGAGACAAAAATAATTTGAAACGATAAAATATCATGTAAAATTTTGATTTCAAAAATCATCTCAACACCAAAATAAATCAAACCCCAAAAAACAACCGCATAACAGTGCAACCTCGCAGTGCATTAATCATACAACGAACCAGAGCAAAATTCCTCGTTCGAAACTTAACACGACCTAGCTCGGCGACCCACTAATCACGTCACCAGCAAAAGTTAACTCGGCTAATTCGAATCCGATAACGAGCCATCATTATATCACGCGATTTATATAACGAACCGAAAAGAAGGAGGTGTATGACCAGCGTTTGTGACCCCTCTCCGAAAAGGATCCTCCAGACGGGTCTATTTATTCCGGGAGGTCCTTATATCTGGTTTTAATTACACGCCCTAATTGCTGTTATAGTATTATGTTATTTCGCACACGTGAGTAGCAGGTAAATGGCAGCTATGCCTTTGAAATGAATTGGACACACGTGTGTCCTTGCGAAATTAGTTTATGTCGTGAAAAAATAATAGTAAATGTTTATTCGATAATTTTTATAGTTGTTGAAGTTTGAAGATTGATAAACATTTAGTTTTTCTAATTAATTTTAGAATTTACTACAGTGAGATGAAAGTTTGATAAAACTTGAAAATACGGCTATTTTGAATTTAAACTAATTCTGATTTTGTTTAAATAAATAATTTAAATATTAAATATGTAGTCAGTATAATACATATCATACAACATATACTCCCAAAGAATAATTAGAAAGTAAATTAAATCAAATAAATATTCACTATAAATATAATTTTGTAAGACATAAAAATTTCGCATTTTAACCCGTTTTTGCATTTTGATAATCTCACTATAGTAACCAATAACAAAATCAACCTTATTATACCGATTTTCATACTGTTACAGTAGCGCATAAATACGACACCTTATTCGATATGAAAAGAACTCGTTTCCGTATCCGTTCGAAATGATTGCAGACGCCTCTTTAATACACTCACGAGTGTAATAATAATTTAATTCTATTCATTGAAACGTATTTCTGTTTCGCAGCAGCCGAGAAACAAATAATTCGGTCATTCGTAGAGCAACGAGAGACGGCCGTTAATAGGATTAAGCAATATGGACCCGAGATGAGCTCCCGAGTTAAGGGAGGATGATTGATGAGCTGGCCGGACGGAGAGGAGAAATAAATAAAAAAGGAACGCGAAAGGAAAAAAGAAGATAAATATAACCCAGCGCCATAGAAAAAAAGGACTTCCACGTACGTGCGCTGCACGTTCGGATTTGTCGAAATTAAAAATACCTCCGCGAGATTAACGAATCTCGTGTGCGATATTTTTCCTTTTGTCGATCCAAATCGGATTTTTACATTTGTTTCATTTTTTTTAAAGGTTCGAACAATTGAAATTGTTGCGTAATGAGCGTACATTGTGACATAATTGCCGTGTTGTTCCGTAGCGAGTGGGGTCTGTTTAGTATTCGCGCCAGATAACAAAGTTATTCAATGTTATATCAAATGTTTGTTTGGTCACTTGGCGACAACCTTGTTGTACTTAGGGAAAGTATTTTAGACAATTTGAATAATTCAGAGGTGCTTAAAAGTGTCTACTCGGCTCGGTAAACAAGAACGCGCTTTGATCGCTTGTGCATCCTTCGCGTTACACGTTGTGCCTCTTGAATTTTTCAACTTATTTTAATAAATTACTCAGTTTTTTTTTTCGTATAATAATGTTCGAATGAAAGATTTGTAAACATATTTATCTTAACACTCCGAATCGTTTTCGAAATGTCTGAAACAAGTATTTACGAAAAAGTTAAGTGTACGCTGAGGGCGTATTTATATTTAACGTGAGCTCAGTAATTCAGATTCACGGATCGACGATCATCTTACACAAAATTAACCGTAAATTTTACACGAAATTTAAACGCGTCTATATTTTTCCAAGATTTTTTACGTTCCACTTGTTGCTGAAAGTTCTGTCTTATGATTTATACGTGATTCATTTCGTATTTTATTTTAAAAAAACATTGAAATTTACAATATGATGCCGAGGATTTATATATTTTCAGCAGTAAAATTAAGTGATTAAATTTTATTTCGAACAAATAGAGTTTTGAAAATGTAAATGTAATTTATGAGATAGAACAGACTTTCAAATTAATTGAAATGAGTCGGATAGTAATGAAACTACATTAATATCAATTAATATGAAATTACTAAAATGTTTTTTAATACATATTTAATGTATGAGAGAAACTTTTAATAAAAATAATTTGTTAGCATCGATTTTTATTTTTAAAATTTTCATAAATAATTCAAAAAAATTGTTGACAAGGTTGTACATATTCACCAAAACTTTTGAATGGTTGAAAGTCTTGTGACTAATAACACCCATTTCGTGACACACTATTCGTATGATCACACACAAAATATCCGTACGATATTAGTACAGTCCTCCAAACATTATTTTCACAATTAAACTTAATTAAAATCAAAAATAGCAATAAACTCTCCAATTTGAAAACCGCGCAACTTTAACATATTAAACGAAAATTTCAACTACTAATTCCCACCGGGCGCATTTTCCCGGGCACCATATACATTTTTAACATTAATATTAAGGCCACTTAGGCCACCTTATGAGTTGTCCCCGTGGGTTTCCGCCTACATAGTAACAAGGAAGGCTCGACGTTGGAAATTATTATTTTCGCCCTGGAGAAAAAGGTTCCCAGCGCTTCCATCATCGTCCCGAAGGCCCTGCGTTCGCGGCGCGAAAGTACACCATTCTCTCCTTTATGCGAAAGATAAATAAAAAGGGCTTATTCTTTTTAAGCACCCATACGGTTGAAATACGAAGCAAGGATTTCAGCTGTTGGATGCCCGAAGACCGAAATCACCCGCTAGATATATGTGCTTTTTTCAAGGGAAAAACGTTGATGGATCGTAAAGATCCTTTGTTTAAAAATAGGTCATCCGTTTTATTTTCGGATACATTTATCTCGAGCGAATATTTATGAAATTTTTTTTGAGTAATAACTAAGAAAACGCGAAATTTCCAAGATCGGCAATAAATTCAAATGAACGCGACTGACATCCGAAACAAAACGAAAAGACACAAATTGTATTCACTTTCTTGGCGAAAAACAGCGGCAGACGCGAATCGGCTCAAAAGCTGCGGTCCAAATGAAACCGTAATGCAATTACTCCGCACCGACACGTTTATAATTTAAATTCAAATTTAAATTCGAGACCCCCGAAAAGCGACCGCGACGCGAAAGTCGCGACCGAGCAAAGATTAAAAAGACTCACCGCCGTAATTATCTGCAAATTGTGTGCCTCAGTTCAACATCGCCTTATTACGAAGTACGCAACCCTTCTGGAGGACTCGGCTTTTTCATCTGGGGTTGATTTTAGGGGTTGTTTTTGGGTCCTCGAACGTTTACATTGGCTCACCGACAGCGGGACACAGGCCAGATAGATCTGTGCCAAAATTAGGCTCTACATCTGGCAGTAATTTAGAAAATTGTTGAAAATTCTGCGTGTATATATGTGTCCTGATTATGAAAGTGGTGTAAGTCACAAAAATGAAAAAAATGGGTTTTTTTTTTTTTTTTTGCGGCTCGTAATTTTAAACTAATATAATATTTAAAAAAAATTAAAATTTTGAAAAATTGGAAAAGTTATATTTCAGTGAAAAATACGACTATCAATGGAATGCCGCTTGCATTTATTTTGATAGTGGTCTAAAATTTTTTTTATCATAATATCTTTAATTATAATTATTTTATTTTAATAACCGATTACTAATAGTTACTATAGCTTATAAACTAGTTATTTATTATTTATCAACTTATTATTTGAAAAAAAAAAACAAAAAAAATTGATTTTAAAACCGCATTTTTTCATTGTACGATTTACTTCAAATTTACAAAACAAATATAGTAGATCTAAATACGTTACTAAATATCACTTCAAACGTAAACCTTTAAATATCTTGAATGAAAGGACGTGGATTTAGACCACTATCATAATTAAGGACACATATACCTATAATATATTTATTTAAAAAAATAATTAAAGCGGCTTCTATAATATATTGAAGCAACGAAAACAAAAATCGTTACGATTCGGCCTACAAACCCATCGTGTGTTCCCTTTGTTGAAAATTAATTAATTAATCGCTGATTCGCGTTCTCGTTGTTTACGCCTTTTTTATTATCGAGATTTGCGTTTGAATAATTTTTTCGCGAATCGGTAACGCCTCCCTTTTCGAGTGGGCTGAACGAAAGTGCGCTCGGCACGAATTTGAATTGGTCATAAAATTTTACGCGTGTGTACATTTCACCGTTTCTGTATTTGCACATCATATAAATGCACAAACGCGGGAATAAAACAAAATGATAAAACAAATAATAATGCCCACGAAAAAACAACAAATGAAGAGCAAAATGAAATAAAAAATATATAATATATATACGCACACGCTGAAAAGCGAAAACTTCCCTGACGTTCCGTATGCAAAACGGCCGCTTAATTTCATTACGCTTTTTCGCGCCGAGCATCCCATTTTCAAAAATTTCTCCTTAGAAATTCATTTTAAAAATTCATATAAATTATAAAAACCCTCATTCATATTTTTAATTCATACCGAACGATTGATACGTGTTTAACGCGAACGGAGCACGCGCGAGATTAATCCTTTCCGCGATAAATAATGTTATTCGGTCACATGCGAATTTTCATTCAGCAAAAAAAATCCGCACAGACCACAAAAAAGGCATCGGAATAAATTTACGACTTATACGCGCGCAAACAAAAAATGGCGCAAGTTTATCAAGCTCGCGTTCGCGGAAAATGCGCGGCACGAAATCGCGTTTTTCACCGTTTTGACACGTGAAATATATATCGCTCGACTTTAATAATTGAATCTATTCTAGCACGTGACTATTAAAGCTCGATAATAAAGCGAGTGCTTCGCAGGAGTCCACACAGACGCTTCTAATATCGAGTCGAATTGTTACTTATTCAACCGTGGTGTAGAATATTCGTTACAGGACCGCAACAGGCTACGGTTAACCGCTTAATACTTCGAATATATTGCACGTGTTGTGTGTATCTGTATAAATTTGACCGCAATCGATAGATTAAAGTTACGTACTGCTTTCTGGCACCAGGGCTGGTAAATATGTATGTGCGACATAATCTACAGTTCGTCGGATGTATGTGCAAAGTTATAGTGCTTGTTTGAAATTCGCCCACCGGTAATAGAATTTCATGTCGCCCATCAATTCTCTTAATTAATTCGGATGAAATTTCTGAATGTTAATGATGGAATTTAAAATTGAAGAACTTTCGGAATTGGATTACTCATTGAAGTATTATCGCGCTAAAGACGACGAACTTAATTTTCAATTATTTGAACGGAAATCTTCGGAAAAATCTAAATAAAGTTCACCGAATTTTTCACAATCAAATTTAAATCGATCGTTTTGTTATAGTTATAAATATCCAAAATCAATTCGAACTTGTACAATTGACTAATCGCCAACATTTTTCACGAAAACAAATCACACCGGTTATTTCGTTTGACAAAATTAATTTGCACGATACGAAAATAACTCGGTACACAATACAGTTTTGTATTACACAAAGGCGATAACGACCCACAAAATACATTTTGACTAATGAAGACATTGTCGTACCGCCGCATAAATATTTACGCATTCAGAACTACGCGCGAATTCTAACACCAACCATACGTAATCCAATACGATTTTCGTCAACATTGATACACAACCATATTGCATTACGTGGTTCCGCGGAATGCGCGAATTTCAAGCATCTACCATTTTCGTAGATCACCGAATTCTGCGTATGTCCGTCGCACAAAGCCCTAGAAACGAACGTTTTCGAATATGGAAGGCTGCTGTCAATCGACGAAAATCGACACAAACAAAGAAAACGTCTCGCCTTGAATTATTCATGACGCACGAATGCGTGTGCGTGTGTACGTATGCCTTGTATATGAAACGAACTTTCGATTTGCACAAAGCTCGATTTGCGCGAATTTGAATTTGAACCGATGAAAAAATGCATGGAATTTTATTCAGAATACATACTTATTATTGCAAGTTTTAAGTTAATAAACGAAACAATTTTCTTTGAAGATATTCAGAAATTTAATATGAAAAAAATTCTTTGAAAGTTCGAAGAAAATCTGTTTATTTCAAATATCGGTATAGATTTTCGTTTCCACGGTATAAGTAATGTACCGTGCAAATCGGGAATCATGTGTATTTCATACATATAATCCGCTCGAATTGTACGAAGAGATATGCTCGTGTGTTTCGAGACATGTTTCACGATGCAAAAAAGTGAAATATCACCCCCCTTAGATGGGTCTGGGCTAAAAGCCGGAAAATTAGAACGTCTCTGAACGTCTGAGAGTCATACGTGCGGTTTTGATAGTCTGTTCGGGAAAATGTCTGAATTTCTATGTCATTTCTGGAATATTCATTTTTTCGTGACTCTCTAAAGCTTTTTCTTGAATACGACAAGAACATTTCCTTCTTGAAAATGGGTATTTTTCAAAATTTTGATTGAAATTTCAAAATGTTGCTTTTTTAAGATATTTTCAACAATTATAAAATTTCTATTTTATTATTTTTTTTTTAGTTTTCATTTGGACGTATTAAATCGAGGATGAAATATAAAGAAGATTTTTTATCGCCAAAAAACGAGATCAGATACGACTGTGAAAAATTTTCTTCGAGAATTACGCGAGGGAATTCAATATTTTATTTCGAAGATTGCAAGTACAGATCTAAAAGTGAACACATACAATTCATAAAACGTCGATAAAATTCCATATCAGTTTCGCTTTTTAAATAATATTTGAGTTTCGCAACGCAAAAAGTAGGCTCACTTTATTATAGAACTCGCATTTTTCTCCCTTCGAAAAAATGCCTCTAAAAATAAAACGAGACATTTTGTATAATTAAAATAGTTTATGTTCAAACTCGGCCTCATATACAGGAGTACATTATGTATGAAGAATATTCCATGCTCGTAGGAATTTCGTTTCACTATTTTTTAATTTTTATGTTTCAAAATTCAGCAAACTACAAATCATCAGTTACAATTCTTTCAGACATTTTAAAATTTTAATTATTTTTTTATATATTTAGGTTACCAAAAACGCGATCGAATTACGAATCGGGAAAAAATCAAGCGAATTGTATTGAAAAAATCAAATTAAACGTTTCAATCGGACTGCCCCGGTGGGAAATCAAAAATTAAATAATTCCACGTAGAAAATTTCGATTCGGCGGCTTTTTAATTTCCCCCATTACGCTTATTTTGATTCGAAAAAATATATACTACATTTACAAAACGTGCAACATTTTCAAAAAAATAATATTTCTCTACTGAAAACGCGACGCTTATTAAGTCGTCGTCCTGCAGAAAACGCGCCTCTGAAAAAATTGCAGCACTTTGCATGTTGTCCGTGGTGAAATATGCACACTATTTATGCAATCGTATTTGCACAATTGTTGTGAAAAATTTAAATAATGCTTGCTGTTGAAATGAAAAAGTGTTTACGCGAATATCAATTTATGGCGTGCATAAATATGTAAACGAGTAGTGTTTCGCAGAACGGTCAAATTATTGTTTTATCGGATAAATATTTCAAATTCACCATGAAATTTATACGCTTAAAATTTTCATAAGAAATAAAATATACTATTCATTTCACATTTTGTCCTAAGATCTCAGAAAAACGTTCGAAGACTACAATACCAATACAATCCAATTATTATTCTTCAACTAAAAATTATATTTTAGTATAATTTTTATCACTACCTTTGTTGTATACAGAGCGTAATTTTCAACGTCAGTTTATTAAATTTAAAGGGCCATGGAAAAATTTTGTAAGTAAAAAGATCCTAATTAATTGAAAGGGTCGCAAAATAATTTGCTTAAGGTTACTTTCCACTCTAATCCATAATAGGTTTTTCCAACCGCTACGTTATAATCAATCAAATATGATTGAATTACATAAAAGTACAAGTATAATTATGTAAATTAGAAATATATATTATAAATTTTATTTTAAATTTCGGGATCATATTACTAAAATTACATAATAAGTTTTATAATGAAAGGTTACTATTCCACACATTAATTTAAATTGAAACATCGAAAAAAATAAGTGAACCCCGAATAAATAAAGAATCGATTCCTTAATTTTCTTTGACATTCAAGACATTTATTATTTTTCGACTCTTTCAACATAATTTAAAACAACACTATTTTAATCGATTCCCTCGCCACTAATTCAAACGAAAAAACAATATAACTCATTAGAAAGCACACCTGATCCCGCAGTAAACTTTTCCCTCCCGTCTTATATGATTTATATTAAATTTAATAGCAGCCAACAACGAGAACTAGCAGCAACCCCGATCGAATTTAGAGCGTTGTAAACTCGAGCGCGTGAGCGAATATATAAAGACACCATAACGTTCGCACGAAGTTACACGTTTTAATAAAGGCGATCCATAAAAAATAAAGCTCCGGAGAGATGGTGGATGGGGTCGTGAACCCCATGAAACTCGATAAATCGCCGACCCGACCAGCGCTTCTTCATTTCTGCGCGAGGCTATTTTTCGGCGTTTTTGTTGTTCGCGTTTCTGATGCGGACTCCGTTTTCAGGCTGAAAAGTCGACAAAGTGTCGGAAGGTCGGCGAAAGGACCGTGGAAGGCAATTAGAGACGGTCGGGAAAGTCTCCGATGACTGGGCGAAAGGAGGTTCCGGTGGAAATCGAACCGACACGTGCGAAAGCTCATTCCTAGCGAAAATAAGATGGTCTGGAAAAAAAGGAATGTCAAGAAAGCTGATTCGACTTTCTGACTTTAGCAACTGGTGGAGATATCCGGAGCAGGAACGAATTCCGAAAATACGGTGCTAAGAGCAGTAGATTTTGATCCATTTTCTATGTTATATTTTTCAAATCAACAAAAACATATATTTTAAATAAATTTTCAATATATATTTTAAAATTGATAAAATATAATATACTTGTATAAACCAATCAACAGTATAGTTTTGTCAAATCTAGTGGTATCCACCGACCACCGGCGTTAAGCGATTTGTGACAAGGCTGATAGATAGATATGATCATAAACTATCAGTTCGAGACTATTTTGGTAAGGGACGGTTTCAGTGCTCAAAGTTATCTTCCTCTTATCACAACTGATACGAAAAAACTTTTGAACTTGCGGCGATATAAAAAACTTTACCCAGCAACGGACGTTGTATAGGCTGCAAATAATGACGAGAATGATAAAAAAACAACGTAAATAAAAAAAGATCCGATATATAAAAAGCGAATTAATTTTATTAGACAGGAAATGAATTTTTCTTTCTCGAAAAAACCGAACCATAATTGACTCGAGTCCCATTCTGCAGTCCGCAATCGTCGATTAACCGTCGTCAAACACTCCCAAAATTAACGATTCGCAATCTCAATCACGACTGAATAAAAAAGGGAGAGGAAAACTTAACGATCCCAGCAAACTCGACAGCCCCCGAATTCCCGAAAACGTTCCTCGAAAGCTTCCGTGGCTTTTCCCGAAACGCCCTTATTGAATACGCTGTCCTGAGATTGTGGTCTGCCTCGCGTCAGATTCGATATAACAAACGAACGTTTCGTATTCGCAAAACGTCCCTTCTCGTCCTATGTATATATCGATTCACGTCGTATCCCTTTTCAATCCCAGTTCGGAGAAAATTCCGCGAGGGAAAGGTCCCGAATTTCCGACGTATGCGAAAAGAGGCCCGCTTCCATCACGTCCCGTTCCGTTTTTAATTCATCATCAATAGACTTTTTTTAGCTGAAACCGTTTTTTGTGCGTAAATAGTAAAGTGGTATTATATTAAAGAGAAATTTGTTTCTTTATTTTCGTAATTACTTTTTTACGCGCTATAAGTACTCGTATACTGTGTTCGAGCAGTTTAGTAATATGACATTGTTATATCGGTAATTTGGCTCAATTACCTTATACGTCATTATTTATTGAACGTACACATTCAACAAATAAAGTAATCATACTCAGAAATGCAATAATGATTCTTCATATGCTTATTAAAATAAATTATTCATGATATAAAACATACATAGATCATTACTACATTATATTGATATGGATACTACAAAGCAATCACTCTTCACACAAGAATAAGAAATAAAATGGCCATTAGTTCTTAATATAAGTGTGAAATTTTCAGAGTTTCCGAACCACCTGATACACCACAATACATATATCGCACAAAAAAAAACGTATGAATCGTCTCCGTTCCGAACCGACAGCCGATCCGATGGCATAAATTATGGCGTTCGTTCGTAACTAGAAGACGAAGGAAAAAAGAATGAATCTTTTCGTTCTTATCTTGATGAAACGACCCGTTTTCCCAGATCAAGCATTCCAATTTGTAAATGACAGACCAAGGGCGGACGAAGAAACTCTATGGGGGTCAAGCCTTTGTTAATTTCCTGCAGATAAAGACCGCAAAAACTATATTCGAATCCAATATAAAATAATAATTTTTCAATAATCGAGAATCTATTACCCGAAAGTTGCTTTTTCGATAATGAAAAAAATTATTTGATGTCAATAATAAAAGGTTACCCAATATACCAAAATTTTAATTTCACCAATTACACATATGTAAATTTATCATAAAATTGAAATTCAATATTCTGATAAATTTTGAAGAATTCAACTATTATAAATAACCAACAGTATCTCATAAATAAATTCCACTTCAAACTTTACGTAGGCGAACTCATACGTACATAGGTACCCCAGTGGGGCTGCTCATTGTCCTGAAGGTGTCCAATTAAACTTGGAAGTTGTATTGTGCGGATATTGTATAATATTATAGTGGGGCCGCTTGGCAACCCCTGGCGTGGTCGTAAATCAATCATTTGTTCAGCCATATAGCGTTGTAACCGCGCGAATCAATTATGGCACGTACGAACACCGATACTTTGCACAATTTTTCCGCAAATTGCCCGCCTTATTATTTCTAAAGTAAATCGAGGATTCTCAATTGTTTCAAATGTTTGATACAAAAGTCAGAAATATTTTAAATTTATAGAAATCTGAATTAAGTTTTCGAGCCAATTATGTTTTGTTGCAGTGCTACTTTCGAGAAATTTGAATTTCTGTAATGCTTGTAAATATTTCTTCGAGTGTTATTTTCTCGAAATTAACTTTTCTAGATGTACTACAAGTTTCTTGGAGTGTTTCATGTAAGCTTAATAACCTCTCCACAAACTAGTTGGTTTGCTAAGTGCTGGGTCTTTTACACTTATTCATTTATTGAAATTAATAAAAGCTTTGAAATTGGAAAACTTATCCCGATTTAAATCATTCATAAAGTGTATACTCCATTAAGAATCATAAATTACTTAACAGAAAAGTAATTAATCAATGAAATCTATCTCAAAAAGTATTCATACTTTCATCTTCACTTTTGAGAAGCAACGCCTTATTACACATTATACGAAATAAAATGTATACAAGGTGTGAATATATGTATGTTGCGTGCCATAAATCATAGCGGCTCTTCGAACGAGCGCGTGCCGCAATTTGAATTTTCCCGCGATTTTTTGCCAGAAAAAATCGCGCGTCGCTCGCGTGCTACTAGTGGTGTTTACTCGCGAATTTTCGTGTAATTTAATCGCCCTTCCGGATTAAATAAAAAGCCAACTTAACAAATTGTATAATCGATGTGCGATAGGTAAAAAACGACCAAAATAAATTACGGCGTCAGAGAAAAATGTATTATTAATATAAATATGTGTGTGAGAGAAAATTGGACGTCGTATGTGTAACAGTGCCTGGAGCATTTCGCTTTATTGCGTGTCTAAGATAATTACAGAAAACATATCTCACATTTTTTCGAGTCGTTAATTGTGAGAAATAGCAATGGGAACGAAAAACCACATTTCATCGTTAAAAAAATTGATTATGATTCCACTTACAAGAATGCAATCAATTTCTCCGCAATCAGTAATTAATACGATCTCCGCGATAAAGCAATACCTTTAATTTCGGAACATTAAAACAATAAATAAGCATTTAGCTAGCGTTTACGTATTTAAAAACTCACATACATATCCCACGACCATTCTGCCTCAATTATTCAGCGCATTTTTTCACGGACACATATAAAAGCTCGTATTTTTCTTGTAAAATAATTCACACGTCGAGGCATTATTTGAAGGGAACGCTTCGTTTCTGGCTGAACAGTGCTTTTATTTTCCATTATTCACGTGGCTCGGGCTTATAAAATTTTCATCGGCATCGCCCCGGCGAAGAAAATATGCGGATGCGGTCGAAAACGAACGTTACCCTTAAACGAATGATCATTACCCTCGGGAGAGAGGCCCTTGGAACCTTCTAGAGATGTATTATGGCGTGTGTGTGTGTAATTTTTGGTAAGAACACGTAAGCCTATGCCGTTTTTATTTTAAAAGACCGCATTCGTCTTAAGAGATCCACGGGGTTTATATGGTGATTGGAATAATATATGTTTTGATTGAGTTAAAATGTATTTATTATTCAGTAGGAGTTAATTTAGTTATCATGGATTCATATTCAATTTGTATATGCTCAAATAAAAATGAAACTTTTTTTGGCAATATTTTTCATTTTTACGACGAGAGAATTAAATATTAAAATTATTATTTGCCGAATCATAAAAAAAGATTGAATATTTATAAGTTAAACGACAAATTACTCAATTTTAATGATATATATTATAATATATGTAGAATCTAATGTGTTCAACAAAGTTAAATCATCAATTTATATAAATTATTATTTTTGTAACACAGAAATTCTATAATATATTCAAACTTCTCAAAATATAAATAAATCAAACAATGTTTCGAAAGCGCGTAAAGTTTATTCTAACAAATTTACAAAAAAAACAAATTTTCCTGATTAAAACTATAAGATACTTAAAATACAAAACGGACTATTCCTAATATCAAAATTTTAATCAATCACAAAACCCAATAATAAACTTTAGATTAAACAACAACGAAAAAATCATATCACACAACAAAGCGAAACACGCTCCAACAAACTACGAACCTCCCACCACCCCCCCATCTCCCGCCCAGCATTTTCACTATCGCCAAACTTTTCAGAAGCATTCATTTATAAAATACGCACAAAATCGGCACAATTGTATCGTGCTGAGGGAATTTTCGTGTAGATTTCGAGGGGCCCGCTTTACACCGCATTGCCTCGACTTATCTCTGCGGGCCCATCGCGCAGGATTCGGTCGTCCTTTGTGCGATCTCTTCATTCCGGCATTACGATTCCCGATGCCTCTTTTGTCCATCGAAAGTACCGAATACCCACCCCCGTTTGTAGTTGGAGGACGTGTGTGTTGCTCGTGTGTAGTGCCGACCCGAAAAATGCGCCCCTATTGTGGAGGTGGGCTTTGGAAGTGGGTGTGTTGAGGCTTTGTGTGGATTTGAATTAATTTGGTGAAAATTAGGTGGGTTTGACGAAAGTTTTATTTTTTGACAGATTTGTATTGAGTTTCAGTATTTAAATGTAATTGATTGAAAATGTTCGAAATGAATTAATAATCTTATGATTAAATTTAATTAAATGTTCTTCGTTTCTAAAATGGACAAATCAATTAAAATAATTTTCGTCTGTGTTCAATAATTTAATTGATGACTGATAAATATCATCAAAGTAAACAGAGCGTTTAATTAATTGAAAAACTCAATATATTTAATCTATGCGATTCAAAAAAAACTTAGGGTTTACAAAATCGGAAGGTTATTCGATTAAATGAATAAATCAAACGATAAAAATAAAAATCCTAGCTTAAACAAAATCTCGAGTCGTTTTTTCTCATACCTATTTGTCGAATTCTCCTTTATATCGCAGACCCAAAAAACGGACAGAAGAGTCGATAAGAAAACGATAAAAGCAATATTCGGCTTAGATTTTACGACGCGACAGATTCCGAAAAAGTGAAACGTAAAGCCCGAATTTTTCCCGCGCCGTTTGGATTTTCCTCAACCGTCTTTTTTTTACTTCTCATTTTATTTTATTTTTTCACATCTTTTGCTTCTTTCATCGCCGATTCCGTTGTTTATTTTCGTCCCCCGGAAAAACGGAAATAGTTCGTCGTGTACGCCAGGCGCATATTTTCATTCTCCTCGGTGTTTTTCCAGCCTTTCTTCTCACCACGCATATATACGTGTGTGTGTGTGTATGTTTGTACACACACAATATTTTCCCCATCGGTATCTTAAAAATATAATAATCGACAGCTTATCTTTCTGGCGCGTTGTCAAGGTGGTCGAGAGAAATTCTCACATGGGGCGAAAGAGGAAAAATTCCGAAGAGGAAAAATAGCGCTTTTCCAAACACCTTGAAAATTCTGCGTTTCCGATAGCTAGAGATTTCTTATAAAGTTCAGTTTCAAGCTTCTTTTCTATTTTCTATAGAAATCTCAAATCGTAGAAATTTTTATGTATTTTGAATTTATACTTTATTATTCATATAATTTCAAGAATTTTATGAGAAATTTCAATTGAATTTATTTGATCATACGTGAAATATGAGAATTCTATGTGTTCAATCAATAAAGCGGTCCCTTTTAGCTATTTTATCAACAATGATATTAATTGTAGTCAGTCCTTTCATCTCAAAAGTGAAATTCCATTGTGCGAAATAGGAAATATATTGCTTTACCGCGAACGTTAAATTTAGCAATTCACATAATAGTACATATATTAGGTATTATCGACAAATGAACCTTTGGTATCGACATCAGTATATCTAAATCGGAGAACATGTAACGGTGATAATTTTCAAGGTTCGAAGTAAATGAAGTTGTGTAGTTGGAACTGCCCCTATCGCCTGCCTATAATTCACTAGGCCTGATTTATTCCGACCTAAGGGAAGTCCCGGACTTCGGCCCCTGTCCCACTTTATACACCTTCCCCATATACTGTCTTATTTCTCAAAAGCATTCTGCATAAAGAGCTATTTATTTCATGCGAAAAAAAATAATGAGGTTTTTTACAAGGTTGGAAATGAATATGTCACGAGTTATCGCAATAAATACCCTGTTATAAAATTATTTTAATAGCCGTTCCCGAAAAGTTGACGTAAAAAATCTTAAAAATCATCTGACACTTCTGTCAAAACGTCTCAGTGACTTTAACGCCTAACTGAACCTATTTCTTGTACATTTTTTTCCACGCATTTCCCGTCACGTAAATTACGCAAGACCTAACACAAAAAGGTTGCCTATATTTTGTGACAACTTCAAGTCGATGGCAATTTAACATTTACCCACTTTTGTTTTAGCCTGTATTATTTTATATGCTGTGTAGTACGGAGAAGCGACTTTGTAATCTAATCGAAACGTTTACTTGTCATATATTGTGTGACATTCTCGGAAATCATTATTAATATACGTACACAGAGTTTGTTCTTTGTTCAAAATATTCCACAATAACACATCAGGTGTATTTTATACATTATATGGTTGAAAAATCTTTTGTATTTTTGCCAACGTGACGTTTTCCAAGCCGCATAAAAGACGACACGTGTGTGCACTTTGTCAATTCTGCATAGAAAGCACGTCAACGATTTGATACTATAATATTTCAATGTTATTTTTTCGTATTGAACAAAATTTTCTATTAATATTAATCGAAAATTTTCTGATGTTTTGATATGATTTCACGTATTGGGTCCTTGAAAAATCCCCCGTGTGTTTACATCATTATTATAATAATGATATGCGTGAGTTTATGCATTAGGCAAAATATGTTAATGTATGTTAATGAGGATAGAACATCGGCACTCTATTTTTATTTATGTCAGATATAAAAAAATAATATTAGGATGCGAAAATTTTCGGCTGTCATCTTTATGAACATATTATTCGGCACGCGATAGACGCGACGTCTTATTTTATTTATTTATTTTTTTGATACAAACACATAAAGGGCAGAGATCTTCCCCTTGCAAAATAAATTAAAACACGATCCGACATAAATTGAAGATTCGTGATCAGAAAATTCAAATATTTTTTTCTTGAACGAAGTCTCAAAAATAAACAAAATATGCAGGAAATTCACGTAATCCTTACCTCTTCAAAATACCTCATGAAATTGTTCTAAAAAGGCTGTTAATTTTAATTAAATTATCTTTTTTTATTATATTTCGGTATTCCTAAATATAGTTATGATAAATTTCATAATTTAATATTCCATCAAAATGATTAAAGTGATTCGGCATTAACGATCCCCAAAGTGATTCTAAAATTTTGATCAAAGCAAGTCTCTGAAATATACATTTCAAATAATTTTTGTGATTTTCCTGCATATTCTGCTTTTAAGTTTTATATAAAAATAATTTATATATTGATTCTTATATAATATAAATACGTATGTATACGTGGAAAATGTTTTTCATATTCAAAAAATGAAAATTGATCTGTTTGACTTTTACCTATTTTCGCTTCGGAAGACATTTCTCGCGATATAATCTGCTTCTATATAAAAAGGATCGATATCGCCTACGTTATATTAATTTCCAATCGGATACACAAAGCTTTCCTTCTGAATCTAGTCGACCGCGAAAAATATTAATACATACGCGCATATAACAAACAGTGTGATATTATATTATATTAATATTCGACGAGTAAAATATAAAGAATCTCAATAAACCCCACAATATTCCGGGTATAAAATCATAAAATAATTTAGCTTATTTTGTAGTCGATGCTGAAACTTTTCATACAAAACAATTTCACAGTACCCCATATAAAACCTCAGCTACATACAATATAACACAGACACGTCGAAAAACAAAATTTTACATTGTCATCATTATAATCCGAGTATGCAACGGTCGAAAATCAATTTATCCAACTATGCACCGGCAACACGGCGCATACATACATCGCTGAAAAGCCACAGGCTGAAGGATAACAACGTTACCCGTAAACTCGAGCGAAGCAACTTCCGTTGGGGTTGATGCGCGGCCGTTTTCAGCATATTTTCTTGTAGCGAACACGTCCTGAACGCTCTGCTTTACAATTTTGGAAAATTCGCTTGTGCAAATTCGACGTCGTTGACGACAAATTGAATCCACTGCAATGTCTCTTCGAAAATCCGGGTCTGCATCCGGATACGGATTTTTGCTTCAAAGGGGATTCAATTGAACGTAATGACGATCTATCTGAGTCTATTGTTTTGCCGTTGCTCAATTTCGAACATTTCAAAAGCGGACCCGACTATTTTTATTTTTATGTTAAATGCAATTGACATTTACAAAGTTTCATTCAGATTTATTTGAAAGATAAATCCAATAGATTAAGATAGTAATTTAATCAATTGAAAATTTTATACTACTGAAGTATTTAATCTAAGAAAAATCAAAAATAGACGATTGATCGATATATAAAAATCTAGAGTGAATACGATAAAGGTCCAAATCTTTTTTTCTAGATACGTTCTGCGAAATCGATAATTTTTCTATTACTATGTAAAATACCGGAGCAGATCAAAAGCAACGTATCCTAAAAAAAGCATCAAGCTATTTCGCGCTATGGAGTATCGCGATTTTGATTTACGCTCTCAACTGTGGGCGGAATTGCGATTTTTTTACGACACCAAAATACGCATCGTACGCATAACGGAATGAATACAATAAAAATTTGAATCGATCAAGATAGAGGGGATTTTTTGAAATGCGTTCTAAAGCCTGGGACGGGCTTTTATTATACCTTTAAATCACGAGCGGATTCGTCGTTTTTGCCGGAACGCGATCGTTTTGAATAATATTCGTATGGGCACGTGCACATTAATAATATTTTTATTATGCAAATGATCGTAAAAAAGCTGTATTTACATGCGCACGAATCTGCCACTGTTTGAAGTTGGTTTAAGAGAAAAAAGCGGTTTGTTCCCAATGTAAGAAAAATGTTAACAGTGCTTGCGCAAAAACGTGAATTATTCGAAAAGCGTGAATCGATTGTTTGTACATTGTATTATACAAATATATCAAAATTGCGATGCAAAAACTTAAACAAATATATATATACCAAAATCCTTTCGGGTATTTTTTCATTTTTATTTATATGGAAATTTGCAAAATGTGGCGTATTCTTTTGAATATAAAGCTAACTTGTACGAGTTTCGAATACGCTTTTATTTTCGGAAACTAATTTACAAATATAAATATTATTCTATTATGAAAAAAACGTGAGAAATGCTCAATTTCAATAATATCGCATTCAAAAGAATTTTTTCATGCTCACACAAATCCGTGCGCCTTAAGCGGGCGTGCACACAAAACGACGCAAGTTCACCATTTTCCGCGATTGTTTGCCCGGCCTTTTAACTGTTCGTTTCCAGAATTCAAAGGCTTCATATTTGTATATTATCGAAGCTTTCCACAACGCCAGGATTCGTCTTGGAAAATCCCGTAAGTCCGGCCCTGAAACGGAGAGATTGTACACGAAACCTTAATGCTCGGTCAATCCGCGGCGGAAAAGCGTATTAATTATCCGAAGCAGAATTGTTTCGTTCCCTCGTTTTCAACCGTGTGAAAATCCAAATAGTTTGTCGTCAGTTCGAAAACTAACTCTGCATCTAATGAATAGAAAATTAATTAAATTGCGAATAATAATATTGCAGTGTTTCCGTTTTCCAATTGATCGTTGCAACGCTTTTTGTCTGAGTGCTGTACGTGTTACAGTTCGTGCTAAGGCATTAATTATATCGCTTTGTGTTATTAATTGGAAACAATCTATCTATATAATCTAGCGGTTTTTTCAGCTTTGAATATAATTACGTGAAATAGATTTTTATGAATACAAAACTACGCAATCGGAAACATAAATTCGAATCGATTTTATTAATTAAAGCACATTTTGATCATATTGAAATTTATTCTATACGATAAAAGAATATTGCTGGTGTAAATTAAAAATGAAAATAGAATAACAAGAGATTTCATTATCCGTTTTCCTTACCGTTGCGTTATCCCTTATTCCGAACAAAAAAAATTGTTTGAATGTTAAATAATCATTTAAAAAAATCGTGTAACAAATTTGTTACGTGATCCTAAAATTCTCAAGCGTTCAATTTGTTTATGTTTAGTGTATTCGATATACGATTAATTCGCATTCCCGTTGAGTGTTGGGGATTAATTAGCGACGCGCGAAGAATTTATCGGTTTCATCCTATTCCAACTGTATTTTTCTTTTTAATTTATGCAGATTAAAGAATTCATTAAAGCTGGAGAAAAAAAAACAGTAAATCGTTCTAAGACTACAACGAAAGTAAAATCTCTGTAATTCGTTTCGGAACTTAATTCGTAAGTCCCGCAAACGTGTTATCAACGTCCGTAAATAAAACGTTTTGAATATAAATTGAATTTTTTTTTCTAATAAGTATTTAATAAAGTTCTTGATATTGTTTTTATTTATATAATAATATATTTATTATTTGAAAAGATCGAGCCGGACTCCGCCTATCCATACACGTCTCATTACATCATATTTCCAATACAACGAGCCCATATCTACCGAAAATTTTATTGGATACGAACCTCTTTCGGATAAATGTTAAACATTTTTCCACTCTTCATAGTCTGGCAACGTTCCCGGGCGGATATTGTTAATATTTCTAACGTTTCGTCCGATCAGCTTCGATTCGTACAAAACGTACTTCCTTCCTTCCAAAGTACGGGGCATTACACCGGATCGTTAAGACAAAGAAACCGCACAACGATCCTAATAAATTTTTTACACAGAGCTTTTTTACTGCGACTGAAAACGAAAGTCCGATGAATAATTGAATTCCGGGCACGAGGAGTCAATCGAAAGGTCCGAAAAGGGCACTAATTATACGTGATCAATTTTTCAGCGAGACGATCGATCCGAGACGCGGAAAAGCCTGGAGGGCTCGAAAGACTTAGGGAAGGGCAAATGACATTTCGAGTGGAGAAAATCGAAAGTGAAATGAGAAAGAATCGCTAATTGTTTCCCGTTGCGAGAACGAAGATGGGAGTGTGTGTGTGTTGAACTCGTTTCTTCAAAGTTTTACCAAACTAACAAAACTCGAGAGGAATCTATTTCAATTAAACACGATGTGTTTTTGTTGGGTAATTCTTAAAGCCGCAAGTCGCGATTCGCTAAGTTTAAAACCTCGTTGCCGTGATATTTATACGTTAAACTTTAAATTGGACTTTCAAATATATAAATAGGTTTTAAAATGTAAAAAAAATTAATCAAAAAGTTAAACGTTTATTTTTCCAATCTAACTATCTACTATGTTTACATTTAATATTTTTTATGATAACTTTTGGAAGTATATAAAAAATTAAGATAATAAATAAAGTCATTCAAAGTTTTATTAATATTAAATAAACTGTGTTTTAAGAAAAATTAAAATTTGAATTGTTTTTATGGTTTAAACTTAACGTTCACTAAAAGTATACCATCATCAATATCATTCGAGTGGTCAAACTACATTAATAATTTTCTCACATGACATAAAAACTAATTATCATCATAAAAATTTTGAAAACCAACCATAGACGATTCAGAACTCACCATAAAATCATAAATCGATAGAACAACAATGGCATTGTAATCCCACGAACGGAACCGCTTCTAGAAAGCTTCCAGATTCGCTCCTAAAGCGCAAAAAGATTAAGCGGCAACGATTTCCCACGACAAAAGGTTCGTTCCGATGAATCCTCCTCGGCATACCCATAACAACCATAATTCAACCGATTTTTATGGCAGCCCGTCATTATTGCACACACACATAATATATTATGGACGATTCCCAGAGCTCGGGAATTAACGGCGCACGATATATACCCCATTCGAGAATCCGGAATGAGTTTGCAAGGGCCCACCGATAGTGAGAACGGGCATTATTCGAACCGGGTCAAAGGGCATACGTGTCCGTCTTTCGGTACACGAGTACGAGATGTGGAAAATTCCTAGGAGGTGGGAAATTCGACTTTTCCGATCGAGTGCGGAGTAATGGGGAGAGTGTTTTCTATGTGGAGCACGCCCCTTTTTAGTATCTCCGATACGTCTGCAAGCTATGCGTTTTTAATACAAGTGTCTTATGTTAGATTGATGTATTTTTTTTTGTTTTTTATATGGAATTTTTATCGAGTTTTTAAAAGATACAAAAACATATTATTTACATTTCGAATTTTCGAAATGGATACGCCGATAAAATACTCGTATATAAAAATCTCGTAAAGATGTGCACTCCAAAAACTATAATATTTTCCTTTGTCGAATCGAAAATCTAATTTTCTAAATCCTAAGAGATACCATGTTTTATTCAAATAAGGTCATTTTTATTGAAGAGTTATGCTTTTTTATATATTTCGTTTCTTTGTTATGGTTCCTGAGGTTATTTTTTATCATTTAATTTTCTATGCTCAAGAGACGCCTGCCATTATCAAAAAGGAAATACTTCTATGTGGAAATATAAGAACAACAATCCCAAAAAAATTCATTTTAAGAATAATTTTTTTTTTTTTTTGAAAATATGATTTTATCTAGTCGTTTTTGCGTACAGAAGTTTTCGCAGTGTAAAGGAAGAACAGAAAAAAAGAAGCAGTTCCTTTGCGAAATTGTCCTTCGCCATTTAATCTTGACACAAGACTACAATTGAGACACGACACTTTGATCTTTTATGCTTCGAAAAAAAAGGAGAAGTAGAAGTTTCAAAGCTTTTGTTTATTTAAACCCTTTGTCCGTCGCGCCTTTGTTTCAGCATCACCGTTGACAATGTTAACGTTTCAGATGAGCATACTTTATTATCTATCGATTTCGTTATTGAGACCGAAACAATTTACATCAAAATCAACGTACTACACGTTTTATCGATAACCACTGAAGTGCATTAATTTAGCGATTGAAAAATACACTCTGGTCGTGTTTCGGGCGATTCAAATTTAATGTACACAATTCATATTTAAGTACGAATACGCTGAACATAAAATTCAATATTTCAGAAACTATAAATATGAAATGAAGAATCATCAATTATGAAAATCAATAAACGAATCACATTTCATTTTAAAAGAAAGCTAATATTGACATTCAAACAATTATTATCGGTATAGTCAAAGAAAAAACTATCCATTTTCACTATTCAAACAAATTATGTAAATAGTTATTTTTTTTCAAAAAATTCATAACCATCTCACTCATCGAATTGAAAACTAATTTCAGCTTTTTTCGGCGACGTTGCAACTTGAATGGCAATTTTCGTTAATTACATTTCGACCGGAAGAATTTCTCGCCGTCGGACGTCGGCAATTTCCGAAAAGACCTCAGAGCATCGCCATCGACTGAAAGGAAGGGCTTTTGTTGTCGGCGTCGTCTTCGGTGAGAAGTTCTCCTTCATTTCGACAAAATATTCGCGAAATTCTTGGCCATCCCGTCCCTTTTCGGAGACCCTGCCCTGTCGCGACCCGAATTCTTCGACTTCTAGCCGATCGACGTCGAATTTTCTTTAGAACAGATTAAAATTCTTGAAAACGAGATGAGATTTGTCCGAATATCGCCAACGATAGCTTTCTCATAATTGAGTTCCAATATGAACTATACCTCGTTAGTGATTAATTTTAATCAATCGTTTAAATCGTTTACAAATATATGATACACCGAAACAAATTGGGGATCGAATTAAAAAGAATTACAACATTCAAACGACATTTGAACATGAAAAAAAATGTACATCGTCCAAACAAAATGTCGATTAAACCGCAATCTCGTCGACGAAATGCCCCCCGGTGGCGACGCGTTAATTTGACGCAACGCAAATATTTGTCATAATTAATTCATTATCCTGGCCCTGTCGTAACCTCAGAAAGTGGGGAAAACCACCTTATCCTCAACCTCTTCCGAACCCATCCTCGTCTTCGTGTCGTCATCCGACGATCGCGCCTGATCTCGATGCAGTAATTTGCAGACCCTCGTGGGTAGAGCAAACATGGCCTACGTTCGCTCTACCTTTAACATTTAATCCGGCCATCATTATAAATTGGATAATCAGTTTACCCGCGGTCGTACATGTGTATGATACAAGTACTGGTAGGTAACGTACGCGTAAAGCACAAGCACCGGTACCGTGCGCCCAAAGTGAGATGGGTCTGCGGCTCTCAACGCGTCTATCAACGAAAGTTTATATATACGCATATGTAACAGCGTTTTATAATTATTTTTTCATGAAAAAATACATATTCTGATTGATGAAATGAAAAATTATTACGTTTGTTTCAAAAATACTCTGATGGTAATAAGTAATGCACGAAAATAAAAATTTTTCAATTTTAAAATAATAGATAGATCAAATACTTATAACGACTTTAACTTTTAATATATTAAATTCATTAATGATCTAAACATTAAATATTCTATTGCACAACACAACATAAATAAAATATTGATGTATGTTAATATCACAGATATCAGAAGTAATGTACCTACAGTCACAATTGCGTGATTTATAATAAGCTCTGAGAGACGTTCGAGTCTTACTGTCGTTTGACATTCATTAGCATATTTTATGTAAGCTCTTCGATATTAATGATATTATGATGCTTACAAATTACATAGCCATTTTGACGAGACGTTATGATTATTACAAAACGCGAATTCGTGTAATTATTACGAAAACATTATCTCTTTTATGTTTTAAGTTTTTTAATTCACGATCCGGCTCGGTGTCGCTTTCAGATGTGGATCTGCGAATCTTCCGGTTGAGAAACACTGTAGTAAAGGATGTTCTAGCCTTATTAGAATTAATGCGGCCGCCGCGTGCCGAAAGTGAAAGCTCTTCAGCGAAAGCGCTTTCATACGGTTATGCGCAGATGGATACGTGACGAGAAAACCTATTTTTTCATATGAAACCACTTTTTTAAATTATACGCCATAATATAAACGTTAAATTTTAAATTAAAAACGATAAAAATCATCGAAACGTAATCCTAATCCAAAATATACAATTTTTACCTTTAGAATCATCGATACGATATGTGTGGTGTGGGTATATTCAGAAATTCACTTACCTGAAACAAAAATAGAAAAACACGTATTAGTCAAAGTTTATATATG
Organism: Hydropsyche tenuis; assembly: GCA_009617725.1. Taxonomy (NCBI): domain Eukaryota; kingdom Metazoa; phylum Arthropoda; class Insecta; order Trichoptera; family Hydropsychidae; genus Hydropsyche; species Hydropsyche tenuis. The sequence goes on along the minus strand of VTON01000001.1, from coordinate 4,513,192 downwards.
GAAAAATAAATGTCAAAATTACATCATTTTATGTATATGAAAAATTTGTAAGTACGCTTCTATATTAAATTGAAACACCGTGCCGTATTCTTGAGACTCATAATATAGAGCCGCGCAAGTGGAAAATTATAAAAGGTTCATTTTCACAAAAGAAAACTGAAAGACGGTTCTGTTCCACAGATCGAATACGTGCCTCGAGTTCTGATGCAGAGCTAAGAGCGGACTGCCCCAATTATACAATTATACAAATTCCCCAATACATAAATGCCACGAAGTATAGACCATTTGTCGAGTTTAACGCTCTTTCGCAAAATCGATGTACATACAATACGTATAAATCAAACGGTCGGATTTCGTATCGTTTTACTTCCAGTCAAACAAATGCGGAAACAATACGCGACACCATACAAAAGAGTTGTCGTTCCGGAAGTGGACAAACTGCCGTATTTGCAATATTAAGCGAAGCGAGGTTTTGTTAAGGGCTTTATAAATTTCCCTTTGCTTTTGCGAGAGGTTTACCGAAATTTAGGTCCATACATTAAACGCCATTTACTCCGGTTCGTTTTTTACGAGACAAGTTTTACAGCCCCGCTCTCCAACTGTCCGAAGTGTGTTGTACGTTCATATGAACGTATGCCGACTGAAAAAAAAAGCTCCTTTTTGCGGACTTTCGTTTCTGATTATGGTATATATTATTTCATGTACATTATATAATATTAAGCGAAGCTCGGCCACAATAAAATCCGGCTTAAAGACCGTTTTTAGAATTTCCCGTAATAATCCTTAAATGGGTTTCGTCCGTAGTCTTTTCGTCAAACGATGAGCTTTTTGATTTTGACCGCGAAAACGCAAAGTTTCGTCGAATTTCGTGCAAATCCGATAATCTCGCGTAATACAGAAAAAAAATTACTAAATCCATATCCGAAGCGTGTTCGTTAATTCCATATCAAACAAGAGGACGCATTACGAAAATATAAAACTCCTTATTTATGATACATCGCATTGACAAAACATATGTATACTAGAGATTTACTCACTTTACGTTCCATCAAAATTTAAATTGCTTTGTATTTCTTTCCATTAATTTAATACAAAAAAAATACCTCCCGTTTTTTGTTTAACAATTCTCACTTTTCAAGTGTAGAAAGAATTTCAGATTATTTTTTTACCCAAAAAAGTAATATACAACAAAAATTCAAACTTACATATTCAATGTACACAGCATCTATTACTTATTTTCTTCGAATTTATCATACGTGAAGAGACCCTATGATTTTTTCCTCCTTATAAAAAATGCATAGATCGAACCGTATACATTATATCATCCTCCCATATAAAACGTATCGATGGGTCGGCCCAAGAGTTTCTCTAAGGACGACGCAGGTGAACGACGTTAAGGTCGCTTTCGGGACCTCGGACCTCTTACATATTTAGTGTCGCACGTCCTCGAAGGACAAATAAAGAAAAACAAGATTAGGGGACGGTTTTATCTCTGGACAACGGTGGAAGGCTCTTTCACCTGTCTGCCGATACATTTTTAAAGCGCCAAACCCCTTTCCGTACAAAGGGAAAGAACGCCGTTTCCATTTTTTCAGGATTCGTACATGATCGTGGGTGTCGTCTTGTTTACTGTGTTTTTCGATCAGAATATGATGAATCGGGATCCGTTTTTTGTTTAGATACGGAAGTTTTTGTTATTAATTGTAAAATAAATTGAGAATATAAAACATTAAAATGTGTATTTTATTTTAAATTTCAAAATAATATTTATAGAAATTTATATAAACAAAATTTTAAATGATTTAGACGTTACTTTTACCTCAAGGAATAGATATATTTCATTTAACGGTAAAAGTTTATATCAGCGAAACATAAATTCGAACTTCCACTATTTTCCGTAGCTTCCTATCTTTACGATCGTTCAACTTTATTCTTGAGAACATACATATTTTAATAAAATTTCAAAAACACCAAGAAAATTAAATACATATTGGCGCATTATTTATTTTTTCATCATCGATCTTATTCACTTGCATAAATTATAATATTTACATCTAAAAAAATCGTAAATATACATTTGAGTGTTTCTTTTAAGATAAGTTCGATATGAATAATTTAACGTACTTGATGGAGTCTAATGATCTCATTGCGGAAGAGCGTTCGAAACGTGAGCGATTTAATATTAATACATTTAAAAATAGTACATAATTTTTGTTTTAATATCGTGAAGCTAACGATTATGACTCTGTTGAAACGCAAAACGTTCGTTTAGCGGTGACCGTTTGAAAACGTAGGAGAAACTTTTCAGGGACGCGCTCGCGACGCTCGGAAGTTTAATTAATGAAATATTTTATAGTGAACGACCCGAGAGCAGCCAGCGTTTTACAATATAGGTAAAAGAGTAATTTAATTTTTAATACGGCGGAAAATTTCCAAGAAATTTTCCGACGGCTGGTCGATGGTAACGGCCGCATATCGGAGACGTGCAAAAAAACGTACGTTCGCCGACTATTATATAGTGGACCCGACTACAAAGTAAAAATATAGAAAATTTCAGACGTCCCGGGTAAAAATATGAGGATATTAGAGAGAGAAAAAATAACGCGCCGGTCGTCCCTACACAAAGTACCTACGAAGGACGTGAAGGTCGAAAAATTTTTTTCCGAAAATTTTTCTCTGACGTACACTTCCTAATTATGAAATTTTAAAAAGGTGCGTATCCTTCCTTTTGGAACGAGTTTCGCAACAACGTCAAAACATTGCAAAGTTTTTATTAAATATTCTTGTATCCTTTTTAATGTTTTCATATATGAAACCCGAGACTTTTTCTGGCTGCACCGCTAAAAGATTCAAAATATTTTTCCCTCTTTAAACACGGCAGATAGCTTCCGCTAGATCGCCATGTAAAACAAAATCGTATTAAACGAATCTTACTATATATAGAAAATTGGTGGATAGATTCTTTTAGAAATATTTGTTAGTTTTTTCCAAAATTATATCTCAAATTTTTATACCACTTTTGGTGTCATTTAGAACTAATAATTACTTGAAATCAAGTAATTCACGGGAAAAAATCAAGAAACTAAATTTTTATTATACATATGCTTTTATTTGTTTACATATTGCTTTTCTTCATGCGTCATTTTTTAATAGACAAAAAGGACAAAGATGTATTATTATAACTTGCATCGCTATACATAACTCGACAAAACATAGTTCAAAAAAACAAAAACCGCGTTAAACAAACACCGAGTTAAACGAAGCACACCTGTACACCCAACAATAATCACATTTACAAATCGAACCCAGACGACCGTCGCACAATAACCCCGGCAAGATCAAGACGCAGACGATCAACAGAAAAACTAACATCAGACCAAACTTTTGCAGATCAAAGCGACCCGTCCAGAGGTGGGACGAGCGTAAATTAAACGCGTCGGTGCACACGCTTAGCGGGATTCAAATTGGGAATTTTCCGGGGATGTTCACCCGGGGCACAGACGTAATGCGATTATCCCGCCATTGTTCCGGTTTCGGCGGGGGCGTCATCGGTGATTTTGACGGGAAGGGTTGCGCGGGTAAGGGAGAGTGGATGAGGGCAGGTGACAGTCTGGTTTTTGCGCGATATGGCCGAAGGATCGAGGGTGAAGGGGAGAGTGAAAGGTGAGCGATAAGATCGAGTGAATAAATGAAAATTTTAGTGTGCCGTTGGTTTTATATTCAATTCGTCATTGAAATCATTGTATGTAACCTACTTCTATGTAATATAGACCTCGTTTTTCTAAATTCGCCTTTCGTGCGTTCTGTACTTTCGGCAAAAAATTCGGCTTGCGGAAAGACATATTTCATTGAATTTTCCACATACCCCCCCGCAAAACAGGACCTTTGCGATTGCTTAGTTAAAATTAAATGTAGAGTCCCCAAAAAATGTAAATGTGGCGCCAGTAGTTTCGCCTAGTGTTGCTGGTACCTAACTAAGTTGACTCAGGAAGCTGGCATAGAGTGAGGTCCATGTAACATACGGTATAGTGGACTTCCCTTCAATATATATGTATATATATATAACTTAACGATACATTAAAATTCAGAGAAAAATATGTTAAGGGTGAAGCCTCATAGTAAGCGTGAGTGTACAAAAACGCATGAACGCAACGCTACGATATTTATGCTCATTAGGTCTCAACCTAACACTAATTTTCAAATAAATAAATATTAAAATCTATATAATTATTTATTAATTTACTAATTACTCAGCTTTATTGATCGATACGTTCAACACGGCCGAACCGTTGACCCTTATTTTCGAATAATAATACATTTCTTTAACTTTTCTTTCGTCTTGTTCGTAATAAACAAAATTCTTGGGAAATTAATAATAAACTCAGTTAATTTTTTCTTGAAACTTGGGCGAAGAGGAGCAAGAAGTAATAGATAGGAATAAAGGGAGAACGAAGGGCAGGTGACAGGTGTTGGACTGGATTTTGGGTAGATAAAAAAGAAAATTGTGGAAAAGAGGGTTTGTGATTTAGGAGGGTGTCGTGTTTTTCATAAGGAACCTGAAAAATTGGGTCAAATCGATTTTGTTATGATTTGTATGAGTCTTTCCTAGAAATATATTACTTAATTTTAATTCAAAATTTCTTACATGGAATAAGTTAATAATATATATTTTTTAATAATTTATCATTTTCATGCTTTATTCAAGTAAATAATAAATCAGTTTATTTACATCAATCTTGGGAAAAAATATGTTTATTTATACACACAAAAACATTAATGATTATGTCCTGAAACGTGCATTCATTATTCATCATGATGAATGACGCACAAAATTGATTTTGGATACAAAAAAGGCATTACAAATAGCGCACTCTCAGCGACACAAACAAAAGCTTTATGTCAAATTAAAAAATAATCAATCACAATCATTCAATAAATTTTTCCCTGTGAATAGATATAGATTACACAAAATTTTGATTTTATCTTAAAATAATTTAGATTTGAAAAAAAATCTTTAGGTTTGCGTAAATACCGTTATTTCTATAAATTCAATCAATCAATCAACGTGCACAAAGAAATCCCTTCGGACTCTATCATCCGACAGGGATAATACCAATTTATCCAATATAAGATCAGTCGGCAGTAAAATGCGATAAGTCAACTCGAATCATATATGCATAAGTTTCTGAAATATTTTATTTTTTAATGAAAATTAAACTCCGCGTAATATTGAAAACGTGTACATAATTCAACTGAGTGTTCTGAAAAAATAAAAGCGGAACATTTGAAGGAATAAAATGCCTCTCATATTTCATCATTCGACGCGGTGAGATCGAAAGAAATACTACAATTTCTGAGGAAGAAAAGAAAAATATATACGTACGAGATGTAGATGTGTTATACGAGGCAAAAATGGAGAGAAAGAATCCAATAAAAATGTGTTCGAAAGTCAAAGTTTTTTTTAGGAGCGACCGCCTCAAAAATTCATTGCTTTTCCTCCCGCAATCTGGGAAAATTTTCAACTTTCTCGATAGCCATCGTAAAAAAATATTAATCGCGAGACATACGAATAATTTAATATTATTAACGTCGAAAATGCTTTACGATAAAATCAATACAGCCTTTGAATATTTCATTTGCGAACTTCGTCTTCGGCTCAGTGCGTTATTATTTCCATTTAAAATTTTATCTAAAGCGAACGATCACATTATGAATATTTGTTGTGATTCATTTGATTATCTAAAATATTCCAACTTTCGATAAAATTCCATTTGAAATAATAAATCAAAATTTTTCATTTCGACACGAGTGTTTATAAAATTCCAAGTTTTTATTAAAAATTACAAAATGTATTTCAAAATTATTCTTTCGAATAAAACAATCTATAAAATAATAATTACTTAAATTAAATATTTTGATAATGTAAAGAAAAATTAATTAATAATTCACCGAATTCAAATTGAAAAAATGATAACAAAAATTCAAAATTATATAATCAGAGGAGAGACAAAAATATTTTTTCCCAAAAAACATATATATTCGCACACTATGTATATAATAGATATTATACAATTTTCGTCAGAGGTCACATTGTTTGTTTTAGAAGTTTCCAGATTTGAATGGAAATTTTGAAAGTTTTCGCTGTTAGTCAGTCAAAAGTGGGCGGCCCGGGTGGCCATCGTTTCACCGTTCAAACGCGGCAAATAACAGATGTTACCGCACAACTTTGGCCGGCAACAGATAGAGAGAGTGCCGCGTCAGATGGAGATTGATTATCCTTAATCATTTTAAAAATATCCCGAGTTTCGCGAATTAAATTTTAATCGTATACTAAACGGCCGCATGTTACTGGCGTTTCGCGTATCGCGCCCGAAGGACTCCTCGAGCTGGAGAAGATAATTAATAATTTTCCACTGCTCTGTAATTCGTATAAATTTCACCTTTAAGCACTCTGGTTTTGATCATTGTACTTTGGGAACGGGCATGTAGGTGTTTCCGAAAATTTATGTGACTGTTTCGATTAATCGAAAATTTTTCGTTAGAGATTAATGTCTGATTTTGATGAATTCGATTCTTGGAAATTTCGTCCTAATTATATCGCGTTCAATTTTCAAATTGATTCCATAATATGATAGACGTGCTTTAAAATCTCTTATCGTCAAGTATAATTGTAGTAATTGCGTAGGGTTTATTGTTTTTATCGAAATGTTTGATATTACAACATTAAACATTAACGCTTCGTATTGTGGAATTATAATACTCAGAAAAAATAGCCAATCGGTCAAATTCGGCGTTAAATATACAAAGGTCGAGGTCCATTCGTGTGGCTTAAGTCTCGAGACGACCCTCAGCCGCGCGAGGGTCGCATCCCACGCGTCCCTCAACAACCCACGCTTTTCCGGGCGCTTTTCACGCGATTTTCCCGATTTTCCTTTCACTTTCTGAAATCGACGATAATTTTTTTGATAATTTACGACGGCTATTCACTGTATACATTTACGTTACCAAATCTCCTTTTCCGTTCATTAGTTCCGAAATTTACGAATTGAAATCGATATACGACAGTGGATACTGTATACTACGCGTTTTCAATTAACTTCCAAGTCGCAATTTATATAAAACTTCATTTAAATTCAAAACTTTATTATACCGAAATTTTTTGCTATGTCAAAAAACAATAACGATTTTAGGCCAGAGGATAATCCGAAAATATTCATTCCAAATTAATATAATATCATACGTTTTACGCGAAAATCTCGATTTTCTTATCGCAACGCGGAGCAAACAATCCGAACCTTTTCCAAAAACCAAACCGGAATCCCATTCAATTACTCGAACGATTGAATTTGGCCGGTGAAAAACCCTCGTTACCGAAACCGAGAAAGGACACCGAACAAACCGCCCGGGATAATATTTAATAAATAGTCTAAACGAACGGCCCGCAACTTTCCAGTGCACAAATGAGAGTCGAAAGCCGCAGACGCGTGACATTTTAAACGGGACGAATTTTCCGCACCGGGATCGGGATAACCCGCCCTTTAGATAAGGTCCAGGCTGCTGCGCCCTTACGTCATAGTGGACCCCGTTTGTGCAAAAGGGATGACACAGGAAATTAAACGGGGAAAATATGCCGCCCGCCGGATTAAGCTATTCGACCGGCTCCCGAGCTACGGTGTAGAAGAGGTTTTAAGGAAGAACGGTTTTCTTTCAGCGTTAAAGAAAAACGATCTTTGTCGGGCTTTGTATTTTTGATTAAATCTGTGGAAGGGTTTTGTATATATTTTTGATGTTTTAATTAGAGATTTTGAGTTGGAAAAAATAATTGATTCAAAGCGTCGTCAAATTAATAAGATCTTCATATTATGTGAATGATGCTTGTAATAGTAATTATTTTCAAGTGTTATGTATCGCAAATTCTATCTTTAAAGCTCGTTTCATGTGATAATTTTTGTTCAGTAGAGCGCGACATGGTGTTTAGAAGCTCTTCAACCGCGACTCGTTAAATGCTCGTTTCGCCATCGTACAAGGAAACGGGATTAACGACGTTCAAAGGATAATTTTGAATATTCATACAGCAAGAGAACACTCAAAAGTATCCTTTAGAAACACTCGCGAATACTAAACTCTGCACATTCCTTACACTAGGCAAGTATCAGATTTGAACAAATATTTAAACCTATTTCATACTATTTTCAATTTCATACCATCCTATCAATTTTTCATCGAATAAAACGTTACACGAATTTTGGGCAAACAAGTTCAATTTAATCCCCCGATCGTCGGCCGGTTTAACAAACTTGTCCTGAAATATTCAACGACTCTCTCGTTCGTATCCATTTCATCACCAATTCATGCGCATACATAATTGTTTCCATTAAAAATCGACAGGATAATCCGGTGAAGGTCCCGCGAGAAAAAGGAATCACTTAAGAGCGACCGTACGGGACGGACCCGGGCTAATGCGTTCGATCGGTCCCGGGACTATATGTGTCCCGACTGTATCCAGGATGTGTCCTGGTGTCCTGACCTGTAAAACGGCCCTTCGAGGCGTGTTTTGGATGAATTTACAAACCCGCGTATGTTACGTGCTCAAATTGCTTTGGTAAGTTGTTTTGGGGCACGTGTATCGTTAGTTTAAACAGGTATCGATTATGGGTTCGTGTTATGTTATTTTAATATGTGAAATTGTTTATGTTTAATTTTTTATGAAATATAAATGATGCTATTGTTGTGTTGAGTTGTATGTTTTAGTTTTTGTCAGATTTAAGTTTTCGACTGATAAAAATTGCGCTGAAGTCGCAACGTTTTCAACTTTGTATTTGTTTGTATCGTACGAATAATGTATTTGATGCGAAAGTTTTGTTGAATTCTAAAAATTTTGCTTTCACGTTCAAAACATTCTGAAAAGAAAATGACAATATTTTCAAAATATGTTAGTGAAGTTAAAAATATATCACAATTTTGATTTTATCCTTGACGACATTTAATACTTTTTTTAAGTATTTTATTATACAATACAAAAAATATATTCAATTAACTATCATACTGAGCCAATATATCATAGCTAATGGCGTTAATTGAGCTAACCTGTAATACTATTACATAAATCAATATATTATCATTGTATCACATTTCAGGCAACGCAGAATTTCCACGAACGGAAAACAATATTTATATCCACTACTAGACGAGTAATCTATTTTTCCGACGAAAATGCTGCAAAAAATATACTATTCCCATTTAGCGACTTATAATTGTGATTTTTTTTTCGTAACATAAAAAAACAGTATATATAGGTAGTATATATTTTCGAATTCCTCATCGAAGAAAACTAGCTTTATTCTATAGTAACTTCAAGAAAACTCCGCGTATTTTTCCATACAAACTTATGTTCGTATGTGTAATATATATAAAACAATTTCCCCCTAATATCGCACATTCCTGTGGGAAATTCTACCAATTTGTAACGGAATTTTTCCGCGAGAAGCTTGTATGCGACGCACAAAGCGAGAAATAAGTCAGTTTTGCGTACATATGATATTATATGAACGCAATATTATTATTATCTTACACATCGCATTACGCCAAACGTCTGCGAGTTCATATTTATGCGCAATTACTTCGAATGTGACCATAAAGTAATTAAAAGAGCAGTAATTCCCAAAGTTCGGACCGTTAAAAGTTCTCCGACACTCAAAAATGTACGTATGTTATTAGCTCGGCGTTGCATGCGTTATGACGATTTCAAATGGCTCAACTTGAAATGTAGATAACGTGTGAAAAGCAATTATTCCGAAACTTAATCGATTGTAACAAAATGAGTTTGACTTTCTTCGAGTTCATTCACTCAGTCAATATTCGATTCTGAACAGTTAAATTTATTATTTCATGAAAAATATGCCCTTTCAACGTTCAATTATAAATGACTCAATAGAGAATTTACATGTCTCAATTAAATTATCAAGCACTTTGCTGGAAACGGTCATCAAAAATACATTACCTATTACAAAAAAAATAATACGTATCACATTCAAATACATCAAAACCTTTTCATTCTTCAAACAACACCTCAACGACATGTACACCAAATGCAACCATCCCGCATCAATCACGACCCGCTCCCCAATTTCGTCGTCCTTTCATCGAAAACAACCCTTTTAGATTTTTCCAGGACTCACTAATGAAGCGGCCGCCACGAGGATAATAAGATAAGATATCGGATAGGCCAAAGGAAGGATATCGGGACCCTGACAGAATACGTAGCGGGATACACCTAGCGGGTCGGCCTCCGGAGGATGGGAGAAAGTGGGATTCTTTTGTCGGAGGCATTCATTATTCCACGGGTTCGATTGACGGACGGGCGGCAGCTTTGGTCGTTTCCCACGGGAACACTATCCCGTTGCGCTTAAACGGGAATTCGATTACGTCTCGATTCCGTAGAAAATATTCGACGAAAGCGGCGATACTCTATCGTGAGCGTGCTAGTTCTCAGACTCAACTAACACTATAAGTGGTGAGAGTTTTTGTCGGGTTTTTTTTATTTTTTTTGCTTTATCGGATCATATTGAAAATACATATTTCTGTGTTATATTGATTTATAATTTAAATTGAATAGAGTTCATATTGACTATTATGTTGTGTATTATGCTAAACATTTGTGTGGTCAATCAATTGTGCAAAATTGCTCTATTGATTAGGAATTCTATGAGCTATTGATAAACTATTATATTTATCATATTTCACACAAACTATAATATACAAACGCGTCTTACAATGTATATTTCATTTTGATTTTATTAATAGAGGTCAATGAAATTAACGATAAAACATTTTAGCATCATTCATTCTGTCAAATCCATAAAATGTGACACAAAAATACGTCCTATTTTCTAGTTTTATAACAGTGTCCGTGACTCAAATTTTGTAGTAATATCGTTGCTATCTTATTATTGAACAATAAAATAATCCGAACGAACTCAAACATTAAATAAAGAGAAATGGGTCAAGTCTACTTTATGATGAGATCAATTCAGATTGCGGTTTTTGGTTACGGAACAAAACGAAACTCCGAGAACTTGGTGAACAGTCTTAGTATCTTATAAAAGTCTAGTTTTGCGCCCTTTGTGTTGCGCAATAGTTTATCCATTCAAGACGAAGATTTCTCTCTGATCTTCGTATATAAATTCGCAGAGGCGGTCCGCATTAATTTTTGATTCACGATACACTAGCTAGTCATAATATACAGTCGAAAATGTGAGACGAAACTATTCAAATATGTGTTGTTAAGTTTTAAGACCGGCTCTTCGCTACGACTTCGGGTAGGGATTCGTATAAATCAAATGTTTGGCAGTCACGCACGATTATTTCGCACTTACTGCGAATTTGAATTGCTAACGCAATACACGCAATTTATCTATATAATATTGAGTTTTGCTCTTGTGAATTATGGCTATCGCTTCGAACTATTAGTTTCGAACTGTGAGAATTTGTCGCCGTTCAAAAATGTTTTGCTAAACTGAGATATTTCAACGATCTCGAATATCTATTCCGTTTTTTATGCAAAAGTTTTAGTTAAAAATTAAAGGGATATTTTCATCTTTTATGTATTTATTTTAAAAATTTAATAACAAAATACTTTGTATAAAATTATATTACGACAAATAAACCTATATAACATATAACGTAATAGTTTGTTCACGATATACGTAGTAATGAGTGATTCGTAATAACATTGCGATCGAAATCCAATTCATTTAGCGAATTCGGTTCAATCTTTTGACTTTCATTCGACTTTATTTTTTGCCGCAAAACAAAAATGTTTCGTTGTCGTCGTCGTCCAATATCTGGATTCTTGTAATTCGGTTATTATATTGTATGAAAAAGCTAAAAGAAATATCGCAGACATTTCGAGTGAGCATTTCAATTAGCGACATTCAATATAATAGCACCACCTAGTGTAGGAACTCGAGTGGCTTCAAAGAGATTTCATTAAAGCGAAAGAGCTTCTCCAGCTTAAATCCTAGTGAATAAAGCGATCATAGATCCTAGCTTTGTTTGCTATTATCAAACGTAAGATTTCAATTGATGCTTATTACGTAAATTACATATCATTGTGTTATTACCATTTGAGCCAATAGAACTGATTTAGATTGAGTCTCGTCATTCAGTTAAAGGGCGGCCGCCTACAATTATCGTATACTGTATTACAACGTTCCACGATTATATTATGAAATAATATATTGACTAAATTTCGGGCAAATTTAGCATAAAATGAAATTTAATTTCGAACGAATTTGCATCTCGAATAAAGGCTTAACCTGTTATCGAAGCGATTTTTAATAAACGCCATTTTTTACGGTGGCACTGAAAAGTTTTATAAGTGGCGATAATGAAATTGACGATATTACAGAAAACGTCCTTTTTTCATTTAAATCCAGTGCGTGGATAAAAATGTTAATTTTCCAAAAGATTTATTATATAAGACATTTTCTCAACTTTAAATTATGACACTCGAAATGATCTGGTCAAAATTTTTGAAACTGAATATGTTAAAAATGTATAAAATATGCATTTTTACAATTTTTTCGAGGTACGAATTTCAAAGTGAAATATAATAACTACATTAAAAATACAACCGGCATCTCTTTTAATTATGCACATTCGTAACATATTTTTTCTGAAAGCGAACACCGGACTTTAAACGCTCCGAGTTTGAACGAATTCTCCTCATACATATTATATAAAAACTAAATTCCCATATTTATGATGGTTTTTTTTTTTCAGAAATAATATACGCGCTGCTGAGCGCCGTTTGAGAGCTTTCTGCGAATTTTCACACGCGTAAAAACGTGGAAAATTTTATAAGGGAGCAAGGCTTTATCGCGTCGGTGATAAGTCACGGCCAGAGGAAAGCGGGGTCGATCGAGACGAGGCAACCTTTTCGCCACTGGGAATGGGAAACTAACGTTTTTTCGCCCTCCAGTGGACCCGAGCATCCTCTCGGTATTAAGCCGGTGCTCTAGTGTGCGGGGAAACCCGTTGTATTATAGTACTTGCCTTTGATGTTTGCGCAAAAGCGTTCCGTGTGTAGAATGCCAGAATGGAACAAAGCATTTGAGTTGAGGTTGATTTTTTTTATATTAATTACAATGTATGATGAAATTAAGAACGTAAGTTAAAGAGTGTTATACTTTATATTTAGCCGATTGTATTTACAGGTCAAACATATGAAAATAATTTTAAATATTATCATGGAAACAAATATCAATATTATTATATTATTGTTTTGTATTTCAGTAATATAATATATTGATTTATTCGAGGAATCCATTTGAGTGGAAACACGTGCCGCGATATAAATAAAATACAATAAAGCATTGTTCCCGTTACTCAACCATTCTAATATTTGAATTACAATACCTTTTTTGTCAAAGAAAATAATTAAAACAATATTATATCTATTAATCATCGCCAATTAATTCAAGTTTCTCATTAATTGGGTAAGAAAAAATCATATTAGAACTCAAAAAAAAAAATTTGTTCATCCATCCGTTTTATTTTTTCACATCAATATACACTCGTGATTTAATTGCGAACGCGCTACCAATTGAGCCGATCGAATTGCAAAATAAACCGCAAGCCAAATTTACACGCTTTTGCAATAAAAAAAACAAATAGAACAACAATACGCGAATGGAAACAATGATAAAATAAAAACACACTGTTTCGTATCCGCATAAGGGTTGAGGGTGTGTTTTGTGGAACGGCGTCGAATTTCATCGCCGACACTCACATACACACAAAAATGTTTACAATTTAATCCTCTGCACTCGGAAAAATATCGAATTTATTTTTCCAATCTTGTTATGTGCGAGGAAATGATGTTTTCTACGTACCATCGCCTGAAAAAAGAGAAAATACAAGCGTGGAAAACGCTTACAAATTTTTCCGCGAATAACGCCGCGCTCACGCATATTACACGCCCGCGATACGATCAAAATTTCCCTTGACTTTGTGCACGATTATTAAATTTATAAAAACGAAAACAATACGATATCCTTTTTCGTCAGATTTTACACGATTCTATCGCATTTCAGATCGAAATTTCGATTTAGTCTCTATAATCTCGTAGTATAGTCTGTAGTCGCTCGATCTATAAATAAAATATGTATAATATATATAGTTTATTATAGTTTAGTTATATATAGTTTAGTATAATATATTATATATAGTTTAACTTATATCAATATGAAACGTATGTTATTATTTTTCAAGATTAATTATCATATTTTATTGATCGAACAGTATAACTTTGATGAACGTACCGTTTCTTATCGATCATTAAAGTAAAGCGACAAGTTGTGTAATCGATAAGTGAAAATGAATCGGTATCTTTGACCTAATCGTGAAAACATTTGACATGGTTAAAGTGATACGTACAATAAAGGGAAATGGTCGAAATCTTACTATAATATTATCATTAAAACTAAATAGTGGATTATAATACAGTGGAGTGATGCTTTGTTGGTGTTTTTAAAAACTAAACGTTCTCATTATTCGAAAATTGTACTTCTTTCTAATTGCTTTCCTTTACACCTAATGAATATTTGGCCTCGTAATACCAATCAGAGCATAAAACAATAGAAAAACCTATCTATTTATACTTCCAAAACCATGAAAAGGAAGGGGTATGGAAACGAAGATAATGAAAAGGAAGAAGTCCAATTTTTTATAAAAATAACATCAACAAAGCGCTATCCTATTATATATCATAATATTTTTCACATATGATGTAACACTTTTTTGCATCAAACTCTAACTTAGCAATTTTGTAAATGACATTGTAACAGATACAACTGTTTATAAATTCAAGTATACTAAATTATTCTTTATTAAATCTAAATTTTTAAGAATCAACAAAATAATTAAAGTTTAAGTCTTGTATAGAATCAAACGTTTTTTAAACTATGTTCTGCAAACAGTTATCAAAATTAGCACTAATTATGTATAACTAATTTTATGGAAAGTTCAAGACCAAAATGTTCAGTCAAGGAAAAAACTTAAAAACCATACAATAGACAATAACGAGAACGAAAATCAAGACGGAAGCGCGAAAGCGTCGCACATTAATATGCACACCGGTGTTTTTCAACCCCTCAAAAGATAATTTCGCCATTATGAAAAGCCAGCGGCGTCGCGGCGCGACACGTTGCACAAGCACAGGCTAATGCATTTAGTCTCCGTTGCAACGGAACTGCATCCAAAGTACGCAAGATTCCTCACGCCATTGTCCATGGGGAAGAAGACGTCGGTCTTCCTCCGTCTTGCCGTCGCATTATAATTCGCTTGGATGGAAGGCCTTTGTCATCGCGGCTCGGTTTTAATCACCCAAAGTGGATTCCGGAACGGGGGCAAAAAATGTATACGAGTATATTGTTTTAATATTATTGCAGCGTCGAGTGAATGTCTTCGTTTTTTTATGTCGTTCCGTTATGGATGGAAAAAGGGCGGAATATTTCTGAGATTTTCAGCGAAATTCGAAACAATGTACCGCGGAGAATATTTTTAAAATGATGAATGCCGCGCGCTAGTTTTTTTTTTATTATTTTGCGGTGATATTCTTTTGTGTATAAAAAGTTGTTATTTGACGAGTAATAGCGTTTTTTTTTTATATAAATTAGTATAATACATGGTCATTATAACAATATTTTTGTATTTTAATATTCTTCAAAAAATGAATTCTTAAAATATTTTCAAGATGAAAAAATGTTTTGTACTCGTCATTCATTTTCATCTCGAGTTTCCATTTTTCCAAATAACAAATAATTCCTTAAGGACCATTCATTCGCAGACTCGTTCACGTATACTACTACACCCACTACGGTGCAAGACCTTTCTAATACCCATTCACACACAACAAACAAACAATTTGAACTTCTTCAACAAGCCAACAACAACAACACCCTTCAAACTAGCATCTATCTTCGAATCACATCCAAAACATCACACACCCCGAAACGAATTCGCGAACCCATCGAACCACCATCAACCCAAATCTTCGGCAGCCCATAAAACAAACAAATTTATTTCAATTTAGCACCATTCCCGTACGCGGCGAAGGACGAGGACACTTTCGCGAACACCTGCCGTTTTCGTTTGATAAATTGCCGAAGCGCGTTCTTCCTCTTTCGCAGGACTCTTCCTACACTTTCGCCAAGATAGCTCCAGGAACAGGCAGTCTCGGTTCGATCCTTCGAATATGGAAGTGGAGCAGCGCGATAATGGTCCCCCGAGGATAGTCGGGGTGGTGATATTGAAATGTATTGTTTTCCACGCCGTTCCTCCGGTTCACTTTCGCAAGAAAAAAATCTATCGAACCCTAATACGCGATACTTAAGCGTCGATCCGCTCGCTGTTTATCCGAACCGATGCTTGAAAAATTTATTGCGATCGGATTAATAGATAAAAGGTATATTTTATAAATTCGACTTTTGCGAAGTACATAAATCACGCGAGTTGAGATTTTCGATAGATTACATTCGATGTGAAATTCGTTTGAAATTTTTGTAATAAAATAAATTGAACAGACAAATATGCGCAACAAAATCATTCACGTATGTTTTTCAAGCCCGACTCGAATCGAACTTTGAGAGGATACTCGTTCAGAATAGTTCATTAGATTGAGTGTATGTACACGTACGATCAAACATGCATACATCGAAATGCACATACATACACACAAACTCTTCAGAAGTAGCAAACGAAGGGGGTGGATGGGCGTTCGGTCGTGGTACATGCCCGAAAACAAACAAACATTCGTTGTCAACGTGTGGTCTGCGAGCGAGTTGCGGTTCGAGTTGGCAGCGCCCGCAGATTTAGTATCGGTCGCCGGTTTCTTTGGCCCCGATAATGGCAACATGTGTTCAAATAAATCCCTACTCAACTTCTCACCAGCTACATGGCTGTTTCGGATCGGAAAAATCGACGATACGAACACGCCGTCGGTTAATGGAATAATTAAATTGTCGCCGAAGTAATTGAAATTTATACATTGAGTATGAAGGGAAATATTCGCTCGCGTATGTAAATATTGTCGCAACTTTCGATGTTTCATCGCGCGATTCCATCTCGGCAGTTTCCTCTTTTTTGTCGGAAAAAATATTATACACACAAAACGGGGAGATAATGTCACGTCATTATGTACGCGACGTGTTGTATATTTCATTTCGTTTCATATTATTTTTATTTATTTAATGGAATGATGAACGACGGCGTTTGCAAAACGAGAAAAACATGGGCGTAAGTAGTGGAAAAGCTGTTACGTTACGATTTCCTTGAGGGAACCATCTGTTGATGCTACAACTGTTTCGTTTTCTTCTCGTTTTTTTTTTTTATTTTGTGTGTTTTTATTTTATTTTTTCGACCGTTTTCCAGCGGTAAACGAACGCTTTTCTCCACCGCATTTTATTAAGAAGAAAAAGAAGCGATGTTGGAAGGAAGTTGACGCTGTTTCGAAACTACCCTTCCATTAATTCTATGCGATGCAATAAAATATTTATCATATCAATTTAATTTATTCCAATCACTTTTAAAAAATCCTTACACTTTTCTGATTTATAATTTATAATTTTCTGATTCAGTGACTACATTTTAATCCGTTTATATTCAATCAAGAAAATAATCGAAACGTTAAATCTAATCATGAAAAAATACTAAACATAGAACGGTACACATTTACGTACACGCATTAATTAAAATTCGATGGCGCTCACAGCGATTTACATATTTTCTATTAAAACCAACCCAACATTGAAATTTTAATATCCGAACATGAAAGAATTTCCAATTTCGAACACACGCGGAGAACTTCGAAAACGCACCTAATTCGGCAGACAGTCAATAACCCGCTTACAAAATGCGAATTAATATCACATCAACATACGATTCCCGTTTTAGCATATTCAAAACGGGATAATACACAGCAGCCGAATCGATACGCTAAAATTTTATACACACACACACAATAATCCGCGATACGCAGCACATTATATACGAATATTATGGTATACACTCGCGGTCTAATCCCCAAGGATTCATTTCATCGAGAATTGCGAATATTCAATTATCGAGCGTACAAACACGATAATATTCGCATTTACCGGAAGGACGGGTGGGACGTTTAACGAGCGACCGCCCACTGAAGGAAGCGTGTTTCGAAAGCTTGATGAGTGATTGTTAAATGTATTGAAAGTTAATGTTGATTATGCGATGGGTATCTGTTATTTTGCCGATGTTGATTCTGGTCCGAACCTGATTGAAATGATGGAATTAGTATGTATTTTTAATAATTTATACTCTTTTTAGGAATGAGTATTGTATTATGTAAATAATATTGAGTTTAATGCATGTGCAGTTAGATGTTATTGAAACATGCGATATCAAAGTTTCATTAATTCGGGCGTATGAAATATTTACCGCAAACTACCGAATGTTCATATATGAATATCTTAATATCTGCTCTTTGAGAAGTAAACGCTCAAAACATTTAATGAAATATTCAATAATATCAAAATATGTTATATTTAAACGTACATAAATCAATCGTTGAAATTTTCTCATATTTATTTGATCAAAAAGAAAACATTTCGATCCCAAAACACACATTGTATCTATAATTTAGACCAGGCTTGTCCAAAGGGCCACTACGTTGCCAGACTGGCACTCAGTGCTCGCGCGAGTGGCCCCCACTTTTCACACAGCGTTATGAGTTTTATCTCAAATTTTGCTATAATTCGAAGAAAATTTGTATTTTTTTTTAATTATTGAATAATCGATTTTTCAAGTATATTCTAATCAAAATATATGTATTTTATCGTTAAATTAAAAAAAATGCAAATCGACGACGCTCGTAAATGACCGTGTTTCGGCCAAAGTGGCCCTCGCATACCGAAATGTTGGACAAGCCTGATTTAGACCAACCTTACTTTAAAAAAATTGTTTGCAAATATTATATTTATAATATAACATATATTACGCAACAAATCACAAAACTACCACCGTCCGACCCACAAAGTCTTTCAACAACACAAACTCAAAACGGCAGTACACAGAGGCCTCGGCCACGATTCGCGCGCCACTGAAAACTTCCCGGACGTATTTTATTTACGAAGAAAGCATAAATTTTCTGGATAGTATACGCAAATGAATCGCGGACAGGGAAAACCATGCAAATGAGCGCCCCCTGATTTATTCCGTCTGCAAAAAGACACCCGTCGACATTTGTATGCGGCTCGCTCGCTTTCCCAATACTTTCATCCGCCGCCCACCACCCACATCCACCGCCGCAAAGCCTTTACGTATTGTGGAAAAAGCCTCCTTGCACCCACTCTTGTCCGACGAAGTCTCCTTGTGACTTTCTTCCTGTCCAACTTTTGCGGAATTTCTGATGACGTCCAATGATCGTTGAATTTATCAAGATTTTATTTGGTAAGCATAGAATGTTTTATTGGTATTTTATTTATTTCCAAACTAAATCATTTTTATATTCTCAAATCAAAACTTTTTATATAAAGAAAAAATAAATTATTTCAAATGTATTTCGTAAACGTTTGGATGTTTAATTATATCGTATTTAAAATTAAACGAAAATCATAATCGTTTTCAGTAAACGGATTTATTTCTCCGTTCGTTACGTCTCGTTTCGCTTTAATTAAATGCGCTTTACAACTCACAATCAGCCGTTTCAGCTCGTCGTCGGATCTTCTTTTATTGGCCTCCGATTTGTATGCGCCAAGATTTCAACTCCAGCTACTTCTGAAACATACCCTTTCGTTCCTGCACTTGCAAACGTTTTGTACAAATCAGGTCAATCGGACCAATTTGGCCGTTCGTTGTTCGCATTATTAAATCCGCTCGTCGAAATTCTACGCAGTGTCTCTAACATTGCATGATTAAAAACGGACGCGAATAGCTATTTCTTTCAATAAAAGTCACATTTGAGAATAATGAAAAGTTACGACGAAAACATGGGTTGCAACATTTTTTTTATTTAATTACGGCCTGCTTTTTGACTGACTTTTAATGAAATTATAAGATATTTTCCTGATGAAACTTCAAAGGCGACGCTTCTTGAATAAAAATCATATAATAGTCTAATGAAAAAAGAGCAAAATGAAAAAACACAAGAAGGGCAAACTAAGCGTTACGCATTCGTTCAAGACTCCTTTTGGGTAGAACACACGTTCGCACGAAGTGAAAATAATAATGGAACGAAAAAAATATTGGAATAAAACGGAAATAAAGACAAATGAAGCCACGGTTCCAATTAGGGGGAGAGTTTTTGTTTTTCACGTCGTTAACGAGAAAAAGACTATATAAATATAAAGGAAAGAAGAAAATAATAACGCAGATATTGTGTTGCTCGTATCGTTCAATATCCAACTTCGGGTGTTTTTGATTTTCGGTTCGGTGAATATACGTTATTAATTAAGAAAGGTAAAATAATCTACTTGAAGGCTTACCAGGAAAGAAACACAATTCACGTTTTTAAATATCTAAAACATTGATACATTGAAAATTAATGTTATTGATTTTCTTGAAATATTACATCATCCTATACAAATTAACATATCCGAAAAGAACAAACACACTGAAAACAATTCGATTATACACGAGAAATTTGTATCGTATTTAAATAAAACCATTTTTTTTGTTCTTTATGATTTAATTTATATATTAAATATTAACAAATATTATACATACGCCTTCGTTAAATTAAACTCAATTGATTGTGTACCATTAATATTAAAATAAACATTCTGAATAAATAATTGAACCTTAATTTAGAAAAAAAAAACAAATATTTACTAAAAATGTTCAGAAAGATTGATTTAATGATTTGTTTTTGTCTTCCGTTTTCATCGTGGCGTCAACACCCGCTGAATTCGATCTTTCTATGTAGCAATTTCCCCCCTTCAATATCCTATCTAGTGGTCTTCTTCCACAGATTCTTCCGGAGTACCTGTACCTTTTGTTGCTGATTGGGCTTTCGCTTAATTCGGTCAGAATTCTTTTCCTTTTGCAGGATGACATAACGGACGTGTCTGGAGAGAGTTTCGCTTCGACGTACAAATCTAAAATCCGAATTTTTCAAAATGAAATTATATTGATTAACTAAAATTTATTTCAAACAAATATCTTTTTAACAATAAGATATATAATATACGTTTTGATTATTTATTATTTATTTATTTTCTATTCTTAGGAAAACATACAGTGCTCACAAAAGTAAAAATAAAAAAACAACTAAAAAAAAAATTACTGAACACCAATAAAATGTTTTCACATATAAATAACTAAAGCTAGCTAATTATAATATCATACCTTCTGATGAACGATTCGCATCATCACCCCAAATGACCCATTTCATCCCACTCATCAATCTTGACCAAATTGTCGTAGAATGATTGCGCTTTATCCAGCTTTTTTGGACTCTATCTCTCACAGGGGAATCTTCTAAAGCCTTTGAAGATTCTTTGATAGATACAACCTTTTTTGTAATCATGATTTTGAACTGGATTTCCGTCGAATAGTTTCCAGACTCCAATGCATTCGATAATGACTCTTGAATGGAATCAGCAATTTGTTTGGGTAAATCATTGACTGTATTTAAAGCAGATTTAATATCGTCATCTTGGCTTATACTATCGTGTAAGCAACTTTTATATAAATCGCCATCGGTTGTGTCGAGTTTGGACGACGTTGAACTTTCAGCTTTTGATGCTGCTTCTTCGACAGTTTCCCTTTTAGAGGAATCTTCGGACAACGTAGGACTTTCCTTGAAGTTTATTGTTCTAGCGGTCACTATATTCTGTTCTGTAGAAGGCGGAGTAGTGTCATTGGTTAGAACAGGATTGCGCACTTTCGGAGTTTTGACCATTTTCGACGACCTTGATTCGAAATTATTAATTATGGCTTGCAAACGTGGAGTGCGTGATCTTTTCGGAGCAATCCGACAGGGAGTTGGTATGCGTTTCGTCTTCAAATGCGCTGAGAATATTATTAAAAAATAAATAAATACTTTTTCATTTAATAATTTTCTGAAATAACGATTAATAATCATACTATTACCATGCGAATATGGCTTAATCTTGGCCTGCTTCCGTTCATCGATATCTTCGGCAAACGTGACCCTCTTCCTTTTATCGCTCGAATTGATGATTGAAGGTGTG
This sequence comes from Hydropsyche tenuis, assembly GCA_009617725.1. NCBI lineage: Eukaryota > Metazoa > Arthropoda > Insecta > Trichoptera > Hydropsychidae > Hydropsyche > Hydropsyche tenuis. The sequence goes on along the minus strand of VTON01000001.1, from coordinate 4,490,963 downwards.
AAGTCCTGGTTGGCTACACTCCCAGGACTTCCCTTATCACTGTTGACTGAATCCGTCCTTTCAGGATGGGATACGTCGTAAACGTTGTTCGGCTTCTCGCAGCTATCGCAGTGCTCAAGCTTAGGACGAACTCCCTTCGACATAATCCCCTTTAATTCTTTCATCTTGAGATTACTCGACGAATCAGCCTGAATCGACGATAATTGGTTCGCAGACGTGATCTGAAACCAGCTTCTATTCGAATACACTCTTTTTATAGAAATCGCGCTGAGAAATCTCAGTTAATTTATGCAATATTTATTTTTCGATTAACTTCAGAGGATCTCAGTATTTTCAAAATGTTTCGTTGCAGATCAAATCTAATTATGTCTTTCAATATCAAAATATTTCTGAAGAGTTCATTTAAGTAAATGGTTAAGCTTTCGTTATGAAAAATAAATACGCGAAAATTTAATTTTCGTATGAAATACATTTATACTTTATCATTTTCTGTGGGACTTTGTGCGATGTCAGAATCCGGACTGTTGATACCTGACAACGTCGACGTGAATGACTTTTGCAAAAGACCCCAATTCGGCACGTTGGAATGAGTCGGAGTACTGGTCATTACTGAAAAAAAATCACACGTACATATATATAATATATCGGTGCAGAAACAAATTCAAAACTTTTCGAAAGATGAATCACCTGCGGACTTATCATCCTTTCTCAAGTGGCCGCATTTTTTCTTGAGAATATCCGCACTTTCCGGCATTATCGAAGACATGACACACTTTGATTCCGATTCGATTTTATCGCATTTATCTTGTATAGAATTTTCTTTAATACAACGGCTATCCTCAAAAAACTGTTCCACTTTGTCGAATATTTTTTTGCATTTCAAACAGTGCAGAGGCAAATGTTTAGATTCTATGTGATCAATAAGTTCTCCACAATGTGCAACATTCGGATCCAATATAAACAAGGAATACCTGCACAGGTGGCACTCAAATGTGATATTGTGTTCTTTTTCTTCGTGTTTTCGTCTACAATCGCCACAACAAAATATTTGGCGGCATTCTAAACATCTGACCTATGCGATATTAAATTTTCATTCATTTTAAAAAGTCATTCGAAAATAAATTGACTTCAAAAACTAAACCTTAGTTTGCATCAGTTAATAACGGAAATTATCTTTATTTCAATTAATAACAATTAGCAATTACAATATTAATTATTCAGGGTTAAAATAATGTTTCTATATGTAATAAATAAATAATTATAACGCGTGATTTTAGTTCATCGTCGTATAAAAACAATCCACTGTGAGTGATATATAGTGAATAAAATACAGAAAAAGCATAAACCGAAAGTGAAGGCAAAAAAAGAATGAAAATAATCGACGGAAAATCTCCTTTGATACCCTGTAGCAATATGTCATAAAAGAGTGCCGCATACCCCGTTTCAAGGGAATATCGCGAACTGTCGACAAACTATCCACGATGGCAAAGCGGACTGAGGGGAAAACGAAAAAACGATTTTAGCCCTAAAAAAACAACACTTTTTCCCTTCAAATATTGACACCGAACGCGCAAGAGTCCGCCGCGTTCGAATCTCGGAGTTTGCTGAAAAAATTACACTCAAAGTTACAGCGTATATTATATCGTATACTGACGTCTATCGGCACTTTCATCGTCACGTCATCGTGATTTTTTTAGAGTGAGAAATATTTTTGGAATCTGAATATTATTGACTCGACACTATTATTAAACACGGTTTCGCGATACGAACTGACTTTTATGGATGATCAATTACATATTAAAATTTTGTGACAATAAACGATTGCCGCTTTTATCAGTTGTGCACACAATTCGTTAACGAATGGACGAATCGTAAATCAAAATGCTCATAATTTTGATTTTGTTTGTATTCATTCACAAAACCGATTGCCAAAATTTTGAAACAACAGTGAGTACCTTAAAATATATATCAAATTGATTTTGACTAATTTTTAAACGATTTATAGTTAAATGAAAGACATTCAACACATCCAACATGGATTGAAGGTCCATGGCAGCTACATCCATATTTAGAAGAACAATATTATAAAACCATAGAGCTGTTAGAAGAACATTGGAACAGCATAAAAAATGTCAAACGAACAAAACGAAGTATGAACAAACTATCGTGTTTTACATCTCAATGTTACGTAAATTTACAGTGTTCGAACTTGCGTTTCAGATGTAAATCGCGAACAGATACGAATATCTGTTGAATTATTAGATATGGAACATCTATCGAAAATCACTAGTTCGATTGTGTCAACACTGAACGTTAACGGTGAATTGCAAATTTTATTCGAAGACAATATTTCCCGAGTGCACGAACACAAAAACGGAAAATTATTCATTGAACCTGCATATATACTTAAAATAATTGATAACGTAAAACACGTTGAGGTAAGTGTTTGAGAATCTTTGATTTAAACACTCAATTAAACTAAATCAAATCTCAAACGTTCTGATCCGCATTTCAATAGACTGTAGAATACAAAAACGAGACCATCATACTGATGCTCTACCACAACTACAGTCAAGTGTTTTCTATACCCCATACAGCGATGGGAAACTGGAATAGGTCTAAATTGAAACAAACTTTTTCGAGTGAATCTAACAAACCGAAGAGGGCTAGATTCATCCTGCATAATGATTTGCTTTATCTTGTTGTCTTATACGGGAATAAACAGATCGAAAAGGGCCGTTCTATGTAAGTGATTTGAATGATTCATTAGTTGAAACGTTCTAAATTATGACAGTATAAATGTATATAAACACTATGAAAATTAAATGTACCCTATCACTTAACCGAAACGAAAATAGTCTTGCATTAACTTAACGTTCTACACATTTTTATTCAGAATATATTTGTGGACTGGGACCCATTTCGACGAACTATACGACATGGAAACTGAAAATCCCACAGACCTCGTAGTCATACCGAAAAAGGATTATTATTTATTGATTGTAGCGCAAAATCCACATAATCAAAATGTCAGTACATTCACCGTTTGCGATATACAGATGGGATTTTTTTTCCATTTCCTCTCAGAATTTTTTTTTTACAGCTTTTTTTCCATTTTTTCAGACCGGATCTCAGCTGTACAAATTCATACCCGGATACGGTGTATTCAAAATTCATCCGATTCGTTCCCGTGGATATGGAAAGCTCCTTTCTTACGAGGATTTCGATTCCGGAGAAACGTACGCGTTAGTGATTAATAGGCGTAGCAAGACCGACGTCTTCAAACTAGTCGACGGTATTTATTTATTTTTACACGCGAATTTTTGTGCTCTCGCACTAATTGGCGATTTCGAAATTAACGAAAGACTCGTTGTCATTTGAAATTGAAATCGTGGCGGCGATGTAAATGCTGCGGTTTCGCAGGGTGTTCTCGAAATTCCAGGGTCCTTTGGACCTTCGCCGACGAAATATTTATGATTCCTTTGTGCAGTGGGATTCCATATTCATATACGAAGTGCTTTGTACCGAAACGTGCGTTAACAGGCACTCGAGAATATTTGGAATCTCTATATACGTTTTTAATTTTGCGTGAGTGCCACCGTGACGTTCACTTCACTTCGTATAATTAGTTATAAATCGAGCAGAATAATAACACGTACGCATATAGAAAAGATACCGATTTATATTAATAAAACAATACATTTTTTTATTCTAACGCAAATTTAACACTATTGGTTAGTTATTTGCTCGTTTGGAATACGTGTCCCTTTCTCTTATTGGAATGTACACCTCGAAGGGCCCGGACCTATATTAGTCTTCAAACACGATGGGTGCTTATTCAAATATGCAAGTCGAGGTGTGTTGTCTGTCACGCGGATATTTCGAGGTCCGGGTTTCAACCCCTTATATTAAACCGTGTTCGACTTGTATCGAAAGCCGGCCCGAAATGTTTACTTACCTATTACTACATCAAAGCGGAGGCGCACTAATTTAAACTTAACACGTTTACATTAAAATTAGTATGCCGACGAATAATCGATACTCAGTGTAGCGTCTAAATCAACAAATTTCGTTCGCGTATAAAGCCAAATATCGAATTTCCACTTTTATATGTAATGGTAAATAGTGAATGTTTGGAATTTGATTTTCAGATGAGCTCGTACAATTGCATAAACATTACCATTTTCGAAGTGCAATTGTTTTCGATGTAGCAGTTATAGAAGGAAAAACTATTATATTTATTGCAAATAATGTAAGTCTTAATATGTTTTATTGAAAAAGTCAGCTTTGTAATTATGTATAAATAATTTATTATTATTTTTAAATGGTTTGATTTTTTATTTTCAGACCAAAATAGAAATTTTTGTGCCAGTACATGATGATTTGAACTGTATACAAACACTCGATTTCCACTCAAAAATCACAAATATCGATTACATTAGATCTGGCAACGATAACTATTTACTAATGATACTTAAAAATCCAAAAAATATATATGCACACATTATGAGATTCGAAATGTTCGTCGACATGTTAGGTAAGCTCATACTGTATTAATGCTCAATAAAGTTGCGGAAACAATGTATTATACGAATATGTACATACATACAATACTGTATTTTCTATGAACTTTTGGTAAAGGTTAGCTTTATTTTTCTACTAAAACTTTGCAAGTTGTTTGTTCATAGTTTCGGATTCTGAACCTGACAACCCGTTTCAATGTTTGGATGAAATTGAATCCTTGTTGGATGAAAGGCAACACGTAGTCGACGAAATCGCATTAAAAGTACATGATGAATCTAAAATATATATTCAAACATACAAAATATGTTATGTTGAAATAACTATAATTTTAGATCGAAAAAATAATGACTGGAAACGGAGCTTTGGTGGATGGAGTATTGAAAGTCGACCAAGATGTTAAACTTGCCAATTCTGTTGTGAATTCTATCAAAATAACATCTGAGGAAGAATTGATGGTAGACACGAAGACTTTGTACGATACCGCAATTGCTGTTAACGACGCGGTCAACAAACTCGACGAAAGAGTTTCGTATGTCATTCCGAAAGAAGGGCCCATAGAAGTTAGTATCAAAAATTCAATAAAATATAAAATTTTTTGAATGTCAGAATGATTTTTATTGACATCCTGAATAATTCAATTTTTGCAAAACTAATAAAAACTTTCAACTTGTATCATCGGTCTACAAAGTAAAAAACTTTGGTTTTAATTAAAACAAAAGTTAAAATATTGTTTTTTAAAATTTTGTGTATTATTTTCTTTTTAGTTCGATTTATTTATTTCTATTGAGAATCAAAATGAAACATTTTTTATTTAATTAAATAATCTCACAATCAGTGTGCAAAAATAATTATTCATGAAAAATCTCTTGCATTGAAAGTGTTCTTTCATGAATTGAATGAAATTAAATTCGATAAATCACTCGTTTGGTCATTTTGATTATAATGGCTCAGAACATTCAAATTGAGTAGCTTTTAATTAATTTTTGTATTATTTGATAGATTAAGGGCACGCTCGAAATAAAAGGAGATTTGACTGTGGAAAATTTATCAGCGGGTAAATTAAATGTGGGAACCGTCAACGGAAAACCCTTTGTGGCCGACGCATTTCTATTTAACAACGAAACTCAACACCTACCCTCGGAATTGTTCGAGGGAAAAACAATAAACGTAAAAAATTTGACGTCGTCTGTGTTCAACTCTTTTCTGGGTGCCGGTAAAAAATAATATAAATTTCTTCGTAGCACTTTTTTCATAAACTCCCATAGAAACGCTTTATTTTGAATTTACTTTTTTTTGCTTTCTTTCAGCCTCTGTTTTTCAATCTATCGCTGCTGAAAATATATATTTAACGAACAGAAAGGCCATTAATGACGTTGAACTGGACAATATCGTGTTGAGAGGTCATCGCGGTATAATTATGGGAACTAAAACATTCGATAAGCTCGAAGCTCATGAAGTCAACATCGAAAGACTAGGAAAAGTTAGTTTTTGTTTATTAAAATTAAATTTAAAAAGGATATAGATAAAATTCCATGAATCTGAATTAAATAAATCTGAAAGTTTAATCTATACCGTTCACGGTAGTTTATTACTAAAAACTATATTAAAATACATATTCATTTTACTTAAATGTTTGCTTTTCATTCAGATTTATTTGTTTTGATTCAGTTTTAATAAAGTATATTTTACAGGAGTTACTCACCCCGTGGATTCAAAAATCTCTAAACAATGAAATACCTGTGAAGAATTTAGTAGTCGATAAAAATCTTTCAGTGTCTAGCATTTTTGCCAGAAAAATAAACGGAGTAGATATAGGCGAATTTATGGATTCTTTTTATCAAATAGGTTCTAACAGTGAAATAAAAGGTAAAATTATGGAAGTTCATAAATAAATATAATATTCAAATAATTTCTGGAAGTTTAATGAGCCACTCGTGCTCACAGGTGATTTACGATTCCTTTCGAATCTGCAAGTCGACAATTTACAAACCAAATTCGTAAACGAGAACGAAGTGGACGATTTCATGACTAAAACGACAAAGCAAACGATAAAGTCAAATATTAAATTTAAAAGGCTTTTAGCGAAAAACATACGAGTGAACAAGGTTAACGGTCTAAATATCACCCGAGACGTAGCCATTATCGGGAGACACAACATAATCAAAGGTAACACAACAACGATCGAATTTGATTTACCATTTGAATATGTAAACTTCGATTATTGACCATCGCCGCAAATACAATGATACAATTATCATCACGCATTGTTAATTGCGCATTACAATTAAACGTCCCCAGGCCCCACTAAGGTGTTCGACTTGGACGTCGCCAGAGATTTGCGTCTGAACTGCGGTTCAGAGAATCACAGCTTATGCAACATAATCCCTACTAAGCCTGAAGACCTCTTGCAAATGTATTACGGACCGGTTACCATTGTGGGAACGTTGAAGGTGCCAGAATTGAGGTTCACCAAACATGCACGGATGAGAATCGACGGAGTCCCGTTTCACACGGAGATCGAATCGTTGTTTTGGATGGCGGACAAGAGCCAAGTTAATAGCACGGAATGCGCAATATCGCTCTCGAGTATAAAACAATCGTCTTATCTATGGGGATTTTTCAGGTCATCAAATCGGACGTCACATTCGCCAAGGGGATATCGGTCCCTCAGATATCTGTCGAAGTGGTAAACGATCATCCAGTCGAACGGATATATTCGACGGTGAACGATAAAAGAAATGTGTCCCTGCTGCTGAAACACGTGCATGTGAATAATGATGTGATCGTTCCTGAAAACACCCACTGTTCCCTAATAAAGGAGATAGATAGGACGGCCGTAAAGAAGACTGGAACGTAAGCGTTTAATTTTATATACGATCTCAAATGTTCACATTTCGAAAAATTCTTTGAAAACTTTCGAAAATATGTAACTGAAAATAGTTGTATTAATTAAAATAGTTATTTCGCTCAATTTTAAACAAAAAGGAGATTTGTATCCTTTCGTTTTCACCAATTCGCTGAAATGCTACAGAATTCAAAGTTAATTCATTGAAACTTCTAGTAAAAAGATGTATTAGAATGGGACTGCATTTAAATTTCAGATATCACATCAAAGGAAAGAAAATATTTTCAGGCACAGTCTCAGTGGATAACCTGAATACGGAATATATGAATAATTTGAATATGAACGAAATCGTTTTGAAAAATAACGAAAATGCTCAGTTTTATGGTACTCATACCCAAATAAAAACATTTATCTCTTCAATGATAATTAAAAATATATATCATGATTTTTATTTATTTTAGGAGACATGACATTCAAAACAATGAGAATCAAAGGTGATTTGATAACAAACGGAATTTTCAACTCGTATTCTATAAATGGATTTAACTTAGAAAGCATTTATGAAAGAGCAGCAAAAATCGACCAACCGACTATTTTAGAAAATGTCAATTTCTTGAATAAAATCTTTGGTGAGTTTTTAAACTTTTATAATAAAACTAATCATGTTATAATATATTGTATTATATTATATTGAGGTTTTATTTTAATATTCCCTAAAAACATAAACCTATCTGGCTTACGAGAGATCAAAGTATCACCGAAAATACATGACATTTCGTGAATACTCAGAATTTATTTTTGTTTCATCACAGCACGATATTTTTATCTCTTTCACGCATATTCATAATTTTAAAATTAAATTATTTCTAAACTTTAAATCACTTTCAAACGCAAAGCATATACGAGTCGATCCAACAAATTCAACAAACCAAATTTAAATTTTCAGTCGAAGACCTTCAAGTGCACCGTGGATACATATCAAACATGGCTGATATAGTCCAGAACACATTCAAAGACATACACGTATACGTGAACGGCGACGCTCACGTACGAGACGTATACGGCGTTCAGCAAGTGAACGACATAGACTTCGACAATTACATGAAAAGAGTAGTGCTGAAGAATCAAGACCGCGATATCTTCGGCAACAAATACTTCAAAGGTGACGTTATTGTCGAAGAAGACTTCTATTCACCGATTGTCAACAGTGCCCCGTTCGAGAGGCTTTTCACACACGCGATGACCGTAGACGGTGATCAGGAGATACTGGGAAAGCACACTATTAAAAATATGATAGCGAGTGAGTCTATTTCGCATTTCTTATGTAGTATTTCAATTCGAAGTATAATATGTGTAGATTTGGAGGTTTTTCACAAAAACGATCCTTAATACTAGTTAAACTCGCACCGTATTCTGGGCGTGAAAGTTGAAAGGTTTCCTATTCGAAAGTTTCATTTCTTAAAGTTTGCCAAACCTTCCGATCCTTTATTTAAGACATGCGTGAAAGTTTTTTTAGATATTTTTTAAGATCTGTTACAAAAAAATCATGCATTCATAGGTAGTATTCACGTCGACAAAATAAACGACTTTAATACCGATCAGCTGATCGACATCGCTAAAGACATCGTCATCGAAGGGGACGTCTATTTCGAAGAATTATCCGTCATGGGCGATGTCTATGGCAAAATTGAAAGCCCGTGCGATTTAGCCACTGCCGTCGCAGCATTTGGGACCCTCCCTGCCAAACAATGGGGCACCATAGTCGTAGAGGGCAACGTAAAGTGGGATTATGGAGACGGTCCCATATCTAGGATTCTCGAGAAGGCTGTGCTGCGCAACAGAGATACCGTCGTCGATTCGGAGGTCCCTCAATTAATATTATACACATAAGTGAATATTAAAGCCGATTTGCGAATGAATGAGACTCTCTGGTTTTTTGCAGGTCGTGTTCGAAGGCCCGGTTTCGATAAAGTCCCTGTGGAGCGCGGAATATATAAACGGGGTGGATATCGACTACATTGTGAGGAATTCGCTGAAAAAATATTCTGAAACGCCTCAGGTAATTTTGCATTCGTTTGGCGGAATGAATAAAAATTGAATAAACTTTTCAAAAGAATCAGTTTCGAATGGAACGTCGACGCTCTAAAGGGGAGCAAAATTAAATTTCATTATGCTTTGCGAGGCAATTAAAATGAAATATCGCTCGGATTTTGTGCATTGCCGTGTTCGTTTGCGTTTTCTATGAAATTATCACTAGCGCAAAATTTTAAATAAATATGCACACAACGAATATTATTTAAAAATTGAAATATATATTTAAATTCAAACAAGATTTATACAAAACTTTATTTTCAGATTATCACCGGCCGAAAAATTATTTACAACGACTTCACCGTAAATGATATCGAAATAACCGACATGTTATATTCAAAATACGTCAACGACATCAACATTTTGGAACTGAACAATACGATGGTACAAAAAACGCAAGATTCCCGCATCGGAGGTCTCAAAGTGATAGAAGCAGACGTCGAAGTAGACTACTTATTTGTGAGTACACTCTACACACATATTTATACGTATTATAGGTGTATATCATTGATCAATTTACGAGGGTACGAACTGCGAGAGCCTTTTACCCTTAAAATGTTTCGACCGCAAAAAGGATCCAGCCCGGTATAGTACCTTTCGCCATTAAATCATTACGGCGTCCCCGCTAAATAAGGGACCTGCTCAACTATGCAAACTCTCCGAGGATAAGTGATGAAACTTGTATTCTAAGATTTCTCGGTCTCGACGTTTCGCAATCATTGTATTTATTCGGATTGTATGTGGAACTTCGCCATTTCAGGTCCCTGGAAAAATTCACGATGTTTTCGCGGACGAGCTGGTGTACGACGGAGACGTCAGGGTTGTTGAAGAAGCCAGCTTCGAAACGATGCAAGTTGGAAATTTATACGTTGAATATGTGAACGAAGTGAATCTGAACGAATTTCTAGAAAATACTATCAAGCTGAATGGACCGGAACAGCATATTTACGAGGATGTCGTTTTCGAATATATGAACATTGGTTAGAAACATTATAAACTAAACTATTTTTAAAATATTGATCGATCCTATGGAACAAAGAAAATTTCAAAGCGAAATTCAATTCATATTTTTTATAATAATCGTATCTTATATATTTTATCCTATATTATGTTTTCAATAATTAAAATTTAAAACGCATTTTAAAAATAAATATAAAAAACGACTTTACTTATCCCTCTGCAAAAAAATTGAAGTCTGAACGATTTCAGTACGTTTCAAACGTTTCAAAGCAGTAATCTAGAACACGTAATCTCCTTATTTTTTTTGCGAAGCGAAATTGAACACTTTGCCTTTCAATTTTCCAGACGAGTGCCAACTGGATTCTATCAACGGTATGCCATTTTCGAATATCGTGGTGGATTCCGAGGGCGAAAGCATTGATGTCCACGGCGACAATGTCTTCATGCAAGATGTTGACGTTCGGGGATCTGTTTTCATCGACGTCATAAACGACTACGATGTACAAAAATCGTTTGAAGGCACCATATTTTCAGGCGATGATATTGTTTTTGAAGGCAACGTGGTGAGTTTCATAGATTATGCAGTTTTTAGAAAGACTTCATCTGAAATAGTTTTCATTCTATATATACGGTGCATTAACATAACTGCTGGACCGAAAGATCCAAGTACATAATTTTCATAATGTTATTTTATGAAAATTAACTTGTGTTATCTGACGGTTTGATATTATAATATTATATTTTATTTTACGATACTGCATGAACTCTGTGAATGCTATATCAAAAGTCGTATCTCAATTTGAGCACCGCTGTTCATAAAATGGACGACCCAAAGCTTCGTGTTGTGTGCGGTTTCGCAATCAACCGAATGTTCCCATTTAATTACTCCGGAGATAATTAACAATTATGCAGTTCCATTGATCCTTAGTGATGGAGTTTGCCGAAATTACCTTAACGTAATCGAAAATTTTTGGCTTTTCTTCATTTTTCAGACATTTAATGCACCCGTCACTGTAGATGGAAATATTGAAGTAACAGATTTAGTAAATGGTGTTAATTTGAAAGAAGCTATGGATTTGGGAATGAAACGTATCGAAGATGATAGAATCCAAAACGAAGCTTTGTTCCAACAAGTACAACACAACGTTGATGAATTCAAACGAGAAATTGACAGTAACATCAAAATATTCCAAAATTATCGATTTTCATATTGCCAACATAACCCAAGTCTATTTATATCTTACAGAGCTCTCAGTGGAATTTCTATATGCCGACATAATAAACGATATAAATTTACCAATCGGTGAATTCAAAAGAACTTATGTAAGATCTTTCAAAGATCAATCTATAATAGATTTTAATACAGTCTACAATGGAGATCAGTGCGGACTTCCAAATTATTGTTTATGTCCAAAACATTTCAAGGTATAGTTGAATTTTGAATAATATAATACTCCAATTTTTTGAAAAAATTAACTTTCACAGATGAGCATATTCGAAGACGGTTCTTCACGAATACTTCAAGAAACTAAAAACTCCATGAGACTTTTTCAAATCATAAGTCCTTACAATATTTTAATCGAATTGGTCACCACTACAATTAGTATCAGCTACAACTGCAGGTTATTTCGATATCATAAATTTACAAAATGATTTTTATTACACTCAAGATCAGTCCCAAATTTCCACATCCTTGAACCCATTTCAACAAATCCAACACACATTTTTCACCATTCAAAGCCAAAAAAAACGACAAATAAATCAATCAACCCTTAAATAAAATCCACCGAAAAACTTCAGATCTCGGCGACTCTCCGACGAAGACAGGACATGGATATCCTGGAGGAGCCTGGATCAATCGGGACCATGGACGTCGACTGATATCAGCCAATACGTCACTGGATACGTTTCGGACGTGGGCTCGTTTTACTTTGGAGGCCAGTATTACATGGCTGTCGGTCAGTTTTACGACTCAGCCTTGGACACGTATAATCTCGACACCGTCGTCCTCAGGATGGACATCGATCAAGTGAGACCCCTGTTCAAATTTACTCGCTAAATCCAATATAAAGGTCACGACCGTGCGGTGTGACCCTCTCCGTACGCGCAGAGGTGTCTTAACATGCGTACTTTGATTTTTGTTGATCTATCGGTTGTTTTGGTTAAGATATATTTTTCAACATTTACGAATATAAATTTGAAATTCGGGATATTTTATTTTTGGAAATAGATGGAATATTTCAATTCGATATTCGTATACAATATGGTAACCATGGTTATCTCATTTGAATTCAATATGAATAAAAAATAAAAGTATTAAAATCCGTTTTTTGTTCGAACGATGGATTCTGGATTCAATGAAATTTTAATATAGAATTAAATAAAATCTTTCAGAATCTATAGTATTTTGAAGATTATCTGTTATAAAATATAATTAAATGATCGCCATTGATTGAAAATCACATAAATAAGAGACAAAAATGTTCTTTGAATCTTTGAACCAATCTATATATATAAAACTCAAACGATTTATGTATGTATGTATGTATGTATCCAATAAACTCCTAAACCGATAAACGTATCTTCACTAAATTTGGCAAGAATGTGCTTTGAAATTCGAACAAACTAAATAAGCATTAAGTTTTTTAATATCGATTCGCATTTCAGTTTTTTGCCATACGAATTATAATATAATGCGTCATCGTCGCGATTGATTGTGACAACAATTACAATCGGCACACAATTCATTTTCAGAGTCCCACAGGTACCATCCGAGTCCCAAGCAACACCGGGTACTATCCGCCAATATAACGATAAAAACTGAAATCAAACAACTTCAACCACCTCACCACCAAATCAAAAACACATCCGCGTCAACTCCAAACCCAAACAACCCACCGCAACCACCAAAACACCCGCCCCAACCTCCCAAAACACACACCATCAAATCACCACCACACACACCACAAAATTCAATCCTAGCAGCGGCCATCGCAGACCATCACAAACGAATCCTCCGACCGCACACCCCCGATCGAAGCCTGCAGATAATTTTCGACCGGCCACGGAATGCCGGGTCTGCGCCACGATCCTGTCCTATCTGAGCGAATAATCAAAGCCTTCGCCGGGACGTCTCCGTAATGGCAGCCTGCGTGTGACACGGCTTTAAATATCTCGAAAAGAGGAAACAGAAGACATCAAAGGAGGCGACTCCTTCGCGTGTACGTTTCGCGTGTGTCGCGCGACGCGTTTCGTTTCGCGGGAAATTCAAAGCTGTCCCGGTGCTCAAAGCGAAACGCGAACCCTTCGTTTTAATTTTGTTTTTGCGAGTTTTTTTTTTTTTGTATTTTTCCCGCCAAGATTCGTTTGTGTGTGAGAAATACGTACAGAGGCTCGCCCGTGCGCGTAATGCGGCGATTAATCGAGTGTTTGCTGCGAGCGTTCGAGTTTTTCGCTTAATTAGTGACGATTTAAATAGATTTTCATTGGATATAAATAATTTTCAACCTTTCGATGGGCAATGATTCGGAAATCGACACATGTTTTCACATATATACTTAATATAATAAATAAAATGAGGGTTGACAATATAACCTTATCGGTTCACCCTAATCTCTGAAATTAAGCGAAATATAATTAATAGATGAATAAGCCATGATAAAAAACAATCAACATGTTGAAAAATTTTAAATAATTACATTTAAATATTATAATAACGTAGAATACTCTTAAAAAGATTTCACGTAGTACGTCTTGTTGAAATAATTACTTTAAAAAATTACAGTTAGTAATTAAACAGTTATAGTCTGCACAATCGTACTACTGAATAAATTCGAGTATAAATCAGAAACGAAATGTATAAATTTATGAAAAATAATCAACAATAACGAGCGCTTGAGTATCTTAAAATGGATCTATATACTCCTTTCAGTAGCGTTTTCCGTAAGCATTTTCTCGAATACACCGCCTAATTAATTTACTCTGTTTTCTTTATTTGTATTTTTAATCTGGGGAAATGAGCGGAGGAGGAGTCCGCACACTCAAAAGCGAGAAAATATATACAAAGGAAGAAAAATCGTCTCACACCACATTTCTCCTCCTTTTTTTCGCATTTTCCACCGAAAATCCTAATGGCTTTCATTTGTGCCCCCGGCGACGGCGGTTCGGATATATACGTTTTTAATTCAACCTCTTTAAGCGCGGACGGCCAAAAGCCGCACCAAATACGAAACTTTGATTCGACCTAATTAACTCCGGAGTGTCGGCAATAAAGAAAGAAGTCTTGCTACTGTTATGATACACGCACCCTCTCGGAAGGCATCGAAGCCTTCTAGTGGGTCTATTTCGCGGGCTTCAAATCCGGTCTAGATTGGATATTTAAGTGGCACTTTGCCCCATCGTCGATAGTTCGTTCGAAGGCTCTCCATTTGCCTCGAGACAAGGAGAGGACGTATTGATTTTTATCTCCGGAGGATTTCTATGGTGACGTCCATTACGCCGCAGAATGAATACTACCAAGATCTACATTAATAGGCTCCGAATGCAAATATTGAATGGAATAATGCGGCGTTTTAAACAAATTTGGGTTGAAACCGTTCATATTTCGAATAAATACAGAATCGTTTTAAGCTAATCAAATATTATTCGATGATGATAATGGCTATTTACTGTGAATCGTTTTTCCATTTTGATTGATACTATTAATTGTGGGAGATATTAAATTTGCTGAAAACGCGTACGGTTACATCGAAAATTTATTAAAATCTCACAGACCGGTTAACTTAGGTCATGAACGTAATTGTTTTAATATAGCTGCCGCTTATTTTGATGGAAAATTTAATTTTATATTAAAAAGTTTTTCAATGTGTATTACGAGTATATTAAAATTTGAAGTGTATATATTTTAATAAAAATCATTTTTGAATGGCTCTTATCAAATGCAAATTTCGTATCAAAGGGAATAGCGAAAAGTTTTAAACGGTGCCAATTAAACGAGTCTTTATATTTTTCGACCGCTTAATATTTGCATGTGTACTGAGTGAAGTTCTTGAGTCGCGTACGAACCGTCGATTTAATAATGTATTAATATTAATTTTTCATTTACAATTTTTTCTTTTGATAAATTTAAACTTAGTCAAAGCGCTTCTCTCGGACCGCCCTGAAAGAGTCGTTCTTGTATAAATATTCATGAACGACAAAAACACTCCCCAAATAGCTTCGGCAACAGAGTCAAAAATACATGTTCAAATAAGAAATATCGTGTCGACAGCCAAAAAAAACTTTTCGAATAAGAAATGATATAATAAAAATAAAATCAGCTGTTTCCATACATGCAAATTCATATAAAATCAATTGAAGCATTGTACTAACTCTCATGTTTATTTAATGACTCACGCAATAACTCAAATTGAAATATTATAAATAAACCAATTTTCAATTTTTATTTCCCGCATGAAAATACAAAATAAATCAGTTCATAGAAAAACAAGGATAGGTGAATAATAAAAGCGAAATAAAAGTGGCCGGAAAAAGAGTGAAACGCTCCGGCGTAATTTATTCAAACAAACCATAAAGGGTCTTGTCAAAACAGCAGCGATCATAAATCTCGACTAGCAAATTTAGAAAGATGAAAACGCGTTTTGATTTATTATTTTTATCCGCAATAAATCGTAAACATTTCTCGCTTTGCTTTCGCTCGAACGCGATTCTTTCTAATATCGACGTTTGTTAATCGTTCCGAATTGAGCCGCTTTTCGCGAATTTATCGATTCTCCAATGGTAACGACTTCATTTACAAAAATGCTTGTCGAGGTCGAAAAATGAAAATTTATCACTTCTGTTTTTTTTTTCAGAGACAAGTAACACTTATGCAACGAATACCGAGTCAAGCTACGTGGGTTTTGAACATCATGCAATTCGATTCAAACGTGTACCTAACCATAGGTCACTCATCGGACTTTCAAAAGCAATACGATTCTCTCGTATTCCGTTTCAACCCCGAAAAAATACAGGTAACATTAAATTCAATTTTAAATAAACCAAAACACGTAACACATCTACGTCCCCGAAAAAGCCGTACGCAACAATTCGACAGCACTTAGCCCCAACTTTAATCAAACAATAAGAACGTCCCGACATTAAACAACGGCAAAATTTCACGTGACATCGGACCAGAGCCGGAGGCTAATTAACCACGCCACTAAAACTGTCATCTTCGTTTTGAATGCCGCCGTGGCAGTTATTCGACTTGTCTCGAGGGTCGGAAGATGCCGAAACGCCCAACCATCGGCTCCCTGAAGTCCTGTGGGGTGTGAGAGGCCTTCGAGGACCTCGAAGAATCCTAGCCGAAGTCCTCCAGGACCTGAAAGGGTAAACCGCCCCAGGTGACAATGGGACGATCGGCCGTTTTCGATACCGTGCCTCGAAGTACGTCGTTGTATTGACGGTTATTGGAAGGCCACTGTGGATGTCTCGATTTGTGGTTTCGGAGAAGATTGTCGCTATTTCGAGTTGTTGTTTCTGTTTGACGCGGTTATCGGTTTTTCTCTATGTATTGGATGAATTTGAATAATAACGAAGTTTAATCCTAAATTTTATGTTTCAGTTTGAGCATTTGCAATCGATTGCGACTGTCGGGTGTAAATCGATCGCATCGACGACGGCTAAGAGATCGAATCACTTCTTGATAATTTCGCAAAGCAATAATGAACCTTTAATGGTATGGAAATACGATAAAAATATCGACAAGTTCGTATTATTTCAGACGCTGTATTACAAAGGTGCTGTAAAATCTGTGGAGATGGCTTATATTTCGAGTAAGTATCACTTTTTATATGCGAACGAATTGTAAATAATAAATTCGATTTCAGTCGTTGGAGGTTTTCCCTTCACAACTCAAATATTTATTATAATATTTTCATGTGAAAAAAAAATAAACGAAAGCGCGTTTCTTTGTTTTAAACGTGAAACTTCGAAAGCACTGTTATTAATTTATACCACTTGTCTGTCGTTTATGTTGAAAGTTTACAAAGATGCGCATATAAAATGAAATATTAAAAACGAGCGGTTACTCTCGACTTTTGTTCGATGTAATACACTTTTTAAAACAAAGTTGTTAAGCTCGATATAATATCACAATTTTTTTTCGGCTCTCTATAAAATTTCATTATTTATTATTCTTGTGTGCAAATTACAGATAAAAATATCAGAGAGCCCCTCCTCTGCGTGACTACTTCAGATGAAAAATTGCATATCTACCAACACACGTTTTCTAAGGTAATATAAATCTATATGAAACAAAAAAAATACGAATTTAAGCACGATTTGATCACGTTTTTTTCTCTCAGCAATGGAAATCTCATACGTCCGCATATTTGCCTGGAATACAAGGAGTTATATATTTCTCTGTAGCTCTCGAGCAATATCTGATTGCTTTCTCTCAACAAGCTAGCAAAGTTTTATGGCTTGCTTGCCAAGGAGTTTTTTGAGTGGTTTATTTAGATTTTTTTTTACTATTAAATATCAATTTCATTATACTTTTCTGGCAACAGTGATGAATGGCTCTGTAAATATTTTAAGTATGTAAACTAATTTATTTGTTGTGAATTATATAAATTTATTATTAATTGAATGTTGAAAATATAAAATTATTTTGTATTAAAATAATAAATTGAATAAAATATTAAATTTTTCAATATAAAATTGCAGAAGAACATTTAATACGCAGTCACAAATTTCCAAAAAATGCTTCCAAATCGCAAAATCCTTTCCATAAAATAAATCCCATAATTTCGCGCAATAAATGAAAAAAATAAACCCTCCACCCATTAACCGATAACTAATTTTTCCAATAAACCAAATAACGCCGCAATAAACCACTCGAACGGACGAGGCAACAGTTCGCGCGCGCGTAAAACCCCCCATAAAAATCATCATGTTGGCACGCGTGTACTACACGCCCAGTTTGGCCAACGCACCGCGACGTCACCAACGCCAGCCGGGCGGCCATATTTACGAGCATGGCCGCCGAAATTAGTGTCTATCGCCTCGCGGCCGCGGACACATCATTAAAAACAATACAGGGGCGGACTCGGTTTACGGCCGGGGCGTATTTACGAGGGCCGGCGCTCAACCTGGGCGGGAAAAGCGTTTTTCCCGGGGCCTTTATCGGCGGCCACGTTATCAAGATGGCCGCCGCTGAAGGTTTTATTATCTGGCGATAAAACCTGAGGGATATTGCCGTGCGGCTCTGTCGATAAATCGACGGCCGAAATAACGCACGTACATGTCCGTTTCGGAATGTTTCAAATTAAATTCGATTTTGTGTGCGTCGATTTCGTTTCAGACGTTATAAACATGGCGCCCGAAGGTGCACCGTGGCCCGTTTCGCGGTAATTCTCGTTCGTGTTTTACAACATGCCGAATAATATAAAAGCGTCATTCGGGACGAAATGAACTATATAAAATTAAATATTTGATGAAATTTTAAGTTGGAAACTTTTTTAAAGGGTCGTCAAATCTTTATATACTATCCAAGAAACTTATTATCTCTCAGGAGTAAATTTGTACTTATAAATAATTAAAAAATACGGATTGAAGTTAACCTTAATTCGTGTAAATTTGCGCGAACATTAAATCGTACTACATCAACACAATTTGCGCAAATAATACCCAAAATTAACGAATACTGTAAAACAGGAGACAATCCCGCCGCGGAGCGTACTCCGCGCAAAACGCATAAGTTCAATTTTATGGCGACATTAAGCAAAATTGCCGCCGAAAACGAGATTACATATTGTGTAGCCTTTCAGTGAATCATTTTATAATTACAGTATCTATTAGCGGGCTCGTTTAAACGGGCCGCCGAGGAACTTTCGCCGCTGCGATACTTTAAGCGTCTCAAATGCCGTTTTAAATCACTTTTGAATATGCGCGCGCTCCCGCTGCGTTTTAAATACGCCGGCCATGCTCGGAATAATGCAAATTGGACGCGATCGTCCGACAATTTTGGCCGAAGCGCATAATCGGCTTATGTAAACCGATGCTCTCGTCCCGGCCATATTTTTCCGCTGCGGGAACTTTCGCTCGGTTATTAAACGTTATTTGTAAATAGACTTTTCTGTATATATTACAATGATCAAATCGAAGTATCTTAAATTTTAACTTTAAAATTCCATATCAATTTTCTCAAAAATAAATGTTAAGTTTATAAATTAACATGATTAACACGATCGTTAAAGGGAAGCCGTCAATTCCGCCTTTTATTATATTTGCACCCCATCGAAGGCCAATTTCCTGAACCGGCTTATTGTTAACTGAATGTCAAGTTTATTTATTTAACGATTATCAATACATTGATTTCCATAATTGTGATAAACACATATGTACATAGTAGATTAATATGATTATGTACCATTGGACTAATAATGAAATCATATGACAAAAAAAAAACAAAAAACATGTCGACTTCTAACCCCTCGAGAGGTTTCTTCACCTTATTACCATATATAATACATAATAATTGACATATCCCATAAGGAAAAAAACACTCAAACTTCTAATGATATCAACAAAACTTAATTTCGTAGTGAATATATGTAATTATAATATGCGTATAGGATTATAATAACGCAACAAAGAAAGGAGCATTTTTATAAACCCCGATATAAAAATATAAACTCTCAACTTTCTTTTAATATTTTTTTCTATACGCGCGGAACTAACCACTCTATCATCCCGTTTTTAAGTCTATTATTAGGCCTTGTAGAGACCCTAAAGAACTTTCGTGCTTAAAAATAATTCACAAGATTATAATTTTAGAACATCGAGAGCGAAATTGTTATATACGTACAATAAAGCTAGGATTTCGGTACATAATAGCGCGATAGTCGTAAGTTAAGCCGTGAAATGGCCCGCGGTGATGAAATGAATAAAGGTCCGGGCCCACTTTTGCTTTTAGCGTCGCACCTTCTTGAAAAATGGCCCTCAGGTAAAGGGGAAGAGGTAAACGGCATAAAACATGAGATATGCCTCCCTGCAGGTGAATAAGTATGAAAAATATGAGATGAACCCGCCCACCTTTCGACTGGCCATCTCTGAAAAGTTTAAATTTGAAAAAAGTTTCGCAGTGTTTTTGAAACTGAGGGTGTTTGCGAGGTGAACCGAGTTTTCGTACCGATTTCTTATTATCATCACTACCAAAACTTTCGACATGTTATATGAATATTTCTCGTATGAACGATATTTTTTACCCTAGATTCGACTTGTAAAAGAATTCGCTTAATATGATTTGCTATTTTTAGAGAAGAAGATCAAAATGTGGAATCCGAAAATAACTAATACGAAATTAAAAAAATATATTTAACGAAAGAAGATACTTTCTTTCGGTACATAATTTTATTATAAAAATTAAACATGATTATGTACATATGCCATTAAAAAATATTTTAATTAAAACATTTATCTCAAATGTAATATAAACATTCCATTTTAATTTATGATTTCTTTCAATATTGACAAAATATATATATATAGAACACAGACAGCTTTTTCTTATATAATATTACTAGTGGTAGCACCCGGCGTTGCCCGGGTTTTTTTTGGATTTTTTTAGTTGTTTTTTTTTCTGAAAAGTCATGATAACAGATAAATGTAAACTGAAAAAGCGAAACCAATACGATATTTTTATGAAGAATAGGCTGGTAGGCCTTTCGGGCCTATCGACTCGACCCTACAGATAGGCTGACCATACGTCCCGTTTTCGTCGTGTCTTGCATTCGTCCCGTCGTTTTCGTAAAATTATTTGATTTGTCCCGGTGGGCAAATATATTTTATCCGTAGTGTATTTTCTCAACGATATTAATCGAGGGAAATTTTTTGAACATGTAACAATTTTTTTTATATAAGGAGGTGGGCATTTTTTTCTGAGCGTCCCGTTTTGGGTCCTGGAAAATATAGTCACCCTATGCAGAAACCTTCCTGGGTGCGTAACCAACATATTTACAAAATTTCATTGTGATCGGATAAGCGGTAAAGGCGTGCAAAGGACGCATACGGACATCCATACATACATACATGTAGATAGATTTCATGAATTTGCAAAACAGTTATTATACAAACATACGTATAATAAATATGAACAATACGTTCGGAGTATTCACAATTATTCCACTATACACATAGCGACAACGTTCATCAAAACGCCAAAAAGAAAAACACCGTATTTATATACGTAAGAAGATTATAACTTACATAAAAAAGATATATGGAGGTCCTTTATTTAAGTAGATGAAAATATTTCATTATAAATTTGCCCGTGGCCATATAATGTAATATGTACATTTTTCATGAACTGAATTTGCGGCTTACGCTTGCGACGGGGTAAACGAATTATTATTATCGGGAAGATGACGAGATTAAAATAAAATAAAAAAAAAACGTATTTCGTCTCGGAGACGCTACTTTTTCCCTTTCTAAATCAAAAATGAAATGAGTTCGAGATGAAAATTGAAAAATATGATAAATTCGCGAAAATATTCAACGTATTCTGGCAGAATTTTTTCACCGTATTTATATTTAGAATCCATTATTTTTAAATTTTAAATCATTTACTCAAAGTTTTCGCAATTTGAAATACACCTTAAACGAATATACATACATTATAAAATTTATCATTCATTCACGTATACGTCTTCTATATTAGTGATATTGTTTTCATTTTATAGAAACTTTTTTCATTATGCGAACTAAGCAACGGTGAACTTTCACGTCCAGACGTCCGTTAAGTAAACAACCGCTCAAATTCAAAAGACTTCTCATTGAGTTTACGATTAATAATACAAAATAAATTCCATTTCGGAATCAAATAATTTAACATCCGTTCAATTTTAAGCAATCACATTTAACTCTACGATTTCTCATATATCACGACCGATCAGAATATCGTCCCGAACCCCCAGATCGGATTCCACAAAATCACACACCGACCGATCCACGTAGGATCAAAAAATCATTGCACACACATTTCACATGAATATCCCCTTTTTCAATTAATATAATACAAAATAAATTCCATTTCGGAATCAACTAATTTAACATCCGTTCAATTTTAAGCAATCACATTTAACTCTACGATTTCTCATATATCACAACCGATCCGAATATCATCCCGAACCCACAGATCAAATTCCACGAAATCACACACCGACCGATCCACGTAGGATCAAAAAATCATTGCACACACATTTCACACGAATATCCCCTTTTTTATAAGGGAACACGTCATCCGCGGAGCGCCCACTTTTTCCACTCGGACCCATCGCCCTGAATACAAATGGCGTCAGGCGTAAATGGATCCTCACAGACGACTCGCTTCTGTCTTTTATTCCCATATAATGCAATAAAATACGAGATGGAACATCCGACGAGGGCAGGAGGACATTTTAATACACGACGGCCGTGGCAGGGCTGTATTATAATACACTAGCCGAGTATCGATTTTGCATTTAGGCCGGCCTCTAAAGTCGTGTGTCTAAAGCTCAAGTACATAAATCAACTAGGGTCAACATTGACAAGTCTATGGAAAAAGTACGAAGTGAAGTTTAGATGAATTTTTAAAATAAAAAAAAACTGTTATGAGATGATCGATTTATTTTAAAATTTGATTTCGTCTAATTATAAATGCTTAATAACTACAGGTTTATTTGATATCTAATCTATATAAAGTAAATTGATATGAATAAAAGAAAGTAACTCTTTAAGAAATGTATTATTATATATTGAAACCATCCCTTGTCTTATTGTCTCAAAATAATGACAAGCAATTACGTCCGTCTATTGACCGTACCACATGTTGCTTAATTTCGGTGATCGAAAAAAACGATAAGCTCAACAAAGCTAAACCACTGATATTATTGTAGTTAATATATCGTTCTATAAAAATTATTATTTTGAATAAATTAAATTGTGACTACTTTGCCTGCGCTTACAAAAAAGGCGCTTTAAATATTTCTCCTATTATTCACATTTAGAAAAGAAAAATTGGACCATTTGTTTATTTTGGGTACATTTAAGGGTCGAGAGAACGTTTTATTAATAAATTAAATTCATTAATGTATTTAGGTGCTATAATAATATTGCATATAATTTTCATATCACGTATCATCTGAAAATTTTAACAGTGCTATTAAAACGAAATTATGTATGTGTTTTGTACTAAAAATTTATGTCCACGTTGAGAATTTAAATCGTCATAAAATGTTTATAATGTATTTTATTCACCACATAAATAAGTGAAATTCTAGCAATAAATATTGTAGCTTTTTGATATTTTTCGCTACGGCAAACAATTTTTGTTGAGTTTCGTAATTTTTTTAATCATGGCTTTTGATTTATAAGTTAATTTACTTTTGCGAAAAAAAGCTTCCATGATATAAACACATCACATACATTTTCCGTAATGCTGTGTGTTCATTCAAGTATGAAAAAAAAACACGAATATTTCAATGTCGAAATAAAAATTCAAAAAAAAATTCAAAACGAAAAAAGCGAATCGCAAAACCTTCGAAATTGAAACTTCGCATGAATTTGCATACGTCCGTCTTCAAAAATAGCTCCGGCCAGTTTTCAAAAACGACGCTTTAGTAAACTTAAGCGTTTTAGAGCATGGGCGGATAAGCGCAGTCTGAATTTATTGTACGATTACGGTAAAAAGTTATTGAGCAAAGTTTTTAACGAGGTGACCTAAACTATGCTCGGTAATAATGTAATGGCGAAAGTGTGTCAATGGAAGCTTACTGCGCGCTGGAAGCTTTTACGGCTAAGCCGACTGCGAATATTTCTAAAATGCTAAAAGTTTCAGACACTTAGAGGCGGGGTTTTTGTTCTTATTCCTCTCTTTCTATTTTTTCCGCGCTGAAGTATTTTAAAACGAGCGCCGTGCCGAATAAAATTGCAATTTTACGCGACTTTTTAACGACGCATCGATCCGGTTAACGCGGAACTGTGCACGTTCCGCCACTTTAGAGAGAAAAACCAAAATCGTTTATGTGTTATAAAAAGTTAATTTTCCGTCAGCTCGAGCGGCGATAGCTATTTGTCAAATCGAATGAGCATATCAATTATTGTTCACAAAGGGAGCGAACTCGATGCAATCTTCGCAAAGAGGAAAATTCCCGACGACGCGCGCCTTGCGAAAAAAAGCCAACCTCATATTTGATTTATTAATCTGTCGCCTGCCTCCTCGCAGCGGACAAAGCCGGGAAAACTCTTATTCCCTTTCTCCGTCTGCAATTTTCCGGATTTCATTCACGAACCCTGGTTTTTCTCTACATTTTCCCGGAGCCTTATTTTCCCTTTCGGACGGGCCGCGACAACGCGATAAGGCCTCGTAACGCGATCACTAAAACACTATGAGCCGTACGAGGAAAATAAATGAAATACGCCAGCTCTTTCCAAACTTCACTCTATAAATTAATTAAAATACAATACACTTTTTCTTCCGGCAAAAAATATCAGAACCCGAAAACTTTCGGCCATTTTCGGTTGAAAATTGCAACCTTGTAAAGGGTATCCGGTTTATTTCAAAAGTGAGAACGAGCGGCCGCGCGTATATTGAAATAGTTTTGAACACCTCGAACAGTAAATCACTCGTTCTCTTCTCATGTGTAGATTGCACCGGAGATTCCGGTCAGAATGTTGAAAAGGGGCTGACTTCTAGCAATAGTCAGAAAACAAGATAAGCTGAAAAGCTCACCCTTCCATATGGGCTTGGGGCCTAAAAATGAACAAATATTCGGGAAAATACGGTCGGGTATATTTTTAAACCTGAAAGCTCCAGTCATTTCAGTTTCAATTCAAATATGTATGTAAATCGATTTCGTATTAGATTCTAAATGATGACGAATAAATATTTCGTGTAAATTAATGCTTATAACAAACAACGTTTGTAAATTACAAAATATATTTTATTATTATTTTTTTCATTTTCTATTTCAACTTTATTGATACTTTGTGACGTTACCTTAAGTTAATACATAAAAAATACACCAATTTAACTTAACTGAAATTGAATCGCGTTGACCTAGATTCAAAACCGTTAAGTGTATCTTGTAACACAAGAAGGCTATGAATCAATCTAAGGAAACCATAAAACGGGATGATACAAACTGATATGCTCTAAGTATAAAAACAATATCAAATTTTTTTTTCAACAAGAAAAAATCCAGAACTCTACAATCGAAAAAAATCAGCAAACACTCCGCAATCATTAGCGACGACCAAAACAACAAAACCGTATCGAAAAACTTTCCAAACAAAACAACACCCCAAGAAAAAGTCTCCGGCCGTTAATTTTAATGCGCCCGTTAAAATTGTAACCGAAGCAGTTAAACCACGGTCCGAAGCGATTAAACTTTCATCACGAAGCCTTCGAGAACCCACCGAGACACCGAAAGTCCTCGGCCGAATCTCGGGACCGCAATTATTATTAATTAGCCCGAGTTGCCTCTAATCGCCTGTATACATTTGTATAGCGACGATGAACAACAGGTAAGTTTGAAGAGCCCGAGGAGACACCGGATGCCTACCAGGGGTCTGAAGGCTTTGATCCTGCGGACGGATCAGCTCCGAAACTTGGTCTAGGTGCTGTAAAGTTGCTCGGTTTTAAGACGAGGTCGTGTCGAATTTCGACGGATAAGAAGACGCGTGTTCGTCGTTCGTTTTATGCGAGATGAACGTCTGCTATCTGTCGGGATTTCATGTGTGCTTCGTGAAGGTGCGTGAAATTCATGAGGATGTTGTTCGCACGTGAGATTCGTATCAGGTGTTTGTTTGATGTGTATGTGCTTGGTTTTTGTGGCTCGGATCAATGTTGGATATTATTTATCATGTGTCAAAGTTTTGTAAAATACGATGATTTCTACCGATAACTAAAGTCAAATGATAAATGACATAATCAAAAAATATATACAATTGAATAAAGAATAATTTTCAATAGTAGAAAAAGTTTATTTTATTGGAAAAACTTTCTCCTTCGACAAATGTTATATATCCCACAAAGAATAATGATGATGATGGTTATAATGAAAATGAAACTCACAAAATACAACATGTAATGAATTTAAAATATACCACATAAACTCATTCAAATGTTAAAATATGATTCACTGAAAAATACCGAAGCGAATCTGTTATATAATTGATGGCTCTCAACGGAATATGAATCGGAGATATTTGCAAAAGAATCCCATAAAATTTCCATTTTAAAACGTCTCCCGAAGCTCGGCATGTTAAGAACGCAATACGAAATTAGACATATCCCGACGTTTGCTTACAAATCGTCGAATCGCCTCGCAATGCACTTTTCCGGCACAATCTGCATCGTCTCCGGTCGAAAGCCCAGTCCCCCATGTAAATTTATTCAAACAAACCTATTCGCCAGCTTTCGAGCACATTATTATCTCCGTCTCCTCCTACGTGTGTCCGATAATAAAATTTCAATTTCGTCCTTGCGAATTTCCGACACGTACGACGATAATGCAATCCGAATTTGCCATTTCGCCGACGAGGATGACCCAAAATCCGTTTCCTCCATATTCGCTTTGTGTGTGTAGGTATAAAACAAGCTTATAAAGCTCCTATTGCTATAGTCTTGATTTTAAAATAGTTGTATGTAAAATAAGTGTTTATACTGGATTTCCATATTACAGAAATGTTTATGGGCTTCGTATGATAAAATAATGCAATTTTGAATGGATTTTGCACGTTTCGATGCTTTTTGCATTTGATTGGGTTATTTTGAGATTTAGATATTATTTTATGTGCATAGAATTTATTCCGTGTGAACGCAAACGACTTTTATGAGATATTTTATTATCATTTAAATTTGAATAAATACTCCTGTAAAATATTTTATGCTTCAAAGGTATATTTAATTCAAATATATTCCAGTTGAATAACAATTTTTTAAATAAATTATGCATTCATTCGAAAAATCATTTCACTGATTGAATTCGGAATCTACATACTCACATCCGATTTTACACATTACTAGTAAAAACTGATTTTAACAATTTATATTACATTAACGACATGATCGGTTATTTCCTTTATTTTTTTTTTAACATCCACATAAAAGCCCCGAAACCTCCCATATTTGCATAACATCGAATTCTTTATAACATGAAACGCAACCTCGATCGCGCGACAATTTAATCATCAAAGACCTATTCAAGTTACGGACGCGCGAAAAAAACTCTTTGTCGAAAAATCCCTCGGAGCCTTTTTTATATATTAAAAGACGAAAACGGCGCATCATCGCACGACGCACGACACCCTTTATTTTACATTTTCATTTTTTCATTATCGTCATTTTCGTCTGTTTATTCCGACGGACCGGTGCGTGCGACCGCAAACGTGACGAGGGTGACCATCCTGTCCATCCTTCTGCGGGCCATTGTCAATCCTGAGGGATCGGAATCGATTGTTTTCGAAGGGACAATCTATTGCGACGCTTTACAAATGTAAACACGATCGGCGATCCTACAAGTTTTTTCATTATAGTAAACAAACCGGAAAATTCGTTTATAACAAAGCTAAAGCCTCGTATGTACTATTTGTTTGTATTCAAAGTATAAAATACATTAACCATAATCAAATTTTAAAATCCAATGTAAGACACAACCTTCCAGATATAATTATAAACTTGAACACTTTTTATATATAAAAGAAAGTAACTTCAATAGACAAAGTACGTATATACGCATGATTCGAATGGATTGAAATTTGTAGTAATAAACGGAAAGTGCATCATCATCATTGTCGGTTTGCCAAATTGTAGTTCGGTCAGGCATTCGAATTGGTTGCTTAATTTTTATGTGTCTCGTCGAGTTCGCCCTATCTATCATAAGTATCTATGCATATACAAAGCCTGCAAGAAAATGAGAACCTTGTAACTCAGTGAGACGGACATTTATACGGAGGATCATAAAAGAAATAGTGGTCGTAAAAGTAAGTGCGTGGATGCGCGAAAATTGAAAGTACGACATGTGAAAAACACGTAGCACATTCTAAACGTAACATAAAATTATCCAAATAACGTACAATTAAGAATAAATTTAACGATGAAATCTAAAAAAATAAATTATGATACTTTCACATTCAATTTGATTTATCGACTTTTTCGTAATAAGCAATTTAAAAATGTTTTTAACAACCAAACTTCCGTCGCGATTTTACAACACGTTCCACATTACAAAGCCGGACCTTCACTACGAAAAATTTCCCGTTACGCTCTCGCGAAACTTATTTAACTCATTTATTGTTCGAATTTATTACGTCAATCTAGAACGTGCGGACGTCGGAAATCGCCGAACCGCACGTATAAAGCGACTCTCATTTTTTTTCATCCCTCAAACTTTATTATTTTATTTCGCCCCGGACCAGCGGGGGCGGGAAGAAAAGAGAAAACTTTCCGGCAGGAAAGCGCGGAAGACGCGTCGCCGAATTACTCGCGGCATTATGTCGAAAATTGCCCGTTTTACGCCCTTACCCAGCTCGAATTTTCCCTCCGCTCGAAAAGAGTGCGATTTTGCGCCAAAAATAGTAAAAAAAAAGTACCGAGTGAGAGAGCGCACACAGGTGAAGCCCGAGTTACGTAAAATTCGCCGATAGTGCAAGTCCGCCGGAGCGTGTCGGACTTCGAGGACTTAAGACCGTTTTTGTTCCCTTTTTGGTTTATTTTTTTGAAAAAGACGACGCAAACTTGCGACGACAAGTCTCTTTTTAGTGCCTCGCGCAGAAAATATGTTTTATTCAGAGCTTTTATGTCATTTTGGGGTGTCGGGGCGAAGGGAACGAGGTGTGCCCGTATGTGTGTGTGAATTTGCGTTATTTTCGCTCCATTTGATTCGAAACTCGGACCCCTTTTGTGACGCGCGTGGTGTGAGTTTCCCTCTGCTCTAAAATAGAAAGCGTTTATTCATAAAATTTACAGACCTCGAAAATGTATATCAAAAAACGTTTTGACTTCGCGCAAATTAAAAAGCGACACTTGACGCCCAGTGCGTCCGATTAAAACGAAAAAACTAACTTACACACATGTACAAATTCAAAATTGAAAAATCCCGCTCTAATCCCGCGCGGGGTCGTTTGACACACTCAGTTTACAGCGGCGAGTACATCCGTAAATTGGATTGCGGCCGCGGGATTTCAATCATACGGACAACAACGCGTAAAAACTCGCAACTCGACGAGTTCACGAACACGGCAATTTGTCCGAAAGCAGAACCAGGTGACCGTGACGAGCGGTCTTTCGGCCAATTAGACCAAACAAATCAACTTTGCTCTACGCCCGCACCCCGATTTTCGCATATTTTGGTTATTACAGACCCGAATGAAAACGTGACTTTCTATTTATAACATCGTCGTTATATACAACAAATTATATAATATAATATTTTCTGTAGGACGAGGTTTTTCCGATACCATCAAAAATCTGAAAATTTTCATCATTGTAACCCTTAATAATTAAAAAGCATAAGCTCGTAATAAACTTAAAAAAATTCAAATGAATTTCAAATTTCAAATTTCAATCACTTAATATTGAACATGAAAATCATTGAATCTACTTATGTTTTCATATGGGACAAAATTTTAATGTGCATTATATAAAATAAATTTATATTTAACCAGACCGTTTAATGAAGTTAGTGTACAATAAAAAAATAATGTGTGTATTTTGAACGACCATTGAAATGTTTGTCTTGGTTGGTATTTCGTTCTGTTGACGTTAGTATTTCGTCGACAGGAAGAAATACCAACAGTACAACAATTATTTACTACTTTCATAATAGAATCAAATTGTTCTAATTTGTTGATTTTATTAAATTAAAATTTTATCAAAATGAAAGGTTGACAGTTGTACTGTATTGTTTGTAGAGGAAGATTTTATTCTGGTGACGTTGCCATCTCTCAATCATTTCAATGCACAAATTATGTTTTCTATTATCCATTTCATATTTTTTAATGGTCACTTTATAACGCACAAATTTTTTTTTCATAACATACTACAAATAAAATTATGCTCAATACGAGATTTTTTAATGCACCAGAAATAATGCACATCTTTTATTATTCTAATGCATAAGTAACTATTATAATTTTAAGATACAATCTACGTATATTTTTTCAATCCACACCTTTTATTTCTAAATTACTCAGCATTTATGATCAAAAAAAATCGAGCAAATTCTCAATATCCCGTAGTAACGAAAGCTCTCGTAACACCCCACTATCAAACAATTATAACAAGAACAACGAACCTTTCGAAAGCATTTAGCGAAAGCTCGTTTCACGCGCGTGAAATCGCAAATTGAGCGTCGCTCGATTGTCGAGGAGAAAGGGCCGGGGCGTGTCGCGAGACGAGTACACGCCGCATTTAAAGTGTTCACGAAACGTTCCCTCCAATTATTCACTGTTTACAAGCGATACACTCGATTGAGCGTCGATCGTTGCAATTTTAAAGTTACAACCGTTTACTTTGCCACGGCAAACGATCGCTCGATTGCAGTGATCACTGACGAGGCGCTGTGGTAAATTTTAAATGACTTCGCCGGGTGTGTGCATAAACGTCATCGGTTTAGACTTGTCAAACACACTGATCGTTGAAGTTAAGTGACATGTGGCGCAAACGGTAGATGGATGTAACCGCACGACTTTGGCCCGAAGCCATTTGACAGGGGATGGTTTGAATATTCAGTTTCTCTGAGCTGTTCTCTTCCTCTTATTAAGACGCGCAGTAAGTAACGTCCAAACTTCTGAGAATATTAGGAAAGCTATATTCTAAAATAAACGTGATATAAACTGCATTTTAAAATGTTTAAAGGTAAATAAAATCCCTCGCTAAAAGAAAAGCAATTTTAATACTGACGACTGACGACAGGAAATTAAACATATTTCACAATACGAACCACACTCAATTCCCTACGGGAAAAAATTCACCAATAATATCCTCGAAACTCGACCGAATCGAAACGTTCAAATTAACCAATTTGAAAATAAAACGAAATTACTAACAACGTTACATAATTCGAACACTTCTAATTTCGCCAAATTCGCCACGCACTCTTTGACATTGCGAATTTTAACCTACCGCATATTTATCAAAGAATTCGACGTCGAAAAAAATTAGACTCCGAATTAGATTAAACAAGCGGAACGACGCGAAAAGGTTATATTTAATTTGCGAGCACGCTCGTTGAGCTAACATACAAGCAACAACGTACGTACGCACTCCCGAAAAAAGTGAGTATTTTTCCTATGTGCGCTCGTTCGCGAAAGGCTCGAAATATACATAATTACATTAATCAAACGAGTGACAAGAGCGCCGTGTTAATGTAAATTTCATGTAAATTTTAATCCTGCTACACAAAAAATTCGCCACCCCTGGAAAATGTTGCGAAATTCGTCCATCACTACGATAGATTGGGCGACGCGCGTGAAAATAGCTTTCCTTTTTTCTGGAAAGCTCTAGGCACTGAGCGAATTTAAAAATATTCAATTATTCATCTTAAAAAAGACATAAACCTATTTCATCGAATCTCGTTTATTTCGAAATTTATTCATACGTCAATTAACTTCAGGAATTATTTTAAATGAAAAAATTTATGCTTTTGATTACTTGTAAAAATGTAGCGACAGCATTATGAATACCGCTATGCGGATGCCATTCGTTACGTTTTAAAAAAATGGATTATTTATTTATAAAAGCGCCCGATAATATTTTAATTTATACAGGACACATATATAAAAGTAATATAATATGTAGGCACATGCAAAGTTGAAAAGCACATTGAATAATTTGATATATGCCCTTTGTGGGAAATTTTCGTCCTCGCTCCGATTTTCCGTGCTAATTCGATTACGCTCGGAAAACAACCGCAAACATTTGGATGTTTCAACGTCTATTCCGCAAAAGGACAACACACTTTTTACTGTGACATTAGATCGATAGAAATACGACAAAAATAAAAAAGCGTACATACACATATACATATGTTACATAATGGCGTAGACGTTGAAAGCAAAAATCACTCACCTGAAACAAAAAAAAGAATGATATAAGTTCACCTGATAATTTTAATGTCTTTATATTACACAAATACCAAATATAAACACACATAGTATTAGAAGCTTTGTATTAATTTCGAACAGTATAAAAGAACTGTTCATGCGTGAAGACATAAGCAACGTATAAAAGAAAAACCATGGAAATATGAATCCTTTGTGATCCCAAGATGACCCCAATAAAAACGCTATATAAATAAAATCAATTGATCCCAGATATCGGACACTATAAATTTTATGTAGAAAACATAAAAATCGAAACGACGCTACAAACAATCTATAGAGCGCATTATTATAACACAAACAGAATATTAAACAACTTTTCATATTCAATTGCTCCTTCTATATACAAAATTCGAAATTAAAAATAAATAATTTTCAATATTTCACTTTCAAAACAAAATCATCTCGATATTTAATCAACGAACATTCAGAAAGTTAAATAATCAAAATGCACAAAATATTCAAAGGGCCAAAAGACTCATCCAAAGACGTTTGATGTATCCAACCTTACGGACATTCACATTTCGAATTTGTATACAAAAATTTATTCGGACAAAGGGCGAAAAGCACCAACCCGTTCTCGGTCCGTCGCGAATAAATAAATATGTATTTTGCGTAACACGGTGTTTCGCGGGAGTTCAACTGCGACGATATCAAGCGGGGCCACCCTTCGAATGTAATTTATTTACTCTGCCCGAATACATAATGGCATATAATTCGTTCGTCTTTCGAACATTTTTCAAGATGATAAACACTTTCCATCCGAGCGCGGGAACGTGACGCCATTTTGCAAATAAGCGGGTTTCGCGCGAAAATGCGCGGTTCGTAAAATTGCGCGAAAAACACGCGTTCGCACACACGCCCACGTTCAAATATTCATTTCGTGTGTTTTCGGTTTATAATGCGAACCGGTTTCGGGTCGTTACGCAATTATCGCCCGTTTTAAATATCGAACCCAATTTGAGAACGATTGTCGTTCGGGATTATTTAGCAGAATGTTCGGCGTGATTGTATATTTGTTTTAATTATGGTAATTAAAGTCGCGTTTGTGTATGTTGAAATAATTATCAATATAATTTATGAAAATGCATTCGGTTTTGCTATGTCGCTTATTAAATTTTCGATTACCGCCTGATTGATAAATGAAGCAATACATTCATCTCTCAATTTACGCGGTAAATACGTTCCGTGATTAACTCCATAAGAAAGACTATGAATCTATACGGAATC
This sequence comes from Hydropsyche tenuis, assembly GCA_009617725.1. Classification (NCBI taxonomy): domain Eukaryota; kingdom Metazoa; phylum Arthropoda; class Insecta; order Trichoptera; family Hydropsychidae; genus Hydropsyche; species Hydropsyche tenuis. The sequence goes on along the minus strand of VTON01000001.1, from coordinate 4,457,188 downwards.
ATGAGATAGATTCTATAGTATATAGCGTAAATAGAGACTTTAAATCCTTACTAAATGGGGAGATTAGTTTAGTGAAATCTGCGTTAAAAGAGTCTAATTATAAAATATATATTAAAAATTAAAAAAAAGTATTCGTGCATAAAATTATTTAGTAGTTATAATTGAAAAATAAAAAGGTAGATACATATAAATTATTGCTTAAAATAATAAAAATGATATCCATTTATCTTCATTTTCGCTTCTTTTTTCTAATTCTTAAAACAACTTTTTTTTTATTTTTCGCTGTTTCAAAATCACTTTCATCGTCGTAAAATGAAACAATCAATTATTTTACATTTTGAGAACACTCTGTGAGGTCATGGATATATTTTCTTATTTATGAATTCCGTGATCAATGATCGTTTTTACATATTTTTATCAACAAATTAAAAATACACCTATCAAAAAAAACAAAACCCATTTTGCTCGACTGCCTTAGAGTAAAACCGCCTAAATCGTAGGATAACTCTATTCATAAACGACGCAAAACGAACACAGACATCAGACAACCACCTTCATCTATAAATACGAAAAGTATTTATAAAAAAAATCAGATTATAACCCCACACACCCGAAGGTCAGCCGACATTCAGTTACCCTCAACGTCCGGCGGCCTCGTACATGTGTGCACTAATAACGTGTTCCGCAATGAATTATTGCACCGCGAAAACGCCGCTGTTTACACAAGCTTCACACGAAAAGAGCACCCCCTCGACGCTTAAAAATCCCCATCCCCCAAACTTCATAGGAGTCTTCACCTGCTGTCAAATTATGTTTGATCACGCACACGCCCCGCAGGACACGATGATTGCCCGGATACGCCAAATCAATATGTATGCCCCGTGTACGTATCCCGAGACGCTTCACTACTTTTGTTCTGTTTATTCTGAGCCCTTTCCCCTTCGGCGTGGTCTTGTTTTCGAATTCCTCTTGTTCGTCTACTTTTTTTCGCGCGTCGAATTTTCCAATTTTCTTATTTTATTTTTAAACGCGCGCGAGTTTCCGCCTGCCGTATCGCGAGCTATTTTTCAAGGGTTGTTTTGCTGTGAGATTTTTTTTTTAATTTGGATTCTTGTTTAAAGAGCGTTTTCCGCTCGCTTGTATTACACCTGTATTTGTTATTGATTAAAAATGTTTTTGAATGTAAAGTCTTATTCGGTGGAAGAATTTTTGCCATTTTTTAATAATTTCCTGGGGATGAAATTTTTGAGAAAATAATTAATTTAAAATTTTCGTGTTGTTTTTGTTATATATCTAGCTTTAAACTACAATCAATAATAATCTTATTATTAAATTGGAATATACATATAATCGTCTGAACACTATGTAATATTAAAATATTTTTTGAAACACACGTTCATAGAAATTTGAGAATCAAATTTTCATTACTAAGTAGTCTTTTTTCGTGTCTATTTAAATATTTAAGATTTGATCATTATAAATCCATCAAAATTTTAGCAAACATTAAAGTGACACGTAATGTCTTTGAGTCAAACAAAAAACATAAGAAAATCCATCACAAAAAGCAAAAATATATTTATTAACCTTTCACCTTCAACTTTAAAACGTAGATAGGTAAATAAATATACAAAAATACTCAATTTTTATCCTGATATAATTTATTGTAAATTTGATTGAATGATTCAAACATAATGTCTTTATAAAATTGATCACAAAATTATTTAATGCAAAAATTCCACACAATTCTACTTTCGAAAATAACAGAGAACTAGGCAATTTATGATTTCCGTTTCGGATGTCGATTTCTGAAAAATTACATGAAAATAACATTTGAAACCACACGATTCAGCCTCGAAATTTATTCCGACCAACATGAATATAAAATATAATAGCGATTCGAATAAAAAAACTACCTGACAGCAAAATCATTTAATGTGTAATTCACATAATGAAAATATTATATGTTTATACACAGTCCAATAAAAATCATATCGATTGTTTCGAGAAAGCTTCATGAAACATATTCTTTCCACTAAATTTGAGTACATGCGAATACATATTTATGAGGAAGAATTGCGTATTAAATAAATATGAAAAAATGATATATTCCCTACATGCTACAGTGAATATGAAGTAAATTTTTCACATAAAATTTATGTCTTAGAAGGCTTTTTAATGTTCACATGAAAAATATGGCCTTTTTTATCATTCGTTTCACGCCTATATAATATAAAGTGAAAACGCGAATCACATTTATTTTCAGTTAAAATTAAAAAACAATCTACACGATTAGATATAATTACGATTATCCCCAGTCGAAAGCAGTGCGTTCAAATGAAACAACCGGCGTTTTATACGAGCAATTTAATAAATTCCAGAGAACAATTACGCTCATGCCATAATCAAGCTTACCCTGCGAAGAAGCGAGGTAACCTTTGTCATTTTTTTTTTCATCCCGCCGCAGCTTAATGATATTTGTCTCCACGACAGATGTCCGCCCATAAACTAAGGCCCAGTATTTAACCGCAAGACAAAAAAGGGACTCGCTTTGATATAGTAACACGCATAAAAATAACATCACCCCGCGCATATTGGAATTCAAACAGTGTCCTTAATTTTTTACACCGCGTTCACAATATCCATTTGAATACTGGAATTTCGGCGCCGTTCCAGAAAAACTCTTTGCCGTTTTTTCCGCCGTCATCCGCTCGTTTTTCTTGGTCTTTATCTTCCTTTTTTCATTTGGTGCTTTCGCTTTTAAAAGCGAGCTTCAAACGCCTCGAGAGCGTGTTTGCCGTGCCGTTAGCCTAACGATGATTGAAGAAGCCCTCTGGTTCGTTAATGTGGAACTAACCCGAAATCAGTTAGAGTCAATCGAAAAGGGAAAAAGGCAATCGAGCGTGATAGACCCGTGGATTTGCTTGGAAACCTCAAAATTTACCAACCACAAAAAAACGGACCAGGTTTGATCTTTTTTCGGAACCGCTTTCCCTCCGATTCGAACGGCGCTCTCGAGTTTTCGGCGTTTAAACGGATGCGATAAATAAATTTCCATATTGGGTGAATTCGAGGCAGACAGATAAAGTTTTTCATGAATGTCATAGGTAACAAATAGCAAATGGTGTGAAGCGTGTGACGTAAATCATTGAGGGTATAAATAATATCACAATATAATGTGATGAATAATGAATAGGCACAGTCGGTGTCCTCTAAAAAATTACCACGCACAATGTAATCGACCCTGTCATTTCAAATAAATGAAATACCGTGTCGATAAGTAAATAAAAAATGTATATACCGTTACCGTGCCGAATTGATTTCGTGTTATGTGAAAGAGTAGCACAATGGTTGAATGAAATTTCTTTCAAAGAATAAAATTATGATTACCGTGCCCCTAGGTGTAGCAATATATAATACAATACGAAAAAACGTGAACGTGTGATAATGAAACCTTCACCGTACACCAAACCACCGATTGATTCTATCGCTATTTTTCAAAAAAACTCTATACGAACAGAAGTAAAATAGCAACCCTTCACGCATGAACTTGCCAAAATCCATAACCATGATTTATTAAGGAATCAACGCTCTAAATTATCTCATATTACTCATCACCGCCAATTTGCCCAAACGCCAATTTGCAAATCCGAGCAATCATTACTCCACTATCCCCTCAAAACACCATCCGAACCCACACACGTGGCGAAAGCAGCCAAGTTAGCAAGCAATTTGAATACGTTCAAGGTTTCGGGTTAAGGTTCCGATCGATGCATTCTCGCAATATCAGAAGACCCGACCGCGGCCTCACTATTATTATGGAACAACAGGCCGAACCGGAACCCGGGGTCCGTTTGATTAACACACTCCGTGGGCGGGTTCCGGTCCGCGGACGCACGCCATCATCAACCAATGGAATACTATCGTCGGTGTCTCTCTGGGGTGGATCTCTTTCGGTTTTTCGAAAGAAGAAAAGCGCAAATTAAATTTCCAGCGTTTTCGTCTCGCGCGCTTTTTTATACGTATATTTTTTTGCATTTCGGAAAAGCTTTCCGACGGAATAGGAGTTGATTTTTTTTAGGGTGGCTCTCGGCGATTTTTCGTAGCGGAATTCCGACGTTTTTCGTTCGATATTTTCGCAGTTAATGCGTCGTCGGAAGGGCGTTTTATATCTGCGAATTATTTCCATCGAACACCGCATGTGGCTTTATCGATTTTTTTTATGTGAATATGACTTAATTAATATAATTATCACATGACTTTGCGAATATAAATAAATCCGATTTTCTACTAAATGAATTTATTTCACACGAACACATGATATTGAAAACAATTTTATTTCATTAACAAATTGATACAAAAATATTACTTCACAAAAAAAAAGTGACGCCTATAACATCGGAAAAGCACGTCAACGCGTCTCGGAATATCCATCGGAGGCTTTTCCGAATTTGCGGAAAAGTGCGAGCTTTCCGCGCGGCGCGCATTACGACCGATGAATTTTTCACAAGAGAATCGATCTTGAATCCGCCCCACTTTCGGATAAATCTCATTTCTTCGGCAATAAAATTTTTTCTCGACGAGACGTCGCACATATCTCATCCCGGGGCCCCGGCTGGGAATTCGGAAGCGTAGCAAAATAATAAATACAAGAAACGCGTATAAATATAATATTGTTCAGATGCGTGTTGTCCGCACATTGTATTTCTCCATTCTGACCGGTCGGTATTACCATGTTTTGCGTCGTCGCGGAGGAACGATATAAATATGAAAAAAGGCGTATTTTTAGGGACGTGCCGATTTAAGGACGCGATTTTTATACGGGGATTCATTCGAATCGCGTTATATTCGCAGCTCGGCTCTTTTACGAGCATAACCTTCGATATGCGAGTAATAAATCGGCGTGATTCTTTCGATATGGGTGTATCCGATTTTTTTTCATCCAATATCTGAAGTCAATATTTTTCGGATGTTCGCACGCCCAGTGCTCCCGTCTCATGTTTGTACAGTGAGCTACCAAATTGAACAAACTCTATTTAAAATTGAAAAGCTGATATATATTTAAATTCTAATTATTTTTTTTTATACATTGATAAATCATTTGTAAACTCATGATCAAAAAATAATAAGTTAATTCTATTATTTTTGAAGAATAAATGAAATTTTCTTAAAAATGAGTCAGACGAAGAAATAATCATATTAGATGAATTATTATTGAATAAAATTTTATAATGATTAGTTAATAAACTAAAATGTTCTATTTTATTAAATTTTATATCTGCATTATAAATTGGGGTCAAAGTGTACACCGCAGGGATCATCTGTACATTGAGATTTACTAGTGAAGTGCGTGTAGCTTCAAAGCATTTTCGCTCGGAACAGGAAGACAACGAAAGAGCTTACTCGTCGCTTTCTTTTCTCAATTCAACAAAAGCCAATACGTCACTTTTAATAGTGCCCCCATTGAGGACGTGGCCAATAACGAAAAGCCTTACACTTCTTTTCACCCCCGCAAACTGGCTTCAGATCAATGCTGAATTTCTTCACGTTTTCGTTATGTTCCGCGATAAAAATGTTCAATAACAGATACGCAAGATTGATGAAAAATTTATGGGAACAAACCGCGTGTGTTTGTGCACGCGAAATATTTATTTATTGGCTGCGCTATTGCCGAACGAATATAGCCCTCCTCGAGGCACCAAAGCGACATCAAAGGGGAAAATATTGAGCGGGAACCTTTGTATGTAAATAATTTTAATTAATGTTTAATTAAAAACATATTTTGATCGTAATTAAAATAGGTCGGTAACGTTTCTATGCGTAAAACAAAACAATTTTTACTCGGTTACACACAAAAACCAAAAATGATTTTTTGAACGTTGTACAGTTTTCTTTAAAAATTAATTAAGATATTTTACAACAAAAATTATTATTTTTTCAGTGAAGTCATAATTTAAATTTAACTAAAATAAAAATGTTAATTTTCATTTTAAATTATTTTCCGTCAGCTATGTTAGTATTATGTTCGTTAAGAAAAAAATTAAACTATATACCGTATTTTTGATGAATATTAAGTTTTTTCATAATATTTAATCACATTTTTTATCTGAGAACATATTCCATTATTTTTCACAATCAAATTCTAACTGCAATAAGATATTCATATTGAAAATTACGGAATCAAGCATTACAGTCTGTTTTGCGCAACCCAAGTCTAAGAAACGGATACACCTTATCCCCAATATCCGACGGGACGTCATCCCTAGGACGTCGAAATTCAATTTGGCACCGAATAAAAGGTGTCCCGGAATATCCTTCCCCTTTCAGGACACTGATCCCGGAGCATCATATTCCCGCACGAAGTCATTTCCATATTGGGCGACCAGATGCCGTCATCGGAACGCCTCCCTCATTATTCCATTATTCGCCATTTTTAATATAATATCCATTTAAAATACGTTCATATTGGTTCCGATCATATTATATAAAGTTTATGTATACGATACGAAACCCATTAATTGACCCATTCAAACGTTATAATATCTCGGTTCACTGAATTGGTCCCCAACTCAAACTGAAAATGCACAAATTCAAACATATAAGATATTCGATAACTTATTTATCTATACATAAATTAAGCTCAAACATTTGATACCACTACATTAGAATTTAACAATAGAAATTCTAAGCTACCAAGTTTAACCGACCATCCGATGTCATCTAGAATAATTGCTCCAATATTCGTTATCTAGACACACAAAACGTCACAAAACAACGCAAACACATGCACCGCCACAATTCCGAAGCTCCGCTCGAATTTGATAATCGGACGAGCGTCAAAGCGGTAGATTAGCAATTTTGAAAATTCGAGGGCACCATTTAATTGGGTTTCCCACCGCAGTTTAGACGAAACTTATTTCCCGGATATTCGTATTGTGGTCGTTTTTCATGGTGGCCCGGAACCTTTGTGAAAGAAAGCCTCTTTCCCTCGGTCGGCTTTCACTCCGCTTCGCGGGTGGCTGAAAGCTCTCTAGCACCGTGAAAGTTTTGTATAAATCTCTTATAATTAATGCTCGGCTGAATGCGACGATAAATTGTCCCTATAATCAAAATAAATTACCTATTTGCAAATTGCGCGGATTATGGAAGAGTCGCCGAAGTCTGCGGCACTCGCTGATAAAACGCATCATCCCCTTGTTTACTGTTATTTATAGATTTTTCATATTTAAATTCAATTTCGGATGAAAAATCTAAAGGATTTGTTCATTTTGATTATACGAACTGAAAAGTTTCATTTGGAATTTAAAAATTAATTCTATTAATAATATAAATACGAATTTATTTCACATCGTATATAATGAGTTTCTAGAGTTTTTGATTACAAGAAGACTTTCAAAGTCGTTTATCTGCAATATAATAACAGAATTTAATTTGAAAATGAATATTCTAAGAAAACAACATACATTCATATAATGTTCAAAGCATTAATCAAATTAATATAAAAATAAAAAAATATATAATTAAATACAAAAATCTAGAGAACGTAAAAGATTTAAACTTCTTTGAATTCCGCATACAAGAAATAACGCATAAAGTACAGTAAAGTTACGCTTCGTTAATTAGTTTCCGAATATAACGTACTCACTTACACACCCGAAAAACCAATACCAAGTTTAGAAACTTTAACCTTTCCACTTCGAGCATGGAATAGTTGCGTTGTAAATGAATAACGACCCGGCTACTAAACTCCAAACTCGAACATACGTGTACGTGCCTGTTTTTTCAAAAAAAAAAAAAAAAGTAAAATTAAATAATTGAATATGCCAGAAACATTCCTCAAAAAAAAAAACACCAAAAGCACATCACCGAATTCAAACATGCGATTCACCGAAAAACTTTCCCGCGAAAACTTGTAATTGTACATAAATCTTTGCGGCATGCGTTTTAACATTTCCTCCGTATTTTTTATTCGAAGGCTTAAAACGATAAAAGAAGCGCGCCCATAAATAATAAAAGGATCGGAATAGAATCACGTCGAATCGCAAAATTTACACACCGGAACCAAAAAAAAATTAATCCGCTTTATTCTTCCGTGTGCAAATATTTCATGCAGTCATCGTCGGGATTTCGGGAAATTCGCATTTAAAATTCGCTCAATCACTGCGAGGCTTTAACGCCGTTTGTGCGCGAGAATCGCATCTAGATTGTTTGACGATCCGCTTTTAATTGATGGTTTTCAAACGTTGTATTTGCGGATAGCGTTTGATTAACGATCTCTCACCGTTCGGGAATTAATAGTGTGCCATTTTCAGACATTGCCGAATGTTAATATGTTATATTATTGCGGGATAACGGGCGCGAAATGAGTGCGAGTTCGCAAAATCGTGCGTGTTTGTATTTTTTGAGAATCCACTTATTAAAAAATTCTGTATTTGTCTTATATGTTTTCGCGGAGGCTTTATTTAGATTTTCATCGTTTATAAAGTATATAAACGGTGTATTTTCCAATGAAAAATTATTAAAACTTGTGGAACGTTCCGTGTGCTTTGTAGCGGCGTCTGTATTTTTTATATTATGCTAAAATTTTAAGAGTTTATAAATTTTTCAAGCAGCGAAAAGGGATTTTAATTAAAATCGCTTATATTCTACGCGAAAAATTTAATATGATTTTTTCGTGAAAATCACCATTTTTACATATTTCCTTCGTTGGTATAAAAATTTGAACTGTTTCTCACATGACGCTCAACGAAGCGTAAAATTTCAAAAATTACTAAATTTATTACTCGAAATTAATAAATTTTTCATCGAGGTCACAGAAAGAAAGGTCTTTAAAAATGTCTTTAATAGTGTCACTTATTTAACGCGACAAATATTATTTTAATAAATTTACGAATAATTACATCCAGCAACCAGTAAATTCAAATGTTTAACAACAATTTCCTTTTATTCTTTTTATATTAAAAACCATACGATAAATATTGTAAAAAATATAATATTAAATAATTATAATATCTTCTAAAACAGTAACAAGACGATCGATCTCAATCACATGAACCGTACGAAAATTATTAATTTATTTTAAAAAATATTAATTTTTTTATACGAATCAAAATTACAAAATCAATATTTCATAATCGTCACAATGACACGTCAAAAACAAAAAAAAATAAAACCCACCCTTATAACTAACATCACGACCTACACATAGACCCGCCGGACCCGAGCGCGAATCTTCCGCTGAAATTTTCCGAATTTTTCCCGGAAAATCATCTTCCCATCAGAAACGACGTGTGATACGTGTCGTCGAGGGTTTATTTAGTCTGTCGGCTAATTTCGACGACACCCCAAACAATGGCAGGACGATTGATCGGGCGCGAGTGGAGCGCGTCAAAGCAGACCACTCCATCAGTCGACAACAAACGGACGGTGCGATGACTGAAAAGGTGACAGATGTCCCTCCTCGACGGCTCGCAGCCGCAAATAATAAATGGAGGAAATGAAAGCGAAGGGAAAAACGGGAAAAGCGGCCAGGATCGATTTTCCGCGCGCGAAGGGGGGCTAATGCGAAAAACCGCGAATCCCTCGACACAATCGTCGTTTAATTGTTTTGAAATGGACATGTTTGTAGTTTCAGTTTGTCGTATATTCAGCGTGAGAAATTGAGATAGGAATAATGTATAAAGGAGCAACCAGTTGAACGCTTTTATCTAGCATCATCGACGACGTACGAGAATTGATGCCACGTCGTTTGTTATACGTAGAACAGAAAAAATATGTTAGACGACATGTCAATTCGCGCGAGGAGAAAATCCAACAAAATTACGAAACGAGCGAGCGTACGAGAACATTTGTTTTCCCTTATCGATCAGACGGACCGCGATTTGAATAATCCCGCGGGAAAACGTCGAATTAATCATTCGAGCCCTCGCGCGTCGCGGAAAACCTCTCGTCGTAATGATTCCGAGATATCGAATTCGATTTTCCCCCCCATAGTATTTTTTCTGGCGAATTTCCTCGGCGTATCTGTCAATGTCCGCTCCGTCGAGGAAATTCGAACCTAGATGTTTTCCGTTTGCTCTGCCGTTCTAATTAAGTGCTTCTGTATGAGTGTTCGCTGTACGTATTTTCGCTTTATGTCTCGCGACTGAAAAATACGTTGAAGTGGCGTCGGCAGGAAAAAAAACATGGAACAAAGGCTGTCCTTTCAATTGCACGCTCCTACGCGAAAGTTCGCTTTTTTCGGGTCGTGAAAGCTTCTGGGGACCACAATACACGTCGCTGATGAAAATAATACGACGGCCGTTGGCGCAAAAATGTCTTGTTCGAGAAAGATTTCAGTGTTTATAATTGAGTGAACTCGGACGATACAGAACATTCGCAAACAACAACTACCACAAAAAAAAACCATTACACTTCATTTGTCCTGCTCGTTTAATAAATGGCGTGCGATAAATTGTTGATTTACACATCTAAGATAATCGAATGTGTAACCCATTTCATATTAAGAATGTTTTATTGTTTACGAATTATTTACTTGTATAATATATCATCAATTGATTTCGATCTAATATTCGATTATAAATCGAATCATATTTGTTTGTTCAATGAAATTTATATATGTAAGATAAAAAAAATCGATTTTCTATAAATACTTTTTATGCCTAAGAGACATATTGTCCATAAAATAAAACCCATATTTTCTTTTTATCATTAGTATTACCGTTCGCAAAACGAACTTTTTCCATTCGAGCGCGATTCCAACAACGCTAATAACGCATAACGCAAACTTTCAATAACGCACAAACCCTTATAAAAAAAAAACCACTAAAAATATTCCCATATAAACCATATTATTTTATAGTCACATGAGAAACACCTCCGCGTTTATTTGTCAGCGGAATTCGCCCTCTTACAAAACAAGGCAATAAACTTTTTACTAGACAAAGTCACCGCTCAGACTGACACAGTGATACATAAAATTTTACGACTCCTCCGCGAAATACATTTAGATCGAACAGATGCGAGACGATTCGGAAAATTCGCACTGCACCGATTTTCCGGCGGAAATTTCGAGTTTAATATGCGCGCGCGAAAAGCGTCGGTCATATAAAATATTCGGCATTCCGTCAATGCGGGGCGATCGAATGGCATTTTCGGTATGTGGCGAATATTTCAGGGCGTTATATATAATTTGTGAAGAAAAAAAAATTTTCCGATGCGTTTTGTGCAGCTGAAACGAGAAATGGAAATACCGAGAGTGGATATTGATGGAATTTTGACGTGCACTCGAATATTTTCGCGTTCGTTTGAAATGCGCTTAAATGTTAATGTTACTCGTGAGCGGCTTGAATTCTGATACGGATAGATTAAATTTCTATGCTTTTTTTACTTAATATTTTTATAAATCAACAATATTTTTAAATTAAGATAACTATTCTTTAAAATTAATCATTAAAATGTATTTATCTCCCAACAGATTAATATCCACATATTCCGATGATAAAAATATATAAAACATATTATACATCAAAGTGATCTATAAATAAAACCACAGCAAAAAAAATGTATAACATATATTTACTCACAAATATATAAGCCATAAAGTTTGTTCAACATCTCCCTTTATATATCGAACGATTTAATAGCAAACAATCGATCCGGCTTATTTATTCGAAACTAACCGTATACTGTGCACACACAAAACGGTTCGATAAAATAAAGACGAAACGGAATATGTTTCCCATTTGTCCAGCAACTCGTCCGGACTAATCCGTCCGTTTTGTATAGTATTACTGTGTCTATAATAAATGTGCTGTGTATTTTGTATTAAATTCTGTTTCTGCGTATCACAGGGACGCAAAAAATCGGGTGCAACAATAGATAATATGCATATCCGGATTAATCGCGCTATTTTGGTATATTTAATTATTCATTCGAGTAATAATACAAAACATATTATATTATAATTAAAATACGTTATGGTATTTAATGATATGCCAAAATTTTGAAATAATTTTGTTAATACTAGTATGATTAAAGCAAACGAAAATTATTTTGTAAATTTTGGTAACGAATCGTTGCGGCTTTGACGTTATTATTGCACAACGCACGTTAAAGTGAATAAAGGGCGGTTTCTGTGTTTGACTTTCGTATATCAACACACATCACGATCGAACACGAAGCACGTACGTTCGATCTTGATTACATGTTAAAATTGATGACGCATTTTCATATTCACCAAATCCGATCATTATTCAAAATACACAACAAATTACCAAAGCGTATTCGAATTACCCTTTGTTCCACACCGTCACAATTAACCACCAAAAAATCCCACATACAAACAACGCATACAATGAACAATTCAACAACAACAACCCATATTTATAAATTGCACTTTCACCATAATAAAACACGCATCCAATCAATCACAATCTGCGATACAAGAGCGCCTAGTAACCCGTCCGCAAACCGTCGCATAAATCCATCTAAAAAACGACCCATGTTTATTTATCGCACTGTACATAATATATAACACATTTTCAGCAAGTGAAGCTCATAAAACGCGTCTTGTCGAGTCCGCGACGAAAATAAATAACCAGCGAGCTGGATGGAAGCGATACATCATCGGCGCAACGTTAACGTTAACGCGAAGGTTCGCATAAAATGGTCAGAAGTGCGCGTGCAAAATTCGCAAATTTTATTTATCAACGGCATTTATATACGTCGGTTTCGGTTCGATTCCCCTCACACATTAACATATAGCCGAATGTGTGGATATATTCGTGCAAGGGCAACAAGTGGCCGTCGACCGAACAACCCTTCCGGAGGATCAAAGCATTGCCGGACGTATCCTCGGGGGGTGCATCGAAACGGTGGACCGATTTATCGAAAGTTCAAATGGACTGTCCTTCCATAAGCTTTCGCATGGAACATCCTTACTTTGAGCTTATGGCGAAGCGATATATTCCAATTTGCAATGATAATTCAGTTTCAATCTATTTTTTCAATATAATTTTAACATAATATGTATGTTTATATTCGACGGTTCAAATTGTATCGCTCGTTACATAAACCGCAAAAATTAAACTCAAAATTGATTTTCTGCGAAATGGCGGAGAAAAGCCACGAGAATACCTTTCCACGGAACGGGCACTATCGCAAAATCGAACAAAAAACACTCGCCAATGGGGATTCGTTTTCACGGATCATTGAAAATCGTTATTGAGACGACACAGATCCCGTTGACGAAAGCGTCATAGAATTTTCCCGTCAATCAATCCATCGAAAATTAAGAACAATCGAACGAGTGGTTTCTCGGAATCGAAATCCGACGAGGAAAAGCGAAAATTTTCATTATGGCGCGGGGGGAAAGAAAAATATTTACGCGACGGCTTTTTTTCCCAGACTTCGTAATAAGATCGGCAAATTTACATAATGGTCGTCGATAAATTGATGCGTGTATACGCGAAATTAAAATGAAGTATAGCCGAAGCAATAAAGCGCACCTGCAAGCCGACGTCGCTTTTTATTTAAATGTCGCAATATTTGGTGACTCGTTTTATATTTTGTCTTATGACAAAAAAAATGACTTCGCGTAAAAATTGAGCGTGTCGATCAAAATTTGATGTATCAATTTGAATAACGTATTATAATAAAACATCAATAGCAAACAAATTGATCGATTCCAATTTTTTTAAACGAAATTAACTACACGAAAATTTAATCAAATTCACGAATGAATTAAGGCATGCGGTTAAGCCTTTGTTATCGCACGTACAAAAGTACACGAAAATGATCGTTGAGACACAAGTAGACGACACAAAGCGCTGATTAAACAATGAACATATATTAAACGTCACATTTAGTATGGTTCGAATGAAAATGGTTTTATTACGAATCACATTCAATTTCGCCGAGCTTCACTCTTAATGAAAAGTGGCTCGTGCGAGCTAAATCGTAATGGAGACGTTTCAGACGTGATTACGATCAAAAGGCGCTAACCTTTAGCGAATGAAATACCTCTGCCACTTCAGCTATAAAGCCGTATATTTAACAAAGGTGTGTAGGCAAGATTCCTTTGGCTAAAAGTGCATATAAACTCTGTTCTAGATTCACCTAATATCGTCGGGTAAACTGGGAAACAATGGGTGTTCATTAGCCCGAAGGCACGTCCTTTGCTGATTTATCTTCAACAGAGGTTTTCTATGAATCACGTCTGATTGGTGATCATAAAATAACTGTACGTGCCTTAATTATTCATAACTAGAGGGTGAATGAGGCTCAGGGAAAACACCATCGATCGAGAGAATGTATCACTTTAAATCCACGTAATTAAATCTTTCGTTATCTCGTGATTTACTTTTATTACGTTCAAAAAGTATGGAATGAAAAACATTAAAAGCTCAGATCTTGAGCACTATTTCTCTCATAAAAGACCGTAATAAAAGTAATGCGATTCGCCACTGTCACGACATTTCCGTATGCTTTTGTCTCCTGATTGCGCTAAATATAATATATAAAAATAACTACGTGTTTCATACGACACAATCACGCGAATTCACGTGACTGGAACTCATACGAAAACTCATATTGCGGCGAAAAGGAAGTGTGCACGTTTTCGCAAATCTTCCTCGTCGGCGTAATGCATGTGTTTTGACAACATCCGCCGTCTTTATAGCCTTAAATCATACTTAACGCGATATACGAACATTGCTAAAATTCCGATCGAAGATCAAAGCGAAACTTTCCCATACGTAAGTGTTAAATCGCGCTGTTATCCCGACCGACATTTTTTTTGTGCCGAAATCTCTATCGCCGATCGTCCCCGAAGGCTAGATAGAAAATCACGTAGCCCCCTTCTATATATGTTTACTTTTTTTTTTCATAGAAAACACATTTATTGCTTCATATCCCGGTGTCTTGAAGCCGAACTAATAAGCGCTGCGAAAAAGCCCGTAAAAAATGCCGCCTTGTCCTGATTGGAGTCCCCTTTCCCAGTTTCAGGTCCCTTCCTTTGAAATCTTTATCCCTTTATTACGCCGTCACACACGCGCCACTATGTAAGAGGGTCAGACAGAAAAAATAGATTTTTCTTTCTATAAATATGTATTTTTTAAATAGAACTTCTATAAAAATTTTCGATCTTAAATATAATAAAAGTTTTATTAAAAAAATATTTTTTTATATGCACCGTTTATATGTATAAAAAATTTAATATTTGGCAAATTGAAAAAGGATTTTATACACTTTTAGACCGACCCTCTTATATTCGTTCGTGTGTTATGTGCGGGTCCGTACGAGCGTAAGAACTTTTCCTTACTGCCCAATTCGCGATCCTTTTCTGTGTTTTTTTTGTCCGTGTATTTTTTCTTTTCAGCTTCGACTCACGTCTCGTCCAATCAACGATTTTCAGTTTTCATAAAAAAATGTATATCGCACAAACATAGGGTTTTCATGAGTCGTAAATTTTTCGAACGCGCGCCAAAAGCAATCTCGTTCAATTTTCGAAACAAACCAATATTCCTACATTTATTTTGCAATAAATTCAAATTTGAAATTTTGAATGCGCAACGTGGCATTTATGATTCAAACGCGCGAAAAAACCTTCGTTATATACAACCTGACGTAATCTTTTCTCATTCACAGCAAAAACATGCAATTTGATCATCTGTTTTAGCATCGCTTGAATAAATGTGAATATTCTTACTATTTATTATCAACAAGCGGATAAAATTAAAGTAAGAATAGAAATAAGCTACAAATAAACGGTTTAAGCTATGTATAATTGAATCGTCATTCCAAAATTTATCTTAATTGATTTGGAGTTTTCAGCCTTCCCGTTAACATATTCTTACACACAAAATTTACATTTTGATGAAGGTTAATTTTCAAAGAAAACATGTGCAGACGAGATGGACGATTTGAATATTGATTGGGTGTCCTGAACTAATTGCCCGTTCGACTGTACCGAGACCGAAAACGGTCGAGTTTCCCCATTTTCCTTACATTCAAAATCATTATTTTATATAATTACTATCTTCAACTCATGAAATTAGCATGAGAATATGTATTTTACCTAATTTTACCTGTCCGTATGTAAACACATAACGAGAACACTTCCAAATTGGATTATTGCGTGCGTCATTAAACAATACACGAAAAAGTACACACACTCTCGAAAAAAATATGTATCTGTACCTGAAAAGGCGTATTTTTCAATTGAAAACCATCGTGTTACGATCATATCATATTGTAAATTATTTATAAACGACGAATAATTTAAAGGGCACGGGTGAAAATCACACATGAAATGACTCTTTCATCCATCGCAATGATAATGATCTAAATTTACGCGCCTGCGTTTGTTTTTTCACGATTTTTTCAGGTGTATTTCTGTGATCGTTAACGAATATAGGCTGAAGCCTTTTCGGTATATTTCCGCGTAATATTTCATCGTGTATTGGGCGGATTTTGTACACAGCGGGTTTTAATTTTTTGTTTCCCATTCATTGAACGTTTTCGAATTGCGGTCATTGAACATTGAAAATAGAAACGGATGCCGTTAACTGTTGCGTGAAATATGCGCTTTTTTACGCCAACCAATATTGAAACAAAATTTATTTCATTTATTCGAAAAAATATAAAACGAATTTTATTTTTTCCACTAAATATATTTCATCAATTAATTAGGAACACACCAAAAATTTCCCATTCAAAACAAAGTCCCATTCACTCTAAATCCTAAAACCCTTCATAACGTATTCAAAATATGTACAATCACATACACAACAGCAAACAAACATACAAGCCGAAAAACACACACAACTTAAAGAGTTTTAGCATTAGAAAAGCCAAATCCTAGTTTCGTTCCAAACTAGAATTTCTCATTTATTCATATGTATGCGATCCTTCGCGGTTGTGACCTGCCGGGGGAAACGGAGCCCTTCCAGGGCACATAGGGCCCTACCGTCATAAACTACGTGAGTACGTGACGTATAATATGTGTATAAAAGTAAGGTGTGTATGTTCTAGTGACGTAGTGTGTAATGCGTAAGTGGGGTGTTAGCTCGGACGAAGAAGAATTAGGGGACTCTGCGCGAGTCGTGTACGGTTTATTTAATTTTGCGCATACATTTGATACGGTTATAATATTTTTTATAGGAATTTTTAATCAAAAAACTAATTTAGTTCATATTAAACAAAATTAATCAAGAACCGGTTTCAACCAATCATTGAAGCTAAGAAACAACTGATTTAATTAATTGATGAATAAGATTGTATATCAATGAATTAAGAGTGGTTTAAATATTGAGCCTTGTACGTAACAAGCAAGGCTTAAAATTTTACTAAAAAAATATTAATCTCTTTAAAACGAATACTTTACCTTTGCCCTTGTAAGAAAAAGAGCTTAAACTATCGACGGTATTAGAAAGATTTCGTTTTACAGCGAATGTTATAATTATAAAATCAAAAAAGTACCATTAAACGAAAATATAAAATTCAAGAAATAATTCGAAGTAAAGACTATTACAAAAAAATATGATACAAAAAATAATAATAAAATATAATACTGATTAGTCAATCACTCAACCCTTATTTGACACGTTTAATAAAGTGAGATAAGAATCATAAGAGTATACAAACTCTACGAGCAAATATAATTACTTTCATAAAAGAATAACGTGAATGATTGTATTATCATAATCATATTTGAACATTTTCTTAGTAAAAGTATATCCAATATCACAGTGTAGTATCTCTACAATCCTTTGTACACTATTATCAATTAAAATTTAATTAATATCAGTAATATCAAATTTTTCGAGTTTATTTTAAAACAAAGTTTGATTTGAAAAGTTAAATAATAATGAATAAACATTTATTTATATCAAAATGCATAGAGGATAGTCAATTTTTTAATAACATAAAATGTTTTGAATATTTTGTTATAAAATTCTGTTCAGCAAAAATTTGATAAAAATTTAGGTACTGCAAATCGTTAAATAACACGGTTGTACCAAAGTTATACGGTTGTATAACTTTTTATATTTTTCATTTGAATATTAATATTTTTCATTATTCATGAATGAGCTTTCAGTTTTCACCCAGTAAATATTCGACAGGCGAAAAAACAAATACGCATGTTGCAAAATTAACGAGAAAAAACATGAAATATAAATCAACCACAACGTCAACATAGATTAAAATCTACGATGATTCGATTAATCTATCAGAAAAAAACAATAAACAAAACTTCAAATAACCCATCGCGAACAAAATAACGTCACAGGAATCGAGAATTCTGAAACGCGTCCGTTTCAACGCTAACGAACGGCACCGATGCGTTTCATTCAATACATTATGCATAATTCAATCGTCGCAAACGTCGATAAACGTATTTTCCGAAATTCCACATTCATTCCGCCCCGATTCGAATAAATAACTCGAATGACCCGCGGCCACACACAATAAATTCGCCGATAATGCGCGGCCGTAATACATTCGCCCCGTGTTTGTTCGAATGCGTAAATATCCGAATTAGTCCGGCGTATGAAAATTGCAAGACGGAAAAGCCGTCGCGGATAAATAAATGGAAATAAATAGGAAAATGTACGGTGAAAAAAAAAAAAACACACGCGAGAGGTGGGTAATCTCGCAGGACGAACGGAGCCTTCGGGGCTGAGTATCGATTTCGGGAATCCCGTTTTCTGGGCGTTTTATATGGAAGTGTGGGCGGGATATCCTCTTTCCGAGTGTAAAAGGATCTGAACCAGTGATTTTCAACATTTTCCGTGCGTGTGATATGTCGGATGTGGCCTGATATGAATCTTAAAGAGCTGAACTCCGGCATAAATATCGAAACGGGCGCGTATGGATTTGTAACGTATGTGTGTTTTCCAATGAAAATACATTGAGGTACTTGAAAGAAGTGAGAATTTGAATGTAGAGGACAGGCTGGAACTTAAGATGGGTTTTTTCCGTTAGAATGGTATATTGAATACGTTTTTATCTCATCTTGTTATACACTATTATTATGACTATTGTTTTCCCCACTACATAAATTTGCAAGTGATTATGAAAAGTGATATTTAAAATCGCAATTAGTTTTTTCAAAATGAAAATGCTTCCACACATACAATGAGTGCACTGTTTTCCTTGAAATAAAAAAAAGAAACAACAAAACCATTGTTTTTCATCTTTTCTATTCACTTAATTTAACTTCACGTGAACTTTTCCTGTTCTCTTAGATGAAAAAAAAAACTAAAAGGAAAATGTGGTATAGATGTAAAAATTTACTGGGATTCTATAAAATTTCAACGTTAAAGAACTACAAAACTATAACAAAAAATTTGAAAATAGTTTGCATCTTATAAAGAAAACTTAGATGGTAATTGGCATATATAATTTTTTTTATCAAATATGGAAATTAAAAAAAACTTTAGTTACTTTTAACTACTATAATATTGAAAAATAAAAAAAATTATAGATTTGATTAACTTAAAAATAAAATAACTTGTTGACGTGATACGAGTCGATGTTCGTACACGAAGTTGACCCTAGAATTTAGCTTCACTGTTTTAGTGTCACTGTTTCGAACCTTTCGAGGCTTTCGTCCCATATTTTTAAAATATCCCCAGATATTACCATTTTTATTACGTCGGCCAGAACTCTGTGGCGGGAAAAAAGGCACGGAGAAAAAAGAAAGCTTCCCGTCACCCGTGTCTTTAATACGAAAATAAACAAAAAAATATAATTTCGATGTTTTTCAGATTATATAAAAATATATGAGAAAATCGCATTCGGTTGCTTTGAGATTTGAAAAGCTTCCTTTTCGGTTGTGTACAGGTTGATTTTTTTTTTTATTATTTGCAAAAAGAATATTTGACTCTGTTGACGGAAAACCTTACAGATCAACAACCCCGTTCCGAATGATAAATATTTTTTTTATATTACAAACCCTCATAAGCGTTCCATGAGAATCAGTGTATTTAAAATACAAAATATAAATTAAGGAACTCGCTATTTATAAATAATTAGAACAAAATAATTATTTTCCGTTATCGAAAATTTATATTGGAAACATTTTACGATTTTTTCCAGAAAATATACAGTCGATGGCGATGGAATTAAGACCTGTCACTTTTATAGTTAGGCCGGATTTATGCTACGTAAAGAAAAAAATAACGACGAAATCGAGATTCCTAAACGCCTTTCGATCCCTTTAATGTGTCCCTAAATTTGGATTTCGAATTAAGCGTCTTTAATTTCGCATTTCGACGCGCCCTTTGCGAAAACGACGTAAAACGAATTTAATGACTTGGAATCTAGCACGCGAGTCCGGATTTTTTTATTTTTCCGCAATTAAAATATGAATAATTTTGGAAAAAACCATCGTATAAATATTCCCACTCTTGTTTGTATACAAAGAGAACACTCATTTTTTCTAAATGAAAATTCAAATTTTTCATGCTTTTTTTTAAATCGCATTTTAATGGCAAATATTTTTTGCGAAATATCATATATAAAACGTTTCAACTATATTTTTTAAATTGCTCACTTTATCAATGTTTTTATGAGCCTTATAAATATTGTAAAAAAATTCAAAAACACACAACTTTCGTTTCATACAAAGCTCAATCAGTTCTGTGTGAAACATGATAGTGAAAACTTCAAAACTTTTTTTTTAAATTTCACTTCTATATGAATTTTTAATTCAATTGCAAAGTTAGCTGAAACGGCTCGAAGTTAAGCTTACACATTCATACCGCACATATAAAATACTTTGCCCGTGCAAACTTTTATTATGAACTCAAATCACACTTCAATTCACTTAAACTTTTTTACTAACCCGCAAAAAAATATTAATTTCTATATTATCATTTCCAATAACAATCACCCTGAATATACATACATACATTCAAATCACTCATGAACCCATCTCGACCCCAAATTACACAACAACGACGCTTCAAACGCCCGAACGGTCAAAGGCGACTTTTCCACCCACTCGTCCACACAAAAAGAAAATCCTCATCCGGAAAATCTTCTGAGACGGAAAATTCGAGACGGGAAACCCCCAGACGCCGCAATCCGAGGCAAAAGGTAAATTGTTAATAGTCGCAGATTCGCGTTGGGACGGTCGCATTGACTTGTTGTGTCGTTCCCATCGCTGCGCTGTTTCGCTATTGCTCGCTCTTGACCCTGGCTTGAAGTTTGTCTCTCCCGTATTCCAATTGACCTGCACCATCATCGTCATCATCGGCTTTCTTAATTCTTTGATACTTTCTGGATTTTGTTGTGATTGTTCATTGCAAATCTGAAGATTACCGCGTGCGTATTGTCACAATTGGCTTGCGTTTGGACATTTGATTAATCGATAAGTATAATATTTGTTAACCCACTTCTGCCCGTTCAGCGCATTTATTTATTTGATTTTTATTTTTATTTTATTTACTTTTATTTACTTTTATTTATTTAACTTTATAAGTTGTTTATTTATATATCGGTAATATTACATATATCAATATATTTGTTTATTTCTTTTTTCTGTTTGTTTTAGTTTTATACATTTAATTTTACTTGTTTCACTTCATTTCACTTTTACTTTATTTTATTATTTTTATTTTTCTTGCATTATTTGCATTACTTTGTTTTGATTTTATTTACTTGTAATTCGCTTGACAATGGGAAAGGGAAGGGGAAGGAGAAAAAGAAATGAGAGTGAGTCCTCAATACTAGAGGATACCACTTCGTCCTGCCCCGAGCCTATACCTAAACGCAAACCTCCCTCAGAACGCAAACCTCCCTCAGAACGCAATCCTCCCCCAGAACGCAAAACTCCTCCAGAACCCTCCACCCGCCCACAGTCCTTCGCTCATTGTCAGTCTACTCTTTCGAGTATTATTTTAGATATTATAGGGGACGCAGACAAATGGCTGAAGGTGAGTTCGTCAAAGACGGCCTCATCCCTTCATAGCGAGCTTACCGGAAAGGCTATCAGGGCCTTAGAACTGTCAGCAATTAATGAGGGTAAATTGAGTGTTTTAGAGAGCAAATGGGAGGGATCGATGGAGAAGATCCTGCAGGAGGTCCAGAAATCGCAAGGCCCTGCTTCCTCCGCTCCGTCATATGCTTCAATAATGAAGCCATCTATAGAAATTGCCCGTGAAACTGCGGAAAAAGCACTGCCTCCTCGACCGGCCATTCGGATTTATCCAATTGAGCCATCCACTCATAAATCCTCTGCAGAGACCATGGAAGCTGTCCGCCAAATGGTCAAAGCAGATTCCACAAAAATCCGAATTACCGCCACCGCACCAATCG
Source organism: Hydropsyche tenuis (assembly GCA_009617725.1). Taxonomy (NCBI): domain Eukaryota; kingdom Metazoa; phylum Arthropoda; class Insecta; order Trichoptera; family Hydropsychidae; genus Hydropsyche; species Hydropsyche tenuis. Next base: position 4,434,865 of record VTON01000001.1, on the reverse strand, counting down.
CCAACTGTGGTGCCTTAATCCGTCCTAGGACAAAGGAGGAGGCTGTAGCATTCTCCAAAAGTCCCACTTTGGCCCAAAAGGGTCTCCGCGCGGTTGTAGAAAGCGAGAAGCTCCCGCGAGTTTCTCTTCGTTACGTCCCTGGGGAGTACTCCGAACAGGAGATAATTTCCCTCACGTACAAGAACAACGTTGAAGGGAATCTCCAAATGACCTTTGGAGAATTCCAAAATAAATTCAAGCTTTCTCATGTGCATTCGCTTGCGGACGGCCGCAAGCACTTTATTTTTTGCGCCACTGCCGAAGTACGCAAAGTGCTCGCCGACGAGGGTAGAGTTTATCTCGACCTTACGTCGGTCAAGGTAGTGGACTACTTTAACGTCACCAAGTGCGGTCGATGCCATCAGTTTGGTCATCCGTCCAAGTATTGCCACCGCAAAGACGATGCAATTTGTGGTTTTTGTGGAGACACTGACCACCCAGCTGACAAGTGCACTAAACGCACAAATTTGTTCTGTGCTTCTTGTAATAAATACAAGAAAGCCGGCGGTCAACCCCACCGTACAGGGGATCTGAACTGTCCCGCAAGAATGGCAGCTATAAATCGTGAGCTCGCTTCCATTAACTATGCATTATAAAAGCATAAAAGTCGGTCAGCTGAACTGCAGACGCTCAAAAGCCGTAACGCTCGAACTTGGTGCAATTAGAGAACGTTTAAAGTTAAATATACTGCTCATTCAGGAGCCTTACTCTCAAAATTGTATAGTTTCTGGGTTTGGCGGTGATTGCTCGGTTTTCTTCTTCCATAATCCTAATCCTTCACAAAATAATCCACATCCAATTCCTCCCATGACTGCGATAGTGGTCTTCCCAAAGTCAATTAAATGTACCCTCCTGGCGAATGTTTCATCCGCTCACATCATATGCGTTGCTCTGGACCTCCCTGTTACAATTTCTAAATTTCAGCACATCACGTTTGTTTCGCAGTATTATCAATTTTCTGATAATATTAGTATACACTTGGATTATTTACAGCACGCTCTAGATTTTATTCCTGATGGTCCGCTTATAATCGGTGCCGACATCAACGCTCGCTCAACATATTGGGGCCAGGTCCCTCTAACGCTCGAGGTCGGGCGGCCGAAATATTCATAGAGTCGAACCAACTTTTGTCCTTAATGAACCTGATTCCCCGGCATCCTTCAATGGTCCTATGGGTTCGTCGCATATCGATATTACTTTGGCTAGTGACAGTGTCGTCGACGCTTGCTCCGGATGGGCTGTGCGAGAAAGTTTCTCGTGCAGCGATCACAGGTTGATCACTATGGAAATCAACTGCGAGAACAAAACTCCGGTAGTCCTCTCAGCTCTTGATCGACCATTTCGTAAATTCGTCAAGTCCTATGACAAGTTTGAAAAAAGATCTTCTGTCTAATTTAGACTATATTGCCGGTACATTTGATCCACAGGCGGATCCTAACAGTTCCGCTTGTCTTCTACAGGAGGCTATTGTTGGTGCAGCGGAAACGAGTATCGGTCGTGTATCTGCTTCTCCCAGTGACAGTCATCGACCTGTCACCTGGTGGAACTCCAACCTCAACAGATTAAAAAGACTTTCGAGGGCGGCCCGTGCCGCCCTCCGGATCGCCAGAAGGAGGGATTGCGATGAAAATCGTAAAGCCATTCTTCTGGGTAGATTCCATACGGCCGATCAAGAGTATACACGCGCAATTGTTAAGGCGAAACGAGATAGCTGGCGACAGTTTATCTCGTCACAATCGTCATGTGGTCCCTGGGGTCCTGCGTATAAAGCCATTACTCTAGGCGCAAGGGGTTCAAAGGTCGTTTGCGGAATTAAAAACCCGGAAACGGCTAGGTTCGCCTCGTCATTGAAAGAACGGAAAATTCTACATGGATCATTTAATTAGGAGGGATCAGCCCGAACTAGATACACCAAGGCAGGGAATTATTCGTCGAGAGTTGCATTCAGTGTATGACAGTGATTGCAATTCAAGTCCTCTGGCTCTGCAAGAGCTAGAGGATATTTTCAAACACCTGTGTCTATGGAAAGCGCCTGGTCTAGATCGAATCACGTCAATTCTAGCTCGCCATTCTTGGGTGGTGGCCAAGCACGAAATTTTCAACTTTTTTAAAGCGTGCTTGGAGGGAGGGATTTTTCCGAGCTGTTGGAAGGTAGGTTTATTGATCGTCATTCCCAAATCGGGTTCAAATAAGCCTCTAACGCATCCCAATGCTTACCGTCCTATAACCCTTCTCCCAGTATTGGGCAAATGCTTAGAGAGAGTCATCGCTTCTCGTCTTCGGAAAATTTTGGAGTTTTCTCCCAACCAATTTGGTTTTCTCCCGGGTCGGTCTACGGAAGACAATATCCACTATATTGTGAGTGCAACAAAGAACTCCGTTCATAAATACGTTGTTGCAGTCTTCCTGGACATAACGGGAGCTTTGATAATGCGTGGTGGCCGCTGATTCTCCAGTGCCTTCGTGATCGTAATATTCCTAAAAAAATTATTTAATATTATTCGCAGTTATTTCGAAAATAGAAAATCTATTTTGATTGCGGTTCCACGCTTCTGTCTAGACCAGCTTCCATAGGTTGTCCCCAGGGATCTGTTTTAGGTCCACTTTTGTGGAACGTGGTGATGGATACATTACTACGTCTGAATCTACCGGAGGGATGTCGTCTGCTTGCCTATGCAGACGACGCCACTTTAATAGTGGAGGGCGACTCTCAGAGTGAGTTGCTGCAGAGAGCAAACTCTGCGCTCCGTCGCATTTATGATTGGGGTTTATCCTCTCGTTTATCCTTTTCTCCCCAAAAAACCGAGGCAATTTTCCTCAAGGGGAAATTGAAACGTCCTCCGCGCCTTCGATTCAATGATTTTTTGCTTCCTTACCGTTCTAGAGTCCTCCATCTGGGCGTCCTCTTGGACGGTAAATTTAAATTTAAGGATCATGTTGTGTATATCTTAGACAAAGCACGAAAGTCTTTTTATAGAATCAGTCGCTTGGCGGGCAGACAGTGGGGCCTTAAATTCGGCCACCTTAAGTGTATGTATGTGGCCATTTTTGTATCAATTGTCTCTTATGCTGTGTCTGTGTGGAATTGTAAGTTCACCGGAGCCGTTCGCCTTGCGCTTCTCCGAGGCCAACGTGCTCCGTTGATATTGTTAACAAGATCCTATCGAACCGCGTCTAACTCGGCGTTACCGGTGGTGGCCGGCGTCCTTCCTCTGGACCTTCAGGTTCAGGTGAGGGCTGCCGGTTACTGTTTTCGGAAAAATATTGAATTAATAGTGGGTAACGTCCCTATCCGAAGAGGAGAAGACGAAACCTTCGAAGAATTTAAAAAACGCGCGTTTGAGAAAGCCCTGGACGTCTGGCAGGAGAGATGGGATGTGGCTGTGACTGGTCGGCACACTTACTCTTTCTTTCCGGATATCAGGCGGCGTCTGAGTTACACGTGGGTCGTGCCCGATCACTTTGTTTCGCAATATTTGACGGGTCACGGCGCGTTCGCTGCCAAGCTCACGTATCTTGGTTTGCGAAATGACCCTCACTGTGCCTGCGGAGAGATCCAGGACCCGGATCATATCCTGTGGTCTTGCTCTCTGGCAGAAAATGAAAGAAAGGACTTGTTTTCTGGGTTCCCCGACCGCTTGCCTACTTCCAATATAGACCTCGTTTCCTCGAAATTCGCCTTTCGTGCATTCTGCACCTTCGCTAAGAGGGTCAGTTCGCGGAAAGACATATTTCGTTAAATTTTCCTCGCCTGGCATTCCGTATGCCCCGGAAAGCAGTCCTTCGCGATTGCTTAGTTAAAATTAAATGTAAAGTTCCCAATAAATGTAAATGTGGCGCCCGTAGTTTCGCCTAGTGTTGCTGGTACCCAGCTAAGCCGGCTCAGGAAGCTGGCATAGAGTGGGGTGCATGTAACAGGCGGGATGGTGGGCTCTTATCGATTAAAAAAAAAAAAAAAAAAAAAAAAGTCGCAGATAACAGACCGAGAACGATTCCCCCAGCCCACCTCCAGTTAATGCCACTCTAATTGCTACGACACTCGTTAAATTTTCACGCCGTTTTCGCCTAGGCCTTATGACTGTGTACTGGGGACTAGGGACTGGGACTAGGCTGTCGTATTGTGCGGGATTATGGGAAAGTCGAAGAGGCGCTAGGTTTTCGTCGAGCACTTGTGTTTCGAGAGAGAGAAATAACAGACTTGTGGCTTTCTTTGGTTGATGTGTGTTTTGTCTGGGAGTCGTTTGATTTTCATTTTCAATATGATTTATTAATCATTTTTTCAGACGGGAAAATTTTATATCTACTTTTAAAGCTTCCATGTTCATTAATAACGCGATCGAAAGATGTTTGAAAAAAAATGATGAAAATATTCGAGAAATTAATATTTGCTCATAAAAAATAGCTTTTATAAATGTTAATTATGTCAAACGATGGTGATTCATATTCATTCCACATTATGTAAGAAATTGAAAAGTTTTGATCATACTAGTTATTCAAAAGAGATGAGAGATGGAAGCAAGTTTTTTCAAAGCGGTCATTAAAATTCATGCGCTTTTTAATAACTCTCTTGTTTCCATTTTATATTTTACAACGTAATAATGAATGAGTTCCCATTAAACAGAATTAATTTTTATCCAAGATAAGCTATTAAAATATATCACGTGACTTTATCATGTTTTATTTGATTCATCGTCACTTTAAAAGTTCTAGTTTCAAATATAAAACATTTAAGTAACGAAGCGTTATTTGTAAATACATATATAATATTATACCTATATATTAACATGCTTTACAAAATTTCTTGTATCGATTTTTATAAACAATTGAAAAAAGAGTTGTTAAATTTGATAGGACTTGAAGTTTCCTTATTTAGAGGTTTTTTGTTTGGAAACAATTACATTATGCGGCAAATTTCAAACAATGCGAAAAAGACCAAAACAAAACACACAAAAACACATGCAAGAAAGAAAGTGAGAAAGAAAGAAATTTCATACAGACGTTCGACCAATCAAGTGAAAAATCGTAAAAGTTTTTCTTTTTTCATCGGGTCCGTGTCGAAGGTTCGCAAAGAGGGAAAAGTTTCGGCACGTCTTTAACTTTGTGAAATTCAGAAAAACTGCGTTTACATTTTTTTCCATAATATTCACCCTAATTTCGTGTTCACGTGTACACGAGGACGGTGTTGAAAAGTTTAGATTTTTCTTCTAAAACACAATCATCCCTAGTGCGAGCGAATCTGTACGATTTCGCATCCGTTACGCAACAACGCCTGAACTTTGATATTCTCACAATTTAAATAATCAATTTCGTAGACTGTGCGTGTGCTATTGACGTTAACACCGTATGGAGACGTTGACAAATTATTTCCTCCGGAGCTGACATCGGATAAACATCAAATATTAATTAAAATTTTCCGTACGAGTGCATGCTAATCGAACCGATATAAATCTTCATCAATATACTTTCCGACAACAGACGTCTCGATCAAAATTCGAACGTTCACACGAATCACTTTTCAGACTGCCTCTGTTTAACATGCGCACGTTCGCCTCGCCTAATTCCAGGATATTTATTTGCAAATTTGCCTAACGGTTTTATAATGAAAGTTACGCGTTTGCTCGACGCCAAACGAACAAAGGTACACAAGAGAGTACCTCCTACAGTTTAGACGTTATGATGAAAGGTGCGAGGAAGGCTAATACACACTCATATAATATTATGTACATTATTGCGAATACCATATTGCGCTCGTAGGGCCAACAAAAGGGCGGATGTCTGAGTACGTTTTTGAAGCATTTACACTAAATTAAGTCAATCTTTCTCCCTCGCTCGCTGTGTCTGAGTGGAAGTTCTACGCGATATCGGAATCCGCAGAATAAATTTACGCTTGCGGTTTCGCATTTTGTGGCTTTCGAAAGATACGTCTATTGTATTACGCGTATGTGAATTTTCCGAAATAAGTACTACAGAATGGTTTCCATATCGGCACATCGAACTGAATAGGCCTTTCGCGCTTGTTGAAGATCAATTTGAGAAAGCAAACATTTGATATTTAAACCGTTCAAACTGTTCATTAATTCGTTTATATATTTTTCCCAGAAATATAATTTTTAACATTTAATAATATTGCACTGATTTAAATTTTACATTACTCATTACTTGTTCATGATTCGTTTCCCAAACGAACGATATAATTCACTCGAAATAAAAATCTCGTCGTATTTAATTGCAAACTCATAAAAAAGTTTCGCTCTTGGAAAACTTTTCAGTAATGAATCGTTTGCGGAAATGTCGAAGTGAAGATGTTTCCTTTCTAAAAGGTTCCATCTCAATATATCGAAATAAAGTTTCGATATAAATCGGAAAAAAAATAGAATTTAGTTATTCTAAGTATTTTAGTAACTTTAACATCGCATTAGATTAGTTGTATTATTTGTAAAGTTTGTATTGTGTGAAAATTTGAAATATTGTTTAGGGTTTGCGTATTGTGTTTCAATAGAACAATGACCGAGTATAATATAATAGATATTTATTTTATATTATATTATATTGTACGCATTAAGTATTTAAGCTTCAGAGATGAGTGTGGGACGTAAATTTATAGGGTCACAACGTGACCTTACTAAACATTAATCATTTTACATGATTATACCAGTATTTGAAATTAACACGTTCCTCTATTATTATTATCGTACCATGCATTGAATATTTCAAGGATGTTTAGAAATTATTCGACAGAAAATTTAATATCAAACTGATAAAATATTTAATGAAAATTGTTTCGATACCACAAGAAAACAAAACGTAGCAAATCGAATAATTCCTATCAACCTCGACACAAATAAATATATAGTCATATTGAAAAAATCACTCACCAGTACATAAACAGCAAACGGCATCACGACGACGGCAACGAGCAGATCGGCCAAAGCCAAGCTGACGATGAAGTAATTGGTGACCGTCTGCAGAGTCCTCTCTCTGTACACACTGAGGATGACCAGCACGTTGCCGAACAACGTGAGGAACGGAAATAGCACCAAAATCAACGCCCAATAGTTGTACTCCACGACGCTTTTCGTAACGGTGTCGTTATTGCACCAAGAACTGTTCAGGGCCGATCCGTTAACACTGCAGTTCATAAACTCGAATATATCGTTCCTGATCGACAGCGTGGCGTTCTCACCAAAAGTCAGATTAGTATTAAAATTATTATAGAAGTAATCGCTAAAGTCATCGACCAACATCAAAAATCCGTTCTTGGACGGCTCGTTGGACGTCCCGTTCGACATGTTCGTGTATAATGGCGTTGAACTGTTATCGTAAGACGTTTGCGTGAACTGGAAATATCTATTGTCGGTAGTCTGACTCGGTGTTGTCGTCGGCGTCGAAGTGGTCAAGGCTTCGACGCTGAACGTGCTGTTGGGCGAATGGGACGACGGGTGGTAGCTCGTGGGCATCCTGGTACCTTCCTTGAAGAGGAGCCCTCGTCTCGGAGTCACGTCCGGTTTGTGACGATGGATCGAATGCTGGGTTGAGGTGCCCTCTTGAGGGAGGGCCGTTGACGCTGTGACGTTTCTTTGTGACATTTCGACGGTGCTTCTGGCTTTTCAGCGCGCGGTGTGTTCAAGTTGAAGCATTCCGTATCTGAAATCATCGAATACGTTACGTTGTGTTGCCAATCGAATCGATACTTATGAATTGATCGATATAATTTGAAAAACACGATTTATACACAACATATTTGTTCAATCAATAAGCACTTAATTAACTTGAATACATTCGAAACGATTCATCATTTCGAAAATAATTTTTCATTGAATCGACTGATGAGATCTGGCTAATATATTCACTAATTAATCACATCCGACGAAAAATCGACCTTAATCTGAAAACGCATAAATAATTCATAACTCATAATTCGCACACGCGTTTCATGCATAATCCTCCACATTAAACGATCGACCCATCATACGTCTGAAACAAAATCAAAACGGAAAATCAGTCCGCACCCATCATGGCGCCGACCTCCCGAACGACCGCGCACCGCGGTTCGCACTCCGGCACTGAAACGGAATTAGATACGAGAACATTTAACACTTTTTCAGATGTTAATAACAAAGTTTCCTCCTTACACGCTCACATTGTGCGTGATGAGTTTTGACAGTTCCATTTCTGTCGCCGTATCCCGTATTTTCGCGATTGGGCTCGTGTCGCTTTATCGTATCACGTTTGTGTGTCGCGTATCATGTGATGTTATATTATATAATAATGCGAGTTATTAGTTATGTAATGTTGTGAAAATGTGAGGATTTATATACGTATGATATAATAGTAAGCAGCCGACTGTGATAATCAAATATCAAATTTAGCGTAGGCATCTTTGCTCGAGTCATTTGACGTTTGCGTATTTTTTTGTGTTCGGTTTTTTTTTCGATGAATTTCATTTTATCGTTAGTAGTTTTGCTAATTTCATATAATTTTTTTATATATTAAGGGATATATGAAAAATTCATTTTGACATGATTCGAAAATTTATGAATAATGGATCATCATGGTTATTGAATTCTATAAAAAGATCTCCGATTATTTTTTTTACTCACAAAAAAAATATATAATTTAAATTTTCTACCGAATATTTGTGATTAACGTTCACGTAACAAGATCCTTTCATAAAATATTAATTAAAGAATAATAAGGGAAAAACGATTAAATATACACTCCGAAAATGAGATCCGTTAATTTCCTCCAGACACACTCGACGCGAAAATCTAATTCGATCACACTTCAAATCCTTCACAATGCACATTCACCCCCGCAATTTTAACATAATCCACCCGAAAACAAATTAACATCGATCCCGACGACTCGCTACGAAAAAACAACAATACCCATCCACACAAGAACCCCCATCATTTCCACGGCATAGCCTCGTTTCGATATTGACGCAATCGAACGCCCTTCGGAACGAATGATTTTCGAAAGGTTACCCGAGGCACAAGGGTCTGCGGATTTGCCACACAGCACACATATTAAAATCGGTACGTCGAGTTCGCCCTTGCATGCATGACATGACACGTATGCGAAAATCGGTCCGTCATTACCGCGGCCTTAACAACAACAATAATAACCCTTACGGTGGAGCGAACACGTTAAACCTGGAAAACTACAGAAAGCTCGAAACGTACGTATAATGAATGCGGGGGATGCTCGATTGGTTTATTTATTTATTTGTGTGTTGAAATTTTTATGTCGATGTTGAATTTGTGTGATTTTTTGGTTGTTGATTGTTGGTTTGGAAATGCTTTCTTTACTATGGAAGCTTTTTTTGTTCGAACAATAGGTTTATTTTAGATCAAATCAAAATAACTAAAATTTTAAAAATACACACGCAAATTAACATAGAAATATTTTTCAAATTTAAAAATATATTTTGATGACGAATCAAAACTTGAAAAAATATATGCATCATCTTTTTTTTTTCAATCACAAATATTTGAAAAATAATAATATGATTTAATTGTATGTGGAAAAAATTCCACTCCACTATTACTTTATCCACTTTCATTAAAATCTTCTGAAATTGACCGCAACTTTCCACTCTCTAATATAACCATACTCGTATGCAAATCTACACATCATAATCCAAGTCATCATCATCAAATGCAACCTACATAAAGTCTATTGCAAAGCCTTTCAAAGCTGAATATTCAAATCAACCCTTGCCAAATGGTCTCAAGCCAACGGCACTCGGTCAACCATTCTTTTACTAACCGCGCTCTATGTTATTTAACTTCACGGAGGAAACCAATACGGCAAAATTTAACTAAACTTGTATTTTATTTTTTTTTAATGATTTTAATAAGATCGTCAAATGAAAAACGCGTATTTTAAGACAAAATCGTTTCGATAATGTAAAATTGAGATTAAAATAATCGCAGAATCAAATACTGAAACGAGTGAATAACTTTTTAGTTATTTAACGAATAACTCAAAAGACTAATTGGTAACTCAAAACTATGCGATCGTTTCAATCTAACGTCCATCCCACTTCTTGTTTAACTTCAAAAATCAAAAAAATATACATTAAAAAATCAAAACCATAAAAACTCCAACACAACGCAAAAAGACAAACCCCCAAAGATACGTCTCAATGAAAAATTTCCCACAACAGTCCCAATTTTCCTTCGAGACTGACCACGAAATTACACCAGCATCCCCTATGCGTACACATTTCTCCGTCCACACACCCCGTATAAATACATCCACGATTTTTTCCACGTCAGTCCGTCGTTATTTTCTCGTTTTCCCCGCGAGCGTTATATTCCATTTTTGCTCTCGGCCAACGGACGCCCGTTATAACGACGAGCGTCCCGAGAGCGCTTCGCACTGATGAAAACCGTCGTGCGTGTAATATATGTGTATATGTGTGTTTTTTCCATTTTATATTGTATATGTTGCGTCCTATTATGTGCGTTGTATATAATAAATGTCCGCGTAATGCTATTTTATATGTGCCGCAATACTGGCTGGACGTATAAATGATTTTTTTACAGTGTGGCCGCGCGCAATATGAAACATATAAGAGGGCCGTCTGAAAAAGCTCAATACGATCTGAAACGGAACGATTCGCGTCAGTTTTTTTTTTTTTGCTTTTTTGGATATGTATTTTTGGCGCGGAATGAAAAGCGATTTATTTTTCTCGGAATATATGCTTTGATTTGGAAATCGCAATGTCGAAATGGTGAAATTATTTCATATTTACTCTTGTCGTATATAATTATAATGTTTTTTTATGGAATTGAATTTTCTTTAAAAACTGAAAGGTATTGGCATTATATATTTTTTTATTTGGTGCACAAATTTTGAAGAAAATTGTACCGAAAAAAATATATTTCATGCTTCTCACTTGAAAATAATTATCCGAGAACAAATTGAATATCAAATCATTAAATTATCACATCCGCAAGAATCTTATAAGGAGAATACTTCAGTTTTTTTCCTGAAAAAATTATTAATTAAGGAGTTTAATTGCTGTAAATGCATAACTTCTCTTAATCATTGGCACGGATGCATTTAATGACGAAAATATTTCGAACATCGTTAATTACTGCTGAAATTGAACTTATCAAAAAAAAAACGAACATCTACCAAATAAAAAGTAGGTATACATACATATATACCAATATTTTTATAGCCATTTCCCAGTCCAGTATTAATTAATTGATTGATTAAAATTGAACAAATCAAAAAATATATACTATTACATATCGACATTACAAACATGATTACGAAACCAAAACGGAAAAGACCCACCCAGAGTTCTCAGACCAATAAAAAAAATATGTATTATATAAACCACCGGATTACTTACTATTCATAATTTTTTTTGATAAACGGAAAATCAATTTTAGCAAATTTACTTATAAAAAAAAACCACACAATAAAGATAACATACACAATACGAAAATCTGATAAACACGATATCCCATTCAACCCAAATAAATTAGATTCGAAACCTTTCAAACGGCAACTAAAGCACAAATTACGCTCGAACAAACGAACCGCATAAATTAATCACAAAAATTCTAATTCGAAAACCACAACAAAATATATTTACTCGATATATCGATTCCACGTCCATGTACCAAGTGTATATTTAGTATGTTCAGTTCACCCGTTTTGCGTCCTTCCACGGCTCAGTGGCCTGAACTGAACCAACATGACAAGTCCTCAACTCGCTCTTTTGGACTAAACACGTTCACAGCTACGAGATAATTAGATGTGGTTCCCGCGGGACAACGTTTTCTAATATCTATATAATATACTTTACGTCGCGCAAATTACAAAACCTCCGCCATTAAAATCAAGGCAATAGAACCGCGCGAGAGTACATCTTGTTTTCGAATTAGACCTTAACAAGCTTACCATTCGTTAATAAGAAAAATATAAATTTATTAGATTTCCCGCTTTATATACGCGTGGAAGATATTCGTATTAATTTAATTAAACCTCGCACATAAATATGTAAGACACTCCGTATCGATATTTCGTTACATTACAAGGCAACACGTGCAAAGTTTCGTACGGCGTGAAACTCTCACGACGCCGGAAATTATACGAAAATTGTTTCTACTTATATTAGCGAGGAATGATAAGAAAACAATTTTGTCGAGAACGAGACCGGCACCGAGACCGAGACCGGGGTTCATTACAATATCTCGACAAGTTCAAAGTTGGCTAAAATTCGATTTGGGCAATAGCCGGCGGGTTTCGCGCCTCTCCGACACACCTTTTGAACTTCGAATCGTATCCAATAATTGGGCTAATGTAACAAAAGGGCGCCGCCTATAATTATTTGTTCCAGGAACTATAATATGGCGATATTGTTCGAGGGAAAGGTGGCGATGGTTAACTTGTGGGCGATGAACTGTTCGACTCAATTACGTGTCGAGTTATTACTGAACATCATACGAGATATTATTAGATTTATCTTTGTTATTAAGAGTTTCTTTAACCAATCATTTTTTTACATCATGACCTTTGTATAGATAATTGACCTTTATTTCCATTTAATTTTAAAAATAGATTATTATTAAAATTGTGAATTATTCATATAATCATACAAAATCCGTTGAATGATTATATCTAGTTAAGATCTGTATTACAATAATCTAAAATAATAATATTATAACAAATTTATTCTTAGCTAAATAGATTGAATTCAACAATAAACATTCACATTCGTATACTAACCGAGTTACCTATCACTTAACTTTCGATACATTCAATAAAGCCAAACCATCAACAAACAATTACTTAAACAAATTTAATTAAAACCAAAACTCACACTAATTACAAGAAAACAAACTCAACCATACGCAAATATCCAGCGCAAACTTTTCACGCATCTCGAAAGCAAATACTTGTGTATACTTAATAAATCATAAATTTTTGTACAAGACCAATATTTGATTTCGGTCCAAGTTTGAGCACCCCTGCACCCGGGGACGATACGATACGATACCGGGTGGATATAAATAATAGCGTCGGCTCTTGCCGAGTCGTCCACCAAAGTCGGAGAGACTCGGGCCAAACTCAAACAAGGTTAAAAATTAACTCGAACAGTTTAAAGCTTCATAAAATGGCTCCACTCCTCGTGAACTGCTTTCGAATATTCGGAAACTTTGCCAATAAGCGGCAAAGGTTGCTTTGAGAATATTTAAACGCGAGTGACGAGAGCCCATTGTCTGTTTATTATTTGACGACGACGGAGAAATTTCGAGGAATCGTTAATACTTCAATGGCTAATCACTCGAAATATCCGCAGGTTTTGATTGCTTCCACGAGTGCGGGGACGGATTGTTCTGTGGGCATTTTCGCGATATATTAAAAAGTTGTATTGATTGTTACGTACTTTGGTGTGTTTTTGATTGTTGCATATTTGATTTAGTGATTTTTGAATGGGTTTCATGATCACGTGATTTTTTCCGTTGCCGACGATGCATTGTTTGAAATTTTCCGATGCACTAAACACTCTTGTCGTGTTTGGAGAATAGTTAATGGTTAATATTGAGATAATAAAATGAGATAAAGTTAGTGTAAATTTACTTACAAACACTATGGTCTACGAAAATATCGCGACCTAACGCTACGCGAAAGTATACTGCAGATAATAAAATGATTACGGATTACATATTACGTATTATTAAATAAATGATTACGGAAATAGCAACGGATTTTTTTTCAAAACATGAATTCATTAATTTAATTTGATTGTTTGAAAAATTCCAGTTCAGTCATTATAAATGATATTTTTGCATTTCGACTTTTTTTCCTGTCGAATAACATCAAACATTATAATGAAATAATTTAATAAATTTAATAAAACAGATTTCAACATTGTTTTTCCCACCAATCAAATGACAACACATGAAAAAATTTTCCGATTTTTTTTTTATGTCTTTATCGTCGAATACAATAATTCGTTTCCTTCGTCAAATTAAAATTTAACAGCAGACTGTTTTAAACTTTATATAGAAAATAAATATAATAACTTACTACGGGAATTAATGGTTAGTTGAACACACGACAATCAACGTTGACGCCTCACGTCTAACTAACCCCGAAGTTACCCTTTTATTATTTTTACCAAAAGTAAATCTGCGAAATTTATAAATTAATTTTGAAACTTTGCTAAAACATACTAAATTATATATTATTATCTGAAAATTGGTAAATTTTCATAAGTTATAACGATAAAAATTAATCAAATTTTTTGCAAGTTTAGTAAAATTATTTTACAAGAAATTTCAAAATTTAAAACGATTGTTTATAACATACTTAAACAATATAAGCCAATTTCCAATGCGGTCATCAACTCAACGAAACTCCGACCCTTATCAGTGTACACTAACCGACTCAAAATAAACACACAAATCGAATCAAACCCATCAAAATCCAATCAAAACCATCCCAGCAAACCCCCGCATCATCCCGCCATCAAACCACCAAAACCCCCAAAAAACATGCACAAAATAAAAAACTTTTCCGGCCAAACTCACCGCCGCCAAAAACTCGCAAACTCGCACGTGCAAACCCCCCGCGAACCGCAAAAATCAAGAATCCACCGACCGCGAACCATCAAACGGCGAGAGCGTCTCCGGCGGCGCTCCGCCCCACGTGCGCCCTCGAAAGTGGCGCGCTTTGAGCCCCCGTGGCAGCCGGTGGCGGAGTCGTCGGGGGCGCGTCCGGCGTCGGCCGGCCACCGCAGGCCCACTGAGGGCGGAGGCGAGGCGCGCGAGCCTGAGCCCCCGCGGGGGCGCGCGGGCATGCGCCGCAGAGAGAGCCCCCCAGGTGTCGCGCCCTCACCTGAGGTCCTTTGGGTTGGATGTTGGATGTTGGTGATGGCTGGTTTTTTTGGGTTTGGGGTTTTAAGGGAAGAAATTCGTGTTATGTCCGATTTTTTCGCTTTAGTATGGTATAAAGATGAAAAATTTAGGTAAAGGTGGCAATTAGCTTAAGAACGTGTGGGTGCACTGTGCTGTCAATCCGCACAATTTCAATAAACAATCAAGAAATTCGCGTTGTAGAGTTACATCCGATTCTTTTATGCGCGGTTCCGAGATGACATGAATTTTCACTTTAACATGGTGTAAAAATAAAAATTTAGGTAAAGGTGGCAATTAGCTTAAGAACGTGTGGGTGCACTGTGCTGTCAATCCGCACAATTTCAATAAACAATCAAGAAATTCGCGTTGTAGAGTTACGTCCGATTCTTTTATGCGCGGTTCCGAGATGACATGAATTTTCACTTTAACGTGGTGTAAAAATAAAAAAAATTAGGTAAAGGTGGCAATTAGCTTAAGAACATGTGGGTGCACTGTGCTTTCAATCCGCACAATTTCAATAAACAATCAAGAAATTCGCGTTGTAGAGTTACATCCGATCCTTTTATGCGCGGTTCCGAGATAACATGAATTTTCACTTTAACATGGTGTAAAAATTAAAAAAAAATAGGTAAAGGTGGCAATTAGCTTAAGAACATGTGGGTGCACTGTGCTATCAATCCGCACAATTTCAATAAACAATCAAGAAATTCGCGTTGTAGAGTTACATCCGATTCTTTTATGCGTGGTTCCGAGATGACATGAATTTTTCATTTTAACATGGTGTAAAAATAAAAATTTAAGTAAAGGTGGCAATTAGCTTAAGAACATGTGGGTGCACTGTGCTATCAATCTGCACAATTTCAATAAACAATCAAGAAATTCGCGTTGTAAAGTTACATCCGATTCTTTTATGCGCGGTTCCGAGATGACACGATTTTTTTCATTTTAATATGGTATAAAATTTAAAAAATTAGATAAAGGTGGCAATTAGTTTAAGACATTATTTATGCGGGAGCACTGTGCTATCAACCCGCACAATTTCAATAAACAATCAAGAAATTCGCAATTTTTAAAGCTTTTTATTATTTCATTTTAATATGGTATAAAAATTAAAAAAATTTGGTAAAGGTGGCAATTAGCTGAGGAAAGTGTGGGTGCACTATGCTATCAATCCACATAGTTTCAATAAACAATCAAGAAATTCGAGTTGTAAAGTTACATTCGATCTTTTTATACGCGGTTCCGAGATGACATGAATTTTCACTTTAACATGGTGTAAAAATTAAAAAATTAGATGAGGTGGCAATATTAAGGTGGCAATTAGCTTAAGAAAATGTGGGTGCACTATGCTATCACCCTGTACCATTTCAATAAACAATCAAGAAATTCGCGTTGTAGAATTACATCTAATCTCCTTATATTCGATTCCGAGTTAATACGGTTCATGGAAGGAGAACCGATTTTTTCACTTTAATAAAGTATAAAAAGGTAAAGGTGGCAATTAGCTTGAAAACATGTGGGTGCACTATGTTATCACCCTGTACCGTGTCAATAAACAATCTCGATAAAATCGGAAAAACGATGAAATATGAAATCTATTTTATTAAATATTCAATGTTATTCGACTGCAAAAAAGTCAAAATACGAAAAAATCATTTATAATGACTAAACTGGAATTTTTCAAATAAATCAATTCATGATTTGAAAAAAACCGTTTGTCAATTTTATTATTATCTCAATATTTACCATTAACCATTGTCCAAACACAAGTGTGTTTAGTGCATCGGAAAACTTCAAACATCGCATAGTCGACAACGGAAAAAATCACGTGATCATGAAACCCCATTTAAAAAATCGCTAAATTTTTTTTACATTACACATTGTTTAGGAAGTACATTTGGATAGAAGTTCTATCAAAATATGGAACTTATTTCCAATTTTTGTATGGTCACCATATATTTTTTTTACGCGGTAGTCTCTGGAACGTATCTCCCGAGTAAAAAGAGGATTGGGTGTATTTTTATCGGTTCTAAATATATTTTATGCTTCGGTTTTGTGTTCATATTAAAATATTTTGTTGTACAATGTAACAATTTTGTCTGTAAAAGGCGACTCTTTAAAACTACGCATAAGTGAATATTCTCATTTAAAAAATACTATCATAAAAATGTACAAATATATTATTTTTCATGGAGTTACCATTTCTAGGAAAATTTTTGTTGTATAACATATGCGTTATACAATATCATATTACTGTGACAATTTTGATCGCAGAATTTGTCTGAAAAATGGAATCTTTAAAACTACTCATAAGTGAATTCTCAAGTTGAAATTTCTGCTGAAGTTCAATGATAAATGGTGTGGTAAGTAAATGGATAATTTTATGATCTTGTATCATTTTTCAATTGTATTGGTTTTTTTTTAAGTTTCTTGTGTCTAGTCACTAAACAGCTGATATTAGTGTAAGGTGATCTTTTTTATTTAAAACAAGGACATTTTTAAATAAAAGATAAAAAAAAGAATCATAACCATCTTTTGTGAAAATAATAAACCGTTCACAATATTTATTATAAATAAATTACATTAAAATTACAAAAAGTGTACCAGTTTCATCTCACGATTACAAGGACAGAGACCCTAAAAACCAGTACTGTACTGGTAAAACCAATACGGATGGTCACCTTATATTAGTGATTAAAAAAATCCGTTCTTATGATGATAAGGTTATGTTTGATGTTCATGATATTGAAGATGATTATGATTATGTGTACGTTCTTTCTTTATTTTCTTCTTAGAATTTTTTTTACACCCAATAAAAATTTCATCTGAGGCAGTTTATATGGTTCTTGATATTTTTTTTCTACTTATCTGAAGGGATTTAAGTATATTTATGTTTTATTCTTCTTCCTCCTTTTACATTAAAATTTCATCATTCTTTGTAAAAATCTTATTGAAAAGATAACGTTAAGCATTTATGAATGTACAGTAATAATTTCTTATATAGAAAAATGGAGTTCGCTTTTATTATTTTCTTTAATAATTTTTAAACATTTAAATATACGTAATATTAATTAAAAATATTCAAATTCACAAAAATACATAAATATGTTTTAGGTATTTTTTTCAGTTACGATCATTAACTTTTACATTTTATTTCATACAAAATTATTTTTCCCTGCATAAATTTTGATACGAATCGCTTTATATGACATAAAAAAGTTGAAATCCGTATATTTATACGTGTCCATTTCGTGAGTCAAGCTCTCTGATAAAAACATTACTATATTTTTATAGCATCCTCTTCAAATAAACCATTTTATGACTAATTTGCCGATCGTAAAATCTCCACAAAAACGTAATAAACCCACTTAGCAAATCGCGCAAAACAATAGAACATGTTTACGTGCACAAATATTACATCTTTGTCGTTCTAATTAATCACCAGTATATAAATCATCCCAAATCGAAAGCCGATCTTCCATTTCCCGACATTTTTCCATTCGAAATCAACAAGTCGCGCCGGCCGTATTTTATGAATAAATTTTCCCGCCCGAAGACGTTCTTCGTCTCATCTGATATTTCGCGTTATTTTTCAATGTTGTGCGTCAAATTAGCCAAAATTTCGTCTCCGTCATGGTACTGCGTAATTTTTCATCGGCGCCTAATGAAAAAAGTTACCGAAAAACGGCCCGTTCAATTATTATGGAGATTTTCAGCGAGTGGCCGTAGCGATCTCCGATGTCGCCGGAATAAAATATAAAAACTAACGTAAATATTCCGATTCGTATTTCTGAAGATATAAATTTTATATTTATTCATTCCGGAGTCGTTTATTTTGTTTCATAGCGCAGGTGTTCCGTATAGCGAAGACTTGTTTGTACGAGTTAAACTTCAGCATCTGAAAGCGAATTAATATAATTTCGTATGATAATTCGATGACCTGAATTTACTGCAAGATTTGCAAATTTAATAGAACTGGAATTAAACTGAAGAACAAGTTCAAAAGATAGTTCCGAATAAGAGATAATACAATCAGAAAATTCTAGCGAAATATAATTTAATTAGAGTTAACTTGCTGAAAAATATACGTGCCCGAGAAAATTCGAGTCCGCACACACGCACATAAATACCTTCTAAGTTCTCGTGCTACGTTCTTATAACGTCAGCCTCGGGTCACACATGAGGGATTTAAGGAGGACGAGGGTTAAATGTCAACGGGTCCAGAGAACCAGAAGACAAGATCCTGGCTGCTCCCTTTCACCACTCAATATAAACCGTAAACGCGTTTACGAGCCGGCCCGAGAATTATCCCGGAGAAAATTCGCACCGGAAAATTGTAACGGACGCCATTTTTCAGATAGTATTATAAGTGCGAGGGCCGCAAACAAAGCGTCCCCTTTCGTCTCGTCAAAGGCGGAAAATATCGAAAGAGCCCTCTAATTAAGCTCTGCATTATTAATTCGTTAATCATTTTCGGTATCACGAGCTCGGCCCCCGTAATCTGATTAGTGCGAGCTGTATGAAAAATTAATTAACTCTCGCCCCGAAGAAGACTTATCGCCGATCTCTGCCGCTGCCGAACGAAAGCCTGTAGTCGGCGATGTCGTATAAAAGTTTACGGCTACTCGTTTCTGATTATGGACCGTCTCCTTTTTCGACGGAAATTTCCACGGGAAAGAATAACGTCTCGACATTCGCGGATTACCGAAACGAACGCGAGCATAAACTTTTCCATTAGTCGTCGCGTTTTGATGCGCGGAAATTCATTAGGAGTTTCGCGTAATTGGGAAAACGTCTCACCTACGAAACGAGTTTTAATACTTGGAAAATAATCGAATCCGTTAATTTTCATCTATTTATTTTTTATGAAATTTCGATTTCAGATTTCAATTGAGAAAATTCGTTATTTTGAAAAATAAAATGAGAGATGTCTATCGTCGTATTTGTAAAGTTTTTGAAGAATGTTTCCGTTATCGTCGTATCAGTGTTGCGGAAAAATCTCACACGATGGCGGCACCTTAGCGTTTCTGGCACGCCCATTGAAAACAAGTTTTTCACCCGTCATTCCCGAAAGTTCGACCCCCAAATCTATGAAAGACCCAACGAAACATAAACCTCTTCAACCCCAATGACTGACAACTCACAACATACACCCCCGAGGACGCGCCGGTCCCGAAAACGCGCTTCGCACAGCCCATATTGCACACACCGACGAAATGACATTAGCGTCCTACTCCAAACCCTCGCATACATATCGTCATCTCTTTCGCGCGCGTTTTCAAAAACCGAAACGGCACTAAATCTACGAGTGCCTCTCAGCGCTGGTGTATCGTATCAGCTGACAACCAAAGCAAAACAGAACGTCCGCGCTACCATCTTGTCAAAACCGCGCACGGCGGCCGCGACAGGGCCCCCGCCGGAGCCCGAGCCCCCATCGGAAGAGCTGAGCCTGCTCTGAGGACCTGAGTGCACCACATCGACGGCTGCATTCGACTCAGGAATGCGTCTCTTTCTGTGACGTCATGAGCGCTCTCGTACGACGCGACGGCCAGTGTGTGTGTTTTCCTTCATTTTCGCACGGTGTCCTGCTGCGGACGGACGGCCGATGACTCGGGACGGAAGGCGCATATCCTCACCAGCAGTTCCACATTCACCGATTTCTGAAAGGTGAGGGTTTGGTGGAGGTTTTCCTCGCGAGCGCGGCCGCGTTTCGAATTGCGCCATTTTGTTTCGCGCTCGACCTTAGTCCGGTGTTGTGTGCGTTTTCCGTGCGATTCCGAAGAGTTGACTTCGTCGCCCTTGAGGCTGCATCAGGTTGTGTAGTGTTGACATGTTTCCAGCGCACGTATGCGTACGCGTAGAAAGTTTTCTCTCGTTTGCGGACGGCACAGTTGCGGACCTCGAAATTTTCCCAACAATCAATTATCTCCGGCCCAAATATTCGATGTTTAATTCATGAAAACGCGGAACAACGGATAGCGATCCGTTTTTTTCGCGTAAGCTCGGCGACGATTCGAAAGTGATTTTGCCTTGTTTTCTGCGTTACGTATGAATATGTATGTGGAAAAGCGTTTGATAAACCCGTTGACCTTATATGAGATCGTTACGAAAATGATCCCGATTCGTTTCGACTGTAAAAATCGTCCACATAATTAATAATCGCCAATCTATTGTTTGGTGCAAGGGTTGCGCAACAGTTGCATATATTTTTATAATTAAATAATATCTATGTACGAATTCTATAATGATCGATGACATTGCATCACCTTCAAAGATGCACATTCCGGTTGTTGAAAAAGTTCAAATTTTTTTTTTGAACTTTCGACTATATAACCATTGTTACTAATACAGGAAAATGACATAAAATCAAAACTATTAAAATTGCATTTCATATATGAATCATTTCAATATGGCCGACGCTACGGGTCCCATCAACAGTTGGCGTGAAACTTCTCGTTTCCCGATCGCTCACCGCCGCTCGACAACAATCTTGACCTCGATACTTTTTTCATAATCCGACTTGGACAACCCTGAAGTGCATACAAATTAGCGTCAAAAAGAGTCTCCATCTATCGACAGCGCATAAACACGCCCGACGGCTTATCACCGCGATAAAAATACTCGTCATTTCGTATACGTAATGATTACGCTTTTTTTTAACATATTCCACTCGGGCACGTCATCCGGAGCCGATGTACGCTCAAATCGGCGTCTACAATTAGCCGGGCGAATTCTTCTTTTTGCAGTTTTTTCCACGCGCAAGGCCAAATATGCCGGTTCCGATCTTGCAGGGGGAAATGTCGCTAAACAATTGTGACTAACCGCTCGTTTATCTCGGGAAAATTGGTGCGAGATAAGATGGATGCGGTTGGTTTTTTTTTTTCAATGTTGGCCAGTTTGTTTTTGAATTATCGCTAAAACGGGTCATCGCGCGGAATTGGGTAATTCGCGCTGTGTGTTTGCGCGGTTCGTGTAGATGTTCGGTAATCGGATAATTTTAGATTTATCGCGGTAAAAATGTTATTATTAGACGGTTTCGATCATTGTTGTAAAAAACGGAAATCGTGAGAGTGTTTAAACATTGTCGTTCTGGCGATGTTTGCGATTGTTTTTGAAGATTGCAATTATCATTTGTAAATAAATTTTTGAATGAGTGTTTTATTATCTCGTGCTTAAACAGTGAATTATTTTATAACTTTGCATACCACTGTCGCAGTCAGGATTTTTTTTTTCAGAGGAACCAATACATAACTTTTTATATGTATACGATACATATGTATATTATCATATATGGTGTTGTTTTTCTTTTATGTGTAATGTGTACATTTAAGTCATTCAAAGAATTTATTCACGATTGTGTGATCTTTCTCGTAATTAATTACAATTTTCAATTATGTTTTACATTTAAGGGGGCAGGACCCTCATACCCCCCCCCCTCTAACTAGAGCCATTTTATTTACAATTAAATCACTATGACTAATATAATATCACTATCTTCGATGTAAAATCAATTAACATCCAATAAAATTTACGACATCAAACGCGCGAGAAAACCACGCAAATTTTTTTTTCAAACCTATCACATTGCCACGTCGTCGTTTCACACATCGATAATCGAATATAAAACTTTTCGCACACTGCATTTATTATACATTGTTCCAATTTGTTTATTTTGATTTATTTTCCCAGCAAGCTCGCATTTCGACTTGCATTGTAAAGAAATTCTCTAGATAAGCACGTAACCCGAGCCCGCGCACTAAACGCGACATTTGCAACAATCCGAACAAACATCGGCGACATTCTGCAAAACATTATCGAAGGCTTGCACATATTATATATTATTTACATAATATAATAATCGAGAAAGCGGCGGTCAACGCGAGTTCGCGAACTCTCGCTTTATCGCGAAATTCGCACAAGTGGTCTTGTTGAGATTCGATCCCTCGCGAAAAGCGAATAGTTTCGAAAATTGCAGTTTTATTTTGTTTTTTTTTTTTTTGAACGGCAGTATTGTTCACGTACGTTGCGGGTTTCGTACGTGATTTTGTTGCATTTTCATTATCCGAGAATAAATTCAAATAGGGTCATCTCGCGTGTGCGGATTTGCTGGTGCGAATTGTGTAAATTTGCTCGTTCGTGTTGTTTTCTTTTTATTTAGTCGCTTGTGTTTACCGGTCGGGTTTTTAAAATAAAAACTGATCGTTTTGATGAGTGTAATGGTGGTTGTTTTTTGTCAAGGGTGTTGTTGTCGTTTTATCGTATGCACGTTCAAAGTTTATCGTTTATGTAGCTTTTCGCAATCGAATGTAATAAATTGAAAATTTATTCAGTATTTAACAGTAGAACTTCCATTATACGGATTAATATATTTTTTAATAGCAGATTTTAATTTTTTTTATTATTTGCATCCAACAATGTACGAGTATATAAAGAAATAATACTGACTCATGGCAGACTCGACTACGAGAGTGATCATGCTAAAACCTGACAAGAACGTTATTTCTAAATAAATGATTTTTTCAGTTTTTCGGTAAGTCAATTCTAAATATGATTCGGTGTTCGTGCTCCGTTCATCGTCGCAATCACAGAAGTTTGGAATACGCATTGACAAAATGGGTTATAAAAAAATAAACAAACGCACCCAGTGTATAGCTTTTTTGCCAAATAAATAATCAGAATTAACTTAATGAAAAAGAGAAAAAAAAATTATCTTAGAAATAAAACTCTTATCCGGTTTTAGTTTGATCACATTAATTCATGTGCACTCGTAAAGTCGTAACTGGTATAAGTCAGCATTACACAATAGTCCAAAATTCTAATAGCTGAGGCTACTAAAAATGAGTTTATTTTATTTTGAACTTGTGAGATAGACTTCTATAAAGTCATTCTCATTGTCAATGGTGTTCTACTATCATTAAAAGACAAGTTGGATATTATCAATGTTTCGAAAAGATATGCTTCGAAACATTTTTTGTCGATTCCCAAACATTTGTCCAAATGACACCAACATATATGAAACTGGCACACACTAACAGTAGCACATAAGACCCTAGAACAGCGAACATAGAACACAGTCCTCGAAAATTTTTGCAATTCTATGATTAAAACACATTGAAAAGTATTAATTGAATTATTTAAACATCTGAAGTCTTCCCATTATCCTAAATCTTGTCGTATGTGCTACTGTCAGTATGTGCCAGTGTCGTGTGTGCTAGTGTCGTTTGGACAAACATCTAATCACCTTTGTATCTAATAAAAATGGTATGGCTAATTTTTTTTTTCGTTGTCTCGATTATCCGAATTTTTCACTTTCCAAAACATCTCAATCCCCGTTCAGTTCGGATAATCGAGGTTCTACTGTACATTATAAAAACATATTTCACATATTCAAAACTATTACAACCTAACGAACAATATCTATTCAAACAAGGAAAATTCGTAATTTATCAATCGAACAATAAATAAAAAGCTTATATAACGCATTCGAACATCGTGTATGCGCTCTTTATATTCTAATCCAAAATGCACCCCAATGTGCACGTTCGTAGCCAACCACACCATATTCGCACCTACGGGGCAAATTGTGCAATCATACGAATATACATCTTATGACCCGTTTTTTAATGACTAGATTGATATCGATGGTAATCAGTGTGGCGTTGACCACCAGGACGAGTCACTCATTCTAGCGCTTTCCTCCGGCGTGAAAACAGGCTCTACTTCGTATTCCCGTTCTTCCTTCTAAAGTCCAAGTATTGTTGGGAAACTTTGTTTTTTAATAATATCAAAACGTTTTCCATTCATAAAATTGCGTAATTTTATTAATTATTAAACTAGATTTTCAATTCATTTTTTTTTTCTGTAGTGTCATTTTTTTATTGCGTAATACACATGTGTTATGCTTTGTTTATTTAATTTAAATTTTGATTGTTTTGAAATAATTTTTTTTTTATTTTGTTCGAAATTGACCTATTTTTTAAAGCTTTTTATTTAAATTATGACTCATATCCTTTAAGGCTTGTATCTCTTTCGCGCTGTTGCTAATTGTATGTAAGTGCCGTACATCTACGCTGCAATTTCTTCTGCTTTCCAGTTCTTCCTTCCTGTTCTAACGTTTATATTCAGGTATTGTAAAAAAACATTTATCAATTTATTTTCATGTATCGATTACTGAAAAAAAAATTTTTTTTTTCTTAATATAATCAACATAAAAAGTTCAAGAAAACTTTTTATTCGTTTATCTATATCGTAAAACTTTTATGTAATCCGAATGCACTTCTCTTTTTCAACCTTTTTTTCATAATATTATCACAATCGTGAAAATCTCTCACGCTTCCGAACGGCCCCTTCCACTTTCGAATAAACATGCACTTTTACGACTCATCACTGATGTATTTTCGATTCGAACGACATTTTCGAATCAGCAAACATTACAAAAATTTTATTTAATTCATCGCGCTACACATTCAATTCACAATTCGATAATGCGAAGCGTTTACTTCTCGAACTATTTCACCATACGCGCGGCCGCCATTTTGAATCCGACAACAACTCATCGCGCCCGCAAATATTATCCAACGAAACGGCATTTTTATTCGACAATTCAATCTTGGACTCTTTGTTACCAGTCGTTCGTGTCGTTCAAGAACAATCCGCGTCCCTTATCTTAAAAATTTCCGTCGATTCGTAATTGAAAATCGGCTCATTTCAATGATGTCATTTACGAAAAAAGCAGTATGTATCTCAATAGAAATTGTCTTTATACATACACGACTCATCGATAAGGTCGAGATATCGCACGCGACCAATAATCGCATCGCCGTTTAGTTTTAATGACATGAATTCGAAAAAATTTCGCAATCCGTTACCGTGCAACGCTCGAAGGAAGTGACGTTCACTTTCGTCGGAGAGAAAAAACGGTGGACGAGCCTCCGCACGAGTCACGACCACGTTGTCCTTGAGGATCTGGGTCAAGGACGAGCGTGGTTAGATCCTCATGATCCGTTGATCGTTTTCGTGTATTCTGTTTTCGCAATTTCGCGATATCCAGGTTCGTCGAGGTCGGATTTTGTTTTGTTGCGTCGATTTGTTTTTCGTCTACTGATTAAATATGAATCATTGAAGTTGATGTTTTATTGAAAAATCTGGTTATTGTCGGTGGTAATGTGGTGTTTTGTATTATATTTTCGAAGATGCGCGTTGAACGCGATAATTGGCGATTAGAGGTCAATCGGAGTTCGTGTGAGAAAGGATTGTTTCATTATTCAATAGTCACATTATTTTATCGCTGAATTGTTTGCAATGATTTTGTATCGACCATTTTTTTTATGTAACATTTGAAACATAACGCGTTTAATTTTCAAAGAAAACAAATATAGACTTGAAATTATAATATAGCCTTGTATTTTATCTGATATTCGATCGTCCGTTGGAAATATGATTACAAAACTAAATATTTACACATAACAAATTCGCAGAACTCAATTAAACACATCGGACTGATGAGCTCAAATTATAACAAAAACACATCCTCATCGAACACCTCATAAATTCCATTTCAGAACATATCCAATTTCGAACACTCAACAAATGCACAGATTCGCAATTATTTCCCATGGTATATTAATTTAACAAACATTTCTCGGAACTGACACATGCACCATTATGAAACAATTCAAATATTTGCCGACGAAGATGATCCCAGTTTTCGCGGCGGCGGTGTTTTCGCCATTTTTCGCGTCGGAACGCGTTTTACACCTGTTTTCGAAACGGTTCTCGATTTAGCAATCGTGCATTTTCATGCACAAGTGACTCGCCTTGCACTTATAAGTGCATGAAATTCAAAATCGGCGTTTTCAATTCGGATCGTGTTTGAAAAAAAAAGGTTCGACGGATCCGTCGGCGTTTGTCGCGTCATATTAAATATTTATGTTAATGTTAAAATCGTGAAGTAGATTACGCTTTTGTAAACAGTTGGTGTAAGCGTTGGGTTGAATGGTGATTTTTTTTTATTTGTCGTTGGTTCGATGGTTGACGTTTTATGGGATCGTTGCATTGGTTTGCGTTTGAAACTTATTTGCATTTTTGTTTGCGTTTAAATTATCGTTCTCGTTCATGAGACGACGCTATTCAAAACAAAACATTTGTGCAAACATTAATAATCACTCTCCCATTTCTTCGACCGACAACGAAATCTAACGTTTCAACGCGTCCAGCTGATAAGATTGATATTCATATTTAAAAATAAATTTTTATCTCTTTATAGAATTTTCTTCAATGCTTCAATGAATACTGAATATTTACATTCAATCGCAACCTAGATATGTGTATTTCCGTTAGCATTTTTCCTTCAAATAATTAATGTTTGTTTAATGGGTAATGTGCCGTTAACACAGTCAATTACCATCCGATACAACCCGACTACTTCCTGATAAGAATTTTTTTGTATTTGTGATAACGAAAATTTTTGAAAATATGCAGATTTATGTTATTTTCGCATCAAAATTTACAAAATATTTTTTTTTGTTCAATTCTGATTATTTGACACAATTGTACCTTTTTTATATTGAAATAAAAAGTATTATTTGAAAAAAGGTGATCGTTGATCAATCGACGTTATGTAATCGCTGTTTACTTAGTAAGCGTTCATTGTCATAAACGTCGAAACGATTCGCTACTAAATCGCATTATACTGCAATAGCCTTATTATATTTTTTGCATTAATAATTCGAAATAAACTCATAATAATTATATTAATTCAACGAAAATATAACAAGTAAACATTACTTGCAAATATTATTATTATTTTCTTGTACAAACAATATCATTTATTCTTAAATATTATACTGATTGCGATATATTCACTAACATCCTATTTCCAATTACAAAATATCACAATTTCATTCACAATGTGGAAATCTGCACGAATTCGCATAAAATATTTGCTCGGTGTGTCAATAGCGACTGAATCGTTCGCGCACAATACAAATATTGAAACTGAACTCCATTTCGAGATTAACCTGTGTTAACCCTGAACATTCGCTAAATTTAAAACAGAAGTACCCGTTCTTTGAGTTTTACCGTAAAAACTCGACGCACATACACAACCCGCCGGTCAACTTCGAGATAATCCAGTTGCAGTCAAACATTCTTTTGTAACGCCACAAATATGCCGCGCAACGGTTCCTTTCGAATTTTCCGATCGATTGTGTACATTTTTGGAAATTCTGGACGTTGGAAAATCTATTGTCGCGTATGGATTTTTTCGGTTTTGATGACTCTCTATGGCGCGTGTTAATATGTTGTGGTTTCGGCTTATCGGTCTGGTGCGATCTGCCAATTGTTTATGTAATGTGAATAATGGTATTTATTGTCTTTTCGTCATTACCGTTCGCGATAAGAATATATTCTGAAATCTGCTTTTTGAGTTCTCGAAAAATGTCGATGAATCATTTCGTATTTTCGGACGATTGTGTTTAAAATGTTGGCTTCGATGCAATATGTTTTATCGTCCCTTAAATATTGACGTTGTGCTTTTGATTGTTTTAATTTTATAATTCTTTTTCAATTGTGATGGTTTGTAAATAAATTTACTTGACATTCAATGATAGATTGCATTGAATAAGATAAGCGTTATCTTGTTCTATTAAATATTTCACATATACTATGTATTTTAATGACATCGTTATCTGTATATGGTCACTCAACTCTTGATTATGTCAAAAAAAATCTGATGTTTACATTTTTAACACAACTTATTGTTGACCCATAATTGGTTTTTTTTTCTAGATTTTTTCCATCACATAAGTCATCATGACAGAAACCGAAAGTGTCCCAGTGCACGTCCTCGAAAATAATAAAGATGATCCAAAGAGTAGTAACGATAAAAATGGGACAGAACCTCAGAATGTTGCTAGGAGACCCATGAATGCATTTCTTATCTTTTGTAAGAAACACCGTAGTGTGGTTAAAAAGACTTTTCCGAATTCTGAAAACAGGTAAATTATTTTATTTAGTTATTTTTCATAAAATATGCTATATTATAATAGTTACTTATAATGTGTACAACTTGCAGAGCAATTACTAGAATACTCGGCGACTGGTGGGCTAATTTAGAAACACAAATTAAAAAATGCTATGTAGATCTTGCAACTCAAGTAATTAAAAATTATAAAGCATTACCAAAATTTTCTAATGATACTAAATTATATTGTTATATTATTCTATATTGAATCATATTGTTTCAGAACAAAGATGCGCTTTATTTTGCTAATCCCGATTTCAAATGGTATAAACTTCCTGCACCACCATTAAAAACTTGCTCTACTCGACCATCTAATCATAGTACTTCTCTTGTTTATCCTGATGATAATTCCAATTCGTCTCACGATTCTTGTGACATGAAACCGAAGCATACCAACAATAACCACATCATAAAACCCAACTACAACATGCAGCCTTCTTCATCAAAAATTTTTTTTGAAGATGACAAACCAATTTTTACTCCTGGAAAACTCGCTGATGAAACGCAAATGGGTAGCTTAAATAGTCTTATGAATTGTCAAGATAAAAATGATGATGGTACTGAAAAACCTATGGATACAACAAATATTCAAACTATAAACGAAGATGCAATTGCAAAACGTACCCATTTAAGTTGTAAAACTGTTCCACTTCCACCTTTTAAGAAACGCCGATTTTTTGAAGATAGTTTTTCTGATAATAGTTCTGAAATAAACAAAACATTCAAAGACGAAAACGATGGCAAAATAAAAAATGAAACTACTAAAATGCAAAGATTACAAGATGAATTGTCAGAAACTAGTCGACATTTCAAACTATTAAACAGTTCTTCTGAAAGTAGTTGTATAGATGATTTCCATTGTGGAAATAACATATCTCCTAAACTCTATTGTAAAAGGGAAGAATCTTCAAACGACTGTGATAACAATGATTCTTATCAAAACTACTCTGTAAAATCATCATGTCATAAAACTAATAATATATTTGAACATAATTTTGATGAAGCAAATAACAATTCTCATGAAAATAATTATGAAAAATCAGATCATACACGAAATGGAAGATCTTGTAAAGGAAAACGTTATAGAGAATTTATGAACACTGGAGGTTTAATAGTTAACAAACGGACTAAGAGAGACCATGATGATAACAGAAAACAAAATACAGATGATTGCATTGCAACTACTGACAAAAAAGAGAAAAATAAACAGATTGAACCACTACCATATGAAAATATGTCTGTCTCCTATTTGGAAAAAAAGAAATTACCTAAAAGTGCCTGTAAGAATGGATCTGAAAAAGACATTGATAATACTTCATCTAATGAAATAGGAAACAAACCTTTTGTAGCCCCTGATTTTGATCTAACAGCGAAAATTAAAGAATTGCCTTCTTTGAACTTTGAAGAATTTTTAGAAAGAAAAAGAGAAAACAAGAAACGCAAAAATGGTACCAAACTCAAAGAACCAAAATTTGAGATAGCTAGAAATAATAATCTTTTAAATAATAAACAAAACTCAAGCTCTATCGATACTAATAATAAAGAACCAATAGAGAATAATTATGATTATGGTTTAAAAAGAGAAGATAGACTTAAATTGGCCAAGGAATATAAAAATTCAATCACAGGGAGTAAAAAAAGAAAACCCAAAAAAATCAGTATTACTAGACTTAATATTGATTCTCAGATCACAAATAATAATCCAGAAAATTTAAACGCCATAAACAATTGTACAAATACTGTAGAACCTACCTCAACTCCAATTATGACCGACCAAATTCCCATAAATCAATTTGATATGAGCGCGCTAAATACTTTAGCCGAAGTCGCTGCTAATTTACTTTAATCTGTTTTCTTTAATTTTAATTATTTATATATATATATACTAGTTTTAAGAATAATATTTTATTTTCAGTAATTCTATTGATACCAAAATGTTATTTTTTAAGATTTTTAATGTATTTTACTAATATAATATAATATATGCGAGTCAAATTGTTAGTATAGTAATATGAATGTTATTGAATTTGATTGTTGTGTGTATGCAATTCGATTGCAGTTAATTTATGTAGTTTTATTAAATGTGTAAACGTATGTATGTATTCCCAGGACCATATCTTCATTAAAAAAATTGATATTTTTAATATATATCCTGCCTTACATTTATATGATGAAAATTTCACTTCTATACAACTATTTTTACTAATATACATAATATGCATGTAATTTAATATTTTTCTAAAATATTCATATATGGAATTGATGATTGTGAGATAAAATGATTCAGAGTGTGTCTGAATGTATTATGAACAAATCTTTTTATTTTTTTTTATACACAAATATTTTCTGATAAAATTTCTTCATAAAGCATATTTGTTTTAAAAATATTTTATTCCATCTACTCTTGTTATCGAAAACTATTTTCTCTACTTTAGATCTATAATGATGTGTTAATCACTCTTAAAATATATTATTAATGTGTTAATCGAAATTAAATGTTGCTTTGTTTAAATATTTATATGTGCGGATGTTTGTTGAAATAACTATATAAATATCAAATGTTCGATCTATTCAATATTATATGAGAACTTGATAAAATCGATTAACTATATATTTTGTATTTTTAATTACTTCCTTTTCTCCATCCTCCATTTTCATTATCCTATTAGTTCTTTATGTGATTAAATTAAATCATCTTAAAAATATGTAAACCATTAATTTTGCATTAATTATGAATAATATAAAATTAATTTTTAAATATTGAATATTCAATGAAAAATTTCTATTCAACTTACAATTAATTTTATAAATTGTCTTGTGGAAGAAAACAATCTTATACTATTCCCTTTTGTTTTACCATTAATCACATGAGACAAGTATTTACATTACGAAATACAACAGCTTTTCAACTTCGTCAGCAATTGCACATATAACCACTGATGCATTACCTTATAAGTATGTTGTGTTATGATTATTGCAAAACATTTAAAGTGATAATACTAAAAATAAATTCGAGAAAATAATCGGAAAATGTAAAAAATATGAAAAAATGAGAATTTTTAGTTTTGATAAATTAAAAAAAAATAGGAAATCGATGTTTTGATGATGGATATTGGCAAATTATGGTTTTACCGAAAAACCTAAAAAATATTTGAAACTTTTATGACGAAAGCTAATGCAAAATATTTTTTTTTTAGTGTTCCCACATTCGCCATGTTCGCGTACGTTCAAATAACAATGCTAAATGTAATCATTTAACCTCAAGACATTTTGAATTTCGAAATAAAGAACATTTTCAATTTTTTTCTAAATTCAAAAAAGAACAAGAATAAAAAGGGGACAATATATTGGTCACAGTATTTATATTAAAAATTCACAGTATATATCAAATGTCAAATAAAACGTCAAATTCGCAACAAAATATCTTTTCGCCCGACAAATAGTTGCTAGTAGTAAACTTATTATAAAAACTAAACATTAGACCCAGTGTACATTGCAATGTACAGTAATTTGAATGTTTTATTTAGTTGGTAGTTAGTCCCTGTCAAAGCTAATGACAAGTAACTGATTTTGTAAAGAAATCAATTACTTAACAATGTTTTGAGATGATCTCATTAAAAAAGACATATTTTATTCCACCGTATTATAATTCGAGATTGTGTATTGTTGTTATTAAACAAATAGTCATTATAATATACACAATGTGATTGATTTCCATACGAAATATTATGCAAATTAAGAATATTTTGATTTCAGTTATGTTTTATCATTTTTTTTTGTTACTGAAAACTTTACTGTGCGAAATGCTAAATTATACTGCTCGAACTGACACCATTATACTGGGCCGAATATTGGTACCCAATAAAAAGCTACAATATTACGACTATCCTTTCCAATATACGACGGTTGGCAACCCTACGTTCAGCCCGTACTGCGGATCGCCTGTGCCGCGTAAGCCGCATCCGCGTGTTTTTAAATTTATCAAATTGGACTTACACAAACTCCAAAATGTCTTTAAATCTGGTGATGCGTGTCCATCCCATCGTCCTCTTCCAAATCGTGGACGCGTACGAACGCAGGAACGCTGACTCTCATCGTGTCATAGGAACACTCTTGGGTACGCGACATAACCTCTAAAACATATTGCACACTAATTTTACTCTCATTATTATATTTCTCATCAAATTTTCAGGTTCCGTCGATAAAGGTACTGTTGAAGTCACCAACTGTTTCTGTGTCCCACATAAAGAACACGCAGATCAAGTTGAAGCAGAATTGAACTATGCTATGGATGTATATGATCTAAATAGACGTGTAAATTCTACTGAAAATATCGTCGGTTAGTTTTGCATCGTTCATATATGCACATTTTTGCGATTGGATTGTTTTGTTTACGATGTTGGTTGGTTGTAGGTTGGTGGGCGACGGGAAATGAAGTTACCAATCATTCTTCGGTAATCCATGAATATTATGCCCGTGAGTGCCATAACCCGGTGCACTTAACGCTAGATACGAGTTTACAAGGAGGTCGTATGGGACTCCGTGCTTATGTGTGCGTTGCGCTCGGTGTGCCCGGTGGTAAATCGGGTTGTATGTTCACACCCATCAATGTTGAAGTCACGTGTTATGAACCTGAAGTGTGTATTTTCATCTTAATTTTTATTTCAAATGTGTATCCTTGATTTATTTTTGATTTTTGTTTGTTTAGCTTGTTGGTCTTCAATTGTGTCAAAAAACAACAGGTTTGGGAAATAATAACAGATCTAGACAAGTTCAACCGATGATGGATCTCGCTCAAGTTGCAGAAGCTTCTTCGAAACTCAATCTCTTATTAGAACAAGTATGTTGACTTATTTTATCTATTGACCTTGTTAAACGTTATTAATTATGTATCTTTAAAATTATTTATATGATCTTTTAGGTATTACAATATGTCGAAGATGTTCTCGCTGATAAACAACCGGCTGACAATGCTGTAGGGCGTTCTCTTTTGGATTTGATCAATTCGGTACCTAATATGTCAAACGAAGAATTTACGAATATGTTCAATACAAATATTAAAGATTTATTAATGGTGGTAACTCTTTCACAACTCATTAAAATCCAACTTCAATTGAACGAAAAACTCACTCTACTTACATCGATATAAATTCCATTAAATTAATTATTACTATAATAAATATTCTAATTTATCTTTTTATACAACAAAAAGCAATTTGTCACAATTTTTGTTAGAAAAAATATATATTCTGAAACAAATATTATCTTTGTCAATTGTGAACTGTCAAATAAATTAAATAAAAATACATAAAATATGTAAAAACCATTTTTTTGTATCTATATTGTATTTACAGTATTTATAAATTATAACCATATGAAACATAACTTATTTGTTTATGTACACTCCTTATATAATATTTATTTTATGTGTTCAAACATTCAACAAAATCTGCCATCTTGTAAAATATTTATGATCTCGCAACTGAATGATGATATTTAGGCAAATATATACCACGTCCGACTTTCCATGGATCTACATACTTAGACAAAGGAATCCTCAGATACTTTGGCACTGCAATATACTTGGTCGTAGAACCTGCACTGATCCCTGGAGTTCCATAAGGAGCGTTCTGGAATATAGATGCTGCCCGTATCATGTGAGAGCCATAGGGTGTAACTTGAACCATAGGTGTTCCAAATGATGACGCTTGTATCATTGGAGTTCCATATGTACCATATGAAGCTGCTGTCTGCATTATCGGGCTTCCATATGTACCATATGAAGCTGCAGTCTGCATTATCGGAGTTCCATAAGACGCAGCTTGGATGATAGGTGATGGGATGTACGATGGCATCGGTTGATATGGATGAGTGGAGAAAGTGGGCATTGCTCCATAATTATAGCCGACTGCGTATAATCCTCGTCTGATACTCACTGGTGATGCATCCATAGAATTCATCAAAGTGAAGATCATTAAAATCATCTGAAATTTAATTTAGTACATATGGGGATTTTTTTTAATTTACAAATGAAACTAACCGATTCCTTCATTGTGAATTGAATGATGTGCGCAAACGAATTGTACAAGTGGTACTGATGGTTTCGTCTAAAATATTTCTTTTTATATGTTGCATGCAGTTGAATATTTTCAATGGCGATAGTATCATTTTAACCAAGAAAATTCATGTAGGAAGAAAACATGCATGGAAAACACGCAATACGAACGGTTGTTGAACTAACTTAACAAGACCGATACAACAGTCAATGTCTTTCAAAAATCAAATAATTAAATGGGATTAACTTTGAGAAACTCAGTGGCGAAAACTAAATCGATTTTTCAGATACCGGACGTTACCGAAAAAATACGGAAAGCTTTTTCAAAATCGACTGTTTTTGTTCGATCGTTTATGTCGGATCAAAATAACCGTGAATTGAAAATATTTCAAGTTTTTCGTTGCACAAAGATCAATTTCTGTTAAGCCTCGATTGAACAATTCACGTTTCATTAACAGTATGTTTCGTTTCGTTAATTCATTCACAGTAAAACAGTTATGCGATAACGTAAATAAATCTTTTTTTTTTTCACGTAATGTCGTGTTTCATTTAACGCACACAATCTCGTGCTGCATTAGAAAATATAATGTTTTTTAAAGAAGTACCGTTTATTCCAAGACTGCCTGCAAATTAAAACTAATTAAGCAACACAACCATCAATTATAAGTTATTAATTAGTTTATTTGTTTCTGTAATTGCTCATGATTGAATTCGTAAATAATTCAATATAACCTTACCTTATTATCAGGACCAAATTTACCTATAAACTTAACCGAATGAAGCCTAGGATCTTCAAATCCAGGCCAAAAAAATCGATCAATTGTTTAGAGGGGGTTGGAAAGACTTTGTAAGTGGCACATTTTCATCAAAATCCGGCCCTGCTTACTATACAGTTCTTTCACTATTTTAACAATAATGCATTCGATTGTGATATTTATCCGCAATCGTGCAATTCAATTTCCGCATCGCATTTCTTCGGTATGGTTAACGTTTTAGCGGGTTTTATCTCGCATTTAGCAAAACAATCAATTCGCTTTTCAACGCTTAGGGAATATCATCGCGTGCATGTTCAGTTAAAAATTCAATAAACAAACGTATAATAAACATTTTGCCCCCATCTAATTGTTGTGATGTAAACGTGACATATCGTGCAATTAAAATATCTCCCGAGTGACATTCATTATATTTTTCAATTGTGCATTTTTCGAATGACTACGAAACTTGCACGCATTTTTTTTTTTTCATTATTAAATGACTCACATTGTAAAATAATATTAAATTATGCAATTCTGTGATATTTTCTATTCGTATTCTGTATATTGTGCAATTTATCAGAGTTTTATACGATTCTATATAAAAATTTTCTTCGATTGTTGTATAAAACATGCAACTTCAGTTTCCTTTCTCTTATCACAATTTCTTTCAAAAAAATACCGGCAACTAAAGTTCTAAACATAATTTATATCATATTGACGCATTCAATAAACTTCAGCAAAGGCAGATATTAATATTTATGATTATTGTCAATCAATGCAAGCTTTATAGAATTTTATTACTATGTTATTGATACGAACAAGAATAATCATGAATTCGATCACTTACAAAGTGTACTACAGCCTCAGGTCATTTATTTATATGAATTCAATTCTAACGGATTTAAATATAATATAATATTTCAAATCTCTAAATAGAACATTCATATAATCAAACGTTTACTTTAAAAACATTTTTCGTTGCACAACCAGCATTCAGATATCCGAAACCTCATTCTTTATATAGAAAATAGACAAAATCTGCAACCTAATCTAACCTAATAGTTAATGGTTTTATCCACTCGATAACTATAACTCGATTCGCGAGATAAGGCACTAAAAACGATTGACGTGGACACATTTTCCATACGCATATCGGGTCAAGCGTGTGTCCATTACATAAAATCGATCGCTTGCATAAAACCTTTTTCGTATAGATATTAAACACATGCGAAAATTTTGCATACCGTTCCGATTGATAATTGTTATATGACCTTTGCTCGGGATTGCATCCATTGTTTCCACGGTGCTCGGATTCCTCTCACTTTCGTGTTTTAGCACAATTGAAAGTCTATTTATATTTTCCGTATACTTGTATCCCATTCACAAAATAAATATCACGACTTCTGAGACGCCGATTCAAATTCGATCCCATTATATTTTCAGGCTGTGAAACAGTCGTTGTCAACTAGTTAATTTGTCGTGGATGGTTTGAAATTCGATGTATTCCGTTTTGTCGTATCTGTTAAATGCTTTCGTGTAATTATTGCGACCTGAATATTTAAAATTTTAAATGTGCAACTTAGCGATTCGCTTCAATTTTTTTATGTCTCTGAGTAATAAATTTCGCTTTCAAAACAACATGTAATTACATTTTGAAATATGTTTAACTTATTCAAGAGTGGAAAAAAGGTTTTGAACGACTTTGATTTAGTACGTTTAGTCTATAAGGGACAAGAAGTTCGTTGCACAACAATAATACCTAGGGCTATTTAATCCGGCATTGGTTCGATTTATAAGTACTTTCAGTACAATTATATTTCAGGAATAATTATTAAATAAAAATAATTTAGATCGATATCTAAATCTTTCAAGTCAATTAAAACTGATTGAATAACATTTCATGTACACTATGACGGTTCAATTTAGCAAACTACCTATCGTTATCCGACATTGTACGTGTGTTGCAAATTTTACATATAAAAATACGATGTTTCATCCTTCACACTCGCCAATCGACCATTGTTCATGAAGGGAATCGTGCATCCATCTATCATATTTAATAACGATCTAACAAATGAATTTTGCAATGAAATAATAGTCTAGTTCCCAGCCGTGCATTCTCGAAGTGCATGAATAAAAAATAAACAGATTCCATAAAGCGTTAAGAAAATACACCTACCATAATGCAAGTTTGTTAAGAAAAGTGGAGCACGTCCGAGTGGAAGGGTTACGACGAGGGTGTGGTCGTACGTGTGCTGTAACGATCAGATCAGCTATATAAAGGTTCAGTTGGTCCACTCATGATCATATTGTTTCCAAACAGTGGATACAAGCATCTAGTTGCCTTCAGAACAACTCGAACAACCCTCTCAAAGTCAAGATGAAGTCTTTTGTGAGTTTGATATTTTATAAACTACCCCTATTGATAGTTTCCCTTTAAAATCGCTTCTCGGCCTATTACCTAAGAACAAAATGTAGTTTCCCTTTAAAATCTCAGAAAAGTTATCAATTTATTTTAACATATTAAAACGTGCGTGGTGTTATTTTTCTTCTACTGTAATCAGAATTCGAATTCAAACCCATCTTTTAATTAAATTAATATTTTATAATGTCAAAGACTTCAACTCGTTTATTATTATAATCTATCTTAAACGCATAGAGTTAAATAACTCGTGATTTAGTTAATAGATGTTATTAACCTGAAATTGTTTCTACATCGGCTGCTTCAACGTTATTTTTTTATTATCATAAGGATTTTTTTAAAACCTCCAATAATATCAAAAAGTTCTAATTATGCATTGCATGTTAAATAGGTTGCACATGACAATGATAAATTACAATTACAAAATTCAACAATATTTCCTATTTCATTAGGTGTTCGTTGTTGCTCTTATCGCTCTCTGCTCTGCTTCTGAAGTAGAAGAAAAAAAGACAGAAAAACGCGGAGTCTTAGGTCTCGGTTACGGCTATGGAGGATATGGAGGAGTTCCATATGGAGGATACTCGGGATATTCAGGATATTTAGGATATGGACATGGACTCGGTTACCCAGGAGCCTACCCTTATTCTCACGGATATGCTGCTCCCGCCATCCACTCTCCAGTCATTGCCAAGACCGTTGCTCCAATAAGCTATGCTGCTCCTTACCATGCCGCCCCAATCATCCCCAAGACAATCGCTTCCCCATTCGGATACTCCTCTCCCTACTTGGGATACAACCACGGATACCCATGGGTGCACTAAATTCAACATCTTATCCCACTTTTAGCATCATTGGTATTACCATCTTCATCTGCGCGGTTGTTCATGCATAATATTGTACTTTTGTAAATTAAAAAAGTATCAGTAATAAATTTATATCATTTCACATAATATTGAAATGTTTTTTTATATAACCTTCACACCTACATAACAATTTTACGAGCTTTTCTGATCGGGTTAAATGGAATTATACTGCTGTAATTTGTAAAATCGTGAAAATTGAATTCAATGTTGGAACCGGACCGCACTTGACCCCATTTTCCGAGTTTCCCAATAAAAGTGATCCATTCGCACAGTGATTTTGCAGTTTTCTGCTTTGCGGATACAGTTTTGAAATCGAAATCGAACCGATGACAACTGTCTGGAAACGATAAATTTTTGCGATTGGAAGCAAGCCGTTGAGCAAAACCAGACAAAAAAAGCACTTCACAATTTCGATAAGGAGAAATTAGTGTACTAATTCGGCAATCATGCGTTTGATTTGCCTATTTATAAATATTCTCGAAACTGCTACACTGTAACAAGCTGAATAAACATACATAAAATTATCGGTAAAATAGATAATGAAATTAATATTGAATATTTTTTTCAACGTTGTATAAATATTTTTTCACTCATATGAATTAATATTTTAAAGAAAATCTGAAAAATCAAAACCTCTCGTTTTTTAATCAAAATATTAATAGGACTGTTTGTGATATGATAAATAATTCAACTCGCTTTTTTAATTTTTTTTTATTTAGAATAATAAATATAAAACAAGCGTTTTCCCGCCAATCATCCAAAAGCGACACAAATCACAGATATTCATTCTTATTAAGAAATACAGTCAACCCGTAAATAATGTGCTTATTTTGATTCCGAATCGTGGTTTTGTCATTTTTTATCTGTTTCAAAACCATCGATCGGATCAAACAATATACATTATATAATACTGTTATTTAATGTGGTTCGATTATACAGTTATTTTATCTATTTACACTATGGAAAATTCATATTAATTTTTAATACTTTTCTAAGAAAATCCTGCGAAGTTTCCGTGAGGCCTTCTCAAAGGCAAATGTTGTCTCAATGAAAAATGATTACGGAACCTTTCATTATGCCTACCCGGAAATCGTTGCTGCTCTGCATTTCTGAATCTATCATTAATTTCTTCGAAGGGGATATTCGAATTCGGTTGATAATGGTAACCTTGGTGTTCGTTGTTGATATTAGTGTTATCTGTAGGAGCGAACTTCGTTTCATCTTCTGGCACAAACTGTGGTGGAGTTGGATAAGGAGCAGATGCAGTAGGATTCATCGGAATCCATGGATTTGTATCAATTGGTTGTATTCCGTTTCCAAAACTGTCAATGCTTTCGTCTTGTTGAACAGGTGGAAAGATACCTGAATCTGCAGTGGGAATAATTGTGGGACCTACCCCTGGAAAACCTGGTCTGTTTATAAATATAGGATTTTGTCCAAGAGGAAATTGGCCTACACCTAAAGGAACGTTTGTTGGAGATGGTCCTACTCCAATCGGGATATCAGAAGGAGTTGGTCCCACTCCCAATGGAATATTGGTTGGAGATGGTCCGACTCCAACAGGTATGTCATTACTTATTATTGGGAAACCTCCAGTGGGCGTAGGAGCTGTTGGAAAAAGGCCAACTGGACCAGTGGTAGGTCTGATACCAAAAGGTGGATTTAATGGTGTTTGTGGACTTGCTGGAAAAATGTTTAGCGGGCCACTATCTGTCGGTGCTATGTTGATGGGTATTTGAGCTGTTGGAAAAACTCCGACCGGAGTAACGGTAGGTCTGATACCGAAAGGTGTTTGTGGACTTGCTGGAAATATATCTAACGGAACTCTGTTTTCTGGTGCAAAATTGATAGGAAAATGATGGATAGGTGTTTGTGGACTTGCTGGGAAAATGTCTAATGGAACTCTGTTTCCTGGACCAATGTTGACAGGGAAATGATGGATCGGTACTTGTGGAGCAGTCGGAAAAACCCCAAGTGGAACTCTATCTGGATGTACATCATGTACTGGTATTTGATTTATGGCAAATTGTTGTTCTCCAGGTAAAACTCCCAGAGGTATCCTCGAAGGTTGTGCTACATTAACAAATTGTGGATGTATTACATTGCCGACTGGAAAATGTGGACCAGTTGGTACTACGCCTACCGGAAATTTACCAATTCCAACTGGGGATGGTAATACATTGAATGGAATATTAAAATGAGGAGCAGTATGAACAGTTTTGATGGGTAAAATTGGTTGATGAGCTATCGGAACAAGTGGTGCTACATGAGCGGTGTTAACAACAGGATGCTTAGGAAAAGTGGCAAAAAATGACGTGTGCAATGAATTTCCTGGTCTTATTATGGATGGTGCTGGGCCAGTTGCAACTACGGGATTATGAAATTGAACCAATGGCTTAGGCACAAATGGAATTGGAGGCCGAGCTAAAGGCACAACATGAGTCAGTGGTGGAGCTGGTGCTGGAAAGAAAGCTGGAGCTGGGAAAGCAGCTGGAGCGGAGAAAAAAGCTGGAGCCACATGAACAGCTGGGGTAGGCACTGGTATCGCTGGAGCACTAATAACTGTTTTGGTCACTGTTGGAGCCTCTGGAATATTCGGAGCACATTTAACTGGCCATTCTGATTTGATTACAGTCGGATGAATATGAGTTGGATTTTGATTTTGAAACTTCAAACCATATCCTGGATATGGTACTGGTGGATGATGACCGACTGGGACAGGATATTTCAATTGTGCAACTGGCGCCCTCACAGGTATTTTCACACCCAAAGGCAGAGAACGCACCGGATAATCGACAATGAACGGCTTCAAAATCGAATGCTTCACTATCGGGAAGTCATATCCTTTAGAAAACGTCGGGACAGCTCCGAGCACCCCCCGTTTCTTATGCGACTTCCCGAAAATTCGATCTTGAATCTCGGGCGATTTCGATTTATTCGAGTCCGCTTGCGTGGAATATATGACCAGCGCTATGATTCCCTGAAAATACAACATTCTATTAATCTA
This sequence comes from Hydropsyche tenuis, assembly GCA_009617725.1. Lineage (NCBI taxonomy): Eukaryota > Metazoa > Arthropoda > Insecta > Trichoptera > Hydropsychidae > Hydropsyche > Hydropsyche tenuis. Next base: position 4,392,813 of record VTON01000001.1, on the reverse strand, counting down.
CACTATTTAAAAACACTTCACTGTTGTAAAAAACACTAACTATAATGAACCACTTCATTTTGTTTCCACTTCCGGACCAGAATGCGGAACTGTAGTCACCTCCCTTAGGTTTTGCAAAGTATGTGACACTCTCTATTCACCAAGCTCTTATTTATAACAACCGCATGATTAAATTCACGGATTTCACCTGGTCGAAGAAGGCATCGTCCGGAAGGTTGGGTGGGGTCTTCATTCGGTTTGGCTAATGGACTATGATATCCAATCAATATTCTGATCGGTTCACGTGTACTGATTGACGATTCAAGCTTCGTTCACCAGCTATGCAAAGAATTATGGTGATGCGTAACAAGGTGAAAGAAAGAGAAATGGACACCGATGACTTGTGTACTAATGGTGACGAAATTTAAAGTTCATCATGTGACCTCATAAGTTCCTTGTATGTACACATTTTTTCGCAATCTTTTTATGTTGTCAATATGTAGTTCAGTCTTGTTGTACGCGCTGGTTTTCAATGATCAATAACTTCGAGTGAAAAATATCATGCTCAGTAGATGGATTTAATAATTTATTGTTAGCCATTTGGCAGTTAATGGTTTTGAGTATTTAGTATTGAATTACTTTCCCCTTATCACGTGTGTTAATTTCAAATTACGTATTTAAAAATACCCGTACTTTGAATGCTCATAATTCGACCTTATGAAGATGATGTTTACACATGCTGTGTTTGATGATGATGATTTTTATATTGTATTTATTAGAAATAATAAATTGTTTTATTATATAAATGTATATGACAATTTAATGTCAATTGTAAAAGTTACAAAAAAATTAAAACTTTATTAATTACGAACAAGAATAAAAATAATGCAATTTATCTAAATACTATTATATTATATTTTGACTTTTGTTTTTTTCACTCTATACTCACATACATAGCATAATATTTCAATACATCAATAAAAATTTCAAATATTTTTGCGATCATTAGACGAATATAATAAAATTATATTAAATTTTTGCTTATGATAAAAGCGCCGCCTTATAAAGACAAGGCCAATGTCGATGTCATCGATGTTATCAAAGTAGCACCATATATTGTTCATAGAAAAAGAAAGTCATGAACATACGTGACCATCGATATTACTTTCGACCGCACTGCGTATGCATTTCACTGCCCATAAAAATATTCCAAATAATTTTTGAACCCTTTCAAGGAGAGTGCATCTATTCCAAAAATTTCAACTTACATTTACCGTTAAAATTTTATGAATAATTACTTAAATTATGACCTTTAATCTCAACATCGTTATCTCAACTCTTCCATATTCAAACAGTCTAAAAATTATTCACAACAAAGAACTTTGAACTTTGACAAACATTCATTTAACCATCATGACGCAACCACCATCAATTCATCAACATGATTGAAAACGTTACCGTATCTGTGGACACAACACAACAGACCAGCCACCATCGGATGGCCACTTTCGACGAAAATTCGTCGGTTCGTGACTTTTCAGACTTCCGAGTGCATCATTGATCGTCACCTGAGAATGTCCAAGAATGCCTGGTCGCGGCTTGCAGAATTTTAATGGTGTACGAACGTGACCGTCTGCCATTGTCGCTTTCGTTTCGACGCAAACATGCGAAAACTGTCACCATTGCCAATCGAACGATCTGTTTATGTGATATATTGTCGAAAACAACATGAGCTAATTGTAATGTAAAAAATAAATTAAACTATTTGCGTGTTGCAAAGTAATAAGTCGTTGATAAATGTAATGGTCATGGTTATTTTTTAATAAATATATAATATAAATAAAAATTGAAAGAAATATATATTAATGAATATGGTTTTTACTAAATTTATTGCAATCTTAATATTTTGCGGCGAAGCAGCAAAAAAGCATTGGAAAAGTTTTTGTTCGAGTTTTCGTATTGGACTGTTATTGAAAAGTAATTGTAGATATGACTTTTGTTTACAAAAAAAACTGCCTTATTATTATTTTGACCTCGGTACGCTATTGGTAAATTGGACAAAGTGAAATTAACAGTTGCGCAATATGTGAATGTGCGATTTTTAGTGCATGTGACATAAAAAGAATGCTAAATCACATGAAAGCGCACAATGGTTATCCAATATAAATTTGCAATCGAATGAAAATGAAAATGAAGATTTTCCTTTAGTTTCATGAGGAAAAACACGTTTATATTCAAAAGGGCACTAATGTAATTTAACTTTAATTATTCAATAAATGTCTATATAAATATATTTTTCCACGAATAGAATTCTTGAAATACATATAATCAAACGACAATAAAACTTATTGAAAAATATTAAATAAAAAATTGCAGAAAAAAAATCTTTCAGCATACGCAAACGAAACATTTCATATTTGCCAAGTTTGTTTTTACATAGCGGGTAGAAAGTTTCAAAGTCGAAAATACATAGACTAGTTTCGTCACGATCATATGAAATTGGTCAATCCACGCAGAACAACCTAATTTGCTGAATAATTCATGTTACAAATAAGCAAATGCGTTTGTGCAATTCGGGACTGTAATATGACATTACGTATTTATCAACTTACGCATTTTATTGGCTCAACAGTAAATACCAATAGGTGCCGCTTCAACATTTCCATACATAAAATTGACCAATATAATATTTTAATTAGATCGTGATTGGAAAAATTGCAATTGATTATAACAAATCAATTAATATGCTTCGTCGGTGGAATCGCTTTTCCCCTTCTTTTACAAATTAAATGTGTTTTTATCAATGACATCGCTTTCTATATAGTTTCAATATGTCCCGTAACGAGGTCGTAATCATAAACGCTTTTCAAATTTATAAAATTGAATACATTTATTATTGCTTCGAAATGTATTTACAGTGCAGCACGTTACTGTAAATCAAGTGCGTTACAAATTACACTTTAAGCGTTCATTGACAGCTCGACTTCACAATATACAATTTATTCTCCGGCAACAACGAGCAAATTTGCTACTTGTTCCGTTGCACCAAAAAGACTGTTTATTGATAGCCGATCGGAAGTCAATCAAGCGAAAACCTTTCAGCCCAGAAACGACAGTTTTTATATGCGAAATTATGGCATCGACATTATGCAACGTCGTCTAGTTTCACGTACATTTCTTCACGGTGCATTACTCTGCCGAGTAAAACTCAAAAGACTTTATAGAAACGGTGTTACTCCGGCGCGATCCGCTTAGCCGCCAGGGTCCAACTCCGAAAGCTCAGACTCTTAAGATGTATAGTCGATGAGTGGTGCAACATGAAGTTTTTGATCATCGCGACTTTTGTGATTGCGTGCGTTTGCTCCGCCGCAGAGACTGAGTTCCCCAACGAAGATGTTGAAGATGTCGAATACGCCGACGATCCGGAAGCTCCTGTTGTGAGACAGAAGAGGACCTTTGGAGAATTTTTGTTTAAAGGATTAGCTGATTCGTTGGGATATCAAGTTGTTCGAAAACCGGCTGTAGTGCTACAGTTGACAGCGGCTGCTCCGTCTCCAGCCCCTGCAGCTCAACCCGCTCCTGCTGCACAGCCAGCTCCCGCTGCTCAACCAGCTCCTGCTGCACAGCCAGCTCCTGCTGCTCAGCCAGCTCCAGCTCCACAACCTGCATTAACATTGCAAATATCTCCAGCACCTCAACCAGCAGCTAAAGCTCCCGCACCAGGGCGTCAACCTGCTCCAGCTGCACCTACTCTACCCAGAGAAACTATAGTTACGAATTTTTCGTTAAATTTTAATTGGAATAAAAATATTCCATCTTCGGCAGCGCCAGCTTCTGCAGTGCCAGCTTCTGCGCCTGCTCCCGCTCCCGCTCCTGCTGCAGCCCCTAGACCAGGACCTCCAAATAAAGCGCCTCCTCCACCACCACCACCACCACCTCCTCCACCGCCACCACCTCCACGTGCTCAACCTCCTCCACCACCTCCACCGCCACCGCCACCTCCACCGCCTCCACCACCTCCAGGGAAGAATCCTTTGCCTGGAAGCAAGGTATCTGCGAAAGCAAGACAGCCAAAAATTTACATAGATGCCTTTTATGATCATGGTGGTGGAGTGACTCAAAGAATTGCAGCTGTGGACGCTGATGAATATAATCCTTCTCCTGCAGAACCAGATTACGATTATCAAGAAAGACAAAACCCTCAACAAAACTATCAACCCAACGGTGATTACGAAGAAGATGAGGAAGATAAACCTAGAAGACAACAGGATTACGCAAATTATGATGATGACGAACAACCTGTGATTCGACAAAAACACTCATACGACTCTAGACCAGACAGAAGCAAACAAGTTGTATTGAATGCTGAATTCGGAGAGGCTATTAACAATTTTTGGAGTAACAAAAAGAATAATCATAATCCAGCTCAATTTACTAGTTTTGTATCACACACACCAACATATGTGAATAACGGTAGAAATCCTGGAGCTCCAGCGCACTTAATTGCTACTTTAAGTCCTGACGAATATATAGAACGATTGAACAACATAAAGCCTTCGAGTGATCCGTTTTATAGAAAAAGTGAAAACGGTTCGCCGTTTCAATCAGGCAATTCATATAACAAAATACCCAGAGCGGAAAAAAGGAAATACAACGAAGCTGAAAAATTCGATTTCATCATCAACGAATTGAACAACCGCAAACCGACTGCCGAAAAAACAACCACTACCGAAGATCCGCACAAGTCTTTAGTGCCGAGGATTTTACCGCCAACTGAAAACAATCCTGGAAATATTGATACTGTCACTGTGAGGGTTCCACCTATTTACAAAGTGGAAAAACCGAATAGACTCCATCAAAGTTATGAAAGTCAAAAACAATTGAGGCCGACACCGGAACCGTTCGATTACTATTATGATGAAAGTGAAAGTAATGTAAAAATAGTACCCAAGCCTTATAGGGATGTGTCTTATTCTTTGAAAGATAATAAAAAGAATGTTAAAGAATCACAAGTTGTTCAAAAGAAACCGAAAAAAACTTACGATTACGAATATGGGATTCCCGAAGATGATGTTTACGACTATTTCGGAAACAAAAAATCTCGATCGAAAGAAGAGGAAGATATTTTGAGGATGACTGGTCCGACACCAACTGTATATGCTGATTTAGCTCGACTTGAAAGCCCTGACAAATGGATTGAGGATGATAAGGATTTAGAAAAGAGTGCCAAAGTCATAACTAAAGAATACAAAAATAGCTTTGCTACCGGACGCAGTGTACAGGTGGATGATCCTTATTATGATGGTAGCCCAAGAGACCACGAAAAAAACAAGAAAACCAGAAGACATAATTAAAATGCAAAATTTATATATATTTTTTTATACTTAATTATATGTGTTAAATAAAAATTATATTACCATTGAAAATTGTTATAAATAAAATTTGAAAAATATTTGTTAAGTTTGCTTATGTGATATAATTTATTGTATGATATACACTCTGAATTAATGCTATTTTTATTGTTTATATGTATTAGAAAAAATATCAAAAAGAAATGCACATGTTAATTTAAAAAAATATTTATTGAATATTTTTAACAATAATTAAAACTTTACAAAATATTTCAAAAATATCACAATATGTATATTTGTACATAAATATAAAAATAAACATATTTATTCCTAAAACATTTTTATTGGTTTCATACATCTAGAAATAATTTGAAATTTCTTTTACTACATGTAAGTATAAAAAATATATTTTATCATTATCTATTTGATGCTTAAAATATGTTAACAAAATATATGCATGCGAGTTTAAACATATCATAATAAAAATTACACATAAAAATACTGACAATGAATGTAGAACTTGATAACAGGAATGGTAAGAAGAGGAAGAAATAATTTTAAAAATTTTATTTTTACAATAAGATTACCACTTATTAAGGAAAAGTAGGTACTTTATAGAATTTCTTTTCAAAACGAATGGATATGATTATTTAAATTTTTCTTCCAAAAAGTTATAAGCATATTCATAAACAACCAACATAATAGCACCTCCTGGTCCCAATCTCAAAACTTTAGGTAATAAGCCTTTGTATAATGCCATAAATCTAAAATAAAATTTATGTTAATGCCAACGAAATGTTATTGACATTTTTGAGATTTTATGCAATATTATACTTACCCTTCATTTTTGTATACAATTCCGATTGTTCGGAAAGTACCCTTATATGTTATTTGATTAGGAATTGGTTGAGGTCCTTGTATACGACTTTTAGCCACATCAAACGGAATGTTGAAAAGAGAACCTAAAGTACCAGAAATGAAGCCAATTGATATTTTCCTCAAAAACTCCTTCATGGGATCCTGTAAAAAATTATTTCAATTCAGTTTTTTTCTAAATTGAAAAATTTTAAAAAAGATGATTTGAAAATTCATAAATGATATGAAAAGTTAAAATTTTTATCCAATTAATGTTATAAATAGATTCAAGAAGTTGATAATGCATGTTTGATGAACTAAAAAGAAAAGAAATGAGAATAAAAATGTTACAAGGTGATATAATTAGCGAAATAAATGAGGTGTATTGAATTCAATGACATGAAAACCAAGAACGATTCCACTCACTTCATATTCAGGAAAATGTCCTTTGACACTGTGATAAAATCCAAAATAAATCATGTTAAACGATCCGTTTCTATATATCGTCGCCGTTACTCCTTTGTTAAGTCCAGAAAATCCCAAACCACTTGTACGAACAATTTCTTTCGTCACCATCCATGTACTAGGCATTTTTGCTGCAAGTTCTTTATTAGATTGAAGAGTAACTTTAACAACCTCGAAAGGATTCACTAAAATAGCTTCAGTAATTCCAGCTCCGAGGCCAGCTAATGAAAAAGTCTACAAATGGCAAGAAATAAAACATACATTTTTTTTATTATAATCTTAAGGAAAATATCTATATTTTATTTGAAAAGAATATGCACCAAAGGAGTCGGTGTTGGGGATCCGAACAAAAACATTTTTTTGTACTGTTCAAAACAGAAAAATTTTGTCGCACGTTTAGGCGTCTCGGCTAAGATTGGCGGTATGATTCCTTTCCAAAACGAAAACATTCCTTCGTGTTTATACATTTTCTTGAAACAATCTATTATTCCAGTGTAATAGTGAGGGTCGGAATGTTTAGATACTGTACTAGTTTGTAATTGCAATCTGGTTTTCACCAAATCCAAAGGATGCATAATGCAAACTTCTACAAACCCAGCACTGCCTCCAGCACCTATTTGCATCGCCGCTTGCTTCAGTAAACTTTTAGAGTCACCCATTTTTAACTAAAAAACAATTATTATTTTATTAAAAATGCTTAAACAATTCTTTTCATATCACTAACCATATAATATAGTCCCACTTATACTTTTCAAGTTTTTTTTTTTACATAGTAAAACATTAAATCTAGTGCATGAAATGTGCAAGTGATATGAACTTTTTATCAATTTTAATTTCATTATCTTCTAAAATCTAGATAACAAAATTTTAAAAACTTTTAATACAAAAAAGAGACATAATGAGAATTTTGATAAACCCAACAAAGAAAAAAACAAACATTACTTATTTTCAAAACTTGACCGAGAGTTGAAGAGATAATTTTCTTAATCTATTTGCTTAGTTTTTTTTCAAGCCGATTTTAAGAACGTGTTATAAATTAAAAAAAAACTTATTTTCATGTATTCTATCAAATTGTTTTGCAATAAAAACTTTTTCGCCTGAGCAAAACTACAATTAAAAACTTTTGTAGGCAATCTACACAAAAAAGAAAGAACGTTCTTAATCAAAATATCATATCTTCTTCGTTAATCGTGTCAAAATCCAAACCACACATAAAAACCAGTTTTTTTTTAATTTATCAATTTGCACTCATTCTTACTGCTTACTGGAAGGACACCTCACTATTACGACGACCAAATGATAAATGCTAAAGTAGGAGAGGGGAACGAAAATATTTCCACGCATAAATTTACTTGATATGATATTTGAACTTTTATATAAATTAGAAATAAGATAAAATTTCGTATTCAATGTTTAGCAAAACGACACTGAATTTTATACTGATACAGCGCCGATTCGGACATCAAGATACGTCAGCTGACGACGAAAGTGGGGTGTGGAAGTGAGAGGATCACGTTCAAATGACGCTTTTTGTATAATTTCACAATATTCTAGCCTTTGTTTATAAAAACTTTAAAGCTTAAATTTGAATAAATTTTTCTATAATTCTTGGTAAACGAATATATGCTTTAAAATAAATATATTTAAGATAACTAATGTAAATTATACTTTGATCAAATGTCATCAAAACGGCTAGCGTAAACCAGCTGTCGTCAACAAATAGTTTGCGGACTACTGATGGTCCGCAGAAAAATATAATATTCTAAAAAATTATTTTTGGAAGTTTGAAAGTAATTTGAATAGGTACGCATTAATGTAGGTCAACTTTTTCATAAGTGGATTTTGTCATCTGAAATCCTACGAAAGTGATGAAAGCAATTTCTACCCACTTTTATGATGATCGTGGTTGTTTATAAGAAGCTGTTTCCAACGAATTATTATATTAACGAAAATTCCGATGTTTAAGTATATGAAAATTCCTATGCTATAGTAAACAAAAATTCCATTGCTAAGGTAAACAAAATTCCGGGCTTGTAGTAAATGAAAATTCCGATGCTAAGGTTTATGCAAATTCTGTTGCTATAGTAAACAAAAATTCCATTGCTAAGGTAAACAAAATTCCGGGCTTGTAGTAAATGAAAATTCCGATGCTAAGGTTTATGTAAATTCTGTTGCTATAGCAACAAAATTATAATAAACAATATTCAGTTGTTAAGGTAATAAAAATTCCGTGATTCGTAACAGCATAAGTTCAAAGAATCAAACAAAGAATTGGAGAAATATATTTTATTCAAACCAAAAAAAATGTAAGAGCGCCGAGAAGAATGTTACATCGAGGCACCGGAACTGATAATACTAATCAATTAATTTTCACTCATAACACAAATCCCTCAAAATCTCAAATCAACCACCCGTAACCCATTTTCATTCACACCAAAACACAAAACCATCACGAAAAAACACGCCGACCAAACCCAAAAACCCCCCAACTCCAACAAAAAAAGATTGACAACCACCCGCTCGAACGGTGTGCGCGCGCGGCGCTCCTCGTCCAAGTATACACCCGTCACCCGTCCGGTGCTGGCCCTCCTCACTCCTCGGCCCCCTCCTCGTTCTCGGCCCACATTCTACGTGTCGCGGAGTCCCCCAGGAGCGCCGACGATCGAGGCCCCGCCCCCCAATGGTGTCGGAGGAGGACGCGGGGGCGGACGGAGGAGGCCCCCGAAACCCTCAGGTGTGATGATGCAGCGATGAGCAATGGGGTCGCAGGCTCTGGAGATCCTGCGCCAGGGCGTGTGGGCGTCGGCGACAGGCGGCTGGTTCTACGACCCTCACCAGTCGGCCGCCTGCAACACCGCCCACCTCTACCTCTGGCTGATGCTGCTCTGCTTGCCCTTCACGGTCTACCTGGTCTGTCCACTTTTTTCAATAGCTCATAACCTCCGATCTGTGTTTTGATTGGTTCTTTTCGCTTGCAGTACTTCCCCCCTTCGATAAGCGGGTGGTGCGTTTACGTGGGGCTCGTCTCGGTCCTGTTCGTCGCCATCAAGCTGCTCAACTTCGCGCTGCACCATATGTACGACACTTCGGAGTGTATCGTCGTGCCGGCGGACAATACCGCACCGCCCGAAAAGAGGAAGATGCAGAAGAGGAACAGGTCGGTTCATGGCGGCGATTTCGGTTTATTCCGACGATGTGATATCAACTTAAAACTTGGTCGTCGAGTTGTGAGCGATATCGACAAGATGGTTGTGTTGCTCGGAGGACTCTGACGGTCTTACTATTGTATTTTATGGTTTTGACTAGGCTAGTCGGGCCAGTGCCGTCTATGCGCACAATGGGCGAGAATCATAATGATCAATTTCAATATTTACTTTGGCACGTTTGACGTATTGTAAAATATTCTTATATTTATCGACGTCATGTTTATAAATTTATTTTTGCACGAAAATTTCTTTCGGCAACGTCATTGCAAAACTGCAGATATTTGAAAATATTTGTCGTGTTAAAATGACTACGGCTGTTATTCATATTTTTCAAACTAGAATTATAGATAAGTTGTTTGATAAACGAGCCAACTAATAATGTTTTCGAATAATCATCTATTTAGAAATTTACCACAAACATGATTCATACGATTTGAAACTATGTCAACTGATACATTTTCGAATCACTTATATAATATTTGACTTTTTGAAATATTAATTATTTCCAGGCACGACGAAGATATAGAAATGAAAATGTTGAGAAGTCGTCACGTTTCAACGACGAGAAACCAAAGCGATAACGAATCCGTCACTTCAGTTGATTGTCACAAACCGAACAGTAGTACGATAGGTGAGATTTCCCTCGTTATTTTGCACCAAATCGAATTCGGCTCAAACAATTTCAACGATTTCAATATATCTCTTTGTTGTTGTAGATTTGAAAGTCGACGTTCATCGCAAGAATAGTTCTGAGTCGAGTACCGAAGGCGCTTCTCTCCGCGCCGTCGTCGGAGCACTCAACGTTCAACATGCCGAACGATTGCAACAATCAGAAGCGGCTTCCATCGTTTCGGAGCCGTCCACGAGCGGCACGCATCGGCCGAGATCTCGTCCCGTGAGACAACGATGGACAAAACAGCGCACACGAGACGGACCCACTTGTCATAATCTCAAAATAGAAGAACTATTCCCGGAAGAAGGTTTTAAACCGGAATTCAGTTCGAAAACGGAGGAAGCCGCTGCTGCGAACGTAGACCACGACGCGGCAGAAGACCGTCCCAAAACTGTTCAACCGATTTTGAGAAAAAGTTCATATAATCAAGATTTTTTTAGTACAGAACCGTACCTTTCGAAATTTGCTAGACAATTAAGTTCGGATTCTAAAGATAATTCAGAATTGAGTATTAACGGCTTTCAAACTTCGCCTGTTAAGAAAAAATCTGAAAATTCACAGGGTGGTTATTTTAATGTATATCCAGTTGAAAATTGTACAAAGTCTGCCATAGCTCTTGCCCATCCGTCACAAACGCCTCCGACTTCTTTGATGCTGATTAAAGCGATGAGAAGAAATTCAAATTCGACCATGTCTACTATTCAACTACCTCTGGTGAGCTCGGCTCATTTGACAACGCGAGTCAGACGTCACTCTAATGTCACAAATGCGAGCTTAGGATTTTTACCGACTGGAAGTGTTGAACTCGGTGCTTATATGTTAGAAAATACAAACAACGAAGGAGCTCATTGTAAAATCAAATTAAATTCCGAAGCGCAAATGCCAGGAGTTAGACGTATCAAAAGTGCCGCATTAGAAATAGGATGTCCCCCTCCTAGCGTTTCAAACTTATCTCCGCATCCGAACAGCGTTGAAACGATCGGCGGACAAGTTTTGAAAAATCCAAAAAGTGCAATCATACCTCCTCCTAGTAAAAGTTTGATTAGAAATCCTCATTTAAATTTATGGCCGAAAAACACCACAAGTTCTATGGAAGGGAATAGCCTGCCGTATATGAATTATGGTTCTGAAATTGTATATCCTATAGCTGAAATATCAGACGAAATGCAAACATCTCAGTGCCAAGAGAGTGACTTAGAATCGTTAAGTAGTCAATGTGGATCTGATTATGAAGATGACAAGGGAATTATTATGAAACACCAACTGAGAAGATTTGATTGTGATTTTAATCAACCTCTCGAACTGAATTCTTCTGATACAGAATATGAAAATAACGGTTCTAGATCACCTTTACTTGATCAAAATGAATCAATTAACGATATTAAAATAATGAAATCTAAAACGGACAAGTGCGACCTGGAATCTAAAAGGCAAAACAGTATCAACAATAAAGGACTTCTTAAAAACAATTCGTTCAGTGCAGATACGAAAAACAGTGATAAACTTAAATATGACAAAAATAAAAAACTTTTAAAGAATCACTCCTTTAATGCCACTGTGACTGTCAATGAAGAAAACGCAAACAATCTAGTTATAAATAATGAAAATATTGGTCAGCAATGTAGTGATAAAATAAGTGATAATAGTGAAGTAGCCAAAGGATGTAAACATAAAACTAACAAAGCAAAGGCTTTCGAAACTGGTGATTATTTTGATAAAACGAGTGCTAGTTCTAAGGACCTTCTTTTAGAAAAATCTAGCGTTGATTCGAATGAATGTTTACTCGAAAATTTTGAGAAACATAAAGAAAATATCGACCAAGAAAAGGATGTCAAAAGAATGACTGATTTGGAAATATCAAATTCCAGTGGTAGTTTAGAAATGCAGGATGCCAGGCAAGAAATAGGTACAGAAACCAGTGATATTAGCGATCCTAAAACATTATCCGATACTCACTCCAAAGATACATCCCCGCCTCTGCTCGGAGATGATTCTGATCATAAACTGCAAAGTGATGAAAATAGTATCGAAGGCATGATGTGGCTTTTCGATGAATCAAACCATCAAAATGTTGATAATTTTGATACTAATGGCAAAGAACTAAATACATCTTCTGAAAACGATTGTAATTCAGACAAATTACCATCTAATTTTGAATCCACTTCGAATAACCAAAGAAATCTCGGTGCTATCCCTAAACAAATAAAGAATATCAATAGAACTCGTGCATCTTCTTTAAAAGAAAATAAAAAATTAGAAAAATCAAAAGAGAAAGAGAAAAGTTTTGACAGACCTACTCAAGAAGAGTTAGATGCAGCACACGCTCATACTGCTCTTGTTCAAGGTCTAGAATGCCTTTTTGCTGCCACTAAAACAAATTCAGTTGTCATGCCACCCCTCAATAGAGAAGATCGACCACGAAGTTATAGACATTTAGATCAAAATCGTAGAGATAATCAAAAACCCAGAAAAAAATCCATAGAAGAAATGGCACAAACCTCTACAAATACTATTCTTCCTACATCTATGCCACTTTTAGCTGCCTTTTTAAATTCCCGAGCTGACTATCCTCATGTACCACTTTATTTGCCTGTTGAAACTGATCCAGGACCATCTAGTTCTGATTCTAGACCTGCCCCTGATGGAGTTCACTATGAATTTCAACGAGCAAGACCTCTAGTCGATAGAAACCATCGACACAGAGAACGAAAATTGAAAAAAAGTAATCGAAACCGTAGTACTGAACAGCCTCAACAATCTGATGAAAAACACCCAAAAGATGCTAATAAAGCGCCTATTGCAACTACAAGTACAACCACAAGTACAAATAGTAATAACAATTCAGTAGGTACTTCATCGAGCAACGTACATTTTGCAACATCCTTTGAGGATACGTCTGATGGTGCTATTCATTGTTTTATGGATGAATATGGAAATTGGATGTCTTACACATTTGATAAAAACAGTTCTGGCCATGCAAAGGAATCAATTAAAATTAATCAAATCAAAAATGTTGAACCTGACTGCCAAGATGAGTCAGCAGGATTGACGGGAAGTTGTGTATCTATTGATTCAAGTATAGCTAAATATGATGACTTAGAAATATCGAATAAATCTAAAACTACCGATAGTAACGATCATACCGGAACTAATGAAAGCGCTTGTAATTCTCCTTCGAATGAAGGTAGTAACAATCCTTTGCTTTCAAGCAACAACAATTCTACGTCTACTTTACCGGCACTTCCACCTAAACCTTCTAGAAATAAAACGATGTTCGTTATGGAACCTTCCATGAATAATACTACCACAATACAGCATATATCTCCTGCTCCAGAATTTACTAAATCTATGCTAGAAAGGGAAAGAGCTGAACTGCATCGAATTATTTCATCATCAAATTTTCAAATAAATTTTCTTAATGCACATCCTGCCGCATGCTTAACGAATGATCCGAATGCTTTGAACATGCTACATCTTTCTAGTAATTTGTCTAATTCTATTACTGACAAATTGGACATGATTGCGTCGAATTTGTCTACAATTGAAGTAGACCTTTCTAGCCTTGGAAGAAATCCGTTGAAAACCTTGGATTCATTAGAAAACACCACAGTTAGTCAGCCGACAACTTATTACAAATTCAAAATTTTCAACTGTTGGCAAATTAAAGTTACTATGGATAGACTGAAACTCATGGCACTTTTCGATAGAAATCTCACATTGAAAGAGACATATTTGTCGATAATGCTAGGAATATTAGTTTCAGTGTTAGGCGCAATTGTTCTTCATATGGGATTTTACAAAGACATATGGGCGTTCTGGTTTTGTTTTGTGATGGCAGGAAGTCAATATTCATTGTTGAAAAGTGTACAGCCTGACTCTGCATCTCCAGTTCATGGATTTAATAGAATGATCGCCTTTTCGAGACCTGTGTACTTTTGTCTTTATAGTGCTCTACTGTGTATTATTCATTTAAACTTAAAAGAGTACACCAGTGATTCTAGAACAATGGCAAAGAACGATTTCACTCTCTATGGAATACAAATCAAACCTGCGGAAATCTTGATTGTTATGGAAAATGTGATATCAGTGTTTTTATTATTTTTTCCGTTGGCATTCAGTTTCGGTTTATTCCCACAAGTAAATACGTTTGCAATGTATTTATTTGAACAAATTGATATCCATATTTTCGGCGGAAATGCCACAGCCAGTCTATCTGCTTCTATTTACTGTCTTTTTCGTTCTGGATTGGCAATAGCTGTTTTATACGGTTTTGCTTATGGTGGTCTTACTGAATCAAAGGGTTCACAGCATATTCTTTTTTCAATGTTTTGTGGATTAATTGTACCAATATCCTATCATTTGAGCAGATGTGCTAGTGATTACGTTATGGTTTGGAATTTGTTGAAAAGTCATCTTATCCCATCTGACTTGTATGCAATTCATAGCAGTAGTAGTAATTCGAATTTGGAAGCCGACAAACAGAGTGTCGATGCTCAGAGTGATAAGAACTTCAAAAATAAAAATAATTCTGAAACAAATATTTCCAACAAACAACCGTCTATGGGCAGTTCTACTTCAAAATTGAACTTGAGTTCTGAAACTAATATATCCAAAGGTCCAAAGAGGTCTCAAACGAGTGTGAACTCAAGTGTGAATTCGTTGAAAATGGATTCAAAAACAGGCACCAACATTCATTCTAGTAGTTCCATAAAAATAGATATTGCTCCAGACGACAAAAGTGAAATCAAACCCAAGAATTCAAGTGACGACGATAATGAAGACGAAATGGAAGATCCTTTGCCCAAAAAATTACAAGAGACTGTCAATTCTAGATTCAAAAACGACATAATTGTTTGCAGTTTTATGTCTCTTTTTATTTTTGGTATACACTGCACTACTGTGTTTTCTACTTTACAACCCGAACTCAATCCGGTATATGATTTGTTTACAAAATTCATATTGTTTTAATAGTTTTATATATTTATTAAATAAAGTAAATGTTGCATTTTAGGTTGTATGGAGTATTTCTGCTCTACTAGGTTGGGTTTTACATTATCTGATGCCTCAATTTCGTAAACAATATCCTTGGTTGTGGTTATCATCGCCAGTACTCAAAGCTCATGAACATGCTGAATTCGAAGTTGGAGAACCAGCTAAAATTATGTGGTTTGAAAAGGTATGATTTTTTTCTCTCATAATATATTAATTATTCCTTACACACAAATCTGATTGTTATTCAATATTTTCAGATATATGTATGGCTTTGTTTCGCTGAGAAAAACATTCTCTATCCGGTGGTTTTTATTTCTGCCGTTACTCAAGATTCTCCTAATATAATACAAAAATTCGGACCTGGACTTGGAGCGTTGATTATTTGCATTTGTTCTATCAAATGTATAACTTTTATTTTGAAATAGATTATTTACATATTTAGGAATATCAAATTAATATTTAATCGTCAAATTTTAGGTTTGAGAAATTCTTATTCTGATCCAGATAACCAATATCTAATTTTATTATTTGCTGTTTTACTTTTTCGTCTCGACTTCCATTGGGCTAGTGAAACATTTCTTATTGATTATTTTTTAATGGGGATAATATTTAACAAAACTTATGAATTCCTGTTAAAGGTAACATAAAATATTATCTTTTTAATCAAAATTTAAGAAAGAAATTTTTTAAATTTATAAATCTGGTCTACAACAAAAGTTTTGGAATATAAAAATTTCAATTAAATATGTATTACAATTTTAGATTCAGTTTGTGGTCACATATATTGCTCCTTGGCAAATCACATGGGGGAGTGCTTTTCACGCATTCGCACAACCTTTCAGTGTACCTCATTCAGCAATGTTATTTTTACAAGCAGCCATTTCAGCTATATTATCTACACCACTGAATCCTATTCTTGGTATATATTGCAGATATTATAAAACTCCTGAATGTTGTTAAGTTGCTTTGTATTATTTAATAATTGAAATTACAGGTAGTGCAATTTTCATCAGTTCTTATGTGAGGCCTGTAAAATTTTGGGAAAGAGATTATAATACAAAAAGGGTTGATCAAAGCAATACTAGATTATCTTCCCAATTAGAAAGAAATTTAGGCTCTGGTATGTTATGTACAAGCAAATAAATGACTTCAAATATCTTGATCAATTTGTGATTTTTTTTATCATATTCTTGTTGCAGATGATAATAACTTGAATTCAATATTTTACGAACATTTGACAAGGTCCTTACAACATTACCTCTGCGGTGACTTGATGCTTGGTAGATGGGGTCAAGTACAACAAGGAGACTGTTTTGGTTTGATTATGTTATTTTTTGAACTTATATTTTCCAATTGATATTTGTAACCTTCGTGTTAATTTACAGTTTTGACTTCTGATTCATTGAATTGTCTGGTACATATTGTTGAAATAGGAAATGGACTAGTTTCCTTTCAATTACGAGGTTTAGAATTTAGAGGTACTTATTGTCAGCAAAGAGAAGTTGAAGCCATAACAGAAGGCCCAGAGGATAATGATGGTAACTTACATATTCAAAAATACATATTTCGGCCTAAAGCAAATTTATTTTCAATTTTATTCACATTATTAGGATGCTGTTGTTGTGCTGTTGGTCATCTTCCTGGTATGCTGTCTGTCAACGCTATGTTCTCATTACGTTGGCTCGCTTGGCAGTTGACAACTGCTCGATATGTTCTGGAAGGGTATTCCATATCTGATAATGGTGCCGGTTCTATGTTTCAAGTTTTCGATTTTAGAAAAGTTTTAATTTCATATTATGTTAAGGTTATTTATATATTTGATTATTTGGAATATGAATGAATGAGTTGGAAAATCTCACAGTTTATTTAAAAAAATTTTTAGAGTATAATATTTTACACCATTCAATCACCAAAACTTGAAGAATGGCTTAATTCTCCTAGCATTTTAGAGGCGTTGAAACCAACATTAGATCGTAATTTTATAGATCTCGATCCTATGTTCAATTTGAATTTAGATGAAGATTATGATTATCGAGCATCTGGTATAACGAGGTATAATACTTTTCTTTACTTGCATATGATTTTTCGTTTTCATTTGAGTATCCTTTAATTCTTTTTACATATTTTTTCAGAGCTTCGTTTTGTTCTGTGTACCTTTCTTGGGTTTCTCATTGTGGAATGAAAAGAGATGACTTGTATAAACAAAAAGGTGATAAACTCATAGCTCGTGATTCTCCTCTTGTATCATTATGTTTTGGTTTAAGTTTAGTTGGTCGACGCACATTAGGCACCGCCACTCAAACCACAGTTTCAAGGTAAGATTTTTAATTGAAATAATTGAGATGTAATAGAAAAGCAACTCACAATGAATTCAATTTTAGTGTTGAATTTTTCCTGTATGGTCTTCATGCACTGTTCAAAGGCGATTTTCGTATAACTTGTGTTCGCGATGAATGGGTATTTTCTGATATGTCTCTTTTACATTCTGTGTTGGCTCCAGCCGTCAAAATGGCTTTAAAACTTCATCAGGTTTTTTTATTATTCTGAATTTATATAATTTTCTGTTATTTGAATATATTTGAAAAATATTGTATTTTCAGGATCATTTTATGTCACCAGAAGAATATTGTAATTGTAATGCTTTGTATTCTGCAATCACTTGCCATATTGAATGTCTTGTTATTTGTCATGAAGCTTCTCCTACATGGAGAAATAATGTTCTCAGAGGAGCTCCGCATTTACTTGCTTTGCGGTATTTTATTTTGTTATATAAAATAATTTAGATATTTTATTTTTATATTTATTTTGTAATTTTTTTATTTTCCAGGCATGTAATGGATGAAGGTAGTGATGAATATAAAATAATAATGCTTAACAAACGTTATTTGAGCTTTAGAGTCATCAAATTAAATAGAGAGTGTGTTCGAGGATTGTGGGCAGGCCAACAACAAGAATTAATTTATTTAAGAAACCGTAATCCAGAAAGAGGCAGTATTCAAAACGCTAAACAAGTAATTTAATATACTATATAAAAATATAATGGTTCCACGACTATTCATCCAAAGACAATTTGTCCAAGCGAAAATTCGTCCAAGACAACTCGTCCAATGACAACTGGTCCAAAACTATCCAAACGACTATTCGTCGAACAACAACTGGTCCATAAATTAATATTAAATTGATTATCTTTTCAACTTTAAAAAAAACTTTATATAATAATTTTTTCTCGCTGATCTTTATCTTAGCTGAAGCTAAAGATCAGCGAGATAAAATTATCATATAATGTTTTTTTAAGTTAATGAATATTAATAATAATCAATTTGATATTAATTTTTGAACCAGTTGTCGTTGGACGAATTGTCGCTTGGACCAATTGTCCGTTGGACCAATTGTCGCTTGGACCAATTGTCTTGGACGAATTTTCGTTGGATCAATTGTCTTTGGACGAATTGTCAAGTCACCAAATATAACATATTTATCGTGATTGTAATATAACTTTTCAAATTTAGGCGTTACGAAATATTATCAATTCTTCTTGTGATCAACCAATCGGTTATCCAATATATGTATCTCCATTGACTACATCTTATGCTGAAACAAATCCACAATTGACAACGTTAATTGGAGGTTCAATAACTCTTGGAATTATAAAAGAACATGCCATCAACTTTTGGACCAAGTAATATATTTTTTTCAAATATTTCTTTTTTTTTGATCTATATATTTAATACATTTCTATCATTTTTTTCAGGGTGCGTCGAAGATGTGGTGAAGGTTGTTCTAGCGGAAGTGGTAGCAACACTGTTGAATACGGTACTAATCCTGCATCTACTCATATGAATCAAACTCCTCATCACACTCTCGAACTATCTAGAACATCTCTTGGTAAAATTAATTAATTACAACATTTTTCTATTATCTTTAAATAAGTTTCATCTAACTAATTATTTAAATTTTCAGCTGGTACACGTAGTAGTTTAGCTAGTGTGGGAAAACCAGGAAGTGCTCCTCTTGCATCACTGGCAGGTCTCTTAGGTTCACGAGAACAACCTCTTGCACCCGCTAGTTTACAAGTTTCAACTGAACAACCATTAAGTGGTCAAAGACTATTTTATGAACGTCAAGACTCTGATTCAGGTTTTTGTTGTTGTGTTTTTTTTTTTTTTTTAATGTTTTTCTTCAATATTAGAAAAATTTGACGATAATATTTTTTTCAGTATTTACAACTATACGAGAATCCAGCGACAAGACAAACAACAGTGCTGATAGAGAATCGAGCCATCATGAAAATGTTAGAAATTCAAATAATAACAGGGGTTCATGGAGACATTCATCTAGCACCTCTCACTATCCTAGAGACACGAGAAATGTTCGTCTTCATTTAATTTCCATCATTTCATACTTTACTAATCTTTCATCTGTGTGTTTTACATGTATTTTTTTTTATACATATGTTATTATTGTAAACAAATTCTTTGTTTCAGAATATTTCTACAAGAGACAGAGCATGGGACATTGCCAGACGCTCCAAAGATAGACGAGATAGAGATAGAGAAAGACTGAGAACATCGAGTTTTCGTTTTGTAAGTAATCAAGGGCGGTATAATGTTAAATCTTCTCAGCTCACAAATGATGGTTATGAAATGAACTCTTTGAGAACTGATAAAAACGAAGAAAAAGCAGGACACTCTCGAGAAAGAGAAACGAGATCAGCTGGCTCTAAGGACTCAAGGAAAGAGCAAAAAGGTGGTCCGAAACTGGTATATTTATTTCTTTTATTAATGCAATTATTAAGTTTTTTTTTTCATACACTTAAAACATTTTTCAAATATATCACTAGGTTGTTCCTGCAACTGGTTTTCCAACACCTGAAAGTTCAACAGAAGATCTTTGTTTATATAACCTTTCTTGTAATCCTAGAGGAGACACCTGTCAAATAATTTTCAATCGAAATGCTAAATCAATTTTGAACATCAATTCGACAAAGCACTCAAACTCGTTCGATCAACCGAAAGAATCTCACAAACGAAGAAGCAGTGATTTTGCCTGCACAAGTGGCCAAGAATTTTCTGCCAAACATAATTCTGAAAAAAACATTGACAATATAACTTCGAAAGATTTACCCTTGAAAAATATAGAATCTTGTTCTGAACATAGCGTTTTCAGAAGGTCAGACGAAAGTCCAAGAGAACTCACGAAAACTACAAAAGATCTACGACTTGACAGAGAAAATTACAAAGAGTTGGCTGGCAAATACAGTGAACTTTCAATAAAAGAAACAAATCTGAAAATTGCTAGTGATGCCAAAGATAGTGGAAGGAAACCTATAGTTCGTCGATCTGAATCTCTCAAATCCGAATTAAAAAGTCACATTTGTGTCGGTTGTAAAGTTGTGATCGTCGACGCGTCCGGTGTTTATGACTGCATTAACTTAGGAAGGCGGATAGACGTAACTTGGCCATCTGCTTATCAGAGACAAAGAGGTGGAAGGAACGCCTGGGGCACTTGGGTACCTCAACAAGGCATGGATGGTCAAGTAATGATTATTTAGAATCATAAATCGAATCGATCTTTGTTTAAAGATGTCTTATTGATTTAATTTTTTTCCAGGTTGTTCACAGATGGACTCCCAATCATAGAGATCCAAATCTCAGATCGCATGTTGACAAAACTATATTACTCGTTCAAATAGAAGACAGGTTTGTTCCTATAGCAGAAAATTGTGTACAAGACTTGGGTGATGAGGTTTGAAAATTTATCACTACATACATATTTGAATTCTCATGAAATGAACATTTAACCAATGTGATATCTCAGTTGTAAATAATGTTGTATTAAAAATATGTCATATGTATATATACCATTAGGATGGACTTGTACACTCGGTAATTCTTATTAGTAAATTTGGTTATTTCGAATTTCTCCCAAATACAGATTAAATATAAAAGGTTATCAATTAAGATTTTCATTATTGAGGCGCGAAAGTGCATAATGATAATATTTTGATCTATAGAGGTAAATCTTTTTATGAATACTATCGTTAGCGATATTCTTTGAATTTTGAAAATATTTTATGCCATAATAAGAATGACATGAAACTTAACTATTATCGATTACAAAAACAAAATAATTTACTGACCAATTCAAGGTGTAAATGCATGCTCTTTTTATATTCACACATAATGACGTTATTTTTTTAACTAATGAGAATGTTGCCTAATTTTGTAAAAAAAAAATATGACAATTTTCGACATTCCTTTTTCTTTGTACAAGTTTTACAAAATATTGTCTGAAACATCTTTATACAAAAATGTGTACATTGCCAACATGTAAATACGAAAAACCAAACAGTGATTGTGTATTTATTCAAATTATCAATTACAATTCTGAAAATTGTTGCGTCATTAGCTATATATTTTTAGATTATTTGTGTATATTATAAGTTTATAATTGGTATATTGCAGCTCATTTTAAATTAAGTTTAAATTGATACATAACAAGGGTGCAAAGTGAAATTAATAGTCAAGTGGAGGTTATGGTTTATAAAACCACTTTTGTCAAAGAATGTAAAAAATTTCTTTATAATTTTATTTTAGTGACATTTATATTTGTATATATTTAATATGTCCAAACTTGAAACGTGAACAATGAACGAAAATATAAAATAATTGTGCATGAAAATAATAAATAGGTTTTATTTGAAGTGTTAATTTTTCTAGTTTGAATTTCTAAAGTTGCAAAGTGACAAACTTGAAAAATAAACGATCAAAGTTTTGATGGTTGTTTCTTCCACGTAGTTATTAAAATTTCCTTAATCTGTTCACGTTTCAAATTTGAACATAAACTAATTATTATTGTTTATTAGTATAAATGCATTTTTTTATATTTTTGTACTGTAATGTTTAATGTTTAAAACAAAATTTTTATTGGTGATTAATTTAATTTGATACTGTAGTAAAATGTTACGATTTTCATTCGATCATCAAATTTTTACGTTTCGAATTTAAAATGTTTTGAGCTATTAGATACATTTGACTGATAATTTAACCTAAATTTGTAGATTAAATTAATAGAAATGGAAAATTAAAGCATTGTAAATATGTTTTGTTTGGGCATGAAAAACGAGAACAACCTTCATATAAATAGAGTTTGTCTAAGAAATAGAGGATGTATAATACTAAAATGGTTTTCATAATCGAATCCCTACCGTATACAATCATTTATTTGTTACTATCAACTATATAAATTATAATGATTTAAAATACGTATATAAATTTGTTCAAAAGGTGAAGGAAATGTGTGCCAAATGATCAAGATTGATGCTACTCACATTTTAACAAATAATTTGTATCTTACTACATTCCTATATCTGTTTTTTATGTTACTGTTGATTTTAGTATAAAAATGCCTTTATACTCGCTAAATAGCTTCAGCGAGTTTTAATATAATAGATATATAATCATTAGTTAATCTTGTATCATTTCGGCAAAAAAATTATGTAAATTCGCCGAAGACAAATTATTAAAGAATCTCAATGAATATAAATTGAGTTAAAAAAACATAATTATGCTCTCAAGTTGCCTTAATACACATTAGACTGATTTTATATTGTAATAAATCATTTAATATATTAAAAATATATTAAGACAGATTTCTTTAAAACTAATTATTAAAAATTTGAAATCCAAAGAGATATGTACTTATATTCTTAATGTTGAATATTATGCACTTCTAATTGCCATTTTATCTTGTTTTATGATTTATTATACCCCTGGTGCTCAATAAACAAATTTTGCTATTTTTTTCTTGCATAAAAATTCATAATTCGTATTGTTTTCATGAGTCGAATATGTAAATATTTTTATTTGTTTCGCGTTTAAATCCTCGATTTTCATAACTGACTTTCGATATTTCCGTCCATGGGACATAGAAAACTATATTTATCTCAATAAATGTCACTCAAGATAAAATGGCTCCAAAATAATATGTAAGCCAAGTCCTAAATTATATTTGGCATCTTATCGTAGCTATATAGTTGCATCATTATAAATTGAGATGAAATGAACAATACAATAAAATTGTTTTTTTATATTAAAAAAGCTTTTTTCTTGAATTTATTAAACCTTTTTTTCTATTTTAAGATATCAATCAAAGTCGTTTTAATCACAATAAAATTTTATTTATAGAAATATTCCACTTTAATTATTTTACATAGCGAAATATTAGTAACACTTATCTAAATTAATTGTTTTCTTTACACATTAACATTTAGAAGAATGATACTCACAATTTACAGTTATTTTCAGGGTTTTTTCATAGCTTTTATTATTTGAAAAGTCTGATTGTAATGTGAATGCCAATAGGCGATTTAGGCAAGCATAATATATCTTAACCCTAGAAAAATTAAGATTTTAAATGAACATTTAGTACCATTCGTACTTATATATTGTGCTCTAATCTATTCTTTGGACCCCTGAAAGGAAGTGAAATTATATAATTTAAATTTATATCACTACAAGTCATAAGAAAGATATCGATAAATATTATTATATAAAAAACATTCATTGCATTTGAACATTCGATATTTTTAAATTTTTAAAATGAAGAAATTCGAAAAGTTTAAACATCAACAGCACGAAAGTCGTGTAATTATTTTATGGAAATTGATATTTTTGAAAATAACAAACAAATATTATATAGTTTCACATACAAGCAATTAATATTACGTTGACTAGTCAGTATTGATGATAACCCATAACAATACCGACTTACACATTAGAAATATTTTGTAAGGAACATAAAATTCATTTTCTAGAACAATTAAATCTAAATTGCTTTGTATTCAACAAATGCTCTTTCACATTTTGTTTTTAAATACTGTTCTTCATTATTATTTTGATCATATAAGTATACAGGCAAAATTTTGCATAATTAAACAAGCTAATAAAAAGCTTGAAAAAACCAATGTCCGGCTCATAAAATTTCTAGCATCTGCAAAATAAAAATATGAAACATTGCACAAATTAAAACCATACATCGTAGCCTCTTATATGATAGTAAAAATAAAATGTAGAATCAATCCGATAATGAATAATACTAATAATATCTAATAAGACCCTATTGCAGGTACGTAATCTCATCTAACTTACAAAATATTTCACAATAAAAATATATACATACATTACAATATTATTCGAACAACTTTATGGCAAAATTCAATAACAGGACATTTATATTAAAACCAATAACTTGTAGCAAAATAATCATTTTTTAAACCCTATGAAATGGTAATCAAAACATATAATTTAACTTATGAAATATTCTCGAAAAAAAGCTGTTACAAGTATATATAAATAGGTAAAAAATCATAACAAACAGAACTCAGAATAAGGCACTCATAAAAATATATGCAATAAATATGTCGACTTTTAAGAGCTATATATTACAAATATAAAAGATTAATGATTGCAAAGTCACAAAATAAATTACACAACAATCTAATTATGGCCAAACTAACGTTTTGGTGTACAATTGTTACTATAATATTTGCATATTTACGAAGCTTTATCTTTTTCTTTGTTCTGTTTATTGCCTGCCATTTTATTGATTAAATTTTCTATCATTGTCGCATCTACTAATCCAATAAATTTATCGACTACAAGACCATCCCTAATGGCTATTACTGCAGGCACCGCTTTCACTTCAAAAGTATGAACAAGCTCCGCGTGTTCTTCTACGTCAACTACTGCAAGATCTAAATTATCCAAAGGTTCGATGAGTTCTTTTAATTTTGGAGTTAGTATTTTGCATGGATCGCACCATTCTGCATGAAAATTAACAATCACTGGGCGATCGCTATTCATTACCTAAAAAAAGTAAATAATGTTGCATAAAAACTTTCGACGATATTTGAAAGAAAAAAAAAATTACCTTTTCTACAAAATCATCATTATTTTTAACTACAATCGTATCATTATGTATTAACGATGTTGATATTTCTTTTGAGTGTTGGCATACATTCAAAACTTGTCGAATCGGAGATCTCAAACCGCGAACTAGTGCACTAGACATTTTGCTGAAAATCCAAATGTTTTTTTATTAACAAAAAAGTAAATAGATGTCAAATTTTTCATATAAGTCCAAGCATAGAAAAATGTGTAGCGTAAAAATAACGGTGCATAAAAAATATGAAATGAAATGAAATAATAAGTCGAATCATTTGTTAGTAAAAAATTTGGCAAAACAAACACATCTTGAAAGTTTTCAATCGAAAAATAGCATGCAAACGTTAAAATATGCAAAACAAAACGAATAATTTATACAAAACAGTGACAGTATTCAAGATTATTTAAAAAAAACATATGTTTCTTACAAATTCGTCGATTCGAAACCTTCAATACTGTAACTGTAATGCAACATGTACATGTCAAATTCATACCTAAAAGTAACGCGCCGCTTTTAGTGAAACCAATGTTGCAGCTTTTTAGTTTGCACAGGTGACAAGCAATGATATACGAAAAAATATCCAAATCCGCCCAAAAAACTAATCACCATAAACGCCAACGAACAGTATCTCAATATGAACAATCTATCGTACACCTTCTCGGAGGCGTGGGTGTCGTTCGTGTTCGAGACGCGAGGTATCAATATCAACAGTAACGTTATCAGAGACGAGACGATGAAAGCTATCGCGCCAACCAACTGACCGGTGCGCACGGAAACGATGCAAAGGAGGAGAGAAATCAACCAGATAGTCGACAAAATGTATACTCCTAGACCGACAGCTTGGTTTTCTGAAGACATAATCCTAAAAGTTAAACGTGAGTTTTAGAAAATGTTACGTACACATTCATGCAATCGATCAAAGATAAGATACAGAATGACAAGGAGTTAACACTTTTATATAATGAGGATATATGATGAAACTCGTAACAAATTACACAAATTCAATACTAAAAAAAAAAGAACAAAATATCTGATCAGTATTTAATTATTTTATTAGGTATCAATGCTAATTATCTAACTTTAGCTAGGTAAATTAAGTGTGGGTACTAGTGTTGTAAACATTAATTAAAAATTAAAGCACGTGAATAAATATAATATTAATTGGCGAACTTATACATTTTCTAAATTGAACGTTTTGCCTGTAAAATATTTAGCAAAGTTCTAATAAAGTGTGCTTCGTCAAAATATTATGACAAACTCTGGATAATGCGAAAAGTTGTCACCTATCCGTGTTGTCAAAAATTTTAACAATGGATACTGACTGCTTAGTATAAATTACGTAAAAAGATACCTAAAAGATAGTTTAGGTAGATACTTAAAGATAGCAAAACGCTACGGATGGTTTAATATAAATATATTAATGTTTAAATACTGACCAATAAATTAAAATACAGACCAAAAAAATCAGTGCACTGTAATTATGATGTTTTTAATTACTAACAATAAGATTAGGTTAAGTGGACTGTCATTTGCTATGAGGTTTTACCAGAGTTAGAACATAGATATCGAAGGCGTGCAACATTGAGAACTGGTCATAAAAAAAACGATTAAAATGCAAACGACTCATTATTCAGTTACGACCGTCAATTAAATACGCAGGTAAAGTGGGTAAAATTTCTTATCAAACTTTGTCGATTCACAATAAAAAAACCGACATTCATACAAATATCCAAAAACTTTACGATCATATTTAATCACACTTAAAAACACCCCGAAAAAAAAAAACCGAAAACTTCGCAAACAAAAACTCAACAAACGAACGTCAAAAATGACACATGTAAAACAGTTTGACATTTGAATCTGTTCTGACGTTTGGAAGCTGTCGATAATGAACGATGAATGACGATCTAGCGATTAACTGCAGATAAATACGGCGCACGTCGATCAGAGAACAGATAGATACTATCGACGGCCCTATTCCAAATGATCTATCGAATGGGCTACCTATGAGGAAAGGCGCTGAAAACGGCGCTGAAAACGGCGCTGAAAACGGCGCTAAAAGCGACGCATCGGCAACACACGCACTGCACGACTGCACTGCGCTAGTGCTCAGCTGCGACTGGCCTCGAAACGTCACGCATTGTTGCCACGCGACGCATACTCATCACAATGCACTTTTCGGCGAAGCTTCCAAATGATTCGATAATTATTATGATCGTTAGTAAATATCGGTTTTTAAGTGTTTGTTGTGCGAGTGTTTTAAAAATTAATTCAATTGAATGTGTGGAATTGGGTTTTCAGACGGTTGCTCGAATGTTGTTTGCGTATACGATATTAGCATACAGCGATAGTAGTACATATGATAGAAGCACACATGACCCTGTAGTGCAATCTGGCAAAAATTTCGAAATAGTATGATTAAAATAAATTATGAAGCACCAATTGGATCATTTAAACATTGTGTAGGACTTCTGACTGCCGTAATACGTGTCGTGTGTGCTACTATAGGTGTGTACTAGGGTCGTATATGCTAGGATCGTTTGGGCAAACGTCTGGTCGCTGATATTTGATTGAACATTAAAATTTTAAAGAAAAAAAGTGTATTTCATCGTCATGATTGTTGCACCATAGTAGCGCATGTAGCCAACTGCAAATGAAAAACTTACTAATTACCTCGATTCATTTCGTTTACTAAACGAAAAACGAAACTGAACATTCTTCCGATAAACTATTTTCAATTATTATACTCTTTGAAAGTTATCAAAAAACAGTGGGTGTATTTTTCTGACTCATATTTGATTACATGCAGAGGTGATGAAAATTTAATCATGACGCATTTCTTTTTATATTGATCGCCGATACAAAACGCGAAACATCATTTTTAAAACTTTTATTGATGCCGAATCAAATTCTAACCCCAAATGCGTCGAAAAAATATAATTTCATTCTCAATTTTCCCAAAAAAACCGATATTATAAAAAAACAAGAAAATTTCAAATGCATATTCAAACCAAATTCAAAAATTCCATCGAAACAATGTCAAAAATCAATCAAAACCGTTCAAAAAACCAACAACAACACCCGCCCGTCAATGGCCGCAATCTAGTCTGCGAACTACTCCCGTACGGCGACAGATCTTTGTGGCGACCGTCGTCGGCTCCGCGTTTTCCCGAGCTGGTGTCCGAAGACCTGAAACCTCCCAATTCCTGAAACCCTTCAGCACGACCCTCGCTGAAACCGGCTTTCAGCAGAGCGGCCGATCGCAGACGGCGGGCGCGCGGCACATGCGCACCACTCGACCGGTTTGACACATCGCCATCGTCGGGGGCCCCGGACCGCGCCCCTTCAGGTAAAACGTCAAACTCAAACGTCAGCTGTCAAACTTCCCGATCCTTGCCGATCCTCACGAATCCCAGTAATTATCGTTCTCGATCTATGCAGAGATCACCTCGCGGACTTCCTCACTTTCCCCGACGTTGCGCCGTTTCGCTTGACGTCTCCCGATGTCGTCCGGTCAGTGTTTCGGTTTTTCGTTCTAGAAGTCGGTGTTCTTTGTACGTGTCTAATGGTTTCTGCCGTCCATTGTGCAATCTGATCGATGTGGATGTAATAAAGGTCGGAGGTGTAAAATAATTGTGTTTGTATATGTATATATGTGATTTTTTTTTATATTTGTATGGTTATGTTCTTAAAAAGCATGACCTTCGCAATTGGTTAGTTAAAAGTTGAATATAGAATCTTCGGTTAATATAAATGAGGTGCCTATAGTTTCGCATTATGTCTCTGAGTTAAGCCGTAAAGGGGAATGTATGTAACAAACAGAATAATGGACTTTTAATTTGTAATCAATATAATGTTGCATCAGAATGGATGTTTGGAATTTGCTAGAAATTTAAATTTGCGTCTTACCCACTGACCTGTATTTTAGTGTTGAAATTTGGAGCAAATCACTCGTACGGTATCGGAAATTCACAACAAACTGAAGACTTTGTATATATTTTTCTCTTTATATGTTACAAAATCAATATAGTTTTTTATGTTTGGTCGTGTTGATGCTGTAAATACAATTTGGCTTCGATAAACATTGTCGATTCATCCTTTTGTAAGTGAACGACCTCGTGTCGCTTGTCAAAACAATGTCTATTTGTAATCCGAGTCTTCTCGGTGTTTTTTATTTTTGTTTTCAGAAAATTCATGTTTATTCTATATCGATGTGTTGCATTATATTGTTCTCGATCATAACAAAATGACATTTGGAAACATGAGCGTTGACACATCCTCGTTGATTAAATCGTTTTACAGATGGGCATTTTAATGTGCCCCACTTTTAATTTATTTCCTGTACTAAAGTACTACATTCGTTGCAATCGTATCGAGCTTTTCAAATAGTACATGTCTATGTACTATTTTCGATTTTCAATAATATCGAGGGAAACTCCCTTAATATAATTAAAAATCTGATGCGATCGTTTATGTAACGATTTTATATGATTACTCAATAGATTTATATCAAATATTTGTCAATTGAATGGAAAAACTGAGATAAACATGTTTTTATTTTTCACGATTTTTCTTTTACTAGAGTGATGTGTTCCGCTCGTCATTGTAACAGTTATTTTTTAGTACATTGCTGCACTACATATTAATGCTACCTTTCACTTTCGTATTATCTTTTTGTGTACAGTCAAATCCAAATAAATTGAGAACGATTTCTGCATTATATGAAATGTAGATATTAGATATTTGATTATTTATTGCGCAATACGTTTTGAAAAACTTACACAATATTTTACGTATTTTCCAAGACGACATGGAAGAAGGGTTCAAATATCAAATTATTTTTTCAATACGATTTATTTCTGTATTATTTTTTTCATAAACAACCATTTATCTATTTGATCACATAATAATGCGATCTTCTAAGACTTTGGATTTTGATCTATATCTTATTCACAGATCTCGCATAATCTATAATTTAGTGTATTCAATGAGAGTTTCGCTGAATAAGCTTTATTTGCAATTTTATCGCGTTCTGATCGATATTACGTTAATTGTAATCCATCCGAATGGGAAAATCTCCGCTTTCACTGATAATTCTCTGATTCCACTAGACCCGAATTTCGTTTCGCTATAAATCGATTATTTACTCGGGAACTTGAGGATCTGATATGATGCTGAATTGTCGCCGGGAACTTATTTTTAGTATGATGAATTACACATACCGTAAACCGTCCGTCTTAATTTTGATTGATGAGCTCCAGAAATTAAGTTAATGCCGAGCTGTACGCTCAATATGGGTATATTTTGTATGTAACGAGAAAATCGTGTCGCGAATTTTATCAGAGTTTGTCGTAAATTGTATTTTGTGTTAAATGAGTTAATGGTTGTTTTTGGAGTTAGGGAATGGCCTGCGTTTTAACTTTGTTAAATAATTTTTCGTATAAATTAATATTTAAAACAATTTCAGGTTTCAGAACATAAATATGTTCGTAAAAGTTGTCCGTAGTTGGTGAAATTTCGAAATTTGTTTCGTTGATGCGTATTTTATGAAAATTGCTATTTGTTTTTTTCGCGAATGGTCGCGTCATTTTATTTATATTTTTGAACGTTCACAAAATCGTTTGATTTGTATTATTTAATCGAAAAAATACAAAATGATCAGCACAAATGTATTTACTAATTGAAACGATCAAAAACGAATATTGCAATTCAGTAAATGGGTCAGGTCAACTATTTATCTTCTACAATAATTAATAGATAGTTTCACTACTTACAATTGCTACGAACATTCTAGAATCGCGATTAGAATAATAGACAACTCTCATTTTCTACATTTAAATTACTTTTTTTTTCTATGATATTTTTTTACATTCATACGGGTAAATTTCTCAACTTACAACGAAGATACGTTCCGAATCTCGGTCAAAGATTGAATCCATACAAAAAAACAGGGCTGTAGAGTCGGAGTCGGAGTCGCGGTGTTTTGGCTGGAGTCGGAGTCGTGTTGTTGGAAAAATTCGAAATTGAAGTCGGAGTCGTGTTTTTTTTAACGACTCCACAGCCCTGATAATAGTTTTGCCATAATTGTTTTGCAATATTGTTGTGCAATAATAGTTTTGCAATAATAGTTTTGCAATAATTGTCGTGCAATAATAGTTTTGCAATAATAGTTTTGCAATAATTGTTTTGCAATAACTGTTGTGCAATAATTGATTTGCAATAATAGTTTTGCAATAATTGTGCAATAATAGTTTTGCATTAATTGTTGTGCAATAATAGTTTTGCGATAATAGTTTTGCAATAATAGTTTTGCAATAATTGTTTTGCAATAATTGTTTTGCAATAATAGTTTTGCAATAATTGTTGTGCAATAATAGTTTTGCAATAATAGTTTTGCAATAATTGTTTTGCAATAATTGTTTTGCAATAATAGTTTTGCAATAATAGTTGTGCAGTAATAGTTTCGCAATAATTGTCAGGGCTGTGGAGTCGGAGTTGTGTTGTTGGAAAAATTCGAAATTGGAGTCGGAGTCGTAGTCGTGTTTTTTTTAACGACTCCACAGCCCTGCAAAAGAATCAATCAATATTATTTATATCAAAATAGTCATTTTAATACAATAATTCGAACGGGTCCATATTTTTTCTATCGTGATTTAGTAAGTAATTAAAAAAAATTGTCCTAAATGCGAACCGTTGTAACTCGAGTAATATCGGATCCTGCGAAAACTCCTTATCAATTTTAAAAACACCGCAGACACAATCACACCCAAACTCCTCAACGATTTTCCATAACATCCACCCCTTCCATCACTCCCGTCTTCCCAAAACTGCACCACCACATCCCCCCCAAAAAAAAAAAACAAGTCATCGATTTTCCATCCATCCAATCGAAACCATCGATCAAACACCGAACCGAAATCATCAACCGGACAAAAAAAAACCCTCTCATCCTATACATACACACGCGTTGCGGCGAAAACGACCTTTGTCGCTCGAAAAGGGTGGCCTCCCGACTCCCCCACGGTCCTCCCACCCCCTTCTAGCACCCCATGGAAGCCACCCTCCGTGTACGCAGCCGCCGTGAGCCAGTCTGGGTCGTCTAGTGGGCCAACCCCGACGTCTACCCTCGTCTGTCCGTGGAAGAACTTCGACCACGACCACCCCAACCCAGACCCACCCCATCGAGCTATCGATTCGCCGCGAAGGACGCGTCGGTGCACCGGATCGAATAACTGCCCCCGTGGTGGTATAGTGCGTTCGCGAAGTCGGGCTTCGGGAGGATCCGAGGTTCGGGGGTTTAGCACAAAGGAGCACGTGGTCCTGGTTGGGTGTCAGATTGGGTTTTTTGGAAGGTTGAGGTGGTCGGGGACGGTCACGCGTCGGGTTTATCCGTTAGTCATGTCCTGATTTTATTTGTGGGGTTTTTGTTTGGAGTCGGTCGAGCGTTAAGTTCTGATTAGTTGTAGTCGGCTTCGTTGGGATTAATTATGTAATGGTTTTTGTGCATTTGCACGTTTGTGTGGGTTTTTTTTAATGTTTAAATTGCCTTCTGTGAATATTTTATTTTTGATTTCCATGTAAAGCAGCTATTATAAAAATCATTTTGTGATTTGAAAGTTGTCGTCGTGAATAAAAAGTGCCACTCGGAGAATGTACGGACAGTGTCGGGCGAGTGCATCCCTTTCATTCTGAAAGTGTACTATAATGTCAAAAACCCTCAACGCCTACAGAATGTAAGTTTCACATGCAATTTTTCTCTTACATATCCGCTACTGTGTATTCGTATATTGTGTGCTGAAAATAAAGTATTTGTTTTGAATTTTATTTTTACGCTTTTCGCTTTTTTGCAACGAACCATCCGATGCCCGTCGTACAACACATACAGACCAGTATCGTCAATCCACACTTTAGACGTAAAATTGTAATGTGCGCTCATGCTGTTGCGTTTCTTTTTTTTTGTATAAGAAAATCGTAGTTTTAAAATATTCACATTTGACTTTTAGAACGCATATTTGCAATTTAATATCGTAGATACCGATCTTGATATGGATTTAATTACGTAATGGTGACACATATGAGCGAGGGTTCAAATTTTGTATCGAAAGTGTGTGTGGTAGTATAATATATCAAGTACTTGTGAGCAACGCGTGCACGCCTTTTTATATACATATATTTTTTTTTTAAATAAAAAAAACACCTTTTCTTGGAAAATTTCAGCGAACGCAAGGAAAATTAGACGGGTAAGAAACTTTTCGCCCTGCGAAGTGGAAAACTTGTATTATTAGTCCCGCCGGATGTTTTCCTCGTAAACCGCACATTTTCGCGACTCCGCATAAAAGACTCATAATACGCGTATAAAAGTCGTGTTTTGTTCCCGTCTACATCTTTGGGCTTAACGTGTTCTTTTATATTCATAATTAAAGCTAGCATATTTTTCCGATGTTGAGCCTTGAAGTTTTATTACATTATTTACGGACGTCGCTCGTTTTTGCTTCGATATTCAATTATTATTACATACCGAATTTTTCTTATGCGAAAACTTGTTTCGTTAATGTTTTTGTTTTGACTCTATAATTACGTAACTGAAACGTCGCAATTATTAATAAAACTTTGCGTCTCAACAATTGTTAAGTTAAACCACTGAAATTCCCAAAGTATACACTCAACATGTAATGAAAGCATTCTAAGTCTCATCTGTTTCAGCGTTTACACTGTTTTATGTACCGCATTATTATACGCAGCAGGGCTCTAATTCGGCGGTACCTTATTACGGCGTGTGCGAACTGGATTTCAGCAAACACGAAAGTTTATATCGTTGTTTGTTCCGTGATCTCGGTTACGGTTTCATGTCGTGTGTGTGTGTGTGTGTTCAGCTTCAAATATTCACAATCCACACCAGCAAATCTCTCGCAATGACAGTGAGAAATCGTTGGGACCTTCGTCGGCGATTTAGTGCCGTAAAATTTTCACGTTACTTTAGCACCTACACTATATAACTTTTTCTCATATTGCTTTTATATATTTTGTCGAGTCCGCATTAAAAATTCACTCAGTTCACCGCTCGGCACCTTATCCTTTTATCCTGGCAACTGTTGTGCTTGAACTCCCTTGAATTATTCAATATCAATTTTCTTTATAGACTGTATAAAGAATGACGCAGTATAAATTCCATTTTTTATTTTTTTTTCATATAAATAGCCCCAGAGCGGAGTACATGCGAAAATAACAAACAGTCTTTCCCGAAAAAGCTTCGCCGAGGCCGATTCTTTTACACACGGCTCGTTTCGAGGGTCGCTTCCCAAATGGTATGATTAGTCCGAGGTGGACATAATCTCGAGGGTCAGACGGAGCACGTCTGTTTTTTTCAAGCCTGAAACGAGCCTTCCCTGAAAACTCACCCTCGTCACCGTTGTATCGTATACGTTCGGGTGGAAAAAAAGGAAAACTCAACCTCCCCCAAATACACGATTTCCGGGCGAAATTGCTCCACACATGGAACAACACACACCAATACGGCCCACTCGTTTTAATTTGATTGGATACGATTTAAGGCATCGCCTTTTTCCGTTCCCTGACGTTTTTACGTCCTGGCTCATTGTGCGGAATGAGTTGCGCCTTTTCCCGAACTTTGTTCCTTTTTCCCGTCGGATCTTCGGGTGATCCCTGGGGATTTCGACGTTCGAAGTTCCGATTTATTATTCGGTCCGCGTCGTCGCGGTCCCCATAGTCTCCGGCAATTATTATTATGCGAATACTATGGCGAGGAGATGGATTGTGAGATAGTCGGAATAAGCGAACCCGGGGGTTATTTATGGTGCGTTAATGGAAACCCGTCGGAACGATGACGGGACTTCTCGCTGAATATTTAATCTGAGATCTGGGATCTCTGGTAGTTATGGAGTGGCTTTTGAACCCCTTTTTTTCGTTTCGGGTCGTGGCTTCGAATGTTGATTGTAGACGGTTCGGTCGATCGTTGCTGAATATTATTATCCCGAGATTTCCTGCGAATTTTTCCCAGTAGAATTTCCTTTTTTTTTTTTTCTTTCTCGGTATCGTTTAATAAGCTTCGCCTAATATTCATTAGGCGAAATCCGTGCCGCCAATTGAATATATATGAATTCTTTCTTTTTTGTTTTTCCTTCGTCGTTTTCGCTAAATGGACTTATCAAATATTACCTCATTTCTTTTTCTATCTGGAGTTATATTTATTAAATGTACTCTAATGTATATTTGTATCCCGTCGAGCTTTTATGAAATGTTCCTTATAATATATACATCTTTTATATATCACAGACATGAAAGCAAATGTTTCTTCGAAAGATTAAATCCGTTCATATCCACACTCATTATAAAGTAATTAGGATCCCTTTAACGTAATTCCGCCAGTATACGCACACTATATATGCAATTTATACAACGTTACTTAATCACACTTGAAATTAAAAACCCCTTTCACAAAGTTAATATTTCCACGAAAATTTCGCCTCAATAAAAACACGGTATATAATTTTCGTTTACGGTTTTCCCTCTAAAGCCTCATCGCACCCCTGGGCCATATCGACCTCCCTCAACGTTTATTCATTTTATCATTCCCTTTTCGTACTCAATCCACCCTTATCGCGAACGCACAATCGACATGTAACATTGCCGTTGCTTAATTTCGAACTCAAACATACGAAACGAAGGCCTACTTTCTACGACAACGATATCCGCTTTTACGGTCGATATCGATTTCGACATTTTGATCGCATCATCTGTTGCCGGTCGGCATTGGTCGTGTGCATGATGGAAATGCGTCTGGTGTTTTTTTTTTAATAGAATATATATTCTACGGTTGCAATGTTGTGTGTGTTATGTTCAAATGCTCCGTTTCAAAAGTAGATAGTGCTTTGACACGATCTTGAATATCATTGCCGTCCGTGTCTCTCACCTTGCGTCTTTCATGCCGTTTATGTAGGTCAATGTTCTGTTGCATTTCGTTATCTCAATTAAATCTCTCGCTGTTTCCTCTCGTATGAAAATTGGTGGAATTTTGCCCTTTCGAATGAATCGGTTATGCTTTTTTCTGAATTTTTTCCGTTCGAGTTGATCGCCGTCGTTTTCTATGGCCGCTGTTATTAGGGCCTCTCGTTTGTAACGTGAATTGCGCAGTATTTCAATGCCAACTGTTAATCGCTTCGAATTTCATATTCTCTACATTTTGTTCTAGATCTCTACCTATCGGTCTTTCGTATTCAATTGCTTTATATATTATATTAATTTGTTTGAGGATCATTTGTCACGTGGAATTGTCTCTCCTTTGAGTGTGCTCTAATTAATCGTGCGAATAATGTCGCTTCTGTATCGCAAATCTGTTACGTAAATTCACGCTGGAAAGTGTTTCGTGAAATAGACCGAAAAAAAGCAATTTTTTTCGAGTGACAAAGTTTCCAGCACTTTGCTCTTATCTCCTTCATTACTCTCGTGTATTTCTCTCGGGGAAGCTTTAAACGATTTTATAAAATAAAACGACCTCGCCGTTTGGAACTGTATTTCTTTTCCGTTCCAGGTATGACTGTTTTTTTACTAAGTAGTCGTTGCGCTGTCGTTTTTGTTTTACTTTCTTTTTTGACGAATTTTCATGTTACGCTCTGATTGTTCGCTTCGTAGACGTTGTATGTGCTTTAATTAATCACATTTTGAGAAACAAACGGCTCTGTGTATATATTTATTCTCGAGAAAATCTCTCCGAAATTGACAGTCTTCAATCCAATTAGCGCTAATTGAATCTCCGCCGAAGTTGACACGCTTTTATAGCAAATTTCGTTCAAAAATTATATACGCACATTACCCAACATTGAACAAGCAATATACACGCGAAACATAATATCACATTATTTGCGTACCCTGCAAAACAGCTTACACGCCAAATTAGCACCGATTCGAATCACACAACACAACAATCCACATACAAACACCGATTTTTTTTCCAATACACATTTTTCGCAAAATCATCGTAATAGTTTCTAAAACGCACAAACACTGCACTGATGATGGCGTTTCGCCTATGCGTCATTATCTGGCCGGTGGCATCATTGAGAAATTTTCGTGCGATGATTGCCGACTGACATCACCTCCGGTTCCACGGTTTGTGTATGTAATACGTACGTGTTTAGGCTGCGAAGGCGATTTTCGGAGACCAGACTTGATGAGGAGGCGGTAAAAAATGGCGTTCAATGGGCATCGCCTTCGTGAAGGTGGAATACCTGTTAATAGCCTCGATAAGGCGATCGTCGATAAGGTCGAGGCTGGGACGATAGTAAAATTGTAAACGGTAACGATCGGTTCGTTTGGGGTTTTTTTTATTTAGAAATTTTGGGAAAATCGATCGGAGAAATGTATAGGGATTTGTGTATTGGATGTTAAGTTTTGATCTTATCGTTTATCGTATATTGTATTACGCGTTTCGCATTGTAATCGTCTAAAACTAGAGATTATGTCACTGTACTTAAACATTCTTGGTATTCTAATATGTATATGTGAATCATTTCGTTTATCTAAAGAAATCTTCAAAACACAATACATATTATAAATTTATATTATTCGATCGTAATCGTGAGA
The DNA here is from genome assembly GCA_009617725.1 of Hydropsyche tenuis. Taxonomy (NCBI): domain Eukaryota; kingdom Metazoa; phylum Arthropoda; class Insecta; order Trichoptera; family Hydropsychidae; genus Hydropsyche; species Hydropsyche tenuis. The sequence goes on along the minus strand of VTON01000001.1, from coordinate 4,354,747 downwards.
AAATTTTAGTCGAATCTATTTGAAGTTGAAAATCGGCGTTGAAAAGGCGAACGAGTTGCCATCGGACGTGTATCTGTGATGTAAATGAAAAACTTTTCTTTGATCAGTTAACTGGCGAGTTAAATCGAGTTTGCGCCGTATACGATTCAGAGTGTGATGGCGTGTCTGAAAGTTTACGTGTTTTCATGAAAAACGTGAATATTTTCCATTGCTAAATAACATCGGCAGACATTACGGCGCCATTCAGTTCATTTTCATTTTCGTCAACTCAAATAGAAATTATCGAGCGGGCTCTGCAAATTAGTTTTATTTATACGCTACGGATTTTTATCCGAAATTATTGCGATCTTGATTTGATATTTCGATAATTACGGCGTAAGTACGAAAAAGTCTCGTGATTATTCGATTTTCGTATTTACAATTTAATATTGGCTTTCGTTATTTATTTATGTAAAAGTCCACAGGAAAAATTCTGAAATTTCCATCTTGTTAAATGAGTGTTCGTAAATTTTCCGTCGTATTATTTTTTTCACTTTATAACGTGTGTTTTGAACTGTAATAAATTCATATATGGACTCTAAAGAAAATTGGATTTCGCGAATATTCTTCTTTCTTCAAACGAAAACCATTCTCAATACATAAACGTTCATTTTTTCCGACGAATTTCCTCGAGGCGCTGTATGGAAAATTTCAAAACTAACAAGAAGAACTCGGCTTTAATATTTTCACGTTTCCTCCTTTTAACACGCCATTCCTTCGTAATTTATTACGTCAGATAAAAGAAAAACATATTTTGCACGTTCGAAGAACGGGAAGGGAGTCGCGAAAAATTTTCACTCGAACGTTTTCTATATTGCGCTCGACTTGAAACTCCAAAATATTGATTTAGCCTTACGTTTTTGCTGCTTTTGTATCGTGCAAATATTTTTTTAGACTAAGTACTTCGTGTCTACTTACTTTTGTTACATTATACAATTTGGGTTATTATTATATGCGTAGTAACGCAACACGCAAGTCGGCTTCGTTGTTTGCAATAAAAATCGACATATCAGTAGAAAAATTACGCGTAAACGGCCTCCATAAATATAATTTCCTCAACAAATATTTGTGCCGAATGTTCGGGAAAATTGTTAGATTTCAACTTGTTTATATTGATCGAAGGACCACACTTTTCCGTATAGGCAGTCAGCGGAATTGTCATCCTTTTTTTATTGCTTTCTTAATTTTATTTATTGCAGGTCGTAAATGTTTTCAACGATGAAATTTGTTCCCTCGGGGGACGATCAATAAATCGACCAATTTCATTTTTTTCATTTCAAACGCTTTTATCGACATAGCTTTCGTTCTATCCGCTAAAGCAACAGTTTTATATGATGTATTGTGCCAGGGCCTTGAGACGAAATTTCAATATGTCGTTCAGTTGTAACCTTTCGAGTTCTGCATATAGATTGTCGATGATGGACTTAATTTCAAGATAAACTTTACATTGTCATATTGTTGTTTTGTCTCAGGGTTCTGCCTTTTGAAACAATTGTCGTTAACTGTCCGCATGTACTGAATCCATAATGATAGTATACAAAACTACTCTTTCATACATTTCCTTATTCTTCAGGGTTCTCATTCTTTTATTTTCAAATTATGAATTAACTTTTTATTTAATGTATTAAATTTTTAAAGTGAATTTTCATAATTTCAGCAAGAAGATCGAACACATCGGCAGGATGACACAAATGACACAAGAAGAGATGATGGCCGGAGCCCGGACTGTTGCCCAGGGTCTGGAAGCTCTGCGTGCCGAACATGCCCAACTCCTTCAAAATCTTGCCGCTGCTTTGGCTCTTCAACAGCCAGCAGCCGAAGAAAAAGCTGGTCTAGTACGCCACTCTATGGATATAATTGAACTGGGATTAAGTGAAGCTCAGGTATGACTAGTATAATATCTAGTAATAGTATTTATTTAAATTTATTCTGGTTTATCTTCTCATATCTGGTCTATCTTCTTATATCTGATTTATCTTTTGTTTATATTGTTTACTTTCATCTAAATTCTCTATTATTACATTTTTTCATTAGGTCATGATGGCTCTTGCCTCACATCTACAAACTGTGGAAGCTGAAAAACAAAAACTGCGCACTCAAGTAAGACGACTTTGTCAAGAAAATGCCTGGCTGAGAGATGAATTAGCTGCAGCACAACAGCGACTACAAGCTGCAGAACAAAGGGTCGCTCAACTAGAAGAGGAAAATAATCATTTATCTTTTATGTCATCTATTAGGTAAAATTTTCAGGATTAAAAATTCTCGCATTTATTTTTGAATTTAATTTATAACACTCAACTTTGTTTTCAGAAAATACGATAGTGATATCAACGAGGAAGGTAACGATAGCAATAGAGCTACTGGTGATAAACCAGGTAGTGCGAAACAAGATGATCCCATGGTAGACTTGTTCCCAGATGACGACAATGAAGAAAGAAATAGTGGTTTTTTTTTTCTGTTCAAATTTATTTTATTTACGTAGCAATTTTTCTTGAATTTTAAAATGTCATTTAAATTTCAGCTATGTCACCTACTCCTCCTTCACAATTTGCACAGCAAGTCAACGCCGGCTATGAAATTCCAGCACGTCTCAGAACATTACATAATCTTGTTATCCAATATGCATCACAAGGGAGGTATGAAGTTGCTGTGCCACTTTGCAAACAAGCACTTGAAGATCTTGAAAAAACTTCTGGACGTGATCATCCCGATGTCGCAACTATGCTTAATATTCTTGCTTTAGTATATAGGTTCGTTTCCTATCTTGTCTATTTATAATTAGCTTTTTGCCTGAAATTTAATAACCTTTTGCAATATTTCAGAGACCAAAATAAATACAGAGAGGCTGCTAATTTACTAAACGATGCTTTGAGTATTCGAGAAGCTACTCTTGGTGAAAATCATCCGGCCGTTGCAGCTACTCTCAATAATCTAGCTGTTCTTTATGGAAAACGAGGTAAATATTTATATTAATTTATCTTATGGACTTATTCTTGAATTATGTTTATTTTTTTGTTAAACATAATTTCAGGCAAATACAGAGAAGCTGAACCATTATGTAAAAGAGCTTTGTCTATTCGTGAAGCTGTTTTAGGGAAAGAACATCCCGATGTAGCTAAACAGTTAAACAATCTTGCTTTATTATGTCAGAATCAGGTAACTTTCATACCAATTTTTTTTTTGTTTTAAAATGCAACAATTTTCAGAAATAATCATATGTTTTATTTCAAAGGGTAAATATGAAGAAGTGGAATGGTATTACAAAAGGGCTTTAGAAATCTATGAAAACAAATTAGGTCCTGATGATCCCAATGTCGCCAAAACCAAAAACAATCTTGCTTCTTCATATCTCAAACAAGTAAATACAATTGTGAATAGTTATCAGAATAGTGTTTTTACGGAATTTTTTCACATAAATTTTATTTTAGGGAAAATACAAGGAAGCCGAAAAATTATACAAACAAGTATTAACTCGAGCCCATGAACGTGAATTTGGAACTATCGACGGTAAGGATATATTAGATCAATCGCTTGATAAGGAATCTAAAATATTACCTCTTAAGTGAAATGCTTTTTCATAATGCTTTTTATGTAACGTCTCTGTATAAGTGACATTGTAGAATATTCAATAAGTATTTTTTTTTTGTATATTCAGTTTTAGTTATTATCATAATTATATAGTCTCTCTGATATATTGTATGATTTATTGTGTTTTTTTTTTTATATAAATCTAGGTTTACGTTGAAAGACACTTAATTTTTTAAAGTATTATTTTTGCATTAGTCTTACATTTTTATGTGACTGGAGGTTGTGTTTTTCTAGTCACATTTTTATTACATTTTAATAGTTACTGTTATATACTGTTAAGCATGTAAATCTGTAATTAAAAATGTCATCATTAAATTTATATCTTAAGTATTTTCCATTAGTATAAATTTTATATGAATTTTTAATGACATTTTACGTTTAAGGGAAGATTATCTTTTTTTAAATTTTTAGAAATGTATATTCATGTAAAATGATTTATTTTTGTGTTAGCATATTAATCAAGTAGTTAAAAATTTTTAAATGTGTAGCTATTTTACATACTTTTATTTTTTATCTTTTGTAATTCAGTGACGAAAAACTGTGTACTACTGAATCTGTTTCATTTTTTCACATATGTGATTTGTGAAAATATTGATTTTAAGAAAGCAAATGTAATCTTACTGTTATAACTCACTAAACATAAACAGATAATTTTCCATTCACTAAAGTAGTATACATGAAAATTTGTTTTATTTTGCATGACATAATTTGTAGGAATTTTTCCACATTGAATATTTGTTTTTTATTCAAATTTGTACAATTATCAAATTGTAGCAAATCATATTAGTGAATTTATAAAATACATCTAAACTTCGAGTAACTTAAAGTTTTCCAAGTCGAAATGTGTCAATTACAAATATGTGGAATAGTTACCTGGAATTCATTTTTATGACATTGAATAAATTTATTTTAACTCTACATAACTGTTTTTTATGTGTACTTTATTAGAAATATATGAAAGAAAATAAATTATATTTAGTTTATATATTCATCATTCAACTTGCATGTTGTCACCTTTTTTCAAAAATATTAAGGTTACGCTTTTTATAAATGACAGTACCAAATATATTAAGAAATTATCATATTATTAGTATATATAATTGAAGACTGTTTTGTCACGCATTAAATGAATCTGCCGCTGCTTCTAGCTTAAATATTGATGGTAAGTGTGACATTTTTGGGATATAAGTGTGATACAGATAGGACAATTTTCTTTGTGTTTTTTTACATATTCGAGTATTCAATTTGATTACATTAACATACATCAAATATTAAACATTCTAAACACTCATAACATAATATCAAAACGAGTTATTATTTTCAAACGCATCTTACACACTTAGTCCCAACTGTGTCACACATATCCTTAATCAAATATCTGTGTGTGCATGCTTTTATTCATTTTACTTTTATTTCCATTAAAAATGTCACTAGAATATAATTTCAACTTTGTTTTATGTGCGTATAGATGACAACAAACCGATCTGGCAAGTCGCAGAAGAGCGAGAAGAGAACAAACATTTACAACGCGAGAACGCCCCGTACGGAGAATACGGCGGATGGCACAAAGCCGCAAAAGTGGACAGTCCCACCGTGACCACCACATTGAAGAATCTCGGCGCTTTGTACCGTCGCCAGGGCAAATACGAAGCGGCCGAAACGCTAGAGGACTGCGCCCTCCGGAGCCGCAAGGAGGTGGTCAGATGAAATTCCATTTGTATTATTCCTTATACACACCGATACAAACAATCACAGATTTACAATAATTTGCTTTTGACGAACACTTGAAGTGACACAAATATCACTGTTAAAAATTAGTTTACTCATACGTTTAATCTATCAAAATATGTTTCACAATATACAATTTTTTTCTTTTTGTCACTCGATTTTTTTAATACACTGTGTTTTGAGGTTTATAGATTTTCACAGTATTTTGTATAACAAAAAATAAGTAGAAATTTTGAATAGTTAGTACGATTTGTAGATCATTAACAATGTTTTGATTATTATTTTAGAATTTGTCGCTTCACACTAACAAATAAGTTGTTATCACTATATCGGAAATATTAAATTTGGGTGCATATTCGAATAATATTTCATTATGTGAGTTTTCCACAAACGCACCCACATTATAGTTTCGAGTAGGTTTTTTTTGTAGTGTTCAATATTAAACAATTAACATTACATTTGAGCTTTGTCTTTTGCACGCCGCAACAAGCAGCACGTGCAGCAAGTAAGTAGAATTTCACCCCTGCAAATATTTGTTCACCGAAACGGTCACTCTGGCTAGTCTATACGTATTTTGACTAATTGAAAATTGTATAAACGCTTCAAGTGTTATTTGTTTTAACTCGTGACGATATTCAAATGAAAATTATATGGAATAGTGTTGGTCATTATGGTTGTCGATTGAAATTTATCACATTACAGGCTTTGGACATAGTGAAACAAGCCAAACTTCGTGGAGTCCGTAGGGGAAGCAGAGAATCCATTGACTCTGTACACATCGACCAACACGAAGAGGTTAGATAGATATATCTAAATAGAGCTAATAAATTAATCGAGCGTAACAGTTACAATTCACGCTCCGAAAGTCATTTTTATCTCCTTCACTTGTAAACATTAATATCCATTTTATTTTTCAATGTCATCCATTGTATTTATTTTTTCTTTTATATATATTATTTTTTGAAATACCAAGCATTCTCTAGATTCTGACCTCTCTTCTAATGTTGCCCCAATTAGAATATAAATATTTTTGAACAGTACTTTGGATATTTCTATGTAATTTAAAATGTACGTAGACAAATATGAATTTGTTTCATTTTTGAGAACTAACATCACTTAACAGTATTTTCGCTTTGATATCATGTGCACTGTAGCTATGTGATTGCTTATTTAAAAATGTAGGCTTAACTTTTTTTGTTTGCTTATTTTTTTTATTATTTTATAAGTGCAATTTTTATTTATTTTATTTTATGTTTTCTTTTTTTATAATTTGTCAGGCTGGAGGTGGCACGAATACGGAGCCAAGATACAATTTGAAGTCGAAATTATTTAACGCTCTTGGAATACACACAAGCACCAATCAATAACAAAACAAATGTCACATTTCTCTCAGAAAATATTTGCAATGCGAATCCTAATTATGTGAAGGTCAATTACATTAATCTTTAAGAAAGATATCTCTGATTAATTTATTTGTGATACTTTCAACCATCACATGTATTTATTTTTTATTTTGAATAAGTTCATTAATCTTATCAATTAACATTTCGTTTTGAAAGGTGGTTTTTTAAGGCTTGTATGCGTGTAATGCATGTATGAACGTTTATTATTACAATTAGATCTTCGATAATATTCTGTATGAATCTTTTCTTTTATGCCGCATTTATAGTTAATGTATTTCGATTTTTATCACGAAATTCAATATACTCGAATATTTTTCAATTAAATCATATAAACTTGCAATATTATTCCAAAGAATTCAATATTTTTATAATTAAAATCAATGGTAAAATAATTATCATTCCATATTTTTTTTTTATATATGTTTTCTTTGCTGAATTCAAATGCAATAGTTATATATTTTTATAGAAACTTTAGATCTTGTAAATTGTGTTTATTGTTTTTTTCATTTGTGGAAAAAATAATTTAATGAATGTTTTTTTTATGTTTGTAATGTTTTTTTATGAACTACTAGACAATAATCGATAGTGATTTCAAATTTTAACAACTAGACTTGTTTAGTGTGAGTTAATTTTCTTAATAAGTCATATTCTTTATGATAGAAGAATAACATTTTAAGTAATTTGTCTATGCAAACTTTTGACTCATTTGTTTTCTATGCTTAATTTATATATTTTCGGAGGACAAATGTAATCGACTTATATAATAATATTCATACAAATATATTTATATAAATCCTTTATGTAATCAAATAATTTTATTCAATTTTTCACTGCCTATTTACACATTAATTTTGCACTGATGTAGCAAATTTTCATTTTTTATTTTATCTCAATTTATTTTTGCACGCACCATGATAAATATATCCATTTGTATAATTTTTCATAAATAAAATCATTTTATTTATTTTTGTTTGTTTTTTTTTGTGCACTATTATCTTATTTTTTAATATTTTAGATCAATTCACACAAAGATACAGTATTCTCTAAATGTACTTTTTATAATTCAGATTAAATAAAAATGATTGCAATTTCCTAAATGTATTAAAAACATTTAAAAATTTTATTTTTATTAAATAATTATTAAATTTTCATGAAAATTTGGCTGTTAAATATTATATTTATGAAAAATCTTGATTTTTTTCCAATGAACATGAATTATTACTGAGTATTTTAATTATTGCTATTATATTCTACTATTTTAAATTATTGCAATAATTTACATTAAATTTCATTCACACTCGATACCACTACAATTTGGACGTCACTGCTCTTTATAGATTTTCTATATATTCCTGCATGCTACATTTAATGATATAGTATCCACTTACACAGTAAATTTGCTTGTTTTAATAACTATTTAAAATAGCAAATACTCAATTTTCATAACGACCAAAGGTACGTATAGATTGTATACTTTTATCGAACACTTGATCTGAAATTAGCTCGTACGCACTGAGGTAATAGGGATGATATTATTGCTGTTATGGAATTTAACAATCAATATTTGATGTCATCGCATATTTTGTTTATTGATTTCGCTTACTTATATATCAGAAACAAACCATTTTCCATGATAATCAATCTTGCATATTTATTTACATCTGAAACAATTTCATTTTTATGTATGATTATACAATCACCGAGTCGCAATTCACACTATCGACGTAGTTCCGCTTATTGGCATATTAGACAAAAAGTTACTTCACATTGACACATCCGAACATGAAATTATTGCAATAAAATTTCTTTTTTTATGATCTGGAACCACAGTTTGATTTTGATTGAAATTTTTGTTGTCGCCACACAAAGAAATTCATGGAAAACGTGATGACTATATACAATATGTGTATAAGAAAAAAACAGTTGATTGTTAAATTGCATAACAGTCAGGAGAGGTGCAGCGCAGTGCTTCCTTCTCTAAGCTGAAAGCTTCTATAAGAAGATCTTCCGCCAAGCTCATCAGTCGCTTCACTAGCAACAGACACTCGGCCACACTACCTTCGTCTGTCGATGTCACTGACCCGGGCAGGTGAGAAACAGTAGTTATTGTGAAATCAATTTTGACGAAGATTTTTTTAATTTTCTCATGCCACAAAACTATTGTTTCTATTATAAACATACCCGTAACTGCTCTTTGTAAGAAAAAATCTATATAACAACGATAAAAGCTATACTTTTCACACAAATGTAAATATATATTATCATGATCCCTCAATAAAGCGATATTTTGTATTCTTCGTTATCATTTTACAAAGTTTTTATAGGATACAATCTATTACTTTATCATAGGTGTTATTTTATGGATGATCTATGGAATGTATTCACGTTTTATATGTTTTCAGCATGAAGCGCGCAAACTCCCTGTCCGTGCTCAGTAGTGAAGTGAAAAATTCACCGCCGAACACGAGAGCTCTCACACCTAGCGAAAATCAAGAACGGTAGCTGTAATACATAATAAAACTATCATAAAATACACTTTTCATAATCATACAATACAAATTGCTTTTGCTCCGTTCGATGTACTTTCAAAAAATCATTTATTTGTGAATTATAAATATCACAATTCCTTTTTTATATATATCTTGATATAATGGTTTGAGTTCCACTAAAATTACAATTGAATATCATAGCTACATAAGTCCTTCATTCACACTAATCTTTCTTTATAATAAAAACAGTTGAAATGCTAGTTTTGTTTTATTATATGTGAAAGTTTACGAATGATATTGCCTTGAAAATTGTAACTAAAATTTTATATAAAATAATAACAGCTACGTATTGGCTATTTTTCTGTAGTAGTTAATCGTTAGAGAAATTACTGTTGACTTGTCATTTTTTTATTTGATCAAAAGCTGTTTGATTGTTTTAATAGAAATAGGAGTAGATGTGAAATTTAGTGAAGCTTTTGGCATGCTCTTTCAATAAAACATATATAATATTTATTTAGATAAAGCTTGGTGAAAACTTCTTTTTTCGAATCCATGAATAACTATTACAAATAATGTTTTTGGCATAAGTACATAAGTTAAATTTAAGTATTTTTATATTATTTTTTAATCGCTTGAAGTTCCAACATATTACAACATTGGTGACGGAGAGTAGTTTTACGATACATACATTGTATTTCATAATTTTCATTGTATCAATTTATTTGTGATTAAATAAACCACAATTTTGTGCAACGCACTCTTTCAATAATCCCCAATTCCAATTTTTTCATTACCCAAAACACAAAAAACCCCCGACATTTCGAAAACCCAAACGCGGGGGACGGTCCATGGGAAAGAGCGACCCGACCCCATAAATCAAACGGCAGTTTATTAAAACCGGTGTAATCGCCTCGTTATTAACATCAAGAATAAATTCACGAAATTAAAATGTCGCCGGCGCACATACACACGCTCGTAATGTGCGCAATCTGTTTTTCTCATTAGCCTCCGGACGTAGGCCATGCCGATCGCTTTTTTCTTTTATCGACGGATGGCCATTTGCGTGTTGTTGGTGCCGAATATGGCTTTCTGATGGGCTACGTGTGCTCTGATTAATATGCGGGTTTTATTATGTAATTTTTTTGATGAAAGATTGATTTTTGTAAGACGAGAGCTTTCTGATATGATTTCGTAAATTTTGTTTTGTTTTTTTTTTATTTACGACCATGATTATCTGATGAAAAATGTAAATACGAAAGTCATCCCTTGTAAATAGTCTTGTTCTTTTGTAAATCATTCCTTGAATAGTCTCAAACTAACTGTATGGTCTGTATGCGGTCATAGCCATTCACTGATCATTCACTATTATTCTATTTGTTGCTTAACTTTGTTGATCATCGAGAGCCAGAGTCATGAGCGAGTCATTTATATGAGTTACTATGAGAGTACATATAATCAGAGCCGTGGCAATGTTTTTGGCGCCCTTGGCAAAATATAAAATTTGGCGCCCCTTTTTTTCCAAGAGGAAGCTGGAAAAAATTTTTTTCCATGGGGAAGCTGGTCAAAAATAATTTTTTAATTTCATAATTTTCAAATGCAAAATTATTCGAACGTGTTCGAACCCTAAAAAATTTTTTCCTTAAAAAAAGCTCAACGCATTAATGTAGCCCAACTTTCCGAAATATATTCGCTAATTTTTCACCAAGCCTAACCCAACCTATCGTTGTTTGACGAATAAATTCGCGTAAAGTTAGCTTCACACGAAATTATTTCATGCTAACTTTCGGAAATATTTTTTTCGATATTCGACACTTCTCTAAATTATTCGGACCCTAAAAATTTTTTCCCATGGAAAACATCTAAATTTTTTAAAAGTTTTTTTTAAGTCATCACTTAAAAAAAACGGAGGGCGACTTTGCCGCCCCAAAAGTCACACGCCTTTGGCGCTTGCCCAATTGCCAATGGCTTGATACGGCACTGCATATAATATCAATGAAAATAAAGAAATACAGATTCCTTTTTCGAAATACATTTTATCTAACTATTAACACTTTATAAAATAAAATAAATAAACCAACCCAACTTTTATTTCTGTATAGTAAATACACATTCACTTTAACGTGTAATAGAATTAATAGAACAATAGAAATATTTATAAACTACGGATCTTTAATGAAAAACTACGTATGTATAATACACATTTTTCAAAATAATAAAACGACTGCAAATAGACTGATAATTTTTATATTAAATAACGATATTTGGGATCGATTAAACTTACTTCTAATTACTAATTTATTAGAATACATATTGATTTTTTTATTTGATCTGCAGTTAATGCAAATTTTGAAAATATTAAATGAGAACATTTATTCGTTTAATTCAGGACTGTATACGAGTTTTCGATAAAATTTACGAAACGATTGCTCAAATTTTAATTTTATTCCACGTTTAGAAAATCGTCGATCTTATGACGCATCCATATTTTCTCTATTTCGACATTTGAATCATCTGACATTTCAAGCGAATTTTATGGCTATATTGGTCCATGTTTTCAAACGAGATAAAATTTCGAATCAAATCAAATCAAGATTATTCATCTCGACGAAACAACGAATTATTTCATACGAAAAAATTCCATAAATTCAATTTCTGCAACCGCTCTTTTTCCAATAGATCCCAAACACCATAAACACGTCGTTGAGCCAATGAAATTTTCTGTCAAAGAACAACACCGATATTTCCTCAGCTGGTATTGATTCATACCCCGCTGAAACGAGAGCAACGAATGCAACCGAAACACAAACAAAAACACGACATTTTTCACAACCACGGATAAAACGAGAGGGACGCCATAGGCCTTCCGTCGAAAGCTTTTTATTAAAAATCGATCGGACGAAAGACAGATCGCGCCATTACCGGGCCGCCATATTGTTTTTGGCGGTTGATTTACGGCGCGCGTTTCAATATAAAAAGAATGTATAATTATCGTCTAATTTGTCAAATCTGTCTGAAAACAAACGGTTTACATCCCTCGGCGGGTTCTTTGATGATTTCGTGGAAACATGTGGTTTCAGTTACGTCGGTGCGGGTGAATATGTCAACCGAGTTTTTCTCACAAAACTTTCACCTGACATGAGATCAAATGGTTCGAAAAATATCTCATTTTTTGATGTTTTCTATATCGTATTACTGAAGATTGTAAAAAAAATTAAAAGTATTTGAATTTAAAATTAAATTAATGTAAATGAAAAGATCGATTTTCAAATAGAGATGCGTTTGTTATTAATTTGATAGAAAACTGTCATATGAAGGGCAATATTTATCTTACGTACATGCAAGTCGAGTAATTGTAGTTTTACATTCTTAGAAACGACCGGATTAGTTTATTAGAGCGACACATCAAAATGTAAAGCAAAATCACTAAATCATAACATCCTTTCTGCTTTGAAAGGATGCCGCTTTCGTGTTGCACATAAAATAGTAAAAATCGTAAAACAGGTGTGATCAATGTACTGTACGATCGAAAGTTATTCAATTATTTTATTTTACGGGATGAAATAAAATTTTCGATGGTTTAGTTTTATCGAATGTATCGATCATCATCGAGGTTAAGCGGCAAGTAACGTGATTAATAATTGGCCTGAGACGATAGTTTTCAACTATGTAACATCTTGAGAAACCTTAACGAAAAAAACTGTTTAAGCTTCTGATATATGAAAAAAGGTTTAATTTCGTAATAAATATTATATATAATAGATTGATGATGATTTAACTACAAAAAAATATTTGAATATTATTATGATAAAAAAATTGAAACCATAATTCTATGATCTCGAAAACCATAATTTTTCAGACTATAGTTTCCAACAAAAAAATTACATACATACATTAGACTCAAATACAAAACTAACAAAGAACAATTAAAAATTGAACAGCCCTGAATCATAGGAAATTTATTTACGCACAATCGACCAATACGGAATGATCCAGAAGATGGCTCCTCCTCGACCAGAAATCACAACGATTATTGGCCGATCCGAGCACCAAAAAACTGAAAAAAACAAACACCACACACTCCAGCCGATCCCAACAGTAGTGATCGAGCCATCGGACGGTGCTGATCTGGACATGGAACCGAACCAGCTCTGGAGCATCCCCGACTTCCACCAGAACAACCAGTACTCCGACCCTGAAGCCTTCGATTCGCGATACGAAGAGACCTCCTTGCAGACCATATTCGGCTATGCGAATACTATCTATTCCAAGTCCACGATCCTGAGGACTTACGAGGACCTGCACACGATCCCCTTCTGCAGACAGGGGAACGAGGATGGACAGTTTTTCGATTGTTGTCGTAAGTATGATCATCGTGTTGTGCAGTTTCCGCAGAATTGTGAACCGCCAGGGACGGAGGAGAGTTCGTCCTTTTCACCGGATTGCGAGGAATGGTCTCAGCAGCAGAAGGTGGGAAATGAAGGTTTTGTTCACGACCATGTTGTTGATGATGGAGCTTTGGAAATTATGGATGAGGGCAGAGGTAATGCATAGTTTTTTCTAAACATATTTGTAATATGAAATTGTTTTTCAAAAAATAAATTTACGTGAAATAATTAATTTTTTTATTCTGTAATATAAAATTAAAAGTTAAACGATATGTGAGTGATTGATGTGATATTGCTTTGTTTAATTACGTCAGTTATTTAGAAATTTTACAAATTCAAATGTCTGAAAATAATAAACCTTTTCGTAAAAAAATGTGGGTTTTTAACTGCAAAATCAATTCTAATCAAAACTAATTCTGATAATTTCTTCAAAATTAGACTTTTTATAAGAATAAATTACATATGATGTTCAACTAGAAACAATAATTTTAAAATTGAAAATTGTTTATCAGAATAGGCGCCAGGCAGTGTTTGATATTCTAATAAAGTAATAACAGTCAGATTTTATGCCCCATAAAAGGTTAACTTCATTGTCTTACATCTGTTGAACATTAATAAACTTAATAAATTTGACAATAGTATAAATTTAATTCATAGCATGACTCAGCATAACTTATGTAATAAAATTTATAAATTTTTAGATACCAAAAACAGGAAAGAAAGAACAGCTTTTACAAAATCTCAAGTGAAAAATTTAGAAGCCGAATTTACCCATTCTAATTATCTGACTAGATTAAGAAGATATGAAATCGCAGTTGCTCTGAACCTCACAGAAAGACAAGTAAGAATTTTCATTAGAGATGACAAACTAATATAATATATTATGATTGATTTATATAATCCTTTGTGTAGGTCAAGGTTTGGTTTCAAAATAGAAGAATGAAATGGAAGCGTACCAAAACTGGACAAAGAAACACAAAGAAAAATAAGAATAAAAATTGAAAAGTATCTAAAAAGCAATGTTGGATATAATTGAAAAAAAATTGTAGTTTTGTTGTGATAAATATGTATTTTCATTTTGCACAAAGCAATAACAAATATCATACAGTCATGTAAACATTAGATCACAATAATTATTTCATTTTTTTTCCACCGGAAAGGATACTTTTGCCTTTTTTCGGAACATGTTTTACAATTTTATCTTTTTTCACTTGATGCAGTTTGTTTGAACCCTTTTTGACATCACCATCAGTTTCAGGTTTAACATTACTCTTTTTGACATTATCTATTTGAACATTTTTCTTCTGTAAAAAGAGTAAATATTTAAAAAAAATTCTCAAGTATAATGAAAAACAATAAATTAATATTGTGTACTAACATTCAATAGCTTCATAATATTAGTCTTATCTAAAGCACCATTAGTTGAAGATTTCTTATCCTTATTTTCTCTAAAATATGAAAATATAATTATAGAATTAAAAAATAACAATACCAAATATCAAATACAAATAACATAATTAATAATTTAAGCACAAAATTATACTCTATAAATAGTGATATAATATTATAAATAATTATAAAGATAGAATATTAAAAAGTAGTATGACTAGGCTGCCATACGTCCCGTTTTTGTCATGTTTTGTGTTCGCCCTGTCATTTTCATAAAATTGTTTGATTTGTCCCTTTTTTTCAGTTCACATATTTTGATGGACATAGGCAGACTGAATTTTTTTTATATTTATCAAAATAATAGTTTTTAATGAGTTTCTCTTGGATCTTTTTTGAAAGTAGTGTTTCGCTGATAATGTTCCTTGTAATCAGCTTTTTCAAGGCTTTTTACATATAATTTGAACATTTTGATATTTTACTTTACTTATCTTACTTTTTTAATTATTTAATAAATAAATTTGAAATATGAATTTTATTCTCAGTATTTTCGGAGTAATAATCTGTTTAGTCGCGGCATAGTATGTTTTCCTGTCTAAATCACCTACGAGGTTCCCCATGGCTGAATTATTTAAATAATCGCTCAAAAATTAAACAGACATAACTAATATTATATTTAAAAAAAATCATTTGAAGATAGTCTACATTTTTTTAAACTGAAAAACGCATTGTTTTCCACTACTGATATTTTTGAACGTGCAACATATTTTTTAATATAGAGGGAGGGGGCATTATTTTGGGGAGCATCCCGTTTTGGGTCCTGGGAAATATGGTCACCCTAAGTATGACTTACGTGGAATTTTCACGGGAGACTTTTATTGCTGGATTGTAATTGAGTAACTGTTCCGGAATATCACTGGCCGTAAAATCAAAATCGATTCCTAGTTTTTTTAATTTATCTTTGGTGTTTTGAACCCTGTGAAAGATTATGATAAATAAAAAAAAATACTGAAATCATTTAGAAGATTTAAAGTTAAATTAATAATACCCTCTTAGTCGCTGCTGACAATCTTTGATCCATTCTTCTTCTGTTATTTCTTTATTGTGTTTCTAATAAAACAAAATAAAACATTATTTAGTACTAGCGGTAGTACCCGGGGTCGCCCAGGTTTTTTTTTCTGAAAAGTCAAGACACATAAATGTAAACTGAAAAAGCGAAACCAATAGATAGTGTTATGAAGAATAGGCTGGTAGGCCCTTTGGGCCTACCGACTCGGCCCTTTGGGCCCACCCCTCCCTTCGCCCCCACAGGTTCACTAATATTGAGATCTAGAAATATATATTGTAATCTACTGATTTAAAAATAAAATTATCGAAAAAACACATTTTGAAAATATTTAATGGTTTTAATGATACAGAAACCTTCCCGGATGCTCAACCAACATATTTACAAAATTCCATCATGATCGGATAAGCGGTAAAGGCATGCATAAGTAACATATACAGATACATTCATTTTTATTTATATGGAAGATTATTATTATTATTATTCGAACATATTATAAAAACTGAAAATAAATTACCGCTTTGTTTTCGTTTATATTTTTAATTCCAGGGCAGTTTTCACGAGGTTTCCAAGCTTTTCCCTTGAACAAAGTCGTCATTGAGCGTGTTGCAGGGATACATTCCGCTGAAAATCGAATATTATTGGCATTCACAAAGAAGTAGTATTACGGCACTTAAATAATAATTTCAAAATTTCCACCTTTCAAAAGCCGCTTATCCATCAAGTAATTGTTCATTGTTTCTGCAGCGATTTCGGCTACTTCTCTCTCGGCAAACTCCACGAAGCCATACCCTTTGGAATTACCATTTTTCGCAGATCTGGCTACTCTAACATTGGTGATTTTTCCGAATTGTTTGAAAAAATCTCGCATTTGCTCCTAGAATTATATATATATATATTTTTTTTTAATTAATTAGAGATTTACAAAGCTTTCACTTAAACAAGTTTACTCACTTCATAAAATCCATGTGGAATGTGTCCTACATATACCACAGCTCTATTGTTCTTCTGTATTCCTTTTAATGATTTTTTTCCTTTCTTGCCTATTTTTCCACTCTGTAAAATGGCATAGTTCAAATGAAATACGATAAACGAATCTCACCAACATAACCTTAATTCGTAACAATGATAAAATGAGAACAGATTATACCTTGATTAGATTTTTTATTCCGGAAACTGTATCTTTGAATTCCTTTCCTTTAGATTTTTCAAGGGGGATGTTTTCCTCCATTTTTAGCATTGGGAATTGAAAACTTGTTCGAACCTGTCAAAACCACGTGAATGCCTACCGAACAACTTACAATGTTGCCTTCTTGCGTATTCGGATACTTGAGCCTAGCCGGAATGTGTTTCATATGCGTGTGTACACTACGGTAAAAAAAATAATGCTTTGTCATATCAATAAAATTGCTATATAATATTGTGTAAATATTTTATATAAATTGATAGATGATGTAGACTTAATTTCAATTATTTATTTATCGAATGATTGAAAAAAAAAAAAAACAAATTATATTATTATCTTCTATAACAATGCTTTACCGAATTCGTTTATTATCTCGAAAAAGCCCGCCTTACGCTTATTAAAAAAAATGTAATTCTATTCTTATATAATAATGAAATTAAAAATAATTATGTAATTACAAGAAAAAACCGGCGTTTCGGTAAAAAGAGGGGCCCAAAAAGCTTCCAGCACAGATCTGATTTCAGGATAGTAGCCAAACCAGGCTGGCTGCGTTCAAAGTTGGCGCCAACCTATACATTTTCAACGCGTGTAAAGTTGCCGATGTAAAACTTTCCAAATTATTATTTTTATTTTATATTCATATTTTTTTATGCACATACAAATTTCGGACAGTTTTATCGCTAGGTGAATACTGTCTAATTGTATGTTTAATTAGTTTAAACAGTTGAAAGTTTTTTACCAACGTAATCGTATTTTCACTTTATAATATTTTAAGTCAACTTCAGCTATCTCATTGTCAGCTAGCGTATGTAATAACTTTAAAGTTAATCTAATAGATTTTTTTATAGAAAATATTTAATGATAACACAGGTATGCAAAATTGACCTTTTTGAAAATAGTTTGTTTGAAAGGTATCTAACAATAAGTATATTAGATTTATGGTATTTGTTTTTTTCTATCACGTAAGGTTTTCTGGATATAAGGAAGATAAAAAAATCCTTTTTATCGAACTTTCAAGTTAAAAAAAATTATAACTTAAGAACATGGCACTCAATCAAAAAATCCCTCGATTGTATCTTATTGTTAGATAATATTATAAAGAATATGTTTTGTAAATGTAAGATATCTTACGTTAGCGTTTGCGGGCTGGATGGGCGAGATGTTGATAGATTCGGTTCGGTTTAAGATTTCAAAAAAACCGTACGTGATAGATTTTTTAAATTATTTTTCCGTTAATTTGCACCTTGAAATCTATAAAAAATCATTATTCAATTTCAGACAATTTTACCCATGCATACCTGTGTAATTTAACAAAATTTATACTTTCATTTTGATTCATGAACAAATATTTATGATTTTTATACACATAAAAAAATCTACAATGTGTTATCAGCGTATTGCTAAAGCCTACATTCATTCTTTAGGAATATTTATTTTGGACAGAGTTCTCATGAAAATTTCAAGCTCTAATTAAAGTATATTAAAATTCTAAGGCAATGTGATAATTAGGATTGTCAAGCGTATTTTATTACTTCCTTGAGTTTGTTTAAAATAACATTATTATGTACATGACAAAAATAAAAGAATTTAGTGATAAATTTCACAATTGATGACTATTATTAGAGACCAAAATGACTATCCAATTATTCTGACGAGTCTATCATGTGTCTAGAAATGAAACAGTTAAAACTATCAGTTTATAAATCGAGATTAGTGTAGAATATACATAGTTTTTAATGGCAAACGAGCACAAAATGATTGTGTAAATATTTCACATAAATTGGTAGATTAGTAGACTTGATTTCAATTACTTATTTATTGTCGGAGATTGTAGAAAAAAAAACCAAATTATAAATTAAAATTTTTCGATTTATTATTGGACATACGAATAACTGTTTAATAGTTTAAAATTACAGTGTAAAACAATGAATGGAGTTGAGATCAATTTTTTTTTAATAGGTAAATATACAATGTTGTCATTCAACACTACATAATCTCAACAAAACTTCTTTACAAAAAAAAGTGTTTTGAAAATGTATACATATATAAAATAGCTCAAAATTATTCGAATAGAGTTTCCCTAGCAATCATTCTCGGTAAAAAATTTATTATAAAAATATTTCAGATGATATTTAGAAAGAAATGATCACTGATAAGATATGTTTATTGGATACATAATTGTTCTTACAATAAATCTTATAACTTATTCATACATAAGGCATAATATTAAAATGATTAACAATATTGCTAACTCACTATCTTTGGAAGAGTCTATATAAAAAATCAGTGTAAATATTCAATTAATAGGGATGCAAAACGTACAATTCAATTTTATGATCACATTTTTGAAAAATATTAGGATTCCATTACACTAGATTGTTCGTTTAAATTACTTATATAAAAATATTCAGTTATGCATGTTTCTTCTTATTCAAAAGAGATCATTTACCTCAATTGACAATGAACGACCTACGTGAATATCATGATTTAATTTTACATGAAAAAATAAAATTAATTAAAAAAAAACTCTCATTACAAAGTAAAGCAGTCAAATTCACATAAAACATGATTCACCATGAGTTTTTTCATTTAATATGCACCACTTTTTTCAACAATTTTTTTTATTAAATAAACCCTATTTTAGTCTTAACAATTCAATATACTTTTTTTTTGTCAAATATGGTTAAAAATATATATTGAATAGCGTATACTATTTCATATGTATCTAAGCGAATAATTTACAGCAGTATTATTTCTCCTCTGACTTCAATGTGAAGAAGAGATTGAATTTTATCAATCGATACGTACATACATATATAATTATATACATACATATATTTCTGTCAATTTAGGCACACTGTAATCACTAATCAGTATTAAGTAAACAAACGATAAAAAAGTATATGAGGTTGTGTTAAGGCTCAGGTGGTGAAACTGCAACAGTTGTTGTCACAGGTATGGGCAGTACAGACAGCGGGGGAGTGTTTTGGGATGGGGCTAACACAGGCGACGTTACCTTGTTCGGGGTATTAGTAATAGTTTGTGGAATAACGGTCAACGATTTTGGAATTTTTGGCATTATTATTGCCTGCGACGTTATAGGCACAACTTTGGGTATTAAAGCTGTGGTAGTGTTTATATCACTAGAGATTACTGTTTCTGCAGTTACAGACACTGAAGGGCTCAGTTGCGCTACTACTTGAGGAACTTGTACAACACTTTTCGCACTAGTTATTAACAATGATTGCGGATTGCTTGAGTTTATAGATGTCTTTGCACTACTGGTTGTACTTATTGGAGCAATCGTAATGTTTTTAAGCGCTACGTTCATTAACAACGAAGAATTCTCAACTTCTGATAATACAGTTACTCCTTTATCGTTACTATCATCAGTTTTACCTAAATTAGGTATATTAGGAACAGAAAGGGCACTTGGTTCAACAGACTTCCCAGTCGCAGAACCATTTTCAGACTCAATACTGACCGGAGATTGAGATTTATTGACGGCAGATGAGGCTATGCTGCTATCGCTCGAAACATCCGCCGTTTTGACAGAATTGCTTTTGTTTTGATCTGGCTTTTGCGTTTGCTGCATCTGTTGAAGCTTTTCTCTTCGCATAATACACATTCTATTATAATCTTCTATCGTTATATGATAAGGCTTTCCTCCTTGTGTGACTTTGACGAGACTTGGTAATTTTCTACCATCAGCTGTTTGATGCAAGACATCCCGGTTACTTCGAGACTTGGTTTCGTCAGTGATTGGAATCAAAGTCGGTCTCCATTGTTTAGTTGCAGTTTTTCCTTTTTTGCTATCTTTTGCATTTGTTACAGTGGTCTTAGAAGCTTTTTGTTGCTGGGCATTTGTCACAGTAGAAGTTGTAGTGTTTGCAGTTATAGTTACTTGAGTCTGAATAGGAGATGAAGAATTCTTCGATAACTGCTGAATATTCTTTAATACTTTTTCGATTGATTTTCTCGGAAGTATTGTCTGAGGGTTTATAGCAATTAGTTCGGGAGGTAACGATGTTGTTTTCATTTTATGAACACTCGAGTCAGATTTTGGTGTACTTGTTTTAAGATCAGCCGTGCTAAACGGTGATGATATTAATTTTATTTCATTCACAGTTTTGGATAATTCGGGTCTAGGTGTCGGTGGTCTTGGAATAGGTATTTGTATAGGCGTCAATTGATTTCCTAATTTTTCTAAATGCGTTAAACTGGCTGCCATACCTTTGAGCTGTTTAGAACCATTGATACTATCATTCACCTGACTTAAGACAGAGTTTTTCGGTATTTTAATTTGATTAGAAACTAATAAAGAAGAATCTGATTTATTAACTTTCTTGTTACTTTCAAGATTTGTAATCTGGTTACTTTTCAGAAGGCTTTTACCACCGCCTATATTAACAATTGGTTTTCTAAATTCAACAACACTATCTAATTTTTTTCCAGAATCAGTTGTTTCTATTTGTGTGATAGTGGTAGACATTTGCTGTGGTTTTTGT
This sequence comes from Hydropsyche tenuis, assembly GCA_009617725.1. Classification (NCBI taxonomy): domain Eukaryota; kingdom Metazoa; phylum Arthropoda; class Insecta; order Trichoptera; family Hydropsychidae; genus Hydropsyche; species Hydropsyche tenuis. Next base: position 4,332,969 of record VTON01000001.1, on the reverse strand, counting down.
ATTGTGGTCACAACAGGCAAACTGCCATTTATCAGTACGTTATCGAACGCTCTAAGTCTATTTTGTACAGATTCACTGTAAGTTATTGCATTACAGTTTGCATTCGGTGATAAAACAAGATCACCGTTTCTAAAATATTTTTCTAAAAGTATGAGATGCCTCAAAAAACTCGACTGATTTCCGTAAGGTTGTTGTAAATGTTGCCAAAGTTGTTTAGTTGAGTTATCATACTGAATGATGGAACTGCATTTCTCCCATCCTTCAGGTGTAGTCGTTTTAACATTTCCAAATTCGATGGAACATTGTAAATTCATTTCTTCTTCTCCCGGGAAAAGTTCTCGCACCGATATTGATGGATTAGTTTCAAGTCTCCGAACAGGATTGGAAAATTGACTATCACTTGGATTAAATACCCTTTTCTTATTTTGATCACTAACAAAGTTTTTCGACAGAGTCGAAAGGTTCTTTTTAACCTGTGAGAAACTTTCAGTATTTTGCCACTTACTCTTCATGGAATTTATATCCACAGAGCTTTTGGCAGACTTAGGAGGTATTGTTTCAATTGTGCATTCATCATTTAAAACAATATTTCTGAGTATACTGTGACCAATACTGTCAATACTGTCATTCATGGGCTCTATTGTGAATTCTTCTCTATTGGGCAGTTTACTATTCAACGCTTCTTCAAATTCGCCTTTTTGTGTGATAATTTGACCTAGTTTTTGAATTCTTCTAAGATTTTTGTGGAGCTTCTTTTGAGAATGTGAAAGTTTATTGATTGCAGGAGCATTGTGAACTTTGAGAATATTTTTCGATTTTTGTGTTAAACTAGTAGCAGTATTTCTTAGGAGAATTCCAGACATTGGTACACTGCATTTCTGTGGAAAAAATGTTATTTATATTATAATTTTAAATATTTAGTAAATTTTTAATAAAAAAAGTAAAATACATACTTCACTGATTTCTATAACTGGAATTCCAGCAGCATCAAGCTCACTAGTTTTGGAGGCGATTAAATTGGGAATTTTGTTAGTTGAAATAAGGCTTTCAATATCTTCAATGCAATCTTTAGAATTAGAAGTAACGCTCAGATTCGATTTATCATGATTAATTGATTTCCAATTTTCATTTCCTTTATTTTTATGTAATGTTTGATTCAAAATGTTATTCTCATCTTTTTTAGATTTGGATTTTCCATTTTTACTCTTTTTCTTTTCTCTCACACTGTCAATTTGATCATGATTTGCATCTGGCAATGAGGGTTCATCTGTGAAGTCAGTATCGGATTCTTCAGATATTCTCAAATTGTGTGCTAGCAGAAGTCTACAAAAACATTTTTATGAAATTCGTTAATTATCATAAATTAATCTACAAAACTTTCCAGTTATAATAATTACCTTTTACGGTGGGTTTTCAAGAATGTTTGTTTGTTCATAAGCGATTTGGATGGTCTTAACAGGAGAGTGCAATAATAACGACATAATTTACATACAACAGGCTTATCTTCAAAAACAACTGGTAGACCCTGATCTTTTAATAACGGATTCAATGCACGGTATTCCTAAAATATTAATTAGCACGTTACATATAAATCATAAAAAATGTGCACCTGATACTGTGAACAATTACAATTAAATTTACAAACCTGATTTATATAACGAACATGATTTTTAGTTAGTTCTCGTTTACATAGACCACAAACCATTAATTCAAGCACAGCTTGATAATGATCATCGCACAAAGGTATTGTGTGAAGTCCAGGATAATCTAAGTCTAATTGGACCTGAAACAGAAAATGAATAAGTTTTAAAAACAAATATACATCATGGAATTGTAAAAATTAAAAAAAAATTAAAATAATACCACTTTGTTTACGCTTTTGCGCATTTTAACAAGCCATTTTCTTCTAAGTGTTTGAGGAGCTGGACGGTTACACGAAGATACATAGCAAACATCACCGACACCAATTATGGTCGGAGCAGTGGTAGATGGTCCCGGCCCAACGCGTTTTCTGTACGAAGCACAATTAGCTCTTCTATCTACATGACGATAACAGGCATCACACAAACAACTATCAACAGTTAGCTTTTCTTCATCTGAAATTGAATAAAAAAAAAACATGTGTTATACAAAACATAAAATAAAATGCACATATCGACAATGCGATTGCATTGCCAAACTTACTGTCTAAAATTTTCTTTTGTCTATCGGCGGATTTTATTTGAGCAATATGGCAAGGAGTGTCGAACAGTCCAAATTTTCCACCACAATAAAAACACTGATCTTGACATATTCTATCTGGATGAATGGCAAAAGAAGATGCTTTTTCTGGAATTACCAAACTTGTAGTGGCTTCTTTATTTGCACTAGTGTCAATAAGCGAATCTCCTAATGACTCTTGAAGTCCCAATTCTAAAATTTTCAGAGTTTATGAGAAACTGACGGACAAAATATTCAATTTCCAATTAATTTCATTTATATGTACAAATATGAAAAATCGATGATAGAAACTAAATTTAATTGGAAAATTTACATTGTAAGTTATCATAGTAATAGCAGATTATATTTTGAAAATAAATTGTTAAATTCTACTCTTTACGGGAGGAATGAAACCATCACCAAAAATTGCTTTTTTTCTGTTACAACCTTAAATTTAATAAAATCCCTTATAATAATCATGTTGGCTCGAATATAGGGATATCACTATATTTTAATGTGCTTATAAGATTTTTTTTTTCATTAATAAATCGTTATTCTTGTTCATAAAATTTTAGAAATATTTAAACTTTAACTGAAAATATATCATCACCAGTTATTTGATAAGGTCATAGGTAATTTATAATGCTTATTTATAACAATTCTGAAGCTTTAAGATTAGCATATTTTATAATTGAAATTGAAAAAAGAACCAAGGACACAAAGAAGAAATTTTATATCAGATCTATTTGAAGTTGAATTAATTTTCAAAAATATAAGAGTTGAAGTGCTTAGCAGTAAATTCCATTAGAATTTTAAATATAAAATAATCCCTTACATCAGTATCACTTTTTTTAAGTTGAAACCTCGCCTTGTATTTGAATGAATATGGTTTTATATTAATCATGTTAAAATCAAATAAATGCCGAAACATATCTCTTAATTATCACAATATTTTTGTTATTGTTGAAAAGTAATTAGCAATAATTAGAAGATAAAATATTGAAAGAAAACAAAAGTTATTTCTCAGCAAAGATCAGATGATAGAAATAGTAGAACCACACACCATGATTGTTATATCGATTACTGTAATGAGTTTTTCGATGCCCACCAGACGTCAGGTGACTGTCAGAAGATCCTGAGCCGACGCCAGATGAAACTCCAAACTAAAAAAAATGCACATACTGTAACGACAATTTCAACAATTATATAAAACCTAAAATAAGTAAACACACACCTCTTTTTTGTTAATTGTGTACGAGGGACCATCATCGGAATCACTATCACCGCTGTATGTGTCAGATGGCAGTTTATTACCCCGATTCTTATTTTTATGAAAGGTCATCTTCAAAGATCTATTTTTCTTTTTGTCTGGAGAATTTCTATTGAGTTTGATGATAGTTTTTAATGTTCCAGTATACGTCTCGTTAGTCTTGAACAATAATTTTTGCTTTTGTTTTTCTAATTTTGCTTCATTGGCAGCCTTGTGAGTTAACAAGCCGAGTTTTCCAAGAATCTCTTCTTTTTGTTTTTGTTTTTCAGGAGATTCCATAAACTGTGTAACAGGTACCTTGTCATTAGCTTGATTTACTTTTACCGATTTCGGTACAGGTACTGCAGCGATTGCGTTGTATGTTACGATAGAATCTTCTTTAGACACTATATCAACAGGTGACGGATTCGACACTGGATTTTCAGTGGAGATTTCAGAGTTTTCAGAATTTATTGGCACTATGTGTATCACAGCTGGTGTTTCTTTCAAACTGATACTTTTCTGCATTCTCGAAGACGACGGTACTACTTGTAGACTACTACTACATGACAAAGTGGTAGTTTGTGGTGACTTGGATGCTTCTATCGATAAAATACCTTTATCGATAGACTTTCTAATATCTAAGGTAACTTCCTTTCCAAGAGACTTATCGATCATCGTGACGGAATCTTCATCTCTCGAACTAGAACCAGTGGAATGTTTTCTGCTGCTAGAACTACTAGTTCTCTTTATTAAAGTTACACTTTTCGGTAAGTCATATGAAGTGTGAATTTCGTCCTTTTTTACAATAGAAATTGTACTATCGAAACAGTTCAGTTTTTCTTTGTCTTTAATTTTCTCTATTGTTAGGGTATTCGGTTTATCTTTAAGAGTTTTACTGTCCATAGTAGATTTCGGTATCAAAACAACATCGTTCGTGACCATGACAGCTCTTTTTTCGGTGTTGTTAAATTTCAGCATTTTTTCTTGTCTTTTTCTTTCGTCCTGTTCTTCAAAATTTTTCAATCTATCTATTAACTTTCCGAAATCTTGCACTTGCATCGATTTTGCCGAGAAGGTAGATTGGATGTTTTCTTTTGAAGACTCGTCTGGCTTGTTGATGCACTCGATTTCAATGTTTGGTAATTTTGGGGTACTATCTTTTATTGTTATTTCTTCACCTTCATTTTTATCTTCGACGCTCGAGCGAGTTGCAGACTTTTCAAGCAAAGGTTCTACTTTTATGTTACTAGGTTCTGAATTGAGCAAATTTTTCTCTACCTTATTTAAATCATTGACAACTTTAGGCGATACATTGTCTCCTTCGGAAACATGATTGCTTAACGCGTCGCCGTCGTTCGCTTCGGGGTCTTCCGCTGACTTGGGAACGCCTTCCTCGTCTTCGCCTTTCGATAATTTTAAAACGGGCTTCGTGTCGACGTCCAATGAATTTTCGGCCAGGATGGCCTCCTCGTGTTCTTTAGCTTTGACGGTGATTTTTCTTTGACGAGCAGATCTCCTTATTCCTTTGCTCGATTCCGAAGCGGAGACTTCGTTGAAGGTTTTCGACATGTTATCTAATATAAGCGATTTTTCAACAATCTTTTCAGGATTCTGCGTGGAGCTTTCCAACGATTCGGCGATCGAAGCCACGGATTCGTTGGACTCGGAGTTTTTATTGTTATTTTCACAATCTAGAAGCGAGCTGTCCGATAGCTTTTCTAGAGGAGCCGGTTCGACAGTGGGTGAGGAAGTTTTCACGCTCGATTCGGAAGCGACTTTAACGTCTTTCATTTGAACGTCTTCCGTGCAAGGATCCGGAGGGAGATCTTTCGTTTCCTTCTTTATTTCAGTTTTGGCTTCGGAGTCGGCGATCAAGTTGTCGCAGTAGCTCATGTCGGATTCGGTGACGTCCGAACACTTGGATATTTCGCTGCCGTCCCTCGAGTGCGATCTCAACCGTTTAATTTTCTTGTCGTCTTCGAGAGAGTTGGATTCGTTCTTGGCGTCGACCGATTCGGACGCCAGCCGGCTCCTCTTTCTCTTTTCCGACTCGACCGCTTCGCTGAGCAGAGCGTTTTTGAGACTTCGCTGCTTTCCATTTCTCAAAGACTTTTGCGTGGGGGTTTGACTGAAAGGGCTATTGCTGCGCTCCGACCTGGTCGAGTACGGACTCTTCGCTCCGGAGTCGTTTTGGGAAGTGGTCGCGGCCAGGTCGGAGCTGGCCCTCGAAGTGCGGGACTTGCGAGTCTTGGGGCTGGCCGACCTCGACTCGGGGACGACGGGCTCCGGGTCAACTTCCTTCTTGACGACGACGACGACGCTCTCCTCGACTTCGGGCTCCGTCGACTTCTTGGCCGGCTTCTTGTTGAGGATCATCTTCTTGGCGCCGGTGGACGATATCAGCTGTTTGCGCTTGACGAGCCGGGCAAGGGAGGGTTTGGCGTCGGGGAGGGTGGAGGGGCGTCCCCGCCCCCTCCTGCCGCCCTCGACGGGTCTCTTGGCAGGCCTGCCCCTCCTCCTCAGCCCCGCTCCGCCCACGGGGATCATGTTGAGCTTGAAGTTGGTCTTGGTCTTGGCGGCGGGGGCGGGGGGAGCGGCGAGGCGGCTCTTGGGGCGCTGCTGGGGCTGGGGCTCGGGCTCGGCCGCGTCGGGGGGCGGAGCGCCGCTGCCCTTGGGCTTCTTGTCGCGCGCGGCCATGCTGCTACCGTGGAGACCGCATCCGCCCTGAAAACACGCCAGTCGTGAGGGTCATGTGGGGTTTGGGCGCAGTGGCGGCCCGGCGACCGAAGGCGACGGCCACTCGGTAGACGGCACCAAGATGGCGGCGCTCGCGGTCGCCGCGCTCAGAGGCGGTTGCCGGCGAAGCCTGACGCTGTCCGCGGCCACTGTTTCGGTGCAGGCGGTGAGAGATTTTACCGTTCCGAAGCGCGAGAGAGCGATTTCCCTTGGCACCCCCCGCGGTTTCGAACCACCCTCGCGGGGTCGACTGTCAACGCGCGTGAGCTTCCGTGCTCCATTTTCCGCGGCGAGCTTTGTGCGCTTTGGCTTTCGAAAGTTTATTTTATGCGTTTTTGGACATTTGTGCCGAATTTGATGAGATTTTTCCCATGTTTTCGCGTCAGGTCGCACATAACCTCAAAAGAGGCCCCGCCGGGCGCTGCGCGTTCGAACGCGACGTTAAAACTTATTTCCTACCATTTACGATTTTCCTAAAAATTTCAACAATCGAAACTTTTTTTATACACATAATCATATTCCTCAGCATTCTGTATTCCCCCCGGAAAGTGGAACCTTCGCAATTGCTTAGTTAAAATTAAACAGTTCCCAATAAATTCAAAAGTGGCGCATGTAGTTTCGCCCAGGGTTGCCGGTACCCAGCTAACGATAAGCCAGCATAAAGGGGGGTGCATATAACAGGGCGGGACGGTGGGCTTCCTTCGATATATAATCATGTTTTCTTTATTTAAATGTATACGTTATATTATTTGTAATATTTCCCCAAATACAAAAGATAAATGAAATAATCGTTATTTAATCACATTTCAGGTGAGAGGCTGCACTATCCGCGATTGGAACGAATGGAACAAGAGCCACCGCACGAAACCCGTCGATGAATTGTCCGGATTCACCGAATATGAAAAGTTCGAAAATCCTCCGGAATGGCGTCACGTGGAAGCGCTCCTGTTTAAGAAATTCGTGCCGGTGCCTACCCCCAAAGAGGAATACCACGGCTGGTGGAAACCTCCGAATTCAGAGTTGAGTTTGAAGTATCCCTATTTCGTGGAACGTTCTCGAAACCTCATGCTCCCCGTCTACTTGCAAATCAGGCAGAGGGGGGTGTTTCATTACACGCAAATCAAAAAGGTGATGGGTGATTTGGAAAAATTCGAGGACGATCTCCAAAAGTTTCTGACCAAAAGGTACAAGAGCAAGTCGAAGGTGGCCATGCGGAGAGACGAAATAAACTGTACCGTTGAAGTGAAAGGAGACTATTTCATTGGTTGTAAAGAATTTTTGTTACAGAAAGGATTTTAGTATTATTATTGTGTGTTAGACGACCTTTGTCTTAAATAAAAATTTAATTGGAAAGATTTTTTTTATTTAAAACCGTTCCAAAACATTCTTTGGTTGTGGGGGGAGAAAACTGAATGTATTTTTTTTGCCCTATGCAAGTTTTCTTCCCTGAAATTTTTTCGATTAAAAAACTTGAACATGAATGTTTTATGATGTAAAATTGTTTCTAGCGATGGATAATAATTTAAGGAAAATTCAATCTTCAAATTCAAGAATTAATTTTCAAAAGTAAATTCAGAATTTATTTTATAGGAATAAAATAATTTAAATGTTGTGTTACCGAATGTAAATATTGTATGTCTTGTATGATGATTTGTTAAATGAAATTTGTTCGCACAAGATGATAAATTTTTAAACCAAAATATGAACACATCTCGCTCGGCTCTCGAATACTAATCTGAAAGAAAATTTGTGAAAATGCAAAAAAATCCATACAAAACATAGTTCAATAAAATTTCCCAACAGCGATCCTTAAACAACAATTACCAAAAAAGTAAAAAAAAAAAAAAAAACAAAAAGGGGAAGCTTTCGACCCAACCCCGACAAAATTTTCCGCGAAAAGCGACCCCCCAAAAACCCGCATCCGCCAAAACGGCGCGAAACCCGCACGAAAAGCTCGCCCGGCGGCTCGGAAAAGTACGCGCGTGAAAATTTGGAAAGTGGCGCGCCCGTCGCCGGGGTGCACCGCATCTCGCGCGCGGCGCCACCGTCGCCTGGCGGCTAGCGGCGTTTCCCGCAACCGCCGCCTCTGCGTGCGTGCTCTTGTTTTGACGTAAGCGAGCCGGGGCGGGGGGCGCGGGCGGGTCCCTCCTGCCGGGGGGCGGAGCGCTCGCGTACCTGTCGGGGGCGCAGTCCTCGGGGGGCTCAGGGGCGGGGCGGCTGCGTGCGAGCGCGCTGGTGCGTGGTGCGTGGTGCGGCGCGCGCCGCTGGCCCCGTCGACGAGTGCGGACGAGTGCGAGCGGCCGCCGCGCGGCGCCAGCTGCTTCCGGCGCGGGGGGGGGGGGGCGGCGGGGCCCGACCGCGCACGATGGACGGCGGAAGCGCGCACCCGACACCCGGTTCGCGGGCCGCTCCAGAGGCGGCCACTTTTTCCGAACTACCCTTGCGACATTTCCGAAATGTCCGATGCCGATTGTGAATCTTTACGGACGAGGTCTATTTACTTCTTCGGTGTTGTCTTGCGGGATGATGATTCTTGATCGTTTTGGGGTGGTGGGATGTTGAAAACTACCCTTGGAGTTAAATCGGTGATCGTCGACGATGGATATTTTGTTTTCATCGTTTCAGTTATGTTTCCAATGCTGGTTTCGGTCGAAATCGATTAATTTCTTCGATTTTTCTTGCAGGACGATGATTCTTAATCATTTTAGGGTGTTGGGATGATGTTTTGTTGAAAACTACCCTTAGAGTTAAATCGGTGCTCGTTGACGATGGATATTTTGTTTGCATCGTTTCAGTTATGTCTCCAATGCTGGTTTCGGTCGAAATCAATGAATTTCTTCGATTTTTCTTGCAGGACGATGATTCTTAATCATTTTAGGGTGTTGGGATGATGTTTTGTTGAAAACTACCCTTAGAGTTAAATCGGTGCTCGTCGACGATGAATGATATGTTTGTATCGTTTCAATTATGTCTCCAATGCTGATTTCGGTCGAAATCGATGAATTTCTTCGATGTAGTCTTGCGGGATGTTGATTCTTAATAATTTTGGGGTGTTGGTGTGTTGAAAACTACCCTTGGAGTTAAATCGGTGCTCGTTAACAATGGATATTTTGTTTGTATCGTTTCAATTATGTCTCCAATGCTCGTATCGATCGAAATCGATGAATTTCTTCGATGTTGTCTTGCAGAATGATAATCCTTAATGATTTTGGGGTATTAGAATGATGCGTTGTTGAAAACTACCCTTTAGTTGAATCGGTATTTGTTGACGGTACATGCTATGTTTGTATCGTTTCAATTATGTCTTCAATGCTGGTATCGATCGAAATCGATGAATTTCTTCGATGTTGTCTTGCGAAATGATGATTCTTAATAATTTTAGGGTTTTGGGGTGATACGTTGCTGAAAACTACCCTCGGAGTTCAATCGGTATTGAGCCGTTCAGTGCACAGACTGATTATCTCCACTTTTTGAAAAATCTTGAATTTAAGTGTTAAAGCACTTGGTATAGTCATAACTATTTATGTTTAAAATAACTTTCTTGAATAATGAAGATTAACATAAAAAAACGAAAAAAATTTTTTGGCCATTGAATAATAAATCATTTATTTCAGGGCCATTTTGATTAATTCCATACTCTAGTGTAAATCATTGCAATAATGCAACTCAAATGCACTAAACCTGTATTTATGCATTCAAAAATATTTGAATTTATATCATAAAGGGAATTTTTAAAAACCATGAACATTGTGTCATCGATTTTCTCAACTTTTTGTTTTACGGAGTTAGTCATTGTGTGCACTGAACGGCTCATTTGTTGACGGTTCATGTTTGTATCGTTTCAATTATGTCTCCAATACTGATTTCAGTCGAAATCGATGAATTTCTTCGATGTTGTCTTGCTAGATGATGGTTCTTAATAATTCTGGGGTGTTGGGGTGAAAAAACTACCCTTGGAGCGATATTGATGGATGCTCTGTTTGTATCGTTTCAGCTATGTCTTCAATGCTGGTTTCGGACGAAATCTATAAGCTTCTTTGGTGTTGTCGTGTGAGATGATGATTCTTAATCATTTTGTGGTGTTGGGATGATGCGTTGTTGAAAACTACTCTCGGAATTAAATCGGTATTTGTTGACGGTACATGCTATGTTTGTATCGTTTCAATTGTGTCTCCAATGCTGGTTTCGATCGAAATCGATGAATTTCTTCGATGTTGTTCTTGCGAGATGATGATTCCTAATAATTTTGGGATGATACGTTGTTGAAAACTACCCTCGGAATTAAATTGGTATTTGTTGACGGTACATGCTATATTTGTATCGTTTTAGCTATGTCTTCAATGCTGGTTTCGGACGAGATCTATGAATTTCTTTAATGTTGTCCTACAGGATGATTATTAATGATCCTGGAAAATTCGGGTAACGCGTTTTTTCAAAACTACCCTTGGAGCAATATTGATGGATACTATGTTTATATCGTTTCAACTATGCTTCCAATGCTGGTTTCAATCGAAACCGATTAATTTCTTCGAAGTTGTCCTGCAGGATGATGATTAACGATCCTGGAAGATTCCGGTGATGTGTTCTTCAAAACTACCCTTAGAGCGATGTTGCTGCTTGTCGACAATAGATGCTATGTTTGTTTCGTTTCACAGCTATGTCTCCAATGCTGGTTTCAGCCATGATCGATGAACTTCTTCAATTTTGTTTTGCAGAATGATAATCCTTGATGATCTTGGGGTATTAGAATGATACATTGTTAAAAACTACCCTTGGAGCTTAATTGGTGCTCGTCGACGATGGATGCTATTTTGTTTCATTTCAGCTATGTCTCCAATGCTGTTTCCGGTCGAGATTGATGATTTTCTTCGATATTGTCCTGCGAAATGAAGATTCTTAACAATCTCGGGATATTAGGGTGATGTGTTGTTGAAAACTACTCTTGTTAAATTTTTTCGATGTTATCCTACTGGATAGTGATTCTGAATGTTTTGTTATTTTTCGTCCTTACTGGTCGCTTCAGATGTTACATTTTTGTAAACTATCCTTGCTGGACCAATATCGCAACTTGTCAATTCTGAACACTAACTTTGAATTTTCAGTTGAAATTGTTGAATATCTTCGATGTTATCCTGCGGGATGATGATTTTGAATATAATCGTTTATCAATACTTTCTCCATGATCATTCCGAGTAACACGTTATTTTAAACTACCCCTATTAAACAACGTCATACTGAATACAATTTTCACGATATTTCAAACGGGAAGGCTTTTCTATATTGTCTTGCAGGATTATAATTTTAAATAAAATTATCCTCGTACTAATTCGAATGATAAACTACCTGAAAAATCTATCTACATGACGATTATAATTTTATATTGTTTCAATTGAGACGTTCCATTTCATCACCTCGTCCTGCAGGATAATGATTTCAAATTACGCCGTTGGTATTTTTTTCGTGAAGTAATTCAGTTGAGACATTGATAAAAACTACCCTTATAGAACTGAATCGTATTCTAACGAACCTTTATTTTATTTTAGTTTTATTTTTTACGTATCATCTCCTGCAAAGTCGTTCTGAATCTTAAAATTATTTATTCCAATATTCATTAGACCCTATGCGGATGTCGTTATATTTTCTTGCAGAATATCCTTCCGAATAATTATCTGAATTTACAGAAATGTTCACCAATATGTTTTTCCGAAAATACTTTCCATAGAAAATAGTTTTTTTGTCAATGTTGAGCTTTGTTTTTATTTTACTATTGAGCTTATCTCGTTTCCTGTGCAAAGTCCTGCCGAATAATAATTTTCGATGATGAAATCATTTCCGACGCGAAAACTTGAAGTAAAAATTTTGAAACTTCGTTTCCAATTTTTGTTGTTTGAATGAAATTCTCAAATTTTCTTATTTCGTGCCTAAACAATAGATAAGGTTAATAATTTACGTTAACCTTCGTGCATTCTTCAACTTTTCTATGCTTAAGAATATATTTCAATTATAAATCAACAATAATTTCAATATAAACCTTCGTACACATTTTCACGATATAAAATAATTATTAATTATTTAGAAAGGTCCCGAAAATAAATTATGTATTAAATTTCAGCGAAAGGATTCAAATTGTTCCTACAAAATTATGAATATTTTTTGTTCATTATCTTCACATAGTAAAATAATATTTTTCCATACAAGTTAATACATATTTTAAGTGTTATTTATTACTGAATAACAAAACAATGATAAATAATATTGAAACACAAATTATGCGCTAAATCAATTATAATTTTCTTTGTTTAAAAAAATTGGTGTTTTACTGGTTCCAAGTCTGAATTTTTGGTTTTCACTGTCTGAAAACTGTTTTATCAACAATTAAGAACGGAAAGATAATCGAGTGAAAAATTCAATACGAAATTCTTGAATGATTCAGCAAATTTCGTTTTTCATTCAACAACTGTGACCAATTCGACAAAGCGATGTTACACATCGCTGTTTATAAAATGGAGCTTGATACAGAAATCCTTAATGTAATTTTTCGAATGAACGAAAAGAATATAGAGCGCTGTTAAGTATAATATTTAAAAGGTTTGGCGAAAATAATTAGTCTTCCTAAATGAATTATGAATTTTCAATTTTCCTTTCAGTTAAAAATTTGATAAATTTCGCGATTTCTAATTTAAAAAAATATATTTTCGCTTATCGAAATATTTGAATTTTTTATACTTGATTTTTCATTTTGCACACTAATGCATAATTTAAATTTCAATATTTTCATACCGTGAACATACCCATTAAATATGATTGAAATTATTATTTTTTCTAGTAGAAACAGATTACAAGTTTTATTTTATTTATTATATTATAATATATGTATATTAAAAATGTTTTTGATATGAAAATAATTTGGACAAATAAAAATAATAAAACCGTCTTCAAAATATATTTGTCTATAATCTTGTATATTTTTTTGATAAATCAATTTTCATGCATTTTAAGCTTCGAAATTAACTTAAATATTTTTTCAGTCATCAATGTTCAATAATTGGTTTTCCATAAATTTATACGAAGAAGAATTTTCATATGATAACAGACCATTGAAACAAAAGAAAAATAACTTAGATTAAAAATAATATTTATAATCATATTCTTCGAAATTCGTGTAATATTTACATACAAAGAAATCGAAATATGATTTTCTTTCTGATAATCATATTCCTCCTTTTCGATTGAAGGAAATGGACAAATGCTCAGATCTTATATTTCTTAACCTTCGGAATTAATAAGGCTTTTCAAAACCATTCCAAGAATTGTTCCTTATGGAATAATATAATTTTTTTATCATTCGGATACAAAATATTTTAATTAAAAACACAAAATGTACTTATAACTATACTGAGCCCTTTTCTATTCAATATCACTCAGAATACATATTATGTTTGTTCGTTATTATAATTATAATATAATATAACCAGAGAACTTTTACAAATATTTTTTTAATGGATTGAATATTTTTTACAAAAATTAAAGTTTCAATGAATATTCGCGATTTTATTTGTTTTCATGAAAAATTCACCAGACGTTAATTAATGCTCGTTAGACGAAAAATTCGCTTATAATTTTTTTTAACTTATTTGTTTAATTTAAGGATTCAAACGTAATATTTTTGTGTTAAAGATAAAATGTTAAAAAGCTGACAATGAGTCTTCGTTAAAATGAAAATTCGGATAAATTCTATTAAATTTAAATTAAAAACAATTAACTTTAGATAAATAAATAATTTTATTATAGAAAGCCAAGAGTATTTAACAAATGTTATTTATAAACACTTGAAATATTTGATTTTTAAAAATAATGATTTGAGGGAATAACATACATATTGAAGGACTTACCAATAACATCGAATCGGAGCTAATTAATAATGATCTATAAGCTTTATTAAATAGCCCTCTAAAATTATTTAACAAAAAAAATACATGTGGAACTTTACCCAAATCGCATAAAAATAAATTTATTTTGAAAAATTCTGTTTCATTTATTAAATGAAAGAAAATATTATTCAATAACTTTTTCATTTTGTTTCTTGTAATAGCTATGACATAAGAATTAGTTAAGTATTCTTTCGATTAAATTTATTTTTATCAAATCTTGAAAAATATAATACTTTTCAACTAAATGTCTCTTTTTTCCCGGAAAATTTATTAGATGATTGGTTTATTTTGACTAGTTAGTCAACTTATGTAGTTAGTTAGTTAATTACTAACTACATATATTATTTTTTAATCAAACTAGCATCCTTTTCGAAATATCCAAATAAACTATTTTAAACAATAGTTTGAATGGACTAAAAAAACGTGAAAAAACTTTTTCACTATCTAAATATATTACGCAAATATTTTTTGATTTATTCAAAAGGCCTTAAATTTTATATGAAAATTACATTACGTTTCATCGACTTACTATCATATAAACTTGAGAGAAGTACACTTATAAATTTTGCATGATCTGATTTAACAAATAAATTATTGATTGAAACTAATTTAACGAATTATTAATTATAAACGAAAAATTTGATCTCCGCCGATCTAAATCGAGTTCATATCACAATTACGTCATATTTTCGTACATATAAAAATAAAAATGATCGCTGAAATTGTGAATTCCATAAATGTATACGACTTACAATAATTTTTATCGCTATATACGACTTGAAAACGAGTTTACTAAATAATTCGTGTTAGTAACACATCTTTGTAACAATTATTATTTTGTATCACAACCACGCGATATTTTAAAAGGTAGTAATCATTTTCAGAATATTATTATAGAGACGTGATATCATAAAATCTCGAACGAACGAAAATCTGTGTATTATTACATTAATTTATATTATTATAATATAATATATTAACCATTCGTTGGAAATTTCATAAATTTTCTAACTACAAGTTTGTTAAGTTACCTCGGGGTTAATGAAATTGTTGTTGAACGAGATTCAAAACTGCATTGATGATTGATGATTTTGTATAAATTTTATATATATTTTGAAAATTGTCATAATATAATTGCATAAACGTCAATTTGATCTACCGTTTTAATCATATCTCATGCGATATTGATAAGAGTATTAATCTATTTGAACATCCTGAGAGAAATATTGATAAAAATGTACAATTTAAGCAAAGAAAAAAGTTTTAAGTATCGACGTGTCTGAAATGTTTTAAATAAAATATATTCAAGAATTGAATTGAATAAATAATCGTTTGTATTGAAAAAAATTGTACATATGATTGATTTATGTGTATTTGAAAATGATTTGTGAAATACAAAAGTCATTGTTCTAAATATAGGTTTGACGAATGATGAAATTAGCCGCAATTCGCAAAAATCATTTTTGTAAGACGCTTATCAATATAAACGAATTTATAATGATAACGGCCATGTTACGAAAATTAGCTTATGAAATTTTGCGGATTGTCCTAATGACAAATATAGCTATTGGAATTTTTCGCGTTTTTACTTGAAATATGAAAAATCGTTAATGATTCTTAATATTTTCTTGAATTTATTATTTAGAGAAAGTTTTTCAGCAGAAAATATTTGTACGAAAAGTAAAAGTCCCAATATCAAAAGTAATCAGATTTTCTTCGAAAATACTCGAAACGTAATTGATATTTTCCTAGTTTTCAAAAATATTTGAAGGTTTAAGTATGTTGTTTTAATTATGTATGAAACCACCACCAATTGTTTATTTTTTTCATATTACATGTTGTAAATAAATTTAATGAAATATTGAAATAGTTTTAAATGAAATTGAATACGAAACTGAAACAATATATTTTTTAACTACGGAAATCCTCATTTGCCAGTTATATTTTCTACCTACAATAAAACATATTTTTGTTAACATTAAATTTAAATTATGATAAAGCCAATTATTCACAAAACTGATAAAAATTTAAAATACAGCTTTCAAAATTTATTGAATATAGTTTGATATATATTTTATATGATATGTACGATTTTAAACTAGGATTTTTTCAAATATTATATTCTAATTATCATATGCAAAACTCAAATTTTGATCTTATTGGAAAATGGAAATATATACATAAATCAATAATTATTGATTATCATTACTATTTATTTAAATGGAATAAAAATGAGTCTTTCTGATTAAATAATCATTTTCTAAAAACACTAAATACTACAATTACGTTAAATTTTAAATCTTACATCGTTAATCAGTGCCTCGAAAAAATTATATCGATCAATGTTTTATTAGAAGTATTTTTTTTTTGTTTTTGAACTGGTTATCTGGATGGAAAAGATCTTTTTAAAGCAAAAGAAGATTCTTTTTATAGAGGAAATGGTGACTACCATAAAAAAAACATTTTTAATGCCACTTAAACGAAAATATCAAGGACATATTAGTTTCAATTGATTTCATATTACTGTACATTTCATGATAATATTCAATTTCAATAATGGACTTCTTTGAAAAACCATACCTCCAATTTTGGTCAGATATTTTTATTTTTTTTTCATAAAAATTGTCCGACAAATTTGTTCGTAGGCTTTTTCTATTTATTAGTATTCAGTATTGAATTTCATTTAAAATTAACACGTTTCGAAATAATGGTAAATGTAACGAACTACGTCGATTTCTTTATCAGCTAATATAAACAATGAACTTTGTTTGATGACGAGTTTTCTCTAAATATTTTCTCTCTACGATAAACAATTTATTTTACTAGAAAATATTGCGTAGAGATTACTATGAACTATCGTAACGAACGTCTACGAACAGCTACGTTTCATTTTTTATATTTATCAACCCGAAAAAGCTTTTCTATGATAATTTATAAATTTTAATACAAAAATAAATATTGTATCGCTCAGAAATCGACACGTTTCGAAACAAAATATGCGTTATTTGCTTACTTGAATCTTGCGGCTACGTAAAAAGTGCTTTGAGTACATACTGTAAACAATTTTGATTGATTTCTAATTTTATTTCGAAACAGATGACACTACAAATTACAACTAAATCAAAACAAGCAATGACCGTTTACAACACACGTAGGTATGCTTCATAAATAATTTTCTTGGTATTTGAATCGTTTTGTCTATATGCTTTAGATTTAAGTAAATAAGAACAACTGGATTAGAATCATGAAAATATATTTTTTGCTTCATCTAAAAAAGAAAATGAAAAATATTCGAAAATAAATTTATCGTGAATATACCGATTTTAACAAATACATCGTTGTCGTTTACATAATGGAAAAATATAACAATAACAATTACAACAACGCTTCAACTTAAAAAAAAAGACTAATATGCGCCTGGGTTCACGGAGGAATTTCAACAAAGGCGTGTCATTGTATGCATTTTTTCATATCGTCCGTTGCCGGCTACAATCGCATCATCGCCCGACCTGAAACGGCCATCATGACGAGCCGAGAAAACGTGAAAAGCTGTCGAACAAACTCCGAACAAAGACCCGACCGAAACCGCGTTATCAGCACGTCCATTTTCACAGTCAACGCGGGCACGTAGGCAGTAGTCAAAGCTAAAAATAGCAACGCACCGCGCGCCGGATGCGCAACCCAACTACTGAACAAACACAACACGACAATCCTTACGTTTACAACAGATTTTTATATGCCAATCGTTTTTAAAAATTCCCAAATGAATTTTAGACATGTTTTTATCGTTTGAAATCGCCTGGTGAGGCTTAGCTTTCGAGCGCGTCGCGGAAGTCAAAGCGAGCACAGTGGCCGCGCGCCATTTTGTTTATTACGAGCCGTGTGTGTGACCTTGGCGAGTGACCGGCGAGCGAACACGCGCGCGCAATATACGTAGCAACAATTTTAATCGCTCTCCTGCACACACACACGAACGGGCTCACGCACGTGCATTCGAGATGTACGCCGATGCGTTTTCGTATGCAGTTTTGCGGAATTGCGAAATCCTGCGAGCATTCGAGGAGCTTCGCCATGGGAGATGAGGCTGATGACGGTTCTTCGATGATTTGAGGAAAATTTGAGATTTTTCGATGCGTCTTGGGAAAGTTGTGTGTGTGTGCGTTTTTAGCGAGGCGACATATTTTGAGCGTGTCGCGGCGATGGGACTCGACGCGCATTCATCCGAGTCAATGTCGAATTTGCTTATTGACGAATCACGTATCGAAAGTTTTGTTTGAATTATGATAGCTGTGTGGCTCTGGAATGTGCTCGTGTATAAATTAGAAATGGTGTATGTGCGATTTTTATATGAAAATAATTTTTTGATAATGGGATCGGATTCGGTAATGAATCCAAATATGGTTGTGAATGAAAAGGCATTGTTCGAAATCGGTATACATAAATGCAATTTTCGTAAAATCATTAAATTATTTCAATTTGTTTGAATTATGATACTGTGTGGCTCTGGAATGTGCTCGTGTATAAATTAGAAATGGTATATGCATGATTTTTATATAAAATAATGTTTTGATAATAAGATCGTTCAGGGTCAGTAATGAATAGGTTTTTTTTGTAAGAATTGAAATGTGATAATGAATGAAAAGACATTTTTTCGAAAATGGTATAAGTACAATTTTCTTAAAATTATTAAATGATTTCGATTATATAATCATTCAAATTCATTGACGAATAGGCTTTTTGTTTCAATGAATGAAAAAGGTATTGTTTCGAAAATGGTATATGTAAATATGTACAATTTTTTTTAAAAATCATGATTTAAATTGCGTCATCATTCAAATTCAATAATGTATAGACTTTTATAGTCCAATATTTTATGTATGAGGAATCACTTATGGATTAATGAGATGTTGTTTAGGAATGCGGTATAGGTATAATTTTATAAAAAAAAAAAATCTTGAGTTTCAATTGAAAAGCTAACCAGATTGTGTCGACTTTTGAAAAAAAAAATAAAGTTTCAGAGTTTCGATAAATAAGAAAATCTAAGAACATAATAAATTAAATGTATCTGTGTTATAAAGTACTTGAAACTGGATACTAATTGAATGAAGAAAATCAAAATACTTTGAAACAAGATATTTTAGACTTGTGTCACTTTATAAACAGCTTAGATTTTATGATGAATTTATGCGTTTGGTTTACAATAGGATTGCAAAAAAATACATATTGATTACAATAAAAAGTGTGTTCATACATCACTTTTTATATAATATTATTATTATTATATGTGAAAATCTAAACCAAATCGGTTTATTTTCAGTGAAATAAACAAGTGTTTTCCAAATAACACTCTAAAATTTTCATAGGAAGTAAACAGTAGAAACATTTCCAGTTTACTTTTACGTAATTCTGAAAATATTTTTACTCGTAGACCGTAGAATTGTTTTCATATTGCGTATCGCTATTTTCAATTCGGCATTGGTCTTTGAACTCTCATTCCCACAAATAAACTTGTATTTATTATGATATATATTAAATTTAGATGTTTCCTGATATGTCTACTAACCTGAAAGTAAAAAATATTTCACTGCATCTGAAAGTCACTTTGGTAAGACCATGCATCGGATGATTCGGTAATAAATCAACTTAATGTAAGAGAGACAGTGAAATTATGCAGCGGTTATAAAAATAAATTACAAATGGTCTTTAAAATATATTTATTGTGCGCTTTTGAGGTGATGAAAATTCGGCGTGAAATAAAACAATAAAATTAATCAAATTGTACACAAAGTTTTATTCAAATTTATTTACATGAACAAAGCAATATTTTTTTAAGAAAATAGGTTAAGATATAAAGTATTGTAAAATACAATAAGACAATGTTGAAAAAAAAGTTGAACAACATTTAAAGACAACCAAAGAAAATGTGTATTGATTCGAGAAAAAAAATATATATATTAATATAAATTAGAAGAAAACGTTCATTACATCGATTAAATACGCATAATACCGAACTTACATATCCTTTTGTATGTTTCCAAGTTGAAAATCGTATACGTAATAAAAATAAGAAATGAAAGGAAAAAAATAACTGAAACACTTCGTTACGAGACGTGAAAGTCGGTATTATGCGTAAAACGTACATTTTTTCATTAAAACCTGAAAACGCATACGTCACACTTTTATGATACATCATATAAGAAAAATACAATTTGCGCGGTCGGCCATGTTGTCTTTTATATATTTTTTCCGATTTCCATTCGTTTTGAAAATGCTGAACCGACCGCCGCAAATAAAATATATTATAATTTAATTTACAAAATAAAATCGAGTATTTTTCCTATATATTACAATTTGTACATGTTTTGAGACTCGAGTCGAGTTTGAGATGTGAAAAAATAGAGTCTATTTTTTCAATATGCCATATGATATTTATGGAAACGTTATTCGTTTTTATGACTATATAAAATAAAATAAAATTTACGAACGATTTTATTATTTCTGATGATTCAGAGATCAATTTTGAAAATGCCATTTGTCGTATAAACTAAATATAGGGAAATTGATTAAAATGCATGGCGTGTTTGTAATATTGACGTCGATTCTTATAAACTAATTTGAAAATAAAAAAAATAATGTTTACACAACGAAAACGTTAAACATTTAAAATATTTATGTGTTTGTTTGATTCGTTTTTTGATGATTTTAAACTCGCCGCTGTTTCTGGGAAATGTTTAAATAAACTAAACTCTAGAAATTTTTGAAATATTTATAAATATTTCTTATTATTATAATAAAATATAAGATAAAAATTTACGTAAAACATTCATTACGCTCACTAAAAACAAAATAGGATCAATTGATTAAAAATTAAAAACATGATATGCATTTTATTTCTAAACAAAATCAAAATCCCAACTCGAAAAACCCACAGTAGAAAACACCACATTTCCATTTTAACCAATCCGCACATACCAAACTACTCATCGATCACAACCTCAAACACACACAACCGACATACCAAAAACCCACCAGAAACAGCGACATCCACCGAACCACGAACCTCACACGGTCCTCAACAGTGAGCGGGAAGGGGCTCAAGTCGAGGGCGCGAGGCCACCGCCGTTAGGCCATGGTCCTCTTGAGCGCCTTCTTGATGATGGTCCAGTCTTCCATGATCTCCTGCTCGTCCAGCATGTAGACTATGTAGGGGCCAGAGACTGTGACCGCCTTCCTTCGGGCGCGCGCCCTCGCGCCCCCTTGGGCGCCTCCGGTCCACGAGAGGTCCACGTTTTGGCGGTCCTCTTCCAATTTGCGGATCTTTTCTATGAGGTCGTCGTGCAAAGCGTCCCAAGCTAGACTCTTTTCACTCTGTTAAAAAAAAAAAAATGATTAGATATAAAAATTGTTTGAAAGCATTATCGTTGTATGTAGGCTATGTTTAGAAATCGACGAAAGTTTGATCTCTTTTCGATGCTTATGTTACACTTCGTTTGTGGAGAATGTATAGTAGAATTCTGTTGATGTTTTTTTCAACAACATTTTCATTATCTTTGTTTCCACACCCCTTCCTATTCATAATCTTAAAGTTTAAATGGGCAAGATAGGTTGGATATAAATTTTTAGTATTGTACTCTAATTGTTATCTATAATATAAGACTTGAATGTTTGATCTCTTTTCAATACTTATGTTATACACTTAATTTGTGAAATTTTTATGTTTGCGAACAATATACAGTAGAATTTTGTTTATGTTTTTTCAATAAGATTTGAAATTTTGCATTTACATTATCATTATTTCCACACCCTTTCCTATTCATAATCTTAAAAGTGTCAATGGTTATGGTAGTTTGGGTTCGATTTTTTTTTAGTATTGTACTCTAATCGTTATCTATAATATAAGACTTAAGTTTCGTAAGTTGGAAAAAAGGCAATGAAAAAAAAAATTAAATTTCAGACAATGAAAGCGTTTAAATTTGAAAAACATCAACAAAGCAACATCTACTATATAGTTCAGATAAGAAACAAAACTTTTTGTGTTATACGCAAACATAGCAATTCAACAAATGAAACCGAAAACATATAAATATTAAAGTAACAATCCCTTGTATAGTTTTACTAGTAAAAATAATACAATTAAGGATATCTGAACTTTATCGGAAATTGTATTAAATGATAGAACGAATGATGCGGAAATATCAATGAGATTTTTCAAAAGCTATGTTCACGTGATTCAGATGTTTCGGATAGTTGCTTAATTCTAATCAGATTGATGGATATATAAGGGTAGATTTAGTTGTATGTTTCAGTTTTAAATTTGCAAAATAATATTTTATAATATTTGTTATAAAAAATATATAAATAGGGTGAAATTAATTAATTGAAAATTAACAAATCGAAACGTCGAATTTTATTATTAATTTAGAAGTTTGCTTATTTGAAAGTTATATTTCGTTGAGAAAATATCAATTTAATTTCGTGTTTGAGTAAATAAAGTGGGAAAGTTTATTTAGTTTTGTATGGTTTTCTGATATTTTCATGACGTATTAATTAGTTGACCTTCCACAAAGTTAAAAATAACGAAATGAAAATCAACTAATTGTAAGAAATAGTAAATATGATTATTCGAAGTATGTAAATTATTTTTTAGAAAAGGTATTAGTATTGTATCTAAAAACCCAAAAGAATCAAAATAGAAAAACATTTATAAACGAAAACTACGATAAAAAGGTTGACTAATTTTAAATATTTATTTTTGTTTGAATATTAAGAGTATCGAGCTTTCAAATTATTTGAAATTTTATTATTGACTGAATTCAGTTGATTTTCTAAAATAATGTCGATTTAACGATGTAGATATAACAGATGAAAACAAATAAATTTATCATAGAGAAGTATTTACTTAAACAATCATTGAGATTTTTTTCTACATCACTACAATAAAGATTCCTAAGACTTGCCATAACGAAGTACATACAAATAAGTATTAATAAATTTAAAAAAAAACATGAATTAATTTCATGCCTAATTAAAATATTCAACGATACTGTAAGTGTTTTTCTATGTAGTAGAAAAATGTATGAGACCCAGTAGCAAAAAAGGTTGCGAAAAAATATTACGTCAATTGAAAATGTCAGATCGCTTACGGATTTCTGATATGGTCGAGGTCAATAGTTCGTCAGAACGAATTTTATTGGAGCGTTAAACGAATACGACTTGCCATCATCAATACGAATAAAATAAATTCACATTTGACTCACATTTTAAACCACACATCATTCAGAATTCAAAGCTTTCAAAACCGCAAGCAGAAAATCATTTAAAAATCAGGCAATTTACTATTAATATTTTCATCGATGAATTCAGGGGCGGCTCAAATAAGGAGTAGAGTAGGCACTTGCCTAGGATGCCAAAGTTCGAATAAGTTTTAAATTCGAAAAATATTTCTAAAATATGGGAAAGGGGGCACTGAAAATCAATCTGCCTTGAGCGCCATATACTCTTGAGCCGGTCCTGGATGAACTCATATTCATCATCATCATCATTAGCAGTTTATGAGTTATCCACTGTAGGATAAGGCCTTACCAGACAAATGTGGCACTCTAGGCTATACCTTACCGCGCTAGCCCAAGTCGTATTATGAGTGACGTATTTGAATCGTATTATAAGGGACGAACTCATATTAAATCGATTTAAATATTTTAGTAACAAACACACAATCAATACATCAGATTATTACAAAAACTACGCCCTAAAACGACAACCCTTCGCCCGCACAAGGGATGAACGCGATTCGATTTGAACGAAAACGAACGCCGCAAACCCAAACCCGCGCGAAAAACCCTAAATCGATCCGATGGCCAAAACCGTATTTTTTCCGACCAAGACGCGACGGATCGAGGGCAGAGGGGATCTACGTGTGGATCGTTGATCATTGGTGACATCCGCGAATTAGTGCTGGCGATGGCGGCTGATGTAAGCGAGGACGTGTGTGGTGTGGATCGAAATGTGCGTGAGGATGATGATGATAATGATGATGATGATGACGATGATGGTGAAATTCTGTCATCGTCCTTGTCGGATGGGTGGTTGTTTGGGAAATTTAGTGGTGTTGGTGGTTTTTGTGGAATTGATGGTGTGAAAGTTTTGTGTTTCGTTTGTTTTTGTTGTTGATCGTATTAGTTATGTTTGTTATAAGGATAGTGTAATAGCAGACTTGTCCAAAGGGTCAACTTTCGGGCCAAAGTGGCCCCCACTTTTCACACAAAAACAAGTATAACCAACAGCATTTATTCCGAAATGTACTCATCGAAATAGTTTCATAATGGAAATAAATAACTTTACCAATATCTTAATACTTATTACATTTTGAATTTACAACAATTGAAATTTTGTAAGTGGCCTCCGCACACCGAAATTTTGGACAAGCCTGGTATTATAGTATGAATTAATTATTTTTTAAATAGTTTTTGATTATTTTTTCTTGACAAAAATAAAAATAATATTATTACGAAGTGGCGTGAATAAAGAAAAAAAATCATTAGGAAAGAATTGTCAATTTTCTGGAACAGTTGTGAAATTTGATCGAGAAAAATTAAATCAATTTGTGTTTGTACTAACAAAGACTAATTATTGTTTTAATCGTGTGAATTAAGCTTATAATGAATTATATTGGAACTTAATTTCTTTCTTACACGTTTACGTTTACGTAAACTAAATTTTATAAATGCGTTTGATAATTAAATTTGTTCGTTAAAAAAATAATATTTTAAATTGTAAAGTTTCAAAGCTTTTTAATAAGAAGTTCAGATAATTTTCACAATAGCATGCACTTATAAAATCAAGCAACTTTTAGGAAATCGAACTCTAAAACCATCCCTTATCCAATTTCATTATTACCAAACAACAAACCCCACCAAAACAATTCAATTCCAACAATCAACAAAAACCAAACACGAAAATCACACATTTCACAAGAACAAACAAATTTTTCTCGAACTTCAAACTTCCCAAAATTATCCAAACCTAAATATCGAAGCAAGTCGACATACGAAGGCACAAGCGCAATATGGTGGTTGCATTTCATTGAAAGAGAGCGAATAATAAACGATTGTGTATGCCGGCATTTACCTAAAGCGAGAGGATATCCCGCGCCGTGTAAGAAGGCTGCGAGAGGGTCACGTGACGCGGTCCCGACTTACCTGAAATTTTATGGACACCTCTGCAGCTCAAACTGTGGGCTGCGACAGGTGTGACGTGTCATGTGTTGATGTTTCGTGTTCGTGTAATTTTTCGATTGAGTGATTGTTAGTGTGATAATAGTTTGAATTCGATTCAATTTTTGTAGTAAATTGAAAGCTTATATTAATCGAGAAATCATAATAATTATTAAAAAAATAAATATGAAGAAGTTTTTCATGTTGCGATATGAAATTATTTGAATGATATTTTTATTTTTTTGATTGATTATCGGATTGCAATAGTATAGTCATTAAATATTTAAAAAAATAAACCAAGTATTGAATATGAATAAATCAATCCTCGTTTAATAATAAAATATATTATATTACTTGTCTGGTAAGGCCTTGTCCAGTAGTGGATAACTAATAGGCTGGTAATGATGATGATTATATTACTTATCATTCATGTGAATATATCCTCAATTTCGACGGAGATTTATTTCTGAATCTCTATCGTAAGTACAATTCATACAAAAAAATCAATCAAAATTTCGATTTTTAATACAAAAATTCGAAAGGGTTCATATTTCTTCCGAAATTCATTGGCCGTAGGTGATGGCACTCGTGATTTAGTAATTTTTCTTTTAAATAATTAAAAAAACAATTATACATAATTTTTCAATTGTAAATGCAAACCGCCATAAATCGAGGACTACTTATAATCCAAAGATAAACCATCATTGAACATAAACTCAAAACTATACAACATCATAAAAATTTCCACACCATCCCTCACCAACCCATCAAAAACCATCACACCCAAAAAGTCCAACAAACCAAATTTCCACCGAAACACAACTTCCAACGAAAAATCGCACCAAACCCTCCACACACAAATTCGGAAAAGACGAGGGTGGCTTTTCCACGGTGGTCGCACGCGCGCCGCAGTTTGTCGTGCGCTTTCCTGGTCTCACCCTGCGGGGCGGTGTGACAGAGATGGCCACATACCGCCGGAGAGGGACGCAGACATACCATCGTCTCAAGGTTAACGCGCCTTGCCACGAACGCGCATTACCATAAACACCATTGCACCACTTCGTTCCGAAAATCCTATTATGTGAACCGAGTCTAATTTTTTAAAGGGAACGATTTAAATGTGCGTTGAAGCTGAGCATTAAACAAAATAAGTGTGCATTAAAAAATATTATGAGTGGTGCATTTTGCGCGAGAATTAAAACGTGTGCATTAGAAAAAATATCTGTACCTTAAAACGAACGTGCATTAGAACGGGGCGAAATATCAAACGCACGACTATCATTCACAACTTTCATAATATAATCGATTCGTAACAAACTGATTGTGAGTCCAATCAAAATCAACATTGATTAAAAAAAAATGGACCCAATTGTTAAAATGTAGTCGTTGTATTGTATTGCCTGTAGAGATTGACTTTACGTTGCCACTTATCTGTCATTTTAATGCACAAACTATTCATTCTATTACACATTTCATATTTTTTTAATGCTCATTTTATATAACACAAATTTTCTTTTATATTGCACCCTATAAATAAAATAATGCTCAATACGAGATTCTTTAATGCACCAGAAATAATGCACATCGTATATTTTTCTAATGTACACTTAAATCACACCCATTTTAAAATTCACGCTTTCATTTCACGTTGAAACCGTGTTTTTCAGATTTGTTATAAAAATTCGATCGGTTAAGCGATATATGTATGATGCGATCAATAGATGATTACACTATTGATTTGGGATGTTTTTTTATTTTTTGTAATTTTTCAAAAGTTACCCTTATCAAATTTCCGAACTTCAATTGAAAAGTTCTTGTCTCTATGAAGGCCATATATGATGATGTCATTTAAAATCTTTGTATATTCGGACGGTAATGGTGATAATTTATTATACAACTTCATGTGAAATAATTGTGTTTGTTTATTTATCTTGTTACTGAAGAATAATCGTATCAAAATAATAATGACGCAAGTGTTTTTCCTATTGTTAGTGATGATTCATATTTAAATTAGATGTGTGTGTGTGATTTTGAGTTATTATTAAAACCGGGCTTAATATGGATGACGTATTTGCGAAAATCGGAGGGTGAGATTTTCCAAAGTATTTTTAGATACAGAAGTACGGTTATATTTACGAAATAAAATATATTTTTTGTACAATTCGAATAAAGATTTCATAGTATCTAATGTGTAATTTTATACAATGGTATATTTTACAATAGCATACGAATAGCGATGTAATACGAATAACGGTTGTTAAAATCGTGCTATTATTATAGTCGTTTACATTTTTACTATAAACGTACGCATATTATTTATTGTACAGGTTTTCATTTTGCCAGACAAGAAAATTCCAGATCGAAAAGTAAGTTCAGAACGAAATACGTACGTGATAAATTTCTATTTCAAAAAAATATCGATAATTTCTAAGGAATTCAAATAGTTACACTTTCCTCGTTGCTATCTGGGGAAAATGATAACCTTTCAAACTAAAAAAATAAAAACTAAAATATCGTGTTTGAAATAATTAACACAAATCTCGACAATTAGAATATTTTACAAAAGAAAAAGCAATCTATTTATCCATACGTAAATTAATTTAATTAAGGCCACTTTTGTGAAATGTTTCAGCGATTCGATTGAATTCAATTGTGTTCGGAAACTTAATCCAATAATCTTATATACCATTTCAATGGTAATTCCAAGCACGATAATAAAATTGAATTCCATGCATCCGTACAACTTTATTTATCACCAAAACACCCCGAAGCAAGATAAAATACAAAAATTATCAGATTATTTTATACTAAAAAAATCTGAAAACGTTTCATGTACACAACAAACAAGGGATGAAAATATCAATTTTATCTGTCAACACAGAAAAACAAAGCGACCGCAACATTAAAACAATGCACCGCATTTGTAACACGCAGCTGCATTTCTACCAATATTTCGAAAATGTCACGTGCCGAACAACAAAGATTACAGATGAAACTCGAATATCAGTATTTGTACACGTTTGCACGTATAATCTCATGTGTGTAAGCGTTATTATAGATCAGAGCGTATTAAGCACGTATTGATATGTGTCGTTTCATAGAGCAAACACGCTGATAAAAATTGACTGGCAGATATTTTCAGACGATAACGACTTCGAAACATTCAGATATGAACGTTTGATTCCGTGAAAATTGGCAATTCGAAGGAAATCCGATTGAAAAAGTCGCCGAAATGCGCTCCTAGAGACATCAGCGTTCACTTTCGAAAATTTTCATATTCTCGAGTTTTGAGTAAACAAAGTTTGGAAACTTACAAAAATGTAGGGAAAAAAATCGTTGTCAGAATGAACGTATTCGTCAAAAGTTTATTTTAGATAAAGTTATCGCGCCGATGCGTCACTCGCGTGATTGCATTTATAAATGTGGCTTGAAAACACATAGGTTTGAAAAAACGTGTGCGTTTTTAAAATTTTGAAAATGTGTTTTTTATGTGAAAAACGCCATTTTTTCCGTACGATGGGAAAACGTGTGGAAATAATCGTACAGCGCACTTTCTATTATATATTGTTCGCTCGGAAATATCTAGAGCGGATTACAAACAATATTGCGCGTCCGTTGAAAACGCTTAATATTTCGATTGGTTTAAAATAATATACATTTTTAAAACATAACTAGATATTTATATTAATTCGAATAGTTAAAATTTAAATCGTTTAATAACTCGCGATATTTTCACATGAATACAAACTCGATAAACTTTATCTCGTTTATGAAACAAAGAAAGAAAAAAAAAATACAAATATATAATAAATTTCATTAATACACATATATTTAATTTACAAAACGAGTTCGATTCCTATAAAAACGCCATTTATTCGCAACCATAAATAATTTTATACGGGGTCGCAACCCTCATTTTCGTATCAGAACATTAAAATTATATAATCTAATTATATTTATAATCAAAATTTCACGCGATAATTACATTACACATTACAACACCAGATCAAATTAACATAAAAAATGCAAGCTCTATATAACGACATCGACAAGAATGCAACAGCACCTCAAGTCACACAATGACTCATACGATCGAAATGACTAAACAAAGAACGACAAAACCGCGATTCTTGGAATAACGATTAAAAAAAATTCACAACACGTACAAATGCAATTAAAAAAATACAAAATAGATCGTAAATAGAAGTGAAAGTCTCGTTTCGGCGGCAGCATCTGCCACGGAGTTACACCCCTACAAAATGGCGAGGGTATGAAAAAAAGCGAGCAAATTCAATAGAGACCCCTGTGGAATTATAGCGAGCCTTATTTAAAAGTAGATCCCCTTGCAGTGTGCGAAGTATGGGTTTAGGTGTGTGTGGAACTTAAATAAATTAAGATTCTCGTTGGGGTAGGAACGTATACGATGTCGAAGGGGTTGCAGATTGGGTATGATGGTTGTATCGTTATAATAAATAAGATTAATAAAATGTAGACGGATGTGATCTTATAATTTTTATGTTGGAATGATTTGGTATTTTAATCTGTTAATAATTTTTGTAAGATTGTATAAAAAGTAAAGTATTACTTTATTAACTTTAGAAAATAATAAGTTTATAACAATATTTAAATTCTTATCGATAATCGAAAATTAAACCAAATCCAGTAAATGGTCGTGTATTATCAGCATGAACGATTTGGAAATGATTTAAATTTAAGCTCATTGAAAATTACTTTCCCCTTATGAATACGTAATGTGTAAAAATGTTAAATATTTATGGTATAGAAATTAATTTGTACTAGAATGGAAATTATATAGACGATGAATGTGCATAAAGGATATCTATAATATAAATATTTGTTTAAACATCAAAGCAGTATTATAAACATAACTGCATATTTATAATGCAATTAATTGTTTTATTTTAAGTTTCGCTATTTTTATAGCGTTTATAATATCAAGTGCAATATAATTGTTTTGATTTTATCGCGATAGCAAACGTATAAATAAGAAACGAAATAAAATGCAATGTTTTAAATTAGTACAAGCATTTCGAAAGCAAAAACAGTTGAACTTTTGCGTACTGGTCAGGGTTGAAAGTGTACTGAAATTACAGTTTATCTTGTTTGATAATCGTAACGTATGCGCAAAACCTTTTTAATTTGCGAAAGTTATCTAGAAAATTACATCTTAAATTGTATGAACGCATAAAAAATGGCTTTTTCGCAAAACATCGTAATTAGTTTTGTTAATACTTCGTAAAGGTCGGGATAATTTATCTCTGTCTTTGATGCATAATCACGAAATATCGTTAGCTAAACATTATATTATATCACATTATTCAACATTCGCCGTCCCAATATTGACCCGCATGAAAATTCATATTTCCGAGCCGGAAATCGTTTCCACCTTCGAATAACATCATCAACAACTTTTTCAGCCGACATCAAAGCACACGCAAAGATCAGGACATACTCAACCAACATTCAAACCGCATTAACAAAGCTCGACGCCCATATTGATTTTATTACCCAACATACAACTTTCATATAAATAACCCGCGACTAAATTTATTTCCTCCGAGTCGAGCCTTCGGCCTATTCTCGAAAGGCTCGACAAATCAATATAAGCGAATGACGCATGTCAGCAATAAAATATCCTTCATACCCAAACCAGATACATAATTGAGCGATTCGCGAAACACACTTTTTCCCATTCGGAGCGCGCAACACACTTTGATGTCCGCTTTGAAGTGAATTACGCCCGTATGCGAAATACCAGTTTCGCGAAACTATCTCTTTAGAATAACGAGTTTCGCATCGTACAATGTTTGATGATGTTCGGGAACTCTCTTGATTCGCGTTTCGGTTTTTCGCATCGGTGGGTGAGTTTCCTCGAACGATTCGCGAGTTTTCCAATGAAAATTTTTGTGTTGTGATTTTTTTGTTTTGTGAAACTGAATGTTTCGTAGATAAAGTAGAATGTGCGCTGTGCGCGTTTCATTTTAATTTGACCTGAATGTTTTAAAATAACACGATTCATAGCATGATTCATTACGGTCAAGTAACAAAAGCGTCCATTATAAGAATATTTATTTTTTATTTTAAGCAAATAGATAAGGATTATTTTCGAAATAATACTTCTATTGATTAAATTAATGAAACAAATGTATTATACACCGAATCCTTTTTTACACGGTTCAAGAAGAACCGATTATTTTTTTATACGGATTTTTTACTTTAACGCGGTATAAAAATAAAAAGTACTACTATGCCACAATGGTAAGATTCGATGCAGGCCAGTATACTGTTATAATAATATGTATGTAATTATAGTTATTAAATAAAAAATGTCTACGTTTTTTGATGATTTTACATATCGAAATTTTTTCACATTACACATTTTTCTTAAGTACATTTGGATGGAAGTTCTATCCTAATATACTGATGGGACCTATCTCCAATTTTTATATGGTCATCATACATTTTTTACGCGGTAGTCTTTGAAATATATCCCCCATGTAATAAGAGGATTGGGTATACATATAAACTTTAATCAACGAACAAAACTCCCTAACCACCAAATTTATTTTTAAAATAAAAGGACCTTCCACAAACAAAAACGGAAAAACAACACAATTTCCATAAAGCCACTATCAAATAACACGCAAATTCCGCAACAAAGAATCTCGGCCGCCTTCAGAAGGCGCACAAGGACGAAAGCTTTCAGCCATATCGGGCCGCTGAAAACCGTCGCAGTTTCGTCTTCGTAAGCTGTTGCACAGTTTCCCAAACGGTCCAGTGCAAAATTATAAATAAATGCGCGTCTGGCGTGTGCCCAATAGACGATCGCAGGCTTCGTAAGCTATAAATAAACTCTATTATAATCGAGTGCTCTGCATTGAACGCGGTGACGGTGCAACGGTTTTCCGAGGAAAATCCCGGTTTTTGTGGGTGTTGGGATTGTGTTTTGTGGTGGGAGGTTTTCGTGGGAAGTGTGACGGGTTTGTGGAAAAATGTCGGGTTATGTTTATAGAAATTAAGTTGATGAGTATGTTCGTCTTGAAAGATTGATTGATTTTATATAAAAGGTCAATGAATAAGAACCAAACGTTACATTTCAGAATCGAAGTCAGTAAATTTGAAAAAATAAAACAAATCCAACAGATCTATAATCAACAAAGTAAAAATACACTCGACAAAACGAAAATATTTATATATACATAATAATAACAGAATTCGAATCTTCATCGCTTCGAAACATACTAAACTAAAAATTTTCACAAAAACTCACTTTTATAAAACGAAATTTGCTTCGAGCGCAAGAAATCAGTTTTACACGGTTGGCTCGGATAACGTGTAATTTCGTATCGCTTCAGTTACTTTTCATACAATAATCGTATACCATTATAACACACAACCATTCCCATATCCGACCGACGAAAACCCAACACGACAAACACTTTCACCATGCGAAAGTCCAATCCTCGGACACGTGAAGACGCATCGAAACTTTCAGGATTTCCGAACGACTTCATAACACTCATGTCGAGTGGGAAAAATTCGGTTTTCGTCTACGTTTTCGATACGCATCATGAATAATTTATGGCGATCATGCGATGGATATTCTGGGGCGCCTCTGATCGATTTCGGTCAAATTAGCGCGCATTTAGCGTTTGCTGTGGAATTCCAAATCGACAATGCTTAACAGGTAGGAAAATTTCTCTTCTGTCCGTCCGAGAATTTGCATTCGAATTCGTTTATGTGCTCGACGGAAAAGTTGTGTGACGTTGGCTCGTTGATGTTTTTTTATTAGTTGATGGGTTTTGTGATTCTAATTGGTTTTTTTTAAGTAATAAACTGGATGATTGCGATTAAAATGCGCATAAATGTGTGTATAATTTATGTATGCGTCGAATGATCGATTCAATTAAATCGATCGGTGTTTCTTATTTTCAATATATATTTTAAAACATATATAGTATAAATTTTAATTTATTTATTTCGAAATTATTGATGGTATATGAAAAAATATCATTCGAAATCACGGAATTTGGCAAAAGAAAAAAATATATTATTTCGCAGAATCCTTTCGGATTTAATTATTCATAAGACCCATAAATCGTATCTCGTCTAGTATACCTGAGAAAAATTTAGGTAAAAATATATTCGCAAAGTGTTCAATACAATACATACCTTGAATTTGCAACCTGTTTTTTTTTTTAAATATACCTGAGAATTTCTAACGATTACAGTAAAAGTAACTATACCAAACAAGATAACAAAAAAAGAAACGAATATTGATACAACAATTTCAACGAACTAATAATTTTGAAAACGCAAAATGTACGATCTTGAAAAAATTATACTAACCGCCAAATTTTGCAAAGCCGCTTGTTTTTCAGCATCATATTTGTTCTGAATATTCTCCAGACGCATTTTACGCAGGACTCCGGCGACTTCGATCCTGGAACGCATTTTTTCCTGAAGCCTCTGCAACGGTCCAAGATATTCTCGGGAACGTCCTCCTCTCACTTCGGACAATTGAAAATCGACTTGGGAAAGCCTCTCCTTGTATAACTGCTCCCGGAG
The DNA here is from genome assembly GCA_009617725.1 of Hydropsyche tenuis. Taxonomy (NCBI): domain Eukaryota; kingdom Metazoa; phylum Arthropoda; class Insecta; order Trichoptera; family Hydropsychidae; genus Hydropsyche; species Hydropsyche tenuis. The sequence continues at coordinate 4,299,049 of VTON01000001.1, read as the reverse complement.
ACCAGTAAACTGCCTCTCGAGATCAACTGCAAACACAAAATTTATTTTAATCTAAAAACTAAAAATGAATTTATCTGGATTAATTAATATTGAACGAATAAGTTTAAAGTTGAACTAATCAGTCATCGATCGTCCCGAATTGAACGACCTGATTACGATTGCGTATCGATGGGTATGAGATCGTTTGGAAGGGATGATTTTTGATATTTAAATTCTTATTGTTATTTGTAATAATTAAAAGTATCCGAAATTTTGATGATATATAAAATAGGGGACGGAAAACTTTAACGTAAAAAATTGAGGCTCGGCGACCAGATAGCAAACTCGAGAGATATTTATAAGGTTAATCCTACTCAAAGAGAAACAAAAAAATAAGTTTAGAATTTAAAAAAGTTAAAACTGATCGATCTAAAAATAGTTTTGAAAATTTGATTTGGTCTGCGAGCCGGAGTTTGCCGACAGCTGATAGACAGGACAGGTTGAGACATAAATTATGGAAATCCTGCATTTTAGGTGCGTAAAGTATTTATTAACAATTATTTTAATATTAATAAAAATGTATTGCAAATGTATAAATGAAAATTGTTTTTCACGTTGTGTAAATTATTTTTTTTAAAACGAATTTCGCGCGTAGTTTGAAGGTTATATAAAATTTATCAATTTTTAAACATATCTTAATGAATTCGAGTTTACATGTCGTACAGGAGCACCTTCTGCTGTCCGAATTTTTAGTACGTGCAAATTTATACAATCTAATTGTAAGGGAAAATAACCTCCCAGTAACACGTACAGATACAAACTATGCGTGAAATTCGATAAGAAAACTAATCTGCGAATTTGTCATACATAAATTACGCACAAAATACATTAAGAAATTCAATTTAAGCATTTTAATTCGTCAATAAATAATTTACGCACCTAAAATGCATGATTATCTAAATTTTATCCGTGCATTATGTATGTATACGAAACGATAAAGAGGTTATGTACACCAATCCTTAAAAAAAAATACAACGATTTTTTTTCATATTCCATATTAAACATAACAACATTAACGATTCAAAAACGAAACCGACAACAAAAACACAAATCAACAAACACCAACAAAAAAAAAGACGCGCACCCAACGGTTGACAGCTGCGTTGTTTTGACAGATGAGAGGTTATGTACACGACCGACAAAACTTCAAAAAGCCAAACTCACCCATAATTTCCAGACACTCGTTGCGTCTCCTTTCACACTCCCCCTCATCCATCTCCGACGAATCGTCAGAATCGGGCTCGTCAGCATCCTCGGCGCTGGAGTCCCGGTCGGCGTTGTGGCTGGAGCCGGCGGAGCGCTCGGACTCGGGGCCCGAGGCCTCCGCCTCGCCGGGGGGCGGAGCGCCCTCGGCCTCGTGCTCCCCCTCGCTCTCGGCCATGGGCTTCATGTTGCGGCTGGGCCTGGTGCTGCGTCGCGGCCCGCCCGCACTGACAGCCGAGCGCGCCACTCCGGCCGGTGGCGTCGCGCGCTTGCGTTGGTAGCCCTGGCTGTCAAGTGTGGCGCGCGAGGGACGCTGATGCGCGCGCATCGTCGAGTTTACAAACACGCTCACCCCCCCCCCCGCGATTGTCACGTGGTTTTTAGTTTTGGGTGGTTTATTTTTGTTTTTGTTTTTGAATTTTGGGTTTTTTTTCTTTTGGGTTTTTTATGGTCGGTGTTTTGGGGGTTTGGGGGTGTAGGGGTTGAAAGGGGTGTTGGTATGCTCGGTCGATGTATGATTGATGTTAAATGTCAAATGTTTGAAAATGCGATTTTTCTCCGTTATGAAATAAAATATTTGAAAAACGAATGGTTTTTTATTTAATAATTTTTATGTTGGTTGAAATTATTGTATTTTTTGACGTTTGCAAACGCACTCACATCCTTGTGCTATGGACACGTGGTTCTTTTTAGTTTTGGGTGGTTTTTTATTTTGTATTTTATTAATGTTCGGTGTTTTGGGGGTTTGGGGGTGTAGGGGTTGAAAGGGGTGTTGGTATGCTTGGTCGATGTGTGATTAGTGTTAAATGTCAAATGTTTGAAAATGCGATTTTTCTCTGTTATAAAATAAAATAATTTAAAAAACGATTGGTTTTTTTATTTAATAATTTTTATGTTGGTTGAAATTATTGTATTTTTTAACGTTTGCAAACACGCTCACATCCTTGTGCTATGGACACGTGGTTCTTTTTAGTTTTATCTGTTTTTTTTTATTTTTATTTTGGGTATTTTATTAATGTTCGGTGTTTTGGGGTTGTAGGGGTTGTAATGGTTGGTATACTTGGTCAATGTATGATTTGTGTTAAATGTCAAATGTTTGAAAATATGATTTTTCTATGTCATAAAATAATTTAAAAAACGATTGGTTTTTTATTAAATAATTTTTACGTTGGTTGAAATTATTGTATTTTTTGACGTTTGCAAACACGCTCACATCCTTGTGCTATGGACACGTGGTTCTTTTTAGTTTTGGGTGGTTTTTTATTTTGTATTTTATTAATGTTCGGTGTTTTGTGGGTTTGGAGTTGTAGAGGTTGTAAGGGTTGGTATACTTGGTCAATGTATGATTTGTGTCGAATGTCAAATATCAAATGCTTGAAAATGCGATTTTTCTCCGTTATGAAATAAAATAATTTTTAAAAATGCTTGGTTTTTCATTTAATAATTTTTGTGTTGGTTACAATTATTATAATTTTTGCGTTTTTCAAACACGGTCACATTATCCGATCGGCACGTGGTTCTTTTTAGTTTTGGGCGATTGTTTTGTATTTGTTTTTTGATTTTGTGTATTTTTGGGATGATAGGCGTTTTGAGGGTGTGGGGTTGTAGGGATAGGGGTATTGGTATATGTTACTTGGTCGATGTATGATTTATATCAAAGGTTTAAAAATGAAATTTTTCTCCATTATAAAACAGTATTATTTATAAAATGATTGTGTTTATTTAAATTGTTTTTGTGTTGGTTACGATTATTGTATAGGTAATTTTTGGGTTTATAAACACACTCATCCCCTGTCCGATGGCTACGTGGTTCTTTTTAGTTTTGGGTGGTTGTTTTGTGTTTGTTTTTTTGATTTCAGGTTGTTTTTGGATGGTCGGCGTTTTGGGGGTGTAGGGTTGTAGGAATGGGGGTGTTGGTATACTTGGTCGATGTGTGATTTATGTCAAATGTTAAATGTTTGAAAATTCTTTTTTTTCTTTATTACAATATTGAAAATTTTTAGAAAAGATTGTCAGTATTTGGTTTTTTTTTAGTAATTTTGTGATGATTACAATTACAGATTGCTCTCGACTTACGACGGAAATACGTTCCTGGATTTCGGTCGTAAGTCAAATCTATACAAAAAATAATCAATCAATTGTATTTAAAACACAATTTTGATTTTTAATCAGTATCCAGGTCAAGGTTAAAATAATGATAATAAGAAAAATATTTTACCAGATTTTTTCCAAAAGTAAGAATACACATATTTTTAAAAGAACGAAAAAACTGGCAGATAATAGATTAATACAATAATTTAAACGAGTCCATATTCTTTCGGAATGCATTGACAGTAGATCGCAACATAGCTCGTGATTTAGTAAGTAATTTTTGAAAAATAATTAAGTCGTAAGTCGAGGACACTGTATTGTATTTTTGAGGTTTACAAACACGCTCCACCATTATCCGATTGGCACTTGTTTCTATTCAGTTTTGGATACTTGTTAAATTTTTATTTTTGGTTTTTTTGGATAGTCGATGTTTTGGGAGATTGGAGTTGTAGGGGTGGAGGGGTGTTTGGTTGATGTATGTTTTATGTCAGATGTTTGATTTTTGAAAATGCAATTTTTTCTCGGTTACAAAATTTGGGAGATCGGGGTTGTAGGGGTGGAGGGGTGTTTGGTTGATGTATGTTTTATGTGAGATGTTTGATTTTTGATTTTTGATTTTTGAAAATGTAATTTTTTCTCGGTTACAAAATTGAATAATTATTATATTAAAATGTATTGATTTTACTTGATGTTTTTTTCATTAATTTTCGTTTCGGTTATAATGATTGCGTTTTTGTATTATTGGGGTTGAATTGGAAAGGATAGAAGAGATGTTGTTTCATGTACAGTTGAGAATCGTATATTGTCTTTAAAACCTATTGAATTTGTTGAATTGAGTCGATTTTTTCGAATAGACGACTTAAGTTTTCTAATTTTATAGAAAGGTATTCAAATTATGTTTTCTATCGCTTACGAAATGATTTTTTAATAACTTAATTTTTAATGGCTCATTATCATATTTTTTTATCAATGTTGACTTTGGCTTTCGTTGTAATAAAAAATAACTTAATTATGTAATTTGTTTTACAGAATATAAAAAGTCATCACAAAAAATGATATTATATAAAAGATTATGAATATTATACTTTCATTAAACATTGATCGTGTTTGATGTTTACGTCCATCGGAATTCAATATTTTACTATTTTATAATATTAATTGATCATTTTCTGCACAGTAATTTGTCATAATGTATTTGCCCTTTTAACACTAGTCGTTTTAATAGTTTCAATAACAATTATTAATTATTTAATTTCAGCTCGAAAACCATGTTCCATCGATTTGCACTTGATTACTAATAGCTTTTAAACGACATAATATCACATCTACATATTCTCTATATGCAAAATAAAACTAAACAAAATTAACAGCATATGAATCGTTAATTAATTATCTCCTTTTTAGAAAATTATTTCGAACGTAAATCAATTTTGCATAATTTATGCGAAAATTTGACCTTTGATTATCAAATGACGATATTTTTAACTATACGTATTTTTAATTAATTTACCGCTTTGAAATTATTTTTATCAATTTTGAAACCTTGTCCTATTTTTCAAGCTTTTATATATAATACTAAATTTATCATTTCTCACATTAATTCTATTTTCATAAAAGTGACGCACACTATTGATTACGTTTCAGTGTAGGGGTAGAAAAATAATCTATATCTATAAAAAAAATACACATGACATAATATTTTGAAAAACTTTACATATTGTATTTCAATATTAATAAATTCAACAATATCCATTAAGTACTTGCAATAAATTAAATAACTCATAGTATTATTAAAATAATTGATAATTCCATTTAATGAGAATATAGTTACATAAAGTAATTAAAGTACAACGTAATACTTTTTTTATTAATCAACACAACGACTATTTTTTTCAGCAAAGTGACATGCAATTTTAACAGTTTTAAAACGTGAAAAGAGCGATTTTCAGTTATATGTAAGCCTACATATCGAATGTCAATGTATTTAGTTGACGTTTATTTATATTCGTTCGGAAAATTGGAAACTCTCCAAAGCCATCTTGCAAGCTATAAGCTATTAATTTTTTTGTGATTTAATATTAGAAGCACAATATAAAATTTCCGAAAACGATACTAATTTCGCCAATAAAACGCTATTTCGGGCCATAGTTAGTAAGATGCTTACGTCATCAAATATGTATACTTTATGTAAATGAGGTGATTAAAAAGGCTTCGGAAGTTTTGATGGAAGGTTTAAGCCTTTAAATGAAGAAAAATTGGTGTCAGAAATGTAATATTTTCGAAAATTTGCTCTTTTTCTTTAGATAACTTTATATTTTTCTATTTTGTGATGTGATGTCAAATAAGTATAAATATTATTTACGGTAATCGTATTGGTTTTTTTATTTATATAATTTTTATTATAAATATTTAGTTTTATAACTTCATCAGTCGTGAAATTATTTTTGTAATAATATAAATATGCCAATTTTTTTACGATACATGCTTTTGAAAAATAGCTAAATTTCGTATACGAATGCGTGTGAGATTATTTTTTTATTAATTTTAAAATGATCAAAGAAGTTTCCATATATTATAATACAAAAATAAGAATTTCTTATTTGTCCTACATTTAACATAACCATCTTATATTATTATAAGAATTATTTCTAGGTGATAGACCAACACTTATAAAATACGATGAGATAAATAAGATTACGTGGAGTAATAAGACGATGATGATTGCGTACTAAATTATAATTGCAATAATTTTGCTTTACGTTATAGAATATCAAACTCAAATTAGATTTTTCATAAAACATATAAAGCAAAAAATAAAATACTTTTATTAAACGAAAATTCATCAAAAACTGTTTGATTTTCTAATTAAATTTTTTGTCATTTATTATATATTTCATTTCAATTTATATCATTTTATTTCTACCCTATTCTATAGATATATTTTTTATGAAATTTAATGGAAATTATATGTATATACAAAATCGTAGATCAATAGTTTTATTTGCTTATCCGATTATTAACATAACCAACATCGTTTCAACGATGATTTTACAATGTTGTTCATTATTATTTTCAAATATTTGTCATGATACTGAACAATACATTATCGAAAATTCGTAATATGAATTAATCACTAAACCTCATTAAAAATCCTCAATATTGCATTATAAAAAATGCACGTCTCATCTTAAAAAAATCTTTACATTGAATTCACTTCAATAATTACGCAATTTTCATTATTAAATCCGATCCCATCATTAATTTCGCACATGCGAAAACTCCTATGCGACATCCCATACTAAAACGCCTCGGAAAATAATTAGATATGCGCAATATGCGTACAGCGCTAATTGCGCAACACACCACATCGAATTCTCATGTCCACTTGCGTAACAACGGAAAACTCGAAGCGGACTTTGCCCTCCATCGAAAATCTGAAACGTACATATTATGACACGGAATCTAATCTAGATTACATGCATGTGTGCGTGACAACTGTCATCCGCCGACAAAGAACCGCTCACAATCCGACATACGACGTCGATCAGTTTGAATTTTCATGAAAAATCGATTGGTATGATGTTCTAGCATCGAATTTTCTTTATAGTTTTTCCGGCATTTGTGCGGACGGTTGTATAAATGATGGGTCATCGTTGTTGCGCGCGCATATGGCGGCCGCAGAACTTTCCGGTGACGCTGGGAGCAGCGCCCCTGGCGGCCGCGTTCGACAACTCGGGCGACTTCCGGCCACCGCGTGGCAGCTGCCGAGCGCTTTCGCAATCCGCGCCGAGGCCCGGACGCAACCCGCGCGCTTTGCAATTATTATTGTTGAGTGTTGTGGGCGGATTTGAGATTGGGATTTTTTGTGGGTGGGTTGTTTTCGATGTGTGAATGCTGGATTGTGGATTGGAGTCGGTCTGTTGAAGATATTGTGATATAAATTCAATGGTTCGATATGTTTGTTGGATGTTGTATTGAATAGGAATGATATTATGTATGTTTTTTTTATGAATACAAAAATTTTATCCCGTTACGATGTTTTTCAGGATAATTTATTAGTTATTTTCGTATTATAATAATGTGAAATTGGGATAAGGAAAATTTGTATAGAGATTCAAATTACGCATAGAAATTAGTACGCAATAAAAAAAGGTTTTCATAAATAAACAATTTAATAAGGGTTGTTGAAAATTATTTTAAATTTTCGATTCTTGATTTATATTTCATATTTAAACAAATAAGATAAATATAGATTTGAACATGTAAAGATTATTATCAATTGACCTAATAATTTTACAATTGATTGAATAGAACTAAACGTAACGTTTCATTAATCACACATAAAATTTTTGAAACCCAAAATTGAAAAAAAGAACGAAAATAATTCATCGTTATGCCTTCACTGTAACTATTTTTCAGATTTTAATCGCGCTGTTTATTTAAAAATTAGGTCGAATCCGACACGATGAATACGACCTAATTTCTGTATATTCTTCAGAAAAAAGCTGATTCATCTCTAATATTAATTTTGAACGCGCAATATAATTTAGAACATCTTATTTTCCACTAAATAACATTTTTACTAATAATTTTCATTTTGTGAAAATTAAAACCTTACAATCGATTGTAAGTAAGATTTTCAAAAGTAGTCCTTTCAAAATAAAAAGTTTTCGCCTAACTAAATTTAATTAATATGAAATTCATGCAACAACGTAATTATAATCGGGGAGCGAGGACATTATCGTAGTACTTCAATATCATTCAGTACATGCTTGAAATAAAAATGTATGTGCTTGTATTATTTATTCTAAATTATTTTAATTGTTCGCAAACAGAAGTCATTTTATAATTTATTGTCCTTTACGTACTGTTTAAATATAAATTCTCGATAAATTTAATGAAATAGTGAAAGTTAATCGTTTTATACGCGCAATTTCAAAATATTTATTGAATTTTGTGTTTTTATCAATATATATATGATGAATGTTAAAAAAATTGATTTAATTTTTTAGAAAGTTTCATGATAAGAAATATTTTCCCTGAATTTTTCATTTCGTTTAGGTAAATTATTATACGGATATTCATCTTCGATTTCTTGCAATTTTATTCAATTTACATAAAATATTCTTTAAAGCTTTAACTTTTACTCAACAAAAAAAATCGTCAGCCTTACGATTTGGTTATATGTAGTTAAATTTTGGAGTTCTAAGCAATAATAAAAATCATCCTGAACGTAATTTTTTATGTTTGTTTAACTATGCATTATCAAACAGAAAATAATTATTTATCATTTTTTTTTATAAAAAGTAATGAAGATCAAATCTTACAATATTTTTGATAGAGGTAAAATTTATATTACACAGCCGTTATTTATTGTTTTTTTAGTAATCATTTTACAAGACCATAAAGTATATATAATTCATATCGTTTTCAAGCTATACGGTTTTTAAATTTTTCTTCGATTTAATCATTATTAATTTCTTCGTATTGTTGCTATCGATTTTTTTTTAATTTGTTGATGAATACAATAGATTTTTATTTAACTATTCATTTCATATAATAAGTATATAATAAAAGATTTATATTATATAATAAAATAACTCGTTATATAAAGCTTTCCAATTTTCATATTAAAGATTTTTGTTTCTCATTCCTAATACAAACTAATTAGAAAATTTTCAGAACAACAACCTTAAAGCCCCTTTTATTTAACTTATAATAATATTTTAAATTCATCATTTTTGATTCAAATTCTTGACGGATACCAAAATTTAATATTTTAATTTCAACGAAATAAACATTACCCGATAATTTTTCTTAAAAAATATTAGATTATTATATATATTTTTCAAAAAATATTGAACTACGAAACTTTGATGCAGAATATAAATTTCACACATATGAATAAAATTAATACGTCAAAATATTTTTCATAATCAAAATTTAATCCGAGATTGTATTAAAATATAAAAGTAACTTACGAACGATATCAAATACTAAACATATTAAAACATTCGACTTTAATCAAAAGCCAAATCATAATATATATTTTGAAACACAGAAACATATTCTAATCGAGTCGAAAATGCTATTTTTTTGATATTAGCGATTCTTGAAGCGTGCGAACCGTTACCAAATCATGACCTCCTTATGTTTCGGACACATTTGACATTTCATCCGATTTCAAAACCGAAAACCCGCCATTCCGCATCGAACTTTCGCAAAAAGGACAACCTGAGCGGTTTCCAGACGATTTTCAGACGTTCGGCGTGAAAATGTCCGATTTTCATGCGACATTCGCCGAATGAAAGTCGAATTTCGAGGTTGTCGAGCGCGTTTCACTACTTAACGAAAAAGAGAGGTTGTTAACCTCAATTTATAAATATATTTATTTTCATCGCTCGCATCGTGCATGTATAATATATTTTTATTTTAATTCGCGGCATAATGATTGTTTTTCAATTTGGCGTTTCTGTTAGAACATCCTGTCGTGTTTTGATTGAATCGGAAGGATTTGTTGGATTGGATTTGGAAGGATGTTTTGAAAGTGGGTTTTGGATTGTGATATAATATAATATGTAAAAAAAATCGTTTAATTAGAATATTTATGGTGTATTCGACTTTGCCTTTACATGACGAATCGAATGAATCAAATCGTATGCAATTCTTACTAATGGATTAGTCAATCGTTCAAATATAGGAATGCGTGTACTTTGTACATTCCTATTCTGTTCGATATTGAAAGAATTCGTGAATCAGTTTCCGTTGTTTCATTAATTTTCAATATTTAATTTGCGAAATTTTTTATGTAAAAGTTAATGAAAAATAAAAAGGTTGAATGAACGACAAGAAGGTTTGTTTGGAATTTTGTTATAAATAAAACTATCAAACTTTTTTTTTAAATTATCAATAGAAATATTTGAAAGGAAAAAAAAAATAGGAAAAATGACATGTTTTAATAATTTAAAATGACAAAATAAAATAATAATTGGATTTCATAAATGTTTCAACTTCAATTGCATATTATATGATTTGAAAAATGTCTCCCATTTTGATTAGAAGGTAATGGGATATATTAATTGAAAGAATTGCTTTCATATATTTATTTTAATGAAATTCCTTTTGTATAAATATTTGTAATTTTCAGATCAGATATTTGCGATCGCCTAAAGTTTTAAATTGAGAATTATGTTTTTAAATAATATAAGAAAACGATGACACAATATATTATAATATTAAAATTTTTAATACACCACATAGATGAAAAAAACAAGATACATAGATTTGAAAGCTTTAATGACGTTTGGTATACATTTTTTAATTTACGATAAAACAGTTATACTCAATCATGATAACAAATTCCAAAGGGATGAAAGTGTACGTAAACATGTATGAATAAAATTTTCAGACGTTGTTGATAAATCAAATGTTTTTTTTATTTATTGATTTTTAAAATGTAATGAAAACCGATAGTTTAGATATTGAAAACATAAAAGCCTTTATAATATAATATAATATATATTTATTTTAATATTATGTTAATTGTTTAAATAGATATATAATATTTCATTATGTAAAACTGATACGATCATATTTATTTATTGAATAATTTATATTTTAATGAGAAACGGAATAATCATTTCAGAATTTTGAGATGTAAATTGATGAATTTCTAAGAATAAACATTTTCAAACGATGAAAAATATCTACTAAATGAGCATCATCGAAAACTAAATATTATCGATGTTGGAAATTTTATATTTCTTTCGAAAAATTGAAAGCTCTCGAAAGAAAATTAAATTTGGTATAAAATCGAAAGAAAATATATTTTTTAAATAAAATAAACTTGCTTGAAACAATTATTTTTAAACAACGAGAAAATTCTTTACTTGATATGTTGTTACGACTTTGTACACGTAAGTCCATTTGTTATTGAATTTATTTTTCATTTGAACTCATACAATTAGAAAAGTAATTTTCCATTGTATTTATTTATGCGAAATAGTCACGTAACTAATATTAATACCTGACTTTTGAAATATGATGATTCCAAACATGGAAAACTATCAAATTTCATAAATTCAATTCTAGATCAGAAAAATCACGTTCTCATAAATCTACAAGAATTTCTTATTTACAAGACTTTTTCTATTTGTCTTTATATGTAAGATGATTCATGTAAATTTGATTTTCTGCAATCAAGAATATTGTATATTATGAATGCTGAGGAAAATTATGACGATTTTTAGAAAAGATAATAAAGTGCATGTCTATAATAACTTTTGAAATTCAGATAAATCTTAATCTATTTTCATAATGAAAATTCAAACGAGATTTAGTAATACTAAAAAGATAATGAGTATTTTTTATCTTCGTGAAAAATAATATATTTGTTATAACTGAATTGAGGTAAATCAGAAAAAAACAATATATTATAACAAACATAATTATAGTAATCAAAAATCGTATAACGATAATAATTTAAAAAATTACCTAATAAAAAAAATCAATTGAGTCATATATTTTTTTATGTTATTTCAACTGCAGAAAATGTGTAACTAGAACATTATTAATTATCTGTTAACCAATTTAATTATCTTAACTGGTAATTCCCACTGACAATGAGACGAGTCATTTTGTCATCCATGACTAAAAATTAAAAGTTCGTGTGTTCTTAAATGTAAATTAACGATTTATTCTTATTTTACTTATCACTGAATAGAATAAATCAAACCACTATATTAAAATATTAGTCATAAATTTAATATTTTCATCTTCAGTGACGAAGATCATAAAAATTATGATGTAATTGATTTCGTAATTCTAAAACAAGCTTTAATTTTACTAAAGATATAGTATACAATTTTTCCGGTAATGTAAATACATATGAATTTTCCCGTCTATAAAAACGAAAAGGCTTATTTTATTTTTTTCTGATTTGAGCGATTTTTTTCTAACGAATTAGAAAATTCCGATTTGAAATTGATTAATCCATAACAGATTAGAATATTATTTAGAAAATCTATTCTTAATTGTTTTCTGTCGATGCCTTATTGTTTATATACCTGATGATTTAAAATATGTACGTGTTTATTGAAATGTAACACATGTTGGAAAATTATAACGCTGCTAATTTTCATATGTGTTTGCTAAATTTGTATTATTATAAAGTATTCTTGTTCAATGTTGGCATATAATATGTTGAATATTTATGAAATTATTATTTTCAGAACTTTTAATTTGAAAATGGAAGAATAAATTGAGGTAAGTTCGGAAACACAGGTGTTCGGTTTCTTATAATAAATTATTGTGGTAAATGTACGTAAATTTATGCTTTTATTCCCCTTTTATTTCAATGAAAATTTGAATAATTAAATAAAAGGAAAAACCACACGTTGCTATAATGAATTAAAAAAAAACATATAAACCTGGAAAAGTCAAAATACAAATCGTTTAACTCGTAAACGATGTGAAAAATTGATTAACAAGAAGTAATACTATGGTTCTGATAAAATACTATGTACGTATACTATGACGTTTAGCATGAAATTCTTTTAACACGAAAAAGTATTTTGGTTCCTTCAGTTTCGCGTTGAATGTTTTCCACCATACTTGATCTTCAACAAATTAATAAACGGTTAATGCAAAGATAAAATTATTAAGCTCAACATTTGAAAGGTTTCATTTTGTATACAATAATGAAACATGTATTGATACCTAATTAATTTAAAATCATACTATTTCAGACAGGTCATGTTTTGATTTTTGTTTTGCATCCTTAAAAGTTTCAATTCAAATTTTTGATATTTCACTCATTGTCAGATCATCGAGCTTTCTACATAATCGACATAAATTAAAATTTCAAAACAATTTTCCTCGGTTTATCATTTTAAATCCTACAATTTATCCGTCAATACATTCCCTTAAATAAAGTAAAAATCAAACTCAAACTACTCGGACTTTTCACACAATCGACATCCATTAAAATTTCAAATCAATCAACAAAATCATCATCACAATCTCCCCAACACCAATTCATCATTTCAAATTCAACGACTACCCGTCAACAAACACCCCAGAAAAATCCGCAAAAACATAAAATAAAACTAGCTGGACTTTTCATACAACCGACATCCATTATTCCAAATCAATCAACAAATTCATCAAATACAATTTTCTCTAATTTATTATTTCAAATTCACCGATTTCCCCGTTAACAAAATCCTGCGAAAACACCATCAAACTCATGGGACTTTTCATACAACCGACATTCATTTTCATACAACCCGTTGAATTACGGTGGTATTAAAAATGTCTAACTCAATCGTGGTCAAACTAATTGTAAGGCCCGCGGGCCATATGTGGCCCAATTGAAGGTGTTAATTGGCCCTTTCGAGATACGATTTTAAATATCATAAAATATGTTAATTGAAAGCTGTTTTTTTTATTTTTAATATAAAAACTATCATATTGATGTTAAGTTTTGCAATATTTATGTGTGGCCCTTTCAAGACATGCATTATTTTATTCGGTCCGCAAAGTGACTTCAGTTGGCTATCCCTGGTCTAACCTTTTCGATACCTTTTGTTTGAAAATTTTCTACTTAGAAAAATTATAATAAATTGAATCACAGAGTGGTACGTCGAGTTTTACATATTTTAATTGGTTAGTATTTCATCAATGGATGACATATACCGTGTTTTTCCAACTATAAGACCGCTCCCAATATAAGCCCTACCACGATTTTGCTAGATTCATGTAATATAAGCCCTACTCCAAAAATAAGTCCTACTGACTAAGCAAATCAAATAACTGATCGTAGGTAAGGTGCTTTTTTTTTTTTAACCAATTAGAGAATCACATTATCAATCTAAAATTTAGATTTCTTCAGAGACAACATTATTCAAGTTAGATAATACTTTGATAATCAAACGTGTACTCTCATTTAAATCTTTCGTTCAAAATAGAACTTTGCAACATAATTGTAATGGACGAAACTGCTGTGTTTATGGGTAATGCATAAAACATGCACAGTGCATGTTTAATTAATCAAAATAATTCCTTTTTTAATTAATTTATGTATTATAATTTTACTTCATTAGTAATCAAAATAATCTTTTACTATGCTAAATTTTAAGGATAAAATTTCTGCACAATAGGGCTTTTTTATCTAAAATCCTGATCCTCAAAAGATTAAAATTCCAAACCAACCACCCAAACATCATCCACAATCATCCCCACCCACCATTTCAACCAAAAAATTTCCCACCCACCCCCCACCCCTTCAACAACAATAACCCTCAAAAACACCCAACCGAAAAACTTCGCACCCTACCCACGGATACCAACACACCAACCGGAATGCACTCGCGCGCCACAAAGCGGACAAGAAGCGCGTGTGAATATTTCAATTTAATTAGCGCATGCGCACGCGCTCGAGACTCAGGCGCCGGTGAAAAAAAAGGCAACGTAGCAAAGGCGCGCCGCCGCACACCCGCGCGCGGGGGGCGCCCGCCCTCCGCCCCCCGCGCCCCCGCCCCGCCCGCGCGGTTGGCGGAGGCTGCGCCCCTAGTGTGGCGTTTTGACGGTTTTATTACGTACCAAGGTCGCGTGGAACGTAACCTGTGGATTGAAGTTTTTCGATCGAAGGTTGTGTGATCGATGTCGATTGTGTGGCTGAAAATGCGATTGATGATCGGATGGTGATGATTTAGTTCTTGGATTGGGTTGTAGAGGTGTATATTTTTGATGGTGATTCATATTGAGAAAATAGTTTTGAAATTTTGTATGGAATTCTTTTGAATTTTTTATTAACTTTTTTAATTTGGAAAACTAATAAAATTCAGAAACTATATGATATTTAGATAATTAAGTTTAATTAATTAATCGATATTTTGATTTTGTTGAATTATATTAATCGTAGGGGGGGTTCAGTAGGGCTTTAGCCCTTTTTTGCAAAAGAGCCCGGAATTGATCAATTTTATAATATTTTGTCACTATTTTTAACAGAATCTACCAATTCTGTTCGTTTTCGTATTATACATAATTTGTCATACTAAAAAACTATGTAATTAAAAAATAATAGATGAAAAGAGGGGACCCGATAAAGTTTTTGGCCCTAAGTCTAATTTCAGGATGTGGAGGTCATGATATTGATTTTTTTCCTTATTCAAGCATATAATTATTTTCATGATTCACTGTAATCTTTATTTTCATGAAATATTAAAATTTTAACAAGTTAACGAGTTGATTTGAGTTAATTTCAATCATTCCTCGAAGTTCATATAAAATTTATTAGTTTTACAACAACTGATAATGAACATTTTTTTCCACAAATTATCATTTTTTTTTCTACAATGTATCAAAATTTAATAAAAATTTCAAATTAAAATACAATTCAACCAAAACTTTAATGATATGAAAAACTAAAGATATAAATCAATTTCTTAATTTCCCAAGCTTTTTCTAATACACAATCAAAAAGGCATCTACCATGAAAAAACAATCAAAAATATAATAATAACGTAATATAATCTCAATAAAATTCTATTAATATGAAAAACTAATAATATAACTAACAATAAATAATTTCCCTAATCCCTACAAGCTTTTTCCAAAACAACAAAAAAGCCATCTACCCAAAAAAACCAACCAATCAAAAATAACAACGCAACACAATTCTAACATCACTCCTACAAAAATCCCACCCAACAACCATCACACATCCCACCAAAACATCCAACACCATCAAACGATCATCAATCATCACATCAACAACCATCCCGCGAACTAAACTGTCAACGTCGCGCTCCCGTCACCGGATGCGGCGGCGGCCATGTTGGCGTACGGCTCGTTAAACGGCCGTTATGCAACGGCGAGACGATTCGATCTGAAAAGCCGAATTCTCCGATGCTTTTCAGTAACGGATCGCGCGAACAATCCGATGCGTAACGCGTTTCCGTTTGCGACGTTGCATTTTTTCTTAACGGCGGGGTTATTTTGCGCCATTGTTGCGTAACGACGGGAATAATCAATGAATTGTTTAGGTTGGTCGTTTTCTGTACGCTTTTGTTTTATTGAGTGCATGTGTGGAGTGTGTGGATGTTTTTTTTATTTTATTATATGCATCACGTGTATGGATATTTTTATCGGAAAGCAAACACGTAGTTTTGCTCTATTTGAGTTGAATATAAAAAAAAATTGTTCGAATATATAAATAACGATTTCTTATCGTAAATAAAATTTTATATGATTGAATATTGATGTTTTGGAAATTATAAAATCATCTTTATAACACATTTTTATAAGCTTTCATAAACGTAATGATCAACATTTTATAAATCGTCAACGCAAAACAAATCAAATTAAAATGTTATAAGGAAATTTAAATGTAATCGGTCGCACAACTCGAAAAACTAGTTGACACAATCAATACGCGACACATGTTTTTAATTATGAAGACGTCGTTATCGATAAAACTCGAAATTGAATCGCATATCGACGTTCGTCGGGAAAACGATCGATTTCCTTCGCGTTTTATGGAGCGATCGACGAATTTTTTTCCATAACATTAGAAAATGATGGCGTGGGCGTGTTCCGGCCACATTCGAAGCACTCATCATTGTACGATGAAACTTATATAAGTTTGTCATTGATTGGTTAGAAGAGTGACCCACTTTGGCGAGTGTAGAACCGGGTTATTTACCGAGAGTGCGCACAAAAGAAAATTTACTCTGTATAAAACAATGTGAGGTTTATGTTATTAATGAAAAATATGGTTTTTTCGGTTGTATTTGTGATGGTGTTTTGAGTAAAGATCGTTTCGAGTTCGTGTTTGGATAGATTGATTCGTCTGATGAATTTTAGATTATGTTTTAATTATTTATTGGTTTACAATTGAAATATTTGGAATTATATGGATAATATTTCAAAAATAACTTTTCGTAAAATTTTAGTGAAGTAATTATGATAATTATTAAAATATTTTTTAAATGAATTGATCAGCTTGAAATCATGTAGCAGAATAAATTTAGATTTAAAGTACCGATACAGATTTGAAAATGGATTTTTCATTATATTAGTGATCGGTACGATTGATTTTCATTTTGAAAGTAGATAATATTTTAATTAATAAATAAATAGAAGGTACGAGGCACGTAATAAGTAAAAGGCACGAACTAAAAGGTACTCTAATTTTAAAAAGAAAAATTAAAAGATTAAAAGAATATAAAAGGCAATCGTGAGCTGAAGATTTTTCATATTCTGCATGAAAAATTTTCAACTTTACTAGAGTCATAATTCAGAGGGGCTATATTCACCCGACGGAAACAAGGGTTGATTTTTAATAGACTCTGATTGTCGTATGATTTTTTTTAAAAATTAAAATCTGTGTTTATCGTTTAATTATTAAGTTTAATTACTTTTCTTATATATAATCTCTGTCGCTGAATTTAGTTAAATGTTTATATCAATTTCACACATTTTTGCTAACCATGTAATGAATTTTCATCGATAAAGCTAAAAAAAAGCCCTTTACAATAATATTTTAAAATAATAGTATGGATATTCATTTATATTAATATATTTACATAACTTCCGATAAATTTGAATTAGATGAACCACCATCTTTTCGAATTTGAGCAAATTCTTAATTTTCTATGAAAGATAAAGTATAGTTTTTACGAAAAAGATCTATTTTTACTCGATTTGATTTATATATTTTCATTTGAGTTTATATTTGTAACATTTTTCAGCACTGAGCAAATAAACGTAAGCTTATAGATATGTTTAGATACAATATGTTTAATAATTTATTAGTATCTAAAAATTTTCAATAGATGTATTTTCGTAATGAATTGATATGCATTACATTAATATTTATAATATAATATAAACTATTAAGATTTAGTTTGGATGAAGAGAAATTAACCGAAAAATACGTCGACGATTTTAGGAACTTCCGTATTTCTCAACATTTTCAATAAACAATTATATTTCTAAGGATTGTAAATATGAAATTTTATTCTGAAAAGATTCAAGAAACAAATATAAATACATTACTCTGTAAATAAATGTGAAAAATAGAAAACGTAAATCGACAACATACAAACACTTATGTTAATACTGTGAAAAAAAAACATAAAAGCTTCACCTAACAATATTAGGCTAAGTTGTACGACTTCTTTTCAGGATTAAAGTTCCCCATAAAACCTACGAATGTCAATTTATCCAACAAAATCAATACCCATCCTCAAACCGAAAAGCCTCCTCACAATTTGGCAACAATCAACCGATTTTCATTACAAACAAACATGTTGAAAATATAATAAATCGTTTCCTAGTTTTCCCAATGTGGGTCATTGCCGGTATTTCTCCTACACAAAATCGATCGAAGGCTCTCCACGCAAATATGCGCATATTAAGAAAAACAATTTGAGTTTTATTTTTTGTGTGAATAAATAAATAAATAAAATAAAATATAATTGCATCGAACGGTCCGCATTAACGAGCTGAAAATTATTGCAGAGGGTAGAAAATTGTATCGGGTTATGCGTTGGTTGGACATGTGAATTTTAACGAGATTATTAATGGGAAAACACCCTTCAGTTTTGTTCGATTCTATAACGAAATGTATATTTGTCCAGACGATATTCCCCTCACGTTGCGCTGAAACGAGATTAAATCCGGTGCAATTTCAGACACTTGAAATCATTTTATATGTTGCAATTCGTGATTGATCGTAATTTAATGAAATATTGAAACTTTTTGAATTTTATCATTCAGTTGATAAAAGAAAATATGCGAAAATCCTGAAAAATTAATTGAACGATAGGGTATTATTGATTTTTCATTCAAATAACCGTATATTAAAGATTAAATGAATTGTTTTTCGAATATCAACACAATCACTCTTTACTTTTTTCTACAATACCAAAATATCAAAAATTTATCAAAGTATTTTATTGATTAATCATTCATTTGAGAATTTTGTTTTATAAAACAACGAATATTTAGGACATGCTGTATATAAAAATTAATTTACATCTCAAAACGACTTCGAATAAATTATATTTCCATAATATCGAATGTGCCACGTAAGTTATAAAATTGTCATTCGATGAATAAATCATTTCGACTTTCAGCACGCCATGAAAACACCCAAATTCAACATCAAATCAATTATCATAAGTGCAAAACGACAAATTGGATACAATTTGTACATTTGGACGTATGATACATTATAATAACAACTTTAAAAATAGTACCCTCTGAAAAATTCAATTTTACATAACGAATTAAACCTGGTTCTGACAGAGCAAAGCGCACTCGGGTTTTCCCGGAATTTTCGCGGAAAATGTGCAAATTTTCTATCCGACGTGCTGAAAATCCGCACAACGCACACACACACAAACAAAACAAACTCCGATTCGAAATTATTTATCGCTAGAAACCTTGAAACTTGGCAACGTTGCATCCGATGCTGATAATTTAAATATGCTATACACAATAATGTCGGACGCTTTATAAACCGATGCATACCGTTTCGTCATCGCATCGAAAGATTCGCGATTTTGCTGATTCCAAAGCGCCAAAATGATCTCGATCCGATCTAATGATCTATTGTGATGTGATGTTTAAGGATGTTTGAAGATAATGATGGATGTTTTTTCGTGGATTTGGAATTTGTGGTTGTCGGATTTGTGTACGTTTTTGTTTAAAATTGTGTACGTGTTCGGTTGTAAGCTTCGAAATGAGACGTATTGTTATCTGTGTGCGTCATTTTGAAAAAAAGATTAGCGTCGGGAATGTCAAATGATAATAGAAAGTCATTAAATGAATATTGATGTTTCGGATTTTTGCTCGTTTCGTCTGTAATTGTAATCGATTTTGGAAGACGTCATTGATTGTTTTTCGTGAAATTTTCAAGACTGTAAAAAATTATGGACGTTGCAATATGATTTGTTCATCAAATATGAAGTGATTAACATTTTTGCTCAATGAGTCTGAAAATATCTGATTTTTAATCACCTAATCTGAAACACAATAAAAATACACATACTAATGTAATTTTTATTAAAAATAAACACATCAGATTCGATACCACAATAACAAAACTAAACCATGCAACATCATATCTTGGGAACAACAACATTCGCTCGCTTCATTGAATATTCAATTGAGTGTAATATTTTTCAAAATCAATACCGATTATATACAAAAAACAAGCCTCCACAACAACACAGCCCAGATCGAATCGACCATTGAACGTCCATTTTCGATCGCAGCTTTTCGCAACACAAAATCGCTTTCGCAACACGAAAAAAGCAACAGCAATTAATTCGTTTCGAGATACAAATCATGTGAAGCTCATTCGCAAAGTCAAACACATCCTCTGGCATCCCGTCTTTGGCAACGTTACGCAGACGTGTAAAAATAATCGCTCGGACCATTCCAAGCACTTTGCTCTGTCCACACGAAATTAACACCACTTATACTTGTAGATTCGCGAAACGTATTCTCCTTGGAGATGGAAAGGTTTTCCTCGAGATTTTGATTTTCCTTGTGACGGGTTTTCGTGTGGGAGTCGAACTATTGATCTGTTAAATGGTCTTATTGTTATGTTCAATAACTTTGATGTGTTTTTTTTTTTATGTAAAAAAATATTTTTAGTCAAGTTTGAGGATGATACATTTTTTTTTTAATTGATGATTTCCGATATATTTTGATCATTGATAATTTTTCTAAAAATAAATAGAAAATCATCACGATTTTGATTACCATAAATTTTTGAAAAATTTTCTCATAATCTTCATGGTCATTCACATGTAATAATTTTAAATTTATAACGACACCAGTGGTTGACCATTTCTCAGAAAAACGTAAAAATTAATGTTTTTAAAGGCGATAATCTTTCGAAAAGGGTGCGATAGATAAGATATAATAAACAGCTAATCTATCGCACCTATTGTCTTTGAAAACTTTAATTTTTAAGTTTCATGAAAATCAATTCAGAAATCTATTCTATTTATTTTGAAAGTCTATTTTATTTGTAAATGAATGTCTATGGATGTCTAATTTATGTCTATTTCAACTAAATTTGATGATTTTTAACTAAAGATGTTTTTCATAGACGACCTAAAACAATAATTTATTTATAAACTTTGGAATTTATCATGATTTTCTTCATATAACAGTTTTTATTACATACGAAATCATTTATATTAAAATAAACTATCGTAGGTATAACGTCATATATTTTTTGATTTTCATTGTAAATTTAGCCGATCCAGTTGTTTTCCTGCAGTAGTTTTTCACGTACGAAATATAAATTCAGCAATCGAGGAAAACTGTGAAAATAATCGTGTGGTTTCTTCGGTCGTTAGTCACGATCTTAGCGAAACAAAACCGCAGTGGATGTTTATCGTTTGAAGATCTTTATTGTATTGTTTTAAGGTCGAATATGACTATCAAGTACATGAAAGCTAAATTGTAAATACGTTTTGTGCATGAAATGTTGAAAATGATGCAATTATAATGTTTGTTTTGCGTTGAAGGACTATCTTATGTATTTAGGTAAAATAAATTTCGAGAACATCACTTTAATATAAATAAACGAATAAACGTGCAAATTGTTAGTTTTCCAATTTAAAAATGTTTCGAAATATAAACGAAGTTTGATTACATATATAATTTTTAAAAATTGCTGATAAATATTAAATTTATATTATCGACTTCCTCGTGGAAACAATGAATTAGAACGATTGAAAAAATATCAATAACCAATGTCCCATATCGATCAATTATGCTAATATTTCATTGTGAATTGTTTTCTCGATTGAACGAAAATACAATACGTTCAATTTTCACAAACGCAAATAAAGTAACCAACAATACCGATTTTTAATAGAAGCATTAAAAATATAATTTTCAGTTTAATTTATAGATCATAATTCACTTAAATTTTCCATTTTATTATGATTATTTGAAAAAAATATCAAATTCGATTGAAAAACATTGTATAGCAGTAACAAATTCGTGAACACGTATTTTAATACGCACAAAGGAAACATATCTATTTCACAAACAAACGTGACTTGAAAACGATGTTTATCACACAATTTTATCTCGTCAATTCAATATGAGGCCAACAAACATTTCGCCAGTCCGGCGATATATCAATATTATTAAAACGACAATTCGAAATCCGAAAAATTCCTTAATAAAAAGGAGCACTCGATTTTCTTTCTTAATTAAAGAAAAAAAATCAGGTTGACGATGCACTGAGAAGTTTCTGAAGTGAAAACTCGGAATGGAATGTCGAATTTTCAATGAATTTTCATCTTTCGAACACGTTATGTAAGCGGTAGATAATTAAATAACGCGTCATGTCGAAATCACATCCTTATCGGCTAGATTATTTCCGATTTGTTTGTTTTTCGATCGCTTATGTGAATTTCACGTTATATGTAAATGTAATTGACGTTGTGTTGTTTAAAAATTAACGAATGTAATGAGTTGTTAATGGTTTGCATTCTCGGTTACGATGTTAATTACATTTTTAGATAATTGTATGATAGTTGGCGTTTTTTTGCAGTTATGGTTTTTTGTTAATAAAGCTTTTTGTAATGAGAATATGTAAATTATAAATGTTCATATATTTTTAATGATAAATTTGTAAAAGTTTAGTTGTTGGAATTTTATGTAGTCATAAACGAGGATTTAGAAATGAAAAACATAATATAAATGTAGCGTCGAGTACATTGTATAAAATTTATTAGTTATTTAAATAGTAAACGATATATAGTATTCAGATTTCTGATAAGCAATTTGCAACGGAAAATACGCAGATGAATAATAATTCACCGTTTTCAAAATAAAACCCATTACTAACAACCCTACCCAAACACAAACCATTTTTTCCCTTAGATTCTCATTCCAAACTCACAACCATTTTCAACAAATCCGATTTCAATACATTTTATTCAAATAAAAAAAAAATTATTCATCCCAAAACAAAGCATTTTACCAACATTTTAACACTCAACATCCATTAAAACCCCACGAATCATCAAGCATTCCATCAACATTTTAAACATTCCAAACCAACCCAAAATCCCACGAATCATCAAACCAACAAATCCGCACAACTGGTCACCCTACGCCCATCGCAAGCGCGACAACATAAAAAATACATTTTTCACAACACGCACGTCACACGCCAACACACACACCCACACATCCCGCCACACACACATACCGAAATCGTCACCGCGGCCCAACCGCCCACCGACCTAAACTTGAAACCCTGCAGACATCTTCCCTGGCATATCCTCCAGGCATTCGATGACTCCTCGATGGTTAAAATGCCGAAGATATCGAGGATTCGGCGCTTGCAAAGCGCGTGTTCACCCCGCGGGGCCCCAAGGCGGAGGCGCTTCCAGCGGCGGCCGCAGCGCCATCCGGCGGCGGATGGGGGCGACGGCGGCCGGGCGGCGCCCCCAAGGTGACCTCTGAAAATTCGGAAATGCGTTGATGATGATGATGATGGTGATGGTGATGATGGTGGGTTTGAGTAATGGGGTTTTTGTGGTGTGAAGGACATGGTATTTTGTTGGGTGATGATGATCAGTGGTGGGTTCTTTTCGATGGGAGTTTTAAATTTTTGGAGGTCCTTGTATAGGTGAGCAATGGTATTGAACCTTTTTAGTGAGCCGCATAAATTTGAATCGGATTGATGATGATGATGATGGTGATGGCGATGATGGTGGGTTTATGTGATGGGGTTTTTGTGGTGTGAAGGACATGGTATTTTGTTGGGTGATGATGATCAGTGGTGGGTTCTTTTCGATGGGAGTTTTAAATTTTTGGAGGTCCTTGTATGGCATAGGGTTTCTGAAAACCCGGGTTTTCAAAACCCGTCGGGTCCGGGTCCAATATTTTAGATACCCGACGAGTCCGGGTCGGGTCCGGGTCCAAAATAAAATGTTTTAAAATTTGAAAAATCAAAATACATACTGCAGACGGAAGATCGCAACTGTGAACCTTCCGTGAAACGAAAGCACTTAGGCAGGTATTTCTCAAATTGAAATATGTACATGACGCATTCGAAAATGCATTGTATTTCGGAAGACGGACGTGCATCTATACATATGTGCCCCATTGAATTTTATTATCCTTAGCGGTATTCTGAGAAGAAATTATTTGCGTACGAAAATAACGTTTTACATATGTATATACTTTAAAAGGCAAGAAAATTTAAACTTCAAATATTTCGAATTGCTTATTCCATTTTTGTTTTTCGCCTATATTTTGTTAAAAAATTAAATTTTATAACGCATTTTGATTTAAAAACAATATTTTTAATTAAAAAAAATAATTTCTTGTTACCCTGACCCGATGGTTTTTAGTCCCGGGTCTCGGGTCCGGGTTTTAGGTCCATTACCCGACGGGTTCGGGTCCGGGTCGGGTCGAGTCCAGAAACCCTAATAGCAATGGTATTGAACCTTTTTAGTGAGCCGCATAAATTTGAATCGGATTGATGATGATGATGATGGTGGGTTTATGTGATGGGGTTTTTGTGGTGTGAAGGACATGGTATTTTGTTGGGTGATGATGATCAGTGGTGGCTTCTTTTCGATGGGAGTTTTAAATTTTTGGAGGTCCTTGTATAGCAATGGTATTTAACCTTTTTAGTGAGCCGCATAAATTTGAATCAGAAAATAGGTTCCAGCACACATCGAAAAATGTGATTCGATTTTTCAATTTAGAAATATATATTTATTGCAAAATGTATTATTTATCATATTCGCACGTTTATTTTGGAACATAATATGCATTGAGGTCGTTGCGTACCGACTTTTTCTGTTGTATATTTGTTGTTCCATTTGCGTTTTGATATAGCGAGGGCTTACTATTATACAAATAATTAAATTATTATTACAAAATATAGTCGGGTGTTCTTAACAGTTTTAAGAAATACAATAAAAATTGAACGTTGCAATCGAAAATTTTATTTTTTTTATAAATAAAAATAATTTTATTTATTTTGTTGGACTTCTTTCGCACCACCGAAAAAACCTTCTTCACTACAGGTTAAGAACCAAGGATTGTATAGGATCGGGTTTCAAACTTACTCTCCCTCCAAATTAAACATAAAAATATTAGAATCAGAAAAAAGTAATGCCGCAGACAATAATTTTTTAGTTTTTTATCGATATGTAATATAATATGTAGTCGGTTTCACAAAATAAAGAACAAATGGGCGATTTTTGAAAATAAAATTTTCTTTTATGCGAATAATGATTTTTTCTTCAAAAAGTGATTCAATTTTTATTATATGGTATCCATAGCCCGTAGGGGGGTTCAGCAGGGCTCTAGTTCTAGGCCCGAGATTTCGATCAATTTTATAAAATTATTTTGACACTATTTTTAACAGAATCTATCAATTCTGTTCGTCTAAATATTATACAAAATAAGATTTTGTATCTATTAAAAAAACTATGTAATTAAAAAAAATCGGTGAAAAGAGAGGACCCGATAAAGTTTATGGCTCTAGGCCCGATTTCAGAATATGGGGGACCAGATGATGTCTAATAGAAAAACTATTTTATAATATAATAATTAATCAAAAAAAAAATTGATTTCAAGGAGTCCTGAGGCGAGCTCCTCCATCGCTTATAAGTAAATTCACCACTGATGACGTTAGATTGTTAAAGAATTTATTACATTATATCGAAACTATTGCAGAAGTCCAGGTATTCCGTATACTTCCGGAAAGCAGTACCCTCACAGTTGCTTACAATTAGATAAAAATTAAATGTAGATTTTCCAGTAAATGTAAATGTGGTGCCCATGCTTTGGCCTAATGTTGTTGGTGCTTAATTATTTAGAAAATTGGGATAAAGTGTATGTGTTACGCAACGTTAGTTTTATCGCGTTTTCCATGAAAAACGCAAAAAAAATCTTGTATTTTTTGTGAAATTTTATAATATTGTTTGTTGGTATGTTGATGTTATTAAAAAATTAAATGTTTGACGTCATGTGTCAATATGACAGTTGACGTATATTATAATATACCTATGGAAGGTTAGGAGAAACTTGAATTGCTGACACCGGAGTGTCGCAATGTGGTTAAAAAAGGACGTTGAGGACCACAGACGCAAGGCTCGGCTTTTTATAATAAATTGTAAAATAATTCATTCTAACAGATGAGAGTCGGGGAGACACCAGTTGAAAAAAATCATGTTGATACGGATGCTAAATGTTGCTTCTACATATGTTTAAATTTCTCAAAAAACGCAATATTTTTCATGTTTTTCATGAAAAATGAAATTATATGAACGTTGTGTAACACGTGTAGCAAGGCTTCCCTTCGATTTAATTGCTGATGTTAAATGATCTGCAGATAGATGCGATTTTTGTTATTTTCAAAATAATCTTGCAAGGGATGATTTAAAAACTTTTCGAAAATTATTACTACATAGTGGCAAATACGACAAGAAAAAATGTATATGCCTTTTATGTATCGGAAAGGCCTTGTCCTGCATAGACCGTATATGATAATGATTAATGTATTTGAGTCGTTAAATATGGTTCCATAGATGGTTTTTTATGATTTAATAAGTTATTGAAGGACTTTTAGAAGATTTAACCGTTTTGAACATGCCTGTTTGAAATTAAACGATTTAGAGATATATAATATGTGATCCCGTATTGTTGATTTAATAATTTGTTAAGGGTTGGTTTTTTCAGTACATATTTGAATCCTTGAGAGCATAGCTGTAGTAATGTTTTTCGCGCCCTCAGCAAATGTTAAATTTGGCGTCCCTCTATTATTCCTTTTTTTATTAGATCGAAAGAATTTATTTCATTTAAAAGATAAATGAAAGTTGATTTTTTTAAATAATGCCAACGTTTTTTAGATAACTATATATTTACTAAAAGTTTGCCACTATATACACGAATTTATGATGACATAATTTATTGATAACAGTTCATGTATGATACTGTATAGACATGTATTGCGACGATTTTTTTGGTTTTTCTCCATGCGGAGTACACGGATGATTCAGATGAATAAAACAAAGTTTTCGATCTACATAAGAATTTTTTTTACTGTCATTAGAAAGAATAGGAGTATATGTAAAAGTGTATAATATTTTTTATTAAAATATTTACAAGGATGAGTATGATAGCCTTTAGAATCTGAGCATTATTTTAAGTATTTTATATTAAGTTAACAACTTTAAGTTTTAAGATAAATTACAAATAATTGTTGCGCAGACATCTAGTAGTCAGTATTGATGAAAATATTTATTATTAAAATTATTTTTATTAAGAAAAATAGTATTTTCATTCATTTCTGTTTTTCTTGAAACTGAGAAAGGTATTTAAATTAAATCGCTAGTTATTTTTCAAAAATATTGTTAATGGTAAATTTTCTATAATATTTCAATGCTAATCTTTTTATTATCAAAAAAATAATATTATGAAGCTTTTCTCGAAATTTAGTATGCTATCACGAAATTTCACGACCACTATCACGGAATTAGACGTCTCAGATTCGATCATTTGAGGAGTTGTCACACAAAATTGGTAATGAATTACAACATCTAAATAATGGTTCAATGAAAAAGAAGGTTGATGCTTTGTGATTGTAAGCCTTGTTTTAATTATTTTACTATAGAATACAAGATAATGACAAACAAGCGCTTAGAATCACGAAATTAAACAAGTCTTCCCTATTTTATATTATTATATATAAAAATTGCACAGCCAAAATAAAGTAATAAAGGCTAAAAAAACACTATTATTTAATTAATGTATTACTGATCATTTTCAAAATAAAAAGAATCCGAAAATTTGGTATTGATGCAATACCAAAGATAATTCTGAAGCAATAACGTAGAAACAAGCAAGGGCCAAGGATGCAAGATTTAAGATTAAATAAAAAAAATTTCAATACAATTTTGCTTTCTTATTTCACATGTACTTCTGGTAATTTTTTTCAGACCACATTGTCTAAGAATTCGGAATTTAAATTAAAAAAATTAATTGCAAAAAAATTTTTACTCATTTAAATCACATATTCTGAAAGTTCCATTCAGAAACTATCATATGGCTATCGCCAAAAAAAGAAAATTGTATTCAGATTAAAAATACTAAATTTAAAAATATACGACGAAATCTCTAGAAATTGAATAGATTCACATATCCTTGCGATTTTAAATCTCGAAACAGATCAAATTAGAAGGAAAAATTACATGACGATTTCGAATCGTTAACTTTAGAAATTTAACGAAATTATGATAGTTTCTGAAGGGAACTTTCAGAATATGTGATTTAAATGAGTAAAAATTTTTTCGCAATTAGTTTTTTTAATTTAAATTCCGAACTCTTAGACAATGTGGTCTGAACAAAATTACCAGAAGTACATGTGAAATAAGAAAGCAAAAATTGTATTGAAATTTATTTTTTTTAATCTTAAATCTTGCATCCTTGGCGCTTGCTTGTTTCTACGTTATTGCTTCAGAATTATCTTTCCATTATCACACAAAAAATAACTTCCAATAGTGATAAATCTTGTGGTCAGATGTTCATCGGATTCGGAATACTTCAACCATCATTTCTATTGTACATAGTTTTTAAAACATGTAATTTTTTCCGAGGATTTGTTTCTCTAAATTATCTGATTGTGAATACAAAAATCATCCCTTATCTAATAATTTCGGAATAAAAGTAAAATCTTACATCTATGTACTCGACTGCACAATTTCTTACTTAACTGAC
This sequence comes from Hydropsyche tenuis, assembly GCA_009617725.1. Lineage (NCBI taxonomy): Eukaryota > Metazoa > Arthropoda > Insecta > Trichoptera > Hydropsychidae > Hydropsyche > Hydropsyche tenuis. The sequence continues at coordinate 4,269,928 of VTON01000001.1, read as the reverse complement.
ACAAAACTGTTGATTCAATGAATATGAATCGCTACGATGCATTTCGAATATTTTATAAAATGTCTGGTTATACGGGAAATTTGATACTTGTATTCATAAAACGAACATTACATCAAACGAACGAACAGTTCAAATTTGAACTTAAGTGGGCGGAACGTTTACGTAACGAAGACAAAAGATTCAATTAATACACTAAAACTATAAAAATATATAAAAAGTATAATAATATCGAGAAAAACGTGGGATATATAATATTATTATAATGCAAAGTTTAAAGTATATAAAAAATATTCACTGTATAATGAATACATTTATTTGTAAAAACCAAAATTGAATACAATATTTCTAATGTAATTTTCGAATATAAATCCGATGTTTATCAAAAGGTCGGGGTGGGATTTTTAACGGATTGAATGTATTTTCCCGTTCGTAATATAGAAAGTCGGCCATGGCGATTTCCGGCATCGAACTTTCTCTTCTCGTCACCACGAACGTTCGAGTCCACGGACGGTTCAAAATTGCAGATTTTCCTATCTAAAATTCCATTAGGATAGTCGCTGTTTCGCCGCGGAATGGATTCGCAGTAATTATGCGATTCGTTCGATGATTTATGGCCGCTTTATGATTTTGGCCTAAATACGGGCGTGTCCGGCTTATGCAATCCGCTAAAATTTTCACACTATTGAAATTGATTATTTTCGTTTGCTTTTAAATTGTTTTGTGTTGTAAATATTTGATATAAATTTAAATTTTAGGGTTGATTTAACATGTTGATTTTTCGTAATGGCGAAACTGGATCATGTATTGGAAAATTGTTGTAATTTAACGAAAATACATTACGAAATGTACCTTCCAATTATTTAAATAATAAATGTCTTCGAATTAGTGGTAATCTCGATTTCGTGACTAGCACAGTCTACGAATTACTGAAATGTAACAGTTTTCCATCGCCTCGGTGGACGACCCGATATACTTTCTCGCATAGCAACAGGCCAATCGAAATCGACGAAAATCATTAAATATATATTAGTGAAAATATATACATATATTTAGAAAATTTACGATGGACATTTCAAACGAATAACTGCCTTTCGAACGAAATCCTTTGTTATGCGAACGCGTGCGAACAGAACACAGATATGAATCGATCGGATGAATAAAAAAATGCAATCCATTCATGAAATCACGCAATAATCGAATCTCATACTGAAATTTTAATGATTTCGAATAATTTTTGTAATTTGGTGACCTGATATTTCATTTTGATACGTTAAAAGTTTCAATTAACAACTTTACGATTGTACTGTGAAAGAAACGATTCTATACGATTAAATTTGATTTTTTTTATATAGAGTTGCAATATTTTCATATGCACTTTTATATTATTATAATTAAAATTAATTTTCCATTAAAAAAAAATTATAATCAAACTTTGATCTAAAGATAAAGCCATTTCGAATCATTTTCAAAATCAGAACATAAATTTCCAATGAAAAGCTTGCACACAACGAAACGGTACATACCATTGTACCGTTCTTCGAGGTTAATTGATTTTATGAGAACTCCTCAGTCGACGACGCTCATCAGATACATTTTACGAAATCATAAACTTTACATATTAAAAAAATCAACAAAGGACACAGATCCTTACTATCGAAAATAGGCGTTGTTATATAAAATAGTAGCGTGATGCGAATTTTTATGCGAATTCCAGAATTCGACTCGGAATGCATCCGTCGTTAAAATTAATCTCGAGGATACGAAGTCGAGTGTCGGCCGCCATTTCAAAGTTCAATCTCCTGGCTGAGCTATGAAAGCGAACTGGTTTGACGATAGTGAGCGGTCCGTTTTGTAAATCATATAAGTCGAGTTGTATTTCAAAATTTTTTCGATTCAACCACGGAAAATGCGTTATTACATCGAAACAATTCTGATTAATAATAAAAAAAAAAAAACAATACGATTAGATAATCAAATGACATACACCCATAATTGCACCATAATCCGAAAAATTATCATCGAAACAGATAAAATGAGATTACAATCAAAATCAACCCTTTATGTGTTACGAAAAGTTGAAAAATCAAATTGAAATTGTTGGAACAAAGCGGAATTGCAACGTTGCCTGATTTCAACAAAGCGTTAACCTCAATTGCGCTTTCTAGCCGTTTTATCGCTTTCAGAGCGCGACGTGTCGCATTTCCGATCCATAATCGGATATGTGTACAGCTTCGCAGGGTTAAAATCGCTGAAAGAGGTCGCTTTTTGTGTTTCAGGACCGTTGGGGGGGTGGGTTTGTGTGGGAAAGCTCGATGGGGTTGTTGGGTGTTGAATTGTTTGATGATGGCCGTTTTAGGAATGGTTTATGGTCGAATGTTGAAGATTTCAGACATTGATTGAAAATACTTTTGGTTATTTTGAATAATTGAATTCAATTTGAAATTATTGTATTGTCGCTTTGATTAAAAAAATAATATAAATTTTATTGAGTAGACTTTCATTATAAATTATAAATTTTCTGTTATATTTTTGAATTTTATGAATTAGTTTATGAATGGAATGTAGTGAATGAGTTAAATTATGATGTTGGATGTATAAGTTAAAACAAAAATATTATGTAAAGTAAAAATTTGATAAGGTAATAAATACCTGGTGAATATTTGCAGGAACAAGTGCTGCTGTCACTTGAGTGATGTAACACTGTTTATCAAAATCTGATATGTTCATTCAATAAAATTTATAACTACCTTCGATAGAAGTGTGCGAATAATCATGTGTATTGTTTTTGTTAGTGTGTAATAAACATTTTGTACAATTAATTGTAAGTTCTCTTTTTATAAATATTTGAAAACTTTCAAAGGATCATTGAAAATAATAAAAGAAAAAGTTTGATATTACATCAGTTTTTTTACTGGATTCTTTCTTACACACAGACTTTATACATGATATATATGTATTTATAAGTAATAAGATTTTCATTTAATCATTCATATGTAATTTATTAGCAGTTTCATAATAATAATGATAATAAAAATAATAACTTTTTAATCATAATAACAATTTAATTTTCTTCATATATATATTTACAGAATAATGAAAAATGTTTATCAAACGACAACCTTTCAATACGAATGGAAGTAAGTGGACGAAAGAATTTAATTCGAGGTAATAATTATATTGTCGCCTGCAAAACATTATTCATCACATTACAATAAAATGAAACCAGAAAAATTTCAAATAAAGTTATACATTTTAATAAAAAATTAATTCATGCCATAATAACGATATTAAATTTAAATAATAAAATAATATACAATAGAAGGAAAATCATATTGAAACATAAATTATAGAATTTTATCTGGCCATTTTTACATTTATAAAAAAGTCAGTTCAAATGTATCATATGCCATAAAACATAAGTGAGAATTTCAATTGTAAAAGAAATTCAAAAATAAGTTATATTTGGCCGGTTATATACATAATATATATATATATATTTATTTAAATTCAACATTATGACTTATAAACATGTATAATATGAGTTAATTAGATGAAAATAAACGTTTATGCATTAATATATTTAGCTCTGTATCAGTACGAAACATCTGATCACTGTATAGATAAAAAGATATATTGTAATATACATAATTCGTGATATAATTATTATCTTTATTCATGCGATGGAAGTAAATTTCGATCATCAACAACTGTAAAATAAAAAAATAACATAGTAAAATTTATCTCGATAAAAATACATTTTACCGATCTTATAGTTTCAAAAATGATAGTAAATTATACCGAATTTTACAAGTCATAATATAATCACTCAAATACAATATAGTTCATCTATATATAATTTGAAAAATCACAGAAATGTAAAGACTATACAATGAAAATAACGTATGATATTAAAACCAAATGTGATCCATAAAAACTATATAGTGTAAATAAATTAAAAACGTATGCGATATTCATATTTTGAGATGAATTTTTGAATGGAAGTGAAAATATGAAAAACACAACATCTAGTGTCATACAAAGTGATAAAATTCATCTAAAATGAACATACCTAAAAAATTTATTTAATAAAATATCTAATCTTAACATTTTCTGTTCTCTAGTGAACACCAATTTATATAGTCTATATATATGTATAACCCCTAATGGGATTTCTCACTATAGGTATTTGAATGGATAAATCAAAATTTTCAAGAGGGGTCTTTTACTCTTTTTTTTTAATATAAAATGATTCAGTAAAAACTATTGACGAAATGCTTTTGAATTGTTAATGTGATTCTTTGAAAATAAATAAAATTTTCACCGACTCTATTTGTTTAATACATAGTTGATAAAATCACAGTTATCGGCCTTGATTTTTTTAAGATCAAATAAATCATTTCAGTATTGTTCATATTATTTTGATATACATGTTTCATTTGTGAATTAATAAAAAAAAATGATACTCAATGATATAAATCTTAATTAACAACATATAATTAACTAATAACTATTAAATAATAAAACCCATAATTAATATTTTGGTGTATTATAAGATTTTCTTCAGTGAATACATGTTTGAAAAAAAATTGAAATAGAAAGATTAATCGAACATATAACTCTTAAGACAAATGAGAAATCTATTTATTGCTGAAAATTATATATATATATAATATATATTATATATATATAGAGACACTTACTGTTCAACAGTTTCTAATGAGCAAAATTGTTTTCTACAGGTTGACTAGAATATTGCTTCAAGTTAACATGTGTTAAGCGGATTGACAAATAAATACTACATTTATGTAGCTAGAACAGTATAGAATCATTTAAAATTTATGGATCGAAGATGTAATAAATAATACACATTATTATGAAAATTTACTTCTATTTCATTCATTATCCGATGAATTTTTGAATTATACAACAGAATCTCGATTTATTTTTTTATTGCAATTTGAAACTTGTGATATTTATTATAAAAATGGATTGCATAGCGAATAGTTTCTACATCAAAATTTTTTTGGTTAATTAATGAATATTACTTATTTGGAATTTGAATATTTAGAGTCAAGATTAAAAATGAAATTTACATGCATTTGATTACTTGAATAGTGTAAAATAAAACCCATTTAAATGTCTAAGAAAAGATTTGAAAATCCAAGGATTATGGTAACACTTTTTATAAAGTGGTTTCACTATGTTAAGATAAGATTTATATTCAAGATATATAAAAAACCACTGAATATTGATAGTTGAACAATCTCGTACATTTACATCAATAAGGGAAATATAACAAATTATAACATTTAACAAGAAAACTAGATACATACAAATGGTTTAACTGGTCCGTAATGTATTGCATTGCATTTTCGAGCCGTCTGATAAAAACAGACAGGCAACAGCAGTCATCGACCAAATTTATGACTATGAAATAAATATTCATTATGTGAAAAACTGCAATTTCAAAAAAATCAGTTATTTTCTGACATGCATTGGGTTTTCAATCTAGTCATAATTTGTTTTGAAGTTCTTCATTCAATTTTTATTATTGTCCAAATTGATGTATCACTATCGATTAAGAAATTCATTTTATATTTCACCGTTCCAGGCACATCACTCTATATTAAAAAATAAGTTAATACACAATTAAAGCAGTAAAACAACCCAGTTCTATCAACATTGAATGAATAAAATCATATTTTTATAACAATAAGAACTGAAAAACACCATTATTCATAAGTATATTTTGTTCTCGATGCGATAATGAGTTCCTACTGGACGTATCATTCACTGCACAACAGCACATATAAGATCAGTCTGCATTTATAAAACATCCTTAACCGTACATAGTTTCACTTTCTATGAAAGCATAGATGCAAATTTAAAAAATGGAATTAAGTCTCTTAGCAGCTTGCCGCCATAAGTTTTCACGATGCGCTAGGTGTGTTTCAACCAATGAGCGGGCACCCACTGCGGTTCTCGCTCCAAACTATTTATTTCTGCTAACAACTGGGTGTATGCTCGCTGAGTGTCATTATTGATAATTATCATATCGAATAAATGACCCCATCTTGATTCCATGTCTCGAGCGGTTGCAATTATTTCTTTCAATTCCTCTTCCTGAAAATGAAAATGAGAACGTTACAATTTTTAAATTAAATTAAACTTTGTAAATGCACAATAGAAAATATTCAACTTACTTTATAAGCTTCACCATTTCTTAATTTCTTTTGTCTTAATTTTTCTAGACTGGGAGGTGCAACGAGCACAGTATAAGGCTTAAGATCAGAATTTCTTAAAAGTTTTAGAGATTGTGGGTGGAGATTTAATACACATATTTTTCCAGAATTTACAACTGTTCTAATAGCTTCTAGAGATGTACCTGTAAAATGAAAGAAATGCAATTTAGTTTATTTCAACATTTAAGTACCTATGAAGAAAATGGAAATCAAAATTATTATGATTTTTTGAGCATACCATAATACGCCTTTTCGTATTCTCCATGTTCAACAAACTTTCTATTTAATATATCTGCTTCGAATTGCGTTCTTGATATAAAATGATAATCTTGTCCGGCTACTTCGTTTTCTTTCCTCGGCCTTGAAGTGTCTGTAATACAGAAAAAAAACATGTTGACATTATCACAATTTATTTTAGTTTTCCGAACAAACTGTCAACGTAAATTTTATTGTGACAGTCTAGAGATGTAAATAAAATCATACGTGGTATAGCTGCTGCAAATCTTTGGCTATCCTCCATAAGTCTTTGCCTTAATTCGTGTCTACCTATATTTGGTGGTCCAATTAAAACTATTGGCCTTTTATGGGAAGCTCTTGGATAATAAAGTCCTACTTCTTCATAAGTTAAAATTTCTTCGCTTTCATAATCTGAAATTAATATTTAATAAATTAATTTCAAAATGCCACTTAAGTTATTTGAAAACGGTACAGTAGTTAGCTGCAAAATAAATGTAACTAAAAGCTCAAAACTTGCCATCTGGACCTGTAGTAGCATACAGTGGATAACCAGCTTCACTGGATGCCTTTTTGCTCTTCTTTTTTCTTGGGGGCTTTTTGGCACATAAAAGAGTTCCTCCTTTCCGAGGTTTATCTCTAGCTTGTGCTTCCCCTGCTAATGTTAATTTCATTGATTCCCTTCTGCAATGTTAAAACGATGATTAAAAAACAAACCATAAAAAAAACGGAATCAAATAAATCAGAAAAATTAACGTACTGATGCTGGAAAGCTTGACTAGGAATCAGTCCAGCTAAGGTTTGATCTTCTTCACCTTCTCTGAAAGCCTGCCACCAATTAGGATCTTCTCTACTTATTACATGCAAAACATCACCTTTTTGAAAACTGATACCTAAAACATAATAATATTTTGTTAGTTTTTTCAAAAAATTACAAGCAATTTTCATAAAAATTTGAATAGTTTACCCAATTCTCTACATGGAATGTATATATCTTCTTCTGGGTCATAATCAAAGTGAGCTTTTACATGTAAAACATTAGTATCTCTATGTCGTGGGTTGGAAGAACTAGCTGGCACAACTAAAAATGTTAATGTACCAGACATTCCGGCTAACATTTCACAGACTTCATTAACTGATTTGCCTCGCATTTCAATGCCGTTAACTTCTAGCACCTGAAAAATGTCATGTTATTTGTTAACAATTATAAGTACTATATTTTTGAAAAAATTAAATGCAGACTATATACATATATAAAATTTACCTCGTCTCCTTCATGTAGTAGACCTGATTTTTCTGCAGCTCCTCCTCTCACTACCCTACCGATAATAACAGCTTCACCTTCATTTCTTACAGTTGCACCTAAAAAAAATTATAATAATTAGAATATTTACTTTATATACCAAAAGTTGTAAATTAGTTATAAATTTATAATTTTTATACCTAGAGGCTCATTAGTTTTTTCTATTTTAATAATATTTATATGTTCTCCAGCTTCAACGTCTTGTAATTCAACAGGAGGTATTGTCAGAGGTCCAGTTTCAACTGGTATTGTGTGGTTTACATTATTTCCCATGGCATGATTCTGTTCGACAAATAGAACAACAGACATTTTAAATATTTGCAATAAACATTGACGAACATTTTTTTCAAAATAAAAGAATAATTGTAAAACCTTAGGAGTGGATGGCTGTTGATTCATATGAGAAGATAATCTAGAGAACGATGAAGGATCCACGAGAGATGCTGTCTGATCATGTGCATGCAATAAAGCTTCCATCCAGTCACCGGCCAAAAGGGCGCAGAGTTCTCCAGCAACAGGAGAACCGCTACCCGCTAACGTTTCGATAACCTGCAAATTCAAACAATATAATTAACATAAGATAGTTAGATCATCATCAATTCATAATAACAAATTATTTTGCTAAATGTTCCAAAGTGAATATATTTAATTTAATTATTCATATATTTTTAACCTTGAGCACATTTATAGTGATAAGATTGCGTTACAGCTATTTGAGTTATTGCACATTAAGAGGGATACAAGGACTTACAATTAGTCTGATAAAAACATTGGCGTGCATGTTTCAAATGTAAAAAAAAACTGACAGCAGATAAAAAGCTTATCACAAATTAGCAAAAAGTAATACAATCAGCATTTTTTTTTTTAAATTAACTTTGTGCAATAAATTTTCATATATCATCATTATCGACCCCTTGTGTGTCCACTGCAGGACAAAGTCTCCCCATTAAATATTGGGGATCTAGACTATATACCTTATCCGAGAGCCAACCTCGTCCCAAATTTTCATATATAATCACCCATAATTACCAAACTATAATATTACAGTTAAGATCATACAAAGCCCTATTTTCAGTCAAAGAATCTTCATAATCATATAATTATACAACCCTACAATTATCCAAAATGCATACAATACTAACATCTTTGGCTAGATGGTGTGCTCTGCGAGTATGTGGCGCCGGCAGCTTTCTCGTCCTATGGGGGGGCCTCACGAGGGCGGAGTGCAGGGCGAGGGCGGCGGCCAGGGGCGGGGTGAGGAGGAGACGGGCTGCTGCTGCGGTCCGCGCCCCCAGCGCCGCCGCCCCACTGCTTCCGCTATTGACCAAGGCTGCTTGTACCCTCTGCAAGGCCGCTTGGAGCTCTCCGTATTCTGAAAACGAAGATATTTTCATGTCAGTCGCGGACGAATGGTCGATGTGTGGTGTGCGTGCGTTGTTTGTCAATTGCAATCGGAAGTTGAATGTATTCGGACATCGTCCGTTGACCACGAGGTATTCGTTTGCTTTTGTTTACTCTGTGGTCCAGCGATGGGTTCGTTCAGATTTTATAATCGAATTGAATGTGTATTTGAAATAACCGTCCGTTGTAGCGGTCAAGGCCGCGGGGTTGAAGAGTCAAATAGTAGCGTGGGCTGAAAAGATGGACATGGTGGGCAGTTAATACTAACCGACTGCTTGGAAGTGATCGTCGACTGGGCTGATCGGCGGTTCGTCGTCTGAATACGCGTCGTTGACGAAGCCTCTATAAGATCTCCTCGCAGGACTCTCTTGACCACTGTCCGTCGACCTTGAGTCTTCGAGGGCTTGGAGTTTGTGCGATCCTCGCAGAGAATTGCGCAAGAATTCATTTTGGGCTGCGATGCGCTCTTCTTCTTCTTTGCGCTTTCGAATTTGCTCCTGAAAATAAGTAAAAATAAAATTAATTGCATATTCTAAAATAAATGATTATATAAGAAAGTGTTGAATAAGAAAGATTCTAGTTTATGTGCAAAAGAAATAAGATCTCTATAAAAACGGTAGATTAAGTATGTGGGACGTTATAGGGATCGTATAAATGTTGAATAGGGGAGGTTTTCTCGAGCAGTTGGCTATTCAGACTACGAACTATGATAATGATATGGAAAAAAAAGTTTTATACACGAACGGAAACTTATCAAGACGTAAAAATTGCATGAATAAGTAAATAATATATTCTGTGTGTTATTTATTCGACGCGCATTCGTGTCACGTCTTCCCATTGAAAACTTTCCTCATATGCGCGTTGTACTCACGCGCATATGAGGAGATGCGAGATTACGCTTCGGAAAATATCAGAAATATCTTCTGACAGTACGCAAGAAGAACGCGGAATCACAAAGAACAACCGCAGCAGGAAAACTCGAAACAAATCAATCGAAATCGACAACAACGCGGAGTAGCTGACGTGCCAAAACGGCGAGCGGTTGGGAAAACTACATACGGACGCAGCTTTCGAGAAAAACGACGAACTTTGCAAATTCAAAACTAGGCCTTTCATCTTGTGCGTCTCCTTTGTAATTGCGAATTGTCAATAGTGATACGGAGAAGTAGTGCGTGTGCGTCCACGAAAAAAACTGCTCAGACTGAATGTAAAAAGTGTTAAACTAATACGCAACGCTCCAGTAGCAGTGGGAAAATATACAATGAAATAACTTAAAAAAAAATGTAAAGAATTGCATCGATATGAAAAACAAAAAAAAATACAAAAGGAGAGAGTGATTAAAAGATTTCGTGTGGGAAAATAGCGTTTTATGTAATTGAATGAACGCGCTAGTTCGTCGAAAGCAAAATAATCGCATTGTTTCGTATTAACGGTATTAACACGTCGTCGCCAAACGGAAAACTCACAAACATTCGTTCTAAACATCATCATATCACACACACACGTTATCAACATAAACTCACAACACTTCCACAGATCAATTTGACTTACTTCATGATACCGCAACCTGTCGCCGACATTTTTCTTCCTCCCATCGCTCCTCGGCGGCGACGATGACACCATAGTTGGGCAACGCGGTTCAATTTGAACTGAACGAGGTCCGTTTTCACAAATCACGTTGCATCACGGAATCACGAAATTAAGCACATCATCCACTGACAACGACACTCCGCGTATGCGAATTAAGCACTCGTGTCGGACCGAATATCCGTTTCCATTGATGCACGCGACTATTGTTATGGAGGTCGGTGGTCCGATGTTAAATGTTATTCAAATGCGATCGGACGAACGGGATTTGACACGCTGTTGTGTGAAAAATATATGTGTTGCTGGTGTTTTTCAGTTTCAGTCGGAAAAGGTTTCGAGTGAAAATGAAAAATCCGATGCAGTTTAATTGATGGAAAAAAAAGACCGCGACTGATGGATGTTCAATGGTGTGCGATTCATTTTGTACAATTGATTTTTTTAACGAGGTCGCTTAAATTAGTTACGTGTAGAATGACGTCGGATCGGTCTTTGCAATTTCGAAATCGTGCGAGTGATTAGTAGAATAATTAAAGGTAATTTGAGCGAGTTGCATATGAATTTTTAGCATAATTATATCCATTCAAATGACGTGAACAATATTTTCACATAAAAAAAATTGACCCAATACAAAAAAGAAACAATCGAAATATATAAAGTTTTTCTATTATAAATTAACCGTACAAACATAACGACCGCTCGGCGAGGAAAAAAGCGGAATAAAAATTTATCATAAGCCAGAAAATATTCTTCGTGTAGCACGCAATCCAAACGCAATTACGCAAGATTAAGAATAACAATGAAATTCCTTTCTTAAGAACGAGAAAAAATGTGTCGTTAATTGGCTCGTCCGATGTCATTTGTTAAATGAAATTTACGCCCCCGAGAAACGGGACGACTTGTGAACAAGGCGTATTACCGGGCGCGCGAAAATAAAGGAAATTGGAAGTGATGGACTCTCTGCGAGGAGTCCATTGTTCGCTGGCCCTTTTTCCCTCTATCTTTTCCTCACAGGTGTGATGGGATCGGACGGATGGATCCTGTGAACGATACCCTCACGGGAGTCATTCCTGGCCTGGTTCGGCAGGCTCCTTTGTGGCGGGCTGATTGATATCGCCTCAGACATATATGCATTATAATATAAAAGAGGATCCCCGAAAAACGGGGAACGATCCGCCTACCCTTTCAGGTTACTGGGATACGCGTGTCTCGAATACCGGCTCTAATATATTCCGCAGAAGTTTAGTATTACGACGCGTGTCGGGATCGGTGTAGGATTACTCGATAACGCGAAGAAAACCCCCTCGCTTGTGGAAAAAAACCTCCGTTCTGTACGTGTGAAGAAAGATGGAAAAAAAGAAAACAACATTCTAATGCCGCTGTATAAAGCAGTGGTGTTCAAAGTTTGAGTTAGGGTACTCGGGGGAGTCGCGAAGTTTCGCCGAGCGCTGGGAAATATGTCGGATTTTTCGTGTGAGAAAATGTACTTGTACGTGCGCGTATATACGAAGTTTATATTCTCTGACGGATTTTGTTAATTTAATTATAGTTATCGCTTCTGAGGATTTTCTAAGTTTTCCTTTTAAACTCGAGAAAATGCAGCGCGAAAATTTATATATAGATCGCGAAGATTAACTTCAACTTGAGGACAATGATAAGAAGGAAATTGTCGATCAATAAATCCGAGTTAGTTTTAAGAAAAACCCAAATTGATATGAATCATACAATTAACATAATTTCCACATACTCATTCGTTTTTGTATTGGCCATCGAAACGTTAATGAAAATTAAATTCGATATTATTATTTTGACGTTTACGTTAATTTGTCTTGTAATTCGAATTTTAACAATTATTGTACTATATGTATTAACTGAAAAGGGTTTAATTAATCAAAAGTCATGTAATTCATGCGGTCATTAAAACACGCACAATTTGATAGGTTGAAATTTTATATGAAAATGGTCGCTCGATTTGAACAATTCCATCAATTTTTTTAATTATAAATTTTTCTTTTAATAAATTTGAAACGACAATATTTTCGAAATCGTTCAAATGATACTTAATTATAAAATAAACACGTAGAAATGTATACCCAAATGGTAAAATATTATATTAATTAAAAAAAATTGAAATATCTACTCCATTAAAAAAAAAAAAATTAATTCCAACATCACGAAGAATAAATTCGTCATTTATTCATTCAACGTCAATTCAAACGACACAAAACTATTATTAACCAATCAACTACAATACCGATCAAATTCATTCACGACACACCCCTCAAAATTTTCCCCACACGAAACGTCGACAAACGAACATCGATGCACCATGAATCACTCAACCCTCACCGAACCGACAGTCAAAAAAAGACGAATCCGCCGAATCGAGGACACACCGTACAAAAATAAAACCTCACCACGTAAAAAAAACAAAAACCGAATTAAACTACAGCCCGACACGCGATTCGGTGAAAGTGGGCATACGGCAAGGTTGGAGTTGAACGCCACATGCAAATCGGCCTCGCATTATCAAACGCAAAAATAGAACCCCCCCAAGACCGGGGGGTTGGCGTATCGCAAAAATAGAGTCCCGTGTTGCGAAAATAATAATATTTTATGTGTATGGAGGAACGGTAAACACCTGGTGTTTCGATTACGGGAGACATTCGTTAGGTATTCATCGGTGGGTTCGGTGAACAAAACAGTGCGCTCGTTGGCATATAAATGAGTATCACGATGCATTGTCATATGACGAATACAAACACTTCTAGGTCTAAATGGAGTTATCGATTTTTTTATGTTCGGGATAGATAATCGTTTGGGTGTACGTGTCTTTTGAAAATGTTTCTGTCGAATGGTTGAATTCTGTCAAATGAAGAAAAGGCTTGGTTCGTCGCGGCCTTCGGTGCGATTGTGTTCGTTTTTTTGGACTTGTTATAATTAATCGACTAAAATACGCATGTCGCCTTGGTGCGTGCTGTACGTCAAATTTGCATAAGTTAAATGACGACACCGAATTTTTTCGAACGTACGAAACTCGTTTACGCCGAATTAATAAACGGTACTATTTTTTCAACTAATACGAAATCGCAATTCTACCATACATAAACTCTAAGCAAATACACATTATTAAGTACCGCGATGATAATGAATTCACAAAGCATACACTTCAAACGTACAGTACTTAGAGATATGACATTATAAGCATAAGAGTGCATATTGATTCAAGTAAAACACACGACAGCCGAGCCAATGTCAAACGAGCGGCGTCGAGATGAAATCGGCGAATTTCGAAAACGAATAATAATCAACCGAACGTGTACATAATTTGCGTGAAACACATTTCATCGTGAGTTTTCAAAGTAAAATCTAATTACGAATATGACTGATGTGACTTTGTAAATACGGACGAAAAAAAAACCGTGCCGACATTATTCACGGAATGTGTTACGTGTTGTCATAAACGTCAAAACTTTTCCATCGAGCCCGACGATTAAACTCGAACATTTTTCCGACAAAAACACACACACACGAATCGCCAATGGCCACATAGAGACGGTCACATGCACCGGCGAAATAAAATGCAGGAATGCAGCTTCGCGCGCGAACCATTGATGACAACGGTACATACATAGTGCGCCGAAGAGGCACAATGTACGAGGACTTTTTGTCCTCGTGCATCATCAGGCGACGTTTCGGCTCCAGGAGGACCAGCTCGACTTCTTTTTTCGCCAAGCAACGGTACGCGAAAATCCACCCGTTTCCGGGTCGTTCGAAAATTGTGTATGTATTTTTGTTGTTTTTTGTCGAGAAAACAACGCTCTCCTGACGCGATACTAAATCACTCGTAATGACCGGGACATTTGTTGAAGAGTATTTGCATTTCTTTGCGAGGGGGTGGATGTTTTCGCGTGGAAATATATTTTTTTGAATAATAGTTTCGATTTTCTTTATCTGTGCGGTTGTAAAAGTTGTAATGAATCGTCGAGAATTGTCTATTGTTACTGTCAAATGTCGGATTGTTAAGATAAAAAAAAAACGGTCGAATTTAATCCGCCGGAATAAGACTATAACTGAACCTTGAATATAATATTTTTTTCAAGAAAATCGTCGAAGAATCGATCGAGCAATCGAATCGAAAATTATTACATCGTGCTCTATGCCACAGCAATACCGCGAAGGTTAAACACATAAAATTATCCAACAATAGCGACATTTAACGACGATTAAAACACGCACGCTCAAAATGCGAACTGCAACATTACGATAAGCTATCTACCCATCCGCCGAATTGCACAACCACCGAGGCGAACCACAACCACCACCTCCACCATCGACAATCGCAACCACTCGACTTTCCACGATGATCACAGCATCATCGGCACGCATCGCAATTTTCTATAAATAAACAATGATTTATCGCACAGATCCGTCGATCGCTCGCACAACGCAAACGAGTTTCCCGTCGACGCACAAAACGTACACAAACGCTAATTTCGGACAAATCGTATTGGCCATATACGAAAAATTCCGGAAAAACTTGTTCGTTTTCCGGCACTTTTGGTCCGGATAAATGCGAGGCGATAACGTACGAATGTCGCTTGTTTGTTCGCCGAATTGTGGCTGAAGGATAATCGCGATGGTGGCACTGAAATCGCGAAA
Organism: Hydropsyche tenuis; assembly: GCA_009617725.1. NCBI lineage: Eukaryota > Metazoa > Arthropoda > Insecta > Trichoptera > Hydropsychidae > Hydropsyche > Hydropsyche tenuis. The sequence goes on along the minus strand of VTON01000001.1, from coordinate 4,254,502 downwards.
TTTATTATATGTTACGCGCACTCGAATCGGCGGCACGCGCTCGACTGTCGCACGCCTCTTTCTCGTACCGTGCGGTTTTCGCTCGAGGTAAAGTGGAGTGTCGATTTAAGCGGGGTCGACGTGTATACGAAGCGTTCGAGTCGATAAATAGGGTTGTCGAGTCGTTTTTGAATACGAAAACTTTTTTTTATTCCGACCCCACCCACCGGAAAATGGTTAATGTTATATGTATATACATTTGATTTCCTGGTGTGTGTTTCTGGATAGATAAAAGAATCGTGTACGCCCTCACGTTGTTTTTATCTATTATATTCGATCGAATTTAGATTAATATTTTACGATTGGGATGATTAATATGATATGAAATCGAAATGTTCGTCAAACGGAAAGATTTTCTATTTCATATTCATATATACATAGGTATCTGGGTCAATTGAAATAATTGCAAAGCGAAAACAAACAAACGTATTCACTTTCAAAATCGAATCACACAATTATTAAGTATTAACCAACGACACACATACACACAATGAAAACCGCTAGTTCACAAAGCGAACATCAATACCGAAATTCCGATCCGCGAAAACGAAACGACCCGTCGCGGAGCGGGATCGCTTTCATAATAATAACGCGGGGGAAAAAAACGCGGCAAATTATTCAAATCGCAAACACGTACACGCGTAAATAAACACGAGCGCATATTTTTCATACAATTCGTACACAGCGAGGGCGTTAAAAATGTACGAGGACGTTAACGCGGGGGAGGAAACAACGAGCCCCCGCGTTCGTGCGCGAACAATACATGGGGTAGGTGCGTGTTCACAACACCCCCGAGGACTATGTGGCTAAACCGTGGGTCCTCCCGGGGAAAATGTTAATAATTTGACGGCAACGGCGCCGAGGAGACAAACGTGCCATCATTTATTAAAACGGGACGCTTTCCGGGCCCGGACCGTCTTCCGGTTTTTTCCCGGTAAATGTTATGTTGTTGCCTGCGTGTGCCCTTTCGGCGCACAATTGGGCCTCTGAGTCTTTAATTAAACGACTGTCCTGAATGTTTTTGAAAATAAACTAGGAAAATGTCGTTTTTAATAATTGAAAGCGGCAATTGAGACGTTTACTTTATTGCATACGCGAATGGTTGTTTCGATAAAAATGGCAAATCAAATTCGTGCCGCGCTAGTGTTATTTAGTCATCGTGCGGCACAAATCGAATTCTTGCAAAGGTCAAGAAGGATTATTTCTTATGAAATCATTCGGCGACCTTCCATGTACTGTTGGACTATAGACAAAGCCATAAAAAGTACACACAAGTAAAAATGTAATTATAATTGACACGTTACGTATTGCTTTGCGCATTTGACGGAACAGGTTTCGGTTGGAACAGTCGCAGAAAAAGTAATCATCGTTAATAACGCATCGCTATTTTCGAAATTGTTATTTATCGAAGCTATAGAATTATGGAAATACAAGAATTGATTACCGTTACATTAATAGAGCCGAATCGACATACCGTCGCAGTTAGCTTCGAAAGAAACCCATAAAGAATTTTGTCGAAGAAACTCGTTTCAGGATCTAATCTGAGGAAGCGTAAATTTCAACCGCGAAGCTTATAAATAATCTCAGAACGTTGAGTGAAAATGGCACGATAAGAAATTTGTCTTTCGTTTGAAGTCGCGTAATGAAATTCGCAAGAAATTATCGGCGAATAATTTATTCTACAAATTGCGAGAGTTTCAGAAGATCTCCTATACTTTCTTTTGATTGTTGTAATTTACGACCGGGATCAAAATTCAATTGTTCAATCGATACGATTTTACAACACGCCGACCCAAATTACCGAAAACACTCCACTACATCACACCAAAATTTTAATTCCAACCCAAGCTTTCATTATCATAAATTTGAATAAACAAACAAACAAAAAAAAACCAACTTATGGTTCGTGTCTCCGCTAACGCACCTCGCCCGCAAAGCGCCATCTATTACCGCTTTCCCGCACTACATTTGACATTTACCCTCAGCCCATCAAATATGCACAACAACACGGTCCAACCGGAAAAGCACAAACACTATAAAAACGACCAATCTCCCGGAGTGTTTTTCAACTCTCCACTCGTGCAAAGCGTCGAGCGTAACACACACCCGAACACTCCAGTACCTGAAACTTCCGGATGCTGTCGAGCTGGTCCCTGGTGGGCGGCGCGCTGTGATGGGGGCGCGCCGGGGGCAGAGGCGCCGGTGCCCTGTTCACGAGCCGGCCATCGCTCTCGATGCGCAGGTGATCCCGCGGCGGGGGCACCGGCTTGGGGGCCTGCGCCCCCGCCGCAGCCGCAGCAGCAGCCGCAGCCGCTGACGCAGTCTGCGCCCCCGCTGCTGATCCATTGCTCGTTGTTGAACTCGAGTTCTGTATGGTAAAAGTACATGGTTGAATATAGAAGCTTTCGGAAGTTTGGTACATTGAATATCATGCGAATGTAGGATGCCGCCACCGTTAAAAGTTCTACAATGGATTCGGGAAGTTGTTAGATCAAATTCGCTACTGAAGAAAAATGAAACTCGTCCACGAAGCGTATATCAAATTTGTTATGTGTGTTACAACTCTTCAAGAAGACAACGCATAAATGTTGAAATTCAGGTTGGGTGAGATACTAAGCGCGCAAAGATGAATGACCCGTTAGGTGTCATAATGCTGCAGGCCGTACGTCGTCCAACAGTCGAAGATCAGATCCGACTTCATCCGTCTGTACCTTCAATGGGTCAATCCTCGAGTAATTAGTCCAAGAAGTCGATCGGTCATAAAGACATTGTATAGAATCAGTTTTCTCGACTTCAATTGTAGATCGATTCGTTCCGAAGAAATTCGTTATCCATCGTGAGTTTCGTAAATCCATTTCGAATTTGCATAAGCTCGGAATATGTTAATGGTTAGTAATTTGATAGTTATGAAAGTTGTTAGTCATACATGTTAAACTACAAAGCTTTTCCACGAAGTGATCGATTGCTCCCAATGATTTTACTGATTTCAAAGATCAAATTTGTTAATACGTTTGATCTTCGAACACAGGATCATTTCGGAGATCGATCACTTGGCGGGAAACACTCATGGAAGGGTCCCACATTTTGTTAGTACGAGGTCGTGTGGTCGTGCAGAAGAAGCGGCGTGAGTGTTACCTGCGCCATGACCATGGGTTTCTTATCCGCGCCGGGATACTTGGGCGTGGATTTGACAATTTGCACGAAACCGTCGGGCACGTCGACGGCCATTTCCCTTGGCCCGTAGCGCGACAGAAAGCCGTCCAGTTTTCCTCCACCATTGCCACCGCCAGCCACCGGTGCGTACGCGGGCAAAGGGGACTCCTCGCCTTTGACTGACGAGGGGAACTTGGGAATGATCGGGATCATGACGGACTCGTTCCGCGCCGAAAACGCCACCGACTCCGTGAATAGGATCTTCGGGAAGGATGTTTTGTCGTCGCTGATGTACAACTTGACCATGTTCCCGTCGTCGGGCTGGTCGTACAATATATTGTTGGCCGACACCACGATGTCGTCGATCGAAAGCGACTTGTCTTTGCCGTTGCTCGAAGACGACCCGGAGTCGATGCTGCGGGTGGTGTTCGAGTTTCCGCTGCTCTTTTTGCTGCAGAAGCTCGAGCTGGAGCCGGAGCCACTAGTGGGGCCCGAGTCGGCATCGCATTTAGTTTTTGGTACATCCGAGTCGTTATCGACGTGGTTGGCGTGTTTGTCGGTGGGTCTGTTGGTGTTTTTGCGACCGTTCGGCATGAGTCCGTTCCGTTGGTCCGAATGGTCGTTTTGGTGGTCGAAATTGTTTTGCTTGGAGAGGGGAAAGGGGTTGTGGGTTCGGGGGCCGCGGGGGCCCTCGTGGGGCGCCGGCGCACCTACCTGAGGGGGCCGGGGCGGCGGGTACCGGGGCGGAGTCTTGTTGCGCGCTATGAACGACTCCGGCACGTCTACCGCCATCTCTCGGTGGGGGCCTGCAATTGCAAAAGTTATATTTATCATCAAACATTACAGATATCATCAAATCATTTTTTATTATTTTTTTTTAATACGAATATTTATATTAATTTCATATTTTTATTCGCAAGATAAAACATATAAAAAATGCATATCAATTAAATATGCGATTATTTAAAATTCAAATGAATTATTAGGTATTATAAATTAACGAAACTTCAAAAGCATTTACACAACTAATTAATGACAGTAGAGGAAAGTGACGGGTTCACGACCATGGGAGTTCTAGACCAGGAGGAGGTCTGGACCTAATCGAGAGTTTTGGACCATCCGAAAAAATTAAAATCGGATGGTCCAAAACTCTCGACCAGATCCCTGGACCTCCTCCTGGTCTAGAACTCCCATGGTCGTGAACCCGTCATTTTCCTCTACTAATGACCAATCTGAAAACATTGCAAAATACATTTCACGGACATATAATAAACATCAACTCATTGTGAAAATGAACTTTTGTCGACATGCAAAGTGAATAGAGTCGGATACACGTGTGATTGAGCGTATCTCCTGGTAATTGACGACAACACGAGAATCATATTAGACACACGAAAATACAGATCAAAACAAAGCATAAACAATCGACAGTAAAAAAGCCAACTAACCAGGATCACCGGTGATCGTCAACATCGCGACCATATCGAGGTCTGCGGGTCGTGTTGATGATGGAAAGTCTTCTTCCGGGAGACGCGTCTTTTGGGGTTCGTCTGCGCCTACTACGACGATGCTGGAACCGGACCTCCGCCGAGGCCTGAAAATTGTTTGGATTTTCGTTTAGTGAAAAAATGAAATGAGGAATGGTGGACTGCGAAGGCTGCGGCTTGGGCTTGAGTTGCTGATTAATCGCAACTAACATTTCGGCGCGAAATTAGACGAGAATATGAGTCTGGAGTGGTGTCTTCGCGTTACATGGATCAAAAATATTAATTATCGCAAATGATAATCGCCGTCGTTTGTCGTTTGCGAAACTCGAAGTGTTTTTCGTAAATGTACGGTAGTAACTTTCTTAAATTTTAATTAGCGACATTCACATCGTTACGATTTCAATGTAAATAAATTTAATTATTTAAACCAAATCAATACGCCGTTAATTATGCTACTACTCTTCGTGTAATGTAAACCGGACATGTGCAATTAAAATAATCACGTAGAAGCACAACTCGCATGTGTAGATTCAAAATAGATATTTACAATGTACAATTCTAGTTCTAAAGAAAATTGTGATTTCAAATCCCATGCAATTCTAGCAAATCTGGATAGAATGACATAACTCCAGACAAACACAAGTTTAACAGGTGCCAGTCACTTTTACCTGCCGTAAATAATATGAGATTCGGCAGCAATGCACAACAGGTTTTTTCCAGGTAAATTTTAGAGCTTTATCGCTAACTACACGTGAAAAGAATTCCAAAGCCGAACCTAATGCCTCGAAAAATATCTCGAACTGAAATCGTACGTTCGGCCTTTAAACATTCACACATTAAATAGTGGATACGCGCATCCGCACGAGTACGAGCTTCATTAAATATTTGAAAGGCGACAAAATTGTTAAAGTGCTATCTAAAACAAACACACGGCTTTAAAACGAATTTTCCACTTCCGCCTAGATTCATAAACGAAAGCGATCACTTTTTTCACTTTGCCGAAACACTTTCTTACACAACAATGTATCATATAATTATTATAAACGAAAATCCCGCTTCCTGCTAAGAGCACACGGAAACACATTAATAACGAACCGAACCTCGCATTCCAATTATTGTTTATACGAACCCGACATTTCAAAACGATGCATACTACCAGAAATAGACTCGTACGAGTTTTAGTGAAGTGAGGCAATTTACAAACCGAGTTATTACACGATCGCATATACCCGGTGTGTACAAAGTACCGGGAACGTTAGGGCAACATCCCACAATGGGCGAGGTCGTGGTATGCGATCGTGTAAATACCTCGAGGCACTATAAATCATAGATTAAACCTCATTTCATCCACGATCGGGTTTTAAAGGAGCCTCATGCCCGTGGCCGACGGGGATGAGGAGCATTATTAACCGTAAAAAAAGCAGATTGATTCCACCTAGCTGGGTGCTCCGATTATTATCTGTGTCTCATTAGATGGACGGTGTAATACCTTATTATGCTCTGAGGAAATATCGTTTATGAAAAATATTCGTGAGATGCATCTCAATTTTGTAACGTAAAAATTTTTGTTTCGTGTGGGATTATAATAAATTTTCCGAATCGTGTTGCATAATTCATTAGAATTTATTATTTTTTTGATATTCATGAATATGTAATAATATAAATTTAGTTATAAAATTAAATTAACATCAACACATGTGATTTATTCAAAAAATAAAATTATGAAACGAGTTAAGCAACACGAATACGTTCAGTACTTAAATATGATCTAATCTGAATATCTTTGTCCTGCGACGTACATAAAACGATGATAATGACACGTCACAACAATTTAACATCATGAAAATATATTGCGCGATCGATAACACAATCTATGCTATTATAATCACATCCAAACATGTTAATCCCTCGACATAATTGACCATTAATATGCGCGATTTTCACGCACCATCGACTCGGGCCTATACGCGACACAAACACCCCGGTGCCCCAACGAAATCACATCCCACCCGCGATAACGAAACACAAAGATAAAGAGATTTATGTACTAACAAACAGAGATCATCAATTTTATCGCGACACTATCAAGGAGCCGAAGCCCGTACGCATATGTCAACACGACAAGCGCAGAAGTTTCCAAGCGAAGAGAAAAATCGGGAAACGCGTGGCCGCACAAATCGCGGTTTTCCCGCTAATTTTCGTTTATTTTTATTTAAGTTTAATAATACGCCGTATGCGTGTCGACAATTAGCATAAACTGTGGGCGTCGTCTCGACCGTGAAAGTTGACAAAAGCATAATAAGATGCTTCAGTGCAGTCGCTTTCTAGCCTTTCGATTTGAATATGTACCGACGGATCGATCGTACGTGGAAATGTGTTTGATGTGTGTGTTGTTGGGTGTTTATTTTTATGGAGTTATTAGAGCGTTTCGTGTATCGATCGCCGTATATTATCGGCTCGAAGAAAATTACTGTGCTTACTCTTTGTGAGGTTTGGTCGCGTTTTTTTTTCAATAATGTCGTGGAAATTGTCGTAGACACAATGAGCGATTGTCGCCGAAGACACGTGAAGATCTCGTCAACGAGACTTTTTCTTTTATTTGTGAAACATTGTTGGGTGTGATTTTGATCGGTTTTTAATTTAATTTGTACTGAGAACTAATTGGATGGATCGTATGTTTTTTTTTATATGGTATCTTGGTTTCGGATTGATTGCATCAATGGATATTATATTGCAATAAAAAAACAATGGTGAATGAACGTGTAATTAATTCATCGTTTGTTGACAGTTTACTTCAATGTTAATTGATAATTGATAAAATAAAATAATTTCATGATTCATATAAGAAAATTTTAAATCACATAAATTAAATTAATTAAAAAACCGATTGTGGCAAAAAAATAATTGATTCGAATGACTTTGAGAATTGAAACTTTTTTAGAGGTTTTTGAATAGAACAATATTTTTTCAACAAAACTATCAGAAATAAAAAAAAATATATCCTTTTCTCGAGACCCATTGTTTCGGCGCTGAATACGAAATTCGTTTCGGAATGCCATTAAATTATATGATCATTTTTTCTTAGTAGCACACAGCATTCGTGCTTTATAAGAATGCATATCATATTTCATACGTGCATAAAGGAAACCTTTGAAGAATTCGTGAGCCGTTAATTCCGCAGACAAAAAAAAATTAAATCCAAAAATCGTCAGACCTAAACTAATTATACGCTTATTTATATATCCAGATAACAGACAGACCACTCAAATTTCATGTTACACGCGTCTAATCTACAGATTATAAAAAACCTTGATTACTTCAGAAGCAACCAAGATAATTACAGAACAAATCAACCTTTAAAAACATGCACATCGTAACTCACCAGTACTGCTTGTACTGCTTCAGCAAGCGCATTTTCAACCCTTCGTTCCTCATTTCAAACACACGCCAATATCGACACTGTCAAAAAGCAGAGCCTGCACTGCGCGGAAGACACCTTCTGTTTCCCGCGTCTAATTACACATCACTTATCATTTAATTGCACCACAGCCGACTTTTCCACGGTTTCGAATCACATCTTCCGTTGCACGTGCACCTCCTCGCTGCACATAACAGCAACTGCAATTACGCGCGCAATTAGCCCGCGTCGGCGAAAAACCGCGAGCGTTTTCGAGTCTCGACTATGAATTTTCGATTTCCACAAAGCGGAACAATCCTTGCGACACGGGCATGCGTAAAAACGAACACAATGGGACCACGAGGTATGCGATACTGAGTTCGTGAGAGCTGATGTCCAGGATTGGTACGCTCTGCTGCACGCACAGGTGCCCCCACCCCGCCTCTGGACAGGTGTGCTCAACGTTTTGTTGGCGAATTTGATTTGGAATTTGAAAATTGAAAGTATTTGGTGTTAGTCATTCGGCGCTGTATCGCGAATTCGAGTGTTATTTGGAATATTCGATGATAACGTGATGATAAGGTGTGATTAGAATCGATATAAAAAGTGTTCGGTATCGTCAAAGTGTTGATTCATAGGATTTATCGTATGTTGATAGAAAAAAATTGTCGTATAATCAAATGATAAAATATACAATGTAAAATTGTTAATCAGCGTCATTAATATTTATATTTTCGGTACATGAAAATTTCCAAATTAAATATTTATATTCATGTATTTAAAATTATATGCGTAACATGAAGAAAAAAAAGATAAAACCAACACAAAGCATAAGATAAACGACACATTGAATCATCGTACTGTACAGGTTTGTTGCATTACAAAATCACGATTCAATTTATCGATAAAAATCATACGCTATCAACTCAAAAGGACTATTTTCTATATTTATATTTGTATGAATCCGTATGTGAACAGAGTGCATTCGACGATAACGGAGTTTCACCGCTTATCCGGTCAGTGTCTCGATGCATAGGTGCCATTGGGGCAAACGGGCTGAATGCGTTTATTTTACAGTTAATTTCACCTGAGATTATGTGACTCTGTCAACCAGGAATGTCGAACTGTTAGTGCCTTATCAAATCTCCGATGAATATGCCCCAGGTAATGTGGAATGAATAGATACTTTCGCGGAAATCGATCAATCATGCATACGGAATCGGCTGATTGTGAATTGTAGAGGTCGGACGCGATACAAAATGTATGTAGTTGATAATTAATTAGCAATTATGATTGTGTTAGCTGTGACAATGGAGCGAGTTGATAGCCTTGTTGCTCGTCTTGTTTTTTTAATCAATTAAATCGAAATCGAAAATTATGATGGGTAATCGAATATTCAAAATGAATTCGTTTTTGAAACGAGCTCGCTTCGAAGAAGCATCGTTGCGGAAGAATGAACGCAGGTAGACAATGAAAAAAAATGTATACAGGTGATTCTCAGAAGGTACAACAGGTAACGATCGTCAGATATAATACAATACTAAAAACGTTATAACTACGTGAGGCGAAATTAATTCATGAGATTAGCAAAAAACGTTATTTTCAATGTCAGATTTGTGATTGACAAGAATCTCAGATGAACACAAGTGTATTTTATTTAGGTGGAATCTTAACTATTCAAAAATTTGCTACAGATCGTTAAAAGAATTATGAAATTTTGGCCGATAAAGAAAAGAAACACTCGAAGCACTTATGACGATGCATAAATTTCACCCCAGTATGCTAAAAGGTTTCAATAATTCACTCAAAACGTCAGAAATAATACTCTCAAGTGGCCCAATAAATAACGAAAAAAATCCTTTTTCATAACGCGTTTTTAAAAGTATGTAGAATAGACACGCAACATTCTCTTTACATTTTTCATTCACAGACCACTTATTAAACTTCATTTCCGATATTTAACCGGTCAATTCACGAGACGGACACACTATCAAAGGGAAGATTCCCACGATTTTTCAAAAGAAATTCGAAGAAAACGTTTTCCCACACTCGCCTTCGACAGACTAGTAAAAAAAAAGAACACAAACGTACACAACAGAGTACAATAGACCGCGAAGCGAGCCGAGAAAATCGAAAACGCTCTTATTTTCGTAAAGGACCACTAAACACATACGCAAGCACGACGCACCGAAACTTCGAAAAGAAAACACAAATATGTATTTTTGAAATGTGAAACACGCCCGACCGGCGACAGGTAGGGAACGAAACTAAAGGGAAACGAACGGCAAGTGCACGAGAAGGGCCCCCAGGACAGGTAAGAAAAGAAACTTCCACTTATGTGTGCGCATTTGAAAGTTTACACGACCGCATAAATGTATTTCTTATCAAACCAAAACATCGTAATAATGTAACAAAAAATCTGACGAATTGTTCGAATTTTAATTCTTTGTTTCAAAGGTCGTTACCCCGAAATCATATACAAGGTATACTGTATCGATCGAACATTTTTTCACGGACACCAGAAGCCGGATTAAAAATTAGAAAATTTACAAAAAAAGACATCGGATATGCAATCGGTGAAACTAAGGAAGCTCACCGGGCAACACGAGCGTGCGTATAAATACAAAGTCACTCGACCGGTTCTATAAAAATAATGTTAACCTCTAATGGGCGCAATTACTTTCGTAAAACTCTCCGATACACATTCTAAATCGAACCTACCCGCGAAAGTACACAACAATCCATCTAAATGCGTACGAATCCTCCGCATTGTTTCGCACATCGCCCATCCACGGAGGTGCGTCGTCGCGCATACTTAAATTTTAATATAAGAATCTTTCGTAACATAATACCGGCACAGGCATCAGGTAAGACGGTTATAAATCCACACACATATAAGTCCGTATACTTGTACGCATAACATTCCTGTGCGTTCACGCACACGGACCGCTGACGGAGAGTCACTCGCGATACGACTTCTCGTCGAGGCTCTTGAGGCCCATCGCGAATTTGCAATGGTGATTGTTAAAATCGCGAGATTCGGATCGTGGCGACACTCTCATCGGCCTTCTTCGACAGACTGATGTGATGTTGTGCGGTGTGGTCTGGTCTGCTGGTTCGCTGGTATGATGATGATGATGATGATGATGATGATGATGCGGGACGCTGACCGCCTACGGAATGACCTTCGATTGAAACTTCAACGGCCACCTTCCTTACCCTCGTCGCGTCGGACGTTAAAGGAAACTAGTATATATTATGTATGTTCGGATTCGTACCCTATTCTTATAACTGTCGGAGTGGCTTTTCGACCGTTACGAAACTTCCGTCTTTCGCGTTCATTCATATATAAAATGTATATAAAAGGGGGTTTTCTTCGATCGCGACAAGTTAAGTTATATGAAGAACAAAGTTAAATTTATGGAATTTCTAATTCGGGAATAAATTATGTCGCTCGATCGAGATTCGTATAAGATTCTTGTTATCATATTCTGACATCGAACTGACACAACACGATTCGTCAAAAAGCTTACGTTATCGAAAGCAGAAGAGTGTTCGAACTCGAAAAGGTTGACAACCCCCGCTCTGACACATCAATAAGGCACCTGTGTTTGAAGTTGAATACAACTTGAGCGTAGTCGCGAGGGAAAAATTGCCGTCGACAAAGCGTTGAGGGTGGGTAGTGCGTCTCTGTCACTCCATTGAAAATTATGTGAGGGAGACGGAGACGAACATAATAATTTCGCCGTCGAAACGACCAACCACTTGTTCGTCTCTGTTACAAATTGTGACTCTGACACCTCTTTATATACACGATGGCAATTTGCACGGGAGATTATCGATGATTTATTAAAAATGGGTTAAGGTTGTGCAGTGCGGGATATCAATCTTTTTGTGATAGAAAACGAGATGTCTGTGGGTTTCCGGCTAATTTTAACAGGTGTGCGGTATTGATTGGGTTCGAGGTGTTTTCAAAATAGTTTTTGTTAATTGACGATACCCAAAATACAAAAGATAGCAATCAAGCTTGTAACGGCCAAATATTAATACGTGTATCTCCCATAAAGTTTTATTGACTTCCAAAAAACTGAAAATTCCATCGAGTCGGATTCTAACAAGAATTCATTTGAAACATAATCAACAAAAAACCATAAAACACGAATTTGCATAATCGATCGGAATTTGAGAATACATAGATTAAAATGGATTGTGCGTACGAACTTATACGAAGAACAATTGGAATGCGGAAAAATAATTCGACAAAAAAATGATTATAAAATGCGCGATAACGAAGACGAAAAGACTTCGCGGTAGAATAACAAAATTTAATATAGAAATTAATACCAACGAACAGCGAAGCACAGGCTGAAACTAAACAGAGCGTAGCTTTCTCGTTGCTCCGAACCGTTTCATGGCAAATGCAACCTTTCGCCAAATGAGAAAAATGCAATCGTAAAAAATAATAGAATCGACGTACAAAAAGTTACAATGAAATATATTTCCGTATTGTTGCGTACGAGCGTTTGACGTTTATTAAAAAAAGAAATATCCATAATATGAGAGTCGCTGTCAAGCGGTTAAATGATTTCGTTTTTGTAAGAAAATCGCACGAAACCAGCGCGTAACTAAAATATGTTGATTACAATAATAATGCACGCCTACCACGAAAGTGAAGTTTATAAAAAACAAAACCATGTAACGATTTAATTTAAATGTAAATTCACATCGAAAATTCAGATAATTTCAAAAACTCATACATATTTTTTTTTTAGATAAAAATTTCCAGTTATAGATACGCACGTCCATCGGACTTTTCAACGTTGATGATAGCAAAAAAAAATACACGAACGCGAATATATATATACAGAACGGAATTAATACGTAAATAGAAATCAGACAATCGTTCACAAAACACACTCGTACATCCTACTAGGAGAGCAATCAATCTTTCCGCCTGTTGACTTCCTCTATCACGCGATATGCGATGATGCGTGATACATTTGCGAATTGAGAAGAGTGAAAATGAAATCTCTCTCGCCGTAGGATATTCAGCGAAAATCCATAAATAATAAGATATGCGTATACACATCGACGCAAATATAAAGCGGTATATTTTTTCATATATAAATATTAATTACACGTATTAACATTCCATGGGTCCGCGTCATCATCAACGAACAACAAATGTGACCAGCCTGCAGAGCGACATCCTGTCTCGAGGATGTCTCAATATATATAAGGATGTCTTTTAAGGCTTGAATATTAAAACGGATAAAAAATGTACTCGAATTCATAATGCGGCATGGATTGAAAACGAATTCATAGCGCAGCCTTGACTTGTAAATTGTATACGAAGTTTTCCCATAATTAATCCTGACATTGGAAAGAATTACCACACAATGGCGCATGGAACTGCTAGTTATCAAGATGAGACGAACCAATAGATTTTGTTTACACAACTATTACGAAAAATTACTTTGAATTGCGTCGAAAGAAATATGTATGTATTTACGAAATAATCGTAATCAAATCAAAAGTACAATATCAGCGGAAGTCATAATACGCATTGATTTGATACGAAATACGTAAATGGAAAAGTTAAGTGAAATAGATCTGATGATAAAATACGAAATCGTATTCAATGTATACGTTAATTCGTGTCATATTTTTTATGAATCAAAATAGTGAAAGGAGATACTCGAGATAAAATAACATCGCATATATGCAAAATGTTAATTTTATCATTCACAAAAATCAACAAACAAAAACCATTGACGATATTCAAAACACACATTCATTCACACTCACGATCGAACCGAACAAAAAACCGATACAGTACCAATAGAAACGCCAAAACGGTGAAAATTCGCCGTCCACTCCGACCACAATAAAAGAGGAAAGAGAGAGTTTCCTCTCGGCTCCGTCTGGCTCATTGAGACGAGCTGGCCAATTAGCCTAAGAATGCAGAATGCTTTCGAATGCACACTCGGAATTATAAAGGCGGCTTTCGTGGGGGCGTTTCGTGAATTCCAATGCAACGAGCGACTCGAACGAAGAACCGAACCGATCACGTAATGCACTTCGGTTTGTCGCAATTGCGAAGCCATAATCGTTTCCTACGAATAGTATGGCTAGACGACGATTCGTCGTTAATCGACGCTCGAGAGGAGATGCATACATGGGCGATGTCGCACGCCTTCGATCGTGTCGCCGTTTTTAAAATGGCGTTTTCAATATGCAATGTCAATAAGTGTATGCAAATCGAATGTGTTTCGCTACGATGTTGCCCTCGTTTTACGCATCTATCGATGGCCTAGTGCTAATCCGCGATATTGTTATGTGGTGAGGAAAATTATACTGTGTGCTGTGTGTTATATTATCAATTGAAAAAATGTATAAATTTTAACGATTGTATTGTTGATTCAATACCGTCGCATGCGACCTATATGACGTCGATTGTAGGACAAGGTTTTTGTGTTATCGCCAAAAGTTTGAACGTTTTTCCTTATTAAGTTAAAAGAGAAAGGTTTGAGCTCAAGGTGCTGAACACTAAAATTATCCCTTGTCGAGCGATCTTCAACTAATGATAAAACACCTATCCACTCATTGCATAAAACTTCACGAACGAAATCAATATCTTCTGAACACCGACAGCCAAATTCACACACAAATTCAAATATTTACACACAACCAACATAAAACCCACGAATTCGCACACCATATAAAAATATTACGAGATTAATACGCGCAGGGGAGATCGGCACCGCGGCAATAACGATACATCTCACGTCTGCGATAAATAAAGCCGTACGTGAAAACGATCGACTCGAAAAGTGATTTTCGCAAGAAAGCGAGAGTCCCACCCCCCAGCCCCCCACCCGCCGACTCCTCACATCCCGAAGAATCGGACAATCCCATCCGACGATGGGCCCACCATATCGCCCTCGTATGCAAATCGGGCCTGATTTGTGACGCCGACGAACGGGGCCTGGTACGAGTCGCGAAATATTCGGTTTCGAGGCCCGTGTACGCCCACCGGGGCCCGGGCCGTTCCCTCGCTCTCCGGATGAATAATGGCCCTCGTTGGCCCCGCGATTGTTCTCCGGAGATCGCGGCCGGATGATTCATGCGATCCAGGGAATCTTCGACGAGGATCCAGGGATCTTCGACCCTCGACGCGTATTGTGCTCGAGAATATTCTGCCGAGAATTCCGCTCGGTTGGGTTCAAATCGACGCAATTACCGCCGTTGACGAGGTACGGTCAACGTGCAAAGTTTCGAAGTTTTCGGTCAAATGGTCGACGATTATTTTGTGGGTAGGTGTAATTGGTTTTTTTTTCGGGTACGTGATGATGCGGCGTATGTTTCGATCGATGAGTTGTGTTCGTCGTAAAATGACGAATGTGAAAGAAAATGAAAATGAGAAATGCTTATTTGTCCGTTTTATGGGAACGGAGACGGTCGGGAAATAGCGAGTTGGGCTCCAATGATAAGAGTCACGAAACGAAATGCAATTTCCCAGATTAAATTTGAGAGCTTCTGCCCGATGCATGTTCAATATAAATAAAATATAGATAGTATATGTGACGAATAGTGATAAAAAGTATTATTTTACGATGGAATAATTTTATATAAAAATACCAGAAACAATAACAATTCGTGAAACTATCATATTGAATTTTTTTCAGAAACTTGAAACCATATAAAAACACATGGATAATTGTACATTGTGGTATGTACAGTACAACATCTATTATCCGGATTAATAAAAAATAAATTTTTTTTTTGTACATAACATGCGTCCAAACATTAACGAATACGGAACAAAATTATACGGAATCATAACAGACTCAACTATGAGGGTGATCAAACTGAAACCCGACAAAAATTTTATTTTTAAAAAAGTTGAAGTAAAAATTTTCTCACAAAAGGCGCTAAAAATTATAACTCAATTAATTATTATCCTAAGAATCAATGAATGCACTAACATAGTGATTTTATGTTATGTTCACAAATTTTGCTATCAAATAAATTTCAGTATCAAATACCAAAAATAGT
The DNA here is from genome assembly GCA_009617725.1 of Hydropsyche tenuis. Classification (NCBI taxonomy): domain Eukaryota; kingdom Metazoa; phylum Arthropoda; class Insecta; order Trichoptera; family Hydropsychidae; genus Hydropsyche; species Hydropsyche tenuis. The sequence goes on along the minus strand of VTON01000001.1, from coordinate 4,238,368 downwards.
AAAAATAAATAGACTGTTAATATGTTTAAAAAATACTTAAAGGTCGTGTAAATAAGTATACACACCAAAAATGTCTATAAATAATTTAATTTCTAATAAATTCATAATTTTTATTCAATATAATATTTTTTCAATTATCCGAATTTTTCGCTATCCGAACCATCTCGATCTCGTTTAATCCGGATAATCGAGTTGCTACTGTTTTTTTTTTGTTGTAATTATTTAAAGCCCTGCTTGTTACGTACAAGGCTAATAAACACATCACGACTGTACTGTATTAGGAAAACGAATGTGTCAACGTATCGAAAAAATTTCCGAACACACAATAATAAAAAACAAAATTTCCCAAAACCGAAAACAATACATTACACAACCCACTAAACAAAAAAAATAATAATAATTACCTCGCGTCCGTAGTAACGCCGAGCTCGGCGATCGACGTCCTCCTATTGTCCGGTTGGTCACCCAACAGTTTCTCGGTCCTGCCGTTGGTGAGCACAGGCACTGGACTCGTGACCACTTCACTACTATTCACAACGACACTATTATTATTATCACTTATCGAATTCGTGTAACCGACACTGGGCTGAGCAGAGCCCGGCGACTGCTGCTGCAGCTGCAGCTGCTGCTTCACGGGAGTCTGTAGCGCCGCGGCGACACTCGGCACGTGGTTCGCCTTAGTCTCGATTATTACCGAAGTACTTACTAAATGTTTATTGGTGTTATTATCCTGCGGATGGCCGTTGGGAAGGGGCGGCTGTGTGGGGGCGGGTTGAGCGAGGGCGGCTGCCGTTGCCGATGGCGCCGTCGCCTCGCCGTTCCCGTTCAGCGATGTCACGTATATGGGCGAGTTGGCGATGAAGCCGTTCAGCTCTTGCTGCTTCTCGTTCGCCGCCTGGGATGTGCCAGAAGCTTGGTTCAGCTGGAAGTTAGGACGAGATTAGGGATTGCGTTTAACCGGTTCACCGGTTAACGGTTTGGCTATCTACCGGTTACCGGTAAATAGCCAAAAACGTGTCATCGGCAATTACCGGTAAATTGGGAAATTTACCGGTATTTACCAATTGGGTCATCATGATTGTCGACCGGTTTAGTGCCCACTGTAGGACAAGGTCTCCCCATCAAATATTGGGGGTCTAGGCTATATACCTTATCCGAGAGCCAACCTCGTAACGAACCAATTGGGTATTTTACGGTAATTACTGAAAACGATTTTATCGTGAATTAACGACAGATGTAGGCATATTATAACTAGGATGACCATATTTCCCAGGACCCAAAACGGGACGTTCCGCAAAAAAATGCCCCCTCCCCCATATAAACAATGAGTTGCACGTTCAAAATTTTTCAAAGATTTCTGTAGACTGGACAATCTGAGGATGTTTTTTTATATCATGGTAATAATTATTTTATGTTCGTTGATGAAATAATGAAAACTAAAAATATTTAAAATTATTGGAAAAAAGTTTTTTTAATCTTTTTTAGAAAAGTGTGTTTTTTACTGCAGTTATCACATTTTTCAGGACGGTTTTAAGCTTTGTGACGTAACCGAAAACTGATTATTTTTAAATAGACTCAATAACGTAGACTTAAAATAAGTGAGAAAAAAAATTGTTCTAAGAGGTAAAACAATTTTTAAGGACTCTATTTGAGCATTGGGGAGTTCAACAAGAATTTTGATTTCAACCTCATGGTAAAGTGTCGAGGAATGATACAAATTAAAACAAAAAAATAAGACTTCGATTAAATTATTGAGCAAAAAATATCCAAAGAAAACGCATTAAAAATAATTATTTTGATAAATATAAAAAAAAATTCAGTCTTATGTCCATCAAAATATGTGAACCGGCAAAACGGGACAAATCAAAAAATTTTACGAAAACGACGGGACGAACGAAAAACGCGATGAAAACGGGACGTATGGTCAGCCTAATTATAACAAAGATTATTGCGAAAAAAATTGAAAGGGCGCTTTTATGAGTGTGAGGGGTGCCTTTATGGTTTTCGGAACCGGAGGGGAGGGGGGTGGTAATAATTTATTTTAGTTTCAGCACTGATTGTGAGTCACATATAAAATATATGTATAAGATTTATATGACATTATTCATCTATAACGTGTTTGAAAATATTTAGGTCTCAATTAAGGATACTGTTTTTAGTAAAGATAGCCATATACAGTTATACTTTAATCATCTGATCTACATACGTCTATTTTTTTATTTACCGGTAATGGAAAAAATTATTTACCGATTACCGGTAATTGAATTTTGACGGTAAATTGCAAGCCTTAGTCAAGATGTGTGTGTGTGTGTGTGTGAGTCGAGCCGATAAAGGGGAATCGGAGGGAAATTCGGTCGCTGGGAAAAAGCTTCAGTGTAAAAGGTTGGGCGGGATTGAATACGCGAAAATGTCGTGTGATGCAAATCTGTGTTGTGCGAGGTTTGAAGTTCGTATAAAATTAGGGTTAAAAATCCTTTTTTTGAATAAACAACGCGGAAAATGTACGTTTATGTATTTAGATTAAATGAATTATAGGGGCTTAAATTAAATTTCTTAATGGGTTTCACGCGAAATTTATGTATCGTAAGTCCGAAAATTGGGTTTTTTTATCGAATTTTGAGCGTAGTTTACGTGTGCGTGTTGTGAGGAGGTTATGTTTGACAGTTTTTACGAATCATTTTCCCTTAGATCGTCTAAATTTGCATATGCTAACAGTTCGGACGGCAAAAAGTGCTACTAAACAACATACATATAAACCCAAAATTCGTTCAGACATGGTTAAAAATTGATAAATATAACTTCCAAACTACAAAAAAATAATAATTGCACTTGTAATGCATGAATTACGCATGAAATTCGTTAAGAATGTCAATTTAAGCACTTTTATTCATGTTAAAATGCAAATTTGTCAATTATCTAATTCATTTTTAATTGTTTTTTACTAAACCGTATTATATCATATAAAATGTTGTATTATTCAAAAACAGGTCACAATTCATTAACCGTTTTATATCAAAAAAGTGTATTTCGCTTCAGTAGAATTATTTTTGTTGAGATTATCATCACACTACGATATTGAATTAATTCATTCCGGCAGTTGGTGACACAGTTTATGAAATGTTAACAGTTCCAGTGAAATGAAAATGTTCATTTTTTTTTCATCCAAACCAAACTAAATACTCGATTGTCTACAAAAAACATTCGAAAAGCGGAAAAAACGGATTTAACCACCAACATTTCAACAACCAAACATTTTACAGAAAGAGAAACTACAAAAAAGAAAAAATCGGGAGGGGGGGGATAAGACCGAAGTTTCCGCGCGGGCCTCGAAATCGCACAGCGGACGCACGAGGAATGACTAATGGTGGTACTCGTACATGACAAGATTGGACCTCGGTGAAAAGGTCGAGGGCCGCGTCGTTCAACCCTTTTCACCCGCGAAAACGACCGCCAATTGTTTTCGACATATCGTCGCAGTCGAAAAGACGATTGCCGACGATTAATGAACGGCCCCGAATTTATTCGTGACACATCGGCGATCGGATCGCGTTTGTGCAATGGATCCGCCATGGTGGTGCGCGATGGAAAAAGCAAAGTAGACTCCGAGATAAAATAGGGATTTATATGGCGGCCGCGGCGCAGCGGCTAGTATTGATTCGCCGCCGGTGGCTAACAGTTTGGTGTTATCAAACGACCTAACTCTCGAAAGCGAGTACGTAATGTGAAAGGTATACTTGGCGTAATTACTTTTTTTTTATACCGCGCGATAAAATAAAAGTATTAACGTTTTGTGTGTGAAGGAAATTTTTTGTTTTTGAATTTATGTGGGATAAAATAAGAGATGGTTTCGAAAAAGGGGGAAGATGTATGTTTTCGAAAAAAAAAATAGATAAAAATAATGTAAGTGATATTGTATAATCTATACGTTTTCGCATGTGGCTTGTGTCAAGCGTGTGACACCGCCTATCATCCGCAAATGGGGCAGGATCCATAACTTAAACTATCCACCCTGTCAAAAACACAATACGATGCTCTTACACAACCCCGAACAACGACAAATTATATCTAGACAACACTCCGAACACAAAGGAACCACGAATTAAAATAAAAACAACGGTAATAAATATACAAAAAGCGTTTACGGAACATTATAATAGTGTCAACGCGAATCGAGGATCGGCACCCGTCATTACGTTACGGAGAAAATTGCAATATTTTGACATCATGAAAGACACAGCTAGATGAAATTACAACGTAATTCTTATGTGATGATGGTGTTTATGGTGTAACAACCGGTCTCATCATATACGTTATTCGACAGTGCAAAAAATCCGTTAGTGTCGCAAAATGGTGCGCGTTTCGATTTCGAACGTACTTTCAATAAACGTAGTAATTTTTTTCATCGTTTTTAATTTGCACATTGGCACTCCATAATCCGTTGCTTCGACTCGGTAGTTCCGTCAGTAGGGAAATATATGAAACGGATGGATCGTAAACATCGCAAAAGTCAATTTCTGCTCACCGATCGTAAAAGTAGCGATTCGGATATAATTTATTGCCATTATGGTAGCGGAGAAAACTTAGACAAAAATGATCGCTCTATTTGCAGAAAATCGGAAAAGCGTAATACAGTAAACGTTTTATAAAACGATAATGATAATACGAATTCGATTGTGAGACGAAGGAAAAACTTTTAATGACGAAATGCAGTGTTTTTGCAATTCGACGTTTTTACTTCCTTTTGCTCAAAAGTGCGCAAATTATACGAGTCTTTAAATGGAGTTTTCGAAAAGACATCGCAAATTAGAAATAGAGCCCGTTAAAATTAAACGTGGCCATTTGATGCGATCGTAAAACACAATGCTATCATTGCGTTTCAGTCTCTGCAGATAGCAACCGCGTAAATTGAAAATTATAAGAATATTTCATCTAAATTTTTTGTCAATAAATTTATATCCACATAAATTGCAATATTACTGCGAATTTGACAAGATTCAACTTTCGAGAAGACTTCGATCTTAGGAGCGTATTTCAAACGCAATTACGTAGGCGAAATCGAACTTTGACTGGAGCAGAATTGAACTTTGGCTGGGATAGATTTTTAGAAGAATGCAAGTAGAACGGCGACGTCCTCCTTCTGTTCGCCGATAGCAATTTCCTCTTTTCTCTTCTTCGAAGACGCGGATTTATTCGGTTTTCAGCGAGGCGAGGTGTGTAATAAGAGCATCGAGAGCGAAACCCACAGCATTAGTTTCATTTCCACCATCTGCTGAAAATGTAGCGATTTTTCATCCAGTTTTCAGAAGTAAAACTGAATTCTCCTCTCGCAACCCGTTATATTGTACATGGAACGCTTTCCGAGATGGTTTTATGTGCACGAACGCAATAAAACGAACTCGGAAGGAATTTCTTTTCATGCCATTCACCGTGTGATGAAAAAGGTCCTATTTGCAAAATCACGAATCATATGATACACTGATCAATTTGAACGAATGCACATAAAAAAGTTTCTATTTAATAAACGATCGATCGTGCATCTCCAATTTGAAAAGATTCGTTTTGCACGAAATTTTTCCGTAAATGATATTTTTTGCAAGGCCTTAGTGGCTCGTTTTGATGAAAAATAATCATATTCTATGTGAAAAATGCGAGTTTTGCGAAAACACTTTGAGAGCGATCTACTTTCGCGAGAGTAATGATGATGACCGCTAACTTCTGCACTGTGTACCACATCACTTTTCAAAAGCGAAAGCCTTCTAAATCAGAGACGAAATTTTAATCGAAAATTCGCGAATCGATCCGAAAAATCATTCGACTACAGTCGAAATGTGAAAATTGCAACGCTTCATTTAAAAAATAATTCATACGGAATTCAAAGTTCCAGGAAAAACATACTTTTTTTTACTGAATCATCAATTACAAACTAATTTTATATCCCAAACGAATATATTTTTTTAATAAACATTTTTATACGATCGACCAAGCATTTCGTATGCGGAAATAAAAAACACTAATTAAGCAACCCATCAATTAAAAACAATCCTACATTCAATCCGACGCGAATTCAATACAACCCATAAACCTCGGATCGACAAATGGAAACCCATCGCGTAATCATGTAAACACGATTACGGACCATCAGACGAAGCCCTACGAGCGAAGAGACAATTCCCCATGACACAGATGTTGCGCAAAAACGTCACACGATACACACGATATACGAATAACACACACACACACATATTGGGCTATGATTACCTGAACAGAGAGTTGCGACATGTCGACCGGTGTGATCCTCTTGAGGGCCGAGAGCCGCTCGAGCCGCTCTCGGGCCTGCTGTTCCACCGCGATGACGAATGCATCTTGGACGATGTTCTGCCCCAAGTCCACTGCTGGCAGGAGGACATGGAAGAATAAAATTGAACCATTAGACTCGTGCTGTTTACCTGTGCGGTCCGTTCTCGCGATACGTTATCGCTCCGGCTATATATAGAAAGCGGCGTAATCTTGAGGTTCTCAGATTGTTATTCGGAGTTTTCGAATGTAGATCGAAATGCAGTCGGCTAGGCGAGGTATATAAGGCTGTGAGATAACGAGAAAGCGCATTTTTGGGATGTTGCAGGCTGTATGAGAAACCAGCATTCATAGCGAAACCAGTTTGGTAACAGTCATTACCGTTGACCTCACGCGCGCCGACCCACAAAAGCAAGGGTCACACACACGTAGAGCGTTCGAATTTTGCCGCCAAAATGCAAGAGTGTCCCGAGGGCGTCGCCGGCCTTCTATTGAGGCTGGAAATTTAATAATACATAAGATTCGTCTCGCTGAGCAAAGTCACATATCGAATATGGAATCGTTCCGATTTTTTTCCTTGTCGAACGTGAGCCGTTGAATAATGCATGCGACGCGCGAACAAAAGCAAAATTAATATAGACGATCGATCAAAACGGATCGCGTCCATTGTTTTGCAATCGGTCTCGAACCGAAGGTGCACAATCACAATGAGGCATTTGTCGCGAGGAAAAATTAGTGTAGAGGGAATAGTTACCCCATCTTGCGAATTTTCCCAGTCCCATGTTTAGGAGTGAAGCAGTCGACTAAATTGGATGGAATGAACGGAAAACCAATTTTCGATTTTGCAAATAAAGCCTCGCCTGTGACACACCTGTGTGGCACATCCTGAACACGACAACAATGGTACACGGTGTGTCCAAATGCAGCCCACGTATGAAATTTTGAAAAAGCGTATATGGAAGTATATTCGAGGTTCGGAGTAAACATCCAACCCGACCATTAGCGAGCTGGAAGGCGGATAATAAATTATCTTAATACAGTCGTCATTAGTGATGAATCATATTTTAATCATTGAAAGCGCAAAGGGAAACTCGACTATTGTTCGTGACGAAGCATGAACTGCGAAATCGCGAAGTTATACGTTCGCGTTTCGCGATGAAATTTCGACGAATATTAGTCAGTTCTCACGAATGCACTGTACACATTCCTGTTTTCGAATAATGGCGAAGATTTCTATTGATCGATCAATGGAAAACCGTATCGGCATTTGTATTGGACAATTTAAAATTCACATGCGATTTATAATGCTGATCAAAATCGAACAGTCAAGGTTGAACAAGTTGAGTCACCGGTAAGAATCTAATAATGAACATCGTTACTCTTTTTTATCACGTTTTATTTATGCCAGCTTAATGCGCTTAACTTTTTTGAAATTCGTTCCGATTCGAAATGATGAATGACGTATTTTAAACACTGACACGCTTAAAACAATTAATTACGACGAGAATATGAAAGAAATTAATCAAATAATATAATTGCTATTGTCTCTTCTGGAATGTTTTCCGACATGAAAATCTATCAAAAATTCAATTGAAAAGCACGTATTTGAATAATCTCACATTTTTCATTACCAGCAATATCAAGTGCACGTGTCGTTGTTTACGAGTACGTGTCTTATTGCAGTTGACGTTGATTTCTCAAAGTGCAAAGATTCAATTGCATCCGAGAAGAACACGAACCTTTCACACGACACACAGCTATTACGTGAAAACGAGAAATTTCGCTGAAATCGACCCAAAAAGACACACAAATTATAAGTTGCGTACATAGAGCGAATAACCGCTTCGAAAATAACGACGTCGTATTCGTTATAACGAAATTTAATACTCGAGCGAAAAAAATGTCGGTAAACCTGTTCGGTTAGTTGTAGATGTTGTATTGATAAAGTAGCCATCGTTCGAAATATTTTTGTAATTACGGTCAGTGGATCAGATTCGCACAGAAACGCTTCCAGAAACTCAGACGTATTCAATTAAGAATCGCTTTAACGAGTTCGAAATATCCCCAGACGCCAATAAACCTAAAAATATGCATAGAAAAACGATACTGACGAACCGTCTCAAATTCTCAAACCCTTCAAATATAGAAAGCGAACCATTATCTCATTATACAAATCGGTTACCGAGATCGAAATAAAAAAACGAGTCTCGTCGACGACATAATAGAACATTAGTAGTGTTTCGATATCGTCTAGAACGGAATGTTCGCATTCTAATAAGCTTCGACTAATGGAAGCCATATGACAACCGTGACTCACCGTCTCGATCGGACATTGTTTTCGAATACCGTGTGCACGATGAAAATGCAATTTTCCGACGCGGCCACCCGCCGGATGGGCGCATATGCGATCTAATGTAAGTTCGATATAATGACGGACCGAAATGCGGATTGTTTGCTCTGTTCCCTTCGCGAGGACCTCGCAAACATCGTTACGGAAATGTCGCACGTATGAAATCTTTATCCGAATGCTAACCCATTTTGTGTTTTTTTTTTTGTGCCTTTTCCACTGTTTGTTTTATATTCATCAGAGACACGAGGCCGAAGGGATACGTTCCGTTTTCGTTGTTGTAATCTGTGTGTACAACTTCGTTTCGAACGTAGTTAACGCCAAGTTAAGTTGTGGTTTTTGTTTGGGAGCTCCTAAGAGTTTTTCCCGTTCTTTTTCGATTTTTTCGCTCCTAGGAGAAAAACTATACCAAAAACTCGCCATTAGTGAAACAGGGTGATTACAGCGTTTCTTTTTTCGTTTTAGCGGACGCGGATAAAGCCACTCGTGCAACTGGTACGAACGAATCGTTTCACACATGAATATCGATCACAACAGTAATTATCATGAATGATATTATTTCGAGAACAAAACAATAGAACAGATCAACGTTAGATACCGCAAGACGAATTAGCAGAACGATATTTTGTATTGTGATGAATTTTCACATGTATCAGAAACAAAATACCGATAGCGCATGTGGGTAAATATTTGCACCATTTTTCGAACATCAACAGTTATATTTCCATTTGAAAATAACCAATATTTCCATCGCGCTCCGAAATTCAATTATAATAATCATCGCATAAATAAATCCAGCATCATTCACAAAGAAGCATCCGGTCGGAAGGCAAACGCAGAAGAAAATCATAATAAAAAGCTCGCATATCAGATCGCGCAGAAATCCGGGAATAACACACACACATACACTCTCGACAAATTGATTTTATATCGGAAACGTATTACGATTGATCAAAGTTAATACTTCGATAAAGGACTGTGGGGGAGCACATACGGATCCACACACACACACACACCCTCGCCTCGCAGCAGAGCCTCGGAAAAAAGTAATTCCTCCGCAGACATAAGTAAACCCGTTCGGAACGACCGGGATCTCGACTCGTACGGCCTCTCCCTTATATTGCATCCCCTATATTGCCCCGCATTCCGTCACGGGCGTAATCGAAACAGGGTGTGCCCAAAGACTCGTAAAACGAGACCCGACCGGGAATACGTCCGACCGAGAATGCTCCGAAATAGTAAAATAAAACATAAATAAATAATAAAATAAGCGCGAACCGATCATCTGTATCGTCGCGAATCGAGTTTTTTCGCCATTATATTGTTTTCGTTTTTGGTAGGAATACTAGAGCCGGCCTCGAGATAAACTCGAGGTAAAAAAAAACGATGATGATGATGGTAGGCGTAGTGGAGTCGTCACGTACGAGGAGAGGAATTGGAAGGCGTCTTCGTGGTCTGGGCGTTCACCTGAATCGTTTGGAAGTGTTGTGTGTACTTCCAGAGATCTGGCGTTAAGCGTGGACGAGATGAGTTCAACGATCATCGATGGAAAACAGCTGTGATAACAATCTGTTTTTCAAAACAGTGCCCGTTTCCCCGTTAATGGACTGTTTGGAAGGAAACTTTTTACCGGGCAATTATCGAAATCGGAAGCGACGTTTTTCCTTTTCGCCGCTGTTCTGTTGCAGGCGACCTCAGAATAAGTTTTCGTTGTGAAACTATCGACTTTATATACGGATTTCGTTGGATGTAGTTTTTTAATGTATGTAAAGTTGCAATGGAGCGAAACGCGGCATTCCCGGTTACGACGCGGAGTGCAAATTTTAGTTGAAAACTTTAAATAATGGTGCGAATTTCCCGAAAACGTATTCGTTCAAATGGATGCTACTCACGCAATAGCCAAGTTCAAGCTACGAATTATCGATCAAATAAACGGAGCTGCTCGTTTAGATATTTGGGAAGTTTTCAGCGCAAACACGTATAATACCTTCATTAGTAATTTCCTAGTAATTACACAGCGCATTTTCCAAAAATTAAAAACAATCATAATTAACCATTCACAAACACATTCGAGTATCAGGAATACCAATCGATTTTGTAAAAACAAAAAAAAGGATAAAAATTCAATAACTACATAGAAAAATTTGTTAGTTGGTACGTGGCCACAACAGAATACCACCTCGGGCTAGGAGCGAAGGAAATACTTTGAACATGAGATGAGAACTTGTCGATCTTCTGTGCCAGGGTCATCACATCGGCCGGCGAGCGCATTTTTTTTCCAACGACCCAAAAAAACCGCCAATCAAAATCGACCAGTCCGACAAACCTCTCGAACAATTTCGAAAACTTTTCCGCCCCGCGACGTTCGGGTGACCACAATTCCTCGAAACGAAAATTCCGATCGGAATCTCATCGGAACGTCTGGCTTTTAGGACGCGAAGGCAACCCTGCAGCATCAGGCTGGAGAGCCGGTCTCAAGGTTGCGCTCCGTGCGCCATTTTCGTCGTTCGAGCGCGGCCACTGTCGCCAACCGCCGCGGCTCGGATTCGAACCGTCCCGGTTTCGAAACGGTTTGCACAACTGCTTCCACGAAAACGAGCGACACACGCGCGGATCCCCGCGAAATTCGCTTCCGAAAACGCAGCGCGGTGAAAGCTTAATTGCGGTTTGCGCCATTGCGACGCTCTCGAATTCCTCGTCGTTCGAAATCGATGAAACGCGTTAGAAACGGAAATTCGACCGCCACTTTCGATACATATCGAAAAACGGCCGGGCCGTTTAGAAGGGGCGATTTATACCGGTTTTATGAACGTTAACGGTAAACCTCGAAACGGGAGTGAATGTACACGCGAGCGCACATCGCACGTGCTTTTCCGCGTTAATTAAAAATATTGGCAATGGACGTACATCTTGAGGATTAGAGTCTCGGCAAGTTGGCACTCACTGATCGCACTGAATTAAAACAACAACAAACGCGCGTCACCCCTTTTGTCAGGGGTGGGTCCAGAGGGTTTTTTTTCAGTTTTTGGGGGCGCTGGGGGCTCCTATGGGGTAGGGGGGCGGATTCCCGCCGCGGCGAAGGTCCGTTGCCGGCTGTTTTCGCGATTTTTCAATGGACGGTGCGAGCGCGCGCTGAAGACAACGCACCCGAACCACCGCGGCCAAACACACTGACGGCTCGGCCCGATGACGCCCGTACACGTTGCGCACAAATCACGACTGATCGTGGCCGTGTCGGCGATGGAGGTGGTATGTGTTGTTGGACGCGATTGTTTTCGATTGAATTTTTTATGTGGAATTGATTCGTTGACGATCAACAGGTGGGTCGAGGATGTATTTTTCATTGGGAAAATGTCTGATTGGATTTGTTCATGAATATCTGAACGTTTGATACGTATACTCTTGATTATTCGGGCTAATATTAGCCGGGGAGGGTGGACGCGGATAACCGAAAAACACGGATAATCCCAACTGACATTTTTTTTCTCGAAATTTTAACTTGAGACTTCAGAATTTCTAACTCGAACGTATAAGGAGAAATCAAATTTTTACAGAAAACATAAAGATTTGCTGTCAAAATCGGCTCGTGGCGCGTATTTCTTCGATGTTCGACTTTTTAAAGTACAACACATTATTACATCACGCCATTTGTTTCCTATGTCGCATCAATAATGTATTCTCATTCGAAAATACGACCATTTATTTAAATTAAAAAAATGTATTTGATATGTGTTATTCACGGATAACCGCAAAACCAAATGATCCGCAGCCAGATAATAGAGAGTATACTATATTTGTTATGCGAGAGTATATAAATATAAATTGTTTGAAAGTTAATTTGTTTAATTATCATTATCGCGAAAAGGTACAAACCAGACCTCCGACACTAGTTGAAGAAACTTTGTCTTGAAATGGATAACTAATAGGTTGATTATGATAATCGATTTGTCGAATGACATATATGATTGAAAATAGGGTGTAGTCATCGGATGAGGTTATGGACAACCTAATAACTAAATATTATTTAAAAATGGAATCGTAGTAACAAAATTTTGATTTAAATTCTGTAAATTATAGCGTCATAAAAAACTAAACATTCAATGGTTAATATTTCTCTCGTCGATAAGCATTAAGATAACGACACCGGTGGTTGAACATTTCTCAGAAAAACGTAGAAATTGAGGCTTTTAAAAACGATAATCTTTAAGAAAGGGTGCGATAGATGAGATGTAATAAACAGCCAATCTATTACACTCTTTCCAAAAGATAATCGTCCTTAAAACCTAAATTTTTACGTTTTTCTGAGAAGTGGTCAATTACTGGTACATAATAAACCACTCGTATACCTTACATGGCATTGAAAATTAACATTTAATTTTAAAAAACTATCAATCACATTAATAAATTACGATAATAAAAATTTCAAATTTATCCAACTGACATCGAATCAACACAAAAATAAATCACAAACACCCATCAACAAAACTACTCGGCAATCACCAAACCGAAACAACAATCAAACCCAAATCATACAAACCATTTAATCAACATCAAACACAATCCCCCAAAACAAACACCGCCCCGCCCCCCTCGCCGCCATCCAATTTCCCCTGATTTCCCGTGCTTTCATCCCGAAACTAAAAAGCACCTCGAATCGCAACGTGTATGGGCAGATTAGTGAGCCACGGCGACAGGTAGCGGAGGCACGAGCGCTGGCGACTATGGCCGACCGCGGTCGAAGTTGTGGCCACAGTTGAGACACGTCACTCGATTCATTCACTCGCTCGAATTGCTTTCATACAAACAAATCCATGGGGGAAATTCGAAATCGCGTCGTTGCCGGAAAACGCGAAAAGCCGGACGCCGAAAGGACGGCGTGCGTGAGTGTCGGATTTTCGTTGATGAGTTTTCAGATGAGCGATTTTTCCACGAATTTTCCGACCATAGTCTCTTGTTTAGTGATGATTGAAAATTGTATTTGAATTTTTTTCAGATGAGTGATTTTTTATTTGAATTTTTTTCAGATGAGTGATTTTTCCACGAATTTTCCGACCATAATCTCATGTTTGGTAATGATTGAAAATTGTATTTTAATTTTTTCAGATATGTGATTTTTTCATAAAATTATATTTTAATCGTCAAATACTTCTGCTGAAATGTGAATACATGAATTAATGTATTAAAGATAAAAAAATTGCTTACCTAGTCGCATGTCGCTTCTTCTTTTCACTCTCAGTTTTATCATACACGATTGAATGCACTGTGAAAATAAAATATTTATTTTAAAAGTAAAAATAACATATATAATATATTACGTATACGTACTTCGTGTATGTGCCTGATGACATCGGCCCTGGACATGTCCTCCAACTTGGTTTCGTTGACATCCAAGATTTCATCGGCCACTTCCAGGTTATCCTTTTCAGCTGGCGAGCCTTGAAATTCGCACGAAATAAATCAGTATTGAAAAACGAAACGGTCGATCCGACTAGATTCTAGTAAGATTGAAAATATTTTCAGTCGAAAGAAAACGAACGCGATATTTTTTTAACGGGAGCGATAACGTTCATAATAATCAAAAGCGCTCAGGTGTTCGATCGTATCGTAGCGACGAGTTTCAGAAACGTCTGAAAGTCTGCCCCGATTTCTCGTTTGATTTACGCTTTTAGAATGCAAATTACTTAATGTGGAGATTTAATGGGAAAACATTTGCTTCAGCTGTTGTGCACGTTCATCTTACGTCGGCAAACGCCAAAGTCTACGGCGTAGACCCTCTACGTAAGCTGTACCGCGACGCGCTTCATAATCATAAAATTCCGTTTACCGAACGCTTTACTATCCGTATTTTTATAAAGCCCTTCTATATAGTTAGGTTGTACTGATTTGCATTCGAGTTGAGCGATAAACGATACGGTCAACGGATGGAAATGGTAAATGGAAATCTTCGAGAGTTACTATCTTATCGTTTAGTTAAGTGATCCGCAACCTTACATTTTTCGCGACAGTGATATTCTTTTTAAATTTTCTCGTATTGAAACTACGTTATACTATATGTACATATTATTAAAAAAGTATATTTGGTTTTTTTTATCAATGCATCAACGTAGTCAAGTATAATTTTGTAGAAAAGGTGACTCCAGAGTTCTCGTTTAGGATTTCATAAAAAAATCATGGATTAAGGGTAATATAAACATAGCAATAAAAGCAAAGATCAGAGTCGTAGACGATGCACGGGGAGACGAGAAAAGCGCAAGCGGCAGCGTATAGATTTTGGCGAAAGGAGTGCACTCAGAAAAAACACGAATCAATTCAGTAAAAGGGTTAACAAAAACAGTGATCAGAATCGTAGACGATGCACCGGCATACGAGAAAAGCGCAAGCGACACCGTATAGATTCCTCCAAAGGGAGTGCACTTCGAAACGACAACCACCGTAGCTAGATCGATACTGACCATAGAGCTTGATCTTCTTCTCCTTGGTCTCGACGAGGATGATGACGTACCCCTTGAGCTCGACCACCTTCCCGGTCGTCTTGCACTGGACCGTGTTCATCTCGGAGGCGTACGCGCGCGCCTAGCCCAAATCGACGTCGGGGGCGGCGCGTTCGTTAAGGGGGCGCCTCCGGCAGCACCATGTCCCGTCGCTGGACTGCGTCATGGTCCACTAACGCGCCCCCGCCGCAGCCCCTTGCTTTCTGCGGGCCCTCGAGAAGCCCTCGCCGGCCCCGCCGCCCTCGGCGGGCGCTCCCGGGGGCGCGCCCACGCGTGCCATCCTATCGAAACGGGCGCGGCTGCTGCGGCTGCGGGATGCGGGGGCCGATGTCTCGCCGACACGGAGAGGGCTGCCGCTCACCGCGGCGAGGGCGACGTCGGGACGCCACCGAGCGGCCTGGCCCTCTACGGGGGCCCGCCTCTGGACGCGCGCGCCTCTCTCCAGACTCTCTCGCTCTGTCCCGTTCGCGTACGCGTGTGGGCTCGCCGATCAATAATGCTACGCCAGCATCCCTCAGCGGGGCTCCGAGTGCTACGCACCGGCTACGGCGCTGCCGTGCCGAACGACGGTTTCGCGCCAATTTCGAGGGGGCAAAAAAACGGGGGGCGAAGGTCCCACCGAGATTTGAACTCGGATCGCTGGATTCAAAGTCCAGAGTGCTAACCATTACACCATGGGACCGGCGTGCCGGCGACGGCTCGGTTGGCGTATATAGTTTAGGTTGTTTTGAATTGCGGTTTTTAAACTAGGGGATTCTTTGGGATTTGTTGAGTTTCGGGGATTTGCGTTTGAACGTTGGCGGTTATGCGAACGGGTAGATTTTGAATAGTTTTTGTTGGAAAATAAACAAACGGATGCGCTCTAGCGGCGACGTTTAAAAGTTTTACGAGTTGGAAACTCGGGTGATGTTTTCGTACTCGATATGATAATGAGCACAATAAAAAAAATTCTTGGCAGATTCCGTTTGTAGAAAATCAAATCGTTGTTTTTGTTTATCGAAAAATTAAAATTAAAATTAAATTAATAAATTTAAAAGATTTAGCGATTTTTAATTTTCGAAATCGAACGGTTTATTATAATATTATTATGTTATTGTATTGTATTAATATAATAATTGTGCAGAAAGAACGAATAAAAATAAAGACGATCACGATTAGATTAGAGAGTAATGGTAATAGTGTGCAAGAATTGGGACGCTCAGCCGAACGGGCCGCCCTCGCTCTCGAAGGTTGGCTGCCTGCGATCGATGCGTGTTGTCAGCGGCGCTCGCGCTGGCGGGGGCGGTCTCTTGCGGCTCGCCACCAGCGTTAAACGAGGAGCTGGAGAGGCGGAGAGGGATCGAGGGGCGCGCGGGGACGCACACGGCTAGCCCCCGCCGGCGCTCGGGTCCGCGTTGGGGGCGCACAAACGGGCGCGGATGCCGCCGCTGGCCGCGAGAGAGGCGCGGAGCTCGACGGCCGGCCCCTCCTCGCGTGAGCCCCACCGAGCGCTTCGGCGCCCCCCACTCGGGGACATGGAGCGGTCGCTGTGTCTCCGCACGGCCGTCTACGACTACTCGCCCCAGGGCGAGGACGAGCTGCCCCTGCAGCGGGGCGTCGTCGTCGAGGTGCTCTCCAAGGACCCCTGCGTCTCCGGGGACGAGGGCTGGTGGACCGGCAAGATCGGCGACCGGGTCGGCATCTTCCCCGCCAACTACGTCGCCGACGACGACCCCCTGGACGTGTCGTCGCACGACGTCGCCGGCGACTGCGACCCTCCCAGGCTCGACTTCGAGCAGCTGGAGCTGAAGGAGGTGATCGGCGTCGGAGGCTTCGGCAAGGTCTACCATGGATACTGGGGCGGGCGTGAAGTCGCAGTAAAAGCGGCCAGGCTCGACGCCGGGGAGGACACCAACGCCACCAAGAACAGCGTGCTGCAGGAGGCCAAGCGGTTCTGGCTCCTCAGCCACGACAACATCGTGCAGCTGATCGGCGTGTGCCTCGACGAGCCCAACCTGTGCCTCGTGATGGAGTTCGCGAGGGGCGGCTCCCTCAACAGGGTGCTCAACGGCCGCAAGGTGAAGCCGACCGTGCTCGTCGACTGGGCCGTCCAGGTCGCCCGGGGCATGTACTACCTCCATCACGACGCTCCCATCTCGCTGATACATCGCGATCTCAAGAGCTCCAACGGTAAACGTGGTTCTCTTCCTCCAAATCAGGCTTGTCCAAAATTTCAGTATTCTGAGACCACTTACAAATTTCAATTGTTGTAAATTCAAAACGTAACAAGTGTTAAAATTTTGATAAAGTTATTTATTTCCTTTATAAAACTATTTCGATGAGTACATTTCGGAATAAATACTGTTTGTTATGTTTGTTTTTGTGTGAAAAATGGGGGCCACTTTGGCACCGTAGTGACCCTTTGAACAAGCCTGCTCCAAATCGTCAATTATTTTCTTTTCAATTCATCGTCGGTTTCGTTTTCAGTGTTGCTCAGCGAAGAGATAGAAGACGAAGACTTGGAAGGGAAAACTTTGAAGATCACCGACTTCGGGCTTGCGAGGGAAGTGTACAAGACGACTCGCATGTCAACGGCGGGCACCTACGCCTGGATGCCTCCCGAGGTGAACTCGAAACCGTTTCCGTTTTAAACGTTCGTAGGTTCTCGGGCTTAATTTTTTTTCTCCATTTCCTTCAGGTCATCAAGGATTCGACGTTCTCGAAAGCGAGCGACGTCTGGTCTTACGGCGTTTTGCTTTGGGAGCTGTTGACGGGGGAGACGCCCTACCGGGGTCTGGACGCGCTCGCCGTCGCCTACGGGGTCGCCATGAACAAGCTGTCTTTGCCCATTCCGAAAACCTGTCCGACACACTGGCGCCAACTTATGGAAGGTTAATCTTGTCATTTTTAAAACTTCACAACGCTTCGTAATATCTCGTTCTCCCCAAACACCTAAACTGTTTTTCTAAATTTTAGAATGTTGGCAATGGACTCCACGCGACCGTCCCAATTTTGGAAAAATCCTCAACGATCTCGAAATTATAAGACAGTCCGAATTCACTAGAGGACCTCACGAATCTTTCCATATAATGCAAGACAAATGGCGTCTCGAGATCGAAGACGTTCTAAGAGATTTGAGAAGGAAAGAAATGGTGAGTGGAAAGTTTTCATTTTCTATGTTTGTTTTTGTTTTCTTTGATATGAAAAAAAAGCTATATTTCTCATTTGCATCGTAAGCCTTTTTCCAATAATTAATTTTATGGCCTATCTTCTCATTATCAAACCATACGTGGTGAAATCCTGTTTTTATGTGTCTGTAATTTACGTTTTCTCACAATTTCTGCAGTCTCGTTTGATTTTAGTATCTGTTACATTTAATAAAAACAAGGGTTTCACTGTAATTTATTTATTAAAAATATTGATAATTGTATAATATTTGCGCTTAATTATTTTTATATATTTGCTTAACATATTACCGAAAAATTAAACAAGTTTTATGTTTTCATTTCCATAAAATAATTTAATATTAATAAAATCCTTCGGGTAAGTATTGCATTTTTCTTTTAACATCCTCAATTACAATCGTGATGCTTTTTACGCAAAGTACGTCTACATTTTTATTGCAGACATGGATTTATTATTTACTCTCTTTTAATTTTTTGCAGATTGTCTTTTAATTGCATTATGCATTTTTAAAGAGCTTTATTTCAGTTGAATTTTTTTTATGTTTTATAATATAATAATAAATAATATAATTTACAGTTATACAGCTTTGATATGTCATAAATTTATGTTATCTTGCATATTCTTAGTGTTTTATTATTGGTCTTTAAATTGAATAGTCAGTTAGTTATTTTTTCGATTAAATTTACTGTATTTTCAATAAGACAGTCAAATAACTACATAATTTGTGTACTAATTGTAAGTAAATAATATTTACATCATCACTGTGGCCTTTTAAAAATTTATTTCACCCATTCTTACTTACTCATACGTATATTTAATTAAATGATAAATTTCATGCTGTCAGGCCTGTAAATCGTTTGAAGAGGTATGTTCATTAATTCATTTATATAAAATCTCATAATGTTATCACATATCTTTGAAATGACTACCATATTCAAAGATAACATTACTTCAGCCAAATTAAATGTTGTTTTGTGAATGACTGTCATTACATGGTATCCTTTTTGTATATACTTTTTTGCTTTGTTGTAACTCCCACCTTACCTGAAATAATAATTAACTAATTTATATTGTTTTGTGTATTTTTTCAAACAGGAGTTAAAATGTAGAGAGGAAGAACTTACTAGGGCACAATTGAAACAAAGACTCCATGAAAAGTCTTTACAATTACGTGAAAAACAACTTTATGAAAGAGAATGGGAATGTTTAATGAGAGAATTACAATTTCTTGTACCACCAACACCACCACCGCCTCATAAACGAAAAGGTATTTATATGTTTCTAAGTAACTAACTTGTTTAGGAATAAAATTTTCACTGCTGAAATTGTTTGATTTTGCAATATGTTGAACTTAATTTTAACGAGCAAGAAGGAACCAATTAAATTTGATCGTTTAAGTTATTATTTGTTATACCATAATCCAGAGATAATTTTCTTTTAGATTTATTTGATTAATGCATTATATTGTAATACAATTTTTATTCTTGTTTTCAGGAAAATTCCCGAAAAATCTTTTAAAACTGCAAAAAAAAGAACCTGGTTCAGCCATATCAAATCCTACAGATTTTAGGCATACAATGACTGTTCAACAGCGACCAGGGCCTCTAAGTGTTAGAAATACTCCTCCAGGATCACCTTGTATTATAAGGGCAATCACATGTTCGTCATCAGTTTAGCTAAAACACCTTTTTTCACAACATCGTAGTGTTAATAATAATTTGTTTTTTTTAGTGCCCGCCGACGGAGTGAAAGGGAAGACTTGGGGTCCGTCTACTGTGCACCAACGTGAACGCGGTCATCTTCCCTTACATCGGCCCGTATTTCAACCTATGCTTAGTAAAAGTGCACCTAGTTTGCCACCGTTTGCTCCTGCGCTTCAGCCTCGTGATCTAGGTAACCCTGCACCGATACCCATGAATCTTCAAACATACCAGTTAGAAAATCACCAAAATTATAAACAGGATCCTATTCCTCAATCGAGCAATTATTTTAACAAGTCTCGCTATCCTAAATATTATGATGATTCCGTGATCAGTTCAGAAAAACATTTAACTAACAAAAATTCTTACCACTATGCTAATATAAAGTATCGTAATTTATCTGATGGTTCAGTTCACAGTGCTAGTGTGTCTGATCTTAGTGATCATCATTATGATGCAGTATTTTTTAATCACAGTAAAATATGAAAACAAGCTAAATCATAGTTTTAGAATTTTGACTTACACATAAATAAGGTTTATTCTTATAAATTTAATTAATAATTAATACACCTGGCTGTGTATACACATTCGTATTATTGCTCGTTTGCGTTGTTAAGGGTTTTTTTTTCATTATTATTCCATAGACGTTTTTGTGTATTTATAACACGATGAAAATTAAAATATTTTCATACGAGATTTTCCTTTTTGTCTACCCTTTTTAGTAAAAACTGTTTTGTCCTCTGCAAGTTTTTTTCTTTTTCATGTATTATTTTATCTCACGTTTCCCAAACTATAGATCGTAAATAGTCTTAATTGTATAAAAGTAAATTGAATACATGATAATAGTAGAATTGTAAAATACTTTTCCCATATTTTAATTTGTTAGGTTGTCAATTTATTACTGATAAGTTGGCTGAATTAAGCAAGTAGAGAGTTTGGGAAACAATACGTCTTTCGTATAATTTTCATTAGATTTTGTGACACCTTTGTACCAACTAGTAATTGTTTATTTTATTTGAATATGCTTGCTACATTAGGATTATCTGAAGAAAATCTCCAATGTGTATGTAAGTATCATAAAAAAGTATATTGAAATAAATTTTATATTTTGACTTCTTACGATATTTTATATACATACATGTTTAATTTGAACATTTGTTATATGATTTTTTTTGTATTTTTATTAGTTCTGATTGTATATAAATATTTGTAGACTGGTTTTAGTGTAGTTATTACACTTGTATAATTTTTTATTTAATGAAAGGTATGTCTAAGCTATATCGCGGAAATTTCAATTTCAGTCAGGTTTTAAAATAATCCTGAGGTTTTCTTCTTTTAATCGAAGTACTCAATTTATATACGTTATAAATATATTGATTTCTTATTACATATTTCATAGAATCTATAAAATATAACACTTTATGACATATAAGTTTAGACTTGCCTATTTTACACTAAATAGCCATAGTTTTTTTTTTGCATGGGTTTGCATTTGTCTCTTGTGGTATGTGTGTATGTGTGCGTGTACTATTTATTAGAGTGACGCAAATATCAAGTTTATTTTTTAATTATTCACTCTTCTTGAAAGGAAAATGAACAATTTAACTTTCATTTCAATGGTGATAAATGAATTGAATGATTCGATATTCACTTAAACTAGAACATGACTTTGAAACGCAATATAGTAAGTGAACATTGTGAAATTTGTTTGGATGGATTGATTATTTGTAATTTATATATTCAGATTTAGATGCATTTATTTTTACCGCTATAATCTTACACTTTAAACTAGTTAAGATTTTTGCATTATATGCATTTCGTATTTTTTTTCATTGTAGTTTAAATCATATACTTTTGTTTTATTAATACGTATTTTTTTTGATGATTTGGTAATGATGTTAAAGTTAAAACACTGTACATTGAATGTCACATCACTCGATAATTTAGTTATTCAGATGTTTTAAAAAATAAGGGAAGATATAATTCGATACTGCCATGATTGTGATATATACTCGAAAATTATCTATCTATTATGCATTTATATTTTTGATTCAATATACACTGTTTTATTTTTTTAAGCTTACACAAATTCAAATTGTATTCTTTTATTGTAGAACATCGATGGAGATTTTTTTCCTATATATCACTTTCTGTTTATACATTTGATCGTATTGACTTCTTTCTCATATAAAGTTTATGATCAGTGATGATCATATAATTATCTTCATCTTTGTTCTAAAATATTGAAAAAGTTCAGATTTTTATAGTATTATAATTTTAACATGTGTATATTTTTATGTTATTTTATTGAATTCACTGGGTGAAAAGAAAAATTTGATTATCATCAGTAACTTGATTGGTCATAAAATCGAGAGCAACTTGTATTTCTTGGTTACTCTAAATCAACGGTGCACAACCTTTTTCAGCGAAAGGGCCATCTCAACCGTCTCCGAGTGAATGAGGGCCGCACCCCCTCCACAGAGCCGAGTCGCCTTTATGAGCGAATACAAAAACTAACTCAAAAAAATATTTGCGATGGTCAATGTGCCGCGCGCGTCCGATTAGTCATGCGGCCCTAGGGCCGCGCGGGGGTTGTGCATCATTGCTCTAAATATATCAAAATAGTATTAAACTCTTGATTTTTTACAATCACGTTACTGTTATTTAAAATGACTTAATATAGTATTTTCTATTCTTTTCTTCACATATTTACAAATAAATATTGGTGGTGGTATTCTAAAAGCTTCTTAGTTACAAAATTTATATTAACTAGTTTATAATCAAAGCTGTATCTTAAAGAATTTTATAAGCATTCTAATTCTAACATGCCCATGTTATAGTTATGTACTGGATTCCATCAAATAATCAATTTTTATTTCAAAATATTTATGATCGACGATTTATTAGTTGGATTTTTTTTTTAACACAACTCGGTTTTTATTTGTAAATAGAAGCAAGAATGTTTAGTCTTTTTATAATGATTATTCGTAAATTCAACATCGATATGAAAAATCTGAAATTTTGTATACAGTTATCAGTTAAAAATTAATGATTGGTGGACAGTCAATAATTATTTAATTTCATAGAACAAAATATTTTCAATGTGTATTTGAAAAATTTATTTCTTTGGTTATTGGTAAAAATGTATCATTTTAATTTACTTATATGGTGTTATAAAAAGTTGTTGTTTTTATGATTTTTTAATATGCCATTTAGCTAATTAATTATTTAATAAATTATACTTTTCCAATGATTTTGTTTTTAATTTTTATCTGCATGATTTTTCAATACCTGAAAGTTGACTGTATTAATTTTAATTGCATCTTTTTTATAGGTTGAATGTAATCAACATTTTTATTTAGTAACACGCATTTAAAAATTTATATTGTATTTTTCTTTTTTGACATATACAGGAATGTCATGAAGCATCAGTTTGTGTGATAACTTATTTTACTTGTTTCATTTTTATTAAAACTTCTTTTCATTGTGTATTTCATGTTGTGATTTTTGTTATCAATAACTGATGCTAGCATTTTTTTCACAAAAATTTCCACTAACACTTGCTTTGCTTTTTGGTTGTGGTTTGAAATACTGAAAATATTAGTTGATTAACTAGGCAGCCTTTGGAGTATTTTTGTTTTCATAAGTAAATTTTACATTCTTTGATCTTTTCTAAACAGGAAATTCAATATTTTAATTAATACTTTATGTTTTGTGTATGTTCTTATAGATTATAGTGGTGAAGAGTGGACTGGTGATTACCTCGGAGGTGTTATGAGACAGAGCGTCCCAATGCCTACTTTATATAATACTGAAGGTAAACTTAATTACTTTAAAATTAAAAATAATGTGTGTGTGTGTGTGGTTACTTATTTTGTGTTTTTAGGTGCCAGACTGAAAAAACCTAGTATTATAGAATTAGTTTTATATAATATGGCATCTTTATTAGGAGGAATTGCTGCAGGTTATGATTTACGGATGTCTAATGTTAGTCCTTTGCATCCGCGACTTCAACCATACAGGTTATTGCCGACTTGATTTTTTTTTATTTTTGTTTTATTTCCTACTAAAATTAAAATAATACATTTTATCTTTAGCTCTGATTCACAATGTGAACATTACGTAGAAGGTTCCGATAATGCAATTCGTATTGTCTCTGGATATGAATTTAATACAAGTAGTGGATATGCCCATAATACATATCATGGGCCAGCAAAACATTATCGACCATTACTAAACACAATTACCTCAAGTCAGGTATTATATTTATTTGATTTTAAATTAAGAATGAGGCATTTTCTCCATATTTTCAATCTTCACTTATTTTATTTATTTTGAATTTTCAGGCAGATGAACAAAAGCCTTTAAGATTCACAGACTCGCCACAACATTATTCTAATTTATCGACATTGCCGCCTAATATTGCTTCAACTTCAAGTGGCTTCGTTGGACAAACATTGTCCAACACTAGCGGGCTAGGATCAAATTATACAAACACTAGTGGTTTGAGTTCCAATATTAGTACAGGAAGTGGTATAGATACCACTGTTAGTTCTGCTCATGGCACACAGCCTCCGACACCTAGTCCTAGACGAAAATCCAGCAGCACGTCCAACGAAGGTGATCTGTATAGCAATTACAGAGAAAATTTCAGAGCGTCAACTATTTATGTAGCCGGCGATTATCATGGACACAATCAACCTGAATATTCTGAATCTAATGGATCACAATACACAGAACATTTGGTTGCAAGAGATGATTTTCATAGAAATGACCAATTGGCTTACAATTTTGATAGAAATAATGATTATGTTTCTAAGCATAGAAGTTCTGAAAATAACTGTTTAGTCTATAATGATTATAGTCAAAATGTTCATCATCCTTTTGAAACGTATCCTGCAGATTATAATGCGGAACATCCTCATGCCTATGATAATCCAAGTATTTCTCATAATAATCGTACACCTGTACGTTTACCATATAATACTCATAGAAGAACGAATTCCAATATATCAGTTGGTTCAGGTAGTAATAATTTGAATCAAGGGTATCGATTAGAGACTGAAGAATCTGCACCTGGAGGATATCCAGGACAGTATTATCGTAGTCAAAGTACTGGAAAATATACTTCTTCTCCCAAAACTATAGATAATAGAGATAGAGAATACGATACTACTCCAAGTAAACAATGCAACAGTGAATTTTCATGGAAAACTACTGAATACACTCCTTCTAGAGATTTTTATCCTCGACAGAATTCTCAAGAAAACACAGTTCAAGAAAGACCCGGTAGTTTGGGTCTCGAATTAGGTACAACTACAAAATTACGCTCAAGCCTCAAAAAGTATAATTCTCAAAAGAAAAGTGGTAGTGGCTCAGGGGGTGGTACGCCTACAAATCCTACACCACCTGACAGTTTAACGAGTGAAGATAGTTCATACGTATCGGCAAAAGATTCTAGCGGGTCAGGATCTAGAGTTCGGTTTAGCCCGGAGACGTTAGTAGATCATGGAGGAGTGGCACCACAGCATTCACAAGAACGACGACCGTCACGTCATTCGTAGCGATGACTAAACGCTTTTCAACATTATCTTGTTTAGTTTAATTTTTTTTTCAAAATACTGTATGCATCATTTACCTACATAATATCATTGTATGTAACGTATCATAAACTCCCATTCATATCATTTTCATAAGTGATTTTTTTTATTTTCTCATGCTTTTTTACATTTTATGATAGATCTTTATTTATAGTACAATTGATCAGTTTTTACTCTATGTACTATACAGGTTTTATAATCATTTTCTGTGTTCGATAATTTTAAGTTTTCATTCACAGATTGGGAGTTGATTACTTTTTTTATATTTTTGACAATTTATATAATTTTAATTGGAGATTTAATTAATGTATATTTATTTTAACATTTATATAACTGAACGATTCTGAAAATATTGATATTTTGTTAAAATCTCAGTTGTCGTGTGTATGAAATATGTGATTGTGTTGTATGTACTCTAAATTGCTATGACTTGTAAATATGATATTAAATATTTAATACAAAAAATATTATTACGCTACCAATCAAAATAAAAAATTGCTTGGCTAGCTAAAATATTTAATCGAAAAAGTTTATTATACATGACGGCATTCGAGTATCTAGTGCATGGATCAAATAAACTAGATGTTTTTGTGCACGCATTGTATCTAGATATTTGAGTATTACTGTGTATTCTGATCTTAATAGTGCAATTGCCTTTCATCATAAATATTTTTGTAATTTTCTTAAATTATGCATGTAGGATTGATTATGTATTCTAATATTCTATGAATTTCTTAATTTATTAAATGAAATATTTCAAATATATATAAAAATACAGGCGGTTCATGAAGACGAAGCATATGAATATCATATAAATTTTATATTATTTGCTCAAACATGAATTTTGCATGTTTCGTTTTATTTTTTATTTATTTGCAAAACGCTATAAGTATTACTTTTTCATGATTCTTAATTTATTGCATCTTTCAAAATCGAAATTAGTGTGAACTAAACGGCTGCTTACTTAAAGAACTAAAATGGAAAATTGTGAATTTGATAATTTTTTATTTTGTCTCATCGTAGTTATGCTAAAATGCAGTTTCATAAATGCTGATTTTTTGTGCATGGAAACTAGTTTGCATTTACTGCTTGTCTTAACAATCTAGGTGTATGGGTTATTTATATATAAAAGTTATTTGCATACAAGCTAATAAACGCTGTATATGTATCTTAATTTTTAAGTTATATTTATCAACGATATTTGTATTACTAACATAGTATTTATTACATCATATAGTTTTAAGGAAAAAACTAATAATAAAAAAATGTACTCATGATTTGTGTGACAGACATGTGTAAATGCAGTATGTTTGATATTTTAATTATTTTTCTATATGTAAAAAATGTTCAAAGTATATTAAATTTATTATCAGTTAAACATATTAGTTGATAATAGATTTCATTGTGTATTAATTTATATTTTATTATAACAAGTTTTAATGGACTTAATCAATGTGAAATTACATTCCATTGTGCCTCGAGATTAAACTCTCTATATATACAGTATTTCAATAATCTATTGTAAATATTTTAAATGCCATGGATTTTGTTTAGCAGTAGTTTAAATTAATTCATTGTTTCATATTTTCTTTTTAAACTTTCATGTTTGTTTTGAGATTTTAAACAATGACTACATGCAAATTGGAAGGATCTTTTCTTAAATGTAAGACGTTTATTATCAAAAAGACCTAGGGTTCTGCGGAACACCAATTGATAAAAAATATATAAATTTTAAGCGTATATTACGGTATAAACCATAATATACATATACATATATTCGAGTGGTATGATAATCATGCTCTCAGACCTCAAAGAACTGAAAATTAGAACTGCTTTTTTGTTTTATTGTCCATGTTGATATTCTTCATATGTGAATGCCACCATAGATACTCAATATTATTTTTTCATCGTAACAAAATTCTTCCGGTGCATTTCTTCTGTTGGTCGTCAATGTAATTATCGTGCAGATGTAACAAGATTTCAACATCTAAATTCTCTTGATAAGAAATGGTACAATATCTGTATTTTTGCTAAATATGACTGACATATTACTGTGATTTAAGTGTGATCGATCAGTGGTGGCAAAACTCATTATTATAGCCCGTGTAATTACGTTTCATGCTGACATATCATCGTGCGATATACAACAAAGTAAATGTGATATTTTCCTCTGATACTGTTAAATTTTAATATTTTCTTATTTAATTCTAAAATTTTAGATATTTTATTAGATTCTTTTTCAATATGGCAATTTGTATTTACTTCTATATATATTTTTTGTAATTATTATATGTTTTACGTAATGTGTCCATCAATTTTTTTTTTTATGTTTTCTTTCACATTCACATTGTTGTATATCGAACAATATGAAATATCAAAAATATCAATAAGTTAAATTTGAAATGAGGTAAAATAAAATTTGGTGGACTTGATTTTTATTTGCATATAAATAGATTTTTTTTCTCATTTCATGTTCAATTTTAAAAGCTCTCAACAGTGGCCTTACTTTCTTAAAAGTAATTGTCAATTGACGATATCTTCAAAGCAATAAAAGAGTTAAATATTTAAACGACAAATAGAATGTATGCTTTTTTTACATGTAATATTTTGTGATTTCCAAAATCGAGGGATGAATTAATTTTTGACGAAATGAAATATTAGTAGATGTATATTTATTTACATCCTTTGTTTTTCAAGTTTCAGTCAAATAAGCCCTTTACCTCATTTTTTTTTGTTTTAACCTTTCAGATTTTACATTTACGATTTTTTTTATTGTTTATTTATATATTGAATATGATTGTTTATTCAATTAACAGTCTCTTACCTTATGAAGGTAAATAGATTTGATTTGTGAAACATTCTAATGTTATATCTAGTCGAGAACGAAAACATTTTTGTACATTTATAAAGTATTAGAGAATATTTTTTTTTTTTAAATCGACATTCCATTTTGTGTTTGACTAAGTCTCAAAACCACACATTAGGTTGTGCATTTAAATTTTTTTTATAATAATTTTACTGTATATATATTTTCTAATTATATTATTTCACGATCAAAGGAAACACACATTCTCAAAGGAACATAAAACCTGTACATTTTAAACATATTTAAAAAGAAATAAACGGAAGTTTAAATAACTATATGTTTTTTATTGTTGGGACTGAATCGTTCAAACACTATATTTACATTATGTGTAACAATATAAAAGTGATTTTTTTCGTCAACGAAAGAATATACCCGAAGGAAAATTAAAACAACCAATCCAGGCAAAATATTAGTTTTATTACGCATAATTCTAACATTAGAATCTATACATAAATAGTTTTTTAGTTATAAAAGTTTGAATACTCGTAGTCAATATAGATATATAAATGAATAAGTTTATAATTATAATTGGACTCCTTTTCTGGTTTTTACAAAATCATTTAAAAAAAATCGAGTCAAGACGACTCGCTATCAAATAAATAGAACGTACAGAGTACGAACAAATCGTAAACTAACTAAATTCGATATTTTAAACGAGTCAAAAATTTTCGAGATCAATCTTGCGAAAGATATTCGTCCCTATAAAAAAATACAGATCCATTATCGTACGTATAAATATGAGACCGACGACGCGTCGGACGCGAGACTTAGAAAAATATCAATCTGGGAATACAAAATACGAATATACTTATAGAACGGACTTAAAATACGGGAAGTTACTTCTTCTTGTGGGTCTTGAAGCTGACGGAGAGCACCTGGCCGTTGAGCGCGTACCCGTCCAGCGCGCGGATGGCCCTCGCGGCCTCCTCGTGGTCTCGCATGTTCACGAACGCGAATCCCCTATTCTTCTTGGTCTCGGCGTCCTTGATCACTTTGATCGAGTCGATGGCGCCATACGGGCCGAACAGCTGCCACAGAGCCAGCTCGTCGGTGTCGTCCCCTATATTGTAAACGTACACCGTGGTGCGGGGTGGTTCTCCGGCCGCGGGCATGGCTAAAAGCGGCATGGGATGGACCATGGCCATGGGGTTGAACCGCTGCGATCCTTTTCCTTGCACCGGGGTCCGCAGAGCGAATTTGACAGTTAAAGGTTGAGATCCGGGAGTCATCGGGACTCCGTTTAAGCCGGCTATGGCGTCTTCGGCTTGACGACGGGTTTCAAAGCGAACAAAAGCAACTCCGTGGGCCGCTCTGCTGCTGGTGATGTTTCCGAAGGGTCTGAACAAAGCGTTGACGGTTTCCAGGCAAGTGTCTGGGGGGAGTCCGCTCACGTACAGGTTGCAGCCGCTAGTTCCGTTCTGCAGTTGGTCTGGTTTGACGTGGGCGAAGGCGACCCTCAGAGCCTTGCCGTGGAGGTTGAGGCCGTCGAAGGTGGCCCTGGCGCGTTCGGCCTCCTCGGGGCCGGAGTACTCCACGAAGCCGTATCCTCGGTCGCCCACCAGCCGGCAGCTGTGGATGCGGCCCGCGCTGCTGAAAAGAGCCTGCATGCCTTCGAGCGACAGCTGCTCGGGAATGTAGTTGACCATCAGCTTGGTCTGCGAGATCATCGGCTGCACTATCGGCTGCGACATGACCTTCGAGCCCCGCGCGCTGAAAATGTATTAACTCGCGAATTGGGGGACAACGCGGACGCCGGTGCCGGTTGGCGACGGCGTCCGTACCCGGATCGGAAACGTCAAAGTGAAACGAGCGAAGCTTCGGCTTAACCGATATATTGTTGTCCTAGATCGGAGTTTGTATTACAATTAGATACGCGTTCAAATATGAAGATTGATTTTGTTCGACGCGTTGCATCAATCAGGAATTCGAACTGTATTTTTTATCGTTCCGAACGGTTCGACGAAAAAATGTATTTGGGTTCGGGTTCTGGTTTTCGGTTCAGCTCCGAGCTATCAGAAAAAAACCTGCTCACTCACAAAAACCGACTTTTTCAAAAATTCTAAAAGTAAGTAAGTAAGTGGACTCATTGTCAGTGCCGTAGCAAGCCATTGGGAATTGGGCAAGCACCAAAGGCGCATGACTTTTGGGGCGCCAAAGTCGCCCTCCGTTATTTTTCAAGCTTTTTTTTTTTAAGTTATTACTTTTAAACAACTTAGATGTTTTCCATGGGAAAAAAAATTTGGGGTCGGTCCGAATAATTTTGAGAAGTGTCGAATATCGAAAAAAATATTTCCGAAAGTTAGCGTGAAATAATTTCGCGTGAAGTTAACTTCACGCGAATTTATTCGTCAAACAACGATAGGTTGGGTTAGGCTTGGTAACAAATCAGCAAAGATATTTCCGAATGTTGGGTTAAATTCACTCGAATTTATTCGTCAAACAACGATGGGTTGGGTTAGGCTTGGTGAGAAATTCGCGAAAATATTTCCGAAAATTGGGCTAGCTTTTTTTAAGGAAAATTTTTTTTGGGGTTCGAACACGTTCGAATAATGACGAATAATTTGTCATTTGAAAATTATGAAATAAAAAAATTATTTTTGACCAGCTTCCCCATGGAAATTTTTTTTTTCCAGCTCCCCTTTGGAATAAAAGTGGCGCCAAAAACATCCAAGCGTACATTTTCGTGAATTTCAAATTAAAGTGGAAAACGTGAAAAAATGAAACTGAAAGAACCAAACATTTTTTCATGTTAAAAGAATTTCATATTAGACGTTATAATATATACATACGAACATAGTGTTTTGTGAATGCGTTCGCTGTGAAATTGACCCAACCTATTGAATGAGTTTAATTTCTTTCAATTTTAACCTAATTCAACTCCATCTTCCGTTCAATATTCAATGATCAGAGCTATAAAATGAACTCGACTGTTTATCTAAACGATTTTATCGAAATTATGATAATGATACTATAATGGAAATCTCTAATGAGAAATTATTTTAACATTTTTTTCCGGTCGATTGTCAATTCCAGTTTTCGTTCCGGCAAAAATTTTGGTTTTTTGCAGTTGTCGTTTACGATTCAGTTGCAGTTTAATGCCTTGATAAATATACACTTTTATGCATAATAACGCCTATAATATTTGATTTAATTATAATTATTACTGATGATGTGCAAAAAAAAAACAAGGTGGGATAAAAACTGGCTAAGACCAGCGGCTAGAGTTGGGAGGTTAGGGTATTCTCAATTTGACGTTTTTTCATCGCTATGTTTTTAACGCTACAGCTCCTTAAAAAAACGAAAAGCAAGTGCGTAACATGAAATATTCTGTCTTTTTTTGTATTTTTTAGATTTATTTATGTATGGTTTCTATTTTAGAAGCATTATGGTGTTGATGGAGAGTGTTGTCAGCGGTCATCATTATATAGCTATAAGGGAGAGACTAGCTGAAAAATTGGAATTAATCAGATACGATCCGCACGGTTAGTATATTTAAAGTAGTATTTTCAATATCATAAGTTAGTATTTCAATAAGATCCCCTTCGATCAGTATTCCCTGCCGATTTTACGTTTCAATTTTAAGTCGATATTTTTTCACTATTAAAATAGTAAGTAAATAATGATTGTTTTCGATAAATTATTTTTTCCCGGGGATTCCTATATCCCCCGGAAGCAGTTCTTCGTAATGTAAATTGGTTAAATGTAAATATGGATTCCGTAATTTTTCCTAGTATCACCGATATCCAGGTAAGTGGCTCAGGAAGCTGATATAGAATGGAGTACATGTAACGGGGGTGGGGGGGGTTTTCCTTTGATTAAAATAATCTGATTTGTATGTAGTTTTCGTTGTTATCAGCGTCCTGAGAAGTAAATTTAACTTTTCTATTTCAGTAAGATGTCTATCTGTTTATAAAGAGAGGAAAAAACTGAGAAGCATGTAATACATGAAAGAAGTATTACGAGAAGTCGAATATTTTGTGTTAATCTCTTTATAGTTTTTTTTTAATATGAAATAAATTGATAGTATAATATAAATTCATGTTTTGATTTTCCATTTTAATTAGTTAACCCTTTTTTCAAGCACATATTTATATTTTTAAATTGTTGAATTTTTTTTTCTGTTGGTAAAGTTCTCTTTCAGTCTCAACTGGCATTTTCAGCTTAATCGTTTTATAATTTAAAAAGTTATGAACGTGTACAGTAAGTGTACGTTGAATATGAAATCAATTATGAAGTGAAATGAAAAAGATATTTTCTTCTATATAGTTCTTTAATAATTATATAATTTGTTGCGAGATCATCTGTATGCATGTTTGTATATATTTCATATGAGTTGAGTGTGTATACAGGATGAGAATTAAAATCATATTTTCCTATTATAATAAATATTATTTTTCATTATATGTATATAATTATATTATATATATAATAATTCCTAACTAAT
Organism: Hydropsyche tenuis; assembly: GCA_009617725.1. Classification (NCBI taxonomy): domain Eukaryota; kingdom Metazoa; phylum Arthropoda; class Insecta; order Trichoptera; family Hydropsychidae; genus Hydropsyche; species Hydropsyche tenuis. Next base: position 4,205,461 of record VTON01000001.1, on the reverse strand, counting down.
TACAATATTATTTTTCCTAATAAATACAAGTGTACACCTATCTCACTTTAATGAATTCAATTCTTCATATGAAGGCATCAAAGAACATTTTAAAAATGTTCTCGATAATAAATAGTGCAACTACAAAGGAATTTTATAAATTCAATACAAAATTTATCTTGCACATTCAAAAAGTAAAACGATAAGGAATAGAACATTCAAAATGAACAATATAAAAATTAGCTTAATATCTAGTATACAATTAATTTTGTCATTCTAACACAACATAAAGAAATACGTACATGTATATTTCAATAAAGAGGAAAATAGTGCGATGACTCTTATTTTTATTTAAAAAATTTATTTGCTGTAAATCGAAAAACCTTCAGCTAAACTATTATATAGTTAATTAATCCGTTTTCAATAATGTGAAAATTCGGAGAGTTTTCACAAAGTATCTTACAATAACATTTTAAAATGACTAGATTTACATATCAGTGTAGCGTTGTAGCGTCCGTAATACAGTGATAAAATTTTACACTCATAGACATTAAACATGTAAGTATACCATATATATAACTGAAAGGTTTTTTTATTATGCAATTATCTTGCTTGTTAGTATTTTTCAAATATTCAAATTTATTAACTATCAATCTCATACAATAACACTAAATATTGATCCCATTAAAACTTATAGAAAGTAATGAAACATTTTAAATAGTAAAATTTTGATTTTATGAATGTCGTCGACGAGAAACAGATTTCTAAAATACTTATTTATAACAATTAGAGGCCCTTTACTTTTATATCTGGTTTAACAGCAAGTATTCAAAATTAATAAAGGCAAAACGGTGTAGTTGACAAATATAAGAGCATTATTATTAAAATGGCACAATAAATAAATATGAGAAGTTTACGGACACAAAAATGTTCATCGTATAAAATACTTTTTTTATCTAGAGTTTAAATTTTCAGTTTGAAAAACTATAGAGGAATATGAAAATATATATCATTAGGTTAAAATTGGTAAATTTTGGCACAATTCAGCCTGACAAAGTCAAATGTTCTTAATCACAACATAAAAAATATATAACAAATTCAATAAATTAAATTAACTTATTGTGTCTATGTCAGATATTAATCTTCATGACGGTTTGTATAATTTTTTGTAAATGTATTTTTATATTTCTGGTTTTTTTCTTTTTGAAGACTTATAATAAACACATCAATTAAATATATAACAAAAATTGGAGATTCTCAATACTACACACAAGTATGAAAGTGAAATTAAATGTTATTCTAACATACATTCTTTTATATAGACTTATGTTCAACCAATTAATAAAATATATATTTATTCGGAAACATTGATTTGTATTAAAATGTTTTATTTTTGGTTGAGATAAATTTATCAATTGTTAATTGTATAAAACAACTGTATTTAAATTTTAATAAGTCAAGTGGAAGTTCAAATGTAAAGATTTGTATTATAATTCTTAGGCATAAAATTCAGTTTTGGAACTCATATCGTAGTCAGCTTCTTCTATTTTGTACATTTCAATAAGCTGAAAAAAAATTCAAACCAATGGTAGTTATTATACTTATATTCAACCAAAGCACATAATTATTTTATTGTTCTTACATTATCAACCTCCTTTGCTAATTCTTCTAATTGCTTTTCATGTGTAACTTTCAATTTTTCCTTTTCTCTTCCTTGTTTGATAGTAGCGGTCTGAAAATATTTAAAAACCATGAATTTAAAAAATCGGTTATAAAAAGTGAAGATTTAATTAAAAAAAAAAAAAAACGAACTTTTCTTTCATCCATGAATTTTTTAGTTATGTTCTGTTTCTTTTCTTTAAGTCTTCGATCTTTTTCTCCCTTAGTTTTCAAAGTTTTATCGTTTGCAACTTCTTTACTTGTTTCTACAGAGATCTTAGCTTGACGGGCATTCATTTCTTTGATATCCCTAAAAGTAAAAAGATATTTTAAATAAATTAGCAAAATACAAAATAACTAAGGAACATTAAAATTAATTTCAATGTTCCCAAAGATGACTCATTGTTAGCTATCAATTTATGTTTCTACCTTTCATGTTTAGCTTCCAACTGTTTCATTTGTGATTGTTGTGCAGCTTCCATAAGTTTGATTAATAGTTCTCTTTGTTCTTGTAATCTTTGCCTTGCGCCCGCCCAGTGTTCCCTCCTCTGTCTTTCTGCAAGTTCACTCCACTGTGCCGTTTGTTCGGTTACCAATTTTTTGACTGCAGGATCTGATGTTAACTCTGCTTTGCTGCGATAAAAATGTATAAAATAAATTTTAAAATTCAAATAAAATTAACCTGATGTGAATGCAACTTACTTTTTCCCTTTTATAAGTTTTTCAATGGCTGCACATTGTGCTTTTTGAATTGCCATTTTTTCTTTAGCATGCCTTTTTCGCAACATGTCTAATTCCTTTTGCTGTTTCCTGCCAGTTTTTTGGAATCCTTTTTCTTGTCTTAGTGATTCAACAGTGATTGGTTCAAAAACTAATGGAGGTTCTAAAAATGAAAATATTTTAGAAACTTGAAAACAGTATCAGAAAAATAAAAATATTCACATACCTTCCACTTTTTCTTCAACTTTTACTTTCTTTTGTTCACCAGAAGGCTGTCCAACTCCACCTGCCTCTTCGATACCCATTGATTTCATATTATCTGAACGTTCCTTGGCAGCTCCCATAAAAGCTCGAGGATCAGAAAGAGCTGCCATAAAATCTAAAACAAAATAGTTTCTCGATAAATATTCAATTACACAACCACGAAAAAATAATCATAACATAGTGAAATTTATTTATAAGATATACAAAGACATACCTTCAAAACCATCAGGAACATAAATTTTCAATTCAATATTACAGAATAACATAGGTAAAGACATTGGGAAATTTGCTTCAGTTCTAAGCGATATATGTCTGTAACCGGCTTGGAGACCGTCTAACGGTAATATACGTTGACCTAACAGTTTACCGTTTTCATCATATACTCCGAATCTTAAGACAGCAAGATCAGGTAACACAACCTAAAAGTTTTCATAAATTTATGGAGAGATAAATCCACAGTTGATTACAAATATGCCTACGTATTTATTTTGTTTTACCTTGCGAAACAGAAAAGGTTCTTCATTGTAAACTGGATTTAGCCCGTTAGCAGGAACCATTCTTGTTCTAAATTCTCTCCTGATTGTATCAGTAGGTAAACCGTACATATCTACTTCAACATATGTTCCTACTTTTTTATCTGACAAAAATTGTCCAGCAATAACCTTGAATAATATTTATAATTTTAAATTATGTAAAAAAAGAAAATATTGTGCAATTCTATTGCGAAATATTATAAGTAGATTTACCTGTACTGCACACTGTGCAGCTATTACACCATCTACTGGAGCATCAGCAAATGGATCGAAATTTCTATCAGCACGCCTCATGAAATCTGGTTTTAGCAGGTATCCACAGTTTCCATTATATTCGAATTTACCTTGATTCAATTGCATTGGTAAATCAGAGGTTTGGAAGTTCAAGGAAACCATTTGACATCCAGCGTTCCAAAATACCTAATAATTTAATCATGAAAATATTTAATACGTTCAAAATATTTTGATGATTTACATATTAATAAATAGAGCATACTTGTGGCATGTAATTGGAAGAATCAGCTCTAGTTCCTTTGGGATAGATTCGAGACATTTGTCGTTTATTATAATTGACAAAATCGATGGCTTGTTGTTTCAAATAATTCATTCCGGCAGTTTCAGCGAATGATGACATATTATGATGAATATTTTTTTCTGTAAATTGAATCGTTTTTGAAAGTTATCGAATTAAACAATTACAAAATGTACATTTGTGAGGTTTAAAACTTACGTTCAGCTACATCAAAACCTTGAAATTTTATAGGCTGAGCATAATTGACCATAGATGATAACCAAGGATGGACGTTAGTGGTGGATCCTGTGTATGCAACTGGTGGTGCTGCATCGTCTCCTGCTTCAGCGGCTGCAGCTACAATTTCTTCCGGCTGGAATGAAATCAATGAATGAATAAAAATTTAATAAAATTAATTGATATGAAAATCGTGCTTTGTTACCTTTTTATCTAATACTGCTGCAGATGCATCTTCTTTAACCTCGTCTTCAATAACAAATTCACCCTGTTTAAACAATTCCAATTCTTGTTTTTCAACTTCTGGTTTCAATCGCTTATTTTTTATCAAAATTTTCCTTTTCAACAAACAAGGTGGTGGTAGCGCTACACCAGGATCCAACTTTTATAGAAAAATATATGTTAATAATTTGAACATTTTACACATCAATACTCAAAACATTTATTCGGATATTACCTGGTAATCAGATAACGGCTCTTTAAGAAGAAGATCACCAAGAATTTCATCACAATATCGAGCCAATTTATATTGCTGAGCCTTACAACAATGATTTTCGAAAGACAATATAACAGGATAATCTGACGTGACAAATGCTGTATCTCGAAGAGCGTATATTACATCTTTGAATAAAATATCAGTGCACATAGCCATGCCGTGAGTGATAATAGGTTCTTCATCTTCTCCTTTACCATCCCAACAATCTAATTCAACACATCTAAAAATTAAGTGAAAATTATAAATATTTATATATAAACAAAACACAAATAAAATAAATCAGGAACTCTCTAAATACCTGCATCCTGCTAATAGAACTTGTCTGTACATTTCAACTGAACTTTTTCCACCGAATTGGCGGCCTGACAAATATGTGTTATGCGAAGAATTTATATAGTAATGAGATAAAGGCTGGTCCATTTCCATATAAATATCAAGTCGGTCCAAAAATACAGGAGCATTTTCATCTGACATCAGATATCTAATTAAACCGTCTTTTGTTAATTGTTCTGAAAAAGCAGTAAATCAATTATAACAATTTCAATCAACATTAAATTTCCATGCATTACAAAATATTACATACTAGCACTTTTAGCTTCCTCATTTTGTTCATATGTTGTAATAATTTCAGCTGCTCTTTTTTCATCATAAAGTGGATATAAGATTTCATTCAAACGAGGGTCACGTTGTTTCTCATTTAAGAAATTAATAAATTGTTCCAAGTTTATTATATCAGCTTTTCCTTGAGTTCTAAAATTAATAACCTCTAGTTGACATATATCAAATTCTTACATATTCAATTAGTTGAAATATAATAAATATACTGACACTGATCTAAATAATTCTTCAATATCATTTCTGGGACAAATTTTATGATATAAAGCATAAAATTTATCAAACGTAAAAGCTTCTTTATCCATTGTGTCAGATTTTCCAGAGGGAAGCCCCAATTCTGATAAACATTGGTACACGAGTTTTTCAGTTTTTCCAGAAGCAAAAGTCCTGGCTACTACTTTCACTGGTACTTTTCCTTTAGGGTCTGTCAGAAATCCAAGTCGCATCCAACTAGAATTCATCAAATAAATTATATCATAATTTTTAAATAAAAGTATATTTTAAAAACTAACAATAAGATTCAACGATACAAAAAATATTAAACAAATCAATTAAATAATGCATGATAACTAATGAAGTTCCTTAAATCTGTCACATAGTGTTATTAGATAAATGTTGTAAAACTAAAATGCATATCTAAAAATTTCTTAGTACATATTATAACTCACTGCTTCATTAAATTAGTACGAGGACAAACATTGTTCGCTTTATTGTTGTGAGTGATGAGACGTAAGCCTTCTTGCCAAGCCTTGTGAAGAAATATAATTTGCATGCATTAAACAAAAAAAAAGAAAAATGAAAAAGCAGACTGAAATTTTTTTAAACATGCATAAAAAAGATGTGTGGATGGAATTTGATTTTGGAGCTTGTATTTAACTCTCAAAACCAGCATTAAAGCTTGATTCATTTTACATGTAATTTGTTGAAAGGACACATAAACATGCAGTTATTGAATGATGTAAATTAAATTTTATGAAAATAAAATTTCATGCTAAAAATTTTATTTAAAAATATAAAAAAAAAGCAATTGCTTAGAGTATATTTTTTGAACTCACTGTTTTTTAAGACAAGTCATGGGGCAAAAATTATTTGCTTTAACATTGTGTGTTATTTTTCTTAGTCCATCCAACCAAACCTAATTTAAGAAATATCTTATCAATAAGTATTTGAATAAATGTAATCGACTTTGTTAAAAATTTGAAATAATTTACAAAAAAGAATTTTATATATATGTGAACATATGTATATAAAATGGGAATAAAAGCTTGAAAATTACTTTGGCAGTTGCAGCATCGGGACATACGACATGTTGCATATTGATGTTAATGTAATCGGTACCACTGCATATCGTTAATGATTTTTCTTCTAAATTATCCCCATGTTTGTTTTGAAGATTAAAACACAACTTAGCGTCCTGTCAATAAAACAAAAAATTAACGAAGTGAAAAAAAATAATTACTCAATCAACTATAAATGAAAATAACCTTTGGTATTCCTCCGGCACGAATATCACTGACTTGGCACAATTCAATGACATCGCCTTCCTAAAAAGGAATTGAAAAATAACCAGTAAATATTGAGAAAAATACATTTTTTTAATGAATAAATATCTACGTATATGAAACAGACCTTCCCATCGCTCTTCCAAAAGATGAAAAACCCATACTCGTCAACTTTAAACAAACAATTTGATTCATATTCTGTATTGTCCTTCTCTTCAGTCCACCGATCGAATGTAGCTCCCTGCGATAAGAATAGAAATAGAAACACAAGAAAAAAAAATCGAACTAAATACTAGTAATAGCAGTAAATTACTCAATTGAAAACTCACCTGAAGGAGCGGCTCGGCGACCGGTATTTGCCAATTAAACTCAAATTTCTTCGTCATTTTCGTATATTTTTACGCTGCACGCCCTGTGGACAAAACGATTAATTTTACAAAAAAAAAAATTAAACATCAAACAAATTTTTGTAAATAAAAATTATAAATATGTATAGTTTACGACATAACAAATCTAAACGGTAAGGTCATGTTACAAGGCAAATAAATAAAAGCCGTCGTGAAAAGCAACCGAGCAACGTCCAACAAACTCGAAACGAATGGAAGAAAATCGGACAACAAATTTCAAACACACCAACTTTTCCGAGCTAAACAAACGCGGTCATTTCAAACGACAAAACAGTTAACCTATTTTTCGCGATAACACCTCGACAATCGGGAGCAAATCTCGGTCGAATGAACAACATGCAAAGCATGGCGCAGCATATTCAATTTAAGAATTGTTAGCGCACGTCTCCCGGGTATTTGTACGGATAATCTAATAATCTAAATTTTTATGAGCCCCCATTGTTGCTTTTGGAGCCGACCTCTTACGACCGAGTGTCCTCAACGACCGGTAGGAAACTACCGAACGAGGAAAAGGCTTCTACCGGTCAACTCGGCGACGACTGGTGCTGGTCGACGAAAGGACGGACCAGCACTGAACGTTTGGTGCTTCGTCTGAAGTCTAAGAAACTTCGCACGTGATGGAATCGCATTTAAATTCCAGAGAAGGTCGCGAAGCCTTTCAAAGCCGGAGGAAACCCTATCGGATGGCTCTAAATCCGATTGTGGTGTTTCTTCAACATGTGTCCTGAATAGAGTAGTCTAAGGATGCATGCGATTAAATCTAATTAACGTTTTACATAAGATTTGTTTAGTCGGACATCGCGTAAAATGCGATTGGGTTTGTTGTGAAGCGGGGATTGGTGGGTTTATATATAACTGACATGATTTGAGGAAATATGTTCGATCATGCGAGCGCAATTTCTAATTCAGTTTGGTTCGAGCTGATGACGAAATAGGAGATACACGGATCCGGTTATGCAATCTCAATTTAATCCATGTTAGCGTGATTTGATTTGACCTGCGATAACCCAGTGACATAATACACTTGTTCTGTTGCAGATAAGGAATCAATAATCAATAGTTTTTCGTGGGTGATTGAATTTGCTACAATATAAATCGAGTTGCTGAAATTGTTTGTGAAATATACAAAATGAGATTATTAATGGATTCTGAATATTGTCGGTTTGGTGGGAAAATTGATTCGCGTGAATGTTACTATGACACTGTAGATAAAAATGACATCATGCAAAGACGTTCATGAATTGATCTAGTGTTATGCCGTTAATTTGTAATGTTGTCAGGTGTTTCTTATATGAAACCTCAGGTACTTGGGCCATGGACGTAGTTTTTATTTTAGAAAATATATAATAGAACATGTAGTAATGATAATATTGTAATCATTTGTAATATGAACTAGCGTGATAGCAAAGATTCTTTCTAGGACGCTACTAATTTCTTGATTGGTAGACCTTAACATCAAATGTGCATGACAAAACAACAGTCAACTTCATAAGTTATTTTAACCAAACGATAATGTATTTGTGACACCACGCATTAACAAAGCACGATTACAAAATATAAATTAATTACGATATACATTAAAACCGACCTTGTAAGATAGAAATAATTGTTGGCGCGAAAAGGTTAATCAAAGTTAAGTCAGAAAGCCACTCGAAGGTAGAGGTTAGCACAGGAAAAGGGTTCGACTTCATGGAACAACAAGCCGGTTGATCCAACAAGAGAACACTCAATGACAAGGACTAGCGAAGGAAGAAGGTCAACCATAATAGTTTACCAGCAAAATAATAGTTGTTTATCGAACACAACTGAAGTTTTATCAATTTCAATAATTACGACAATCTTCTAAAATATTATATTCCACAAAACACTGAAAGATAAGTACACAATACAATATGTCACATCTTTTAAGAACCTAATTCAACGACTTCAAAATTAATCCTATTAAAATCATAAATAACAACCGATAATACATCAACAAACACCGTTCATTATTACAAATTAAAAAAATTACCGACAAAGAAAGTGCTATTGCGTGCGTGCAAAACCGATCGCACGTGCCACGTATTACACATATTCTTTTTTTGAATTCTTTTCGAATCTGAACGAAACCGATCTATTTTAAGTGATAGCAATAAACACGCGAACGGCTCACTTCAATCATGCGATTATTCGCATACGCGAGATCCGACATTCCGATTTTTCCGACCTCGAACTCGGCTACTGCATCCCAAGGAAAAATCAACAATCAACAATCACCTCTGATGACGTTTCGAGACAATTTGCCGCCGTTAGGCAAAGTTCAAAATGTCGCTTACTTTAGAAATATAGTTTAAAGTTCGAACGATTTTCGTTTTGTAATAATTCTAATGTTATAGATATTTTAAATTACATTTTTACGTCGTAAATTTACTCTGAAACACAAATTTTCTTGTTATTTTTTTTGTCGAATATTTTTATAAAGAAAATGTTTGTTAATATTAGAATTAATTATAACTATTATATTAGAATTATTATTAAAAAAAATCGTTTGAACTATATTTCTAGAGAAGACGAAATTTCGAACTTTGCCTAAACGACGGCAGTCTAGGGGTCCCAAATCGAATATTTGATATTCAAATAATTTAGGCCTTTTTTACGTATTCGGGTATTCGAATATTTGAAATTATATTCGATTATTATTCGTTGTCGTTTCAATTGATACTTTCGTTATTTTTATTTTCGCAACGATGTGTAATTTTTTTTAGATATGCCGATTTGTTTATTTTTTACCTGCCAAAGAGTTCAAATTATGAACTTTCTAATCTTATTGTGTGTTTCGAATGAAACCTCCATAAATGTATTGTTTACCATGAACGAATGAAATATTAAACGTAACAGTTAAAAAAATTAAATATATATTATCAGAATATCTTATTAGTTTTTAATTAAGTTAGATATGAACTATGGCCTATAGTCAATCGCAATTGAAATAATATTTTCCTCAGCTAAATTTATTAAATCTACATTATGGACAAAATTAAAATAAAAAATATTGAATGATAAATAAATAAATATTGTTTATATCAATACGTTCATTTTTTTCAATGTTTATAGTATGTTTTTTTTTTTTTACTAAAATTTGAAAATTTATAAAAATACTCGAATATTAAATATGTTTCCATTTTCAAATTCGATATTCGAATATCTAATTTCACGAATATTTAGGACCCCTACACGATCTTCAGCAACAAACGCATCAGCGGACACTCAATCCTGAACCGATCCCTAACCTTTGATAACTGAACCCTCAACGAGGTTCAGCGAGCGTTTTCAGTCGGAGCACGTGCCCTCCCTGAAGCCGCCATTAGGAGCTGAAGATGGAGACGAAGAGGGACACGTGTCGGCCTTCGTTTTGTTATTCCTCGGGCGGCGCATTCCGGCGTAGTTTTAGCCAGTTTACATTATATGTGCGTGCGAAGCCATGGGTTCGGAGGATGGTGGTCGAGTGGGTTGTCGAGTTGGGAGTGTCGAAGATTGAATCGTGGAAGACGATGGGAGTGGTGAATGTTTGCTCGGATCGATATGAATAAAACATGGTGCGTGATGATCTTGAAAGTAATATGTTTGTGTAGGGTGGACTAAATAATATGGAAATCGGCGGCGCAATAAACATGTGAGTAATGAGAAAATGATTTATTGGTTGGACATTTTCAGGGTTCATTTTGCAATGTCGCATGTTTAGTTTTCAATGTGACGCGTGATCTTGATAGTTCGAAATTTATTGATTAATTAAAAAAAATATTGCGAAACAATTTTTACTTTCTTAAATCACACGTATTCCTGATAATTTTCATTCAAACTACGCTGTCTAAAAATTTGAAATAAAAAATTAATTGTGTAACCATTTTTATTACACTTTCTTAAATCATATGTACTTACTCCTGGTAATTTCGTTCAGATTGTCACCGTCTAAGAATTCGAAATTAAAAAATAATTGCTAAATAAATTTTACTCTTTTAAATCTTTCATTATTTCTTTTAGGCTGCACCATTTAATTCAAAGTTAAAATTAGACACAATTCAAGTCCAAGTTAATACAATTCGAAATTGTGACGTAACGATATGTGAATCTATATATATTTTATTTTCTATATTTCCGCCAATATTTCTCATCGTATTTTTACTGTCATAAATTTGAATATTCTTTGTTATTGGTTATCCTGGCTTTTATTTCATTTTATTCCGACTGTGCAATTTTCATATATGTAAATATATACATATATAACAATATACCAATAAAACATATAACATATGCTACGACTCCGTGTCTTCCCATCAAAGAGATCGTCGATTTCTTATTTTAACAAACATCAAACGGCAACTAGATCCCTGACCCGTCCACATAAAACCCATCTCGAACACACACACGAGAGGCGCCCACATTCCCAACTCGGACCGTGAAAATTCTGAAACCGAGTCCAGAGTTTCCATCCCGACGAATCTGGGACTAAATAAAGCCGACCTGGAGTGCGTTCGTACGCCGTGAAAAGGGATGGGATCCAGAGCATAGTCTCTACTCTGAAAGTAGGTGAAGGATACGTGAAATGTCAAGAGTCTTGATCCTTGGCGGAACGTGACGAGGGACCGCTGAAAAAATAAGTATCTGCGAGTGCGTTGTGGAATTTCGCGAAGGTATTTTTGTTTTGAAAGTGAGTTATTTTTGTATTTGCTGTCGTTTAGGGTTGGTGTATGATTTTTATGTTTTCGAATGTTGTGATTTGATATTATATTGAGGATGTGATGTGTTGAGATTTTTATAAATATATGTATGTGTTGAAATATTATGTTATTTTATTGAAAATATGTAGATCGGAAAAGTATGATTGAATCCACGGTCGTAGCCAGGGGAGGCCCATGGAAGTTCTGGCCCCCCCTTTAAATTTTTAAAATAATTATAAGTTTTACTCGATTATAAAAATCATGTCAAGTTACATCACACGACTGTGATACAACTGAATAAATTATTTGAACGCCTTGAATTTATACACACATTATACTTCAAATGAAAAACAACAGGATATTTGTATCACACACATATAAAAAGCTATGTTTTGGCCCCCCCTTCTAAAATGAATCCTGGAACAACCATCTGAATCAATAGTACACCCAATTCTCTCTATACACGGTTTTTTTATACGGTTCCGAAATAACACGATTCAAGGAAAAACTGATTATTCTTTTTACACGGTTTTTTCACTTTAACACGGTATAAAAAAAAATATATGTATTATTATGCCACAATGGTAAGATTCGGTGCACGCCAGTATACAGTTATAAATATATGTACGTAATTTTAGTTATAAAATAAAAAAATTCGATGTCTTTTGGCGAAATTTTTACACAATACATATTTTTTATAGAGTACATTTGTGTAATGTACTAAAAATATGTAATGTGTAAAAATTTTATTATAAATTATAGACGGAAGTTCTATCCGAATATACTGGTGGAACATAAGTTCCATGGAATTGGAGATTTCCAATTCTAATTTTCATATGATTGCCATACATTTTTTTTTATACTGTAGTCTTTGGAACGTATCCCCCGTGTATAAAGAGGATTGGATGTATTTCTATGTTATAAGATTATTTTGATGTTTAATTTAAATGTTTCAGTATTGAAACGTTAATTATTTTACATAAATATATTTTTATTTCAATAATTTTTTCATCATACAATTCTTATCTGTCATCCTTGTCCATAACAGAATTTCGACAAAAAAACTATAGAAAAGCATTCTTCAACAGATCAATCAACCAAGTGGCAGCACTACATACACGAACACGACACCTGGACAAACAAGCCGAAAGATAATGAATTTGACACATTCCCCGGAACTCCTCCATATTTCTTCGTCCCAATCCAACACCATCGCACCTCCGAATCCAATTCGAAGAAAAACCATCCGAACCGCCGCCTCCGTTTACCAAACATTACAACACTATCCTCGACAGAACCGGTTCGATAAAAACGCGATAAACTCGCGTCGAAAAAAACCAAAACAATATCGACGCGAATCCGCGATATTTCCCGCAACAATATACATACGGTAAATCGCGATAACGAAGAAAATCTAACCGGAACCGGACTCAGAGGTTCTTAAGCCGATGATTCGATTACGAAATTGTTTCCGCAGTTCGTTGACTTTGAATTGCGTGCGAATCCGAATTGAAACATCAAAGGAGGACGATCTGGAGTATGTATGTTACTCCACGCGATTGTAGTTGAAAAATCGTTAAATAACGTGTTTTGATAAAGGTTTGTCCGTGTGCAATTGTTCGTTTTAATGGGGAGATTTTGTCGTTAGTGTTTTGATAATTTCGCTTTCCGTTTCGAATATGTTTTTAACAATGGGTTAATTGGTTTTTCGATCGGTTAGCGCAGTTATGAATGGTCGCGATTGTGACGGCGCGATACGAGGTTTTTTTTAGGCGTAACGACTTTTGTTTAATTTTTATTGACTGCATAATTACTGTTGACATTTTCTTGTGCGGAAACAAATGTAAAGATAACGATAGGAATATTAGAATTGAAAATTGCTCGTTTTCTATTCAGAATGTATGGAATCGCACGTAATTTTTTTTCAAAACACCAAACGACACGTATTAGCAATTCAAATCGTCTCTTTAGAAAAATTCGAAACGAAACGAACACCGATTCGTCACGAAGACAATCCTGAAGAAACCCATCCGAATAACGATCCGTTACACAATTCGGAAAGCGATATTAAAAAAATCAATATGAAGGCGTGAAATATTACACGCTCAATCTCAACGCACCAAAACACCGAACAACGATCCCGAAACCCGCAACGACCCAACCTCGCGAAACCCTTGTCCTGAAAAAGTCCGACGCACTCTTTCAGCGACATTTTGAAAGGCGCGACGGAGGAACGCAGGCGCGCGCCTTTATATTTCGCGCGGCAACGCCATTTTGGCGCGTCTACGTACCTGTGATGCTCAGGTGTCGGCCGGGGCCATGGCGGGAGGGGCGGGGGCGGCGGCGGTCGCGCGCGGCGGGAACACGTGCGGCCGCCACCGCGCCCCGCACTCGACTGGCGACCCCTCACCCCTCACCCCACCGCGCGGACTCGCCGTGACCCGGTTCGGAGCGCGCATATTTCGGCCAGTGATGCGGTTTCGCGCCTTTAGTTTGAATGTGTTTTGGGTTGGGGTTTTTTGAGTTGGCGGTGTCGGTCGAGGATGATATGGGGACGATTCTAGATTGGTAATAGCCAGTAGTGGGGCCGGAACGCACCGGAACGCGTTCCGATACTTTTTTCTAAATATGAGAAAATTTTTGTGAAAATATTAGAAAATAAACCAAAGAAAATAAGTAAATTGATAGTTTTTGGTGATACAGTTTGATTAAGCAAAACATTTGGAAAAAAATTTTCGCCTGCGGTGGCTTTTTAACTTGTTTTACGTGATATAAAATTTTGAATTTAATAATTTGAACGTTTTTCAAAAATAAAATATAAGTATATAATAATAATAATTTTATTTCTTCATAACCTCTAGTTGTTGGATTATACATATATGAAAATATTAAGAAAATGATATGTTATAAAAAAACCCTTATTTTTTTCGATGTCTGAAATAAAAATCATTATTAGCTATTTAAAAATTTTTTTAAAAATAATTTGTGTTGGGGGAGGGGGGGGGGGTGTGTGAAAATTGAGCGTTCCGGCACTTTTTTTTAGCACTAACATACATCACTTGACTAATAGCGGAATGAAATTCGAAATGGACGGTTGAGAAAATTCTATTTGCATCAATGTTGATTGAAAATGAGGTACTTATTAAGGTTGTCGCCCACCCAATTTATTAAATAAATGAGTTTAGTTTTACTGACTAAGAAATGCGGCTTTGCTCAACCGTCCCCCACGTTCCTTAAAAATACCTTCATCATCATCATTAGCAGCCTATAAGCAGTGCCGTAGCAAGCCATTGGCAATTGGGCAAGCACCAAGGGCGCGTGACTTTTGGGGCGCCAAAGTCGCCCTCCGTTATTTTTAAGTGATTACTTTTAAACAATTTAGATGTTTTCCACGGGAAAAAATTTTTGGAGTCCAAATAATTTTGAGAAGTGTCGAATGTCGAAAAAAATATTTCCGAAAGTTAGCGTGAAATAATTTCGCGTGAAGCTAACTATACGCGAAATTATTCATAAAACAACGATAGGTAGGGTTAGGCTTGGTGAGAAATTCTCGAAAATATTTTCGAAAGCTGGGTTAACTTCACACGAAATTAATCATCAAACAACGATAGGTTGGGTTAGGCTTGGTAACAAATCGCAAAGATATTTCCGAATTTTGGGTTACATTCATGCGAATTTATTCGTCAAACAACGATAGGTTGGGTTAGGCTTGGTGAGAAATTCGCGAAAATATTTCTGAAAGTTGGGTTAGCTTCACGTGAATTTATTCATCAAAAAACGATAGGTTAGGTTAGGCTTGGTGAGAAATTCGCGAAAATATCTCCGAAAGTTGGGTTAGCTTCGGCAGTCTAGGCTATACCTTACCGCCCTAGCTCAAGTCGTATTTCGGTAAGGGACATGTAACATAAGAGCCAGTCCGCCCATGCCAACGGAGAAGGCTCTCACAATCAGACCAACGATATGCGTGTCTATGTGCTAGACGTTGTGGTCGCTGTCTTCTAACAATAAGCGGATCGCAATGGCCACCAGCGGGACAGACGAGTTAAAGACTAAGCAGACGGCAACCTCGCTGACCACTTTGCGATCGTAATGACTACCAGTTTGACAGACGAGGCGATACCGTTGGTCCTACATGGCTCTGACCTCGGTAGAACACACGTCATTGGCCTTTACCATTACCAAAGAGTTTTTGTAAAAAATACCTTAAAACCTTCCAAAAAACCTTATAAAATTTTAACATAGTGTAGATGCGCTTTACAATTTGTGTCAGCTCGCAATTCGTGTACGTGTGAGTGATCGCTACGCGCCCGTGTACGTAATAAATACCGGGCGATGTTTCGTATATTTGTCGGGTCAGTGTTTGGATTGTGATGTGGTTTTTGTGCGTTGACGAGTTGGCGGTGTTGGTCGAGGATAATATGGGAACGAATCTAGATTGGCAATATCGGAAGGTTTGTAAATTCGAAATGGACGGTTGAGGAAACTCAATTTGTATTAATGCTGGTTGAAAATTATTTTCAAATGCGTGTTTTATGTGTGAAGCTTTGTATTTTTATGGGTTTTCTTTTTTTTGTTCCACTCGTGTTCAGTATTTAAACATTAATGGTGGCTCGTTAGAATTTGTAGGGGCTTCAGCAAAGAAAATTAAAATAGTTAGCAAAATCAGATAGGTAAAATATGAAATATATCGTTATCGACATATACAAGAATTAAAACATGTACTACATTTGTACATCTGTGCAAGACAGGAACACAAAAAAAACGTTGACTTTATACGGGGAGGGCTGCAACCCCGCAGCCCTTTAGAACGAGTCGCCACTGATTAATATTGGCCGTTTATGTTAAATGGTCCGGATTTGTAGTAAACGAGCAGTATACATATACATACATCGTCAATATTTTTGACAGCAGAGACAGGCGAAAACTTTTTGCATTGAAGAGTTTATCAATTCGAAACGATACATTGATAAATATGTGATGAAAAAAAATGTTCTTATATTCAGAATGCACAATATTTCGGCGAAGGTCACAAATGTATTTTGTGTAACGCATCGATTCTTTTCGCGCTATTTTCATTGTCTGTCAATATCTAAAATATAATTTAAAAAATATTGTATATTTCTATAAATTAACGAAAAGTAAAAAAAATTCCGATGCTATGTAAATGAAATTCCGATGCTATGGTAAATGAAATTCCGATGCTTAGTTGAACAAAATTCCGTTGCTATATGCAAATTCAAAATGGGAAAAAATTATAATCACACTAATTACTTACCCATTCCATAAAATTATTTTATATATGAAAAAATTTAAATTTTCAATAAAAAAATGTTTGAAATAATTGGAATACAGAATAGTCCAAAATTTCATTACTTTGACATCGTTTCGTACTAATTTTGAAAGTTGGAACGCCTTTGACGTTAAAAAAATTTTGGCGTCTTGTCGCTAAAATGTGCCTTCAGGGCGCTGAATAAACTGAAGTGTTTTCGGCAATGAAAAAGTTGAGGCGCCTTTGGTGCTGAAAAAATTTGGGCGCTTTTAGTGCTGAAAAAGTTGGATCGCTTTTGGCGCTTCTGCCAGTTTAGCGCTTTCGAATGATGCCAGGCCGTCAGACTCCATCCCCTCTTGAGCCAGGCCATTGTATATGTGATTTAATTATATAGACGGAATTTGAAATAGTTATATCAACCGAAGCAACATTTTTTCGGTGTATTTTCAATATAATTTTTTTTTTCAGTAAGAATTTTAATAAATTTATGAATGTAATATATAAAATTTAGAAGGTATTTTCAAGATTTCATATTTTAATTGGAAAGTATTTTTCGTGATAATTTTAGTTTATTTCATTAAACATTAACTATAAATGTAATTAGTCTAATTTTGTAGGTATCCGATCTGACAGGCCTAATAATATTGGCACAACACGAAATATTTAATTAACTGTGTGAATTCTGAATTTTTCTTTTTGAATGATAGATGTAGAAAATGTGACCTTTTTACGCATTCAGAATATAGCCTTTTTTGCGAGAGGTAGATTTGTTTCGTGGAAAATCGTATTGACACTGACAGCAACATAATTTATACGAAAATAGATAAATTTCAGTCAGGGAATTTCAGTGATTATATAAACGCGATATTATATTGAACAAATTATAATAATTGAATAGAGCGAACTCTTGCATATTCATAAAAAAAAAATCAATATGAATAATTTAGAAAAATGGTTTATTTTATGACATTGTATAATTAATTGTTTATCTCTGTATATTTTTCCGTTTTACTTAAGAAAAATAACGTAAAAACGTAAACATAAACCACGTTTTTACGTTAAAATGCGCAATGAATAATCTCGTGAAAACATCTATTGCTACAGTTTAAAATAAAAAAAAAAACTGGAAAACGGTTTTTCAACATACAAAAAAAATATAAAGCACACATGTAATAACAATTGTGTAAATATACTTTTGAACTATGACGTAATACGAGTATACAAAAAAAAAATTCATTCAAGAAATAATCTTTACTGAATGTTGATAATTAGAATGAAAAAAAAACAAGTTTATTTTTTCGAAATTAGTTTATTGGTATATTATTTAATCAATAAGTTAGCATTTATTTGGTAGCAATGCTTAAAACCGCATTGCATGGTAGACATAACATGAAATTCATTTACAAACACATTTCACAAAAAAAACACTTGGGAAATAAGATCTAAAAAAAAAATAAAAGTATATATATATATTTGCTTTTATATATCTTCTAAATTGAATTTGAATATATTATCAATGAAAAATATAAATAAATTAAGTATTTTTAAATAATTTAATATTCAATGTTTAATATATATTTTTTATTAATATATCGTATGTACAAAAAGTATACATGAAACTGTGCTGCATATTCATCAAGAATTATATATTGAAATTAATAGTCAAAATTATAATTTATATGATACTGCATCTTTCGAAAGCAAAGCATGAATGTAGGCCGTTTAAATCTAGGCAAACACTTAGTCGAAACGTACAAAACAATGTTAATTTTTTCATAAAAATATTTTAAACGTGTCTGAAATGTATGTACAATAATGGGATACAAAGTGTGATAATCGGAATTTATAATATGGTCGTAATTTTTTTTTTTCAGATAATGCAGTTAATAAAGGCTATGTAAATCTAGACGATACATTCATACTAAACCAAGTACAGTAATGAACAACCACGAAAACAACCATATAATTCGATCAATATATACAATTAATCTCACAGAGATGTAGTCTAAACATTAAGTCAATTACATGTACATTGATAAAGCAATTAATATGAACGTAAATGATATATAATATTTTATTAAAATTGTTGAAAAGTCTTCAACAACTATTCTTCATTCGAATTGCAGGTGGTCAGTGATTCGCCAAAGTATCATTAGATTTCGAAATAAAAATATTAATGTTGGGAATGCCACATGGAGGGAATTTTCAAATATACATAATGGTACTTGTCGACATTGATAATACGAAATAAGATATAAACCATATATCATGACAATTCGAGATAGTTTTTGTGACTTAAAATTGACACATAAAAAAAATTTTAAATGGTAATCGTAAGACAAAACGTATTTACATATTGGTAATCTAAAAACTCGATAAGCCACTTCTAAATTTGATATAAAGTTATCGCATAGATCATCGATATTCAATATATGTGTATAAAAGTGATCATTTGATATATTTCAGTCTTAAAAAAGACAACGAGAAATCCTAAATCAACTAAATATATAAAGCTGAAAAAACTATGCATGACAACAAAAAATATGACTATTTTTAAATTAAGTAAAAAATTCATATATATTACAAACAATGGATTTACATACGGTTAATATTTTACAAGTGTGATAGTATTTTCGTTAAAATACCACTGCACCTTAAACTGTATACATTTGTGCTAAGTGAAAATAAAATAATATGCATATATGATTTTAGTGATCGTTTTAATGAGTGAAATATCGACGTATTTGTAGCACCTCTACATAAATTGATTGCCTCTAATAACTAAATACGTAAAGAATTTTTAAAACAAACACAACCAATATCTTATTGGTTAAGTGAAAAAAAGTTAGTTGAAATATTTTTCAGAGTTGTCATTGATATCAATATTTCTAAGATTTCACTTTTAATCACGCAACACCACTATCTAAATGACTCCTTTTTTTACAATCACTTCTAGGAGTAGCATGATGATCAGGTGTCGATTTCAATATATCAGGTTGACCATGTGACATGACTCTTTCTTGACAACCGCTAGAAGACTGGTTTGTCTGCGATGATCCAAACGTAAGTGTGGCATTTCTGTCCGAAAGAGTCATAGTTGTGACGTGTGAATTGAGAGTGGCATGAGAATTGAGAGTATTATGTGTCGTGTGATAGTGTGTGGAAGAATTGAGGGTGTTGTGATGAGTGGAGTGAGGTAAGGTTGAAGGTGAGGAATGAGGAAGAGTGGAAGGACCCGGACGAGATCTGGCAGATCTGTGGCTTCCGTTACGAGTCAATGAATTCATTTGAGGTGTTCCTGGCTGACCATGTCTAGATAATGCGTTTTTATAATCTGCTATTAAATGTGTTAATTCAGCCATCTGAAAATTAAAATGTATTTAGTAAGTTCATAAACAATACTGAAAAATCATAAAATGAGGATTATAATACTTTTGGTTTATTCAAGCTGATCAACATTTTTTCAATGCCCATAGTGCCGTCTTCTCCATTTATGACCATCATAAGATCGTCTTGAACACCACCAAAAAGACCGATCGATGCATGAGCATATCTTGCGATAACTCCCATAGAGGCAAGTTCAAGAATAGTAACACCGTCTTCTGATACAGCTAACCAAACCATTGATAGATCTGGTTGTTTTATCTGTAAAAGTTAAGAAATGAAAGTTTAATTAATATAGTTGATTTATTACCAAAAAGCATATAACTGAAATTAAATATACCCTAGCTTGAAACAGTGTTGCTCCAAAGAAAGGCCATTTTCGAGTGCAATTAAGATAAATCCTAACACAGTCTAATGTATTGCGTCCTCTAAGGGCTAGCCATTTAGCTTTGAGTTTTTCCTCAACATCCCTGTAAAAAGTTTTACATTATTAAATTATTAAATCTAAAAAAAGATTTTAAAAAATTTAGATAAAATTGAACAAACTAACCGTATTTGATCAATTGACAAGCCGGTCCTGTAACGATATGGATAAAAACGATCTACAAGTCCGACCGATTTTTCTGGTTGACAATCTCCCATTTCTAATTGTGCCATCAAAGCTCCGAGTTCAGTGCTTAACTCTCTAGTAACAGGAAAACGACCAGCAACAACTAAAATGTATAATTAAATATAAAAATCAATATGAAGGATGGAAATGAATATCAAGAAGAAATTAATGTTAAAGTTTAATAGAAACCTTGCTGGTTGACTTGGTAACATAGAAGCAGCCTTTCTTTATCAGTTTCACTACGAGCAGCATGTCTAAAATATAGCCGATTACGATAACTTAGCCTTATAACCCTAGAGTTTTCAAATTTTCCAGAACCCTTTTCACGAAGAGCAGTTTCCCATTTTGATATGACATCACATAGCTGGAAATTACAATGAATACATGAAAGTTGACATTAAGAATTCTAAAAGTTTTCAATTAAATTAATAAAACATGATTTACTTTTTTGTCAGATTTAATATGATGTTCCATGTCTTTTTCAATAGGATCATCACTAAATAATGTAAACCCGGAAACGGCGGGTTCTCTACAACTTAATTCACCGCTTAGAGTGGATAAGAATTCTTCAACGGTAGTAGATCCATCAAAACTGACGACCTTAATACAAAAAAGTGATTTATAATAAAATAAAATTTATGTACTGATGTGTTTTAAGTTAGTAGATAAAAAAATATACCTGATATGTGTTATTAAGCATGTGAACTGGAATTGCATGGGGTAAACTGTGGTGATATGGATTTTTAAGAAGAAGGGATAGAACTTCCATACGAGATGGTTTATCTTCTCTTCCACCATTTTGGATGGTTCTTTCTAAGGCACGTTCACAGTACGCTGCATATTTCCCACATTCAGTTCTGTGAAACAAAAATAAATATTTTAGTAATTTCAATAAGGAAATATATTGCATTATGAAATTATTCACTAACTTTGAATCTGAGTTCCGAGACAAATGAAGCTTCAAATACCACAAAAGCCTATTATTTCGTGGAACAAATAGACTGACTGCGAGTGCCAGTAATTGCCAACCTTGCACAAAGCTATAAGTTGGAGGATTGCTTTTGCAATCTACTGATAGTAAAGGTGCCTGAAAATTTCATATATTACAAAATATTTATTCACAATTGGAACATTATTTAAGTGAACGATAAAATATATGAAACAAAAAATATATAAATATTGCAAAGTCATATGATTCAATGTGTTAAAATAAATATTATTTTATTCGGATCATTTGCAAAAAACTTAAAAATAGTTAAATGAAAAATCAAAAAAATATAAAGGGTAAGTATTTCAAAAACATAAATCACTTAATATTAAATAATGTATGTTATGCATGCACAAATTTATCCTAAACTCAAAGAGCAAATTTTACAAGATAACTCTTTACAGCCAATTTGATGTGCAATAAAACACAATAATAGTTAAGTGTAAAGCAAATTCAAAACACATGTTAGTAATAACAATCGACATTGTTTCATAATTCTTACCGATGTTTGTATATATTCAGAATATCTTGAAACCAAAAACAATACTTAACAACTAAAATAAAACAAAAAGTTTTGAATATTACGTCTTCAAAACCTTCAATACGATATATATGTATTATAAACGTGTATGTTTGCATATTGACACTCTATTCCCGACTTTCAAAATAAATCAACGTGAAAAGGAATATATAAGATGGTGAATGATTTGTGTCAATGAAAGCAGTGGCTGTTCTAACAAAACCTACCTGGACGGATAATGGAGAGCTGCCATTATTGTTAGCACCGTCTGAGCCACCGCTATGAGAAATGCTTCCTGAACCACTGTTACCAGCTGAGCCAGTGTCGCAAGTGAACAAGGATTGGGTAGCACACAACAGTAGTTGCTGCAAATGAAATGTTGGTGTTCCAGAAAATATATGATAAATATTCGCTGAAGGCATTTTAAAGATATATGTGATTCTCATAGTAAAAAATGTGTTACATATTCAAAGAAATACATTAGTACATATAAATGGTATCAAATTTATGGACATATAAAGTATAATTATATAATGTGAAGATTTTAAAATGTTTTCATATTGATAAAAGTTTGAACATGAATGCAGACAAATTTTGGAAGAAACATTGATTTGAAAGACTGATTCATTTAACTTCATACAAGAAATATAATATGTGATAAAAGAGAGATAGTAAAAATTGTTAAGCAAATAAAGATGTTTAAATACAAATATGCACACGTAATATAAAGAATGAAATGAAGTACCTTGAGAATGTGCTGGTTAATGGTTTTCATAATGTTAAAGGAATGCTAAGACACTAAAATGAAATACTAAAAGCTAAAACGATAAATGGAAAATTCACATAAAGGGAATTAATGATTTGATGAGAAACCTAATAAGATGATTTGGAATAAAGCTAACATTCAAAATGGTAAAGTATAGGAAACACCAACATTCCATTAGGAAAATTTCATCAAAATATGCATATAAAAATACATTATACGGATAGTTGCATATTGCAAATATTAAAAATAAGCAATACAAATGGTAAATAAGTTTTCATGTTACGATTTAAAGCAGGTAATTTAATTTTGAAGAAATAAGAATATGTGAAAACTCAAATGTACAATAAATACTATGTTGAGGCTATATAGTATGAAAACTTTTAATAGTTTCTAGAATGGACAATTAGCCAAATTCTAGCAAATATGTTGTTTGTTCTATAAGATTTTAACTAATAAGGATTGTTTACAACTTTCTACCATATATTTGATCAGAGTATAAAGTTTAATTTAATAAAAAAAAATAAAAACTAACTACAATGAAAAAAAGGGCACAACAATGGCTGTAATGATATTGCAAAATGAGTCAAGGACGTGCATTGTCAAGGATAATACCAAAAAGCAAAAAAGATAAGCGAAGCTTATGCGAAGCCTCTATAAATATAAACAGTAATTTCGGTTGTTCATTCAGGTTGAAAATATATAAACTTACAGTACTTGTGAATTATTTGAATCGATGCCTAGATTAACATACATAAGTTTTAATTAAATAATATAAATAATTTTTTTTAAGTTAAATGTATAATTTTTGACATTGGATAGTAAAATAATACAATTCAATGTGTAAAAATTATGTTTTTAAGTCACTTATTTTAAATATGGTTTTTATATAATAAAATTTATTTCATAATATTGAATATTTGTGTCATGAAAATGAAATAATTGTCATTTAAATTTAAGCCATGCGAGTTACATATGCAGATAAAAGCACTTACATTCTTAAGCTTAAGATGCATGCCTCTGGCTCCGGTGTTACCGGGGGACGTATAGCAAGCTCCAATTTTTTTTTCGTGCAGTATTGACGGTTTGTTAATATATCCTTTTCTAACAGCCAGAGGTGTTACCTGCACTCCATGCTTGTTGTGGGAATGTCGACTGGTCTGTTTAATAAGACAACTGATCAATTCGTCTTGTAGCTCTGTAACCTCAAGGCACTGTTGTAGGGCATTCTGCGCGAGAACGACGTGATAATCTATACCAGCATGCTCCACCGCGACAGACATGAATAATTGGCAACACTAAACAAAAATTGAATATGTTGAAAAATATACTATTGATTCATAAAGATAATACCACTGAAATTGATAAAAAAAAAACCTTAAATAATTTGATTGCTTCAGCTTGAAGAGCATCTGAGTTTAGAGATGTAAGTGGCGAAGCAATGTTATCTTTAGAATGTAACAGTTGTGGATGTCTCCATAAAACACAATCTGAAAATGAATTGATATTAAATTATAAATGGTTACACAAAAATAAAATGAATATTGATAATAATAAACAAAACGTTAAAATTACTTGGATCACCATCGGTTTCCATAAGTTTTTGAACTAGCTGCTCGTAATGAGTACCTTGACTTAAGCCTCCTCCACTAACTACTGTTAGGTTATACAACCATGCGTCTTTTTCTGCTTTGTTACAAAATAATAAATAAGTAGGACCCTGAAAAATACAAAAAAAATCTTAATCGTTTGCAGAAATATTACACTGTGATAACTCATAATCAAAAATATTAAAATAGTTCTTACTTGATGTTGTGGATATATAGCTATGGTAAGATGAGTTTGGGCATCATCATTTCTTTCTTCAGAATCAGAGTCGGATACATGTTCGACATCTTCAACCCTGGCATCTCGCATATTTATTTGTCCAGCAGGGTTCTGCGACAAATAGAAATCATGAGATTACGAACGTATTAAAAATTAAAAAAACGAAAAAAAAACAATGTACTAACAGTATCAGTGGGAACTTTAAAGTAAAGGAACATCTTTCCAATTAAAACACACCAACTCTTTTTTGCATGTCCATTTTTTACTTTGGTTAACCATCCTTGAATTGTTGGTTTGTTATCTTCTTTACTTAAAAGAAGTTTTGTTGCATTTCGTCTTTGCACATTCTTAAAATAAACATATAACAAAAAAAGCATGAGCATCAAAAAAATTATAAAAAAGTGACCTGAGAAATTTTAAAAACTCATTGTTGAAATCATTGTCAAACTCAAAAATTACCTGTAATACTCGAATCCAGTCTTCCATTGTCGCAATGCTATCAGCTGTTAGGTAATAAGTACGAGATCCAGTATAAATTTCAAATGTAGCAGCTCCATCATTTCTAGATATTTTACAAGCTTCTCCTAAACCAATTTGCCCTTGAGGCTTTCTATTTACTTCTGATTGTGACTTCCAATAAGATAATGTTCCGTTTTTCAAAACAAACCTAAGAAAATTAAATCAGTGTTTACAAATATACTTTTAATAACAATATTTTCAATGAAAAAATATTATACCATCTTTTCCTCCATGTTTTTAACTTTCCACCAAGTTTTGCTAGATGACCACTTTTCTCTAAAGGTTCTTGGCGTCTAGGGGAATCTACTGTACTACCTCTGGTTGCAATGGAAGGCAAAGAAAGAGATGTAGAAGTAGCTTCACAACCAGACACTGCATCAGGTGGTATAGCATAATCATCTGACATGCCAGATTCAAAAGATGTATCTAAAAAAATTATGTTACGAGTGGTATAAAATAAAAAATTTAATCAGTCCAAATTAAAAGCACAATTAGTGATTAATGTTTTAAGCAACAATAGGAAATATGTTATAAAGTAACGAAAGAATTGCATAAGCATATTAACCTCTAGTTTTGCTTTGTTTGCTTGGTGAGCCACTGCTAGATCTTTTAGCTGGGCTTAAACTGGAACTGGTTTTGACACTTTTCGATGGACTGCTTGCACTTAAACTAGTATCGCTAGAACTACACTGACCAGCTAAAATGCCATTAGCACTAGAAGTTAGCATTAAACCATGACTGGAAACCATTTGCGTTTGAGGTTGAGTAATACTACTAGTCATTGAGACAGCCTGAGCATTGAGTACGGGAGGATCTTCAAATGAAATTTAAAAAATACTTATGCAAACTCGAATAAATCTAATTAAGTATAATACAATATAATACAAAATATCGTTAGTAAATATAAAATAGTATCATATTCGAAATAAAAAATTGATGTCAAATAAATGCTTTTAACCGACATTTTCATTTTTTCAAGACTAGCATTGGCTCACTTGTTGTGATGAATAGAAGAGTAAAATGCAGTTTGTACCTAATGTAAAAGTTTTAAATGAAATATAGATTGCAGAGTTAAAGAGTAAAACTAGTAATTTGTCTAATGAGAGAAGTTTGAATGAAAAAATTGTGTAAATATTAGTTTCAAATAGGACTAAAAGCGTTTTAAGTAAATATGAATGTTCGAAACTAATTATATGAAATGTTAGTCTTTGGATTAAAATATGTATTTCAATGCAAAGAGAAATATAATTCAACCCACAATTTAATTTATTATGCTTTCAAAGCAGGGATTATTAAAGCATTTATATGACAAAAAAATAAATGAACATGCAAGGGCTAAATAATTATTATATATAGTTCCAAAAATGATAGTAATATTTGATTAAATTTACTGTAAGTATGATGAGGTGTGTTTTGTGCAGTTACACTCATAGAATGAGGTTCTTCGCCATCAGAAGAATCATCAGATGAATCACCAGTGAAAGGCATCGATCTAATTTGGCTAGCTCTCTAAAAAGTATGTAAAAACATTAAAGAATTATAAATATCAGAAAACAGCAACAAATAATATCGAATGTAATAATTTAAACTTACGCCTTTAACAGTGGCATAAACAGGCACAGATATATCTTGATAACCCGCGGGATCTACAAGTCTACTTGAAGCTGGTGGGCTAAGTTCGTCGCCAACAGACTGTTGTAGGCCGTCAGCTGCCACCTAATCAAAACATTATATTTGAGATGACAAAGTAAAAAAAAAGGTAACAATTAAATTAATAAATATAAAACCTGGTATATTTTTGCTTCCCAACTTGGAAACCTATGTAATGGTGGTGTTGGTGGACGTATCGGATCAATAGACATATCGCTAGCTGTACTTGATCCTCCTCTGCTCATCGCACCTCCGCCAGATACAGGACCAACGTTTGCATCTTGTCTTATCCATCCCGGTGTACGCTCTATAAAAAGATGAAAAATTTAATCAAAATTTTGTTGCGAACTATTTCTTTTTCGTTTAGTAAAATAGATATATTACCTCTGCTAGGTGTATAAATTTCAGCATAATCATGAGTTGTATCACCATCTGTGGATGTGTTGGGTGTTGTTGGAAGAATAACAAGATTATCAACTGCCGCCTAAAAGGTATATTTGAAAAATTATAAAATTTATTAAGATTTAGAATTTGTTGTAAAGGAAATAAAACAATTACTGCTAGATCGTCAGCAAGTAAAGTAGTTTTAGTATGGTCATCCATGGCATTGATTGTAGTGTTGATATTAATGGCAGGATTTGTGACTAAAGTACTTGACGTGCCTACTGAAAGATTTCGACGATGTCTGACTGGTGTACTATAATGAGGTTCTGCTGAGGTGTGATGAGGTATCTGAAAAAGCAATGAGATAGTTGAAAAAAAATTGCAAATTTTCACAAGAAAATCATTTACACACACTTTGACGGATCAAAATAAAACATTGAATGCAAACAAAAAATGAAAATGAATGTTTAAAATGAACGAAAAATATGTGTATAATTGTTATAACAAACAAAAGCATTTGAAGCAAGTTTTATATGAATTGCAATTACTTGTGGTGCCTCTAGGCTTTCTGATCTCCTTCTATTTGTGGCCAATAAGGAGACAGGACTTCTGGAAGGGCTGTCTTCTGTACGCACTTCTAGTGACAAGCTGGCGCGATTCGGTAGCTATTAACACATACATGAGTTAACTTTCAACCTATTTTGAACCTAGATGATTATTTTAGATTCGACGAATTTCTTTCGACAAAAAAAATTCAACATGAATGTGTACAAATTTCAAAATACATTTCATTAGTTTTGACGAAACTAATGACAGCCATTCCATATCACTATAAAATATCGTAATCATTTCGTAAAAACGTATATAAAGATCGATTGATGAATGGGCGTTCTAATGAAAACTGAAAATAAACTTCGATGATTCGCACAAATTCGAAATGAGTTTTTTCGAAACATTTCGAAAATAAAACGATGCAAATTTTTTTTAAGTATTGAAAAATTCGATATATAAAACGTCAAGCGAACTTACAATGTTATTCCTGCTGCCCTGTAGTGCGATGTGATTCCTGAGAAGTTCTAGTTGTTGATTGCATTTATTGTTTTGTTCGCGGAGATGTTGGTTTTGTTCTTCAAGCTCACGCAACTTGTTAGTGACCCATTCCTTGATACGCGCTGCTTTCGCCTCTACTTGTTTGGCGTCCTGGAGTCGAAGTTGTTTCTGTATTCGCACAATTTTCTACATTACAATTACTTCGATATTCATCAACATATATATTAAATTATTAAAATGTACCTGTTCTTCAACTTGACCCTCCAAGCGAACGATAGCTTTCCGCTCAGAGGGGCCTTCTGGCTGCGCGGGCCACTCGCACAGCCGTTGCTCCATAGCGCGTACCTAAAACAATAAAATAAAATACCATTTAATAAAATTAAAATGCAACAGATTACAACTATCGCGAATATGATCAACTATTACGGTGGGACATCAGATACGCGCGATCGTATCTTTGCGGTTTGCGCCGAGTCCTCAAGTTACGAGCGCGCATGCAAATCATTATCGTAATTTTCAAAAGAACACAAAACTTCGCGACGAAAGCTCGAAAGCGAGTTTCGGCCGATTTGAATGTTCGTACTTATGCACATGTAATGCCATCGAACAGGTTTTGCGAAAAATCCACCTTCTGTTCGTTTCGCGTGTAGAAAGCTACGAGTCTCATTCAGGAGCGAGTTCACATGAAAGGGTTGATGTAACGAAAAAAAAACACAAAAACGAGGGGTTGTATATAAAAAACATACGTACATAGCATCGATGGATCCATGGCGCCGGCTGTACGCGAAATACGCTCCCGGGCTGAACTTCTGAAGCGTTTGCGCTTTTATTTAATAAAAATGCAAACGCGGTAATATAAAAAGTTTGCAGCGAGAAGCACTAAATCGTCGAGGCCTCGTACGTAACCGGGGGAGGGCAATCTCCTTTATACGCCGGGCAGTAAAAACGAAACCGTAAAATCAAAGCCGGGAACAAGACGAAGGAGACGGCCGCTCATTAGGTGTCCTGGAAAATTTATCGAGGACCGAGAATAGAAAGCCGAGTCCGCGAAGAGGGTCTTTTTATAAACGCGCGCGCGGGAGGAGGCCACTGCACTTGATCCAAATTCGGTGCGCTGGATGATGGCGATGTGAAGTTGGCGACGAATATATGTATATATATGTTTTGATGGGGAGAGAGCGTGCGGCTCCGAAGGGATCCCTCTGCTGACTGAGGAGGGGCCCGTCGTCTGTCTGGTGTGCGCACTCCGCACTGCGCTGCTATACGGACGTGTTGTGAGTGTTGGGTGTGCGTGGGCGAGGGCCGAACTTACCACGACAATTTTTTATTGAAAGGACAATGATTCGAGGAGGGAAGAGTGGCTTTTTGTTGATTCGAGGGATGTGCTGTGTGTGTGAGTGAAATCTGATGTGCTATGATTGATGTGTACGAAGTAAGGATCTATGATTTAATTAAATGATTCGAATGACGAATCGGTGAAAATTTAAAAATTTAAATGTGTGCATGTAGTTCGACCTGACCCAATGCTATTCAACTTGATGTAATCGGGCCGAACCCTCACGTATACAATTCTATTTCGGTCAAATTCTATTCAAATGATTTCATTACGATTTCAACGATTTTCAAAACTCGATACAAAAAAATAAAAGACAGCGACAAATCATCGATACAAACAGTCGAAACTTTCCGTTTTAAATTCGAAAACTTTTAAGTGCACTTTTAAAAGTGGACATTCCGTGCGAAGATTCCGCAACGGATCCGACTGACATAACATCCATCCCGTTTTCGGCGCTGAACTCACACCACGAACCCGACTAAAACGGGAAACAAACACGGGAAGACGAATATAGAAACGGACATTGTTCCGTCTGAATGAGGGTTACGACAATCGCCAACGACAACACAACAATGCACATGTCGCTGACGTCATCCGGATTTTTCAGGAAGTCGCACATGCACACGCGCACCGAAATTTATCTCCGGCCACGATCTATCCGGTCGAATATAATGCCAGTTTCGCGATTTAGCCCTTGAATACGGAATTCGATCCCCTTGAATCCTGTTACCACCCCTCGTCACGCCCGCCAGACGAGGACGGCACAATGGACGACGTTCCGTCGAAAATACCTAAAATTATATATATGAGCGACGAAACGTTCGTTAAACGATCGTGTCTGTCAAGTGCTTGAAATGAATTAAAAAAAAAACTAGGAACACATGGTTATAATGAAAAAACGAATTAGCATATTGGTAAAAAGTGCGCCATATGTTGGTGTGGATTGATATCTGGTACGCGAAATTCGGGTGGGAATAATTGACCACAAAAGCTCGGTGTCCGAAGCGTTTACGTCCTTTTAAGGATAATGAGAGAAAGCCGCAGACGCAATTGCAACGAGGGCAACGGATCGTGAAAATTCGAAAAAATGGCCCATACGTGTGAGCTTAAACAGTGTGTGTGTGCAAAAAGGATCTATTCGCATGTTATGCATGCGGAGTTCTAGTTTGGCGAACAAATTACAACTTTGGGAGAGTGTTAATCAGTGAAACGAGTTAATTAGTAACTTTAAATGGATTAAGCTAATTTTACTTTAATATATTAACTCGAGAAGTTCGATAAACTTTGCGTATCCAAAGCATCCTTGCCAGAGTAGATAGAGTGAAATTTGCATACGAAATAATTAAAAAATCCACTTATAAATACGTGGTTTTAAAAATAAACCGCAATGTACACAAAATGCAATTTCGCATCAATCCGAATACGCCACAAACAAACAAAAAAAAAGAACGCTTTTATATTGATTAAATTTGCACGTTCGTCATACAGTGGCAAAAGCGCGATACTATCATTTCGAATTCGACGTGAACGTCATATAATCCATGATTCAAACGTGTCCAAAATTAAAATAGCTAAAAACCGGGAAACGCAATGAATCACCGTAATTTTCAATATCCACAATTACGGCGCGAAAACGATGCAACAACAAATACACACACACACACACACTAGAAACGAACAAAAATCGAAATTCAGATCAGAAATCTCCACACTGAACTTTAGCGCAAAGTTATGGCCTTCGTCGGCGACCGTGACTCATAGTCCAGGGGTGTGGAGTTGGAGCCAGAGTTCTCCAGACGTCTCCGACTGTGCATGTACGTATGATTTTATATATAATGAATATTATGTATTTCGTGCAAACAAACTCTGTGTGGGTGTTTGTGTGTTTGTTTGTATGCGGCTTTATATCCTCAAGGGGAGAGCTGCGGTGGTGCACGCGTCATCAATAATTTTCATCTCGGACGCCAATACAAATTCCCACAGTGCTTTCTTGCGACAAATGAGTATGGCATGGTTCGTATATTTCAAGAAAGTACGTTTTCACGAGATGAAAACAAAAATATTATATTTTTTGCAAAGATAGATTGAACTGTCTTAACATAAAATCGTTTCAATATGAAACACTTTCCGAGAAAACACATAACATATCTCACATCGAATATATGTAAAATAAGATAATAAAAATTCATAAATTATATGCAGAAAGAGCTTTATCATGGCATTTTAGCAAACGTGAGGGTCTCGGCTGAGCCTAATGGCATTTTTACGACCATTATGAACATTCAGTGATGGAATGGTCAGTTTCACGCATCTTTGAATAGGGGAGAACTGTGGTGTACTTTCGACATTGGCAAAATTAATGTACTTTTACGACTTTATGGCTCATACGAGAAAATCATGGAAAATTTGGCAATCTACGACTAATCTGTATGAGCTAATAAAACTTGTTATTTAAGAGGGTTTCACATACAAAGAATTCACGTATTTTTGGTACGACTCGTAAAATCTTATAAGATTACTATCGGGAAAAAAATGCGAAAAAAATGTAAATGTCAAGAATATCGTTTGTATTATACGTGTCTGTATATTCGAATAGCACTTCAACAGTGGAAAAAATCCGATACGAACAAAAGTAAATCCCGAAACAACTCACAAAACCGAAGAATCGCCATCGGCAATCTCGAGCCGATATCGCGCCGTTTCAAAAAAACTTTCCGATACACAAATTCCACACCGACACCGGCGCTAAAACAACGTACCTACCATCGCAAAAACGAAAAACGCGCCATGCGGCACGTACAAACCGCCACAACCCGGCAATGGCAGCAAAAACTTTTGGCAATGCTTCAAGCGCGATCATCCCGCCGAAAAGTCGATACCCGAAGGCGCCACATCGTCCAGACGAGGATTCACCGAGAGAGCTTTTCGCGGAAAATGCGTAAGCGCGGATTTTCCACGGTTCTAATTGATCCGGAAAAGCGGGAAAGCCTCCCGAAACGGAGTCGTGCGCGAATCAATTATTCACCGTAATTGGGCCGAACGAGCGCGTAACTCGCGGCTGATTGCCGATAAAATCGATTCGAGTCTGCAATTAACGAGTAATTCGTGATGCGTGGAATACGGAAAATGCGAAAGAGTAGATACAAATTTCGATGTGCGCTTTTGCCGATCCGAGGGGTGGTGCGTTGCGCATTGTTCGCGGCTTTGTTGGATCTATGGCGTGATGACTCTTTAAAAACTGTGAGTAGGGTGACTCGTCGTCCCCATTCATGGTGCGGAGGGGTAGGTGTGCGAGAAAGGGCTTCTGTGTTGAATTTTGTGCCTAAAAAACGATCTATAGGCAAATGTAGCAGTAAATATGTGCTCGTCCCTCCGTTTGTATGGTTTCAACTTGCGTGTTTTCACTTTAACGCAGTTTTGATTCGTTCGGAGAAAACGCTTCTATATTTGGAATATATCGTATATCGTTTTTACGAAAATAGATAGAAATTTACATTTAGAATTTTCTCAAAGATCCAATTTACTATATAGTATTAATAAAAAAATGGTTTTGATTACAGCACAAATCTGATTTATGTATCATGTAAATTAAGACACCATAGCAGTTAATTCAAAATTATGATAGTCTCATTGTCATGAATATACAATCTACAAACGTTTGTACATATAACGACAGTCTTTACAATCCTAAATGGACTGTGAGTTGGACGTTAATTGAAAATAGTTTTTTAATTGAAATCCTCGTTTGAAAGCGTGGGAAGTTTCGATGGGAGCCGAGTTTTTTTTTATCGAAACGACTAACGATCGTAGTATACGTAATAAATATTTGATGGTTATATAAATAAATAAAATATAAGGGTCATAAGCGTATAAAGGGGTGTTAACTTTCATGCAAACACAGCGAGTATCGCAAATATTAGTAATCACAATACATTATAAACGAAACGAGCAATTACAGATTAAGCACAAAGTTTTATTTAACTTTCACTTTAGCAGAATATAAAATAATCAATGGCATTACATCACGAAAGCATTTATCAAACTGGACGAAATCGAAAGAGACTGGATCCATTTGCTAATCAACGATAAACTTTGACAGCAGCGTCTATTTAAAGAAATAGAAAAGCGACATTAAGATATCGTCCGAAACTAATAAAAACGCAATCGAATTAAAACCCAAGTATACAACTTAATCCACCATTAAAACATCAAACGCTTCACAACAACAATCGAGGCGATAAACAGCGACTATGATTCCGCAGCTAAAAACATCCCATAAAACGTATTCCCGGCATTCATTCGGCGAACACAAGACGATATAATATTCACGCGATATGAACGTTCGGGGAATACGCATAGGAATAGGAAGTACCTATAGAGTGAAGCGTGCGGGAATCCTCGGCGACGCGCGCTTCGGAAAACACGCGGAAAATTCGTCATACGGGCGAGGAAAACGTGGTGGTCGTTAATCCCCCTATAATGAACGTTGAAATCGACGTATAAATTGTGTCGACGTAGGAAGATTTTAATGCCGGTCGATCCGTTTGTGATTACGACAATGGAATTGAAATTTAGTTGTGTGTGCGTGTGTTTGGGAAGCCAGAGTTTATAAAAGGTTTCGTTTATGTAGGGAAATTTTTTGTGGTGGAAATATTATGGTTCATGTAATGGATGAAGATATGTTTTTTTTAACGATTATGGAAAACGTTTAGATTTAAATAATTTTTATGGATGATAAGATCATTTGAAATCTTATAAAAATCTATATTATGTTGAAAGGAAGCCCACAATTCCGTCTATTACACGCACACCACTCTATGTCAAAATCTATATTACAAACATGTTCATCGTATTTAATTTAAACAACACACGAGGTTTTCAAAAATACCACAAAAGCACAAAACCGTTTCCAACCACCACACAAACAATCAAACACACAAAACAACACAAAACAAAAGCCATCATCAACCCGACCGACATCAATTTTCCGACAACCCCCTGAAAACCCCGAACCGCATTCCCATCCACACACAACCTCAACCTCGAACAACCACCACTCCCTCTAAAAGACCTTCGACCCGCTACAACCAACATCCTCAAAAAGCCCTCCCGGGGCCTCGAGACCCCTCTCCTCACCAGGACCTCCTGGGCCACCACCGCCAGATACTCACAGGTTGCCGCTACGTGTTGGCGGGGGCGTCGAGCCGCTGCAGAGCGGTCAGCCGGTACTTGAGCCGCCAGGGGCGTTCGCCCTCCTTGTCAGACATGGGGCGCAGGACCAGCGTCAGCGCTGCTGCCATCCAACGACACGTCACCGACGCGTCGGTGGTCAGCTGGCGGCGACCGCCATTGCGAGCTTCCGACCACCCCGAGACAGACGATGGCCAAAGCCAAAACAAACTGGTCTCAGGCCGTTTCGGGCGCCGCGACGCCAAATCGAAGATCGACGCCGCGTGCTGTCGAGACGCCGAAGATGGGGCGCATGCCCGCGACGCCAGCGCCGCTACCCAGAACTACCACCTTGACGGTTTCGAAAACATTTCGGGGTTGTATCAACTTCCCATACGTACCGAATTTACGACGTCTATTATCTTAAAATGATTTACTATTATTGCAAAACTAAATAATCTAACGTTTTGATTTATGCATCATACACCCATTACATATACATATTCAAATATAATATCAATATCAATTCAACAATATCAATTTTCGCATAGTAGATAAAAGCGTTCGTTTTCAGCGGCGGAAGTTACGTAATTCGAAACGTTGGCCTTTCTGGTCGGTCGTAGTGTAAATAAATAATTCGGCGGAGTAAAAATCGACAGGTCGATATTTAAAATGGGGAAAGGGTGTTTATGATGTGTTACGATTTTGTGCAATTGTATAGAGTACGAAAATATTTTATAGTGTGTAGCGGCGTACACGGAGGGGAGGAAGCGAAGCACGTGGGGTTGTTTCTCGCGGATCAATGAACGCTCTCTCGACGAGGGGTAGTTCAACGGACGCACACAACAACAGTTTTTGTGTGCAGTTTTGGAATTAATTAATCGATACGCGCGTCACGTTCCCGCGTTGGGACGCGATGTTAAAATTTGGAGATCGAAAAGTGCGTTATTGCGTAAAAATAAAAATGATATTTTATTTCATAAAAAAATAGACTCACCTTATCTTCCGCTTCCTCAGCACGTCCTTCTGCCTCCAGGACCCGCTGTTCGAGCTCGGAGAGCTGAAAAATAAAATTTAATTAATATGATTTGATAAAAATAATTCACAAATGCATTATTATACAAGAAAATGAAATTCGGGAAAATAAAAGTTGGAAAATTGTTTCAGGACGAATAATAGTGCCATCTGTCGATGGAAATTTCGTTCTTCGATGAAAAAGAAAATTTTATTTAAGCCGAGACACAAACCAGCAAGGTTTGCGTCCGGAAAATACAGAAAGCTTTGCGTGACATTCGAAAATTTATAGATGGCGCTAAACGACCTAATGTGCTTGTTTTTTGAATGACATTCAAGCGACTATTATGTTGGAAATCATTAATTATGAGAACGGTTTTCAAAAGACAGCTTTATGTTGCTGGTCTCTTGTGGCTTCGTTTATTTTTGTTGAACGAATAATAGCGTCGATGATTATAATGGAACGAAACGAAAATTAAGGAAAAAATAAATCGTGCATCGACCATCGTCGTTTTTGGTTTGACATTTTCATTATATTATGAAAACAAACTGTGGAAAAAAATATATAAGTACAAAAATCATATCATAATGAATAATTTAAAATGTAATAGAACGCAATTCTTTTTTGAGCACGGTTGAAATTAGTTCGATAATGAGACTGAAAATCAATTATCCAAACGAAAAAACAAATTTATTGATTCAAATTGAAAACGAAAAGAAAATTCGCGGTGAAAGCTCGGAAGGGTGGAAAATCGTTTAGCGGTAAAGGGTCCGCGAACGGTACAACTTATATAAAACTTGATTTGAATTGGAAAAACGTTCAAGGAGAACATAGAGAGATAAAAAGAGCGACTGTCAAGGGTTAAGCCGGGAACACGATTAACGAGAAAACTTTAAAAGAATACAACAAAGAGATAAATCAAGCATCGTACGCGCGTGGCCATAATAGAAAAGCGAACAAAACGGGAAGGGAAACTAACGGCAGCCGCGTGGAGAGAGAGAGGACCAAAGTTTGCGGGACAAAAAGCTCGCATCGTCCGATAAAAACGAGTGGATATGGAGAGCGAAAGAAGTATGTAGTAGGAAAACTCCAATAGCAATTTGTATTTCCTTTTTCTGCATAGGCCAGTGGTGGGAAGGAAACGCCGCCAGAACTATACGGCACACTCTTGAGGAGAATCGATCGGACGGAAAAAAATAATGGCGATTCGCAAGAAACGGACATGGCACATCGTAATGTTGCGCAATCGTCAAACTAAACGAAGAGTTTCTGTGTTTGTATCGTTTTTGTAACGGCGAAGAAATCGTATCGGAAAAAAATCTGTATATAATAAAGTTTATTATTAAATTTACAAATTATCGTATATAAAGATCATCAAGCTACACGGTTAATCTCCGGAGTTCAAAGTACTTTAATCTGAAGTTTATGGAAGATTAAAACGATTTGTGTAATACCGTACGGAGGTGATTTATCATGGTTACGAAGTTGATCACACATTTGCAGTTGACAATTTTGAACGAAATTTCCTCCGTATAAAAGAAGAAATGGGGTCAAAGCTTAGTCAGCTTGTTCATCGAGTTTGTCTTAATTGAAAATTTTCACGGTGTCACGTAAAAATCGTTGTCAGTTCATTGAAATTTAGCGCACCGGATGATTTTCGAACTGAAATAACTGGTGAGATCATTTAGTCAATTGAAGTAATCACGCAACACGGATCCTCGAAACGACTCGATACTACCCGCTTACTACAAAATAAAAACGCGCTCACAAAAAAAAAAAACACAAATTCAATAATCGATACATTCGACATTCCGTTCGCATAACACACATACACACCCATCAACCAGACAACACAAGCGAACACACGGAAAAACTATCAGAGTTCGATTTATGCAAACGGGCGTATGTGTGCGATAGAGATTAAGCGGCGCGTGCGACATTATTGTATGCACACACGTACCCGTTGTGTTCGAGTTTAACAGTGAGAGGAGCCCAGTAATTTATTCAGGAGGCTGTCGCTATCGATCCTGGCACACCAAAGTTCCAGGGTGGCCGCTGATCCGGAGCAGATTTGCCAAGTGTCGTGTGAACGAACCCAACGTGCCCCAAACTAGAGCCTACTAACGTACCGAAACAAACCTATGTGCTTGTTGGGCAACGCGCGCCAGAGGGTCTTCCGGACCCGTGGACTCAAATGATCCGGAAGACGGACTATCGCCAGACCTGAGCTAAAAAAAATCATAATGAAAACCGCATCGTAGATGGCTTCGGATAGGAGGAGGGTCGCCGGACCCTAATCCGAAAGTTTGCCGTGGCGCGGAACGAGGTGGAAAACGCTCTCTCTATACACAAATGTACGCAGGCGTGTTTTCCAATTTAACACGATGTTGATTACGGTGCAAAAGGTTTTCGGAAAGCGTTCGGTTGTTTTGAGGCTTTCGCAAAAACTAAGCAATTTTCCTGCAGTGGAAACTATACGGCCGACTTTTCCGGCTAGCCAATTTTCCCGTGTGCGACACAAAAACACACGTTCGAATCCGAGCTTGAAACCGACACTATATAGCCGCCGTGTTACGTGTACGGATTCGACGGAGACTCGGGCGGACGGTAAACCGTGAAATTGATTTTGAAATATTTCGCGTCGAAATGAAATTATCGAAGGAGTCGGCGGCGAAAATACGAAAAAAAGTCTTCGAGTGCATTAACTGTCATTCCCTGTATACTCTATAATCTAATAAACACCAGACAGGAGAGCGAGGCTTAAGAGTGACTCCGCAGCAAAACTCGCTAACCGTTTTCAAAGGCTTTCGTAGGATTACACAGTTTACCACTCAAGGTTCTTTGGCCACACCATCCATACCGAGATGAACTCGAAGCATAAAAGAAAAAGGAAATTCGACACGTTGAGAAATGAAAAAAAAAATAATACAAAAGGAACAGAGGTAATTGGGAAGATTAAAAAAATAGAATTCAATTTTCCTGATGCACGTAACCTGTAAAGAAGCAAGGCAGTACATGGATGTCTATGAATATCGCTGCAGTTATGTTTACATACGAAATGCGGCAGACTGTTAAATGCACACGACACACGAGCATGTAATAAGTATTGCATGTGCATACACATGCTCACCACAAACAACGGACAAAGCCAACAGTGATCCCAATTAAACGGTACAGTCACCTATTAGAATGCTTGTCGAGCGGACGCTGGACGAAAACGAGAAGTGTTAAAATTTAATTTTTGTAAGGGTCGATTTAATCCACTGTTTCTTAGATGTGCGATCGTCCGGGGGTGACTTTTTCTTTTATTACAAAAAAGGGTGAATTTCTTGATATCTTTCGATTAGGTTGCACACTTATCTTTCCCGGGAGCGAGTTTTTCCAGCAGAAAAAAACGCTGATAACGGTTTCGACTGAAAAACGTTTCTGAAACGGGTCAAACGACGGCGTTGGATTTCGAACATATCGCGCGTTAATAACGGGTCAGACGTTTTTACAAAAGCTCGATTATAATTCGATATGTTCGGCAATTACGCAGAAATAAAATTTAACACAAAAACTGAATTCAAATTGAGCGCGATTAATTCGATTTCGGGCCGAAAACAAAAAGCGATTGTTTGTTTCCAAAAGCCATCATACGACGTTATGAAAGGGCCGGTTCATTGAAAGGGAAGTTTCAACGTAGCGAATATAATAATGGAGAAGTTGTTATTGAAGATTTCTTACAAACTTCATCGTTTTAACGAGCAACACAAAAGTTTTCAGCGAAACAATCGAGAATGTTTCCATTAGATAATTAAGCGTGACACCTTGACGTTCAGTAGACGCTTTGACATCAACATGGATTTAATCGAAAATCCATTCTTTATGCTTCCTATCTTTTCGCACGGAACCAAGTGCACCGAGAACTAATCGATTGGGCTAACGATATGATTGACACGTACGATATTCACAAAGACGTATTGATTTTCCGTGTCTACAATACGTACGAAGTCGGTACACACTATCGCCTTATGTAACGCTTTCGATCCGTGAAAAAAAAAGTAAACGGAAAAAAGAGCAACCTCATGCAACCTAATTATTTGTATCGCTTCAGGAAAAGACGGCCTCGTTTAAAAAAAGCCGACCAGTCATGTGAGGGTTTTCATTTGATCGAAAACACACGTTAACCCAACAAAATAAAACATTTAATTTTTAATTACATATACATTGCGCATTTATAAAATTGACAACTCAAGTTTCACATAATAGCCGTTAAGTTGCTGAAAAAAAAGCGAGAGTTTCGCCGAATCAGATACAGAAAGAAGTTCGGCCGCGGAATCATTAAAGTTTCATTGATATGGCGCGCGGCGAGTTTCCCGGGACCGTTCGGGTTCTTAAAGGGATCACGGATCCAGGGGGATCCCCGAGCCAGCCCATTAGGGTCCGAAAGAAATCCGTGTCGGCTGCTGGGGTGAATAATGGGGTGAAGACAGCGATTGCGAGCCGGTCCGCCATCACGGCTACTCGACTTGATTAGCTCCGCCATACTTCGCGCATGTACCTGGACGACGTGCCATCCGATGCAGTGGTGCTCTGCGAAGCTCCCACCACATAAGGAGACTTCCCCCGGAAAACGTGGACTTAGTTCAACGTGTGGACGTTATGGTCGGTGGCTGTGCGGAATTTATGGTGTCAGAAGTTCGAGCGGTGCAAACGGAAGTCGCACAGAGATGAGAAAAATGTGGAAATCTGAACGTTTATAATGTGATTCGTGTAAGTTGCGATCGGAGGTTTCAACTTTTCAGCGACAGATTGAGAGCATGTGAGACGCGATCGAACGAAAATGCACTCAGTGGCCGCACATAGCGGATTTTCGATTATGTAAAGTGCAAGTCTGACGCATTGTCATTTTTCGGTTAGAATTGAATCCAAGTGAGTGCATCTGGCGGTGAGATTTTCGCATTTGCATATTCGAGATGAAATTTCTTCGGCGTCTGGCACGTATCGACCCACCGGCGGCCACATTGTCGCATTCCGAAAACGCATTATTGATAACGTGCGCGGCGTCGGATTTTTCGATTTGCCAACGGTGGGCGTTGTGCCGTGCGGAGGAAACGCATAACAATAGTGTTAGCATAAAAATAGGGCCGATCGAATTGAGGAGCAAAAGCCGTGCCCTGGCGAACACGTACATATATATGCACGTGTACGTGTGTCCCGGGAAGGCAAAGGAGAAAAGATGAACCGTGCGATAGCGGTGATGAATTGCCGAGCCGGGAACCGGAATATCGAGCCTATTGCAATGGGATATCGGTTGGAAGTCCGCAGCGGCCATTGCGCTACTTTTTACATTCAATTCGAACCACTTGAATAATCTCGTCCAACTGCTCGACACTTAATTAAGGTGAAAAGTGTGGAAATCGAAACGCCCCATCGAGATAACGCTGCGAGAGTGAGAAAAGCGTGGGCGTTTCTTGCATATTTCGAAAGCCGTGTTAAAATTTAATTATACGATGAAACGGGGGGAAAGAAGTAATCTCTTAAAGTAAATAAAGCATTGCTCGAATAAAGCATTGATCAAACACAATGGCGAATTACACACGAGCGCACAATAGAGAAAAGTAATGAAATCGAAGATGTCGGCCGTTTGTCGTGTATAATGCTTTTCAGACATGCGTTTCTCATGAGCTCCCTCACAACACAAAGACGGCCGATCTTTGATTAATTAATATCGTTTACAATGGACGTCGAGTATGTGAAAGGTGGACGTCGTCGGACAAAATTTGGAGAATTCGTCGAGTCGATATGAAATTTTACGTTTTGAAAGGAATTTCTTAATCGACAGGTGGAGAATGCAATTTCGCTCGGCGTGCCGGCCTCGAATAAGAATCGCTGAAAGGGTTGGCACAATAATGGCTGCACCCGAAAGGGGATCTCCGTTTTGTCGCTAACGACACAAAAGCGTATTTATTTTCAACTTACGTGTTCTCGACGTACGTATGTTTGCCTCCGCTGAGAGTGTGTGAATATTCACAAAAGCACGGGATTCACGAAATACGGATTGCGGTATGCCTCAGTGCCGACATGTCCTCGAGGGACCTTTTGATTCAGGTTGTTAGGTTCGAATGTTGCTTATTATATAAATCAAAGCATCAAAGTCAAGTACAATGAAAGTTTAACGTCGAGTTCGTTCCCTTCGAGTGCGCAAATTAAACGAGCTTTTATGCGGGCAAGTTGGTTTCAGGAATTTCGGAAATTTAATAAAAAAATATATCTTCGGTGTTTCAAAGGTGCATGAGGGTGGATTGAAACTAGGAGAAGTTTCTATGTTAGTTGCACACTTAATATTCAGATTTTATCGCGAGGTTGCGAAATTATGCAAGATTGTGAATTTTATTTAAAAATATTATGTGATAGTGGAGTTCGGGAACATAAACAAAATATATAGACTAAAAAGAGGAAACTATTGAACCATAAACATGGAGAGAAGTTTGGAGGGTAGCCAAGTTTCCTAGCTCAGTAAGCGTTTTTATCTTTGAAATAATTTAAAAATTATATTAAAAGAAATAAAAATCATCCGAAAACAAATCATGCAGATAGCAGTATTGGTTTTCAGCATATTCGCGTCGATTGAATTAATCGAAATATAAAAGTAATGCAGCGAAGAAAAATTTCAATAATTTATAGATAAAACGAAGACATTTTTTTTGCAGAAAAAAAATTCGAAAAATGGTCGCTGAAAAACAAACATCAATAAATATATTCAGTATAATCTAATGCCTATATATCATTGAAATGGGCAAAACCAATCATCCAATAGGGACCATTACACCCTGAGCCCTACTCGGGATCCAAAAGCGCCACATCCATCAAGAAAGTACCCCTTTGGGTATTGCAGTACCATTTCGCACCACTTTGTTTGAAATTTGAGATGAATTTATTTTACAATGACGAAACACGCAACCCATCAGATCGACACTTGAATTTACATACGATCCAACGTTGAGCGACAGCGCGCATTAAACACCCAAAAAACCCACACACAAATTTCCACGCATCGAAATTTCAAAACTCCTCCAAAGTTCGCAGGTCAAAACGGCGAAGATATCCACAGTTTAACGGCACGTTTATCGTCACTCTATACAGATATGAAACCCCCATCACACGAGGGGTATCGATCACCGGGTTCGGCGGCGCCGAGCGGTTACAATGGCCCGTAAATTAAAGGGCCAAATCGCGACGTTTATTGAAGGCGAAGGCTCCATTAGCCGGGCGTGCGCGGCCGTTTAGAGGCCCCGCCGAAGATGATGTGATTACGGCTTCGGCCCGAAACGGCGGAATTTATTAACGAAGCCCTCCGAGGCTGCTGTTGGGGATGACGAAGACGACGACGAGGGCGTTTAGCAAGTCATAACGAGGCGCTGAAGGCTGCAGGGCGGTCGTTAGGCGGGACGGTTCGAATCTCGCGCGCTTTTGTCCCGCGAGGTGATTAATTGGGGGGCGGCGACTTGGTTTTCTTTCGGATCTGTTAAATATGGGCGGGATGTAAACGGTGATTATCTGCAGTGGGGGGTTTTGTTTGTTATGATTAAAGTTGGTTGGGTTGAGGATGATGACTAAGTATGCGCACCTGATAGCGTAATAGAGTTTGTTGTAATTTTAATTTTTTGAAGTTTACAATTAGTGGTTCCATTATGGAACCACGTATTGTTTGTGAAAATTAAAAATTAAAATTTGGAAAAAGTTAACACCGCCGGAAAATGGTATGTAAAAGGCAACACTGGACATGTTGAAAGTGAATAAAAATGTTGTGAATTTACCTACATAAGAGTGGCAGTCTGATTTCGACAGGTGTTCGAACATGACGTGCAAATACGAAAAATAACTATTTGCTTATTATAATGTTGTTTCTCAATGGTCGTATGTGAAAATTCAACAGTTCTGTATTTCACGTACACTTGTATACAATGACATGAACGTATTTTTTGAAATATTATATGAATTTATTTAAAATTTAATTTTATCATCAAAACATCTTAAAATTAGCGATCAACAAAGAAAATAAGATAAAAAATTATATTAGAAAATGAAATGAATATGATAGACACAACATACCAAGATCTAACCGACTTTTCCAAGCGCGTATAAAACTGAAAATATTTAACGATGAAAATATATCATCACACATAAAGTACCGATTAAAAATTAACGACAGTAAAAAGTATAAGAAAAACACACTAGCGTCCGACGCGGAGGATGTGCACTTTTTGTGTATGTGAGGGGACCGTTCGGTATATTTTTCCGTGAGCGCGTTACACCATCTATCAATAAAATTTGACAGCTTTTTATTGTGCAGAGACCGTAGTCGCACATAAATGACATAACACCTGCTATCCTACGTGTACACAATATGTCACGGCCTCCAAAGAAATCGGCAACGAACGCAACGAATATCCTTCACGCGAACGCGT
Source organism: Hydropsyche tenuis (assembly GCA_009617725.1). NCBI lineage: Eukaryota > Metazoa > Arthropoda > Insecta > Trichoptera > Hydropsychidae > Hydropsyche > Hydropsyche tenuis. Next base: position 4,160,904 of record VTON01000001.1, on the reverse strand, counting down.
ATACGTTTCTTTTTTGCGCGAAACATCGGACGTTTCCTTTCTTCGGAATTCGTTCGTTTTGCATTTATTCGAATCGTGTTCCACGTTCGGGATATATTAAAAAAATATGTTCCGTGTTATTTTTTATTCCACCTCGATTCTCCGGTTAGAAACTGGATTATTTTGAAAATAATATGTCTGAGATTGTACCTTGTATACGCCCGAAGGAAAAATGAAGAATATCAAACATTTTTATTACGCAATTTTTTTTTTTAATATTTACAAACATTTCCAGTTGAAATAATATACATAGAATATATACAAAAATTTAATTTAATTTAATTATTAAACTTGTTCGATTTCGCCGAGAGAAACAATAACAAAGGGAAGCCTGGCGTAGCACGCCGACAATTTTCAATAACGATAGTTCAAAATTCACAACGCGAAGCTTTTGACAGGGCGATAAATAGTTGAGGTGCAACGACGATGGCGTTCTTTGAGACGAAAAAGAAAAAAAAAAAGAGCCGTGCATTATACGCGAGCGTGGCATAGCATCGGCGACCAGAAGCAAAAGGATCTCGGGGGGTGTTTTGTACCACACGGTCCCGTCGACACAGGGGCGGCGTTCGTTAATAATTTATTACGTCATAACGGCGGGGGGCGTAGCGGGGGGGGGGACTTGGACGGGGGCCCGGGGGGCGTAGCCTCCCACCCGGCATGGAAACACGTAAGCCGCGATGACATAAATATCATAACCTCCGAAACAATTTTCAGAGAAAATGGTCCCTCAGGTATACACGCGCGTCCTCCTCGTTCTCGTCTAGCAGCCATCTTCAAATCCCGTCCCACCGCTGACGAATTAATACGTCAACGCCGCCCGAATATATGGCTCGTGTAATGTCGATCGAGTGCGCCCCCGCCGACGTAATATCGGCAATATTCTGAGTATTTGCCACGGGCAGGTATGCTTTGATTCGGGAATTAATTCCTCGTGGGCGTGTGCCACGTGTACGCGGCAGTCATTAAAAGCGGGAGCGGTCCCTTTTAAATTGAATAATCTTCAAAGAATCTGGCGAATTACGCCCGCGCGCGCGCTATATCAAAAACGGAGTCCCCCGAGAAAAATACGACCTACGAAAGCTCAACTGTTAATATAATAATAATAATAAAGTAATATAAAAATGAGAAGATATTTTTGGGAATTGGGTGAAAAAAAAATAATACAAGCTCGCTGCGAAACGCCGACGGTCTTATTTATCGAAATACGCCAAATACAATTTTTATCGTGTCTAAAGAAATTTTCGACTAAATTCATCGGAGCGTGGGGAAATTTTCATGAATATAAGCGGGAAAGTTTGCCGAGTTTATAATTTTTTTTTTAAATGTTTGATCGGGAGTTATACACACGGACGTGGCAAACATTCAACTTCACTCGTATAACACCGGATTCGTATTACGTCCTGTGCAAACAGTGTAGTGGTTACGTCTGCCAGCTTTTGTACAGGTTGGGGGTTGCGCTGAGTGATTATTCAAGCACTCAAAACAAGAGTGAATATTTAATATATGCGAATCGCGGTTTAACGTGAAGTCGAGCAAACATTAGAGAAACGGCAGACGAGTTCAATAGAGGAAATAAGACAAAATGATATAAATGCTCGCTCGAGTTTCGCCGTACTGTCTGTCTCAGCCACAGGTTGTGAAATATGCGAGTCCGTGCATGAAATCGATTGATCGTATAAATACCGATATCGTATATATGCTGATTTCTGGAGTGCTTAATATTCATGAGACGGTACGGAGAAAAAGGAAGTGGTTATTATTAGTGTAACGAAAAATGAATATTAAGTGTAGCGATTGCAGTATAATATAAACAAAAATAAACACGGAGGAAACACAAGAATACATTAATTTTTATATGACATAATGCATAATGTACATCTAGGTTTACTGCGATACAGACCGAAATGTTAATCATTGAAAAGGGACATTAAAAATTCCCTCCATAGCAGTGGAGGAAGTTTGAAACGGACTCCTGTGGTGAAAAACGAAATTGGAAGTTAACATCTAGGCCGTTGGCATTCAAAAAAGCTCCTCGATTTGCATTCAAATATGAGAAAAGGAAAAAAAATAAAAGTTGGCCGAGAAAAGAAAGGGCCCAAACTTCCTTACATATTCAACTTTGATTTGATTGGAAAAACTTCGCTTTGATCTTGCGGAAAGTTCAGAAAGCGATTCAACGATATTAAGGATGAATAAAAAAAATCGACAACTTCGCCACCCGCAAAAATGTCGTTGATTTAATTTTCTTTCTCTGGTACTTGTTTGGGTTCGCATTCAACGCGCTTCCAGAAAGACGCCTTATGAACGCCCAGACATCGTAATGAATCGTTAAAAGAGAATATTTATAGAAGAGGAAAAAAATATGATCACAGCACAATTTTATCTGGGAAATTCGAAATATTGCGGAAAATGACGGACTTCACCGTAGTAATTATGAATAATTCATGAGCATGAATACGAACACAAATCAAAGCAAACGACTTGCCGCGCAATTAGCTGTAATATCCTTGCGAAATTATGCAACTGATGAGAACGTGAAATTTCAACACTCGAGTAACGGCTACGTCGCGATAAGTAAGACCTCATAAGGTACATAATAAACGAACATCGGATTAAATTAAACACGAACACACACATCTAAAAACATACCCATATATACAAAGTGCGAATCGCGTGCACGTTAAAAACATCGAAAGCCAGTTTCCGAGTATCAATTCAACTTTATTGGTTACAAGCTGTGATATAATCTATTTTGTGTAACAGTCGAGGGTAAGAAGAAACGTGACGGCCGCATAAAGGGCGGATTCTATTACTGTAAACCCTGAATAGGTTCGGGCTACGACGACGGCACGTGTTTATGCAATCGTGCCCGCCAAACGGCGTATAATTTAAATTATATGAAAACGCAACGTACGTGTTAATATCGCCGAATCGCGATACTAGTCCTCGCGGAAAAATACACGATACAAACTCACTGTCGAAACGAATGTTTCGGTATAGTTTTGAATTCGATCGAATTCAATTGCGATCCGATTGCAATACGTGGAAATCATCGAATAAATTAGACAGGAGAAGGAACGAGTTGGCGTGAGATTAAGGTTTTCTACGTGACGTCCGTATCGAGCACGCAGAGGCTGCGTCAGGATTAAGCTTCAACGCCTAAATAAAAATAAATAATTTGTAGATATTGCTAGAAGCTTGTATATATAGGAAACACTCGCGTATATTTCACCCGTTTCCGCTATTACATAGATATTGTCCTAATACTGCGCATACCCGCCATCCTATCCAGGGCACATATTTCATATACGTATCTCGATAAATGTTTGCGATCTTAATCGGATATACTCTTCAAACGTTAAGTCTAATTCAATATTATCGAATAAACTACAATGGTTCATAATTCAAATCGAAATTAATCTAATAACCGTTCAGAGATGATATCATAGAATACATTAACTAACGAATATTATTCAATACACTATAGAATATTTATCGGGCGAACGAACAATGATGCGAACATCCACTAAGTCTCGGGCTCCGAAGCGTAACAATATATCCATCGTATAAAACAATGACGGCGGGCCGTAATATAATATTGGACGTTTGACAAACACGAGCGAATTCGGTTAGTGGAACATGTTTGCGCTGTCGGAGCGCGACAAAACCACCCCAACAGTTCGAGACCGAGGAGGGATGACATTTCGCGTAAATTTAATTAATGCCGGATCAATTAATGGAGGCGAAGGGCGGTCGTGACTGCCTTCCGAGTGGCGCGAAGGGATGAGTACAGCGCGTGAGTGAATTCACTTTCGAATCGAAAAAATATTTATCGAATTATAAAAGAAGCCCGTTCGGATTATTCGGAATCGATAATTGGATAAGCGTTTCGATCATTAACGCGGCGCCTGTTTGTGAAAGCTTTAATTTCCTATTTGGAATCGACGCGCCGTCGAATATGAAAATCGGAGAACGCTTTTTTTTAATTCGGCGAAACGCTTTGACGATCGACAAAAGCACCTGACCTGAAAACCGGCCCGATTCCGCGAAGCTTTTGCCCGGATAAAATCAGAGTCGATCAAGTGTAAAAAGTAATTTTAGTTCTCGACCGAAATCTGACCGAATTCGATTATGCGCCGCGGACACAAGTGCCGACGTGGAAAAATAAACAAATATGCCATCCCCCGTACGCGGGAAACGAGGGCGCAGTCCGTGTGAAGATTCTGTGAGGGACGATGAATATAAATCAATACGAAAAAACATTATTCAGGTTTCGGGCGGAGCGAATAAAAAAAAAGCGGCGGCACTCGAAAGCGCTCCGGCGTTCTTCCGGTTCGTTTTGTGCCGAGTAAAATGATTTATATGGAATCAGCGGGCGTCGCTGAAAAGCGTCTTTGAAAAGAAGCTGCACTAGTCTCTGGTAGAGTACGTGTGTGCGTTGATGAAAAGCTGATTCGATAAGCTAAAAGCACACGGCGCCCCGAGCAGACAGACTTCAAAAGAGTTGATTGAAACGGGGACAAGCACGATGCATCCGTGACCGCGTCAATATTCTCCGCGTACACACAATCCATTTACAGAGCTCATATAGAAAACACACATACCTATGCACACAAGACCATCTTAGGACCGCACCCCATACGTTTTCCACGTCGATGCTCATTAGAGCCTCCATCATCGGAGACAATCACCACGCGAAACCGCGGCGTGAAATCCTCTTATCCTCATGCGTTCAATTGAGCCGTCTGCGGCCTGTGCACGCATCCCCGCGACGACGATCACGCTCCGTCTATAAATCAGGACATCTCTCCGCGGCGATTACCTCCGGAGCCCCATCCGGAGGAGGTGCAGGATGAGCAATTCATCCCCGTAAGGCGGACACGTTTTAAAGTGTGCGAGGCCCGAACAAAGAGCGCGCCACGACTGCTTACCGCCGTGACGGATGAAGGCGCACCTCCGCGTTGACAGTGGGGCAAATCCAGCTGACGTTCCGCCTCCTCCCGAGGATCGATATGGGAGCGCGGGGGTGGAAAACTAACGACGGTGGATCGTGGATGATGGTGAAAAATGGAAAATTCCGCCGCGGAGGAGTCTTTTCCGCGTAGGCGAAAATTGATATTCGAATGGTCGGAGTATGAGCGGGATATGGGGTGGGGTGCGTTGTTGTTGTCGGTGGTGTTGGGTATTTGTTGTTGTTGTTGTCTGCCATAAATACGGTCCTAATGATTCGGGAAGCTCGGTCGAATCGTGCGCGTTGCGTGTCGTCGGAAGCACTCACGCAGCACTCGTCGTCCGATTCAAAACCGAGCAAATGCATGTCTGTTTGTTTGCGAATAATTCAATTGAAAAACGTTTTATGCTAATTCTAAACGGCATGAATTGAATTATCGTTTACTGTTTGTATAAAAAAACATTTGATTAATTTATAAAATAAGATTTCGGTTTTAAAAAAAATTCAATAAACAATCAAATTACAAATTTAAATTTCTATAAATATTATGATTAAGATTATTATTACGAATTTTCACGAAATATTTTTTTGATAAACAAAAGGAAATGTATATACAGATGAAAGATAAACTTGAAAAATTTTGAGTGAAAATATAAAAGTTTTTTTAATGTATAGCTAAAAAAATGAAATTTAAAAATGATTTAGATTCAAAAATAAAACGCGATACCGTTTTCTATATAGGGGCAGTTTTCTTAGTGTGCGGTTCGTACGTAGACAGGCGCGTCGTAAAATGTTTACGGCATCATAATAACACTATGCCGCAAAAAACTGGCCAAGAACGCTGCGAAAAATGTTATTATGAAAAATGTTGCTAGCCGTAATAAAAAATGAATAAAGCGGCGGCCAATTCACGAATAAATAATGCCAATGCATCAAAGATTCAGATTTCGGAACGATACGCATCGAAAGCCACTAAATAATGTCGACGAATATGACTATTTTTCAAACGGACCGCGAACGACCGAAAGAATCGAATATTTCATTTAATAAAAAAAAAAAACAAAAAAAAAATAACGAATGCATATAAAAGTTATACTTTGCATTTCAGATGCTTATCGACGAGTTTTCCTAGCAAATTACAACGTTGTGTAAATGATGAACGAGAAAAACAACATCGGTATGCAGCCGTAGCGGGCGTTCCGGCCTACGGGACTACGAAACTTGCATGTCTGTTCTCAGAAATTATAAATGTATGTTAACACGCCATGTTAACATTCCATCTCTTGACAGATATAAATAACCATGGAAAGAATAAGTTTCAGCGAGGGGTAGACATTTTTGACGTTCACATGCAATAGTGCCCTTATGTAAACTGCGAACCGCTGCCGAATAGCAATTTTCCTCGACGCGGGCTACGAACGAGTGCTTTGCGACAAACGGAACCTTGACAGTCGTAGTGTGGGAGATATTTAAGGGTTTTCACTCACCGGACGCGTCGGTGAGGCACGGTGGCAACAACCGGATAAACCAAGAGAGATGTAGTTACCTGCAAAGAAAAAGAAAACACACTGTGAGTATTAAATCTGCGATGACAGGGCGGGAAAGCGGAGGATGGAAGTCGGCGAAATCGCATTTGTGTATATCTACCTTTCGCAGCATTTCCTCGAGCGACTCCATGTCGATGTCGGAGTTGCCGTTGTTATTATTGTTGTTTGTCATAGAAGAAGTCCTTCGTTGCACCATTAAATGAAAAAAACTACGATTCTGTTCGTCCGCCGAACAGAAGTTATATTTTTTTTATTAAAAAAATATAAAAAAAACTATCTTCGTTTTATTAAAAAAGTCTAATTCGGATTGGAATGTATAAAACACACACGAACAACTTCACAACCGCCAAATGAGCCTAAACGGCGGAAAAATCTCATTTTTATCACAAAAAAGTACACACACCACATACAGTATTTTAATGCGAAAAAAATTTACGTACGCATACGTGTAAGATAATTAAAAGCCCACCTGCCGTAAACAATGAAACGAAATGAGTAAAAATATAAACATATTTTATTTGAGGCCGTAAAAACTTTTTTTTCCATACAGCAAGCTAGAGAGAGACAAAGCAGTCAAGGGAAAGGAAAATTTTCATGCGCCACGCAAAATGAGAAACAAAAAAACGAAACCGCTTTTCTTTACTAGCATTTTAATTAAGGCAATGATAAAAAGCCAAACGGGGAAGGCGTACGATTCGGTTCGCGGCAAAGAAATCGAAACATTTTTTTATCGCCATCGTCGGAATAAAATCGCTACAGGGACGAAAAAAAAAAACGAAACTTTTCGACGGAATCGTCGAAAAATCTGCTTACGTCGGCTCATCCGGGAATTAATCTTCAGTTTCGGCAATAAAGATCGCTTTTAACGGTTAAAATCGTAAAAGCGGCGAAAGCTATTGTTACGGCGTTTTCAAAGGTACCTACGCACAGAATGTCCCAAAAGCCTTCGACAATTTATTTAAGAAGATTGTGAAACGAATTACGCGATTATGTATCATTTCCAGTTAATATTCTTTAACGACGTTTGGCAATCCGCGTTTTGACATGGACCGTTCCGAAAATTTCACACAAAATCAAATTCGGATCGAATCCAATTTCGACTTTTTCTTTCTGGGACACGCTGCACACACGAGATACCGCCGTGCACAGAGAATACGGTCCGTGGCGAAATTGTGATCGTAAAAGTGTGAGTTGAACGACGACAATCGCTTTTAAAAACGGCCACTATCTATCCCGGTGACGGATAAACTGAATAAATAACTAGCCCTTTGTGGGGCGCGCATTATGCCAATGCGTCCCTTTACGCTTCGAACACCACGTGAATTATTAAAATTCGCCGGGATTCGGTCCTCCTTTTTACAGTTATTGCCGGCGTAAAAATTAAATTGTTTTTCCGCAAAGGCGCACATCGCCCACACACGTTACGACGCATCATGGTGTACCGAGCGACCTTTACAGTTCGCAAAATAAAATAGTATATAACCAAAGTTGCGAAAACGGAACGGATTCCGCGGAAAACTCGACGATTCGGAACGATGAAGGGAAAACTGAGCATCGCCGGAATATAATTATTTATGGCGGCTCAAGATTCGTGAATAATAATAGGGTAATGAAATTTTAATAATAAAGTTTGTTGGGCGCACAACTCCGCTTCGGGACGATAGGATGGGGAATTTTTAGGGGGGTGGATGTAGGCGGAATTAAGTAATAGTCAACGGGCAGGTTTTATGGGTAAACAGGAACTGGGTCCGCTTTCGATTCATTTTGAAATGTGTGCCATAAAAAATTTAATGCCGGCACGATAATGCTCTAAGCGTATTATACGCGGCCACACACACGAATGCGGCAAATTAATAAAAATTGTATTATATCATTTATTTATTTTTTTATTATTTTTCATACCGTACCGTGGAGATACGTTCATCTAATACGTACGAGGCATTAAGTGGGCATCTAAGCGACGAGTTCAGCTTCTTTTAGGACGCGTAATCGGCTTATACAATTCGTTATTGATAGCTGGACTATCGAATTTCATACACGGTCATCCCCTTTGTCATTCGAACGAGCGAAAAAAAGATCGATTCTATTGTGTGGGAACGTATACAAAATATAATTATCGGGAGTAAACACGTATGAAAGGTCAAAGTTTTCTATGAATATGAAAATCGCATTTATAAAATTATGATTGAATTCAGACTATAAATAAATCTGATATTAATATCAGATTGAGTAGCTTTCAACGTTAAATGCGAATAAATTTTCCAACTTATTTAGTTTCTCGAATAAAACAAACAGATGCGGTGTTATTTTACGATAAACGGTCTGCGCAAAAACTAATAAGAAATTTTCCGTTTATCCAAATACAAATCGACCAAGTTACAAAATATTCCACGCAAATATTTGCGAAAACGTTAATTAATTCATATTGAAATACGAAATTTATCAAACGCCGTATTATCCGAAATAAACTATCAGAACGGCAATAACGAGATACGATTTTTTTGCCGCCGAAACTATTAAGAGCGAAAATGTATTGCGAGGGAAGCGCTGCATGTATAAGAGGTCGGAAAATAAGGCGAGCCAAGGATAGCAAAAAAGCGAGGAAAAAACGAGAAGTGGTACGAAACAAAAAGTGGGGCAGGACGTGAGGTGCCGATACCGTGGAGAAAAACGATAGACATGGAAGAAGCGCAGTCTGGAATTCCAATGGCGTTTCGATGCAACGGATGCAAGCTCCTCTCTCCGCTACACCGTCGAATTTTATTTGCACTCCAGCTTTCGGATACTTTAAATTCGCTACCGTTTAAACGAATACGAACGCCGAGAATTTCAATCGAAAAAGTTAAAGCGATACTGAAAATAAATAATAAACATCCCCGGATTAACCATCGATAAAATTAATCGAACTCGCCGGTACAAATTGACTTTTTATTGGTTTGTCTATCGATCGATCATTCATCCGGCGCTAAATAATGGCCGAGGGGGTTGCGAGTTCTGCGTGCAGCCGAATGTTTCGAATTTTTGAAATGGCAGCGTCGGGATTTGGAGAGAGATTCCAAGTTTGTGTCGTAAACCGTGGAAGTTGCAACTCCGAAACGCCGCTGGTAAGTGAAAGTTGAGTGACGGTATTAGTTGCGAGGGTGATTAATCGGCAGACGGTTCTCCTTCGGGAAATGCGTCGCTTTTGACGTTGCGAGGGAAAACAAATATTTGCAGTAATAATGTCGGACGAAATGTGTTCCGAAAATAATATTGTTTTGAAGCGGCGTTGCGCAAGTTTGCGGAATTATGCGAGTTACATTGTGCGAAAGTCTCTAAATTGAATTGAATAGGATATTAGAGTAATATTCAAAGGTACTACGGCGGAATGAGTGATTTAATAGGAACGAGAGGTTTAATTTAGATAAAGGGCTAAAAGGGACGGCACCGAGTGACCTTTTGATGATGGTTATATTTCTTGTAACACATGCAAGGGAAAAGGGTTTTCGATAAAAGCGTCGATTTTTCGGCATGAATTTTCAGCACGTCTTTTTTACGTTTCAAAATAACAATTACGTTAGAGTTCTCAAATAAAGTGAAGTATAGTAAATTAGCAGTTTGAAAATGTCAAGTATTCAATTTATAAAAAAAAAATACAGGAAGCAAAGTGAAAAAAAAAAACGCGGTGGCAGTTAGTGACGGATCGTTATAAAGAAGAACTTCCTGGCAGGAGTTTCGAACTAGACAACGAGACTGAAAAAAAAAGAAAACGAGCGTATAGAACTTTCGATGGGTGAGGAACGTCTCGTTAACATTTTGAAGCGACTGTCACTAACGAGTTGTGTTGTCTTAAAAGTCCTGAGGATCGACATTTCACACTAATAAAGCAAAAATGTTTGAAAAAAAACACGTTTCAGAACAAAGTACCGTTGAGTAATTAGAGACACGTAACTTGATACAGTGAAAATAAATTTCAAAAAAATAACGTAGAAAAGATTCAATTTCACTATAGTTATAGAATGAAAATAATTTGCATGCAATAAAGTCGAGGGATTATTGAGATTCCAATTTTATCGGAGTCGGATTAAAATGAGAAAGAGCTAAGTCGCGGGTAGTATTTCAACGAATAACAGAGAGAAATTGCATTCATTGAATAAAGAAAAGTTTCGAAGAAATCCGAAGCGAAACTTCGGCGCTGCATGTGGTGAAAACTTATTTTAGACGGTGGCTAAGAAGAAAAACAATTTTAAATCTATCCGAGGAAATTCGATGTGCCGCGGTTTGTACTATTCATGCAACGTTTCTCACAGAATAGTTTCGAAAATTCTATTTCTAGATATCTAGAAACTGGGACAAAGTAAGTTCCGCTCTCAAAACAAAATCTTAGCACAAAGAACAAATTTGAATAATTTAATTTCGTTAAGATCAATCGTTCGATGCAAAGGGTGTGAGTTAATCCAATACTGACGAGGGGAGTTTAAGCGAGAAGACGATCACCGGTTAGAATCGTTTGGAACTTTTAACGATAATGGTTATGCGTTTTTAAGTGTACGTAATGTCTTGCTAGTATATATTCCCCGAAACGATTTGGAAAGATTGAAGAAAATCGACCGGCTCATATTTGGAAAAGTAAACTAAAACACGAAAGAAGTATCAGCGAAATTAGCGCATTGTCGCGAGTCCGCGAAAAACTTCGAAAATGTATAACTTTCGCTAACACGTCACGTATTGAGAAAAATAGGTTGAAAGGTTATAAATTGGGAAAAATAACGCCCGAAAAAAATGTATATTGTGATCGTAAATCACTTTTAATGCCTCGTCACCGTACAAGGATCCCTGAACTTCGCGCGGATATTCTTTCTTTCGTTACATTCAACGCGACTACAACCATGCAAGGCGGACTTCAGATGAAAAAAAATCTCTTCGGAAGGCGGGAGCAGAACGGAGAGCGGAAGAAAAAAAATAAAAGCCTAGAGCAAAACAAACGAAAGCTCTGCACTGCTCGTTAGACGCTAGCCCCGGGAAAAACGTCTCGCAGCACCGTCGTAGCCGGTAATCATCGTCGTAGACATCGAACATCGCACAGCTCATCGGCGCATCGCCACAACAAAAACACGCAAACAAACAACGGCAAAACTCTCTCGCAAACCGATCCGAATTGCAACAAAAAGTTTGCACCGATGATAAAAACGAGTTTGCGACAACGGTCGAGCGAGCCGCGGGACGTGTGCCGCTTGTTAAACTTCGCAAAGCAAATAGAACAAAGTGAGCTACGAGTCGTAGGAGGTGTGTCGTAGCGCGCGACCGGATAGCTCTACGGGCGAGCTTCCACTGGCGCTTTGCTACGACCACTCTGCGCACGCACGTCATTCGCGCGAGCCGTGATTGAGCTTCGGGACTGCTTTTCGGTTCGATTCGATTCGATTCATCATAAATATCGATGTCTGCGCCCGAATAAAATATTAATGCGTGTGTGTGTAAAATGGAATGGCGAAAAGTGCGCGACATGTTCGGTAGTTGGTTCGAGGCAGTGTGTGTGTGTTTATTTTGAAGTGATATGAATTTGTTGGATTGATTTAGTTGTTTTTTTTTTTTGCGAAAGTTATGATGTTTGTTTTTTTCATGGTGTGTGAATTTTTGTCGCATAATACGCAGTCATCCCTTATCATATGCGTGGACACGCAACACGTGACGAATGCGTTGCATGTGTGATATTTGGTATTTCACGAAGTCACCTAGGCAATTAAATTCTCAATAAACTCGCATATTTAATTATGCATTAGGTAAATAATTTACGTAATAAAACGTTAAAATTTTAATTACAACATACTTTCAAACGACAACTCCATTTGAATATAAACCATAAACAAAATTTATTCTTTTAGACAAATCCCGCGAGTTTTAATTTAAAAAAATACAAATAGATATTATATAAACAACTGGTCTTTTCGAAAAACCGAGATTTCACTGTGTACGCGCGTAGTGTCGCGAAAACGGCGGGAGAATTGCGCGCGCTCTCGTAAAAAATGTATACATTTTTGCGAAAGGCTTAAAGCGATCGTCGCGCGCGCGTTTCGCTTTTTGCCGACTCGTAATAAATATTCATAAGAATTATATTGCAAACGCAGCGTTTTGTTTTTAATGCTTCGATTCGCGAATTTACATTTAAAATTCGCGAATCGAAATAAAGACGCGGCCGGCGGCAGAGCGACGCGCCGAAAGGGTAACCAAAAACGCGCATACACAACGCGTAATAATACATCAAAGAAAAAATGTACGAGAAAGATGAACTTTCAAAGCCGCATTAAAAAAAAACTGGAACAAAACAATGGAGGGAAAAAGGAAAACCGCGCTTACATTACGCCGTGATTAAACACGGGTACGTCGGTTAGGAAAAGTCGTTACGAACGACTGCTTCGGGGCAATTAAGTTGAGCATTAAAAGAAAACGTAATCAAAAAGTGATTATTTGCATTAAAAAAAGTATATAATTTTCGGGCGGCGGCTTCGGCGTCGTCTCTCGGAAGGGTAGCGCAAATATTTGGCAGCTTAATTGATTTCATTAATCACCCCGTGATATCAAAAGAATTTTAATAAAAGACGGAAACGAAAACACGGTTTTTCCTACCCTATATTAAATATTGAACGAATTTTCGGCTTCGACGCTTTGGTGCAGGTAACGAACGATAACGCCAAACGAAACCGAAAACATTCAATTATTAATAATTCCATTACTGAGGCTGTACATTTATTTATTTTTTATATATTCGGCAACGATGTACATACGCTTTTGGCGAGTACGAACAAGTGTACTTTTCGACGATTGTTATCGCGACGTCCGAGTGGTGCTTTTTTAATTCACCGACGACTTCAAAAGCGAAAAAGATAAAAGGCGCTGCGACAAAAACAAAGGTCTCTCGTATGAAAAACGTGACGTATGGGGTCTAGATGCGAATCTGGACTTTTGAAAGCGGCCGTGGCTAATACACGTTTAAAAACGTCTGTGCTACGCTAATTATCGCGTAAAAGTTGGCATGTTTGTCGACATTATGATTAACCCCGGGCCCGATACACACCGCACACAAACGGGGCGGAAAATAAAAGTGCTGCAGTTATAATTTTTCAAGTCTTTGTGTTCGCCGTTCGGCTTAACCGTTTCCCTTCATTATGCGAAAGTTACGAGACTCGGACGTCGATCGCGAAGTGCCTAATGAAAAACGGCCCCGAATAAAGAGTAAAAACGTCTCGAATGATTAATTCACTCGCTAATGGAAATCGCTCATGCCACATCGACATTTTTGATAAAAATTATTGCGAAGCGTTTTGCTCGCTTTCGATGTGGCGGTGGATGTTCGTTTCTTCGATTTATGTTGTCGCATGGAAAATAAATATTGAGACGGCTTTGTATGTTCGGCCTATCAAATGACTGATAGGGAACAATTTTCGAATATACGTCGAATTCCCGTATATGCGCACGCGAAACGCCCCCGGCTTTGTTTTCCCAGCTTTTTTCGTGTTTTTCGCATTTTCGCGCTTCGCGGGTATGTATTCGGGAGCCGTGTTGTTGTCGTTTTTTTTTTTCGTTTGCGTTTCTCAACGAGCGAATATAGTTTGAATTTTAAACAAAGCTTCGCTTTTATCCGCCATAATAGGCGTTCCGATATCAAAAAGTACCGCACGGGAGTTTTTAACGTAACCATAACAAAAAATGAAAAAAAGGACGAGATACAAATTCGAATTATCTTTTTGTGTCGAAACGAAAAATATACACGGAGCGCTTAAGTACAACGATTATGTTTATATATATATTTTTTCTTCTTTTATATATATGATTTAATAAACGAGCTGCGTAGTAATGCTGGAAACGTTGCCGAATAGTTGTGGTCAAGAAAGGATAAAGTCCGTGGCAACTTCTGGATATTTCTCCGGACGCTTTAACACGAAGGTTCTATCTGCTGACGGCTGTCAGACGCACCCGCCTGTCATCCACATGACAACTATCATTTTTGCTATTTCGACCCTACAAAGCATAAACGTCCACAACGGTATACTCCGATGTCATACGAAATTAAAGTGGCACACACACAATACGCTGAACAATATAAAAAAAAACCTTCGATAAACAAATCAAGCGAAATCGTCTAGTTCTATATACTTTCAACAATGGTTTCGAGTGCGCATTAAAACGAAAGAAAACGAGAAGTTTTCGAATATGAGGACGATATTACCAGATATTATAGTAACATAGAGCAGATAGGTGCACGGCGGAGAGGTGCATTACTCGCAATTATTGCATATTAAGGCAGATTCCGACTGGCGAGTGGCGCACACCTGGAGGTCCATTACGCTTTACGACCCGACCGGCATTAATATGCACACTGCGAGACATCCAGCCGATGATGTATTATACGTTCGAACACCGGCGAAAATCACACGCGGTGAATAATTAAAAGCGGAAGAATTAAACGAGTCGAAAAAGGACGCGAGCCTAATGAAAGCGAGCGCGCCATGAGTAATTTGCGATGTGCGCGTGTGTGTACTCCGCGTACGTTACGCGCGCGTTAAATATCTTATGAAGGAAATTGTCCAATTTAATTTCAAAACAGCCCGAAATGAGAGAGAAGCTCGACGCCAACACACAAAATAACCCCTCTTGACTTTGTCAAAGTCAAAATTAACCGCACTCGGGAGAGATGTGCTCGACGAAAGCTCGATGCAAATATAGAAGCGCTCCGTGACAGTATGTACATTATAAATTTCGAAAAGGTTACGGTGGCAACCCGACGGAGAGGTCGCTCATTAAACTTGTGCTGGATGAGAAACGTTCTGATGAATGAAGAAAAAAGCCCAGCGGCGGGACGATGTCAAATATTTATTATACACGTGTGGTCGTCGCGAAGGCGAAAACGTTGAAGGCCGTGAGTTAGGACACTCTTGAATAGGCAGTAAGCGGATTAACTCAGGCTCAGGGCATGGGACACAAGATTACCTTAATTGTATTTACGATACACGTACGTGGATGTCACGAGGGTCACCATACCAGTTTCAGTACCTGGATTGTCCTAAACGGCGATTATACGGCTTAAGCTTTACTTCAGTCGGGACACTCTTTTGGCAAGGACCTAACGCCATAAACATCACTATTAAACCTTCAGGTTTCGTAAGATTATGCAGTAATGGAAAAAAAAATAACGGAAAACACTCCAGAAGTAATTACGAAGTGTGATTTAAAAAAAATAAGCCTTTGCGATAAAACTTTTGTTAGTGAAAACTTATCACATACACATTATGTTTAAAAATGTTCAATGCAAAGATATTTAATCATATTCACGCAACAAAGGATTCATAAATGGGCTACTAACATGGAAAGCTAAATTTTTTAATAGAGTTGTTACGGTTGAAATAATGTAACACGAGTGAATGAAATATACATACGAAAGCTTAAAAACGAGTGTTTGCAGATAGAGTCACGAAAATATATGGAAACTCATATCAATTAACAAATCGGACAGAAAGTAATGCGCCGATCGATAAATTCCAAGCGAAAAAGCACTCTTATTATACACACAATAATAATTTTAGTACGTTTGAACTTTTATCACATGAATTAATACACAGGCATAAAAATTACAACAATAACTTTTTATTTCGGCGAAAATTACACGGCATATTAAAAAATTAAAGGCGTCATATCGCGTCACGGTCTTGCGACAAACTGGCGAAGGAACGCAACATCCTTGGTTAGAAAGGAAGTTATTTGTAAGCGTAGGATACATTACGAAAATATACGCACACGCGCCGCCGCACCATACCAGCGAACAGAACATACGTAAAATGCATCGGAACAAAATCACGTGCACTCAAACGGCAATGACACCCACGTAACACAGAAACAATCAAAAACCTCCGAAGCGACCTTTGTGTGCGCCAAAAACGAGCTACTAATAACGCACACAAAAAAAACAACATAAAAAACAATACCATTACATTAAACATGTACGCGCTTATCTCGCGATCTGTTCATGCGCCATTACAATATATCTTATGGCGTGTAAAAGCTTACATAAACAGTCGCAATGATAAGGTCATGGTGGAAACACAATACGCCGGGGCACACTCAATAAATCTACGAAACCCAAACCGATATGAAAGACAATGTTGCGAACGATCGATAGCCAAGAGGGACACCAGCCTCTTGCAGATCGTCTCTTTCGGCTGTCGAATCGCCACGCCATAATTGACGATGTGACGCACGTACGTCACGCGATGCAGTGAATATATTATTCTTTAGGCGGAAACGATGCTATTTATATGGAGTTCTCCTATCTCACCTGTTGGCGATGATTGTGAGCGTAATATCAACGCGCACGACACGTGGTCTCTCGCCCCTTGGGCCCCCACACTGCGCTCTTGGGGGTTGAATATTGAATAAGTCTCGGCTTGTGGGTGAAAATTTAATCATCAGCGATATATTCTTGGAAGAATGCTAATTCGGATAGGTACATAAATATAGTGGGGTGAACTAGAAAACTTGCATAATTTATGTTCACTGAATTCTGATAGTTGTATGCGGAAATGAATAAATTATACGGAACCATTATGCAATCGGAGGAAAATTTTATGAAAAGAAAGTTTTATTACAGAAACGATTCATTGATACGTGAAAATAATCATGTTAGAAACTGATACGAACATTATATTATGCAAAATTTTCTTAATATTCTGTTAAATATTATACGAAATCAATTGTAAACAAAGCTTTTCCAATATATTAAAATGAATAAAATCAAAAGCTTTTCATTGAAATAAAATAGCAAATTCTTGATATTTTCCGTCCGGATCCCAAACAATCGAATCATTTTGATAAAATTTTCATTAGCGGGCACACACAGGTAATATTGTGCGCGTTCAAATATTTCACGAGAGCGAATATTAAACGTCTCGGCGGCGAAAATGATTAAACGCGAAATTAATTAAAACTAAACGAGCGCGTGGCGCGGCCGTATTTAAAAGGCAGCGATGCTGAAACCAATATATGATGATAAATGATCCCCGGAGCCGGCCAGCCACACAGCCTCCGCGTCTACAAAATAATACAATGATACACGTGTACGGACGTGCGTGCGAGCGCATGCGAGAGAGTGTGCGCGCGATAAAGTCGAAAAGGCAAAACGAAATTTAATAAAATAAGTTTCGAAAAGTTCCGCCGAGGGAAAAAGCCGATTGCGCAGATTGTCTCTACCGCCCGGGGGAGGGTTGCCTCTTTTCTCCCTTCTCGGCCGATCTTTTTTTTTCATTCGACGTACACTTTTTATCTGACCCGTTCGGTTAAAAGTCTTAATATTATATGGGGACATAATGCGTCCGCGCTGGGAGCGTTTGCATGCGTGATTCGCGAAATCGTGTTGGATATCGCGTTTATTATCACGTGTGCCCGGATCCGCATTTCGGGATTCGGTATGCGGGTGTCGTTTTGCATCCGTGCATATGAAAAAAACGAGTGTTATAAGGATGAAAAACGGACGTGAGCGTCCGGCCGGCGCGAATTTTCCCGCCATAATTTTGTACGTAATCCATTTTAAGCCGGCGCTCGTAAAAATGACATCCGAATACATTGTGAATGGACGTCGAGAGCTTTCACTATTTCAAGTTAATCTAGGTTCGTAATCCACCAGTTAAACAGTGCAGCCGGTTCGATGAAATTCGCAAAACGGACCGATTTGTTTGGCGGGTGCGTGCATTTCCGAGTTTTTCTTTTCGATGTATATATGGACGTGGTATGTAAGTTTTGTACGTTTTTGCTGCAGGTGAAATATGTCTTCGGTGCATTCATCTACGCTAATTTGTTATTTCCAATTCACATAACACGGATCCCTGGATTTACTGGTTTTCCACCCTCGCTATTGTGGATTTTCAAAAACAAATGTTTCACGTATTATATTTTTCAGCGTCCTTTGTTTTCCCGCAAAATATTATTTCCCGTTTGACGAGGCCGGGATAAATTTTTAAATAAAATTTTAATAAAGGTAAACACGTCAACTCGAATGTTACCCAACAACACGTGTTATATAAAATCATAATAAGAATTAATAATAAATTTTCCAATTTGATTGCAACGTGACGCATACGTGTGGTCGTAATACTCTGAAAGTCATGCATAATTAAAGCCAAACCGCAAACAATTTAAGCGTTTCAGCAATTTCGAATACTCGAATTATCGTTGATAATGAAATTGGCCGAAGTAATTTCTTAATTTGTGATCAAAAGTGAATTACACGACAAAGTATATAGTAGATAAATAATGGGGTAAGCGAAGTCGAATAGGTGACCCCAAAATAGAAACAAGTGTAGAATAAGAGAATGTTCGTAAAATTGAAATCGCCCCACAATCGGGAATCATTATCGGAAAAGCAATAAAGCTGAATTTTCTTCTACGCTAAGCCTTTGTTAATAAATATTCACAAGATAAATTCGACCCAACATCGTTCGTAACACGCCCGTTTTAAGAGATGAAAATTTATGAATGGAGTAATTATAACGTGAAAATTATGTTATGAAACCGGCATAAAAAATAAACGTAACGTTCGAAATCGTAAAAAACGTCAAACGGTCAACTGCGCCAAAAATTATATTATTATATACGGGATGAAAATAATCTCAGTATTGCGAGATTGAAAAATTCCTAAGTTCACGATTATTTACGTGCCCTGACGTGACAGGAATTCGGGAAACTTTAAACGTGCACAAAATGTATTTTCGCAAAAAAAAACCGTAGATCTGAACATCATGAAACGAATCCATTTACGAATGAACAACAATCAAACCCAGTTTCGAAAATGACGTTTCGTGCATTGTCAACTTCGCATTGTGATTCATGAGCGCCGATACCGTCATATAATAAACTCCATTATTCCGGTAGCCGCTATTATTATATCTGTAAAATTGAAACGCTTTGAATTGCAGACATCACGACCGGTCGTTTAGCGAAACGCGAAATTCCGACATCAGCAACAGTGGTTTGCAGACGAACCTCGACAATTGCATCGGCAAGGACGTGAGCCATTGTTGCACCATGTGCATCGCTCATTTCGTATGCGGACAAAGCCGAACGTCGCATGTCCGTTTCAGACGCGAATTGTATATGTATTTTTTCAGCACGACTTTTTTCAGTCAATTAGTTACAGCCGCGCCTAATGCGAAACGGAGCGTTCGAATAATGAGCGCGAAACATGGCCGTTAGCGGCTGTAAAATTCGACGGAGGGTTCATCGAGAATTAACATTCTGTAAATCTCTTTCGATGTCTCACCTTGTACATTCGTTCGGGTCGGCAAAGTTTCGTCGGCTAATTCCTTTAATCCCACCACGGTCCATTCATTCGGATCCGTTGTCTAATATGGACCTAAGCTGCTCCTTAATAAATAGAGTGTGTAAGTGAAGGGTTCTGTAATGGGCTGTGGTCAGGGCCTTTTAGGTACCGGGCTTGTGAAACACTGCACGCTCCGGCTAACACGTTTAACTTAAACATTCCGACTCGGCAAAAAGCGATACAGTTACGTTGAATACGAAATTTTTCACTGTGCTAATTTTCTGTTGAAATAAATTAATAGAAAAAAAATCGATCAACCGGACGAGCGACATCGCTTTCGAGGACGACTTCGCGAAGTTTCCTAACTTTCGCAGCGAAGACAAATTAAACAGTCAAGAGCAACAAACGGTTAAGTTAGCGCTAACTAATGTATCGCAGCGCGTTCGACCCTCGCAACAGCACGGGAATGCAAAACTATGCGAGATTCGCTGAAATCAGCGATCGTTATTATCGAAGTTCGCTCAGGAGTCGTTAAAGCAATTATCGCAAATTGATAGCGAGACGAATCCGCCGCAAACGATAGCTCTCGTCCAAAGTACACACAACGGAAACAAACAGTGGAGATATTTACAATGGTGAAAGTGAAAAAAAAAGAATCGAAAAGGAAAAACCGTTCGAGTTTCACGAAAAGGTGGAGAAAAATTCATCCGGGATCCTTTCATTCGGGCTAGTCCATCAGAGAAATGATAGATCGTCGGAGGGCGGATAGAATATTCCCCTTTTATTTATTTTCTTTTGTTTTCGTTTCTCAGCAGACTTTCCGTTGTTTACAAGCCGTGTGTATGTATATAAAAAGAAAATACAACGCAATTTTATGTAGTGTCCCCATCCGAGCCTGGACGTGGGCACGCATTTATGCGACGCGACTGGCCGCTGAAATGGGGGATTATGTACTCTTTTATAGAGAGTTTTCCATAAAGAAATATTTTCAATAAACGGCATATAAGATACTGCTAAATTAGCGCCGTTTCGAATACGGTCAGATCACGCACTCGCCGCGCAAAACTTTCTTCCGGAATTGGAATAGTTGCGTAATTTATTTCCTGACTTTGCGGAACGACGTCCTGCAAAAATAACAAGCGGCCGTTATTTTGGCCGGGCGAGATTTGAATCCGTGGCCCGAAAGGAAATAATCCGGGGATGAAAAAAAAGGCAAAAGTCTGACAGACGAGTGTTGGAGATGGGCCGTAATGATTGAGAGTATCGAACGTGCCCCGGACAGAGATGAAAAGGCACTTTCCGCACAAGTTTCCACGGAGCGCGAAACGCGGCCATTGTGTGTTTTTGTGTTCCCTGAGAACCCACTGACCTGGACATTTTCAAATTTCTCCCTCGCCGGGAATCATAAACAAAGGTCGGACGAAAGAGGACCCCGCCCAGGAATTTTCGTCCGTTAAATGCCAGACGTCAATACGGAACCCTTATCGAATTTCGGCGCCGTGACGTCCTTCGTGCCGAACTGCAATCTCACGGGAAATTGATTAAAATTACAAGGGAAAGTACTATTCACTATACAAACCGGATTTGATCCTGAAAAAATTATGATATTCGATGACTTCGCATCGAGCGAGTGCAGTTTGAAGGGACTTGGGAGGGTTCGTATCCGTTACCCATTGATTTCCCGTGAGATTAGTAATTTTAATTCTACTCCGAAAAAATGAAAATTCTGGAAAGTGTTGTTAAAAATGTCTATGATTGAATAAATTGATGTTTTATAAAAAAGTGCAATTTCATCGAATTTATACACTGTAGAAATATATATGTATTGCAAGCTCAGTCGAACCTAATGAGACTTTCATTACCTAATAAAGATGAAGAAAAATCTATACATATAGGAAGTAAAAAGAGATTGCGCAATATTTTATTCAATACTATATTCATTCAACTAATTGGATTTTGGTTAGAGCTTTAATTAAGAGATAGTAATCAAACATCACTCTCAAAAGACGAGATAATTGGAAGCACATCTGTCGCAATCATGCAACACAGTTGTATTAATATAACAGATAATTTTAATATAATATTTTTTAATAAAAAAATTATCATATTAAAAATCCTCCCACCACCCAAAAGACCGACAATTTCCGAATCTACAAACATTTTCCTCCGAAAACTCAAATCGGCCAAAGCGACAGACTGCATCGACACAGCCACACACCACCGTCGCCGGAACGGTCGCGATTTTTCCGGCATTTTCCCGCGACCCTAATACACGGCGATTTTTCACAGCCTCGGAAAATGTGCGCGCATCGCGTTCGTGCTTCGGAGGAACGTTAAAGTTGTCATCGGCTTATTAGACTCGGTCGCGAAATCCTGCCGGCGCGAATTTATCGCCAGAATTTATCTGCGAATTTATCGCGCGGCTCATTTGTAAAGATAAAGCCGAGACGACAGCCGCCGAATCGGAAGTGAATTAGGGGCTCGAGCGATCGCTGCCGTACCTAGTCGCCTAGTGCCTAGTGCCTAGTACCTAGTACCTAGTTCGTCTCGGAGGATTAAAGCGTCGCTCACGAAGACACAATGCCATACTCGGGGATTTTGGGGAACGCGTCTTTGTGTCGCTCACGGGATAATTTACGCAGGCGGATCCCGTTCGAAATTAATCAAATTAGCGGGACCGGAACGCTCGCCGAGTTGAGTGCTCTCGTCGTGTTTTGTTGTGCGAAAGTATTTTCGGGACGATATTGGATGTGCTCGAGATGCGACGATATTAACTCTCAATTAGTCGTGTCGATTTTTGTTGTTCGTGGTATGAAGCGCAGCGACGGCGGAGTTGAAGTCTAAATTGGAATAAGTATTCTAAAGATGGATCAAGAGCGGGGCGTTTGGGCTTTGAAGTTTGCACGGTGCTTCGCATTTGAATTTACAAGTCAAAGCTTGCAGTAATATGCTCTGTACAAACTGTCGAAAATCGAATTTGAGTTAATTGAGAAGTCAGTAATTAAATAATAGTTAGTCGTAATCAAATCTTGAAAGATTGTAGATTTGAGCGAAAGTATAATAGCGTTATCCGATTTTTAATGTTACATAAAAAAAAATTAAATTTCAATGTAGGTCGAGCGAATATTTTTCGTAAGGGAAAGTTAAATAGGTCCATAAAGGCAATTAGTTAGAGTTAAACTATCGCTAGGGGAGTCTTAACAGCGCTTATAGGTCAAAAAAGAAATAAAAACATAATATTTATACGATACAATATTTCATTTTATTGAAAAACTATACGCAATCATGCAATGAATTAAATCAATCATACCAAAATCAACTACGCTAAACCAACCAAAAGCACTTAAATTAACAAATTTCCAAACGATAACCGAGCATTTAATTTATAAACAACTCTAAACTACCCACAAGCTTACATGCACATCGCACCGAAATTCCAAAGATTTCCAAGCGAGCTTTCGTCCAACATTCAAAACCTCCAGAAACCGCAGACGGCGATTGATCGCCGGTCTTCATCAATCCGAGCCCGCCATTGTTTCCCGACCGACCCGCCATACATCAACCCCTAAAAAAACACCCCCGAAAATAAAAACGAATCGATCATCGAATTTAGATCACCGCCACCGACAAGAAATCAATTAGCGGCCATCCCGACAGCGTCTGCGCCGCCTCGAGGGTTGATCCTCTAATTTCGCCCCTTTTTATCGGGACCCTGCTTAGGTCCTGCAGGATCATTACGCGTGTCCGAGCGCAATGCGAGCCGCAGATAACCGCGAGCCGTTTATCGTTTAATTGTTGCGAAAGTTACGACCGACCGGCGCTAATTCGGGCGTTAGTATGCGCGTACACGCGCCGCAACGACGACGCGCAAAAGCCTACTCGTAAGTCATTTCGGCGTGTGTATTCTATAATGCGGGCGTAATGCGTCGTTTTATAAGGTAATTCGGGATGTGTGTGCGTTTTGTGTGCATGCTAATCTAATGGTGTTTTGATGAAACGGAACGTTCCGTACGAGACGTTTGCGTGATGTTGCGGCGCGCGTTTGTCGATTTGGATGATGGGCGGACATGGTTTATGGTCGAGGTCGTCGCAGTTGCGTACCGCGGTACGTCCTTGGGTGATATATAATGTCGAGTTTGATTTTGCAAATTTTTAGTTCGGATCGATCCGTTTGCGAAATGCAGAAAATTTATTGAATTGCAAATTTTCTCTAACTCGAATTCGAGTTTGGTTTTCGTGGAGGATTAATTTTATTTTAATTACTTGTAACATTTGGTGAGAGATGCCTGCGAGAATTTCAAAGTGTGTTTTTGCCTTCAGAGAGTTTCATTAGTGGTGAGATGAAAAAAATGTCAAAAACGAGACAAAAGAAAAATATTTCAATATAAGACGAGAATTTCTTACGCTGACAATTTTGAAAGAACTACTAGTTTAATTCCAAAATTATTTTTAAAATAATTTAAATAAAAAACGTACATACAACATATTTAGTTATTATGTGAAAAATGAGGAACGTCGTAAAATTTTAATTAAGAAACATTTGCGCATTAAAACGTGTATAAATTTAATATTCTCCATATAAAAGCTTATAAGTTTGGACGAAGGCCGGGAGAGAGGCGTAAAATAAATGCAAAAGAAAAACGAAAAAAACTTACAAGTGAAAATACGCATAGAAAAGGGAGGAGATTTTCGAAACATAATCAACGGATTAATTTGCAAAATTCCACTCCAAAGTGGCACTGTGAAAACGTAAACGTGCAACTGTCATTCAGAAGCGCGTGCAATATTATTACGCAAGCTCATGAGGATTAGTTAGACATGATGGCTGCCATTCAACACTAATCTGCGTTAGACGACGTCAGAGCGTAATCCGTCATTCCTAAAGATACGAGTTCGGAAAGCTCTTACGAAATAGTACGCAATAATTGCATTTCATCAGCGGAGGCGGGTTTATAATACGTCAAAGTGAAAATAAAACAAAAGCCGTCGTCGGCTCAGACAAAGGCTTGACGGCGGCGGCAAGAGCGAATGGGCTTCAGAAGCGCTCTCCTAGGAAAAATTATCATAAAAAGGATACAGTCTGGATAGTTTAAGTGCCAAAGTTTTCCACTGCCATAGTTAAAAAATAGTAATTGCATCGTGAGCCCGCAGACCGTGGATAAGATGAAAACGGTAACTTATATTGGGCGTTTAATAGGCGCCGACGAGTGTCAATGGCGCGGTTGAACCTATCGCCACCTGAAGCAGCCATAAAATGGAAATCGGAATTATTATATTATGAAAGTGTAGCTCACAAAGTTTCTAAATATTTATCGAAAAATATCACGCGAAAATTAAATCCGGTTTGTCTAAAATTAGATTTTCTAGTGAATAGAACCCAGCTTAGTTTTATTATGGAGGGAAAGCCCGGTTTTCAGAACAGTTTGCGGGCATAGCCCACCCACTTTAATGGAAAAGAAACATTATTTAAAAAAATATCATTACCGCCAGTCAGGGGCATGACAATAGAGCCGGCTGTGGCGAAAAGGAAAAGCTCCTGAAAAATGGGGGAAACACAATACAAAATTGAAGGAATAAACGATGTCTCACAGCCGCAGGGTTGTAACTACGCAGAGACACACACGTCCATGTCGAGATAATCATACATAAAAAGAAAATATGTATTATTTTTGATGCCTATAATAAACCGCACGGCACGTAATGAAACCAGCCAGTTATTTATATTATATTTCCAGACGATTGTTCGAAAGAATAATACAAATACGTAGCAGACTTACAAAAATAACTTTCCTGAAAAAGAAAACTCATTCGCGAATAGTGTATGAAAAAATGTAAAACAAAACAGAATACATATGAAGCAAAAACGAGAGCGCCTGAGTGCGAACACGGCGCAAGAGCGTCTGCTCTAAGATTTAGTCAAGTGAGAAATTTAAGTTAGTAGAAGGCGCGCAAAACAGTGCAACAAAATTAAATTAGGGTTCAGTAAGATTTTCCAAGGCCCTGTTATAATTTCATTTGGCCGACGCGAAGAGCAGGGAAAGTGCAGCTGGCGAGGGTGGGCCGAGTGCTATAATGGCCAGAGAACTACTCGCTTCATTTGGCCGGCGGTGCCTCTTTATTGTGTTTTCGTTATGAGATTTTCTTTGTGTGCCGTTGGACCGAGGCGGGGAGGCTTTATTTGTTCGCAGCCGAGACTTGTTTATACTCGTGTCACTCATTATGCACACAAACGCCACGCTTGCATCGTTGCATTTGACGTTAGGTCGACGAGAACGCCGGCTGTTACCAACGATCGAGCTCAACACTTCTGACGAGAGCCATCCATAAACAAACATTATCCAGACAGTATTCAATAAAGGAACTACATAACTACAAATATCATATTACAAATCTTGCACACAGTTGAAGCGTATCGTTTTTCGAAAAAGAAAATTGACGTTCGAATTACGCAGAACGTAAGCGGTAGCACAAAATAAATTTGTTCCCGGCATGATCGAATGATCATTAAAAATGTCACAAGAATAAATTGAGAAACAAAATTAAATCGAGCGTAAAACGAAGCGAAGCGCTCGCGATTATGCAAATCGATTCGTGTCACAGTATGCATATTCATAAATTTATAATTAATTTTCTATGATGATTGAATATTAATGTGGGGCTCTCGGCACCTCGTTTAAAGTTAATGGGAAAAATCTGCCAGGCAGTTTGAGTCGTCGGCAATAAAAGATTATGTTAAACATTTTCCGATGGAACATTACGTATTCCGCGGCGAAGCTTATCTTTTAAGTAATATTTCATTGAGGTCGCATCAAAAAATTTTATTAAGTTTTTTTTCCTCTGGCAGCTCCCTCCGACCGCAGCCTCCACCTCGTCCTTTTCCATTTACATTATGGCGGCGTACACGCGGGGAGTGCGGTCTATCATTTTCTTATCTCGTTTATTATTCATTATGTTGGCAAGTCATTACGAGAAATAAGAAGGAAGGGAAAGGGCGACCCCGCGTGGTAACGACGAGGGAAACGATTTGGCTAATCGATGCAAAAATGTCAAGGCGTGTGAAATTAAAAGGCAGTCTCGATAGGAAAGGTCCTCCTCTGTTTGTACAAAATGATTCGGAAAATAAATTGTAATACACGTACGTATATACGTACTTTTCAGCGTCGTTTACTGTCGCAAGATGGAAAACTCAGATAAAAAAGAGCTATTTTTAAAAACGTAATTGAAAAGAAAAAAAATACGAATTCAGTTAGAAAAATCTAAGTATTTTTAAATGTCTGAAGCTTTAACGATGTCGAGAATAGAAAACGAAATCGAGCTGACATCGATTCGATTGGTCAAACAAAGGAAGGACGAGTGAAAGCAATTAAACGGGATAAATACAGACCGAAAGCGGTTGATTTAATGGTAGACGTCAAACAACAACGTCCGTCGTAATTTTCGCTGTGTTAACCTAAAAATATCCAGTGTTGTTGTATCGATTCCCAAAACCCCGGCAATATATTTCGGTCCGCGCCAAAACTTCCAAATAAGATTCATCCACCTAATTGATTAAAAAAAACACGTCACACAACAACGACGCATCAATCACACACTCCCACTCAAACCTAATCAAACCAAAGAAGAAACGCCCAAGATTTTTCCTTCTGACGCGAAAACTCCGACAAAAGCGCGCTTCTGGCTTGCGATTTTAATTACAAAAGGTAATTTAATACATCGGCCAATTTGGTATGAGATCAAACGCGGTGTTTGACGTAATCCATCATCTGGCTGTGCGGCGGCTACGATGCGGATGTGCCGGCGCGGTAATCCATTTTACGCTAATCGTGTTTGTTCAGTCGCCGAGCGGGTGCCCACCCACCCCACGGATAGGACACTACCCGGCGGGGTGCCGTCGCGATGTCACATTCGAATACCATAACACCAGCATTAACGGCGATCGATGCCGATCGAGGAAAAATCGAATTGAAAGTCCGCCGGTCGTACGGTGTGTGTGTTTATAACCCGGGGCGGTAGATGTCCCTATCTCGTGCGGGATATTGGCACCGGGGACGATTAATTACGTCTGTGACGATGTATTTCCCTCGCTGGACTCGTCTCCTACCGGTGCTGGGTAGGAGAGCACGCCCGATTCGGCTAATATGCATGTTAATTTTGCAATATCGTCGACGGACGGTGTTTGGCTGTTGATACGGCGGAGCGCTCTATTGAATCGTTATGCATTGCATTATCGTGTTCATGAATTAATTTCATGCGGAATTAAGCGATGTTTGAAAAATATTCGGTTGTATTATATTTATGCGACGTTTCGGCTTTGACGCGAAAAAAATAATACGAACGTCGAGATAAAAGTCAGACGGCGAATATTTTTCCGAAGATAGAAAAAGCGAGTCTGAAAAAATAGATTCATTCTGCAAAATGGTAAGAAACAGGGCACCGTGAAATGTCCTTTTAATGGAAACGACGAAATTGCACCTGCTGCCATAGTTCCGCGTTGTTGAAGCCGGAAACTACGTACACGCCGTACCTGTGGGCGGGCGGGAGGAAGAATGAGAGAGCTTCGCGAGATGAGCGCACATGTGTTACGTGCTAAGATCGCTTATGATATAATAAAACGTACATGCAGAATTGAAATCGGCTAGGGTGAGAGATACTTCGGGCGAACTCGAAACGCAAAGAATGAGGCGTGCATAGGCGCTGAATAATAGTTTCGCCGGAGGCGGATCGCGTAATATACACACAACATTTAACTCGAACGTTCGAGTAATAAAGCCCGGCAGCTTTTAACGCGCAAACTTTGCGCCGAACATTTCGTGTGTATGATGCTGAGGGTCGTACTGAGGCTTCGCTATCATTCTTAGAGTTTAAGGGTCTTTACAACGCCGATGCATCTAAACAGAGAAAGACAAACTACAATGATGGAGCTATAAGGAAAATAATAATATAAAAAGTTGCAAAATATTAAATATAAAAAAGATTATTTTTTATGCGCGTCAATCAAAAGGTTTTAGGGTGGCTTTATAGGCTGACGTACATTTCCAGGTCACCCGGTAAGGCGTTCGCGTATGCAAGGGCAGTGGCAGCGCGGGTTTTTCGCAATTTTCACGAGAATTAATGGGCGATTTGCGAGCGTTTTTAGTGGTTCGCACGCAGTTGGAAAAAGATACGTATGATGAATGCGAATGCGCGGCGCGAGTAAATCTTTAAAGACCGCCCCCGCCCCCGTTCGCCGACGCAACGGGAGCGTTTCTCGTTTTTACCTCAACAAGCGCCCGCGAAAGTTTGATAAATGGCGAGACCTCGGCGCCGACGCGAAAATATTAAATACGCAATATAATACGATTTCTGGAGAAATAAATATTTCGGCGGCGTGACGCGAGCGCGTCAAAATGTCGGCTCGGCACCCACCCGCCGACGTTCGTGCGAGTTTTCGCCACTTGCACACATAAAGAGCACCGGTGCAGCGTGCATTCGGCGAAGGGATGTGTGGCCACAAACTCGCAAACGATCGCCGTTGGAGATTTTTAATAAAACCGGATTGTTCTAGGTCCGTGCGCGTGTGAGTAATCTGTTTTTTATCGCGAGGCCGAACGTTTTTCTTTACAAAAGAATTATATCGGAAGATGGGATTGCGAAATGTCCCGCCGTCCGTACGAGGGGAGCCATTAGGTCCTAGTAAACGATAAAATCCTTTCAAAGAGAATTTATTAGGGATTGGTCGATGTTGAATTCCTGCAGGTCCATTTTTAAGAGATTGCTCTTCCCGGCGGGGATATAAAGTGAGCACATAAACCGGGCTCCAAATCAAACGTATCTATTAAAAGATACCCGGCCATTGTAATCCCTTACGGCGAAACAAACGACATAACACAAACTTGCCGATGTTCGATCCGCTGGATAAAAGTATAAAGATAATACGATAGATAAAAAGCACTATTTTTCTGGATGATTTAATGAAAATTCTGCAGGATACCCTGATTCCTTTATACATATATAATGAAGCTTTGTTGAGATATTCAGTTTGAAGTTTCATGCACTTGGATGAACTTACGGACACCCACCGGCGGTCTGGAGTGTCTTGAATTTAGAGAGATGCCCTTAAGACGCGTTCATGTTTCAGAATATTAAATTATACATCACGCACATATATTTACATATATAAAAGACGTGCGATAAGAAAAACAAAAACAGTCTCAGAAACGAACTCAAAGATAACATGAGCAAAAAACTAAAATATTCGTGCGAGTATATAAAATACAGCCGCTGAGGAGAAAATAAATACGTATCACATTTGAATTAATAAAAGTACACATGACTTTTTCCAGGAAACGTTACATAATGGATAAGTCAAATTCACGTGCTGTTTTCATTTAAATTAATTTTCATACAGAACATCAACGTTGCTCGCGTATAAAATTTAATAAAATAACTTTAATTGAACGCGGTTTTGAAACGAAATTATGATTAATTCATCGATCTGTGGTTCTATTCACGTGAAATTTTCAAAATGAAAAAATTTCAAAGGCAGGGTGATGAAGGAAATAAAGATCAAAGCAAATTGTACGGCCTAACTCGGCTGAAAACATTATTAATATACATAATACGAAAATTTTTCCGGAAATTCACACGTCGAACAAAATTACAAACAACACGGCTCCGAGTCACGCAGAGTAAAGAAAATTTCACAGAGAATTACCGTCGTGATAAAAATTCGTCTTAATGAATCGAAACTTTCGTTTGCCTCTGACGAGAAAGTTAGTTTAAACTTGGGGAAATGAGTGCAACCACCGCCATGGTTCTGTGCGAGTGCGTGCATGTTTGAATTATACACAAGGGAATAAGTATTAACACTGCCGGAATGTGCAAGCATCAAGGGGTGAAATAATAGTAAATTATTTAAATTTATGACGTTATACCAGTTTCAGCCAACGACGATTGGCCCCATGAAAAATAACCATTCACACAATTGGGCATTTATATCCTTGCCTTTGTGAAGTTTTTCGCTGATGGTATCAAATAATGTGCGCGGTACATAAGCGCAGAAGAACAAAATAGTTTTCTTTGCCCTTTTATATCGTATCAAATGAAAGGAAACCGAACTAATTAAAAGTTTATTAGGTGTGCTGCCTTCCCAAGTTTCGGATCGCATAAATCCGACGGTTTGCGAGAGTGGCCTACGAACGAATGTACTCTTGTAAAGTCAAAACTTAGTAACCGTATTCTGAACAGGTAGAAAAGGAAATTTTCTTGCGGTTTAACTGAAGATACGCGTTTCACGGCCAAGCTTAACTTATGCGTGCCAAACTTTGACTGCACGCTGAAATTAGCGACGTCTGAAACGGATATTTTGTTGCACGTATTACGTTTTGTCTGATACGACTAAAGTTGAGGATTTCAAACGAGAAGTACATAATCGAAGGGGAGACAAGCATAATGTCTTGGAACTCGAAACGTACGACGCGGAGGAGACTGAAACGAAAGTTTCCGGTGATATTATTCGAGTCGTTTTGATTGTTTATTTTGCAAATAATTCGTGGCAATGCTGTTCCACAGGGGCCACAAGTACCGCGTAAATATACGAATTTTTCATATAGTAGGGACGTTTACGGCATAAACATAAAATTTTAGTCGTCTGGGAGCGTGGGCTCTCTCACTTCACACTACATTTTAGACCTTTTGAACCTTTTAAATTTCACTGAAAAATTTTGTAACGTTTTCCACAAATTTTTAAATTTAACACACACCGAAAAATAATAATATAAAATCGTGCAAATACACCGAGCACTTGTAAGCTAATTTAAATTCAATACATGTATCACGTGCGAAAATTAGCGAAAACTTGGCACGTGCGTCTGTGCTGTTTTAATATGGAATCGAACGATTCAGCTAACATGGCACGCAATAGCGATAATTCATAAAAACGCCATAGGGATGGTGAATGTCATCGTTCAGAAATATTAGATGGACGCGTTTATATGACTAAGATACTCCGTAAATGGAGGAAAATATCTGGTTGCCGCCACCGAGACGCCACTTGGTGTGTTTCCATTATTTCCCTTTCATTTGGTGAGAATATATGGTAATTTGTTGTGAACATTTGAATAAAATGATAATAAAATGTAAAATAATATAACCATTATATTTTCTGTCGAACGAGATATAAATAACTTGAAGGCGTTTTAAAAAATTATACATGGTTGAAGAAAGTAAGAAAAGTTTTGTAATAGATGCTTTTACGTCGCAATAAATAATTGATTTTTTGTAAAGAAAGGACAGTTAAGGTTGGAAAACTTAGTGAAAAAGTCTCGTGAATGGAAATTTATATAAACCTTAGTTGAAAATTAGAAGCCTACAAACTTTGTAATTATGCGGGAGTAAAGCTGCGAAGCCTCTCAAAAAAAAGTTTGATAAACCTGTGAAATGACAGCATAAAATATTTTTGACAGTGAAATACAGAATTTTCTGAAAAACTTTATAAAGATGAACAAAATACAATATTTAATCTTATAAGCGTCGATTAAAGTTTTATGCTCAATTGATTATTATGGTATATTGCTGCAATAAAAAAAGTGTATCGATTATCCAGTTGTTACACAGTTAATCTTATCGAAAGCGAGTAGTTATAACTTATTTTACAATATAATTATACTATAATAAGCTGATAATGAAAGTTTTGTGTAAATTTCGCGATAAAAAAAGCCATTTAGATACAGTCAAATCTTTATATGTCTATCTAGATATACAGTTTTAACGACAATTTTTATAGCATTTTCGCGTGAATATTCTTTCAAATGTTAATAAAATTGCTCGCTTTGCAGAAAAAAGTCGTTAGCTTTAATTGAAATTCCACATAAGAAAACTTCATCGAAGAAAGCAAAACTAAAAATATTATGAAAGAACTGCAAAGACATAAAAACCTAACACACTCGATAAAAAAAACCTCGATTGATCAAAATTTATATTGCCAGCCATCAGTGATTTATATCGCATATAATATTATACGAGACTGGAAAGTTTTACACAAAACACGAAAGGGTCGCCTGATAAAATGGCACTTTATTTATTCTCTTTTTTGAGGGGACACACAAAGGAACTCGATACGCAGAAAAGCGCCGCTTCGCGCGGGAAAATTCCTCACTTTTATCCTATACGGTATTTAATAAGTATTGAATTTGGAGACGGACGCGAAAAACTCGACGCAAACACGCTTTTCATGCAATGTACATATTTACAAACGCCCCTGAAAAATACGAAAAAAAAGACAGGCATGGCCAACGAGAGAACGACGGGCGTTCACTCATCTTTCATTCTTTTGCGTCAGAATTGCATGTTTAAATTCGCGACATAAACTTCAAAGAGATGCTGCAGGGTCGTGTGAAATGAGCATGAAAGATAAAACAGACACGGGGAAATGTTAAAAGAGTGATACCGCGCCCCCTCAGGGCACACGAGCCAAGGGAAAAATTGTGGTGCCTCGTGATGGATATTCACCGTTTTCGGTGGAATTTCGCCGAGGAACGCCCTCGCTTGTTGCCCGCCATCGTATATTTTTCAACTTGAATGTGTATCATTAAGAATTTCCTCCTTTTTCACTTTATCCGATGTTGCGCGAACGCCAGACGGACATGCACTCGCACGGATTCACCAACCGTGTCCCGAGCTACGAGACAATAACAAGCGCAGTAAACATTGTTATTTTGCTTCGAGATGTATCTTACGTATTTCGAGTTTGAATTCACTGCGAAATCTCCAGGTAAAACCTGTATGTGCGGTGTAATGATTTACACCTGAATTTCGCCGCGGGTTACGCGAAAGGTCAACGCAATAAAGCGTCGAGGTAGGACCTCGACGATCTGCATTTCGGGGAGGTTTTCTTTTTTTCAACCTGCGGGATACGACCTAACAATCGACCTAAGCAAACTGTGGCCATCGCAAAAAGCGGCGGAATAATAAGGTCCCGTCTATACATACAGATCGACCACAATGAATGCAAACGAGAAAACTTTCGGGCGCGCTCACATTTGACATTCGTGCGCTACTACAAAATCGCCAATGTTAAACATGATACAATAAAAACGTATTCTATTTCCATTTTTACAACCGTAACAATGTTGTGAATACGATTTTTCAATTCATTTAAACGACGATGGGAGCATTTGAATTTCAGAAGCAGGAAACGCATGCTCCATTTGAAACGGTAGCGGTATTGGAGAAACATTGATTCTTAAGATACGTGCCGTCCAGTGACACGAAACGAAAGGACTTATTTATCACGAAACGACTAAACAAGATATATATAGGATTCGCAATAAATGCGATTTTCGCTCAAAGTAATACGTCAAAGAAAAACCAGAAAAGGGCAATTTATGTCTTTTTGGATTCTTCGCTCATATTTCGGATCCGATAATAAATATCTAGGGTCACAATTGGACGCGTTGTTCGAAACACGATGGAGTTTGAAAACGGGGAGAAAACCAATTGGGAAATCACACGAAAAACAAGCTGCGGGGAAGGCGTCACTCAACTATGCATATTTACGACCTACC
The DNA here is from genome assembly GCA_009617725.1 of Hydropsyche tenuis. Classification (NCBI taxonomy): domain Eukaryota; kingdom Metazoa; phylum Arthropoda; class Insecta; order Trichoptera; family Hydropsychidae; genus Hydropsyche; species Hydropsyche tenuis. The sequence continues at coordinate 4,126,539 of VTON01000001.1, read as the reverse complement.
CTTAACGTGTACGTTCGTATGCGGGCGATGATATGTTTATCGGCTGCGCCAGTTATGTGTGTGCGTATGGAAAATATCAAACGTATGCTGTGTAGAAAGCCACCCCCGGAGCAAACGATCCGTCTTTGTTATTGCTCTGCGAATTGGCTACTTTCGATATATGACATCGACCCAAATGTTGAAAACCAGCGTTTGTCGTTTCACCGCGTGCGCAATTGTAAATCCGAATTTTTCCCCAGACATTTCCATGCGGCGAAAGCGTATAAATGTACTTTGTATGTGGGCGCGTATGTATTTTTTCCATCTATAAAATTGCCTTTGCGAAAGACAAATAAAGGTGGGCCGATGTAAGGGCGAAGACTGATTGCATCACTCAGAGTTAGTAATCGTTTGGAAACTAGGGAAGCCGCTCGGCGAAGTGACGCTAGTCAAACATATTAGATAATGTGGAAAACTTTGATAGTAAATAAATAAAAGCAAGAAATTTACGCAATGCGACCCTTCTAATGGACGAACAAAACGGATTCCCATCGATGTCCACCTGTTTCAATACAAAAAGTTATACATCACACTGAATTTGATGGGGGAAGACAGGACAATCCATCAGTCTGAAAAGCCACCTAGGATTAAGCACAGTTTATATATGAACACAAAGTCCGACTCTAAAATCCAATCTGAGCAAACGAATGTTCATTGTGATATGAAAAAATCGAAAATTTGTTCAAAATACGAAATCGAAACGAGTAGAAATTTTAAAAATTTACAAGATACTCTTCAATGAAAAATGAATGAAGTTTTACTGTGAGATAAAAAATGTAGTAAACAAAATGACGTATAGTCGACGATCCTTCTTGCATAAGACATAAGTCCTTCGTAATAGATTACCCATCACTTGATGGGGGAGGAATGCTGCAGTGGAATATATCACGGAGCAATTTTCACGCACTTAGTCAAATAACCGCAACCAATAAAAAAGACACCCTAAGCAATGCAGACTGCGAGAAATAGGGAGGCCTCGAAACCCTCCTAAGTCCGAGCCCTCTAAAGCCGCACACAAATGAAGATTGATTTTTAAGTGAGGTAACAAATTTTACTAATCATTCTTTTGGTGAACACTGAATCTTTTGGAGATATGTATTCGTACTAAAAGTTTACTTCCTCGTGAAAAAATCTCTCATATATTATTTCCCGTATAACTTATGAATAATAAAATATATTCATAAGGGGAGATGAGCAACAAGCTAGAGTCGTTTGATAGAATTATCGTCATCGAGTAGAGTGGCAGGTTACCCCTAGGCAATGTTTGCGCAAATACTGCCCTTAAAGTAAGTGGTTTACACATTATTTACTTGAATGGCGTGTATAAACGGATGAACCCCATGAACATATCATAAAAGCAACAAAACAATAACTTCAACTTCGGATATTCGAACACCGCCCACCATGCATGAATTCAAAAGTGAAAATGCTAAATATTTTATAAAATACGTCCAAAACGATTGCAAGTCGAAATGAAAAAAAAGAGTAGAAAAGCTCGCTGCATTTTCGTTCCTTTGTTTCTCCTTTGAGCTGACACTTCCTGCCACTTTGCATTTCAAAGCGGTAAAAAGAACCTTTTCAAGAACATTCGTGTGCAATAAGAGAAGCAAGTCAAGGGGGAAATCGACAAATTACTATACGAGACTCCAGCTCTCAAGAAACTCGAACCGTCCACTGTCGTTCTAGTTTCGTAATTTATAACAACATTTAATATTCATTACACAAATAAACACTAGATTCTAAATCGAAAATCAACCAACGTTTGGCATAATTTTGTTGCCTTTGAATTTCCCGCAAAATTGGATTGTGTGTTATAGAGTGGCTATTCTGTGAATTCGCGTTAATGTCATAAATGAAACTAAGTCTTTGATGTAGGTTCTATCTTTGTTATATAATATTAATATTTATCAGCGATTAACAGATATTATACACGAGGCGTGTATTTTGCGAAAAATAATTATTGTGTCGCGCGTTATTGAATGAATGCTCATGTAAAGCAGACAAAGTTTTAATCATGATTTAAAATTAAGATCGCATAATATACGAGATTTGAAATTCTAATTTCGACTTCTATTGCGGCAAACAACTAACAACGTTAAATGTATCCGGAAAAGCCAGACAATTCCACTAACAGGAAAACTTTTCCATAATGAACTGCTCACTGAAGAAACGAGTATACTGAAGTGTATTATGTTCATTTAAAAGTAATCATTAAAAATTACTACGGAACTTTTATTAGATCGATAATTACAGACAATCAAGAAAATTGACAATACAGAAAACATTAAGCAAAAGTCTCGATTATACAACGGATGCTCGTCAACAAAAAAAGTAATCGGAAAATGTTCAAGCAACACGTCATCCATAATTCAAAAAGAAATAAATTCGTTTCCTAGTCGTCAATTCGCATTAACATCCCTTGGAAACGGGCGTCGCCCGAATCAAAAAAGCAACAAAAAAAAAACACCATAATTGTATCGCGCGGGATGTAAAACGAAAAAAGCACCGAATAAAAAACATCGGCCGCGCGAAAATTGAAGCAATAAAAACGAGTGACGGTTCGAAAGCCGGCGCCATTCGACGACGGTTAAACACGCATCACGCGCCCTTAACACGGGAAGACCAGTTCATTAATGCAAGGGCACACTCGAGCGATTAAATAAGAGGAGCCCTCGCGTTAAAGGGCGACCCTAGTCCGTCCCATATACACGCGCGGCGCCAATATTGCTTTAAATCTCCGGGCCCTCCAACAGATTCAAACCTTCGGCAATAAGGTCTGAATTTATCGCAGTCGCAGACCTTAGCGAGGTTATCATGAGCAACTTTGCATACTACCCCCGAGTTCCGGGCATACCATCGTCCGCCGCAGAGACGTGCGTAATGGACTCTGATCGATACGGAGCTATTTCTATAGAAATTATCAATCTGAGCCGCGTCCTTTTCTTGCTCACTTTGGATATAATTCATGCGTCGTAATGCGAAACCCTTTAAGGTTAGGAGGGTCGAAGACGTAAAGCCGCAATAATTTTACGCGTAAACGCGGCTGCAGGTAATATTATTTTGAGCGAAAACTGTTCTAGATATGAAACAAGATAATATGTGTTACTGGGTGATGATGATATGCCATTTACTTTATTGCACCTCAGGTGGCAATTACGAAAATGAGATACGGAAAAATTCGTCGTAAAAAAACGTAAAGAAATACGTATACGAGTCTCCTCGTGGCATATTTTTATATGCGCCATTACTTTTCTCCGCGAGTTATCGCTCATATTATTTTTAGCCGTTTTGAATCTCAATCGCGAGATACAATGCGGAAAAATTGGGTATGTTATTTTCCGCATGCTCTCGTCGATATTCGGGCGGATTTAATACGAAAACATTAAACGAGTAAACATTTGCATGGGAAATTATGAAGCAACTTCCTCACGTAACTGAAACAGAAAACTCGGTTAGTCATGCTTTGAATACTTGATGTGAGAGATCTCAAGGGAACGCTCCTGAAAGAGAAATCATGAAAAGTATTTCGCCCGCCGCATGAAATAATAATTTGAATTGTCTACTTTTTACCATCAGATACTGAAAACATTTTTCAGTCAAAAAAGGGTGAAAAAAAGACGCCCTTTTTACCGTCAAACGTCACCATGATTTACGAGCCCCGATTCCGTCACCGAATAGCACAACACATAAAACTTATTTTCAGCTTTACGATACCCTTCACTAAATTACACCGCTATCTGGAAAACAAACTCGACGTGTCTTCATTAAAAACATCCGCCGATATATGGAGAACCGTCGACTTTCAGCCGAAATAATCGTTTGAAACGTACCGCAGATACGAAAAAAAAAAATCAAGACCGAACTTATTACGCGAGGGCGACATTTTCACCAGGACGAGACGTGTAGATGGCTGAAACATGCAGATGATTTCGCGCTATTTTAATTTTAATCAGAAAGAGTCCCGCGAGTGTCGTGAACGATAAACGACTCCCGTACACAATATGCAGTTAGCTTTCGCTCATCCGAGTTACGCGGGCCACTTTAAAGCAGCCGCTGAATAAAAAATGAATTTACAACGGATCGTTTTACATATTATAATGAGCAAAACAAACGTCACCCTGTCGAACGCCATCCGCGGCCGATGCACGAAAATAAAGCGCACACACGGACGGTTCCGTGATGTCTGCGATGAATTTATAATGCGGGCATATAGGGAATCCGGAGACATACAGGAACTGAAGAGGAAGTGGAAGTTTCGTAGGGTATTCCTGATATTTTTGACAAGCCGATAATGTTCCAGGAAAGGAACGTTCGCGTCCTTTGTTCGCCGGCGAACAATGCGGCGCCGTCGCAGTGCAGCGTTCGCGCCACTTTATTGTTCGCCCTTTCCATCTATTATTATATATCAAGTTGTGTCTATACGTGCTATTATAGTTTCTACGACATAGAAAAGACATATCTATCCAGAAATTGATATTAGCGGCGGGTTGGTCCTACACAATCTGAATTATGACATCAAATTATACGAGCCTGCGCGCTTATTGTCCACCATTAATTACTTCCAGGCTTTCCACGGAGGCCGTCGCCATAAATTCGAGCGGATTGATCGATATTCAAATATATCACTGCGACGCCCACTTGCGTGTGCTTTTTCAATTTATATTCAAAAATCAAATATGAAATATGCGAAAACCACTTTGAACGTAGGAAAAAATTGTTTGAAATCCTTTTTGGCCCATTCAAGTGTGAACGGGGGAGAGGTGTCAACGATTTAAGTCGAATAAATTGAGTTTTTTTCTTTTGTATCAAACAAAAGCTTTGTAAATCGTATCACGAAAATGCTATTTTATGGATGATATGTTCTACGCATTGTGTGTACGTGAAAAATTTGCATACATTTCAGAGCCAGAGAGAGGACCAACTTTATAATTGCAAACGCGAAATTTATTTTATGATAAGAAAAACCAACAGAGGGGTTGCGTTCTGCAGTAAAGCTATTTTCAAACGTTATATCTGATGGTAAAAAACCGCGAGGTTAAATTTACCGCGACTTCTGCGCGACCAATGAAACATTGTATTTTTTTCCACCAAACAATATAGGCGCAAACTTTTTTCGAACAAACCGCTGAATACAAAACAGCTTCATTGCTTTTTTCGAGTCGAACAAGAGCGAATATTCCATAAATACATTTTTCCCGATTCCAATTATAATCATGAAATGCGCAAAAACAATCATTTCATAAATAATAACCGAAAAGGTCGAAAGTAAAAATATAACAAAAGATAAATACTTTATACCCGAACATTGTATTTACACGGGAACGCCCACTCGAAAATTTATCCGATCGAACGTACGATATAAGCGAAGCTCTCTCAGTGGAAAACGTTAGATTAGACTTCGCGTGTAGGTACACATGACCGTGACTCGCTAATCACATAGTAATTATACTGGGATTATACGTAATCCCGCATGTCATTTCCTCCCCCGCTCGAAAAACAATACGTGTGCGTTTTTCTGGAGAGGATTCGCGCAGTTTTCCTACGCAAACACACCAACAACCACATAACCGAAAGCTCTGCACTCGAACGAACCGGAAGAAAAGTGCAGAAACTGCAGGGTGTTAAGGTGGCGTAAATATTCAATAAGGACAGAGCGCGCTCCGGTTATGGGGTGTTTCGAGAGTGGCCGATGGGTTAATTAAAGTGCGAGTGGCCCGACCCATAAATTACGGGACCGTAAATTTCACTGCGGAGGCCGATTCGCGCCATGGCGACACCATAAAATTAAATTGGGCGGACTAATATTTTATACACACGAGAGCTTGCATATCTCGCGGATTCAAATTAGCCCCGCCGCCGAAGCCGCACGCGCGCGCGTGTTAATATCGCCACGTATTATTGTGTGTCTACGGTTGGGGATGTTGTTTCGGCGAATGTGTATTGCGGAGCGTGTAAGGCCCAGACACTTGCATACGTGTGTGCATATAATACAATAAAACTGTCGAGGAGTGGCGGATCAAATGTCTCGCATCCCCGTCTTGTTAGCGAGATCGTAAAGCGGCTCGAATGCCCCGGCAATTTGTCGAATATGAAGCCGCCGTACAATATTATATTATATATTTCGATGTGAATTTATTTAGAAATTTGACTCGTTTGTTAATTGATAGTTAAATATTAATATTATGCGCGGATGTGAAATGTAATTGAAACATATCCGATCATGCATATGTATGTATGAGATAATGAATTTGTGCAAAAAGAACGCGCTCGAGGGAGATCTAATTAATTTCGCTCCATATCGAAAGCGTCCCTGAGGGATTCGTACCTCGTCGAATTTCTTAATTTAGTACATTAAAGAAATACAATACTTCTGTCGCGTGTAAATACTGGGAGTTGGGCGGAAGCTCGGCCGGGCGATGTAAATTTATTCAAAGCTGATATTAAAATTCATGATATTTTCTAAGATCAACACGATCCGTTCGGCGGTGTTTCCCACGGAGGCACAGGTGCACCCTGTTAGCGAAAATTTCGACAAACAAACGAGGAAAACTTTCTCAACGCTTAACAATAGCAATGAAAATTCGCGCAAAAGGACGGAAATTAAATCGAGCCATTGACGTTCGACTTCTCCCGTTACACTCGGAACAACTTTGCGAAAATTTATGAACGTGTTCGAGAGAATTCGTTCCGATGTTGATTTTTGCACAACGAATGATAACAGCTCCAAAACGGACGTTTGGTTAGAACCCGAAATACAAGAAAATACGCGAAAGCCCACGTTCAAACGAAAAGTCAAAAATCCTTTAAAATACGCAAAAGCACTTACATGGGCGAGGCATGTTAGGAACCCACTGTGGGAGTTCAACCGCCGTTTCTAACGCGGGATCCCCGATGCGTTTTTGTCTTTGTATTTTAAACAAAGTTAACCGCGGCCGGTATTATGATAATACTGGGGGCTTGAGGTGGGCAAGTTCCTCCCGACCAACCTTCCGCCGTGTTAGCATAGCGAGATCCGTGAATAAATACCAGAAATTCAGCGAAAACGAGCGACCTCTCGAATGCGTACCCGAAATGTAAACGAAAAAAAGCTGAACGAAATCCCCGGAATACCGCTTTTGTTCCATTTTAGTGTATAAGTATATTTTCATATTAAAAAATATGATAAATTACGCGATGAACATAAAAAAATTTAACATTTTCATTTTATGCGAAAATGGGAAAATTTTTCCAAAGATGTATTTTATTATAAAATCAAGAAACTAAGCCGGCAGTTCATTTACGTGTCCGTGAGAAATAAACGATTCCATAATAAGTTTCAAATAAAGTGTTTGTGCACCGGGTCGAGTGCATAAGAAACGTTTTAATAAAGGAAATTGCAACGGGACGAAAGTAAAAAATAGCTAAAAGTCCTGTTCCGCATTCGAGGCACGGCAATAATCTAAATTTCAATTGTGCAAATTGCATCCGTACGTCGAGCGCCACCACGGGATGCAATTATCCGTTTCCGTTATTAAAATGCACGGTTCAATACCGCCTCCGGAAGTCCAATAAAAACGCGCCGAAATGCCGCTCGCAAATCATATTTACGCGCGAAACTCAAACTCGCACATCACAATGTAATAATCTAAACAAGACGAGGCATCTGAAGAGATCGCGACACGCGAAACGAGCAGCTAGCTCCCGCCGACATCAAAAGACACAACTTTCTTTCGGGGAGACGACGGCGGGTGTATATTGTGAAAGAGTGTTCAGTCTCGCGAACACGTCAGCTTCATAAGGCAAACATTTAAGTAACAAGCAATCTGAAGACGCTAAATCTCCGCGAAACATTTGCAAAGGAAACTTTTGGCGTTTCGGTGGGGTGGGAGGGTGGGTGGTGGGAGGGTTCTATGGTGGTACGCGATGGTGGAATTTAGCTCGCCGAAGGGACCAGGTGGTGCCGCGGAAACGCTTGGAACACGTCGCTCTTTGTGTTGACACGAATTACAATGGAACGAACGTTGAGCACACGTGAATCACATCGAACATGTAAATTGCGTGAAGCGCACGCGTGCACGTGTCGAAGTATAACAAGCTAGTATCGGTATATCTTTTGGTAATTGTTATTATAATCCTCTGATGGAACGACTGTCAGCGTGCGAAGCAAATCCTGTATAAATACCGTGATTTGTTAATCGAAATATTTATTCAATTTAACTACGGCAATATACGATTAAAATGCAGCGAATTTTTTCATGAATACTGATTATTCCTGCGCTAATGCGCGTCCGGCAACATGTGGTGCGAAAAACTAATGATAATATAAACGAATGCGAAATTCAGTAGGATACAAAATGGTAATGTGCAATGGAAAATATCGCCGCATAATGAAAATACACAATTAAAACACGAATACATTGTGCATGCATGAAAAGCGTTCAGCATTCAAGGCACTGTGCAGGATTATGAATGCTTCCAGCGCGCGATACTTAATTCATAGAAACGTTTCGTGTTCATTGTATACGAGATTTTCAACAGCAAACTTCTTTTTCGCGTTGATTTTTACAGACATAAAAAATTCACCTTATCACGCAGCATGTCCCGAACTCTGGTCGACTGAGCTCTGGAACGATGCAGCTCCAATTGTAGCGCCAAGCATTTTTCTTGCCAACTTGCAGCGTCTGCAACTTCGGGATTGCTGCCGGCCATCGATGTTCCCACGGCAGCACTGACTCCTTGTGACGGTCTGAAATGCGATCATGGTTTGGATATATCAGGTTGAGCCGATAAAATGGTAATATTATTAAGTGGAAATGTCGTTACCTCGGCGGTGGCACTGGTGCATCTCTCGCTCTTCTCGGCAGAAGCATGGGGCTGTTGGGTGTCGAGGCAGATTGGCCTGCGGTTGTTTCAGTAAGCCTTGAAAGTGGATCGAAAATTTGCGAAAGCCTTCTAGCGCGTTCGTCTGCCATTTCGTAGCACTGTTACACTATTCTTACAGATAAAGGCATAACTTTGTCGTATATTGTAACTTTAAGGTCCACTCAAACACAGATAACTTTATAACGTTCAAGTCTAAACACGTGTATATATATTATAAATTATTTTTGAACGTATATATAATATATTTAACGTACACATATAGATTAACAACAATGGAATAGTCCATTTAACTGGTAGAAAATTATAAAAAATGTTAAGGTCACGATCGTCGCTACCGTTCTTATCGACAACAAATATGATAATTTCATATACACACTAAATAAATATTTTACAATATAATATCAACACACAATGAGATTTTTCACTTGATATCACTGAATTATGCTTGAGTATAATTTTAATTTTATTTAATTATTAAAATACTTGATATGAATTTGATTCGAAGCAAAACATTTAAAATTTCGAATGTAATAATAAATATTATAAATCAATCACAGGAAGCGTGTTGTTTAAATATGATTTTGAAAATCTCAACACGCACTGAAACGTATGAAATCAACAAATTTCATTTGGCAACAATATGTCTTCGGAATGATGTCGACCTGAAACAAAAAGGAAATCGTTATAATTATATTCGATAAGTTGAATAAACATCATTTGAATTCTCAATCAATTATTTACAAATAGAATTTTCGAACTATTTTATTTTACATCATCAGAAAATTTGTACGATACGTACTCAAATTTCACATTAAAAAAAACCCATTTTAAAAACCCAATATTTTCCCGACCAAAATCCAATTTCGTATCGAATTACGACATTTTCCAGCGACGGGCGTATTTTCGAAGATCACAGCGAACGATTCCGTTTGAAAATTACGGGATAGAATACGATCCGTCGACGACTCGCACTTCCGTTCCACAACGTTCACGTGATTAATTATCACCGAAATAGAAAATCGATTCGCCCGACAAGCTCCCTCGGAGCGGGCGTAACGAAACCGACCGTAGGAAATGCACGCCGGCGACAAAAACCCGCCATTGCGACATTTCCACGACGACGACGAAGAAGACGAGACACAAAAGAGGACCGACACAAATGATAAGCGTGTGTATAATGATGACGGGGGGACGAGTGGGCGAAGGTGAGTCCGTCGTGGAAGAGGAAGCTGTGCGTACGTCATCGTCCTGAAGTCGAGAGAGCATAACGTGACGGGATAACGAAGCGGAGCTTTTGCCAGAACAAAAAAGAGATTTACGATTCGGCGGAGGAGGAGAGGAGAGCTCACCTGGAGACGCCTCTTCGGACCGGCATCGAAAAATAGAATGTCGGTTTGAAAACGAGCCGGCGAACCGTTCGGTTTCGCCTATTAAATTGGATGTGATAGAATAGATTTATGCTAAATAAAAATATTGTGACGCAACTGTTTGTAGAGTTGGTATAAGTGGACGCAAATCGTGTTCAGATTGAGATGGATGGGTTTGTTTTCCGGTGACAAATGTGCTTTTTTGAAGAAATGTTAATTGTGTCGGAAAAATGAGTAGGGATTTTTCATCGATGATAGGGAGGAATAATGAACGGAAATTGCAGATACGCGTAATTGAATAAATATATATTTAGCTGATTGCACTGAATAATTCAATATTAATTTATATTGTTTTGTGTATAAAACATTTTTAAATACTGCTGATATGTCGGCTCGAATTTGAATATATTATGAGCGATTGCCGAGCGAGAGAGACATTAATTTAATTTATGATGGCGCCGGTAAACAAACCGACAAATGCAAAAATAGACGGGCAACATTTGACTGTAGCGAAAAAGGGTTCAGAGACAGATGAACGTGTTTGCGAACTGAAAGCGCACAAATATAACGGCGACGAAATTACGACTGACTTTTAATACGATTTCCTGTCGCAAGCATTCGCTTCGAACAAATCGAAACACATCAAATATTTCTACAATTTTCCGGGAACGGCTTCCTGTTGATTCCGAACGTATAAATTGTGCATACATTCCACACGACTATACCTATAAACATACAACAACAATATTAAACCGACACGAAGCGCTAATAAACGCAAATATTGTTGCTGCAAATGTAGTTAGTAACACCAATACAAAGGGTGCATGTGACAAAAAGGATGGTGGTTTTTCCCTCGGAAAATTCGAATCGCGTTGAAAACTGTTCGTACGATTGTTCGAAGGGGTCCGGAAAGAATTCGGCCGATTTTCAGCGCACGCAATCATTAAATACGACATCGCAGCGCGACCCCCATTAATTCGCGAAAGGGATGGGCATTTTTTTCAGACCTTTCCAACGCAACCGTCCCGAAGCGAAATCTAGTCATTTACAAAGGTTGTGCACTGAAAAAGGAGGGTCAATTTCCGAGTCGATTTCGCCATGCAGCCCGGATATTTTCACTCGTGTGTGCTGGAAAAATTGAATTTTTGAATGAAAATATTCGAATGTTTCATCGAGATTAAATTCTATATCATATTCCGACATGTGAGGACGTGAAACGAAATTATCAACGATTCAATTAAGTTTTTTTTTTTTTTATAGAAAATAAATATTTCGGTGCAGAACAAATATGAGGAAATTTATTTTGGTTTGTTAATAAAGTGTGGAGGTAAAGTTATATAAAAATATACAGTTTGGTACAAAAACATTTAATCTGTAAAACTGAAAAAAGCACTTCTAAATCCCAATGAAAAGGGTAGACATGAAGCATGAGTATTCGAGGGTAGATGCGTTCGTTGCCCACTTGAAATCCTTTTACGTAATGTGTACCAGTCAAAAGGGTTTTAAGCAGGCTGCGAAGATTAATCTGGAAAATTGAAGAGAATTTTTCCGGTGCCGCACTCGAAAATGCACTAGCGTACAAACAAGGAAAATTCAGGCATAAATGAATTTAACGTTTGCGGAAAAACTAATATGTACTTAAAATGAAATAAGCCCTCGATACGAAAAGAATTAGATGAAATGAAGAAAATCCGAAAAGTGGATAACTTGTACGTAAATGGAGAAATAAATAGGTTCTCCGACAAAGACCTCTTTTCGCTTTGATCAGCTTTTCACATTACCTTTGTTCCGTAATCTGAGACAAATTGGGAAATTTGTTGACATAGAAAAAGATCAAATTCGAAATATACAACGCGAAAGCATTTTATTTATTTTTCCCGTCGACACAAATTACAAAAACACCGCAACAGCGAACGCGTCGCGTCGAATTTAAAAGGCGCACTTCAAACCGCGACAATTAAACGTCACAGTTTTCAGCCGACGGGCACACAAAGAGTCACCGAAACGAATCTAATTATCCGAATATATCCCGCACGAAAACATCTGTTCCACCTTGTACGGGGCACCATAACGATCTTTGACGACACAGAAACACCGGCGACGTCTAATTATAACATATGGAGCGGCCATAATCCGCGATTTGTCCTCGTCGTAAGAAAAATCTCGATGCGGTGTTGTAACAATTCACGATACAGAATTTATCGGAGCGGCGCACGAGCGCGTTGCACTCACGTGTGGAATTTACACCGTCTCGTGTCATACGAACGTTTCATTTGGGGACTAATTAACCTTAGGTACCCGGAGATGGCAGACGATAAATTATATCATTATCTCGGTGCGTAATAGGCGGCGAGTGTGACAGGTTAAGGGTAAACAGCCGTGGAGGAGAAGGTGCGCGAACCGGGGGTCACCATTGTTAATTCTAATTAAGAACACGTTACACTATGACCGCGAGAGTTTCGAAATGGCGTTGATATTTTTCGCAGATGATTATCGCTGGTGGGATTTATGGTGGAAGTTCTGGTGGCTAGTTCGGGTGTTTATGAAGCGGGCGGGCCGCGTAGGGATCCGACATTATTTCGCCATTAGTGTATGTGACGGATTTCTGTTCTTACAAACATTTTCAATAAACTGCCCGTGGGCATGGGGTCGCTTTAACGGACCATTACAACTTTATTATCACTCGACTCGTTTACGGGCGAACTGATTTCGGCGTACATAAATCAAGCAAAAATATCTTAAGCGAAAGGAAAACTATTACGTGCGAGGAGACGACTAATGACGCGGATCGTATAAAATCCTCGTGGGCCGGATTTGACGAGATCGATCCGAAGGGTTTTCTTTAACTCAGCCTTTTTTCCTTTTCAATTAACTTTTTCTTCGAAAATATATATCTCTCTTTCTCTTCGTCGAGATAAAACTTGTCGCTACGTCGGTGCAGGGAACGGGAATAAAATGCCTAGTGAAATTCAATTACATTAAACCTATTTCACTATAATCTGGCAGCGTAATCTCAGTTTCACTCACAACAACGGAGAACGGGGGAGGGAAAGTTAAAATGTCCATTGAATGTCAGGTGGGCTGAGAAAAGCGTTGATTACGTCTTGGGCAATAAATAAACATTCTCCTGTCTCCGCACCCCGTGGAAAAATTAAAAGGCCCCGGCCGAAAAAGGGAGGAAAAATTCAATTTGGAAAATCAGGCGCGTAACGGGATTATGCAACTCGGTATGTTGCGCAAAATAACTCGACGCGAAATTCCCAGGAAAGCACAGTGCGAATTTTCTGAACGTAATATTAACATATAGCCGAAATGAACACGGAGCGAATGCGTCGTTGCATAAATATGCGAAGACGCGATATGCGACTGATGAAAAGTCACAAAATGACGAATGTGACGCGCACTCGGGGGACTCGAATTTGAATACGACGCTCATTTTTTTAAAAACAAACAAACAAACAAACAAACGGGCGGACGAGTGGGCGGATGAGCGGACCCGAAGAGGGCGGGCAAAAAAAAAAAATCCCAAAAATAAAAGAGGAACGTTCGCGAAACTGTTTCATCACAATTTCATTTACATGTTTCGTCGAGCACGAACGGCCCGAAAGAAGGCCGTTTCATTAGAGGCGCAATATCGCAGGGCGCCACAGCCACGGCCCCAGCTCAGTATAAATGAACGGAGATCATAAACAAGGGCTATAAAGTGCAGTGTCACTGTTTCCCCTGGCTTCACTTCCTGTTTAGTGTCCGCAGCCTTCCAAACCCTCAGCGTTCCTCGGGAGTGGTGCGTAAATGGCTGCTGGCCACGCTGATACGGATGCCCTCTTCAGATATACCGCAAACTCGTTGTTTTTCTACGTAGATACGGCTTTCGTACGTGACGGTCTATAAGAAAATATGTCGTTATAGGACGCGATAGAAAATAGTGGATTTTCACGAAACATACGTTCCAAACGAACTATGTAATGGAACGTTCGCAAAGTACGTATTTCGCCCGGGCCATAAATCAAAATTGTTTCAAAGAAAATTAATTTTTAATACTAATACAATTCGTTAACTTTAAATAAGAAAAGCTATATATCATAAAATGCGATCAGGAAAATTATAAAGTCGACGACAAATTGTAGAGTTTTTGTTAGATGAAATGTTACCGAACACGAAACTAGCATATGTTATAAATCAAATGTAGAAATTAATTCTGTACAGACAAATAGCGTGCAAATTTCACAAAACAAAAAAGTTTGAAAACCAGTAAACGAGGTCTCTAGAGGGTGGGAAGGAATAATATTTACGTTGCATTCGTGTGACGTTGTATAGTTGAAAATTCATATTACGTAAAGGAAACAAAAATTTTAATTAAAGGCATCCAAACCGAATTCATACGAGATATATCAGTAATAAAGTCAATAAAACAAAAAGGTTCTTTCTGCAAAAAATAATAAAGCTTTCCGCATTTTAAATATAATAATCATGAATTAATTCTAAGAGAAATTAACATCACAACTAAATTATTTTACACACGAGAATGGCGTACAGGAAAAATATAAGTTATGTATAAAAACGATTCAAATTATTCATGAAACGGTACATTTTCATGCGCGATCATAATAATTTTGTGATTTGTAGTTATTTTTGAAACAAAGAAAATAAATAAGTGTATAAAAAATATCTACAAACACACGCCTACCATAAGGAAAATTCACTAAAGTGAAATGAACGCGAGACTATCACGAAAATTGTAAAGAAAAAGCCAAAAATATGTAACCGAAAAAAATAAGGAAAACTTTAGATACGGAGATATTTATGAGAATCGGCTTTTTTTATTTTACGGCAAATGTTCAGAAAGTGACACTGAAATTTCCCGCGTGCGCTAACTATCTATAGTAGCGGGTGGAAAGCTTTTCGGAAAAATTGAAACGAAATCGAGCCGTGGCACGCCACTCCACGTGTTAATGCAATAAACTTAATGTTAATTATCCTTTAACGCATTTAAATCGAATAAATTTTATATTTTACGATCACTGCGCATGACGCGAATATGTTACGATAAAACCTGTAATCACAGTGTTTATTTTATGCACGTCATGTATTAAATATAAAGGAAAAATTGCGCAAAAAAAATACTAGAAAAGAAAAATGCATAATGACACGGAGAACGGTACATTTTTTCCTATAATTGAATTAAAAAATCTCATTATAACCCCGAGGGTGGAATTCGATGTTAAAGATGAAAGCAGATAGATAGAAGTAACACGATACTAAGTGATAATGGTTTCTTCGACGACATCAACCGTAGCCGGGTGATAATTCCCAACCCATCGGTGACTTCAAAAGCTTCCGAAAAATTGCACATCGACCGGGCAGGGGGGAAATGAAAGCAGCACGTCTTGTTCAATGGCCGCCGAAAAATTTAATTTTCCACGTAGACTTTTCATATTTCACACGAAATTGGCGACGTCAAAATGCGAAGCCGAAAATTTCCGCCGCGTGCTTCCGCTTTTAATTGAATCCGAGTGAATTATTAGGTGAAAGTCGTACGCTCCTTTTTTATTTTCGGGTAAAGCGCTGGGCGTCGTGTAATTACTGCGGTGGGGACTTACTATACTTCTTTGTTAATTGCGAAAATTTCGATGTTACACGAAAATTTTCAGCGTCCAGTCGAAAAACATAACCCAGCCGCGTTGCAATGCGGGAAAAGTTTATGCACCTGTTGTGAAATATTACGAAAGTAAAAGGATATGAAACGAAAAATTGATGCTTAAATGGGATTCGTGTCGCACGTGTAGATCACGGTGGAATAATTTCCCCTTCGGCAAGCAATGGTTACCGCATGAAATATATATTGAACAGAAAAATAGAAATTCTCAGTTTCCCACACGTCATAGACACACAATGAAGAGGGTGGCGGAGGTAAAGACAGAAGAGGGAAAATAGAGAATTCTTCTTGGTCGTAAATCGCCGCCAGAAGTCATCTACCGACCGGACCATTACGCTGAAAAGCCGGAAAAGCCGTTTGCTTTTAGAACACCAAGAATACAAAAACCAATAAAAAAAAACTAGCGAAAATACGAAATAAATAGATAAAAATTTGTGCGATTAAATCCCGAAATATATATATGTATTATTTTTTTTTTCTATTGAATATATCCACGCTAGCAGAAATGCGTCGGAAAAGCGGTAATTTGCCGAGAAACGTTCATGGTTTGCCTCAGTTCATCTTAAGCGGGCAACTCAGCCGGAAGAGATAGGGGAGCCATTGTTCATTCGAAGCTTTCTTATACACGAACACAAATGACTTCATTTGCTGGTATGTACACCTGAAAAGAACAAAAACTCCGCGATACGGCGGCAGAACGAAACAAAAACGTCGAACACTGACGAAATCCGCAAATATTTCGCGACAAAAAGGGGGAAAACAAATCGTCGACTTCATTTCCTCGATAGCGATGCAGTATATGAGACGATTCGGCGAGCAAAGGCCTCCGGTGTGCCGGTAATGGAGTGTCTCCTGAAGTCATTTCCTCGCCGTCCAACAATTGTTTTTGCGTCCGGAAATTGAACGCAAGCTGAGTGGACTCGAAATTAAATAAGTTTAAGGTTAAACTCGCCAAGATACCCAGTGGCGGGACGATTTAAATGCGAATTCAGACCCGTCCGTCTGCGGAAACTTTAATTGCTTTCCGAGACTAAAACAGATTATTCACATACGGGAAAATTTCGATAGTTTATCCGTATCGCCGTATCAAATTGAATAGAACATTCGAATAAAAAATATCGGCACAACCGCGCTCGGAAATAAAACAATAACCGAGTCCATAAAAAACGCGAAAATGCGTGGATGCACGATGGGACTTATACGTCGAAATTTCGTCCATTACAGCGACACGTCAGTAATAACTCACGCCATTTTTATGCAACGGATTAGCCATATAAATGACCCGACGTGACCATATGTACTCTCGTGCCCCAAAAGAATATGTCACGGGGTTGTAAATCACCAGCGGTACCAGCCAAACGTCCAGAGCCACCTGTGACACACGACGTGCACATCGTCGTAATTGTTACATTAATAAATTCGCGAAAAAAAAAAAAGAGAACGCATTACGACAGTCCTCATAACGACGCCGAAATTAACGTCGATGAAACTGAAACTGTTGCCGAAAGAGCGCAAGGGAAATATGCGGTTTCGAGTTGCGTACGAGCTAAAGTCTTCTCCGGCGTCGGCCATTGCGCCGTACGGAAACAACTGTAAAACAATCTTAGTTGCATTCGCGTCAGAGTCCTTAAGGGAGGTCTAAGACTATAAAAGACCTCTCGTAGACCGTTTAAAGGGGCTCCGGACCTTCACCGAGGTTTATATGACCGCGGGCCTCGAGATTTTAATGTCCCGGGAGGCTGTATCCTAACGACGCAAAAACGGAACATTCGCAAAGGCGGAAAATGAACCCGGATGAAATTTATTATTTCGCGAGGGAAACCGAAAACTTCGTTACGCAACTTCTTTTGGACTTTTTTTAGTGGTTTATATTTTATCGCGCACTCAAAATAACTATAACACGAACTATAAACACAATAAACGTTAAACCGACAATCGCATTTTGATATTGATGATCTAACGTAGTTAAACATTTAAAAATTAACATCAAATAACACTAATCATGAAAAGTGAGGACGAAGGGGTTAACAGTTTGGCTAAGGGACGTAGACCGAACCCTCTCCTCTCGTATGCCACTCATCCACCTTGGAAACTTATAATTATAATTAATGCATCCCGGTTGGACAATAGGGCGGGGAGAGAGCCAAAGGCTTTATCACACTTCCGCGCCATTAATCCAGTGCCCGGAAGAGCCTCAAAAACATTAAAATCTGCTGAAACACGTCACCACACTCTCACCTCTGCCATACAAAATATTATTGCGTATTACGCGTATTACACGCAGTGTCCCAAGAGCAGCCTTAAAACTTCTATAATAAAATGAATAAACGAAATTTTCGCATATACACTGAAAATATGCATAAGACATTTCAAACTAAATAAAAAATCATACTCAAAAACTCTCAAAGGCGAAGAATTCATATCAATATCCAATCTGAAGACACTACACATACGAACTGACTTTAAACGAAAAATTGAAACTAACGGTTGTCTGCAAATCCATCCATCCATCTATCCATCCCCTCGATCGATGCGTCACGCCACGTATGGCAAGGAACTCAGCTCAGGAGCGCATTTTGATAAATGGCAACGCCGTCACATGCAAGTATCCGTGTCGGCTCAACTTAATAATAACGGATATTGGGACGTAGCCTCCGTTCGGGCGAGGGCGGGGGCGGTGACTTGCCAGAAATCGAAGTGTTTTTATAAATCACGTAGTCGAAGGTTGCGATTTGCGAGCGCGCCCACCTTCGCGCGGAAGGCTTTCCCTGATCAGCTCGGGGAGGGAAACTCGCCATTTTCTTGTTGTGATTTTTCACGCGCCCCCATCGTAAATCACAATCGTTCACACGCCGGCGATTACGCACAAAGCTCATTTTTGCCTTTTTCGTTTTGCATTCCTGCTCGTGAGTTTTCGCGTTTGCGACTGAAAATCAAACATCTGCCTCAGAGACAAAGCGGAGTTCAATAACATTTGTATTTTACAATAAACATCGTTAAGTCAGAGTAAACTTCAAGTTCGCTTCAAAGAACAATTCAGATTTATAAATAGATAAATTCAAATTATCACAAACCATAAACAGGTACAATTTATGTGAACGACGTTTGTTCACTTTTATGATCCAAATGCATAAATTTCAACAAACAGATTGGCATCACAGAAAAACGAGAGAAACTCGAGACAGTTGAACTAGCGAATATACATTTTGAATAAATAAATATAAAATAAAATCGAGACTAATACAAAAACGTTTCAACATGAAAAAATATAGAAAGTCTTTTATGTTCTGATGCGGAAAATCTTTCTGCGAGGCGAGCGAGTCACAATTGTGTGTCGTAATGCGGCCGTTCGATGACAATTTATGATCTGCAAAATTGCACGATTCCAACTCCGTCACCAGAAAGGACAGACGATGAAATAACAATGCCATTTACACTAAAACCGCACGATCGAAATGACTGTGCGCTATAAAATCGCGCAAACTCGACAGAGAGAGAAAAAAGAACTCAATAAACTCAATTTCGGAACGATATGACGGAAAGCGTTCCCTCACATATTAGATCTAATTTTATGACAAATAAAAGACAACGTCTCGGTGAATAAAAATAGAACAAAGAAAACAGAAACGGCGCCGATATATGTGTGAATTTCACTTATTCAATTGACCGTTATCAAATGATAGATAATAGACGTCTGTTAGGGGAGATGATCGAATAATATCCATCACACCCTCCTACCGTTTATTCGATTCACAAAAATTTTCGGAACGTAAATTTTTACATGTAGCTCTGTAAAATAACAAAATTAATACAATTTACGCAAATTAAAATAAAAAACCACAATTGGCTGAATGTGCAGTGTTCTTGGTTAGGGAAGGCAGAAGCGAACGTAGCGGGGTTAGGGAATGCAACGGGATAGCAACGCAACGTACACGTAGACTTGCAAATAAAATAAAGGACATAAAGTGTAAACGGGAGGCCCAGGAAAATGCAGTTTTGGTCTCTCGGGTATTTTAACAGCGAGTTTAAATCCAAATCAGAGTTTTCTGCCGCACTGCGCACCACACAAGAAGAATGCATTATTAAAAACATTCGCAAATTATCAAGTGCCATTCAATGCCAGAATTAAATATATAAAACGAAAATAACTTTTATTTTCGAATTAAACCACGATACATTAATATTGATAGCAAATATAAAACGTATACGATACGTAGTAGGGATATGTGTTGTTCCATTCAGTGTTTAAAACCGTATTTTTCAGTGATAAAGTTTTCTGGCTGCGGTCTAATAATCACCGATGTACGATAAACCTAATAACGTTGGATTAAATATGATACAAATGTAATGTACGATACGTGTGCGTGCAAGAGAACGATATAGTGAAATAAATGAAAAGACCCATGGCACGAGTCATTATACAAATGAATTAGGGATCACAGCAATAAATAAATTTCAAATCGCCATTCAGGGAATCTAAATGGACACTAATTAATCGTTGATGAAAAATTTCCCAAAAAAATTAAAACAAATATAATCAGAAAATTTCGTCCGGAATAATATTAAAAAAAAACAATCTATTTAAAAATCATTTCACGATAAACCGATAGAATACAGGGCCGAAGTCAAGTTATTACATAAAAAAACTCTGTATTAGTCCCTCGTGAATATTGGATTCTCGTCGTCTGAGAAATGATGAAACTCTCGATCCAACAACTTTACAAAGAAAAGTATATTAAGCGAGTTCAGCAACAAATATTAGCTTTCTTCTAGGGCGCATCTTTTGAAGAGTGTGCTACATGCCAGAAATCAATTTCAACTTAATAACACGTCCTTAGGGAGGTTGGATATCCAAGACGGTTTAGGGACGAAGGGAGCGGAATTTGAAATAAGAAATATTATATTAACCACCCAACCTTCCCGCACTTCAGTGTTAATTTTCTTTTGCACACATCCTATTAATTTTAAATGACGTTGAAGTATGCGTGGTTGGATTTATATAACGTATGAAATTCTCGCAAAATTCAGTGATGCGCGAAGGATACTATCGGATCAGTGAAAATGTCATGGAAACCAGAAAATGTTTACCACGTTGAAAAAAGGTACCGCGCAGTATTAAATCAAGCGTCAACATCTTATCAAGTCCCCAGGTATCAAAATACGAAATTGCTCCAAGCAACTTTTTTTCCTCGTAACAGGAAACTACCTGGCGGAATCCAGATGAAAGACTCGACCCTGGGGGCAATGGGATAAACTTGTTAATTTTTACAACGTTCGCGTAATTAAAATGAAAACGAATTAATTAAGCATTGCCGTTAGCCTGTTCTTTGTGTATCAAGAAATGTTCGTTCAAATTTTCGAAAAAAGGAAATAACGTTTTGTGATTCAAATTAGAGAATAATTAAAACTCTGAACAAAAAAATAAATCAAATTTAAAAAAGTACTCGCAAAATTAATTCGAAGAACTAACGAGAAAATATATTTAATTATTGAAAAAAAAAATGAAAAACGATATGAAATTGAAGCAGCCACCGAGTTGATCCTGTCTGAAAAGTTTTATTTAATCAGCTTTACAAACAAAATAAAAGCAATTGCGAAACCTCACGCGATACAAGTCAGACGCGCAATGCGAAAGATCACGTAATAAAAGATTCAAAATAAATTCGCGTTTGTGTATGATAAAAAAAAAGAAAATAAAAGAAAAATCACAGCCGCGGCACGGAGAGAAAGAAAAAAATCGTCGATTCCGAAGCTCCGAACATCTCACGCTTTATAAAAATTGAATGTTTGACGTTACGAATAACGGCGCAAAATATGAGCGTTTTCCGATAGAAACGGAATCCGATATTTCTCCGGCGCACAAGTGACGAAGGTTTCCGACAATGGGAAAATCGAAGCGGCCAAAAGGAGTGCGATAGAGAAAAAGAGAGCCGCCATCGCATCCGAGATTTGCTTATGAGGAAAAATGTTCGGAGCGACGTCTGAACACGTATGGAATAGGAGGGGCATTAATCAGAGCCGGCTCCAGCCGACGCCGCGATACCAAAACTTTACCAATATTTCAGACCGAGGGACCGATAATGTGTTGTGGGACAAAAAATGGTCGGCCATCACCTGTTTCGGTCACGCAACCAGAACCGCGACATAAATCAAACCGAGAAACGGGATATTCTCGCGCGGAAAACGCCGCATCGCATCGGAAAAGCGTCCGTGCGAGTTTTCCGCGGATTTTCGCATCGGCGAATTAGCAGCACGATCCGCGCCGGGAAATTACGTGCGCCCGCCCTAAAAACCCACCCCTGAGCCTGTACACGTGTACGTAGTGTGTCACGCAGGAAGAGTGCAAGTGGCGCACTTTGTGCAACCATAAAGCAAGATGGTATCTGTGTTGAAGTGGCACATAAATAAATAAGACGTGCCGGCGAGCACGAGAATCGTTCCCCGAGGCGACGTGAGCCCGGTGTGTTTGTTTTGCGTCGCCGGAGCAACAACTGGCCGATCGACGATGGTTCCGAAACGATTTCGATATAGTTTTTCGCGAGAATCAACAAAATTATAGGGGTTGTATATGTGGACTGTAAACAGAATTAAAATTGGCGCGACGGCAAATTTCTGGCTTGGCCGACCGCAACAACTGCAAGAAGTGCACTCGGCAGCTGAACAGTATATCATGGTGGGTGCATTGGGCGAGTGCGGCTGATACAATGGCAATAACAGCGATATAATGTCGCCGGTTATAATTCATACGGGCCAAAATGTGGTCGTGTGCTCGCTTCGTGTAATGCAGTGGCGAAGCTGCGGGTCGCTGTTTAACGACCTGTGCGGAAAGTGAAATTTTTAAATTATCATAATGCTTATTAATAATGGTCGGCCGATTTGTGCATTCATTGCGTTATCGAGGCGCTATTTGATAATCTAAATTATTTATTCGAACCGCTTGGCATACGCGTGTCATTAATCTTTTGCACACGAACAACGTCCAGTGATAAAATCATAAATATCGTAAATATTACAGGTCAACAGGTTACCCTACAATAAATCAATCAAATGTCATTTACTCGCGATGAAAAATTATAAATTTATGAGGAAGTTTGAAAAAGTGAACGTTTTTCATTAATTATAAAATAAATACATTAAAGCTTAAGTTTTTGAATAATTTCATCTGATACATTATGTGTCCGCGAAAAAAACCACACAGTATGCGTCGTATGTTCAAAGTTTTTAATAAATTTAATTAATATGCGAATAGAAAAAAAAACAAGTAGCAAATATTAAAGTAAAAATGGCGTTTTGAAAAATGTATATTTAAATTTTTTGTGAAATTTAGAATTTGTATACAAAGGTGTTCACATGCTCGGAACATAACGTTACCCGAGAGAAAGAAAGTTAAGCGGAAAGGGGTGATGACGAAAAATGAGCATATTGCGTGTTATCACATTATTTCTGAGCGGCGTGCACAATTTTTCTCGAAAACGACGAATATTTCCATTGAAGAAATGGCCGCCATCGAATGGCCGAAGTAGATTTTCCACTTACGCGCAGGAGCATAGTTAACGAATAAGGAAGCCAACAATATTCGTCGACGCCAGCGACCCAAATAATCCCCGTGTCGGGATTATTAAGAGAAACCTGTGAAAAATGGTCAACCGAGATATGAGTTGGCGTCGTCTTAAAAGATTACCGGCCTGAAACGGAAAATTCAATAGAATTTTCTTCTCTCGACCCAACTTCCCATTACGCATATAACGTAATAGTCAAATGCGCGAAATTTCGAATGCCACAATAAATGATACAGATCGGAAAAGCCATTGAGAACATCTTTTAACATTTTCAAATGGGATAATTCTGAAGAGGGGTCATTTGACTTCGGATTCGAGCTAAATTATGGAAAAAGGTTGGGTGGCGAAGATACGTGACGTGAGCAGGAGGGGCAGGGTGTTTGCCAGATAACGCGTTCCTTCTGTTGTGTATCCACTTAATTTTCAGCTAAATTAACCCTCGAGTAACTCTTCAAAGCGGTATGGGTAGAGACGGATATTGCGGGCGGGAGGGGCTACAAAAAGCCCATTTTCCGTAAGCGACCCGCTCGTGAGGTAAAAGCGGAAAACAGCCCCGAATCGTATTCGAAACGACAGGGTTAACCGAAATAATTTAATAAGATTACAGATAATGCACACATTCAATTATCGCGGAAGAAACTTGTTTAATTTGCACGGACCGTTTCTTCGAGCCGGGTGAGCGAGAGCGGTAAACCCGTTACTGTGCGGAACGCAATCAACATTCTCGTACCGCGGATCGAACAATTCCTATAAACGATTCAATAAACGAAATGACTCAATGTTTGCTTTCTTCGTTATTTAGATAGATCCGAACAGCGGAGAGCACATCGCACGAAAATACACCGCTTTCAAAAGAAAAATATTTCCGTTCGAGGCGAATAATTGAATGAGGCATGAAATCAGCGCGTATATACCAATAGAATAGTCGACTTTAGCAGCTGTCGTAGGAATAAAAGTAATAGGATTTGGAGAATGGCGGTTAGGAGAGCACATACATACGCAGGAGAGTGAGCGACGTGGAGTAAGAGGGAAAAAAGAAGAAGGAAAGGAAGCATTGATCGCGCGCGCGGCCACATTTACTAAATGGCACCACGAAAAAAGGGTTCGCCCTTGATAAATGATGGGAGTTTTTCGTCACAAACACGTCACGGTTAACGAGGGTGACTGCAAAAAACGGATTTTTTTTCAATACCGATTTGCCGCCCCCGTACACACGAGCCGATAACGCGAAGAAAACGTTACGGCGACATATTGTCTTTTAAAATTAGCATCGAAACGCGAAAGTCAAATAAATCAACAACAAAAACGCAAAAGTATACCATAACGATTGCAAACTAGGTATACTATACGAAAAGAAAGAAAAAACTTCAGTCAGACCTAGGAAAATTGTACGCTTTCCAGATCAACGAAATGGAAATTTTGAACAATGGTCTCTTTTATACTCGGCTTCATGAGCGTCATTCGGAATACGAAACACGATTGAATATACGTTTCTATTTGCAATACAAAACTATTGACAATAGCAATAATAAAAATTGAACTCGGGAAAGAAATCGAAACAAAATTCATACGTGGTGCAATCCGCAAATAGCAAACGACCAATAACAACTCGGCAAAACGATATTGCTGCCGCAAACCTAGGCGACGAAGTGGTCATTGCTGGGACGTAAAAGTTTCTGAATTTATTGGATATTGCACCTGTTCGAAAACGCATCGAATGCATCCCACTATGCATATCTCGGCCCCACGCAAATAAGGGAAACGCAATAAATACTTGCGCGAAAGGACCGCTCGCAATAAAATTGTTCGAAACTGTTCGCAGACACGATTTCGAGTACACAAAATACGTTCTCTATTTTTACGTCTCCGTTGCATGAACGAGACCGTTCGCAATATGAGATTTTTCCAGCGAGGCGGCTTAATGTCGCGGAAAATATGTAAATATGTATTCGAATGCTGAAAATATAGCGAAAATATACAAAATAACCTAATAAAATATTTTACAGAACATAATGACGGAGTCTTGATCGTCTAAATTGTTTAGAACCGAGTTTACTCCAGAACCTAGTAGTGGAAGATTTTTCGTCGAGTCTGGCAAGTTTACGTCGCTTGCTCAGCGTGCGGTCTTAAGAAGATTAAGGCTGACTGCGAGCACCGAAGCACGCTAAGTGTATTTTAAGTGCACAGGATAAAGAATTCCTTAAAACAATACCGAGCCGACCCGTAGCAAAAGGGTTCACTTGTGCAATTGGCCGAATCGGCAATGCCGTTTCATGAACGTACCAACGGCCGAATTCCATAGAACCGACGGACCTAGAGAGCCGGCATATATCCGCCGCTTGTAAAAACGAAGACACAATCTCGCGTAACGGAATAGATTCGTTTTAATAACGGCGAAGCGTCGTTTTGATTTCGTTTTACGGCCGCGCTAAGGGAGAGCGTCGTAAACTGGTTGGATCACTAAAAATTTTCAGCGGCGGTAAACCAGAATATTTTCCCATCCGACATTATACCGAAACAGCTGCTTTGTATTCAGGCAAGTTGCTGGCAAAAGAAGATGAGCGAAGCAAGATGTTGGAAAACTCATACAGGTGGCTCGTTTTTAGAATTATTTTTTAGTATAGGGAAATAACTGCGCTACCGCAAGAAAACATGGATTCAATATCGTGTCGTCACGAGCGAACTACACATTACTATAATTCAAACGATAAAGATGTATGCTCTATTTGGATTTTGTGATTTAACATTAGAAAAAAATATAAACTAAAACAGTAAAGTTTTATCATTTTATATTATAAATGTAAAATACTTCAGGAACGTAAACTATATTTTAAGAAGAAAGTAATGTTTACTAGCGTATTCTTTAAGCGTAACCAAAGTTTACCAGAAGCCTGCAAAACGTAGAAAACCTAGCATAAATAAATAAAGGACGTAAGGAGACGGGGCAAAAGCACACCACAGGAGAGCGTGAAAACCATAAAAATCTCCTTTACGACAGTAAAATTCTTGTGTAAAGGGAAAATTCTACATTTCCCATATCACGGCGAACAGTTTGCGCGCCGGGAACTGATTTGTCCATGAATATGCGATGGAGCGGCCGACCGTCGACGAACTCGCTCGATTTTACACAGATTTTTCCGAATGTGAATGAAAATTCGCCTATATTCGCCATTTGAAAAGCGTTTACGATTAAAAAATGGCTTTTTCGCAAAAACCAATATGAAGATGTAACAGAGAGACTAAAAACAATAGATCTTTCTCAGTATCTGGGTCAAAAGAAAAATCCCTTTCTTTTTCCTCAAAGCGAGTTTTTCAATATTTTTTCACACGATCCTAATAAAAAGAGTTGTACAAACTTGATGGGCGTTTTTACATAATACGTTTTATACCTTTTGAATGTCGTTGTAAAATAACATTTAAAATTATTAAGAGAAAAAATTCGTGTTTGCCGGATTTTCCTTTATATTTGCTAAGCGTAAATTTAAAAGAATTTCGATGAAAATTTTTAATATGTTTTCGCAGATATAAATTATAAAAATCACGAACTTTCTTTTTTTAGGGCGCTATAAATTGAATATGGTACGTAGTTTCTTCGAGCCTACGTTGCACATTTTTATATTGAAATTTTCTCGGTTACGTCAAATGATTTATAGGCCATAATTTTCAGTCCCAGAATTAAATTTTCGTTACTTCCTAATAACTTATATAACACGCGCACACATATAAAAAAATCAAACGATCAACCGCAAGACGTAATAACCCGAGCACAATGTATAAGCTTGCATAATTTCGACCGAAAAATCTATATACGCGCCATGAGAGACATTTGATCGCGTCTCCGAAGAGCGGTATAAGTTAAACACTCACACATCTCGTAATAAAAGCCTTTTATGCCACGAGAGCCGAGCCACGGAGATATAGCAGAAGAAGGAAAAGGTGTCTGCTCGTAGCCGATGCGATAACGCCGACCAATGAGCGCTTTACTGCTCTCAATTCAAATTTTATACATAAGTAACCTCTTTATGGCTCGAACGGGAGTGAGCCTCGTTATGTACCTGGACGTAAAACGGGATAGCGCCTTGAATTATGCACCCGACGAATGCAGCTAGACACAAAATCGACAGTAAAAACCCTAATCCGTCTCGAGGTTCTTTAATCACTCCGAGAAATCCCGGAATAAATTAATTTACCACGACGGCTTCTGGCTTATGAATGTCGTCCTTAATGAGCTGGTTTCCCTTGAGGGTATGCACACCGCCCTGGGAAAACTTGGTAAACAATGGCGAGTTGTAAAAAAGGGTTCCGCGGAGATTTGAACCGTCAGCTGCACGGGCCAAACGGAGCGACGCGCGCATAAAACGGATCGTTAAATTCGGATAATCGTCATGGCCGCTCAACTTCACACCCGACTCCCGATCTATAATGTTGCGTATAAGTACGTCTACGGATACAATTAGGTTTTCGCTGGCGTTCGATCGTTCGACTTTGTTTTAATACACTCTCGCGAGTTTCCTGTTGCATAAATATGGATGAGGAGTCGGCGAGGTGGGCGCGCTCCCGAGAATTAGCAACGCACCATGAACGTTACTGTGTATTTTAATTCTTAGTTTTACGGCCGGAATGGATGTTATCCCCGTCACATAGTTGGGCAGGTATAATTTCATAGTTGGATTGGGGCTTTTACATTCGTATATTTCGTATTCTTGCATTGTCTGAAAGGTTGTTTCGACGGATGAAAGGTAACCTCTGTGTACGATAAAACAAGGCGTCGAGGGGTTAGGCTAATAAAGTCATTAATTGCATTCACGCTGCAACATTATAATGGTTTATACACGCTTTTTGGGTTTTCCGGCGGCTGGAAAATAGCGTTGGTTCAAAGGAATTTTTTAAAAACGTCGTAATTTAGCCCAAACAAAGTTTGGACAGTGCCAGGTGTTCGTGGCTTTCGGCGCATCAGCGCTGCAATAAAGAAGGAAATTCCTTCAGGGACAGAAATACCGTGTTGTGGCTACGAAACGCTCCTCTGGAGTAGAGTAAAGCTGGGCTCGATGAAATGAAAAATGTACTTGCGTAATGGTTGGCCGCGTTGCACTCTCGCTAAAACAAAAGTTCGAAATAGGCCCTGCCGCTAAGAGCTTTTTTCCTCGATGAACAATTTCGTTTGCGAAAAAAATTGCAACGACATTATCCGACATAAGGGGCGATAAGCACTTTCGTTTGTAATAAACATAATAGGCAATGAAGAATGTCAAAAAATAAGATACATTCATGGAAAAGCCTCGTAGAGCACGTTAAGGCAATAAATCTTTCGGGTAACTCGTTTTTCACTCACTTTCCCTCGCACGCTAACGATTTTCTCCTCTTTTCCGCAACGTAAACAGCACGATGAAGCCTTCCAAATTGCAAACCCAATTTTTCCACTTCGCACTCGTCTCATTAGATTGCTTTTCATATTTTCGTATCAAAAACGAAATATATATGGAAATGCCATAAAACCTATATAAAGTTTACGGCACTCTAAATTTTACAACATTCAACGAGGAAGATATGTTTGTCAAACATTCGTATAATGTTTTGAGAATGAATTTTGCATCTGAAAAATGTTATGGGGGGTAAATAAATTTTTTAAATGTTACAATTGTCACAAATTAATTTTATATAACAATAATTGGGTTGAGAAATTATCAAAAATCGAAATCTATCAAATGTACATATAGAAAGGATTCCATTTACATGAAAATTATTAAGGTGAATCATTAAAGATGACGATTATTACTATTCCATTGTTTGAAGAGATTTCTATCCACGGAACAATGTAAAAGGTTGCCAATGAACCTTTTGTGTATATTCGATTACGATATTACAATAGATTTTAAATTTGTTTCCCAGATTATACTTTCTATTGACAATAATTATAAGTAATTAACTCGATAGGATTAAATAAATAAATGTAAATCAAACACGAAAACGTTTAAAAGCCAGGGATCGGCGGCACAAGTGTTCTATTTACGACCGGTAGTAAAATTCAACGTAATACGATTTTCAGCAAATTAATTATTCATAGCAATAAAATGCACGGTGCATAAAGAATATACAGTGCAATCTTTCAAAATGCATGCATTACGAATTAAAAGCAGGATTAAAACGGTTGAATTTCCTAAGATAAAACAAAATCAAGCATAACACTATAACAATAAATAAAGTGCACGATTTCAAATTTACGTTTCACATAAATTTAAAAACAAGAGGGAAAACCTCAATTCTAGGCGAATGCAATATGCAATGATTTCGATAAAAGCTCGGTAATACAATAGATCTATGGCGATATTATAGCGGGGATTTTTCGCCAAATTTCATGCGCACCCTTTCAGCGTAACGAAATATGCACGACGATGCATGAAAACGGCACGGAAGACCATAGCCGAGACACATTTCGCGGGATTGGTTTCGACGCACGTTGACATACCATCTCTTCCCATATATTTATCTTATGGGATATTCGACACATTGCACGATACCGTCTTCAATTCCAAATAGACATACGTATAAATGCAAAAAAAAACACCGGAGAAATGGACCGTTTTATGCGCTATAATCCCGGCGATTTCGTTTTTGTTTCGCTCGAATCCGATTTATTTATTTAAACCGTAGACATGAAACGAAACGCTTCGATCAAACATGATTTCATGGAAGCGTTAACAGCATGAATTTTTCTATTGCATGTCGATTTAACAAGCTTCGCTAAATTTTAAATTTATGCGAAATTTATACGAAAAAATTGATTATGCGACGGATAAATCATAGCCGCACGTTTACCTTAGGAAAACGTATGGACAGCATGAAATATATCATCCCCGCATTGAAGCTATGCACTTCGATATTACAGCGAACATCCACCATGATAAGTCTCTACAAATTGGCAATTCCATAGGAGACCGCTAATATGCAGGGTTTCCTGGGACCAGAGCGGCAATTTACGATCGGTCTTGGCTCACTAATGGCGACGACCTGGGAGGACCGAGTCCATTCTGAAGACCGCGTCGATTAGATTACATATAGACAATCCTTTATCATGCAAGTAGACGACGGCGAGGGCAATCACGACCCTGTGTGCGGACTGCATCGGCATAATTGAACCAGTTCAAATCTGGCTTACATTCTAATGAGATTCAAAGCGAGTCCGGAATCGCGATCGAATCAATTTGCATACGGAAAAAACATGAGATATTGCGCGAAAAGGATGCGAATATTATTTTTCGGCGGATTCGATAAATTTTTAAAGGTTTAAAAGAACGTCTGCGAAAAAAACGTAAATCCGGATATCCGTTTTACGGGGAAAATTCCATTTTTCTCTGGTTCTCCCTTGAGTGTGTGCGTGTCGCACGATCCGCTCCTATTTATTTTGGGGGCACAGCTCACGTGGCCTATCTCAAAATATAATGCCCAATATTTCGTATTCCCCCATACCGACGGAGACACCATCCTCCTAGGCAAAATATATATCTAACGATCGGATGTATTGACAAAAAAGATATGACCCTTTTCTATACTGGGGGATGATGTCCCGAAAAAGATTGCTCGGCAACCGAAAAATAGCCTCGCAACGGATACCATAAGAGAGACGCCGAATTAAAACTTTCCGAACCGAACGAAAACATAAACACCCTTTTATTCACGACGGGAAATATTATGAAAATATTTACTGCGCAAACCGGAAAACTGTTTAGTTTCGCACGGACAAAAAAGAAAACACACATAAAACGTAACGAAAGTCCACAAAGTATGACGCGCCTCGGGCTGGCTGTGAAAAAAAATCACGAGCATGACTTATTTCTTCACACGTGGTTAAAAATTTATTATACATACCGAAAGAGGCGCAAGTTTTTCCGCCGCGGTGTGTATTCGGCCGGAAAACAGGATGGATACCTTTGTCAAAAAACGTATTGTCGAAATTTACATAATAGACATAAAAAAGGCCATTACGACGCATCAAATGACGCCAAAACGTAAATTGTTCGAGAGGGCCGTTCACCTTTTTTATATTCGTACACGTATCGGGGATACCGCGGATGGTACGATGGCAAAAAGAGGAGGCATTCCACTGAATCCCGGGGATAATAGTACAAAAACTAAGATACGCTTTATGTACGCGCACCATATCCTCGCGGATGTGGGAGTTGAATAATACATGATATCAGTAGTGTACGATCGGCGAGAAGTATGCGTAAATTGTAAATAACGCGACTTTCCATCGGTGCATGAATGAATAAAGGGAACGACGCGATTTTGAATTTCATTTCTAGAATTTTATCCAAGCACAGCGAAAATTCCGTCCATCCTAGACGCACCCTGATAGACAGCCGAGGAATAAAAGGGAAATGTGACGCTCCTACGTAATCCGAATCTAGACGGATCGCAGATAAAGCACGAAATCAATTTGTCGTCCTTACAGCCGAATAATGCGTAATAAACGCACACTCATGCACGCTCACAAACGCTCCGGCAAACATTCGTCAATTTATTCATCGATCGGCTAATTCAATTAAATAACGCCGATCGAATTTACATCTCGGAAGACCTGTTAATTTTTACACACCACATCCAATATTAGCGATGACGACGGAACGACTCTCTGAATTATTCATGCCGTAATTTATTTCGTCGAATAATTTCAATGAAAACGGGAAAACAAGCGAGATTTCGGCGCACGTACACCGCTCGGGAGGAGAACCGCCGTGATTGAAGAATCATAACGCATTTTTGACGACTTTTTAAAGGGTGTGTGTGTGTGCTTCGAGGAGTGAGAGCGAGATCGCATTTGGCTTCGACGACGAAACTTCCCCGCGGCGAAGATTATTGTGCGTGCGCGAAGACGTTTCGCGGAGCATCTGGTTTTTATGGTGCGGGGGACTCCTGTGACTCTCTTCCATGGCTAATTCGAAACCCAGAGCGTGTCTACCGTTAAAAATTTATCGACGTTCTCGTGTACGTTTTTACACATACGTAATTACCGTGCGTGTACTGTGCGCTAATGAAATGCGGAGACGACAGGTGACGGTGGACGCGGACGTTTTTCTCGAGAATTCCGTTGGCTTTTAAATGTAAAAATATATATATTTAAACGTATTCCGAGAGTGAGCCGTGGAAACTGGTAAGATTAAGTGAGCATAATATATTATGAGGCTTTTAAGTGTTAAGTTCCACGGCAGCTTCAACTGTCGCGAAACGCTATCAATTATTTGGGGGGTGCTCTGCGCATCATCCGACGATTTTCTGAGTAAACTAAAACACAACTCGAATATAAGGCGTGTTCGTAAATATAATATGCGTGTGCATATTAATGATTAATTTTGCCGAATGGAAGTAAATCTTTCGATGTGAAAATAAAATATTCGCTGAAAATATTTTTCGCTCGGATTGAGAACGGCGATCGTTGCGTGAATGACTAATGGTGGAACGTCAACAAAATGAAATATGATTGAGAAACCGAATACATAATCTGACCGAGTTTAGATACAAATTATAACAATAATTGAGCGGTAACAATTTATCAGACGGCAGCATCCACGGAATCGCAATTTTGCAGAGCCGTTAATATATAAACGCAGGTATTACATTGTTTTCGTGCACTGTAAAATTCAATTATAATAATGGATAAGGGAGATAAACAATTTGCGCGGATAATTTATATCGCCGTAGAACCGAGATGTAAATTTTGTGCAAATGCAGAGAAAACTGTAGCCCAATAGAAAACTTTAAATTAAAATAGATAATAAGTTTATCGTCGCACCGTTTCTATGAACTTTTGCGTTACTATTCAGAATTTTTTCCATTTTCCTATCCGGGAAATGAGAAACACCTACACAAAATGGTTTTTGTTTTCCATTTGAATTCTGAACAAATATTTCCTCATATCCATTTCACTTTTATTTTTGGCAAATGGGAAATATTTCAAACATCCAAGATTTCATTAAATTCACAGAATAAATACATAGGTTAAAATGTGAACGGCGCGTAGTGAATTTGTTCAGAATTTGATTTCATTAAATACACAACACACACACGAGATAAGGCTTTATATAGCCCATATTTAGATAAACAAGATTAAACTAAATACCACCTCACTTTGAATAATCACCGACATCAAATATTTATACAGCACCCGAAAATTTCCAACGATCGAATCACCATATCTGCGAATCTATTTTCAAACGTATGGAAGTAAAAAAAATCCATACGGCGGCGAAAAAAAAAAAAACCACGTATACCAAAAGGCTCTCGACGTCGAAGAAGGCGCGTAAATATGCGTAAGGAGAGATTTTCTGAATAGAGAGCCATTATTGGAGAGAAGAGCGTGAGCTTCACTCCAAGTAGAGCACATGCATACGCCGATATGCCGACGAAAAAAACCTCCATTTCAATGCGGCGAATAATAATATTCAACAGTAATCGGAGGGCCGGCAACCGGTATTACATTGTACCGCAAAAAAACGAAAAAAAAATGCGATTTTTCCCCAATTTCCACAAACACGAATTCCAATTGAGAAATATCGAATCGATCGAATGCAATTTACAACGCACGAGCAAAAAAATCACCGAAATACGTCGGACGCGCAAGATCCGATTGAATTTCCAAGAGGCCTTCCGGCTCGTGTTTGGCCCTCCAGCCCTTCGCAGGCCCAGCCCTTCTTCGGAGGCGAACTTTATCAGCCATTTCGGCCTTATCACGCGTGACTTGGCCCGGCTAAGATGGGCCCTTGACGAGATATAGGCGACTGTGGGGCGCATTATGGCGGAACGAGGGGCGCCGGCGAAAAGAGCGTTCGCAAAAATTACCGCCGTGCCGAATCTGACTATCGATCTATTCTGATTTACAATGTGGAAATGATGATGGTTGTGTGCTCGTCGGGCGATTGGTAATCCGAAATGGGTTTGAGACTTGTGAGAGAATCGACACGTGTGGCCGTTCGGGTGGAAGAAATTTGGGTTGAAAAGTGATCGTTGTGTATTTTTGTTTTGCATGTGAAAGTTGTGTGTGTATAAAAATGATGAGATTTATCTTGTTTATGTGTGTAGGTAATAAAAGTATTATGTTGGGACTGTCTAATAAAATCTTCTTGAACATGTGAGAGATGGGACTTTTTATATTCGATTACGCTAACTTTCTAATTTCGCTCGAGTGAGAATAAATTATTTACGGCAATAACGATTTAACGTTATTAGTCGTATCATACATATTTCTATCTAATGAATAATTCGTTACACAAACAACTCCGAGGAACGAATTAATTCGTCGCCGCGACTGTTTGTGCCGTGTAGCGAGATCTTGTACTGAATTAATCAAAAAGCAAATCTGCACAATGTTGAAGAACTTTTTTTTGATATTTTTCCACCCGCGCAAAAGGAATAAAACCCGAAGGCTCTCAGTTTTCCCACTTTCTCTGAGGACTTAAGCCATGTTTTCTCGTTGCGAGCATTAGAGATAAGCTGTACGGGCGACTTGCGTTTGACATATTTATATTTACATAATAAACATGACAATAACGTTACCCCAGACGCAATATTTCTGATCTATAACGCGCGGGCGGCGAGTACATAATGAAAAACACCACTTCGCCATAAATGGTGATTTGTCCCTCGCATTCTGCGTAATATCGCCACGGGTGATATATGAAAACAGCGACCGCGACACTTCCAGGACTTTTCCGGACGCCGGATATTTATGGATTCGGGCGCACCGCCCACCGGGGAAAAGCCGCGAAAAACCCTGCCGGGAAAACTCGTCTTCGATAATTACCAGGAGGGATGATAAATCGCGGCCCACCTGGGCATCGAGTTGCCGAAGAAGTGTTTCGGCCAGATTAAAAGGCTACTTCTTTCGGTGGGACGTGTGAACAGGGCCGTTTCGTCTGTTTGTTAATATTGATTAGAAATAATATTGATGTATTTTATTTTAATTAATTATTGAGATTAAAAATAATAACGCTTTGTTTATTAATAAATTGATTTTCATTCTAATTGTTATTGAGGTGTGAAATGGTGAGTAAATATTAGTTTTGACATTGTTTAATGAATGATAGTTTCATTGTTCAAAAAAAAAAAAAAAGTTTAGATTCATTCAAATCTATTATATATCTATCTACATTATTATAAATATGAAAGTTTGTCTGTCTGTCTGAATCCATTTCGAATAAATTCATTTTGTGACAAATTTAAACTAGGGCTTCAATAATTCCCAAAATCCACCAAATATCATTAAAAATATTCCTACAGCGACAGACGACATTCTTAACTCTCGAAAATGGCGATTAAAGAAAAAAAATATTCACAAAATCGGCAATTTTCATTTTTTGAATTAATACAGCCGCCATACTAATGTCGATTTTTTTCCGCGGTCGTTCATTTGTTTGTTTCAAAAGGCTAACGTTTAAACGGGGCAGCGATCTTTTTCGAACGATTATCATCGCCGCGAGTGCAATACACGTGTCTAGCAGCCCTATTAAATAATCTTTATATCGATTTATCGAAATTTTTCCGATGCGAAAAGAACATTAAGATTTCATCGGATACAAAATTTTTTCGTATGGGCGTTCTCTCGAAACCAAAATTGAAATGTTCGTGGAAAAAAAGGTATCAATTGAATTATTTAATATTATAACTGACACAATTATAATAGATCGCGAAGTTATTATAGACGATTGCAATGATAAAAATTTCATTAAAAATTGTGCGATCCTCAAACTTTCTTATGAATTTTGTTTTTATTTCTATTTTATCGATATACGAATTCAAAAATCGATTTCTCTTTAGATTTAATTTCAACAAATGATATTAAAATAATAAATGTTTTCAAAATGCGTTTTTTCGACAAATTCTTTTTTTTAAATAGATTACAACATTTATTTCTAGATCTCAATGATGACTTTTCAATGACTCAATCATGACTTTTCAGAAAAAAAAAAACAACTGGAAAAACCCAAAAAAAACCGGGCGACGCCGGATACTACCGCTAGTTCTCAATATAAACATTTTCTCTTATCATCATGATAAAAAAAACCTTTTCTTGCATTGAACTTCGTGTATTCTGTATATGGTGACGATGTCGAGATTCTCCCAACCCAAAAGATCACACAATCTGCCTATATTATTAAAACTATAAAAGTTTTCCTACCCGATAACAAAACCGAAACTATTTCAACAAAAATACAAAAAAAAAATCAAGACGACCCAAATTACAACCTAAACCATTTCTAATGACCAAAATTCAGACATTAACCCTAATCGACGAATCAATCGCGCTATTAATTCCCATCCATCCACATCGATTCGAACAACAACATCCACAATCTTCCCCGGCCGACAATAAAACATCCATCCCGGGCCCCGCCCATTATCCACAAATCGCATCACTCCGAGCCGGTCCCTTACATGCAAATGTGTCGTTATATAACGTGTATTTCCTGCGATACTCAAAGGGCTTATACATTATTACGAATATAAAGCACGTCCGTCTCGCAAAGGGAGCATGGTTATTCCGTCGGCCGACTGGTCACATCGATCGCCATATTTTATCCGGCTTAAGCGAAACCTCTTTGTTACCCATGCGTAACTCGGTTATGTGAATATCCGACCCTCGGTTCGAAGACTTTTGATGTGTGGATATTATACGAGCGGATCGCACCGCCGAAATACTGCCGCACGTTTGTGTTTTTTTTTTTTTTTTAATAAGGAATTTGAAAATTTAAATGTTTGGTAATTGTTTCGTTTGAAGATCGGTTATGTTTTGGGAATTTCGGTGAAAAGATCAAAATTTAAAAGTTGTGGCAACGTTTCGGCGAGCGACCAAACCCCAACACGGACTGGCTCCACATTACTTATAACTTTTCCCCAGTGCATGGTTAGAGGGTGAATTATGGAATCGGAAAATCCTCCTTTTTCAACTTTTTTAAGCTATCCTCGTATAGACGGATGCCGAGATTTCTAAAAAAAAATACGAAAATATATCGGAAACCCACCGATCCAACAGATGTCTGAATTATAATATGCGGTCACGTTAAATTTCATATTCGGATTTTTATTACCGAAAAGTTAACGAAATATTCAAAACTTTTATATACATTACATATTTATGGTTTGAGCGAGAAATCGTAGTTAATCAAATATTTAAAATACATCAACGGAATCCTTCGTAACGAAATTTACATTAAATTTATTAAACGTATTGCGAAATTAATATTTAAATTAAATTCTCGTATTCTCGAGAACCAGACGAAAACACTTCTCGCAAACGTTAAAATTAATTCATCCATCGAAAACCGTGAGGCTCCATTCGCCACTTTCGACGTCACAACATTCGAACGACCTTCGCGGTTTTAAATATCGATTTTCTCCACTTTTCACCCCTTCACGGAATCCGTCCGATTGACTTTCAAACACACACATACATACACACAACCGCCGTCCGAAAAAAAACGAAAAAAAAGGCGCCAAAGAGAACCGTCCTTTGAATCCAACGAACGGAAAGCGTCGTCGTGCCTTGTTTGACTTTAATTATCGTTTCTGCGGAGGCTTCGATTCGACAAAGCACGCAATCAGATACAGGTAAATTTGTATACATGAAATGCGTACGCGGAGCGGTCACAATTTAATTACTAAATTTATGCGACGTTAATCGTAAATAAAAATCTCGCATTACACGCGACGAATAAACTGGAATTAAATTTATAATGAGGGGGTATGGTTTTCTTTTGATGTTTTTTACGGTGTACGAAAATGTAGCCAACAATTGTTTTATGTTGTGCTTTTGCAAAGGTCGAGGCGGATTCAATTTATATTATCGAATAAAATTTACATTCATCAATCTATATGAAAAATATACAATTGATCGATGGCGAATTTAAAAATATAAATTAATACGTTTTGCATCGTTTCGTTTTAGAATAAATAATCGTTAGATAGGT
This sequence comes from Hydropsyche tenuis, assembly GCA_009617725.1. NCBI lineage: Eukaryota > Metazoa > Arthropoda > Insecta > Trichoptera > Hydropsychidae > Hydropsyche > Hydropsyche tenuis. The sequence continues at coordinate 4,088,096 of VTON01000001.1, read as the reverse complement.
GTGAATTTTTGAAGGCATCATAATATGCAAATATTGAAAGAAGTCCTCGAACTGATACTAAAATGTTTTCGGATGAAATTTGCATCTGCATATCAATTTATTGAGAGATTTGTAGGTGTCAAAAGCATCAGTGAGCGGTCGGAACTTATTTGCAATTCTAACGATTCGCGTAGCCGAGAGAAAGGTCAAGAGAAGCCGCCTTCGTCCAACATTTATCAAATACCATTTATGGTTTTTTTTTCACACAAGAAATACAGTAATTTAGCACGACAATGAAAAAACGATGTGCGAAAAGGTCACGCGTCGAGAAAACTTCAAGAAACATCACACCGTATCTAACTGTGCTATCGCCAATAATAAACATGTCAACGAACCGCGCACCCGAACGACAATTCGGACATCTTCAAAATTAGTAACCGGCACGAATCCGATAAGAATACGTCAAATTATACAAATAACGTCGTCGTGTCCGGGACAAACGCGCGCGACTCACCGTACGAAAATTCATCCACGAAAAACCTAGACCCCTTCCCGACGAGAAATGGGCCGATTTCGAAACGAGAAAACCTCGTCTAGCTGCCGAATTTCCGTTTACGGCACCTGCGGGACGCCGTCCTCTCAAAGTTTGACCGTTACACATATTAAACGATTATCCGCGAACCCGAGGGATCGTGCCGCTTTCCTCGGTCCCCGGGAAAATTCGCAGGCGCGTCGAGTTTTCCGCGAATTTCCACAATCGCCACGCGAGAAAAACGCAGCGCGGAGGCGTGCGACGTCGCGTATTTTGACGTTTGGCGGGGCGAGGGGCGCGGGGCGGGGGGCGCGCTCGAAAGCTGGCCTCACCTGGGGCTCCGGCGGGGCTCGGGGGGCGCGGGCGCGTTAAGGGGGCGCGCGGGCGGCGGGGCAGGGCGCTCCTGGGGCTGCGGGCTCCGGGCGGGGGCTGTGCCCTGCGGCCGGGGGCCTGGACGGGGCGCCGCCCCTGTGCGGTGCGGCTGCGGCGGCGGCGGCCGCGCCACTTTCAAACGCGCCGCCCGCAGAGGCATCTATTATTCAGTCGCGGAGCCGAGCGCACACCTGTTGACTGTTGACTGCGAACGCCGCCGTCGCCGACCGCCAGAGGGCACCGCTTTCGTCGGGAGGGCGGCGCTGTTTCTCATTTTTATCCGATGTCAATTTTCGAAAATTGACACCCTGTCGTTTACGAAATTTCGCCATTCAATTTTAAGATTTTTTTTCAAATTAAATTAAACAAATTAAAAATTTTACCATTCCGATTTGGATAAAGTATTTAAATATTTTACGAGTTTCGAACATTTTCTTTGGGGTATAGTAGTATTGAATGTGTTCCACTTTTTTCGATATTTAGGATGCACGGTGGGTTATTTTTTAAAACACTTCAAAATAATTAAACTGCACACGCATAGTAGCCCAAAATTTATCCCATTTGTTTTTTTTTTAATTAAAATATTATATATTTTTTTCGTAATTTGGTTCCTAGTGAATAGTTGTGTAACATTTCTTTAAATACTTTTGATAAAAAATTATGTGCATTGGGTATTTTTTTCTCCCAAAAATCCCGCGCTTACTGTATTCAATAGCTCAAACTTTAACTAGTATTTAATAGTATTGTGAGCATTACTTAATTAAAAATTAAAGCTGTGTATTATATCATACTTTTACAAAATTGAAAGTTTTGCCTTTAACATAAGGTAATGCACCGGGGGCACCCTTTCCAAAAAACCATTTTTAGAAACCTTAATTTTTGCGTTTTTCTGTCAGGTGGTCAATTATAGATTCACAGTCAACCGCTGGTTCATTAACTTATATATCGATTAGTATAAATACGGACCATTTAATATAAATGGTCAATATCAACATTTGAGCATTGACACGAGGAAATTAAAATAGGAACCAAAAAATTGAAAGCCAACAATAATCAATCGATTCATAATATACAAAACACATTTTAAAATTTTTGATAAATTTATTTATGCAATAATTACATCGAATCCATGTTTATGTCGGAATTTAATATTTTCATAATATTTTGAAGGCATTTGAGTTCTACGGAAGAAGCGTCGGTTTGAGTAAGCAGATCTAGTAAATTTATGTCTTCGGAATATGAGTTATCGTCCGTTATGCCCTTTGGTATTTCGTGAAACGTTATGTATGACACTAATTTTTTCATGTTTGTGCCGCTTATCGAATTAAATCTATCGTCGCAACGAGTGATGTATTTTTTCAAATATCTGGACAGACACGATTCCCAAGAATCCATGTAGCGGTTGATTTTTTGTTTCATAGAAAAACAAAATTCATTCGAGATCAGTGTTCCGTAATGATGTTTACCGTCCTCATCTTTGTAAGAATAGGTATTGTGATTTTCAACTTGAGCAAAAAGTAATTTCATTTGCCAAACATGATATACGCAAGGGTCTTTCTCCATACTCCTTAGAATCTAAAAAGAATAAAATCAAATAAAAAAATAGAAAATAAGACTAATCGATACAAAAAAAAAAAACCAACTTTCAAAAGTGCTATCCAAATTGGTAAAATAGCCAGACTATCTTTGATGACACACTCGTAAGTGACCATTGCCATTTGTTGCATGAATCCTCTTTCGTTCACATTATTTTTATCACAAATGCAAATTTTTTGGTCTTTCAAAGCATTCAGGGCACTATTCATCCTAGATTTGATCTCTATCGATCCACACCTTTCAAATACTTTTTTCACATTATAAAAATAACAACTGTTGCATATTTTTATCAAATTCTTGTAAGCTTTGTTTGTAGTCTCCGCTTTTAACGTAGAAGGATTCGTCAGGGGATCCATTAAATAATGTTTAGTTAAGTTTAATATAGATCGATCATTTGTGAACGCAAATATATTTTCAGGTTTAGCCGCCCAAACGTTTGTTTTTTCAGTGGTGAGCATTTGTGCCAATAAACTCTGGAAACCTTGGGGATCTTCTGAATATGATAAACAACCTGCTTTCTGTTTTATATCTATGCAGGAAAGATTCCCGAGTAAATGACTGAAATATTATTAAATTAAATGTAAGTGAAATTGATTAACAGAAAATCAAAATGAAAATGTAAACATACGTAAGTTGATCCCAATTTCTATCTCTTTTGAAAATGATAGACCAATATCTATCGTCTTCAATGTGGACTTCTTTCAATTTATGCAATTCTGGCAGGAAGCAAGGCGCTTTTATTTTCGAAATTTCGCTGCCATCTAACATAACTAATTTAACATTAACATAACATAAACTACCCGAGGTGATATCACGAGGAATTAAAAGTCTCGGCTCCGTTGCCAACACATACAAATGCCTAAATGCTTGTAAATGATATCTGAAATAAATAAAATAATTGCACAAATGTTTTTTAATTTGTAAATGTTTGTTATTCAGAATAATTAGTAATAAATACCTGTTGTCATTAGAATGGGTTGGAAATTTGGGGAAGAAAGCACAAATCAATGCCCCAATACTTTCAGGAGTCGTTGACAACGTGTATCGTCCAGCTCCTAAGAAAAGTAAACCTAAAGCAGAATGAACAGCCAACTGCGAACCATAAGTCAATGAACTAGAAACAGGACCTGCTCTTGCTCTTTGTTGTCTACAAAGCCTCATTATTTGTAAATCACCAGTACCTGCCATTACCTTATAAAAAAAATATAAATAAATTAGCATTTACCAAAAAAATGTTTGTTTTTTTTTATTTAATTCAACATTTTTAAATTTACCATAGCTGCACTTATGAGCACAAGATTTAAACATGTCTCTATTGTGCTTTTGCCCGCTAACTCTCCAATACTTTTTGAACCGAATTTTGTCAATTCTTTAGCATAATATATGATCGTATCACAAGCATCTTTATCTGTGGATCCAGCAAAACGGAGACCAATCGAAAAACATGCTCCAGCAACAATGTTACAGTATACTTGACTGAAAATTAATTAATCGTTATTCATATTAAATGTCAGTTTGTGAGTATTAGAAATGTAATAAATTACTTCATAGCTTCATAATCAATATCGTCATCAGTTGGCTTTACAAAGCAATGAGGTTTCACTGATGATGGTATGTAATTTTCTACCCATTCTTTTGACGGTTCAATAGAATCCCATAAAATTAATCCTTAAAATAATAGATTTAGAAAAGAAATACTTTAGTAAATATAATTATTTTCATATGTAATTTCATTAAGTTACCTCTTGCGATTACTCTCAGTAATAATAGATCAGGTCTCACAAAATCTAACAAATAATGTGTTGGAGGTGGAGCTAACCATTTTGCAACTTCTAAGTTACCGCTTTTCAAATAAAGCATTCCAAGTGCAAGTGTCGCACCAGGTGCAGTGACATCAAGATTTACAGTTGGCCCTTCGCGTATTTGAAATGATGGTAATTTATATTTTTCTTTTTGAGCGCCTGTTCAATTCGAGAAGTTAAAATTTGAACTTTTTAAATTTGTTAAATTATAAATTTTTATTTTCACCTGTCAAAGGTCTTTTATTTCCACCCAGCATATAATGTCTTAAAGTAGCTGTAAGATAATGTGGAGCAGTTTTGTAAGCTCCTAAGCAAACTAAACCTAAACCGAGTCCGGCTGCTAGAGAGTAACCCTCACGTTCACTTGAATTTTCCATTTCTGGACCTGGTGGTCTACCTGATAATTTTTATTTTTATTTAAAAATAACGTTTATATATTTCCTAACACATAATAATAAAATTATACCTATTTCGCTAAGTAGAACTTGTGTTATGTGTGTGTGAGCAGTTCGTTGATACAATAGTCCAACACCTAATAATGCTGCAACTTGTATATTTTGCGGAATATCTAATTCGATAGATGTAGGAGGTAATAACGCTTCAACATGAATGCCCATTAATTTTGTTGTTGAAATATCCATAGTTCCTACGTCAAAAAAATCATCAGATAAAAATTAAAGCTAAAGAATTTTGGTATCGATAGTTAATACCTCTATATGTAGCAGCAATTCCGAGTAAAAGTCCAACACTGGTCATTTCGTGACATTTCACTAGATATTCGTAAACATCCATAAATGCCATATCTTTAAGGTGACCATTAAGTCCCAAAGCCATAAGAAATCCGGCATGTTCAAACAACATATCTACAGTTCCTTGCTGTGGAATAAATTCATGTGTTTGTAGTAGCTAAATGTTTTTGAAGTAAATTAACTTATAATCAACATACTTTTGGTTTGTTATATACAACCCATGCTGAATCTATTTTAGAAGTACCCATTGGAACCAATTTTAAACCTGCAGCAACACCATTGTGAAACAATGGCCAAGCTGAATAATGAGGAGGAACTTCAATATGTGATAATTCAATAGTGGCATTTCGAGGAGGAGCTCGACCTGTTGCACATAATTTTGGAATTTGTAAAGGTTCAGTTACAACGCATGGAGCAGATCGTAATGTCACCATGCCTCTAAAAGTTAAAAATATTATATTAAAAAATGAATCATGTACTTTTGAATGTATTAATTAACACAAATTATATACCGTCCAACAGGTAAAGCCATCGTTCTTGTACACAAAGCATATAAATACCTTTCCTGTTCTTCAATGAAATCATGATCAGACACCTCTGGACGCTGTGTCAATGCAATTGTTACAGGTATAGATGATTGCAGAAGATTGCTCATTTCAACAACTCTATGATATGAAAATAAATAATCATGGATTTTGTTATTTAAAGCGTAAGTGATTTTATATAAATTTACCTATGATCATCTGGGAATCTTAAACGAAGTATTTTAGTATCTATGTGTTCCAATCCAGTGTTCTTTTCATTATCATTATTTGTTTTAGATGATGAAGGTAAATGTTCAATATCGAAATTTTTATTTTGTGAAAAAGCATTATCTTTATCAGAATCTATCGACAAAACGAAATTTCAATAAGAAGCCGAATAAGATAATAAATCAAATAATCAATTTACCTTTAATCAAGCTTGCGATGTTATGAGTTTCATATTTAGCTTGCAAAGCTAAGTCTTCACGCATGATTAGTGAATAAGCCTGGTGAGGCCAATCAACAGGTGGATTAGCCTTAATGTGTGAAATTATATTGAGCAAAAATAAATTGACTGAAGGAGGAAAATTCTGAATATCTCCAAGGCAATAACCTGAAAGGGAGAAAAAATGTAATAGCTATTTGAAAAATTTAATAATGTTAAAATAATAAACATACCTTTTTGACACAATAATAATATGGCACTTTCTTCAACACTAGACGAAGTAGAAATATGGATATCTTCATTTAAACCCAAAGCAGATTCTTTAGATGCAATTGTTTGTATTTCACCAATCTTTCCGTTAGTTACTAAACTAACAATCTAAAAATAAATGATTTTTGTAAAAACTATATAACTGAAAAAATGCAAATATATAATTAACCAAAATACCTCAATAATATCTCTACTTGTAACATTTAAACTATTGATAAAAGGATACTTTGTTTTTACATCTTTTTGTAGAAGCAAATATAAATGATTGAAAATGCTTGGAGGTTCTGAGCTAAAGTAAACAGGTTGTATGATTTTTTTCAAATTAATTTCTGAAATTTGTCGTTGATTGGCATCATAATATAAATTGCAGGAATTCGGACAATCTTTCCAATAATGCACAATATATGCATCTAATCTTAAATCGACACATAATTGATACAAAAATTGAGCCAGTGGTTGTAAGTCTTGAATCAGCAAAATATTCAATTTAAGTTCTTCATAAAGTAAATGTAAAGAAAATAAAATTTGCAGAATGTGAGGGAATAACAAAGAACCATAGTTAAATTCTACGTTTTTCACATTATGAACAGAATATTCTTGGCTCGTTGTATCCATTTCAGATACCGCATGTGTTAATTTAGTTATCTCAGCTAATTTATGAACAGTAGGATTCAATTCGAATCCACTGTTTGAAATTTTTGAATCTGATTTATTTGACTTTTTCAAATTCAACATATTTGCCAAAGAAGTACCGAAAGATACATGGTGACCAGAATTTAATAAATACTCCCAATCTTCCTGACTGCCATCATTAGATGTTTTTTGTTTTTTTGAAACTATTTCAGTGTTGCCAATTTCTGGTTGTTTGATAATAGTCAATTTGGATACATCATATCCCAGCAAATTGAAAATTAAAGATACAAACATAGACCATTCAAGTTTAGGGCATAAGTCTTGTGTTCCTGGTGCATTTCTGGTACCATACCATTTAGATATTATCTACGAAATGAACAATACAAGTTATTTTCAGATAATTAAAATATAGTTTATTTTTATGTATATATTTAAAAATTTAAAAATATACACAAATTTACCTGGATGAATATATCTTTGGGTAAAATTTGTTTAAGAGCTATTAGACACTTGTGTACTAAAAAACTGGATGCTATATCAGGTAATGTTATTCTGTAAAATGAACCTCTATCATATTCCAATGTTATACGATTTTCAATAGGATCTCTCAATTTTTGTAAACCTATAAAAATGTGAAAAATTATGATGGGATTGAATAAAAAATTAAATAAAGCAGTAAATACTTATTATAAATTTGAATTGTTATAAATGACTATTTGTTAGTAAACTGTTAAAAATAAAGCTTGCCTGTACTATCGAAGCCTTTATCAGTTGCAAAATGAGACCCGTATGAATGAAGAACGGGTGAAAGTTGATGAAATGGATCATCTATTGGTTTATCACGAGACATCATAGGTAGCAAACTACTTCTGCGTGGAAATGGCGAGTCAAACTTTTTGATTTGATTATATGGCGAGTTTATCAAGCCCGCCAAAACACCACCGATGTGTACTTTGCCGATCATGTTAACTCCGGAATATAAAATTATGTTTCCAGACAAATCAATTACTGCAATCATGTTAAGCAAAGGTACATTTACAGCATCTTTAGCTTGTATCGAAGCGACCACTCCAACGATGAATTGTTTATTCGAAACATTGTTAGTCGATACATGCGTTTTTTCTAAACGCGCTACAACTAGTTGTTTCATTCCTTCGCATAAAAGATAACACAAATAATTTTGACCAATCAAGTCACAATGAAGAAAAGCTTTTTTAGCAGCTGCAGTAGTGATGTGAGAAATTTTGTTTTCTGTCCAAATATGTTCAAAACAAATATCAGGATAAAGTGGTTGAATCGGTTCTATTCGATTTATGTTATTAGTTTGCATAGAACTATTAGATGCTTGTCCTATTGAAGTGTGAGGTGTAAGACCCAATTTGTTAAACATTCCAGCCATAGAATTACTATTTTTGCTATGTAAATTGGAAGAATTGGAATGATTCAATTTTGATGTAAAAGGACTGCTGATTCCACCTAGCCAACTAGAAGTAACATTTTTCGGAACATTTCCTCTAGGTATGGTAGAATTAAAGTTAGGAGTATTTTCTCCAAAATTAAAATTAGTCGATTGACTGAACAGAGTACTTGTTCTATTCAAATTTCCACATGATAGGTGGCACTCTTCATGGGTAGCTTTACGAATCTTATATAAACTATGTAAGCCTAATTTATTGTTATAAACTAGGCACAAACTTGGAGATTCGCTTACAAATACTATTTCCATATTTCCATCATTGTAGTATTGTATGCCATGTGAGCTTTTAATCAGAGTAGGTGCCATTTCGTCCAAAGGATGAGAAAGTGAAAAACATGTCGGAAGTGGTATTTCCAATTCGGTCATGTTTGAATTAGCCCTATCAAATGGATCAGGTGAAAAAATTGAACTTTGTTTCATTGCAGATTCTACATTTGTTCTATTGACAAATGATTTTGTAGAAAAATCACAGTTTCGAACTGGTGTTCGAAGTGTATGTCTCATGAACGAATTCTGATATTTTGGCACAGCTTCCTTTTCTAATAATATTCCATATTTAGTACTCCAAGCGCTTTTGATTTGAAACTGCAGAGAAGTAACAAAATCTTCTCCTTTTTCTGTAAAAACTCTAAGACTTGCGCTATCAATGATACAAATACTTGGTATGAGACTGTAACAAACTTCTTCAAAAGGATTTTTTGTGTCGACACGTTCATTGTTGAGATTATTCAAAGCATCAAACATAAGCCTATCATTTACTGAAGAATGAAAATTACAAAACAAAGCATGTTTTATATTGGTCTCACAAGTGTATGCTTTTATAGTGATACGAGATTCAGATTCATTAAATTTTGTTTCTGGATTTGAAAGAAGTCCTGATAAATATTTGAAAAAAAAAGTTTGATAAATATTAAATCTATAAATATGAATTATTCTTAAATGCTATGAAAACTACCTCTAGACCAAATAGCTGTTTTTCCTTTCACATATAATTCTTCTTCATAACAACAATCAGTTTTTGAATTTGATGTACGTTTAGAACGGGGGATAGAAAAGTTTGATTTCTTGTTATATGGAGTCTTCAGAAAATTTTGAGTATGTGAATTGTTCAATTTGGAATGTAGAGCATTTCCAAACGGTTGATTGCCATTTGACAAATCTTCTTAAAAAAAAGAACAAAAATAAGCATAAATATAAATAACATAAATCAAATAATTTCAGGATTTATTACTTACTTTTCGATTTGCTAGAACATATTTCACGAACGCACCACCATTCTTTTAGTGCATCGTTATGAAGGTTCATGTGGAAAGGTGGACAATCTTGATATTCCGAAATTGCCACATTTTTCAATTTGTGAAGCAGAGAATCGGGGGCGAAGGGGTAACTGGATGATGCAGATTTGAGAACGGATCCGGGATGTCTCGCCAGCGACTGTCGTCCGTGTGGAATAAATTCCTAAAGAACACAAGTAATCTTGGAAACGACTCACAAACCATACTAAAAAATAAACACGAATTCAACACCCACCAACGGTTCAGATGCAGCGATCATGACTCTAACGAAGGTATCGTCACCCAGGATTATCGATGATGGCGTAAAAATATCGTATTTTTCCGTTTAAGATTTACTGCAGCGTGACGTTTAGGCGTCAAACTGTCACTGTCAATTTGAAAGTGCTGCCGCCAACGTTCGCACAACGCACATAGGTCAAAACCGCATAAATATGGCCAAAACCATTTTGATAGCAATGATGCAATGATTGCAATGTCTGATCACCATAGTGACATCGATATAAACAAGAATTTATTTCAAACTCGTTTGCTACTCAATCTTGCTATAGTAATTGGAGATATAATTTTGCAGGTGACCAGAAGCTAAATCACACGAAGCAAACGCACACGAAATAAACTCACAGGAAGCAAGCTCACACGAAGCGAGCTCACACGAAGCAAGCTCAAACGAGGCAAGCTCACAGGAAGCAAGCTCACACGAAGCAAGCTCACATGCTTTCGAAAATTTTTAAAATATTCAAATTAAGGTGAAAAACGTTTAACACGAAACTGAAAGCACCAAAATGCGTTTTTGTGTTAAAAGAATTTCACATTAGACGTAATAGGTAATATACGTCCATAATATTTTTTAGTACCAAAGTAATATTTCTTGTTAAATGATACGAAAATTTTCGAAAGCATGTGAGCTTATTTCGTATGAGCTTGCTTCCTGTGAGCTTGCCTCGTTTGAGCTTGCTTCGTGTGAGCTCACTTCATGTGAGCTTGCTTCCTGTGAGATTACTTCGTGTGCGTTAGCTTCCCCAACCAATTTTGCATTATTATGTTGCCGTATAAACTTGCACTACATTGGCCATATAATCAATTACAATCGATTCCCATCCCAAACGCAGGCCCAAAGCGACAACATTACAACACATTATAAACACAATAAATTTCAATTTCAAACAATCATAAACGTTATTTACGAAACAAAAAAATTCACCGATAATTTTAAACGATAAATTCGAGCCGAACCTAACAAAACATAACAAAAATTAACAAAAATATAAACGGTGTCGTTCGCGTTTTCAAGTCAGCTGACCGTAAGTCACGTGATCGAGTCGCTCGTGACCGGCGCGCGGTCGCAGTTGCGTCTCGCCCCTGTTCCCTGGCCGCAGCTCTGTCGTCTGTCATCGACGTTTCGCTGTGTTGATTTGTCTCCGTCTGCGATTCTCCCTTCAGGGCGTTCCCTTTCGCTCGTCTTTGGCGAATCCTCACGGAATCTGCGAGTGCAAACCCTCAGGTGACTATCACGGAGAATGCACGCCCCACTATTGATTATCGCCCTGCTGTCAACGATGCACTGCATCCATTGCCAGATTTACCAATACCCCCTAACATTTTTGAAGATCTATTAACTTTTTTGTACCAATCCAATAGACGTCACGAAAGAGAATCTGAAAAATTGTCTAAACCTGTTTTTGTATTTATATAGGGCCACAAAATTTTTAGACGCCTCGAACCCAAAACGTAGTAAATCCACCATTCCTGCTCCCTGGCCGCAGCTCTGTTATCGACGTTTCAATGTGTTGATTCGTCTCTATCCGCAATTCTCCCTTCAGGGCGTTCCCTTTCGCTCATTTTATGCGAATCCTCACGGAATCTCCAATCCCCCTAACATTTTTGTAGATCTATTAGTTTTTTGTACCAATTCAATAGACATCACAAAAGTTGAATCCAAAAAATCGCCTGAACCCTGACTCCGTATATTTATATAGGGCCCCAAAAAGTTTTGACGCCTCGAACCCATAACGATGTAAATCCATCACCGATCGCATCTTTCACTCAATTATATTTATCTTTGTTTCTAAATTTGTATTAATATTGTATTCTTAGAATGTACTTTGATCTGTTTAGATTTCGGCAAAATGACTGAATATTGGCTCATCAGTGCGCCGGGAAACAAAACTTGTCATCAGACATGGGAGAGTCTCAATACTGCTACCAAGTCGAACAATCTCAGCGCAAACTACAAATTCCAAATACCTGATCTCAAGGTTGCCGTCGTAACTTTTCAATTTAAATTGTCATTTTCGGTTTATGTAATATAATAATTGTCTGTTTTCAGGTTGGTACTTTGGATCAGCTTGTCGGTTTGTCGGACGATTTGGGAAAATTAGATGGATTCGTTGAAGGTGTTACTAGAAAAGTCGCTCAGTATCTAGGAGAGGTAATCTATTGACGTTTGGATTATTTAGTTTATTGTTATAATACCTTATTGTTATATACCTAATTGACGATATTTGGATATTATTATTTACTTTTATGTTGTTTTTTAGGTGCTGGAAGAGCAAAGAGATAAGCTCCATGAAAATTTAAGGGCTAATAATAGTTAGTATTTGACTTTAAATTTTGAATATGCTTTTTCATATTATAATTTTTGTGATATTGGAAAATGCTTTTCTTGTGATAAGCTCACTGTGTGTCCATTGTTTTTCAGACGATTTACCCACGTATATTACTCGTTTTCAGTGGGACTTGGCCAAGTATCCCATTAAACAAAGCTTGAGGAACATTGCTGATATCATTAGCAAACAGGTATTATTTCTTTTCATATTCTGAGTATCAAATGTGAGAACCAACAAACATTTTATTTTTTGTATTTTTATAGGTAGGACAAATTGATGCCGACTTAAAAACAAAATCATCTGCATACAATAATTTGAAAGGAAATTTGCAAAATCTTGAGAAAAAACAAACGTTAGTAACTTTTTTTATTTTGTCTTTTTTTATTATCACATAAAACCAATTTAATATTTCATATGAAATAATTTGCAGTGGTAGTTTGTTGACAAGAAATTTAGCCGATTTGGTTAAAAAAGAACATTTCATTCTGGATAGTGAATATTTGACTACCTTGTTGGTAATTGTACCTAAGTAAGTCTAATTAATTTCTAATGTGTATTTATTTGATCACGTTCTAAAAGTTTCAAATTTTTCTTATATATTTATATTTAAGATGATTTCTTTATATTCACAGACAACTTACAAACGATTGGAATACCAATTATGAAAAAATCACCAACATGATCGTTCCACGTTCCACCTTGTTAATCCATCAAGATAACGATTATGGATTATATACCGTAACTCTATTCAAAAAGGTAAAGCACATAGTTAAAATGTTGACACTTAATGTATTTTTTATTCTTCACTTTATTAAAAGAATGTTTCTCATACAAAAATATTATTTTATACAATATATACAAGCTATATGAAATATTTAATTCAAATTGTAAATCATTGAGCGCATTTATATTTTGTTTTATATATTACATTTTTAGGTTGTCGAAGAATTCAAGTTGCATGCACGTGAAAAGAAATTTGTCGTACGTGATTTCACATACAATGAAGAAGAACTCGTTGCTGGTAAAAATGAAATCACAAAACTCGTCACTGATAAGAAGAAGCAATTCGTATGTCGAATACATTTTTGAAATGCATGTTTATATTGACTTAACATTTAATCTATAATTGTATTAAATTTCAGGGTCCTCTTGTCAGATGGTTGAAAGTTAATTTCTCTGAATGTTTCTGTGCTTGGATTCATGTAAAGGCACTCAGAGTGTTCGTAGAATCCGTTTTGCGGTAAACATTATTATATTGTCGTTTTTTTACTTAAAATTTTATTGTCTTATTCATTTTATAAATTATTTTTCATGTTGTAAATTAAGATTTGGTCTACCTGTGAATTTCCAAGCCATGCTTCTACTCCCTAACAAGAAGACATCAAAACGACTTCGAGATGTTTTACAACAATTGTATCAACATTTAGATGCATCGGCTCACCGCGGACAGCAGTCTGCACAAGACGTAACTATTTTTTCATTATAATTTATTATTCGTCTTCATTTTACTTATGAAATGGAAACATGCTTATTAAACTTTTTTTTTCAGAGTGTGGATATGTCAGGTTTGGGATTCGGTCACACCGATTACTATCCATATGTATATTACAAGTTAAATGTTGACATGATAGATGCAAAAGTTTAATTAGATCTTGAAAAAAAACTTAATTTCATAAATTGTTAATAATTTTGTTATTAATTTTAATGTGTTGTTTAAACATTACATTTTTCGCATCAAAAGTTTTGTAAAAAATATATAAATTATTATATATTACTATTTAGCCATCTAAAGTTTTTATTTTGGCCTAACGTGATGTAAAGATGTTAATAGAAACATTTGCATACTCGAAGGTGTTTAGTTTTGGGCGCTGTATCAATTATATGTTTGCATGAAGATATAATCACGACGTATTCATAATATAAATGAGTTGAATCCAACTTTGCCATTATTGAATTTTAAATATTGTGTACGAAATAAAGTATAATGTTTTTTGTGGATATGATGTTCTAATTAAATATCAATATGTTGTTATTTAAAAAAAAAAATATATATATATATAATGATAATTTTCTATTAGAATTGTTTAATGTATATCGAGTGTATGGAATTATAATTGAATTCTTGTATGCTTATTTTCAGATGATATTAAAAATAACCATATTAGGGCATCTTAAATTTGATGTAATTTATTTCTATGATTTAAATTAATGAAACATTTGTTGCGTTTTTTTCATTACATAAATATTCTTCCAATTTAAATATGCGTTTTGTATTTAAATAGTTTTTATCTTAATCACATTTTTCAAAATCGTTTGCTGTCTACTGTTCATTTTGAAACATGTATATTGTTTAAAATTGTTCGATCACATTCATAAATAAAGTTTAAAAAAAACAATAATTTTGAAGCTTTAAATATTATAAAATTTGTCATCTAAATGTATTGTTAAATAAATAACACATAGAATGGTTGTATTTTACATATAAATAAATTAAATTCATTTAAAAAATGTATTGTGCAGTTAATGAATGACAAAGCACAATCAACCTTAATTTTTTTGAACGATTTTGATATCAAAACATTTCTAAAACTATCCATATTTTGTTGATAGTAGAATTACTTTTTTTCACTTCTGAATACTCGTATTGCAATAAAAGAAAATTGTTTACTTCTTAATTTAGTCAAATTGTTATACTTTTCATTTTATTTTAACTGAAGACTCATGGATTCATTTTATTAACAGTCTTGTAATTTGATGACAATTTTTGCTTTAGAATTGAAGAAATGTTGGAAATTTAATGGCACGTTTGAAGTAACACAATAATTATATATAAAATGTTACTAGTTTATAAGAAAATCATATCCATGTCCAATAAATTCATTATATCAACTGTTTTCATCAAAGTTATGATAATTTGCAATTATTTGGCTTTCGAAAACTTGAAGCAGCATGTTTGTAAAGCAGCAAAATCAAATGTATTATTATGTGTAAAGTTAAATTGTTCTGTAAATGTATATTCTATACAAATTTAAAATCTATATAAACTGTTCATTAAGTTATTTATTAAGAGATTGTAGTAGACACTTGACATAATATGTAAATAAAACATTCCTTGTTGCAAAGTTTTTGAAGTCTTCTTTCTTTATTTTTTGTTTAGAAATATTTTAAATATTGAGTATCATTTTATTCCTTAATTTTTTCTAACTTGTAATCCTTCATCATCTTGATCTGCAAACATAAATGAAATCAATGAAGATAAGTAATCGATTTAAGTGAAGAAACTTGTTTCACTATATGGTATCAATTCTGACACTGTTTAGAAGAAAATATATTATTACTACAATTAAATATATTATTACTACAATTTTGGAAAACTTCGAATTTCGCCAAGCTTAAAAATTTTAAATCGGTTTTTAAATGTTCATTGTTTTGATTTATTGAAAAAATATGAAAACCTGTCTTAGTAATTGTTTTTCGTTATCTGCAGCTTTTCTTAGTAACTCTTTTGCTCTATTCAGTAATTCATCTTTGTCCTTAAGTACAGCGGCAAGATGTTCTTTTTCCTTTTTTAACTCGAGAAAAATCTTAAAAACGATTTTTGATTATTAAGTTATTAAATATCACATGTTAAATTAACCATTTTAATTACATACTTTATTTTCAGAAAATTGCATTGAATATTTTTGAATATTATCACTTTTTAACTGTTTGTTTTCAGATTGTAATTTGTTTATGATACCTACAAATCAAAATTACTATGGTTATCAAACGTGAAAATCTGTGTTTTAAATTAGCTGATGCTTATTTAAAATTTGAGAAGAAATTTTTTTAAATATGTATATGTACTTCGTAGTGTTAAAATAGTTCTCTCTAAATCTGATTTCTTTTTTACTTGATCCAATGTTCCTTTAGATTTCGATAATATCATTGAGTCATACTCAATATTTTTGGCGACAAGTTGATTATTTTCCTCTTTCAACAATTTGATGTATCTAGAAATATGCAAAATTTACAGATAAATGTTTCAATCTGAAATTAATGTTTATTTTTTTTATTTTTAACTCTATCAGTCAAGTTCTATTGCAATTAATCGGTTTTTAATTTAATTATATTAATATGTAATAGAGAATACCCCTCTAAGTGTTCATTTTTTTGTCGAATTTTGATACAGCATTCATTTTCTTCTTTATCGTCGATAGATTTCATTGACTTTTCACCACTGAGATGTTTTTCGAGGAGTTCAGTTTCAAGTTTTATAATTTTTTTAGTCAATATTGCGTTATGCGTAAGAAGACTTTCATATTCAGCAACAAGAGCCTCTTTTCCCTATAATATCAAAAACAATATAAACATTTAAAAATCTACTATTTCAACCATTTAACGAATAACCTTTTCTGATATTTCAAATGCTGATATTCTCCTTTGTTGTGATTCTAATCTTTCCATCAGAGAATTTTGTGTTACGTTTCCTTCTAGTTTAGATTTCAATGAAATTACTTCATTTTCAAGACGTTCTTTATCCTGCAATAACATTTCAAGGTGGCTTTCGCTATCGCCAGTCACTGTCGATGGGGACACTCCATCTGAAACTAATATTTTCAAATCATTGTTAATTATCGTTTTTTTATTAATCAAATTATTTATGATCATTCAATACTTTTAGAATGCTTAGACATCCTAGATTCTATCGATCGCTTTTCCTTTTCCATGTGTATAATTATATTTTTCAAACTCTCATAATTTCGCATAAGATGTTCATACTCGGTACACTTATTTTGATATCTCTGTTTCCAATCTTCAGATATTTCTTGCCATCTTTAAAAATAAATAAAACATCTACTTTATTAATCAGATTTGTATATTTAATCAGCGGTCATAAAATTTTTTTTGTATTGTTACCTTTTCTGCTTATTCCATAATTCAATATTTTTGACCTTGATATCATTATCATTCATATTGGCAGTTGATTCAGCTAAGTTTTTTTCTGTTTCTTTATTTCCTCCCATTATTTCATCTTGTTTATTTTGTAAAAAGTTACTTGAATTAACTAAAGCATTCCCTCTGTTTTAATGTAACAAAAACAAAAAAATATATAGTGTTACATCGACATGGGGGACAAAAATTTTTGAGTGATTTTAAATATGTGTATTCATAGAAAAAGTTATATAAAATACCTGTTTTGTGTCTGTGACTTGAGATTTTGAATTTCTAACTTCAAGCGTTTCTCTCTTTCATTTAGAATTTGAATTTGTCTTTTTAAAATTATATTTTGCTTTGATAATGTTTCATTTTCCTTTTGAATTTTATTTATATGGGTTTTCATACTAAATCGAGATAAAAACTCAATAAAAATTGGAAAATAATATTGTGATCACATGCTAATAACATTACATTAAAAACTCTAACCTAATATTTTCAAAAGATTTTTTGTGAAAATTTTGATTTTTCGAATTATTATTTTGATTTATATTCACTGCTTTAATAACTTTCGTTTGCTCTTCATTTTTATGTTGTTTTTGATCAAATAATTGCATTATTTGAGATAAATTAATAGTAGACTCTTCTTCTGATATCATCGCTAATACATTTGACAACTGTTGCTATGAAATTTAATCCAGGATTAGGTATTATAACAAATATAAAGTATTTATATATATTTATGATACCTGTAAGTATATGTTCGATAATTGCAAGTTTTCAATTATATGGTTTTTTTCTGACATTTGCTGTATTGTTGACGCACGTTGATCGCTCAGTTGAATTTTCATATCACTTAATTCGTTTTTGGTCGATGTCAATTCTGATAACCAATGTGATGTTTCTGACTTATAGCAGACTACTTCGTCATTATGTTTTCTTCTAGTTTTTTTTTAATGTTTCCATATTTGCAAAACGTTCCAATGCTAAGTTTTTCCATCGTTTACATTCTGATTTTAATAAAGCCCTGAAAACGTATATATATCCATTATTGTTATTCAGCATTATAACAATTAAATAAGAAACTATAAAAATACTGATTTACACACATTGATGAATGATTATTGTCTAGATCAGTCTGCAATCGGAAACAAATTTCCTCTAACTCCATAATTCTTGAATAATTTTTTTCTCGTGACCCATCATTTGTATTATTCAACATTTTTTTGACTCTGTAATGAAATAATAATTTGCTTATAAAATCAATACTTTACATAGTACTTACTTGCATATTTGCAAAATAAATGAAGAAAAACAACATTTCTGAATCAGAGCAAGCTAATAAAAAGCTTGAAAAAGAGAATACTTATTACCCATTACATTCTTTTTCCAGAATATCCATTTCAACTTTTAAGTCATATATTTGCTTTCCTGCAACTTTCTTTGTGTCTAAATGAGTAATCTTCTCTGATGAAAGCAAATTTTTATATTTTTCAATAGTCTTATCTTTCTCTTCTTCTATCATTTTCATATTTTCCAAAATAGTTTTAAATTGATCTAAACGCAATTCATCGTTCGATATTTCTGATGGGACATTGTCAGTAGTAACTTTATCTTTTTGACATTCATCATTTTTTTCTAATATATTCTGCAAATTTTCAATTTTATACTTCATAATTGAATTTTCCGTTTGAAGTTTTAAAATTTCAGCAGCTCTCTCAGAAGCCATAGAAATGCTTTGATTCAAATTGCTTCTAACAGCCTCACTTTCTTCTAATACTTTTTTATATGAATTTGTTATATATTCTATTTCTTGTAGATGAATATCAGTTTGACAAGAAATATCAACCACAACTTTGATTATTTCTGTTTGAGTTTCTGCCGTAACCTTTTTCAGTATTGAATCCTTGTGTGGAGAATTTGTATTGATGTCTGATTTGATTTCATCCTTTAATACAGGAGTAGTGATTGTTGAATGTTTTTTTGACCTTGGCTTAGGTACTGGCATATTAATTGTTGTATCTGCAAATAAAAATGCATAATAAAACACTGCTAAAGTTTCCATTTTGTTATATAATGAAAAAAATACCTGTTGGAAAATCTATAGTTTCAGCATTTGGTGATTTTTTCATTTTATTAAAAAAATTATCAGTTGTCATATTATCTTCTGTTGATGCATTGAAAGCAAATGTTAATAATAATAAAATATCATTCATTGAGTTTATTTTGTCCAACAATTCAATATTTTCATTTTCCGATTTTTCTAGTTTGGACGATAATATCGAAATATTAATTTCTGATTTATTTTCCTTAAATACAAAAAAAAACTAAGAATACATACTTTTAATATTCCCAAAAGAAAAAAAAAACCAATTTTCATACCATTTTTTTCATCTCGAAAAAACTATGATATTTTGTCTCATCTAAAGTAGGACAGCTTTCCATAAATTCGTTAATATTTTTTGTCGGCCAACAATTAATATTATCTTTCTGGGAATTCAAATTTTCTTCTTTTTTGAAAATTTTCATTTTCTGTTTCAGTTTAGATTGAAAATCTCGTATGTTTTCTAATGTGAATAACGGAACAGCTCCTTGATATTGTTCCCTCATTGTTTGTATAATTGAATTGAGAAAACTAAAAAAAAAAAAATTGTACCACAATAGCTAATTTATTTTTCGCAATCCTAATTTTGAGATAACCTTATTTTCATATGCGATTTAATTATGTATTCTGTAAATTCTTTTTCTTTTTCTTGTAGAGTCTCTTCTATCTTGAGTCGATTGATGTGCTCATCTTCATAATTTCTAATATAAATTTCTTCTTTTTCATTCATATTTGCTATATTTATATGTGCAATTAAATTTTCTGTATTTAAACTAAAATAGCCAAATGTATTTTTTAACTTTATTTAATTCATATACCTATAAACAGTAAACTATAATATATTAAAAATAATAATAATAATCATACATACCGTGCAATTATAGCTTTATCGTCATTTGTAGACTGAAGATCTAATATTTGGTGTTTCAAAATGTTTAATTCCATATCATGGAGTAATTTTGTTTTTTTCGAAGAAACTATCTGAAAAATTTTGAAGTTGATAATTCAAAGCACAAAATAAAATTCCCAAATAAATTAACTTACAATTCTAATTTTTTAGAAAAATTGTATTGTATAACTTTAAAATTACTCACTTCTTCTTCCAAAGATGAAATTTTCGCGTTCAATTCAATGTTTTGTATTTCAAGTTCTTCTTTATCTTTTTTCAAAGTAATCAAATTTTTTATGTCTAATTGATGATCTTCTTTCAACCATAATGTTTGTATAGCATTTCTATAAGTATACTCCAAAAGTTAATATAAAATTTAATCTCAAAAATAAAATTCATATTTGCATTTTTTCATACATAAATGTGTTTTGCTGCTCTTGTAAGTCTAAATTTTTTTTTTCTAAAAACTCAATTTGACTATAAAGTTTCTTTATATTTTCTGTACCATCTAAGTTAATCCGAGTGGCTATATCATTTATCTCTTCATCTAAAAAATTATGTAATTCATAATTAAAATCATAATAACAATTTTCAACATATTTTAATAACAAAAAACTTTTTGTACCATTGTGTATTGATTGAGTTAATTGTTCTTGAATATTATTTTCTTCCCTGGCATGATGAACAACTGAGTCTATTTCAAATTTATCGTAATGAAGCTCGTTTAAGTATTTTCGATATTTCATAGAAATATTATTAAATTTCTCATTTTGTTTAATAAATTCGCTTAAGGGAACAGATTTTTTAAGTTCATTTCTTAACTCAGCGAATTCAAACAAGAGTCTTTGAATCTTTACTTCATATAATTTATTTGATTTCAACGTTTTTAATTTATAATCATTGAAATCATTTAAAATTTCTTCTTTTTCAGTTTGAAAATTTTTTAATATCAGTTCAATATATTCATTTTTTCGTTCGAAATATTTCTTTTTTTCAACAGTTCTTAGGTATAATTCGACTAACAATCTGACTTTTGCAACCTTCTCTGGAGCTACCTTTTCTAAATCATATAAAATGTCATTAATATTTGGAAATTCTTTATCGATATTTTCTTGTACTATACTTTTTTGCTCGCTATTTGTTTTGGTTTCATTTTCACGATGAATAGTTATTTTTGTGTCAATATTTTCAGATGGCACGAAAGATATTTTTAGTTTTTCAACTTCATTTATTCTAATTTTCATGGAATCTAATAATGAAGAAAGATTTTCGATTTCATATTTATAATTATTTTCCATAGAAATCCATTTCATTTTTTCAATATTACTTTGGGAAAATATTTCTATCATATTGTCATATAATATTTGAAATTGAAAATGAAAATTCTGTAAGTTTTTATGAATAGCTGATTCATAACATTCATTGGCTTTTCTTATGTGGTTAAATTCAGTTTCATTATTTTTTGTTTTGTTTTCATTTTCTGGGATTAATTTATTCAATTCACCATCGTCAGTCTTGAAAGATTTCTCCTCGGATATTTTATCTTTGTTTTCTAGCAGTTTTTGTTCCAAAATTAAATTTTTTTCTCTTTCTTCTCGTAGTAAATTTGAAGTTGATGCTATTTCCGATCTAAAAATAAAAAAATTGGGAAGAAACAATATTTTCAAAATACTATCTTTTTATATTTCATAATTAAAAACCTGGCATCTTTCAACATGGTTTTCAAACTATTTTGAAATCCTTTTTCATAATTCAATTCTAATAATGTCTTCATTGCTGGATGATACCATCCTGCTACATGACGAGAATCTAATACGTTTAAAAGACTTTCTGATGTTGATAAATCTATCTCACAATTGGAATCAAAAACTAAAATATTTAAATCAAAAATTATATTTGTTAATGTTATAGGTACTTTATTATCATATTTCTTACTCACTTTTGTTTTTGACAGCATTCAATATTTCATGGAAGCACTTTCTGAGCCCTTCGTTTTCATCTACCAAATGTTGATGATTTT
Source organism: Hydropsyche tenuis (assembly GCA_009617725.1). Classification (NCBI taxonomy): domain Eukaryota; kingdom Metazoa; phylum Arthropoda; class Insecta; order Trichoptera; family Hydropsychidae; genus Hydropsyche; species Hydropsyche tenuis. The sequence continues at coordinate 4,065,886 of VTON01000001.1, read as the reverse complement.
CCTTCATCATAGAATATTCATCTATAAAATTATCACTCACTTGCAATGTTTCTGGAATATCTATATTTTCTTCTATATCCCTATAATGTTAAATAAAATGCATAGTTGAGAAGTAATCAATAAGATTATTTTTGTTACATGGAATTTCAATTTGTAGAAGTTTTATAAAATTTACAAACTTTTTTTCGTATGATTTCTCTAGATGAATGTTATTGTTATTTTCTTCCAGAGACTGTTGTAAAGAGCTGGATTCTGATAATACTATTGATATAAATTTTTGTGGAAGCTTGATTCCAATACTCGTTAAGTGGTTGTATAATTTTCTTATATTTTTTTCTTTTTGTCTCAGTCTTATTTGAAGTAATATATTTTCTTCAGATGCAGTTGATAATTGTTGATATATATAATTATATTTTTCATCATATTTTTCTTTTCCTGGTGTATAATTATTATCAAAAATAATTTCAGTATCATTCATGTTTAGTTTTTCACTGCGAATTAAAATTTCAGTGGGAGTTAATAAATAAAAATGAATTCACTTATAAAATCAATTGAAAATTTGAATACCGCATCATCCTATTTTCCGATTGAAGCTGATGTATAACATGATTGTTTTTATTGTTTTCAGCTACAAGGGAAAGAATTTGTTTGTCTCTTACATTTAGTTGCTTAACAAATTTATTAAGAATTTGTAATTTATCGCCATTCATTATATTTTCTTCTGAAGCGAAATTAATTTTTCTGATTTCAGCTATCTAAAATTTACATACAATTGATTAAATAAAAGAAAATTCTATTTATAACTATTTCAATAATAATATAATAATTACCTCCATTTCCCTCAATTGCAAACATTCTTCTAATTGTTCTATTTTTTTTGATATTTTAGTAAATCTTTCTTCATACTTATAAAATCTACATTTTCATGTACCAAATCTGTAGTCAATGAGCTAGAATTGTGAATTACAGATCTGATACTTTTTATTTCGAACTTAAGTTTTTCAATAGTATTAGAGGAGTTTTCAATGTTTCTGGTAGCATCACAGAGCATAATTTTTAAATCATTAATTTGATTTTCACGGTCCTTGATCATCTAGAATAAAATCATGAAACATTTAACATGTTCTTCGATTAAATACACCACTTGAGAACTTTGGTTATGAAAATCATATTTAAATTATTGTGAATATATATTTTCAAATAACCTGTTCAGTCAAATCTGGATCTTTCTGTTCAAAAAATAACAATTTCTCTTTCAATTCTATTATTTCTTTATTAAGTATTATTATTTTTCCGTCTTTCACATCTAGAATTTTCTAAAGTACGCGGAGTTAATTAGTTCAATTTCATAATATTTAAAGATTAATATATAAATAACTAAAAGTATGCTTACTTTCCATTCAGTAAGTTTAATATTCATTTCTTCAATGAAATCTTCTATCTGATTTTCATGGTTTTTATTAATTTTATTTACTTCAGTTATTTGCAAATGTAATGCTGACTGAGCTTTTTCCAATTCTTCAATTTTCTCTAAATTATAAAAAAAATCGTTAGCATTTGATACAAAAAATTTTTAATTAGATAATTTGAAAATAAACCGATGTATTGAATATTCTCGCTTTGAATATTTTTGAAGTATATGTTAAAATTTTGGATATGTGTTGTTGCATCTGATAATTTTCTCTTCAAATTTTGTATTTGATTTTTCAAGACAGCATTTTCCTCTTCATTCAACTAATAAATTTTGTAATAATGTAAATTGAAACCATAATCAATTTATTAAATAATAAAATCAAAATACCTTTATATCCGCTAAAATTTCCTTGATATACAAATTTTTTTTAGAAATTGAAGCTTTCAATTCATTTAATTCTAAATTGTCATTTGAAATGTTTGATGAAGCAGTACTATCATCATCTTCTTTTATATTCGGTTTATGTTGATTTTCATTATTGCACTAAAATTTTCAGATAATGTAAATAAAATTTTTATGAACATATAAACAAATTTTAATTACGAAAGAATTAAATTCATTCTTTTTGTTTTATTTTTTAAAAAATTATTTCAATAAAATTGTTAAATGTTACCTTTTCTTTCAAAAATTTTTGGGCATCAATAAATGCATTTCGTAGTGAGTCAATATCTAAATTTGGATCGAAAGGATCCATTTGAACTATTTGCTCCATTGTTTCCTTTTTTAGTTTTGTTCCATTAATACTATTTATTTCTATTTTATGTTCTTCTTATCATTTTTTGGTGATAAATAATAAAATCAGAATATTGAATTCTTTTTATATTTTTTAATATTACATGTATCAGTTAAACATATATTTATGATGTAGAAATTCTCAATGTGTAACGCTTTTTTCAACCTTTTTATTGATATGAATGACAAGCTAGTCTGATTATGATCAATCAAGCATAAAATGTTGCCAAGCAACATTCTACCACAACATGGGAACCAAACAAAATATGTTTTTGGGTCATAACAATAAAAATTATTTCACAAACAAATTTAGAATATAAATTTATTTAATAAAATTAGTATTAAACAGAAATTTTCATAACAAGCATAATCTTTATTTCATAAATTCACCAGTAAATTAGTGAATGGATAGATCGTTTCGGAACATCAATTTCTATATATCCTTTATTAGCTTCCTTAATGATTACCTTCTTATTGATTTCAGATCTACAAATTACATTAAAATAAAAGTAAAGAAATTATATATGGCACGTAATAAATAAAATTGAACTTATTTTTCACATACGGATTGTATAATACAACTGTAATTCCTCCATCTGGTCGCTTAAGGGCAACTGAATCTATTTCACCGCTTACTTTTTCTATTAAAACTTTTTTAGAGTTTCTTGGTATAAATTTACTAAAATGACCCAATGCATAAAATATTGGCTGCTTCACAAATTCATCTTGTTCTGGTAATGCAATAACTGCTGCGTCGACATAATTTTCTATCCAGTTCGGACCACCTATTCTATTGAGCACTAAATTCCAGTCTACCCATCCTGCGTGCCAATGGTTCAAATCTTGCATAATATCTTTTACATACATTTCTGCTCTTTTCCATGAACCGAGTTCAACTTTTTCTAATTGCCATGGTTTGTCGCCTTAATTCAGTATTTTATAAATATTATTCGAATTTAAGTTTAATTTGAATTAAAGAGGAAAATTATTAAAGTAATATTACCAATGCATGCTTCAGTAGAAACAAAATATTTGTCAGGGAATTGGCTGTGAAGTTGTTCTATAGGTCTTGGTGAAACAAAATCATTCCAGTACCAATGAACAGCGACACCGCTTATATAATCCATGGCACCATCAGTTTTAGCCATTCTTTCAATCCACCAAGGGAGACTAATTCTTTGGTCGTCTAATGCTAATATTGTTATATTAGAATATTTCGATTGGCGCAATGTAGGACCATAGTTTTCAGTTAACCATTTACTCTAGAAATTAACAAATAATGAAAAACTCCAATTTAAAATTTACTTTTTAAATTTATGAACATGTACCTGTTCTTCTGGCATCCAACCGAGAGAATTAAAACCCATAACTGGAATAACTCCATTCGATGGTTCATTTCCTGTAGTGAGTGCCCAGAAAAGTACACCATTTTTATCGTACTCTTCCAAAAATCTTAAATTTGAATAAATTTTGTCAGTTTTCGTATTTAAAATCATAATTTTTTATAAAATTCACCCACTAACTTCAAGTGATAATCAGCCCATGTTTGATAATATTTTGCAATCAATCGACTTTCACCACCAATAGCATGATTGGTTTTCATCCACAATGGAGGGGACCATGCTGTGCCAATTAAATATATATCGTCTGTTGAAATTTCCATTGCCTTTCTTATGAATGGTAACTGGAAATGAAGTATTGTTTTTATTCATTATTATTAAAAACAAAAAAAATTAGGTGATTGAGATTTTTATCTATTTGTGTAATTAAAAAAAAACCTTGTATTCGAAATCTTCCATAGTTAGTGAAAAATTAGATAATTCTAAATCATCTTCAGGCAGCATATTATAAGCATAAGGGTGAGTGGAAAAGTCACATCCTCCTATTGGGACTCTACCCATATTGAATTCTAATCCATTTTCACTGAAGTAAGAACTAGAAATCGGGATTATATTATAAAAAAATTTTCTATTTTTTCTAAATCCTTGCATAAAAAAAATATATCTACTCTATCAATTTATTTTGAACAGATTCACTTAAGCTCAAAATATTTATTCCAGCAGCATCAGTAAAAGATCCACCAAAACCAAAAATCTGCTTGAAATTCTTCATCTCTATTGATTTGTAATACAACATCATCTAAAATGTGTATTTCACATAAGGGTACTTGTTTCTAGATAAAATTTACTTGATGAATTATTGTACATACCATCAGCTGCAAAATTATTAGAAGTATTAATATTCATGGAACCGGAAACCTTTTCGAATCTTTTACCTTCCTAAAAAAAGTTATTTATTTGTGTGATATGTTACGTGAACATTATGATAAAATATTTATTGATACATTAATGAAATTTAAATATTATCAGATTGTTATAGCATACCAAATCTGAAGAATATATCACATATTGATTAGATTCTAGTTTTTGAATTTTGGAAATTTCATCACAATATGTAGCATTACAAACACACACTATTGAACTATGATTGTAAGCTCTTGGCATGCACGGTTTGTCCGCTATCAAAATCAATTTTGTTTTTTAATGTATTCCAATTTAAATAAAAAAATATATTTTTACCTGAGGTGTGAATTCCAAAGCAAGCGATTAATATAGAAAATACAAATAATTTGGTTTTCATTATGAATTTGATTTACTAATTCATTCAAATTTAAATGAGTTTTTTTAGTTACTGTGACTATGAAATGAATCAATAAATGTATGTACAGAACTTCAAGATGAATTATTTATAACAAAATGTATGTAAGATAAAATTATCAAATTACTTTATCATAGATCAAAATCTTTACAAATAACTAACAATAATAGATGACAAATATAACAATCGAAGAAGATATCAAAAATCACAAAAACTTGGTATTTTTAATTAAAAAAAAATATAAAAGATTTGATAATTTAGAATAGTCATATTGATACTGAAAATGGTTTTTAATTTAAATAAAAAGATATTTAGTTACAAATAAAATTGTATTAATTATAAATATTGAATTTTTCCATTGTTAGATATATTTATAAAAAAAATGTTGTTTCTCACATAATAAATAATTTTGATTTGATGTGAAGAAAAACGTTTTAAAATCTCTGCTTTTTTAGATAATCATTGGTAATGACTAAAAAATATTTTTTTATGCACCTGCATTTGAGTCCACATTCCATCAAATATTTAATAGAATCATTAGAATATAAACAAAAAAATATTATTTGTATAATTTATTGAAAAAAACAACATATTTATCATCATCAATACATGCAATAATTTGTCATACATACATTTCTGAATGAAGATTTTTATTCCCCGTTAATCTTAATCAACTTTTTTACTAAATATTTTTCATACATATTTTTTTATTTTATCCCTTCATTGTCATCCAATGAAAATCATTATCTAAAATCTTTTTTTCTTCAAACAAATAAAAGTTTGAACACATTCATTTTTCCAGAGGCATTTCATTCTAATTCAATTTTTTTTAAATTTATACAAATTATTTAATCCAAATGTAGATTTTTATCTATTATACAACATTTAGTATATCTCTAATATGTATTATGAAAAAAATTATGTTATCACTTGCTTTGGAAATATGTATATCAATTTATGTAAATTCAGTCTAACATTACTTATTATAAATACAATTACACTATCTATTGGTATATCAAAGTATGAACAGAACGAGGTGGGACATTAATTTTCACATATCCTATATCATCTTCTTGTATAACTACTTTTTTTTCACTATCGAACCTAAAATAAAAACAATGTTGTAAATTTTATGTTAATCGAGAAAAAAGTTTATTTTTATACGATGTACATACGGATTATAAAACACTACAGTCACAGCCCCATCAGGTCTGATAAAAGCAACATGATCAATATTGCCACTGATTTTTTCTGTATGAATTTTTTTGGAATTTCGAGGAATGAATTTACTAAAATGTCCCATGGCATAGAACATTGGTTGTTTGAGAAATTCGTCATTCTCAGGCAGGACAATTATAGGTGAATCGACAAAGTTATCAACCCAATTTGGTCCTCCGACTTTGTTTAATGCTAAATTCCAATCTACCCATCCCGAATGCCAATGATTCATATCCTTAAACAAAATTTTCCATGAATTATTCTGAATAGTAAATTTCAACATTATTATTTTATGAGAATTTGAAATATGCTAACTTCGATAATATCTCTAATATACATTTCAGCTCTGTCCCACGAGCCAAGTTCAACTTTTTCAAATTGCCATGGTTTATCACCTTGAAGTATTAAAAAATACTAAATGAATTATTGAAGCTGAGAAAATAAACTATATTGATTTGAAATTATATTTTTACCAACACAAGCTTCCGTAGATATTATAAATAAATCGGAATATAATGACTTTGTTTTATCGATATTCGTCGGTGGGAAAATGTCGTCCCAGTACCAATGAACGGCTACACCATCTATGTATTTCATAGCTTCTTTATTTTTCGCCATCTACAAAGTAATTTTGTATTTATACATGTTATTATTGATATATAACAATATATGTATGTGCATTTAATATAGTGAGGATAATTACTATTTCTATCCACCATGGTAAACTGAATCTTTGATCATCTAGGGCCAAAATGAGTATATCGGAAAACTCTGAATTCTTTATTGTTGGACCCAAATTATCAGATATCCATAAAGCCTGTAAAAAAAGCTAGTCATTAATAATCATTGATCATTGAATATTATAATATTAGTTTGAAATAAAATCAGTGGAATGAACAAACTTGTTGTGATGGTGTCCAGCCAAGTGAATTAAATCTCATATATGGGATAATGCCATTTGATGGTTCATTACCAGAAGAAATTGCCCAGAACAATATGTCATTTTTACTATATTCTCTCAAAAATCTTGAGCATAAAAATATTAAAAAATCAATCACAAAAATTTTGAAAACATTTAAGTTATAATTGATTGCATTTACTTTACTTCAAATGGTAATCTGCCCATGTCTGGTAATATTTAGAAAGCAGTTGACTACTTCCACCATATGCATGATTGGTTTTCATCCATATAGGTGGTGACCATGCAGCACCAATAAAATATATTTCACTTGTCGCAACTTTCTTTGCTTTATGTATCAAAGGTATCTGAACAAATTGTATATGTGTTTAATTGAAAATTTGACACATATATATTTTAATCATGGATATTATAATTGAGTAGCCTATTTACAAAAACGGCTTAAGCCACTTTACAAAATTTTTCACGACAGCTGATTTTTTGTATCTCATAAAGTTTTTAAGTTATTGCAATTTTTATTTTTTGAGCTGATCATCGTTTTCATACGGTTTTCATCAACTTTGTTAAACAAGTGATACATCGCCAGATCGGGCTTCTCGTGTAGAACAAGAATCCATCAAAAAATGAAAACCAATCCAGGGTGGCTAAAGCCGTCTTTGTAAATAGGCTACTCAATTATACTTTGTATTTAAAATCCTCAGGAGTCAATGAAAAATTTGATAATTTCGCATCATTTTCTGGTTCCATGTTGTATGCATATGGATATGTTGAAAAATCACATCCACCAATAGGTACACGACCTATGTTATATTCTAAACCATTTTCACTGAAATATGAGCTGAGGAAATACAAAAAAAAATTATTGTATTCGAAAGCAAATAGCGTGTTTTGAAAAATTTAAGTTATCAAATAATACTTGATTAATTTCTCTTGTGCTTGAGTACTTAAATTAAATATATTTATCCCTGCAGCGTCAGTGAATGCTCCACCAAATCCATAAATTGTCTGATATTCATTTTTTCTATTTATTTTCAATACAGTATCACCTGAAGTATGGTAGTGAAAAAATAATTTTATGTACTCCATATAATAAGCAATAGACAATAATATTTAATAAAAAATATTACCAAAAAATAAATCTCGGAGCCATGGTAAAAATTCAGAATATTTCTCAATACTAGGTTCGATATTTTTCATTAAACCTTTAGTTTTCTTTAATCGGTTTCCAGACTGAAAATAATATATGTACATATTTGCCAGTGAGTATATACTGAAAGATCTCTTATTATATTAACAACAACTAATATTGTACCATGCTAGATGAATAAAGAACATATTTTCCAGGTTGATTGATCTTTAGTTTAGATACTTCATCACAGTATGTAGCATTGCAAACACATACTACTGAATTATGATTATATTTTCTTGGAATACATGGCTTGTCTGCAACTAAAAATTTTCATTTTATTATATGTTTAAAAAATATACAAGTCAATGATAGAAAAAAATTATGATTATATTTCATACTTTACGATAAGAATATACATATATGTATGTACATATGTATATTGCTTAAAGGAAACAAAAAATAAATAAAATGGCAACCTAATCATTAGTCATATCATAATTTATTTTTTGTAAGTTATGTTTTTGTCAGATGTACATATAATTCAAGTTAATGACTTATAACTTTAAAAATTATTAGTTTCTGAAAAAAAGTTTTTAAAAAACTTGAAAATTATACAAATTTTAAAAACGATGATTTTAAATTGATTGTTAATCAAGTTTTTCTAAATATGTATTGAGTATTTTTACATTCGAATCAGTACAAATCATTTTTTCCATGATAAACATAAATAAATTTACTCATCAAAAGGTTTTTTTGAGTCATTTCGTATATTTGATACTGATCAAAGAAAATTTAAATTTAATGCCATTACAAAAATGTATGTAATTAAACGAAAATGTATATTTCGTATGTTTACATTTTATACGAAAAAAAAATGCCTCGGTGAGTTATGAAATTGAAAACATATTATGTATGCAGCATATGTTAGAAAACTAGTTATAAAATTATTAGAAAAGTGGATCAACTATCACTAACACGATTGTTCGATTTAACAAGGACCAAACTGTAAAGTTAAATTATAATAAAAATCATTCTTACCTATAATTGATAACGGTAATAAACAAACGATGATATAAAACGCGGAATTTATCCGGAGATTACTCATTTTACTTATTATTTAAAAAATGAACGTTTGGTTATATTTCGAAGCGCATCCGTCAATTTAATTCAAATTCAAAAATATTATTCAAGTTGTAACTACGAGCAGACACGACCACTCCCAATAGAATGAATCTATCGAACTGTTGACTGTTTATATATCTAGCAATAAAACGTAACAGGCATCGATCGTAATTTAAAAAGTGGTATAAGTCCGATTCGAAAAATAACGAACTTAGTTATATTTTTCCACTGTTTTAATATTAAATTTGAAATTATTAACCGGCGAGTTGGTCTCCGAAAATTCGACTGTTAAACATTCAACGTACAATTGTGAAACTGAAGTTTTTCGAAATGAGAAAAATCGGATATCAACGATCGGTGACGGCATTGACTGTCACCTTCGAGATATGTATGTATTTCACGTTTTTTATTTATTTATTTATTTATTTCGAAACGTATGCGATTCTGCAGTGCTCAAAAATTAATTGTTGGCTAATATGTTGGAATATTGAAAAGATTCAAGAATACAGAAAAGTCTCGTAAATAAAATTGGTCCAGATAACATTTATTTAATATATAAAAAATTCAAATTAAGTACTCTCGATTTTATTAGTTTTAAAATATACGCGTATATATTGATCCTAAACTGTGACATGCGACAAGTTACGCGTGACATGCGACATGCGGTCAATATATGGTGGTTTTCAGGATGCTATTTTACACTATTTTAATTAAACAATAGATTTTGGTAGTGTTCAAATTCATTGAGAATTCTTACCTTCTTATCACTGCATAGAGAGATAAAGTAACGAAGAATGATTCCAGAATTTTTCCATCACATTATATTATAAAATCATACTTACACTACTTTCAATAACAGGGAATCAAGTGTAAAGAGTCACCATGAGTTTCGAACGACGATTTCTACTGAATTTGCATTATTATAAATATCTGAGATACATGTAAATTTTAAGAACCATATCATTCATCGGATTTAATTCGATTTTTTGTGTTAAGTTCAATGACGTAGGTCGATCTTTTAAATGCTTGTGGTAAGGTTGTTCGAACAAGGTCAATTCAATATACTGAACATTCCATATTGAAAGTTTAAATGAAAAATTTTGGATTCAACATTACCGAATATCATGCTTGTTATGAATGCAATTTTTTTATTATTATATAATAAGCATGTTATATTTTTATTATAATCAAAACATGTGGAGCTTAATTTTTTTAATGTTAATGTTGAACATAATGGTTCATTTGAAAAAATATTAGTTTGAAATATTATAGTTTTGTAATAATACTTATGTTTAACAGTCGTATTATCTTTAGTATCAAAGTTCATTAGTATTGAAATATCGTCAAATGTATATTCTTTTATAGTTAATGTTTGACAGCATTTTGAATAAATTAATTTGTGTATTTGAAAATAGAAAAAGGATCAAGGATTCAAGTATTATTAGTTTATCTATATAAATGCAAAGTACAAAGTGATGGGACTTTGGAACTATCATTATGATATGAAATTAAAGAAATAAGTATTAATGAATCTTTTTATTTTGGTTATGCAGACTGATTAATCAACCACAATTTATTCATAATATCAAGAAGGAATATTATAAAATTAAAAACTATTCTAGTATTAGAATTAACATGTAAAAAATTGATATTGTAACACAATACTAATTTTACATGTTATGAAATAGAAAAAAAACTAAACGAAGTGCAATAAATGTCTACATGATAATGTTTCATATTATCTTTCAGTCGATATAATATTTTTTCAATATTTACTCAATAAAAATATAAAAATAATGTATAAAAATATTAGAACATCTAGCACATATTTTGAATTTAACATTCAAATAAAAAAAAGGGACAATGTATTAAAATAATTATTAAAATTAATTTAACAATTAGCCAAAAGTTTAATGAAACCTGTTTTTCAAGTAAGTTTAACATTTTAACAGGATCCAACAAATTTTAAATTTTATCATACAATGCTAATTTGTACTAAAAAACTGCATATAGATAAATCTAGATATACCTACTATACACTAATATTTTTCAGGAATAATACAAACATATTGCAATGCAATAATACATGAGATTCTAGCGAACAGGGTTAACAATTCAAAGTACCCTGGATAAATTCACAGCCCCTCACTTAAACAAAACTAATCATAAAATATTTAGACAATATAATACTGAAAAAGAAATTAATAAAAATTATCATAGCCCCGACCTCCTCCTCTTCCCCTTCCTCCGCGGCCCCTTTCGTTGCCTCTCCGCAGCTTCATGCTCTCAAACCTGGATGCCATATCTCTAAGTTCGTCGGGAACATCCTGATTAGCTTCGTCGAGTATTTTGATCAACTCGGCAGCTTTCGACCAATCGTTTCTCGTCATGTAAGTTATCGACGTACCTTTCTTTCCGGCGCGTCCAGTTCTTCCCACGCGGTGAACGTACTCTTCCAAGGTATGTGGAAAGTCATAATTCACAACGTGCGTCACATTATCGATATCTAAGCCGCGGCTCGCAACGTCTGTCGCTACCAGGATATCGACGACACGTTCTTGCATATCCGATACGGCTCGTTCTCGGTCGCACTGTTCCAGTCCTCCATAAAAACAGGCATAATTTATACCCAACAGGGCGAGTTCAGATGCCACAAACACGGCGTTTATTTTTTTACCACAAAATACGATGACTCTGTCGTCGGCGTCTTTATTTTTCAGAAAATCTACGAGCTCGTTAAACTTTTCTTCTTCGGCCAAAAATTGCAACTTTTGATTCACAGAATGAACCGCTGCGAGATCCAACGTACCTACGACCACCTGAATGGGATTCACCATGTAGCTTTGAGCCAGGCGTCGCACTTGGAACGGCCACGTGGCCGAAGTCATCACGACCTGTTTGTCGGGCCTGACTTCCAGAAGGGAACGGCGGATCTGGGGCTCGAAACCCATATCAAGCATTCTGTCGGCTTCGTCGATCACCAAGTACGTGAACGCCTCGACGTCGATATGTTTCGCGTCGACGAGATCGTTCAGTCGGCCCGGAGTGGCGATGATGATCTGCACCCCGGCCACCACTTCCGTTATTTGATCTTTTCGGCTTCCTCCGCCGTAGACGCAAACGGATTTGATTCCCTTGTAATTGTACTTGATCGGCTTCTTTTTTGATCTGGAGTGCCAGCTCTCTGGTGGGGGCCAGAATGAGCACGTTGGGACCGACGCGTTTGTCCCTAGGCACCGGTTGTGAATCGACATGAATCAAGGCAGGAAGGAGGAACGCCAAAGTTTTGCCCGTGCCGGTTTGGGCTATGCCGATCATGTCTCTGCCGGACAGCAAAATAGGCCACGCTTGAGCTTGGATCGGCGACGGTTTGGTGAATCCTTGTTTTTCGATTTCTCGGAGCAGTTCGGGATACTCGGAGAACGCCAAGTGGAAATTGGTAATAGGATTGAGCGGCGTAGTGTCTGGAGTTTCTTTTTCTTTATTCGGCGCGTTGATCACGGCTGGGTCTCCTCGGACCGGGATGTCCGTGACTTCGCTGACTATAAAGTTGACCGATATATTGTTGTTTTCGAAACGCCAGCGATCCGCTTCCGTCCGAGTCATGGACCGGACGCTCTCGTGCTCGCGATACAAGTTTTTGATCAAAGGCTGAAGCCGAGCGTCGCGGTCCTTCTGCCACTCCAACATACCCAACTCGAGACTGGTCCAGTCGATGGTTTTCTGAGTATCTTCTTGGGGTTCAGGTTCCGGTTCCGGTTCCGCGGCTCCGGCTCGGGCCTCCTGCGTTGACGTCTCCGCTGCTCGAACTCATCCTCCGTATCGCGAATGGTCTGCAAGACGGAGTCGCGAGCGATTATAACAGCTTCCAAGGCACCAGTGACGATCAGCTCTGAAGGTCCTCGAGGAGCATCAGGGTCGGTTTTTCTGATCTGGACTCGTGCTCCGCTGTCGGCCTGCAGTTTCTTGATGTTGGCCCCGCCTCGTCCGATGATGCGGGCGGCCTGGTTGCTGCGGATGGAGAGTTGATAGCGAGGAGCGTGTGTGCCTCCTCCGGTCAGGTCGTCAGGTTCGCACCAAGTCTCCGAAGCGTCATGACGTCGATACATGGTGGAGGTGTTGTCTCGCGAAACGTTTCGGTGAGAATGAGCCGGGCGGTGAAGTGCGTGCACGAAGACGGCTTGCCTAACCTCAAATGTAAACGGATGCGCGCGCTCTGTCTTATTTGAGACCGAACGCGATCAAATCACGACCAGAGACGTTTTTTTTCAGGATTTATCGAAATGTTTTGATGTTTTGAGGTTTCGTTTTAATAAATGAAACGATTGGGAATATTTAAAAATTGTAATAAAATTTTTGATCTTAATTTAATTCGACGATTCGTGATGTGAAAATCGTTTTTCTATATTTCAAAATTGTAACTGAATCGTTGAAAAGATATTGTTTATTCATTTTAAGCGGGTGTAAATTTTTAATTACACGTTTATGTATATTGATGATATATTAAATTAAATTCAAATCCTTAATTTTTATGAAGGATTTGAATTCAATTTAATTAGTCGACAATACACATAATATTTTCATTAACAATTAGTCGTTTCGAATCAAAGTATTGTTTGCTTTGGGATTTCGTTTTATTTGTATTCAATTTCTACAACAATTATATCATACGATATTGTTGTGTTATAACGAATAGGAGTAAAATATTTGATTCAAATAACATAACGTACTTTTATGGCGAAAATAAATATAAATTCACAATTTTGTTACGTAAAATTTGCATTGTCAGTTGAAATTTTATAAATTGTGAACATATATCAAAGATGTGTAGTTTCGAGTTGATGATTTTATGATACACCAAGATAAGATAATCGTTTTTGGTGAAAATGCAAATAATCATTGAATTCGAACATATGTACATCGTTTGAAATAATTAAAACTAGTTGAATTTCAAATTCCACATAGTTTAATTTTTTTTCGTTAATAGAAACGAGCAGAACGTTCGATTCAATTAAAACATCACTGTTGTATTTTTTTTCATTTCTATCAGAAATATATTATTATGAAAAGGTTCATTCTAGGTATTTCCATCGTTTAAAAGCATTCGGAAAGCGTTTTTTTCTTTAGCAATCTTCGTGAAAACATTCTCAGAAGTTTGTTAATCAGTTTCCTAATAAAGGAAATTGTAGACAATTTATTTTCATATACCTGGAATAAACGAATCGCTTATCTGATAGAAAACATTTGCAGTCGGACGATATCTCGATTTTCGATAATCAGGTATAATATATGTCATAAATGTATTATAGTTAGTTTATTTACACATGTAAAAGCAATAGAAACTGAGAAAGTGTAATTTTATCAAATCGAATTTTGTTTTTCAATTAGTAAATCTAATTGTAAAAGCAGAGGATTTCAAAATCAATTTCAATGTCAGAGTCGTTTTTGATAGTTTCGTAAAAACGGCGACGATTTTTTTTGATAACTAATGCTTTTAGGATTATCTTTAAATGCTTTCCGTTTGTTTTTTTTTTTATATTAACGATAAGAAAAACATGGTGTTTTCTGATGCTCATAAAAAACCAATGAAAAATGGAAACTACCTGTAATTCTGGGAATTTTTGTTTTCCAAGAAATATATTTTTTGTTGTATTGTCAAATAAAGTATTTGAATCATAATTAATCGTAAGCAAGTCGGATTAATGCGACCAGAGCATGAGACTCAAATTTCAGTGATGTGAAATTTTGTTTACTATAAATATTTATTTTAAGTAAAAAAAATAGAATGGATTTTGTTTCTTATTATAATAATTGGAAAATTTGATGAAATTCTCATCCTCATAATTTTGAAACTAAATCAAATATAATCGTAATTACAATTAAAAACAATACAACAATCATTTCTCTAAATATAAAATGTAACATACATTTCAGCAAACAAATTGT
Organism: Hydropsyche tenuis; assembly: GCA_009617725.1. Taxonomy (NCBI): domain Eukaryota; kingdom Metazoa; phylum Arthropoda; class Insecta; order Trichoptera; family Hydropsychidae; genus Hydropsyche; species Hydropsyche tenuis. Next base: position 4,050,688 of record VTON01000001.1, on the reverse strand, counting down.
ACTGAAGAATTGTATAAAAATATTGTTACAAAAATAGTAAATTCCAAAACAAGAAGAACTGAAAAATTTTATATCAATTTAATAAACATAAAAATTTTAAAATTTAAGATCTGATGAATTTATTCATAATTTATTCAATATTATAGAAGAAGTATTTACAATAATTTTAATACAAGAAATTTAATTGGCATGATTTTAAATGTAGTATAGTATATAATAATTTTCTCAAAAGCAACTTTGAATAATTGATTACAATGTTAAAAAACATCAATATGAGTATATACAGATTGAATTTTTCAACTGTTATTGAAATTATTATTTGGAAATAAATAGCAAATTTTGTAATCATTCTGTTGGTGAAAAGGTCTAATTCATATACCTTGAATATCGCCGAATGATTTGCTTTTATTACTAACCTTGTCAGTGTGAGTACTCTTTCAAATATTTATTGATATTTTTTTTAGCATTACTTTTTAATTAAATTAATTGAACTTAGCATCATTTTTATTCATTTTTATTCAAATGGAATTTATTTCGTTTATTAACTAGATTTATTTTATTATTCTTTTTTGTGACACATGTATACTTATAATGTTCTATAGTAATGATTTTTTACATTGAAGCTTTAAACTACATTTTTATTGCCATAGAATTTTAATTCAACATTTTTTTTTAAATTACAATGACAAAATAACTATTACTTATATTATAATAGTTATTGTCACATAATCGAGTGAGCCCAATTAATTATTGAATTAATTAGTGAATTATTACATTTTCCTGAAACTGTATGTTTGATTTATTTTTAAAGATTTTTTTCAAATATGGCTATAAACAAAGGGTGTTTTATATAGTAATGATCCTGGAAGATCAGCTATAGAAATCAAGGTAAACAGTCAGTATTGTATAATACATATTTAAGAAAAACTCAAGAATAAATAATTATTGTATCATGTATTTTTTAGGAAAGTAAATAAAAAAATTGTAACTAAGATTATAATTTTCTAAAAATGGATTTGACAAAGATTTTTTCGTGTCTTACTTTATTATTTGGTTTATTTTATGGAATTGAATCCCAAATATTACAAACAAATAGAACAGATTTACCCAACTATGGAATTTGTTATTCAATGGATATACGGAACCATGCAAAGAACCTGGAAAGATTGAGAAACTGCTCTGTGATAATTGGATCACTTCAAATAGTTTTAATGGATGGAGACCATGAATTTTCTGAATATACCTATCCTGAGTTGAGAGAGATCACTCAATACCTTCTATTTTATAGAGTTAAGAGTTTGACATCAATTGGAAAACTCTTTCCGAATTTATCGTTGATCAGGGGTCAACGGTTATTTCTTAATTATGCACTTCTTATCTTTGAATTACCCCAGCTTACTGAGGTTTGCTGACATACAATTGTTTAGAATTGATTTTTATTTTCTAATTAATAATAGTTTTTCTATTATCGCAGATCAATTTATATTCATTAACAACAATACAACGTGGTTGTGTGCGAATAGATAAAAATCCTCGGTTATGCTTTTCTAATACGATTGATTGGGCAACAATTACTAATAGTGAAACAGGTCATCATATTGCAGAAAATGGAGATGATCACTGTCCTGATCCAGACGTGTGCCAAGTTTGCAATAAAAATTTCTGTTGGAATGAAGAGTAAGTTTCAATTATTTAGTAAAATATTGTAAAATGTTATCGAAAGGATAGTATCATTATATTCAAAAAATAAATTTTTATCATCACTTTGAATTGTTCAACAACAATTTAGTTTTATATGTAGTATAGTTAGTACATATATTATTTAGGTGTACGTCCATATAAATTGTGTTTTAAAAATATAAACGATTTATATTATAATATATATATATATATATATATATATATATATATATATATATATATATATATATATATATATATATATATATATATATATATGATTTTATTTTAGGAATTGTCAGAATTATCCATATTCAAACTGTCACAAAGAATGTTTAAATGGATGCGATACTAAGGGCCATTGTTACTATTGCAAAAATTATTCTGATAATGGTTTGTGTGTGAAATCATGTCCACCCAGAAAGTAAGTAAATAATTTAAAAACTTCATTTATATTTAATATTGATTTAGAAAAAAAAGTAAACAATTATATTCAATTTATTCATGGCATAAAAACAAAAATTCAAAATTTTACATAAAAAACAAACAAATAATCATAGTTTAAAATAGTATTCAAATACAATACATATATAAATTGACTAAAAAGGCATTTTACATATTTCAGATATTTTGTGCCAGCTACATTTGAATGTGTTACTCGAGAATTTTGTAGCCAGATGTATAGTGGTAAAGGCTGGGTATTTGAAAATCAGTGTATAAAAAATTGTCCAATCGATTATAAACAAGATCGTAAAAAAAATGGATCCAAGACATGCATTTACTGTGGTTCTCAATGTAACGTTCCGTGTCATGGATCAGATGTTCAAAGTATTGAACAAGCACAAGCTTACAAAGGATGCCATTTTGTTAATGGTTCGCTTACAATAAAATTGTTCGGCGAATTCATTCATGAGGATAGTTTAATGAATGAGCTTGAAGACAGTCTTGGAGGTATAAGGGAAATAGAAGGATATTTGAGGGTTCATACATCGGCAGCTGTTCCATCGTTGAATTTTTTCAAGAACTTATCTGTCATACATGGCAAAGAGCTTCATCATGATGTGTATGCACTTTCAGTAGAAGATATGAACAATTTAAGAACAATATGGGATTTTGATAAAAAAAATATGACTATTAAAAAAGGTAGAATGTTTTTCCATAATAACCCATTTCTTTGCATGAGTGAAATAAGAAAATTGTCGAACCAAACCAATGTTACAATAGATAAGCATGAAGTTTGCAGCACTTCGAATGGTTATAGAGCAGCTTGTCATATCAAGGCACTGAAAGTTGAGACACGTTCCATTGGAGAGAATTTTGCAATTATAGCATGGGATAAATATTTTCGAAAAAATCCTAAAATTGAGTTTAATAGTAATGTTGGATATGTAATACATTTTTACCGTAATGCAATTGAAGGGAAAACCACTCATCGATATAATACTGATGATTGTGATGCAAGAGGATGGGATTATATATTTGCTGCTGAGCGAGACGATCCATCGTCTATGCAGACTGTAAATCTTACAAAGTTGTCTCCATATACCAAATATGCTGTGTATGTTCAGACTTATGATAAATCAGAAAGGCGTCACATTGATTCGAATTCTGAAGAGGGAGAGAGTGAAATGATTTTTTTCAGAACTAAGATGGATGTCCCACCAATGCCCACATTACTTGAAGCTGTTAGCTATTCCAGTGATTCAATATCTTTGTACTGGACCATGCCACCAAAATACATAGATGCTATTGATCATTATACTGTTGAAATATATATAGAATATGACAATCAGAAATGGTACGATATGATTAACTATTGTGAAAAAGATATAATCCGGGAAACTCCTGTATCAGGTCCAACATACAATATAGAAGAAGATATAAAGGAAATTGAACGTGATTATCAAGAATCTTGTAACTGCCGAGATGAAACTTGGCGTAAACAAATAGAAAGTGTTCATGATGAATATGAAAAAGAAAATGCAAAGAAATTGAACAAAGATGATCTTTGTACAAAGCGCTTAGGACCTGGAGAGATAGGAACATACGAAGATTTTTTGAGAGGACTAAGATGTGGACATGTACAATTGGGTGGATCTGGTTCTGGTGAAGGAGGTCTAGAAGAAAACGAAGATTATAGAATTAAAAGAGAAGTAACCAAAAACGAATTCGATATTCGCAAATTATTAGGTCTTGATGAAAGTGATTTGTTAAAACACCCAACTGAAAATATCACATTAAATGATAAATTTCAAGTATTTGCAATAAATTTTTCTGGATCTAACCGAAATTTCACAATTTCCAATTTAAAACATTTTTCCAAATATGTAATATTGATGGCTGCATGTACCAAAGAAGACGGATACAAATGCAGTGCAACTGCTGTTACAACCCAAAGAACACTGAATGATCCTGCCAGAGACCAAGTAGTTGAATTCATAGTAAATCCTGTAAATTCATCCACAATTGAAGTTTCATGGAAACCACCTAAAGAGCCAAATGGTGCTATTATTTATTACGTAATACAATACAGAATGGAAAATTCAGAATTCACTGGAATTGTATCTATTTGTATTTCAAACTATTTATATGACAAGAGTTACGGTCAATTTAATGTTTTAAATTTGGTGCCAGGTGAATATTTTGTTCGTATCAGAGTCGGTTCGCTGGGAAGTCTTAGTGATGGTAGCGACTGGAAAAAAGTTTATGTTGCCGAGTCACACACAATAATAATTGTTTCTTCAATAATGGGTGTAATTGTTGCTATTTTTGTTATTTTGGTAGGAGTATATTTGCGGTATAAGAAAAAGGAATATGACAGTAGGCAAGAGGATGCAAGAAATTTGATAACTCCTCCAGAAGTGCGACCATCAACATCTGTCAGGTATACAGTACGAAGGAGATATGAAGATGAAGATGATAACAATCCCATTCAATTATACAATCCTGAAGATGATGAAGAATAAAGAGAAAATATTTCATTTGATATGTTTTAGGAAAATGAGACTTAAAATAGTATAGTATAATATAATAGAAGGTTAGTTGATAGGAATAGATTTTAAGATAGGATTAAAATTTTATATATAAAGCCAAATAACACGTTAAATGATAAATACTTTTTTACTAACAAAAACTGTAAATAAAATTAGAAAATAGATTAGGATAATAAGCTATGCTTGAAAAATGATCTGAGTGTATTTTTGTAATGAAAACATAAATTCAGACACGAACATCCTTACATTAAAACAGTATTATTTATCTGACAGAAATAATCAATATGTTTGCTGTTTCGAAATGCGCGCTATTGATTTTGAATTAAATACCATTTTTATGTTTGTGTACTTTATAATTCAACTTCTTAAAATTTAATTAAAACTTAATTTTAAAAATTTACAATAATATGTTACACATTTGGAATGTTTATGTAAAATAGTTTCACTGATATATACAATTAATATTTTACTGATACATATAATAATGATTTGGTTTTTTGTATTCTAATGATAAAACTTAAAAATGATCAATTCTGAAAAAAAATTATAATTTCTAAATAAAAATAATGAATTATTATGAATATTCACAAGGTATATTTTAATAGCTAACACGTAATATATAATATAATATTATGTAGAGTAAATTCTGTTTCCTTTTTATAACAAAAAAAAATGTTTTCTTTATGCTATGAAGTTTTGCCTTTGAAAATGAAATTATATTTTTAGCAAATACAGTTTTATTTTTGAAATCAAAACTTATCTAAAAATAATATTTTACTTTAAAAAAAAAAATTTCATCCCCACAATGAAATATTGTCTTCCAAAGTAAAAATTATTTATAATAATGGAATTAAGTTTTCAAAAATAAAATTACCACCTTTAGGAAATAAATATTTGTGTTCAAAACGAAATTACATCTTCTACATACAATGAGATTTCATGGAAAACAAAAATCCATGTCCAACAATAATAATTTGCTTTTTAGAGTAAAATTCTATCTCCCGCAATGAAATTTAACCTTCAAAAAATTAAATTTCAAGATAGAAAAAAATCACATCTTCGAAAACAAAATACAGCCTCCAATCAAAAATATTCCACTTTCAAAAATAAAACTTTGTAATATAATTTTGTAGTATCAAAAATATTAATTACTAATTGGGAAATAATCATAAAATATATTTGAATATCATAATAATTCGAAAAATATATACAAAATTAACCATGTATTATAATTTCTGAGAGTAATCTTGTAATTTATAATAGTAATTGATTTATGATATTACGAAAAGGATTAATTTTAATAACATAATTATTTTAATAAAATGTATAGATTGTGACAAAAAAAAACGAATTAATTGTAATAATAATTTCTAGCATGAACTGTATATTTTAATATCTGTATTTCCGGTATACTTTTTTTAAATAATAGGACGAATCAAAACAATTGTTAAAACTTAAAATAATAATGAATCTAAAAAAATTGATAAATGTAAGTAATTGGTATATTGATAATGTATTAACTTGTAACACATGTATAAAAAATGATTTCTTATTAGTACACTTTGTTTTATAATCATGCTTGCATACAATGTGTGTGTGCGAGTCGTTTCATTTTAACGTATGCACTTAATAATTTTTATTCAAATATGTTTGTGTTTCAAAAATGACAACAATCAACAGAGTTGAATTGAAGAAAAAAATATTTTGAATTTCAAATAAGCAAATTTTGAACATTGCGTGTGAATAAATCAAAATAATGCGAGTTTTTTTTACAAAAAAAAATGTAATCCTTAATGAAATAAAATTTTTTTAGACACTAAAGTTTTTTTTAATTCAGGACAATAATAAAAAAATAAAATAAATTAACCAAATCTGAAGACCAGCTTTAAATTTGCAAGTAAGGGCCGATCTTTCAATTGTCGGTTAAGAGTTATTCTCGGAATAAGCCTTTTAGTTTTTATGGTTACGGACAACTATGCTAGTTGTCCGTGACTTTATACGTGACTTTATCCGTGACCGGCCGCGAATAACCATAAAAACTAAAAGGCTTATTCCGAGAATAACTCTTAACCGACGATTGAAAGATCGGCTCTAAATATTTGAAATAATAACATGGCATTTGAAATGCGCTATAAAATTATCTATATGTTAAATAACATTGTGTAAACTTATCTTAATGTTTTGAATATCGTTCAAACATTCTCGACATTGAGTTGTTCAATTTGAGTAGAACCTTTAGGCGTATTGGATGTTTCGCATTCTTGACTGTTAGTTTCATGATGAGGCAGCTCCCAGGAAAAGTCATCGTCGTATTTATTTTTTTCAGGCAAAACTCCCACTAAAGGCGTCTTCAAAAATATTCCTGAATAAACATATTTATATAAATATTTATTATAATAATAATAATAGTAAAAAAAAAAAAAAATAATAATAATAATTAGCAACACAAATTCAATGCGAAAAAGTAAATAGACAATAATCGATAAAAAGTGCCTAAGCATTTCCAATATAAAAATATGTGTAAAATATTTTTATACAAATATACGAACGATTTCATAGTATTTTGAACAACAAAAGGTAGAATATTTATAGTGTTAGAAGATTGTGGAATTGCCCAAAAATGATCATCGTTATAATGATGATGCGTACTATCGATATGTCCTGCATATGGCGAACGCATTATTTTTCCTAATTTCAAAATGTTCATATTTAAAAACGAAAATTAATCCAAATAACAAAAAAAAATCAACAATTACCTGTTAGAGCACCGCTAACAATGGCGACGGCCAGCGTCACCCCCAAAGCCATTAACTGATATAGAGCCTGCTGCCCGCTGGATCTCGACTCCAACTCGTCCACTTTCTGTGGAAAAAAAATGATGCGAAACTTAATATCGGAAACATTATAATTAATACCGAGGTTAATATCGGTCGGAGCCGAAGCTGGGACGTTCAAACTATAGACCGGGTATTTGCACAGCTTATTGCGGTGCGAAGGTATCAGTAACCGAAGAGGTTTACTTCGGGTAAGCAATCGAGCTTAAAACCGAGTTTATATATTATAATTAATATGTACGTACATTCACGATCCGGCTTAAAGCAGTTTATGTAAATTAGACCAGGAGAGAACGTGCAATCTGACCGTGCGTATAAACATAGGCAATCCTAGAAACGTTTACATGTGTATAATTTTGTTAATATAAACAGTTTGCATTTACCGCCAGATCGCCTTTAGACGTAAGGCCCATTGCTGGAAAGATGGTGTAGAGCGAACTTCCGTAATTGCTTTCATTTGCCATCAAAGAAAGTCCGACAGCCAAAAGTCCTGAAAAAACTCCTGGCATTCCGTGCAAGTTGTGCACGCCGCACGTGTCGCGCAATCTGAGTTTTGACGTGATTTTTGGCTAAACATATGTAATAAAGATACATATATGTTGAATTGTATCAAAATAATAGTAATAAAATAAATATTAAAATAATTTACCGTTAAATATTTATATCCTAGAACGGATAGAAGTCCTGCTCCCATTCCAGCTAACATTGCACCGAAAGGATGCAGCATCAAATTACACACTGAACCTACGGCCACTCCGCCGGCTAATGTTGAATTTTGCACGTGAACCATATCGAATTTTTTGTCAGAACTGGTCAACGATGATATTACAAAAGCTGTGACCGTACAAGCTGCGAGTGATATGTATGTGTTGATAATCGCTCGATATTGCTCGTCATCTTTGACGAGGCCGCCGTTGAACGAGGGCCAGAATATCCAAAGAAATACAGTTCCTAAAATATTTATTATATATAAACATTTGGAAATATGTATGTAGTATGATAAAAAAAAACCATACATACCGATCATAGCGAAGAGATCAGAATTATATCTTGCACCTTCCAATTCGTTGGCAGCGAATTCATCTTTGGATGGTCTCAACATAAAGCTGACTGCCAATCCGAAGTAAGCACCAAATGTATGAACAACAATCGAGCCACCAACATCGGTAATCTAATTATAACGAATGAACAAACAAACACCAAATCAAATAGATGTTGACCGTGTCAAGGATGAGAAACCACTGGTACAAAATTATGTACTGTGGCGAAAATACAGAACCTCAGGTAAAAATGCATTCTCGGAAACTTCAGAATTACGACAACTACTCTATTACTAAAAAGGAAGTTATTATATATAGATCTTATCTATGTTTTTATGCATTTTTAAAAGCTTTATATATTATTTAAAGTGTTTTTCCATGTTTTAAGTATTTTGTTAACGGTGATAGTATCGTATTTACCTGGAATACATCTACTAAAAGATATTCATTTGCTGCGAAAATTGCAATCTCGAACATTCCCATAACAACCAATTGCAAAAACGTGGTTTGACCCAAAACCGCTCCCATAGATATGAGAACGCTAGCCGCCGCTATATCCGCACCTGAAAAACGATCCGAATAAATACTATATGGCCTAAACAAAAGCTGATAAAATAATTAAAAATTACCCATCAACGATTTCAATCCAATTTTAACTTTTCCAGCACTCATCTTGAAGAAACCTTGACACAGAATAGCCCATTGGATACAAAGAGAGGCCAACAGCAGATTGAACCCAACAGCACTGTACCCGTACCGTTTCAGGAAAGTCATCAAGAAGCCGAAACCGATGAAGATCATCACGTGAATATCCTGAAACACTGTAGACCGTAAAATTCACTTTCACATCAACTAAAAGAATGTAATAAATCTGAACATTTTTTCTATTTCAAATTGACCCATAAGTTTCGAAGTTTTTTGGTAAAGGTCTTCGGCCCTTGCGTAGTCGCAGAAAGCGGTGTACAGTACCAGGATGATGGATTGTAAAAGTACAGAAAATAGCGACATTTTCATGCGGTACAGCTTATCCATCGGGCTCGAGTGTATTCTCTTTATTTTATTTTTACGATTCTGTCGAAAATTACCGGGGAATACCGTAAAAAGACGGCGACTTTTCGCTTTCGCGACTCGAATTTATTGCGCTACGAGGACCGCTATAAAAAATGCGTATCGATTGTATTTTTTGATGGTCGAAGACTCGGAAGGGTAAAATTGAAAGAAAAAAGCGTTGAGTAATAAACGTGTCGTTTCGAAAATGAAGTATAGAAATTTGTAGAGTACATATCTATTTCGGAACAGTCACAGTATGCATACGATTGCTCGAGTTGTATTACATTTATTGCTTTTGTTAAAAAAGTAATTTTTTAAGTAACAAATATTTTTGTTTTTTTATTCACTGAAGTTTATTATGCATGCAAGATCATACCATTGTCTTTAAAAGTAAATACTTGTATTTTTTCTTTTTTAAAAAATACTTGACTTTACTCATTGTCAGAAGAGATCAGATAAAAATTGGTTCGTAAATATGGATTCGTTTTTGAAATTAACATAACAAAACGTTTAGCATTGAGGTGGGTTCATATTTTAGCACCAACTTAAAATAAAATCGACGTAACACTTTAGTGTGAATTGAATCTCAGAAAATCGATTCTTCTGATTGTATAATTTATTAACTACATCAAACTGACGAGCGCAATAAATTAAGATAATGTTCTTATTCACTTCTAATGCTCAGATTCGGAGCAGATTGCCCATCTTAACCGAATATATGAATCAAATAAACCTACATTATCTTTTTATGCCTCAACAATAAAATCGCGTTTCTGTTTGCTGGTAAGATTACGTAAGCGGTTTCGTAAATAAAAAAATGCAATAAAAATATAAAACTTACTGGCGTAGCTGACGTCCATTTCTCTGCTTTTGACTTTGATAGATGCATCTGCCGCATCGTTGTAATCAACGAAAAATCCATACATGGCTAAAATCATGATTTGAAATGCGGCCAAAAGAGACAAATCGAACCGGAGGGCTGAAAGAATCCCCGAGAGAGAAGCCATCTTGAATGCGCACCTGAAATAGTTTGAAAATGAACAGATTGTAAATTTTCCTACGTAATGTGGAAAAGTAACGAAAGATGTCACTCGAAAATATCCCAATTTATTATTGAAGAAAAGTAAGCATCTTAAAAGGGACAGAGATGTTAGATGATGACGTATGACAGTGTTTTCGACTTAGTTTCGTTCTTCAATACAAACGAAAGTAATTTCATCGGTGGAAATGAAGAAAAATATCATTCCGAACTGGGGCAAAGAATTACGCAAGATTTATGGCGAAAAGTTTTAAACTCACACGCGCTTTTACGGCACTTTCCGATATTGAACGGCTCTAGAAAAATGTCAGTATTTCGACACTAAGTAGCTATTATGTGTTTTTTTTTCGACAGGAGATTTTAAATGTATCGTTCGAGGAAAAGTTACGGCACGATTATTACTCGAGTTCATACATTACAATTTGCGGGAAAGTTAAACGACACGATTCCGTATAGAATGATGTGAACTTTCATGGAAACGATTTTTTATATTTTATGAAACCAAAAAAATGAAAAAATGAATACCTGTATTATACTAATTTAAAATTACAAACACAATTCACTCAAACAATAAATAACTTCACATTGAATTTTCACATATATCCTTTCTGCTTATAAATCGTTATAAATTTACAAATTTTTTCACACGTCAAAAATTAGAATATTAAAACACTTCAAACGCAAAAAGCACAAAAAAACATTCGAAATTGATCGAGTATTTTTTAAAATTCGATTATTATAAATTTGGGATGACACAACACGAACGACGAGTCGTCGTTATTGTTCGCGCCGCGACATGACAGTGTTAACTACGAGGAGAGGCAAACACACACGCGGAGAGAACTTGCTCGTTACCGGGTACCCCCGATGTTGACCCTACTGATAATGCAATAATTGGGGTCTCATGGACCCCGGCCAGGTAATCAAAAGCCTCATGATATTTTGATCACATTTGTACGAGACCGTCGTGTTTGCGCTTGCCGCGAATCGGCAAATATTTGCGCCTGAAAAGCGGGACGTTTTCAGAGGAGCCGCACGAAGCGTTATTATTGAACAATTTTAAGTGGATGTTGAAATTTTAAAGTTGTTTTATGGTTTAGTGAAGGTTGTTTTGTTATTTTCGATGAAAAGTTCAAATAGTTTTAATCATGTTTGATTCTCCTGTGTGAAATTTATGTGAGTAACTGTTGTGAAATTTTTCATTATACTGAAAGTGTAACATGAATTCGTATAAATTATGCATATGAAATGTTTATATTGTATTATAAATTTATTGATAGTGATATGAGTATTTTTTAATATTAAAAAAAAAGAAATTCTACCATGTTATCTATTAAATTGAAACTCAAACATAATATAATATGCAACACATGGAGATTATAAAAGCATGCAATCGCTTGTGTTTTATTTGATATTGCGTTCATGTATAGATATTATATAGTTAAAAAATTGACTATAATTTTCTAGATAGAACAAATAATCAGGTCATTGCATTTAAATTGTGGTACAAGTAATAAAATTAACATTACAAAAAAAAACTACGAAGCTTACATCTAGAATTTTATCTTTTATGTGATTGTCATGAATAAAAATACTGTTTTGAGTATTTTACATTATCCATATAATTTATGAAAAACTGTAAAAGAATTCGCATTTAATCTCATTGTATTTTATAGTCATATCATGTGTAATAGAATTTTTAAATTGCGGGTAGATTTTACGAAAGAACCGTATAATAAAAGCAATTTTAATATTTTATTGCGTTTAGAATCCGATACGAAACGATTTCAATAAAATATATTGAAATTAAATAAAACAATATTTTAAAACGATCTAACAATAATCTTTCAAATATTAATACATTTAAATGAATACAATCCGAATTTCGCTACTATCAAACTATACATCGTCATACAACCAACATACGATAAAAACGACCAATTTTCTCATTCAAAATCAACATTTCCAAAACGGACCAAACAAAGCACACTCCATATAACAAAAATTAGATAACCCTTTCGCTCGTGCCGATAATTTCGGTTTTCACTCGATTATCATCGGGCAAACGTCAAAACGGCACTGTCCACGTTCTGACGTGGACTTGGAACGTTGTCGAAAGGCCAATTTGCGGCACGTCAAACGTCCCGTGAATAAATTATGCCATCCTGTTGTTTTCACAATGCGGCGCCCGCGGGCCTAATCGTTCGTTTAAATAAAATCAAACGTCCGATGCATAATATATGGATATTCAAGTTGCTTAGGAGGAGGGTGAAGTATTTGTGAGTCGCTTGCAGGGTCGGGGTTGAGTTTGGTTGGAGTTTGATGGAAATGTGTTTGTTTGAAAAGGTCAAAGGTTTGAATCTTGTCAGATGTATTGGTTATTGAAGTTAAGCAATGTGTAGCGTGGTTAACGATTGGGTGTTGTTGATTTGGATAATTTGTTGGTAATTAATTCATTTGGTTCAACATAAATAAATGAAATTAGATAAAAATTTTGGAAGTGCTTTTTTTGTAATGGACATAATATATTCGTACATACCACGATAGATTTGCGATTGTTCCATTTTTTATCAATAAAATTGCAACTTCCAATAAGTTTTTTTTGACAAAAAGTTTCTTTTTGAAAATAGTTTCGACATAACATATAATATTCTACATGTAGATCGAATATAAAATTTTGTTTAATTGCGAATTCAAAGTTAGAATTAAAATGTACTCGGAATCGCGCTCGAAACAGTGCAGTTTCGAATTACATGGTGAAACCAGAAAACTTTCCATCGCATATTCCAGCGACGAGAAATGAATTATGCATAATGCGAATTCACTAATATATGATTTTCATTACGACCTCATTTAGAGGGAGCGAAGCCTTAAATTTTTGGGACGCAGGGAGCACTCTTTGCATTTCGCGATATGCAAATCAGGTCGGAATGGCGTATTATTCAAATATTCTTCGGGCAATGAGTGTAGTTGCCAGTTATTATAAACTTTGACTCAAGGCCCGCTATCGTCTTCGAGTTTTCCACGAAGAAGTTCAAACACGAGTTCCTCCGCGCAATTCCCTTTGGCGCATTTTCCAGATGCACTTTGTTACAGCAGATGCTGAAGAAGTCGAACCTCGTAAATGGTCCGACACTGTACTTTTATTTCTTTCGAAATTAATTCGACGTAAAGTTTGAGTGCCGTGTTTTTTATGGTGTTCACATGTAGATAATGAGGATAAGTGGAAAATCGGAAAACAGGTGATTATACGATTCAATTTACATGACCTAGTAACTTTTTTTACCAATATCTAATATTTATTAGACTAGACGTTCAATTTTAATTAGATAATATGTTGAAATTTGATGTTAATTATTATTAATTAGAATGCTTCATATTTCAGTACTATAAGTATAGCTTGTAGCATGTAAACATGTTATGTACCTACTAATTATCGTATACTCGTTAAATGTTCATAAAAGATTTATTTTCGTATCTATATCTCTTAACGATATTATCATGTGTTCGCCTGCTGAAAAAAATGACAGACAAGTAAACAAAGAAATATGTTTTTTGTATAAATATCAGTTTTCACAAATCGACAGATCACGCTGTCTGTTTTCGAGTTTATTTTCAGCGTCTGCAAAATTTGTTCGGCATGGTGTGTCTTTCATTTAGCAGATCGTTATGAAACGTGCAGACGAAATGGTTTATTTAAAACCGAGTACGTAAAATTGGATACGCAGCAAGAATAAATCTTTCGTGCGGTACCCACTGCACCCTCCTAACTGAAGAGACACAAACGCCCCGTTTAAAGGGAAGTCGATTAAAAACCTTTCGTTTGAAACGAACGACATTTTAGATTTAAATGCAGTATTTAATCGTTTGAAAACACTCCATTTTAACTTCTTCCCCCGGATACGTAATACTATCAATTCGAAACCGATATTTATTGCCGTGACTCGTCTCGTGTCCGTGTAATGCAATGTGAAATAAAATAAACGTATATTGACTGAAGTGGGCGGATATTGTAATATTTTCGTATACATTTGAATATTTATGTTTTCCTTTTTATATGAGATATGCTCCGGAGCGGATATTTATAGATGTCTACATAATATGCTGTCAATAATGCGGGATGAAAACGTATGCAGAAATGCGATATTTTACATTCAAACAGCGATTCAGTTCTTTATTTGTGACGTAAAATGTTTCAGTCGGACGGACACAACATTAGCTCACGATATAAAGTACGTTTTCATGTTCTGTATTTCTTAGAACAATTTTCCGGCAGGTATTTTCGAGGGCGAGCCTGTTTGTTATTCGTGACGTGTTGCTTTCCATTTTTCTTCTAGCGTACCGCAGCTCGGGAGTCTGCATAGTGCGAGAATATTTATTTGCGTTTTAAATATTTTTTTAACTTTTCGCTCGTAGGCTGAAATTCGAAGAAAAAGCTCAGCTTTTGAACGCGAAATTAATATATAAACGTCTCAGATGAAAAAGCGATAAGTCTCGTCACGGCGAAAATTTAATAACATTCTCGAGAAAGGCATTATTTCATCGGTGTCACGAGAAATTACCGGCCGAAATTTAATATCCACAAACTATGAGGACTCAATTTCATTTATATGTAAAGATATTTGTTTCACCGGGGCCACGAAAACAAGATGAACTCTGCGAACCTCTAAGAAGGGATGACAGGATCTTTGACCCATTTCAACCCGTTGCGACCCGGGCGTTACGCGCGTTTGAATTTCGCCTTCAGATAAAACCCGGCGATTCTATACCCAGGCAATTGAAAAAAAAGACGGAAACACACCCTAAAACGTACGACGTCCCAGAGAGGAGCGGCTCTAATTTAATTGAAAAGCCGCTATATATTTTAAAGCGGTTCTTCGGGCTGCAACGTATCTTTTTGCTCGGACAACGTTGACAGCGCATTGCGGTCGTAAACGAATATATTGCTAGCAGATAGCGTCAGAAATGAAACAGGCTACCTACGTACGAAAAACCAGAAAAAAATCGTTGATTTATTAGGTTACGTAAATCTAAATCCTCCCATCCATCCGTGTCGGGCGGAAAAAATGTCCTTCGCTTTATTAAAATATGCTTCGCGCGACGTTACATGCGATAAGTACGTTTCGGAGTGTCGTTATTTTTTTTATGTACATTTTTTCCGTTTTCGCGTATTGTCTCTCTTTTCATAAATTCGTATGTGTGTGTGTGTGTGTGGTGCGTGTTTCCTCGTCAATCATGGTGGCGTTTTCGAGTTCAAATTAATTTTATTGTTCCGGCGACCGGTCGCAAATATGTTCCGCGCTGTGTGTATTTCATCTCTGTTCGGCTTCGATCCCCATTTCAGATATGCGATGGCCTGAATATATATTGCAAATATGCATATGTCCGTGCATGCAGTGTAATGTGTGTGATAGAGTTTGAAAAGCACCGATATAAATTATATTTGCGGCGTGCGTGCTGAAGGGAAAACTCATACGAGTCACTCCCCCATAAGAGCACATTAATTGAAAAACTCTATAACATTTCATAAATACAATCAAAGCGATATTAATTCCAGTACGAAATTTGAAATTATCGTTTTTTTATGATATTATTAGGATGATTGCGAATGATTACATAAATTCGAACATTAGAAATATCCGAAAGGAATAAATGCAAATGAGCAAAATTTCAAAAAACGTCTTACCTTGAGTATAACGTGACGACTTGGTCCGTTTAAAGTCGTCACGTCTGTCAAGCGGATAAACCACAGTTCCCTTCGCGAAAGTAACGAGAAGACAACATACACCGCCCTTCGCAAGGGTAGAGGGATGATAATATTCATACGAGGGCGGATTTATGCCACGCATAGTGAGCGATATTATGCCACTATGGACGACGTATAGGGTGGGTTATGGTATCGAAATCCGCAACGCCACCTGAGTACAATAGTTTCGAAAATATTTTGTATATATTTAGTATTTCGAAACAATTTAAAATTGAACTGTAAATATCGTCGAATGTAAATGAGTAGATTCTCAGAATACATATATAGCTTTGAATAAACGAGAATGATTTAAAAAAATAGGGTGGATAAGTAAAGTAAAGTACAGTGGAAATTGTTTAATATGAAAACGTTTAACAAGAAAAATCGGTTAACATAAAATAATACTACGGTACTGATAAGATACTATGACGTTTAATATGAAATTATTTTAACATGAAAACATATTTCGGTCCCTTCAGTTTTGTGTTAAACGTTTCCCACTGTAATTGAAAAAAAAATATCAGAGAGGTTATTGTTTAGAAATAGACACATGTGAGTTGAAAAATTATATTGATGATAATGTCGATGATTTATATATAATCTATTGTTAAAAATATATATTAATATTAAGTTTCGATGATGAAAAGTTAATTTTCATAGAATTAAAATTATATTAAAATCAACTATCAAATGATTTTATATTAATGGCATCAAATTTCCAATAGAATCTAAATTTGCTTAACTTTTGTGATTAATTAAAACCAACACAATCATTTAATTGATTATAAATGTGATATTCTTTTAAAATATTTTAAAGTAACGCAATGACAAACTTAAAAACCCACACACTAAAAAAAAACCACTGCATTCTCATCGAATATGTCATCGCCTTTTGATTCTACACCCCAAAACTCAAAGCAGTCAAACTCGGGTGCTGGCTGGCAATAAAATTTCATATTCTGTCGTGGCTTCATAGGGAGGCAGATCCGGCGAATATTTCCTACGTCATTAAGCGTGCCGCAAATCCACGGTGCGCGACTTTGGGGTCCCTGGCTACCCCACCGGGCCAAAAGTGCGGTGAAATCTCGATTGATGCGATACGGAGGGCGAGAACGACGTCTAGCTCATTTCAGATAAGCGTTAAGGGTTAGATTGATCTTTTCGCTGTAGCTACGTGTATGGTGATTCACAAATTCGCGCTCGAACGTGTGGGGAAACTTGTCGGGTTCGTTCTAAATAAGTTGTTTTTGTTTGTATTTTTTGTAGGTTTGTTGATGCGTTTTTGTCTGCTGTAATTTGAGCGGATGATTGGTTGTTGTTTGACCTTGTTGAAAAGTGGCGCCAAGGGCGCTGAAAAATTAAGGTTAATCGATTTTAGGATAAAAATAAGTTGATGACTCGTCTCGTTAAAGTTTCATTGTTTTGATAAAGCGTTAATAGACTTCTACGAAAAATGTTTTTTTTTTAAATATTTTTCATCGTAGATTCAAATGTTTATAATGGTTGTGTTGTCAAAACTATTATCATATTTAATGGTGTTCTAATCTTTGGAAAATGTATCGTAGAAAACAGGCATATGAAACAGCTTCTGTTTGAAAATGGTATGCAATTTACAAAATTACATATCATTTTAGAGTGCTTCTAAAGCGATTAAAGATAACATCGTAGTACAACTGAGACATCTATTCGAAGAGATCGGTAGTAGAATTTTTTCGTTAGAGAAATTTAATCGTAGTACAACTATTAATAAAGATTAAAAAAAAATCACGTGATCTTTAAAATTTGGCAAATCAACAGTCGCAATATGAGAAAATCATTTAAAGAGTTTTAATTTATTACGTTGTATAAATCTGGAACTTTCTGTACGGTTTCAGGTTCGTCTCAGCGGTGACAATAGGCGGCATTCCTGCGAGAGATTTCTCATTGAAGAAAATTCTCCACCTTAGTCCTGGAAGGAGCATTCCATAGAAATCCCACCGTCGCACCCTCGGGATCCTGGTGACGGAGAAACTATTGATTTCAAACAATGAGCGCATTATTTATGGAGTTTGCTGGATGCGGCCGCTCCATGTTTATTGCCACACCGAAACCTAATCCTCTTCTATGCACAATTTAATATGATACGAATGTTTCACTATGTGCACAAGCACAGTGCGATCGTGAACAAGGGAGAGCTTAATGCCTAATCGAATTGTCGATAAGGATTTAGTGAGGGAAATAGACAATAAATATATATAATATGTAGAAAATATTAAAGATTGATTTTCTTTTGTATAATTAAAATTTTTACTTTTATTTTGGTGGAAAAAGTTTCAAATCGATGATATGTTATTATTTTCATCTATAGATTCAATTCAATTGTCCATCGAAATGTGTATTGCAAAATTTAAAATAAAATATTTTTTATATTATACATGTTGTATATGAGGCGATATAGGGTGACTATGAGATTTGTATGTGCGACAGGATGCAACGCATTTAACCTAATTGAGTGACTACTGACATTTGAATTTGACTTTGATTGATACGCTTTTGAGAACGAGAGTCGCGTGCTGCTTACACACAACATACAACACTATTTCGATCGCAGTGACACGATACGAAAAAGCGCACTTCCATTACAAAATATCAAAAGCATTCTACAACACGTGAATGGACTTTGGCAAAAAAACGCAAAGAGTCAAAAGTATTTCATATGGCAACATTTTTCAGCGCGAACTCGACCGGCTGCCACGGTTCAGTTAACTGCGATGTCCAAATGAAAAAAATGGAAACCGCCGAAAACTCAAAGCGTTAAATGGCTCGTGTAATTAGCCAGATAAAAGTTAACAAGCAATCGGATGAAATTAAATAAACTTCAGTCGTTTCGGATTGGCAAAGCGTTAAAATCGCTTCAATGTTGACTTTGTTACATAAATCTAATTATACGCGATAAATGTTATATTTATAAAAAGGTTTTGTAATATTATTATTTTTTTAACCTAATTTTTATGACATTTGAAAAAATATATGTGTGAAATATATGCCATCTGTTTGTTGCAGTTTGAACTTTTTTTACTATAAAAAAAATTAAAACGGTGAAATAGTATCTAACGAAAATTTTAATTTACGATCTGAAAATTTACATTTTGAGAATAAAATTTGAAAAAATTCATAACACGTAGTCGGAGATAGCCGACACAGCGGACGTCCCGTTTTCAGCGCACCGGGCCAGTTTCGTCGGACGTTTTCAGGTGATATTCAGACGAAAACAACTCAAAGTACGTAGAGAATGTTAAACTATGCTTATACAGCGTTTTTAGGTGATTCTTTTAAAAGCTAGAGGGGTAGATGGGACAAGTAGATACGGTTGAATAATTGCAATTGCATCGCACGCTGAATAGCCAAACAGCATGAGAGTGAAGTCCGTCGATTTATCTTATCAATTTGAACGGAATAAACAGTAACGAAATAGACTCGAACTCATTTAGAATCGGCGTTTAGATGAAAAAAAAAGGCAATAATTGAAAAAATATTTTATTCGCCTGACGTTTTCGCTTTGTGCGTCTGGGTAGGTACGCTTTTTCAATTTTGTAAATCTGATTGTTTCTTTCTCGCGTATGAAACGAATTAATTGCGATTTTTTTTGCGCTTAATTGAATTCGCGGGTTGGTTGAGATTTTTAATGAAAAAAACAACCCGAAGGTTCGGTTTGGTTTTGATTATTGGAAACACGTACGAAATGGAAATCGAAACGTTAACTCTGTAGCAAAGTTTTATGCCGGTTCGATACGATCTTTTTATTTTATGGGAAGGTTAACGATCGTTTTTTGATTCAATTTGAATTAAATATTTTTATCCAAAACAAAGACCATACATTTTATCATACAGTAATTTAATTTTAGTATTTTTAATTTTTGAGAATAATTGTTTCTATGTTTATGAATTGAAAATATGAAAGTCTAATGAGCATTACGTAGATATTTTTGTGACTTATTATATCATTCTATTGTTATATTCAGACAAAGCTAACTATTTTATCATCTCGTTAACAGGTAATAAAAGAAAACTATTATGTATGACCTGAAAGTCAGAAAGACTGTGGTCCATAATAAAGCATATTTAACTGCATAATTACGATTCGCCGAGAAAGAGAAACTTTCTATATAAATAGTTGGAATGACACGGAGTCTCGGTTACATAAGGAACTAGCGACAGTTGTTCTATGGATTTATGCATTTCAGCTTATAGTTCGATGCAGTTGGATGCAGTCCAGGATACGAATGTTTATTGAGATAAGGCATCGGCCATCGAGGATAATTGGATTCGAGCATATAGTATGAGGAACGTTAATGCAGACTTTCACCATTTCCTATTTTGATCATAAAATTTGTCGAGCGATCCGAAAACAAAATAAGGTATGGCACAATATTGGATTATTTCCAGAGTGTAAAAAATTTAGGAAATTAAATTTTGCAGGAAAGTACGTGGATGCGAATTGGATTGTTGGAAATTAGCGTTTTTCATGTTCATATTGGGGTTGTAAGGAGCAATCGTCTTTGTCAGGTTGCCGGTTTTTATCTTAAGGCTAGTGCTGTGAAATGGTAATCGTTGTTCGTATATTGGCTCGGTTGCAAGTTCCGGGATTTCGAATTGGGTCGCTCGCATATTAACCGTTTCGTTCTCGATATGGGTCTGAGCACAGAAAACGTTTCCTTAGCTCGGTTATTTTAATTGGGATGCTTAATTTAAGTATTGTGCCTTATTCTAAGATTTCAAGAATACAAAGAACATTAAATATTATTTTAATTATAATTTTTATACAAATAATTTTTGAATAATATTTTTTGTTAATATTATTTGGGTTTCTTATTCATATCCCCGTTTATATTATATAAATACTGCAAATGATAGAATTTCAAGATGAAAATAAAACAATTTTGGCTGTCTGTAACGTGAATTAAAATAGAAGAGAACGTACGTCGTTTGAACGGACTTTCAATATGAAAATGACATACGATCAGTGGAGTTTGCAGACTCTTGAATATTTTTGCAGTCGTCGTAGAACCGTTGTAGGTGAAAATTGCTTTTCTGACAAATGAAAACTACATTCGCAAAATTTAAACCATCAATTCAAACTGCGGATAATTTTACCAAAGGCATAATGTTGTATTAAAATTGGCGAAATACGCTCAGTATTTTTAATAGAGGTATTTCTATTGAGAAAACGGAGACAAAGCATTTTTCATCAATGCCGACATCGTTAATCAAAATACTCGAAATTTTATGCAAATTGGACGAAAAATAAATCTGTCCCCGAAAGAAACAACCATCTTTTCAATATGACTTTTTTCGTAGCGACAACGTTTTCGAAATTAATTTATCTATGGCGAATTTGTCACGACGCGTTATTGATTGATTGAATTCCGCACGAATTGTTCGAATTTTGATTTCTATTTTTTTCGGGGAACTCCCGCTTCACCCTCTCGCATTATCCGTCATCATTTTGTCTGTGTTTGTTCCCCGGCTACGGTTCGATTCTATCTGAGCTGAAATTAATCCATCATTGTCAAAGTGTCAGATCATTCGGCCATGTATCAGTAAATCACGCTCATTTTTCAACATTCAACAATGACTTCGCTTCGTTGAAAAATTAGACTTTCTTAGTGATGGTACAAATCGGCGACAGAATTGCACATTGAAAAGTGCATTAAATAGGCAATATTTTTAATGGAAAAAATTATTTTATTTAAAAAATGACAATTTTAACAATATTAATTACAATTAAAATATGTTTGTTACAATAATTTGAACGAAATCGTTATTAAAATAGTGTTACATAAAAAATATAGATGTCATCGTTCATTCGATACGGTTCTAATGCGATAAAACTATTTTCATAAATAAATTTCTAAATTATGTTTTACTAAAAATATAAATATAGATTAATATTTCACTTTTCATTAAATTTACATAAAAAGAACGATGCGTGAAAATCTTTAATAATAACACATAAACATTCCACGCGCATATACCTATAATTGATTATTAAAATGAGCTACACGAACTTAATTTCAATGTATTAACGCAAAGATGAATTAATTATCATAAATTCAGCATGATTAAAATTTTGACAACATCGAATCACGCGAAATCAAGAGAAAACACATCAAACTAAAACCAACCTTCACACAACCATCCTACACATTACATAACCTAAACTTAGACGTACGAAAACCCAACTAAAAACAAAAATCTACCCAAAACCCTCTACGAAAATATGAAAAAATAAAAATAAAAACAGCACTCAGCAAGGGGAGCGAAAGCACGAAAAAAGACGCGACGTGCGAAATTCTCATTTTTGCGAGTGGCGGCGTGCGTTTTGCATGCCGTCGGATGCACTTAGGCGAAATGCAGTCTTTCTTTGTACGTCTCGAGATGCAGCATCTCCTCTTCCGGGTGCCGGTCGTCGGATGCAATTTTGAACGCCAACCAACCCCCCCTTTTAAACATTTCCATTAAAAATTAATGCGAGCCGGCGACGAGCCGGAATTGAATTCGTTTATTGCTGGATGGTGTTCGAGCTTGAGTATTGTGTTTCGTTCATTGTTTTTCAGAATTTTTTAAATTTGATAGTGATTATTATAGTTGCAGAATAATTTCGCAAAAATTTTATGAAAGATTTAAAATCTGACAGTTGGTAGTTGAAATAATTATTTTTGAGAAAATTTAGGATAGGTTCTGAGGAAAGGAAAATGATGAAGTGTTTCGATTTCAATAACTTAAATGTTGATCATTATTTTTTTTTATGAAACATATACGTACTAATCTTTATTTATGTTTATTGTATTGAGTACCAAAGAATATAGCAGTATATACGACACAGTTCTGTTAAAATTTAGCAAAATTAACCTGAGTTTAAAATAGTTTAAAATATTGTGGAAAGTTTAAAACTAATATACCCCACTAAAAATTTAAATATGTACATATATAAATTTTATTAATAAATAAAAAGTCTAGAAAACGCTGATTTATTCGATTTTATTATATATTATTCAAACTCAATAGTTGTCAAACATTTCCTTTCTACAGTTGACAATATACTATACTAAGTTTCTGTGAATCATAATAAAATAAAGTATCTAAGCGAAATTGGAAATATTTTTCCAAACGATCCTGAACGTCTCGATGCGATAGCGAATGAAAATCGTAAAACCAAGATTTTCATTTCATACGACTTTCAAACCAACATACTCACAACCCTTCATATATTCAACCACAAAATTATTCTCAATTAAAAAAATCCATAAATTCTTCAACAGCAAAACCGACCGACCGCAATAAAACTAAGCACTCAATCAAAGCACATAAAGAAAAACAAAACCGCAAAGAATAAAAAAAACCCACCAACGAGCACGAAAGTGCATTTTATGCGCGCGAAAAACTGAAAATGCACCGGTAGGCCTCGTTTCCTGTTGCGCCCAGCAAAACCGCTCACAACATGCGATACTTCATGTACTTTCGCGTCTTGTAACATTAAAAATGTGCATTTGCATCGCGGTCTGTAATTTTCGTATCGTGCCTGCAAGCCGTTGAAGAACTGTATTCTTCAGGAGTAGAGAACGCAACGTGCACCGCTTATTAAATGCATTTTTCCGATACGGAAAATCGCATCGTTCGTGACCGATCACAATGATTCTAGTGTTTCCTTTGCTGCATTTGCAGGCCAATTATATATCGCATTATAATCGTCGATCAATAAAATTTTTATAAGTATTTTATGAAATGCGAAAGCGACACACAAAGCACGCAATTTAGATTCCATTATTATTAGTGGGTTTCTTTTGAAGCGCTCGTTCGTTATGAATTTATGATAAAACCTTTGTGCAATTCGCTCGAATAATATATATTTTTTAAATAAATATTTTAATGAGAAGTGGATATGCTTTATTAAATATTAATTGTATTTGTACGCAGTGGTTTTGACATTTAAACCGCGTTTGATCATCCGCGTTGATTTGAAACACTAGAAATATAACCGATGTAACGTTACACATCAAGGTATACATGAACCACAAAAACCACAGAATATACGCGCTCAAAATATGCTAAATTGAACAAATGGATAGTGCAATGTGCGGTCGCTTTACACAACCAACTTGACAGCATTCCATATTTTATAAAATTAAAATTCCTTGTTTATCCTGCTGGTGCTCTTGTTGTATCAACGTCGAATCGAAGTCACTCCAAAATAACACACGCCAGAATTCAAACGGGCCGTGTTTGCGCAAACAGAGCAAACACCCGCCAAAATCGCATGCAAAAATGAGGGAAGCGGAGTCGCGAAAAACAAACGCATCCCCGAAAATGGACAGACGCTTTCGACATTCGTGTCACGTTATTAATGAAAATGTATAATATAAAGCGGTCCGCGATTGATTGATATCGAATCCGATCGCGTGCCGGATTGTCGACGTGCTCATTTTTCACAAATCGGCGAAATCCGTTTTTCGGAAACCGAAGCCATTCAAAAAAAAGCGGGGAAAAAAATTGAAGGCCCGCGCCCACCTTGGAACGCTCTCGAAATGTCGTCAAGGAAATGTATTCAAATTTATGAATATATTTTTTTTCAATATGAAAAAAAATCGGAATTTTCCTATGATGAATTATATGATTTTTTTTTAATATTAATTATTGAATTTTGTTTTAAAGACTCAATTCGATCAAAGGTCATGAGAGTTACGTATATTTAATAAAACTGTCAAAATGAGTGATTCATCTCAATTTGATCTAATAGTGAAATTTAACGAAAATCTTCATCTCCAATATTAAAACATTGATTTTTCAAAAAAAAAAAAAACTAAAACCCACCCTTGAATAAAAATTTTATCCAAAACAATAAAAAAACTCACAATTCTCTCATTTTAATTGGCAACTAGTAAATATACCGAAACCGCGGAATCCTCAGCAGCAAAATTCGCGCAATTCCGCCAAACCGCGATTATTATTGGGCCGTCGATGATGATGACTATGCGGTCCACATCGGCATACACGCTTGCATAATTGCATCCCTGCGAAGGCTCCTAACGACACACGGGTAATTTAATTAATTTTGACCGATTGCATCGGACGCGAAACCGATACTTCGCTTATCATCGTGACGGATAATTGAATTTCGCCCGGGGTTGTTTTGTTGCGCGCCATAATGACAGGGGCTGGTCGGATGGATTTGTGTTTTGCTCGGTAATGATGTATGTAAGGTATCCTTGTTGAGATTTGTATGGTTTAATTAATGAGGTGGTGTATCGTTTGTGAATCGATTGAATGAAAACATTGAGTTTTATTTGAGTTTTCAATATTTTGATAATGAAGGAAAATTATTGAATGTTAGAAGGTGTGTTTATATTTGTATAATATGGATGTAATTAAATAGAGATATTTTTTAAATGTATGTTATTCAAATTATTATTATTAATTACATATATTCATAGATGAATTTGATATTTTTTTAAATTTTTTATTAAATCTATAATATTATTAGGTGGTATATCGAAAATCGCATGGTTATCATAGTTAGATAAAAATCATGTGTTTTTTGGTATTTAAAAATTATAATAGTGAATTTGAAAACATAAAACATCGCTGCTTCGAGTTATTTATAACAAAAAATATTTAGAATACAATAATGAGTTCTTTGTTATTTCAAACAAAGAAAGAACTTTTATTCTTAAAATAATATACGATGTTATTCTTTTTTTCATATCGAAAATATAAAATATATACATTGTATATATATACTATATATATAATACATATTTCGGTTTTACACATAATATAAACATCCACCGAAAAATTTCTATACTCGGTACACCGACGCAAAATTTTATTATTACAATCAAGAATAACTCACACATAATGTAAACAGCAACATTTATATTCCGAACTTCCGAAATATAATATAAACCCAGCAATAATATCAAACACCCAAAATTTAACATACTCTACACAAACACCGAAAAGATAGAAGCCATTTCGTATACAGAACGAGTGCCTCCACTCGGAGACAGATAGCTCCGCGTTACGATTCTGCGGACCTTAATCGGTCCAATTCACGTAAATATATTTTATACCTTTGTGTACCCGAAACGTCAGCGCGAGGCCCTCCCAGCTCCGCAGTTCACTAAATTACGGTTTCCCTTTGTGACAGAGGTCATCCAATATCCACAAATCAAGATTTCAGCCAATACCACCGAAGGCAATTCCCGTCCGCGTTCCTTCAGACTTGCCATTATTCCGCTGAAGGATTCGCAGATATCGGAGAATGTTAGCGTGCGTCGGTCGTTCCGTTTGCGGTACGTTTCATTATTGTCGTGTATCGGGAAATATAATGATGCGAAATTTAATGATGTGCCTCGTCTATGCGCTCTTTTATTCCCGTTGCGGAATCGAGTTTTGCGCGGATCATTTCATGCGGATTGGCGAGTTGTACGTCGGAGATTAAATGTAATATTAAATGAAGGTCGGTTTGGGATTGAGATTTGTTTTCGCGAGACGAAAAAGAAGATAGAGTCGCTACTTATTTACTAGACCGTTAAACGAGGTTCATACAAAATGAGGCTTTTGTGTATTGTAATGTGATTGCTCGACGACGACCGAATCGAGTCGATTAAAGTTAAATTTGAAACGGCTTAAAAAAACCGCAACCACTAAAAACCATTCAAAATAAACTTTTCACACCACACAATGACACGGTGAAAACCATACAAATTTCCCAATTTATTATTCGACTCTACAAAGCACATACACGAAACACCAACCCTCAACTATCATACACACACAGAACCACAACAACACACATCCACCATACACCCAACCATAGGGCAGTCGGATGCAGTGTTGCGGTAGAACGCACGCTTCAGAAAGTTTTTTCCTCGCACAGACATGCCTTGGGAAAACCGCTCGACTTTGAATTAGCGGTTTCTGCGAGAAAACACCGAATTTCACGATGGCGGCCCTCTACGGGGAGGCGAGGCCGCAAACCGACGCATAAGTATCCAACTAACTAGAAATACACAACTTTGACCGCCGCCTCGCGAATTCGGCCGCGGATTTTGCCATTCGAAATGCTTTTGTGTGCGAGTTTTGGCCGGGACGCGTCTCGGCTTGTGATTGCATTAATGGCCGGTCTCTAATGTTGCGGTGTGGTGTGGGTGTTTCGAGTTGTTTGATATATTGAAAATTTTTCTGTGAAATGTTGTTTTTTTGTGTGATATGATGAAAAAATTTTTTGTGCTTTCATGGAATCGTAAATAAAAGGGTTTTATATGAATGTTTTTAAAATTTACTGTAAATATTTGAATAATTGATATTGGAAATAATAGAGGCGGAACGAATATTTTAAAAATGTTATATTGATTGGTTTTTGAAGCACATACGTAACAAGCAGGGGTTAAAAATACATATACTAAAAAGAGGTAGGTTTTCAATATATTTTATTTTGAATCATTAAATTCGATTTCAATTATAGAAGAGAAGATTAATTAACAATTTTTCATAATTATACAGATATTTCATTAAATTACTCTGAATACTTTTTTGACGTTGCGCTATCGTCATTTTTCAGAATTACGTACTCACATAATCCTCCCATTTTTTCTCAACAATGAAACGTATATAAAAAAAATAATATCGGTATCAAAAAGGCAATAAATCATATTTGAATATATTGCTATCGATATTATCATAAATCATAATCGAATTTAGCTTTCGAAGCATAATGAAACTTTACAACGCAATCGTTCGAATACGAAAATAAAAAATCTAGCAATATAAAATGTACGAAAGTTGAAAATTTGTAACATTTGCCAAGTCGGCCTTTTGTGTTCCGGACGAATTCGTGATTGCGCATAATATACTAATCCTGTGACGTTGACTAATAGTGTTGTAAAATTATACCGCCTCCGCATTATTGATATGTTCAACGGTAATTAATAGTGAACGACGCTTTTATTATGCAAGTTGAAAATGTGTAATAAAAAAAATCGTTAAGGCGAAAGCTCCCGGGCTCACGCGAGCTTTTGCCAAAGCCTCCCGAGCTTTTGACGAAAAAAAGCCTCGAGGTTCTTTTGAATTGCAAAAATTTGCATCGCGCGCTTATATTAGGCATTTGCCCGATTGTCGCAGTCGAATAGCAAAAGCGAATGCATTCCGACTGAACTCCACGGAGATAAGCAATCCGACAAAGTCGTCTGTGCAAATGACGTATTGTGAACAAAAATGAAACGTCTAATCAGTTCAGAATGTATAAAAGAACACATGAAATGATTTTATGAAAAAAATATGAAAGTATATACAATTTTTTTTTGAAATTGCTTATAGGTCGAGACATTAAAAATTATGTAAAACTAGAATATGAAAAATAAATTAAAGTTTAAGAAGAATGTAGAAAAACTATAGGTATTGCAACGGAAAATACGCGATAGTAAAAACAAGTCTAGCAGTGGTATTGGCCATAAGAAAAATTTCCCATAAACGAATGCAGTTTTTCATGCGCCGCGCTGCACCGCAATTTGCAATTACCACGCAACCGGCTGTTTACTAGAGCCTTGTTTTACACGATATTTTTTCATTCGGTATGTTTTTTTAATATTGCGTTCGTCGAACCGGAACCGTATTATTGCACTAGAGCGACCTTTTCATAAATAAAACTATTTATCGGAGCGGTGGTCGGGTGAATTGCACCGAGTGCACTATTACGTCCGTGTTCATACATATTCAGAACAATGTGCATTCAGCGCAATTGTTCGTAGCCGGTGAATGCGTTTTGAGCTTTTGAGTTTCCTTTTAGACCCTTTACCCATACACACGTACGTTATGAATTTGATACGTGGTGTTGGCGAATTGGGAAAATCCGACAAATGCCAACCCGCACAATAACAATACAGCGTGAATGCAAGTGCGAAACAATGCTTAATATTTCATACTATATTATAATTTGATTTATTTTTTTAATTAAATATACAGGGGTCATTGATCGGTGGACTTCAAATTTACATGCACAAAGACTGGGTCACAGAGCACTTGACCTATATGACCCGCGTTTTTGATGACACATGGGAACGAGAGCGAATCGATTGAAGTGTATATACCCTGACGCGGAATTAATACATATTCAAACATATTACAATGTTTTCCGTTCCGCAAGCGCGAATGAGCCGGATTTGCATTTCGGCGAGGAAGCGACGAGTTGAAAATGCGTGTGAAAAAAAATTCTAGAAAAAAAAAACACAAAATGTGCAGAAAAAAATGCTGAAAAAAAGAGAAGAGATTTCGTCGAAAGGCGTCCAACACTTGAGAGGGTTTTCGCAGCTTTATACGCCGTCGAAAATCCCGCCCTGCTGGCTCAAAGGATTTATATTTTTAATGAGGTTGGCCACGGGAGCATAAGTTATTTAATTTGCACTAAAGCAAGTGTGAAAAATTATTTTAGCCCCAGCGCGTAATTTACACCGGGGGTTACCTTAAGCCATCTCTGTATCCGAGTGAAGTGGAAGAAAACGCTTTTGTATTCACCGAGTTTTATATTAATTTGCACACACGAACCCATCTGAAAAGTTATATTAAGCAACACAACGAAATAACATTAAAATCAATCAAAACGAACCGTTTTCATTCCCAATCAAAACCGCCGTCAATTTCCCACACATTAGAAATCCGCGTCTTAATTACGTGGCCAAAATCACTTTTAGGTACGTATAACATTCTCTCGAGATTTTTGGGTCACACCTGAAACGAGGGTATGAGCGAGGGCTCTTTTGGTTCACATTAGCCGGCGGACGTGCTCGAATTTCGCAGCATAATGAGAGGTGCGAAAGTGCGGTGCGAAAATCGTGCAGGTATTTCCACTTCTCTGTACACTTATCCCACGGCGAAATATATAATATGCGAGTCTTTTATTAAATCACGAGCCTTTGAGCTCCCGTCGCCAATTTTGAGCTTTCGAATTTCGCGGTTTCTCTCTCTTCTTCCTTTTTTCCGAACGTTCGATCGGCGCGTGAATTACGCAATTTACGTGTCTTATACGTGTGCATTTTCCACGTTTGAGGCTTTACGTTACGTCAGGGGGAATCGGTTGGGGAGACTTTGTGCACCTGGGTACGTTTTGAGGATATTGCGATTGAAAAATCTAGGTATGTATACCTGCATAGGCGTTATGGATTAGTGAGGGAGTATTCGGTGCTTTTGTACAGTTCCGCTGAAATGTGATTAATTCAGCCGATAATTGAATAATCAATTGTGTGGATGGAGGCGTAAAATTGGTAATTTAATTTCTAATTAATATTTTAGGTTCACGCGTGTCATATAACGCTGAATTATTTTGCATGAAAGAGGAAATTTGATCGGTCAATCATTTAGTTGCGTTGATTCGATTTTGAAATATAATAGTAACGATCAAGAGAAAATGTGAAAAATTTTCCAATATAATATTGAAAATGAAAATCCATACGAAGAAAAATATTTTCATTTAATTTTCAAACTACTCTCTTCAATATGAAAATATTATGAAATCGTTATTTTAACCCTTGCAATATCCTTAAGCTGATGTATCAGTTTTTGAAGAATCGTGAAAATACCGCGAGCCGATATTATTCGATTTTCAAAATGTCTATTTATCACCAAATTTTAAAAAAATTATGATAAAAAACTGAGTACCATACCATACCATACCATAATCTAATAGTATTATATTATGGTATATTTTAATAATTAAATTAAAATAAAACAATGTTTTAAACAATTTTCAACGTTTATAAATTTGTCTAATTGTAAGACAAGTCCGTACCAGATGCGCTCTCAGCATTTTTTTTCAATTGCGTCGATCACTTCGGTTGGATTGAATTGCATAAATTATTCATATTTTCAAAATTAAATTGAAAAATTTTTATAGTTAAAAACGTAAAAAAAGGTCGAATGTTGTGATAACAAAAAATAATCTTATTTATGTTTCTGTTTTCGATTATTTTTAATAGAAGCACTATTTTCTTGACCCTAGATAAATTTATGAAAAATTTTATTCATAAAATTATGAAAAAATAAAAAAAACTTGTTTCTAATAGTTTGAAAAAATACAAGAAGGATAATAATTCATAAATTTTCTGAGGAATTCTTGATTAATTCATTGAAAATTCACAAAAAGTATAAAGGGTTAAATAGATCTGCACTACAGATGAAACTTTTGTCGAATTATTCAAATATTTCACCACTCCATGTTCGCGCAATAAAAACTGCTATTATGATTAATACTTCAACCAAACTGAGAGCGTAAAGTAATCAACAAAAAAATGGAATTTTGCGTGCACATGGACATAAAAAAAGCAAAACAAAAAAACGATAAATTATCAAAATAAAGCTTCATAAATCATCGTTCGCATGATGAGAGCCAATGACAATAAACAAGACGAGTGAATTTAGACACCACTTGACATACATAGTTTTAATTAATGCGTCGCATGTTTGACCACATATTGCGGACATTGTCGCCATTGCGAATATTAAAAATGGCAAAAAACGTATCTGATTTATGAATCGGTCGTACGTAGTTGCACTTTGTAGTAGAACGTTCCAGATCGAATACCACAGGCGATTAAATAACGGAAAATAGCTTTTCGTTTTTCCATTCGGTTCTGTCATCTCGCATGAGATTTTCTTTGTAGAAATATCATTTTAAAAATTGAGACAGTTCGAATGAAAGGATTTGAACAAAAGAGCATGTACCAATGCAATTTGTTAAAATTTAATTGGTCTTTTATTAATATTTGTTTTCGAGATTTATTTAGATAATGAGTGGGGTTTTTATAATAATAGAAAATATGAATTCTATAAATTTAAATAAAATATAGGAAAATAGCAAATAATGTGTATAGTTTCTATAAAATTCACAGAAGTTAAGTCGTTTGTAATAAAGAGAAAGTAACTTTTATAGAGAATATTAAAAATAACTTTTGCCGAATAGTTTCAGATCAACAACATATGGCAACCCATCCCAAGTATTAACTGTGTCCAATGTTGCTTAACTTCGATGATCGTTGGGAACCGGTGAAATTGACACATCTAGGACACCGACAAATAAGAACGAATATAATATTATATATAATTCTTTATCAACCAGTATTTGAATTCATAAAAAAATAATATAGACATGAAAACGTTCTACAGAAAAATTTACATATAAAATTTTTCGACTCTACGAAAATTTGCATAGAATATCTGCAATTTGGCCGGCAGACGGTAGCACCGACACTAATCGGATATTCACGGATGATCGCATGATCGAATCATCGTCGTCGCTTTTCGCTCGATTGGAATTTAATGACTTTTGCGGAAATCATGGAAGGCTCAGTTCTGCAAATAAGGGCATAGTTCTGTTCGAATTGGGGCTGCGGTTTCGGAGGAACTCGTGAAAGTCGAACAATGCGCTGCATTTGCAGTTTGGATTCGGAAAATTTGAAGTTTTTGCTTCGTTATTACGTGTGTTGATTTATGTGCGATTTTGCTACATTTATGTATGATGAAATCAATGTTAGGTGTTTGTGTGTTCGGTGGAAATTTCTAATTTCGTACGTCGAGTGGGAGAAATCAAATAAGGGTTGTTCTAAGGTGGTTTATAACTGACTGCTTGCTAGTGGAGGCAGTAGGAAGTTCACTTGATAGGATTACTCACGTGTTGTTCATTTATAGATTATTAATATTGTTAATTTATGCCTTGAATATATATCGAACGAATATTATATAACATCGTTGTGATTGAAAATTACTTTATAAATATTAAAGACAAATACAATAGATTAATTATTTTAAACTCTGAACAAAAACAAAACTCAAAAACCCATAATTTAAATAAAGTTAAATTAATCGCAAAATAATAGCATCGATCGGATACAAATTCCTAGAAACGAACAGCAAACATTACCGAGAAACTTTCCGACAAACAGCGCAAAGAAACAGCGCGGAAAATTCAACAACTACCATTCAACAAGAACAAAAACACAATTAAAAAAGCGAAAATTCCAAACTCCGACCTGCACAAGCGGCAAAAAACGCAAAATCACAAAAAGCCCAATATGGGCGTAGCGACGCTTTCGACGCCCCTCAACATCCGCAGGCGCCGATGTTAACAAGCCAGACGTTTCGAAAACGACAGTACACCCACCCCATGGGGGCCCAGGTTGTTGCAGACGGTGGGTGGTCGTGTCTGCAGCCCCATGGCTTTGATTGATACCGTGGCAGACGGGGGTCATAAATGGAATTTCTATTTCCCAAATTGTGGGCGGTGCCCCGTTCGTTTTGCGCCGTTTTGCGAGTGCCGTGTGCCGTGTGTTGTGTTGTGCGTGTATGCAGAGTTGATGTGCAATTCGGATGAGTGCAGTGCGATCGTTTTGTAGGAAAGTGGTGGGATTGTTTTTTCGTTTGGGGATGAATTTTTGATGGGGTGTGGGAGGAAATTATTTGTCTTTGTAAGTTTTTGGTTCGGCGAGAGCTGTGGTTTGTAAAATGAATACGAAATTCTTTGAAATCCATTAAAGTGTCTGAGCGAAAGTTTAATCGACTGATAAAATCTTTTGGTTCACGTAATGGTACCTATATATTTGAATAATTAAAATTTTGAAAGAATTCTTCTATAAAAAATGTAAAAGTTTAAATTGATTTGCATATTGTTAGATTTATAATATACGAAAAAGGAAAATTTATGCTCTAGTCCTTATTACTCGTTATAATATATTGACAAAAACTTCAAGTGAAAATAAGATATTTTGTTATCAGTTTACTTTTAGTTCGTATTATGTGCCATAGAGTTAGTTTTATAATAGAATGTGACGTTGGAATACTGGAAACTTTAAGTTTCCAAGACTCACAGAGCTGCTTCCAGAAATGTGAGATATTTTAGTTTTTAGTGATACGAAAAATCCGAAATGGTACAGAAACTTTTGGTTTAACATATATTCACTATTATTTTAAATAAAATCTTTGAACTTTTTAGTCCAAATTTTTGAAAATATTCGTTAAAATTGGCAAGACCCATCTCCAGGTTGTATGGAGAATATGGCAAAATTGACGATTTTTCACACGGTCGCTTCCATGTTTTTTTTTCTGTATCGTCGTCGAGGATGAATTTATTTTTATTTTTCACAAGTCAACTGACGTACAGGGCATTTATTAAAAAATGAAAAACGAAACGTTTTAATAAAAAAAAAAACAAAAGTTTCTCTTGAGAAATTCAACGCACGCGTCATATTATAAAGTTTATGAAATATGGTATTATTTTTTGCGTTTCATTCAACAGCAGAAGATATACGATCAGTATTGTTTCAATTTTTCCAAAACACGATCGAATTTAATAAAAAAATATATATAAACAAAACGTCTAGATTAAACCGAAAGAGTCAAACACATATTGAAAATTTCGATTAAACAAATTCAAAATTATATCATAAAATACGATCAATTATACCCGTACACAATGAAACGCGGAACAAAGAATCGGCGCGCACCAGCACCTCCAACACCCAACAATTTTCCAAAATTCAAAACAAACTCCCAACAAATAAAACACCGGATCGAAACCGTTCCGAAAAATATATAAATTCGAAATATTCGAGCGGGCAAAGGGCGTCGGCATTCCAATTTGTAGGGGGCGGCGTCGGAAGTCGGAGGCAGGCCGCGTCTGCGAATCGACGGAATTACCTGCTGTTTATGTTGGTTTATTACCAGCTTCCCTTCCCACGTGCCATGGGGGGGTTGCATGCGAAATTTCTCCGTTTGTTGCCACCCAATCTCCGACACGTCGTGCTACTAGACAGATTGAAGTTTCGAGTTGCGCGGTTTGGACGTGCGCGCCCGGCAATGCACCCGGAAACCGCTCAAAACACGGCAATGCAATTTCGCCGTTTTAATAAAATATCAAGTGTAAGTCCGTGCCGATTTCGTATTCAAGTTGCATATCTGGTGGGTGTTTTATAAATATAGACGGATTTCGTAAGCTTTATTTATCGGTGTATCGCGTTTTGTCTATTTAAAAAACGGTATTATATAACCATAAAAAAATTCTATGGTTCATTTTCATTCATTATGTTTGATACAAATGTTTTTGCACAGAAAAGTTAATTGATATTAGAAAAGGTAAGCCCACTATCTCATTTGGTGAAGTTAAGCGACTAGTGGAGTTGTTAGTAGACAGATGTAAACATGTATCGCTGACATGAAATTGTTCGGAAAGGGATGGCTTTAGTATTCAAACTTAAAAGGTTACCTTTTTCTTATCAGGATGTAGTATGCTTGTGAGATAAAGAAACATGCCTGAATTACAGATGATATCGAAAATACCTTATCCTAAAATAGATGATATTTAGTTTATGATGATGATGATAACATTCAATACAGTATAAAGATTTTCCGACAATATTGAAGGTTTAAGTATTTTTCTTTGTAAAATAAAAAGAAAACAACTTTCAAGAAGATGGATATTGAAACCTTCCCTTGCCAAATGGTTACACATTCAAGTATTTACATTCAGTACTTACGTTCAATATGATTCAATATACTAGATCTGCCTTGTTTATATAATAAATTCTTTAAAAATTTTCAAGATCTAGATTTCGATCAATCACAAGCTTAACCGATGTATCCTCAAACAAAAACCAGGACTAAATCATAAACAAATAAAATTGGGGGAATCGATCCCGTCGGACCGCGCCGATGCATCGGTGTTTATTTTACGAGAGATCTTTCCCGGGAAGCGTTATTTGTTCGAGACGTCTCACGCAACGGCGACCGAAGAATATAAGGTAAAATAAATATGCTCCCGGGGTCCCGGAGGACTTATCCCACGGGATGGGATCCCAATGATAAGCCTCCCCCGGTCAGGAGAGCCCCCGGAGCCGTGGCCAAACACAAACCGAAAGATACCACTCGAACGAACAGGAAGAGGAGGCATACGCAGAATTTATGTAATTCTTAAACGACACGCGAGATGAATAATAAATTTATCGGTAATATAGTTTTATCCGCCCGAAGCTCCTTCGGGAAGGACGAAGGAAACGGCGTTCCCTTTTTCTCGGCCGCGGAACGGAAAATTATCGCAAACTACGAGGAACGCCTAATAAATGTCGACACTTTTCGGATTGAGACGAAAAAGTTTTGTAACGAGTGTATTTTTGGAAAAAGTTTTTGTGATATCGGAATTGAATAAAATTTTTGATTAATTGTGTTTGTTTCGTTTTGATCTTAATTATGAAAACAATGAAACGTTCGGAAGCGTGAAAAGAGATAAATCAATTTTCAAATAAAGAACGATTCGAATTTGAGAATATAATTAAAGAAACGTAATGAGCTTAATAAAAAATTCATTACAGCGAACTTATTTATGCACACGAAATCCAATTAAATTAAAAAATATACAAAAAGAAAAATTAATTAATTATTACAACAAAATTTTTCTCAGAACTGTACAATACATACAATGAGCCGACAATTTTTTGTGCATTTTCAAACAATATTATACTATAGTATAGTAACAGTATAATATATAATAGTATAATAATACTGTGTGACACGAAATGGACGCCAATAGTCACGTGACTTTCAACTAATTAAAAAACGTTTTAGTTACAATGTATGGTCCGGTCAACAATTTATTTTTATATGGAATTCGAAATAACTGTTTTTTTTTTGGTAAATTTACCTTTCAAAGAAAAAAAAAATAATTAAAAAAAATTCCAATAATATATTTTTGAATTTATGAAAAATAAAAATTATTGAAAATAGTTAAATTCTTTTAAATATTTAACTAAAGAACGGCCCTCGTACGCTTATAGTAAATACACTTATGCGTACGTTTGTTTTTACGGTAAATAATGGCGTTTCGATGCGGAAGGAAACGTTCAAAGTGTCGTCATTTATACGAACGCTGGAAAAATTATTGAACGTTTTAACTCGGGGAATACGGGAGACGCCGTCGTAAAAGCGGCCAAATTTCCGTGCCAAAATGCCTCGTCCTTTATACAATTTATACAAGGAAACGTCGTATATGTGCCCTGGTAAGAGTCGCTTTTTGGATTCCGTTTAATAAGCCCCGTACATGTACGTCGTATAATGTAAGCCGATATTTCAAAGCATCGACGCATATGTTTGCTGGGGTCTTTCGGCAAATAGTGAAAATTTCGCAACAGCCCACATACAGTGCGGCGCCAAAAGCAAATTTCGAACTATCGCTCAATAAGAACATTCATCCTGTTTGTAAACAGCGAATTCAATTTTGCGGTGTGCTATGTACGAAAAAGCTGTATTGAATTATCGAAGTTCTTTGTGGAGGGTTTAATTCGTTTATAAATTTGAGTGGTTGTAACAGGCCGTGTTGTGTTTATGATTTTCGTTGCAAACGAAATTAATTGATATAAATTGAAGTATTGTAATCGATTTATTTCATTAAAAGTTGTGTATTTTTTTAGAGTTTCATAAGTTATTTTTAATATTTATCTTTTTGATGGTTCAGTAAGGTAATAAATCAATATTGAATGAGAAAAACTTTAACTCTTGTTCGACAACATGATAAATATGAGTGGAAAAATAATAAACAATCATAAATTTCTTATGAAAGAATTTCGTAACTTATTTCCATCCACAATGTATTATTTTCGAATAAACACATAAGAACATTTCAATTAATAAATTTCTCATTGTTGTGTAACGTTATAATTTGAGATAACTGAAAGGTTTCGTATGAAATACGATAATATAAATCGCTGTATAATTATAATACAACACAGATTTATATCAAATAATAAAACATGCGAGTTTATTATTGTTATAATTAGAAAATCATCGTAATCCAAGCAAAAAACAAACAAATTCACACTCATTTGAATCTCGAAAACAAAACACACCAAATCTGATAAAACACCATGATCGGATAAGCCTTCGCACGCCCTCGCGAAAAGTTAAATAATAATGTATGCACTTAAACGACAACCCTGTTTATTTTTCAGGCAGAAAAGCGCATGGATCATACACATTGTTTTATAATCGTTCATCCACAAAGCCCGTTACGGTCCCGCTCTTCTGCGAAGCGAAAGCGGAAAGTTTCCCAGGAAAACTCGCGCGATTTTCCCGAAGACGACGCGCGCTTTTCGGCGCACGGAAACACTGGGTTGGGAGGGTCAAATAAAAGTTTAACGCGAGTGAAGGCCCGAGGCGCTTAGTTTTCTGTTCGGTTCGGTTTTTAAGGGTTCGAAGGTTGGCGATGTTCCCTTTTATGCGGCATTTATCTTTGCCGATCCGCCGACAAGGGCTGTCCATATGTGCGGAGCAGAAGTGGTCAATCAAATCCCAAGTAAACAAACAAATCATCGAAATCGTATATCAAATGAATGAGTTATATGAAAGTTATTTTCAAAGTAGTTTCTGAATATGAAGCAAATTAAAATCATAATGTGTTTCGTAGTCAAATAATGAGATATAAATATATTTTATCAATGATTAAATTTAATTATTATAACATATAAGCATCAATTCCCATTAATCACAAAAGTTAAGTTTTATTTGATTCAATTATCAAATTTAAGTGAATAATTAATGTTGAAATCAAATTACGATAGTCTCATAAAATGAGATTTTAATTTTTTCAACAACAAAGAAAAATCTAAAAAATATTAAAAAACAAAAATAAACTTGACGATGGTGAAAATTTGAATGTCAAAGAAGAAAAGACCCAATATAAATATTTTATATGAAACTTTACGAAATGGTAAACGTTCAGAAATCCAATTCAATAGAAACACCTGACCGGGAACCATCAAAGATAAGATCTTTAAAAGGCCATCCGTTTACCACTTCTGGCTAACCGAAGTACGACCGTAGCCAGCCTCCCACGGGAGTTGTATCGGGGGTGGGCTCGTTGCATAATTAATTTGTTTTTAGCGTGTGTAATGCTTTTCTCTTAAATGCATCCTAGACATGGGGGTGTTGCCAGGATACACGATAAACCGTGTACGAACGGAGACCGTCCCGTCCCGCGCGGGTGATTGACGCGTAGTCACCCTAACGCCCAGTGCCGCCCACCTGAAAGCTACTAACAGCGATTATCAATCTTTTGTGTCAATGCATGTATGTTTACGATAATTATTATGGGTGGGGTTGGAGATTTATGGTATTTTCATTTGCTTTGTTTTTCTATATTTAGAAAGGGCATGTTTGTAAGGGAGTTGGATTCCAAATAGTTTTGGTTGTGAAATTATGTTTTTTTTTAATACTAATTTGATTAGGGAACTACAGAATTTGTGAGGTATAAGTTAATTAAAAATATGAATGAATGAAAATGTATAGGAAAAACATTGTTTATATGTGAGTTGCGAATTATGATGATGAATTATGTTTAAATTGAAAATAAGTTAAACAGATTTAAAAGTTATTTTTGTTGAATGCCAATTAAATTATAGCAGAGTTTTATATTGAGTTGAGTTAAGCCTAGGAGTTTTTTTAAATGATATGACTGAAATTAAAAAAAAATCAATGCAACGTCTTCGAAAAATAAAATATTTCACGAAGAACACTTTTACTTAAGCAGTCAAACATTTTTAAAACAATCAAACAAAACTATTAACATATAATAGTGTTTCACAATGCTTTCAAATTAATAGATTATTTAATACAATTTCAAGAAAGTTTAAAAAAACACTTGGTTAAATAAAATCACAAACGAAAAGCTTATAAGCAAATTTTCATTCGTATTTGTATCTATGAGACATTTTCAACACATATGTTTAATAATTAAATCATTTAAATGAGACCGTCAATATATTCTAAATATTTAATTTATTCATTTAAAGATCGTTTTAAGTTCTCGAACCACAGTTTGGCGGTCGTCGCACCACACCAAAGTGAGTATGGCATCGTCGTCATATTGGATGTAAAATATTGAATAAAAGTGACGCGAGGGCGCGGCGGTTTGCTCACCTCGAAAAATAAGCCCCTTTGAGTACACTTCGGGTAGAGAAAAAAATAGTATCGGTACTCTGTGTCGATAAAGTGTGGGTGTGCTCGCATAAATGTCGCATAAATCAAAATCGAAAATGCGAAAGGCGGACTCAAACAGTGTACAAGCGTAAAACACTCTGACGTACTACAGTTTTTATTTTCTTATCGTGAGTGATCACTTTTTTTATTTTCGTGCCAGTATATTAAACCATGAAACTTTCTGAGTGAATTAAAAATAGATGATATCTCTCGTATCATTATCTTTTTTATGATTATGATGTTCTTTTTATCCCCCAAGGAATAGAACGTTTTGAATATTCGTCGAAAAAAATTCCTAAAACATCATCAATTAATTTTATTTGAAGTCCTATTTTTATAAACCAATATGAAAATTGTGTTTAGGCTGAATAAAACGTCATTTTTTAATAAGTTAAATAGGTTCCTATTGTAAGAACGAATGAATAAGTAAACAACACCTGAGTGCACACGAAAAAAATTTTCAAAAGAATGTTAAGGGCGAATTTTTTATAATAATATTGACGACGCACGAAAGCGGCTCATAATATGAATTTTTGATTAAAAAAAGTTCCTAGGGTTATTCGAAAGCCCCCAAATCCATAAAAGCCGCATCTGAAAAAATAATGATATGCATTTTTCCCCAAATCGAGATGTAACGTGCAATCGCATAAAGACAAACGAAGGGGAAAAAGTACACACACGCAAAAACCGAATATTCATATCCAATATTTTAGGATTCGATTAATTTATCATTGTACATAATTTAATAATACCTTTGAAAGCGTGCCGCTTATCTCGCGACCGAGATAATTTTCCATACGGGCAAAGCGACTTTTTTCCCGGCCAAAATCTGATAGGGGTCTGACGTTGTCAAAAAATAAAATTTAAACACAACGGCAGCGATGATTATGAAACTGATTGCTTTTTTTAAGGACGTCTGCTACATTCTGAGAGAACCGCTGTCCTTTGACGACCTGAAAGCTTTGACGTCGCAATTTCCTTTAGGCATATATCTCCATGGAGATAAATCCCGGGAATGAACAGTGACATTCCCCGTACGTACATATGGGTGTACGGTACGTTGTTGCATCGCCCCCCTTTTATTTTTTTATTCAGTGGCAATAGTATGTGCACTATAAACTCGTTGTATACGCAGAACCTATGAAGTACAAAGGGCTTCAATATAATATAATAAAAATACAGCCGTGTTGCGAAGGCTGCGTCTCCTTTATCGTTTTTATTTCGTTCACGGTGCGGTGAATTTGTTCGATATGATATAAAACGATAGAGATGTGTGGTTTTTGATTTTTTTGTAGTTTTTGTTTTGGTATTTGATTTAGTATCGCATATGAAATAATTGAATTCAAATTGATTCTTTATTTTGTGAAAAATATACTAACA
This sequence comes from Hydropsyche tenuis, assembly GCA_009617725.1. Taxonomy (NCBI): domain Eukaryota; kingdom Metazoa; phylum Arthropoda; class Insecta; order Trichoptera; family Hydropsychidae; genus Hydropsyche; species Hydropsyche tenuis. Next base: position 4,008,881 of record VTON01000001.1, on the reverse strand, counting down.
ATAAACCCGCTTAAATTTTTATATTTGAATCAACACAATAATTTTAATTAGTGCAAACAAATTTTCCCATTTTCAAAAAATTATAAATTAACACATAAATTACGCGCATTAATAAAATTGGCACAAAATCGGTTTACGCAATCATCGACGTGTATTTAGCAATCCATTTTTCAATATCACATTAAATACCTATTCGCAAAAAGCTTAATCAAATACTCCGCGGACGAAAAATGCATATCGTGCGCATTGATTTTACAGCAAACACAAACTCATCAATACAGCGAAATGTCGATGAAAAAAAAAACCTATTTGATTTCCATTAAGAGCATCTTCCTTCCCCTTTGCTGCGCCGTAAGCCTATACAGCCCAAAGGAGCAGAAGTGCGTTTCGTCATATCGGTGTCGGAAGGAAGCGGTGCACGCAAAGTGGTCCTGTACGTATTTGTACCTCGAACCCTATGTACCTTTCCCGCGCAAGGTACTTTCAATTTTTCTTTCGAAACGTAGGAAGGAAACTCGGGTGTAATTCGCGCAGCAGGCGGCCATTTCCCGTATCCTGATTGAATCCTGGAAGGAACGAAAGAAGGAAGGAAGGAAGGAAGGAAGGAAGAAAGACAGGGGCATACTACTACTATGTAGTATTCGGATGGCGGGGGAGTCGAGCCACTTTGCCCTTGCAACAGATAAAGGCAAGCGTACTCGTCCTTAGTGGTGCAAAGGTTCCCGTGTGTCCTTTGTTGACAGATGCATCAAAGCGCTTTATCTTTTCAACCGATCGTCGGTGCAATGGGTCCTCTGACGATTACTTTTCACGTCGGACACAGGTTAAGTCCACAAAGACAAACGGTTGATTTTTTGTGAGATTTCATTGATTAAAGATAAAAAGAATCATGAATTTGATAAAATCTATGAAGATATTTTTTTGAATGTGCTCATTATGAAATTTTCAGATCGACTATAAACTTTCAATTCAGCCAGAAATAAATAGGCTTAATTGAGTCGAACGACCCTTTTCAAGGAATTCCATAAAAGCTGGCTCTTTAATAAGTCTGCTAGTTTGCATGTGGTTTTATAACCATTTATTGAGTAAACCGAGTCCGCAATGTGATTTATACACTGTGCGTTCAATGGAAGCAATTATCTCAATTGAATTTTGAGATAATTGTCTGCTCTTTCAGCTGAAGCCACTTTAAAAGTTTCCCTCATCAACGGACGGACGGGTGAGCGCTCGATGTGTGCTGCTCGTTAACGTTGATAATGACAAGAACGAGGGTTACTTATTGCATTGTATGCATGACATATAAAACTCTACATGATCGCTTCCATATCGAAACCTGAGCTGTTTTATGAATGGAAAAAAACAAGAAATTACCGAAGCTTCCAAATCAACGAAGCGGGTTCAGTGCGAAATTTCAAGATGGATAACGTAGTGTATGTGCGCAAAACTTTGAGTTACGGTATATTCGTACTAAGAGAATGTATTTGCTCGCATATATTATTCACGAGAGCTGATATATATGATCCAAGTCTTTTATAGATTTTCGTTCTGTTTCAGCGTTATTATTTCATTAATGTGGAAGCGACGTCCTCGATTTTTATATTTCCCAATGGAAAGACTCGCCGTACGGCAAATAAGTACATACTTTTTTTATTTTATACTACGGCATATATATTCATTCGGTTTCATTCGTAGAGATCGCATAAGCCGAATTAGGAGATTTTCGAATTTGTAATATATAATCCGATTTGTTAGATCTTCGTTCGATAACCTTTTGATCGTCCTTCCCTATAGCGTCAGTCTGTAAATAAAACGAATTTTTCACAGTGAAATAAAAAAAAAAAAAAAATGATGAATGCGAATGTCACTACCTTCAAAGACAAAGATTATCCTTTCGAAAAAAATAACCCTAGTTCAAAACTCATGCATTTCTAACCCTTAATTGACGTTCAAACATGACTTTGATGAATTGAACTAATCTCGTTTAATCCACACAGTTCAGTTTGGCACCCTAGGTCTTTGCACGTGTACTTGCAAAGGATACAGGTTCACTTTTGCGAATGCGTTTGAAATTCAAGCACACACGAGTTTCCTTTAATGGTCGCAAAAGTACCCAACGGAAAATGTGCGTTTCGCCGCACTTTCCGGCCGCGCAGTAGTGTACGCAAGTATGAGGCCCTTTGATCATATCGAATCAAAGCCTTGCCTCTAATATTATATGTATGTAATAGGTACGAAAGGGCCACGACCGTGAAATATTCACCGGATTTCGAAGAAAGCCGATCGGAAAAACGCACGTTTAGTTTTTTATAGGGTTGCCTCTATAGATAAGTCAATTTTCCTATACGGTCAAATAGCGAGTTCGTAAATATGATAGTTTTATAGAAATAAGGTATATCCGAATTTAAAATATGAAGGTGTATCATCGTGTATAAAGTTTATTATAAAATTTATTTTGCTTAAATAATCGTTAACCGGAAAACGTTTTCGTATAAAATATTATTGAAATAATATTATTTATATTACAAAAACATGTTTTTAATAAAAAAAAATCCGAAATTTGTGTTCACGTATATGATATGCGAAATCGTTTTCTGAAAATAATGATCCCTTATGTGTTGTTCGTCGTATACGTATATTGCACAAAACAAACATATCATGAAAAGCTGAAAGATACACAAAACCAACCTTATGTTATTTTTCCAAAGCTTACACATATTGGCAACAGAGAGGACGAGATCGCGTCGTAAATATTTTGCAAAAATATGAAATATTGCATATTGAGCGAATATTAAATATCGTCCCGTTTTCGCGTAATACGGACGCCGAACTCCGAAATGAAATTCGATCAAATGGAAACGTATTTATTTTATTATTTTCACATTATACATAACATATAACGTACTCCTTCTGTAGAATACGCAAGAGATGTCCCTGTCGCAAGAAATATGAAAGTGAAGCGAGACGATGTAAATAATTTATGTATATGAAGAAAATATTTAATCCCTTTTAAAAGGCGCAGTGGGTGGATACGAGTTCTCAGCGGGCCAGAGAGGAGATTAAGAAATTTTCAGATGAATTGAATTTCAGCATTCGGTTATGTGCGCACCGAGCGAACTGATATAAAATTTATATGAGGAAGAAAACGTCTGAAACATCACATGCTCCTGAATGTTTCATCAAATGCGTTGCCGATGGGTTAAAAGATTATGAGATATATAAGTGGCAGTCGGCCCGAATTTCATTCGAAACATTGTAAGCTTTTAAACGACAGCCGAATTCCGGAAAATTACACAATTTCCACTTCGGCAGCCGAATCTGGGCGAAAATGCGAAGCGAACAAATTAGTTTTGATGTGCTCGCGATACATTTTTGATGAGCGCGCTTTAGAAGCTCAGACGAATTTATGAGCAGCTCGAATTTAATTAGCATCAAAGAGCGACGAGAAAGCGTCTTTTTTCGAGGACGATAGATAATATACAGATGAATGTCGATTCACATCGATCGCCGATAATGCTGTTAATCTTTCACATATCTTGTTATTAAGTCAATATTAAAAGTATATGAATGTTTCGAAGTGGCGCACGTTTATTGTTATGTGAAATTTTGAATATGTTCGTGCAAAATTATAAATCGCTTTAAGATGAAAAGGCACATGAATCTAGATTCGACTGACATATTTCGGAAGTACGTGAATTTCGATAAGCGATGTAACGTTGAAGTTGATTTAATAATTCATCAAAAAGCTAAAAGGTAAAACGAACAGAATCGCTAATAATCACGTAAAAGATTCGCAATCTATTATTAGGGCAAACGACCTCCCATAAAAAAATCAGCCCGTATTAAAAATAATCGAATTATCACATTCTATTGAAGAGTAATGCAATAATTTTGATCGGGCAATATTCGTGACAAAGGCAAAGCCCCAGAAGCGGCAGACTCTCATTATTGAATGGCTGGAGCACTTGTGCGGGTCGTTTGCCACTTTTTGTTTTCGTAAAAGCATAATAATATGGAGACGGTCTCCGTCTTCGACTATCTCTCTCTCCGGAACAATTTCACTAGGCTTCCTAATGCTAAGCAGTATATTCAAAGTGCAATAACGCCCGTATGGGGGAACGGAACGCAGTTAACTTGAGACATTGTCTTTTGCTTTCGCGGTCTGATATTATTATATGCACTCGCATGCATTGTCGGCTACAAGAGAATCTACTTAACGAAAAAAAGAGCAAAGCGATCTGTTAATTTCTCTGAACGTTGTTTTCTGAGTCGGGATGGGGCTTTTCATCCATTTAGGCATTATGCTGTAATAAATCCTCTTAGAATTCGTCGATTTTATTGGTCTCGGACTCGAAAGGATTACCGTTTTATTTTTTCACCCCATCGCCGCATTTGAAAAGAATGTGCTCGTTAATGCTGTGTAAACTTGTGTTGCTTTGTTGAAAGAAAATTAAAAGGGGTACGCGTTTCTCTATACGTTCTTGAATTATTGATTGGATTTCGGGGATGAAAGGTTTTCCTGCTGTGTTATAGTGCGTATAAACATACTGAGTAATGGATTAATGAATAAAATTTGTTTTATCCAATTTACACGAAATTTAGTGAACATTTTTAGTCTATTGCTTTCAACCCCATACTAAATTTTGAACATAATGGCTAATTTTAATTTCGTTTAATATTACATCGTGATAATTAAATAGAAAAATGGATTAAAATTTCCCAGAATAAGTAATTTTTACACAAAGTAATTTATATTGAATATCACATTTTTGAGAGTTGTTTATTTTTGTGAGTCATTAAAATTGAGTTTATTAATTAATATTAGGAAAAAATAAATGTTAACTAGTTCTAAATTACAGAATATCTACAATAATAATAAGTTCAATTAATAAAATTTTTCGTATTATGTCATTTAAATTTGAAAAAAGTTATACTCCTTTTCAGATTTAAAATTCAAATCCAGCCCTTTATATTTTTGCGAAAAAGCAATGGAAAAAAAATCAATAATTATTAAAGACTGAAGTTATCGTAGCCGCGTTTGAAACTTTCTAATGATTCTAGGGCCGAAGCTGGCATTAAAAAAACATTAAAGAAATTAATTATTTTTAATCCATAAACATTGCGAGCGAACGATCCGAAGAGAGCTCACCTTCGAGTGTACCCCGCAAACTGCCTGCGAAGTAAATGAAATCTAATTAAGAAAATTTTATATAGAAATTCAATTTAAAATTTTGCCCTGAAGGGATGGGAGAGGATATGGAGGCGCGCGGACACTTCCATCAAGTCGTTATATTACACAATATACAGTGTATTCCAGAAACAACGAAATTGTGAAACCTATACACCTACATAAATTGATTATATTATATAATACGTACATATAAATATAATTGATTATCATCGTATATAATCTGTATAACGAATATTGCAAGACAAGATGTTTGCAAGTAACAACTCGAAGCTAAGATTTTTTTTATTATTGCACGTAAAATATAAATCTCGAAGAATTAAAATACTTAATGTCTAATGAGTAATGAGTAATGTAACTTAATACTTAATGAGTAATATATAAATAGAGTAGTCATATTAATTTACTGAATATGATTTATAATTTAACTCAAATAATCGATGAGAATCAACATATTCGATCAAGTCAATTCATAATACACATTATACACGGATCGAATCTAAACAAAATATAAAAAAAACTAAAAACAAATTTAATTCCGATCATTCCGCGAATTCCAGAATCCCATCTCCCCATCACGCAACAGTTCGCTCCCCTTCCGCAACATCCGGCCAGTTTCAAGAGCGCACTGTACCTATAAAAATTTCCACATCCTGTCTCCACATCCGGGCCGATTTTTCCACCGGAAAAATTATTATAATATTTTTTCCCTTCGAAACTTAATTACCGCTTTCCCCTGGCGGGCAAAACTAGTGCTTCCACGGGACGCCGCTAGGCGGCGCTGGCTTCGCGTCCCGGCCGCCAGTCCCAGTTCAACCGGGACACTCGCCCGGGACAGACGTGCGTCCTAAGCGCGGGAAATCAGGGTTCAAACCCTTCGGAAAGTTGTCAAAGTGTCCCGGATCGATTGTCCAGGCCGTTCGAATTTTGGCGCCAGACCGATGGTGTCGACGGCGTAGGAACTGTGCGGAATTTTAAGGACTTTGCGGGTTGTCGATGTTATGGTTGTCATGTGAAAATAACTGGCTATGATTGTGGTGCGTGAAACGATCGGGTCGGATGTCTTGAGGATGGTCGTTTAAATTGATTTCGTTTTTATGTAAGTATTATGTTTTTAGTATTTGTTTTCGATGTTAGGTTATGTTTAAGGGCAACTGTTGCGAAGGTTTTTGAAACTTATGTAATGTTGAAAGGGTTTGGTTTGTTTAGGATGAATTTTTAATAATGATGAAATATGTAAATAAAGCAGATTAAAAAGTTATAGTAATATTATAATACATATATGAACGTGATTTTACATGATTTAATCAATTTGAAAGATCATTTTTTTGTGTTGAAAATGAAAAGCCATTATCATAATTAAAAGTAAGTTATGTAATTGCTACATGAAACAAGACCTTTTCGATATTATTAAAAGTTCTAAAATTATTTACTCAAGTAACCACGAACACGTCCATCCATCAACTGACCATATCATGTTTCGCTTAACCTTATCGATCGATAAAAATCAATACATTTGACAAGACTTAATAGTTTACAATAATTAATAAACTATTCAATTTGATAGAAACCATCAAATACTAGCCGATAGATTAAATCCAAAAAAAAAAAATCAACCGACAAACCCCCACCGCAGCCCCAACAATTTCGCAACACTTCCCAAAATTTTCAACACACACATACACACATACACCCATATGCCAACGGAGTATAATAAAGAGGTGATATTTAATAGTTCGGGCGCCGCAATAAAAAGGAGAGCCAACTGCGGGCCTCCAGATACCGGATAATTTCCGACTAATTGGAGGATCCGGTAATTAGGAAGGCGCTGACATTTCATATCAGGCCTGGCCACGTTTTCCGCGCGGACCTTCGTCAAACGATATGTAATAATAATGTACTTATTCGACGTTAATTGGGATGTTGAGATACGGGAAGGGACCCGTATTAGTTCGTGGCCTGCGTGCTTTGTGCGGCGATATTGAAAATTTTATTATTTGTTTATTAATTTTCGGAAAATTCGAGTGTGTTTCCAAGCGGGGGGGGGGGCGGTTTTGGATGGGAGAAATCTGTGGTGAATAATTTGTATCGAATGTTTTGTTGAAAAAAATAACTTTTAATTACCGCGTTGAAATCACCGCCAGTGTTTATGATGTTGATACAAATATTTTCAAATTTTCCGAATAAATATTATTCGAAAGTTATATTTACAAAATTTGTTGGTTTTTTAAATGTTCATTTTTCGGTGAAAATTTTATTAGTGAATTTTATACAATACAATAAAATTTGTTTAAATAATAATAATATGACGTACAGAATTATAATATAGTCAAAATTTTTTTATAATGAATATATTGAAAGAAAATAATTTTTTTTATGGTATTATATAAAAACATGTCGAATATTTTCTCGATTCACGGACTACGTTTCGAATAACATATGTAGTTCCATTATGAAACCTATTGTTTAGATATTGTAAATCTTTTATTCATTCACGCGATCGGGAAAATAAACAGCAAAAGTGGGTTTATTTAACCATTCAGAATAGTTATATACATATGATCACGTATCTCTGTGTTGACAATGGGCTTTATTACATAATAGACTCGTGTAAATCCTCAGATAACACAAAAACAAACGAGTCCTTTAATCGCGAGTTCGCTAAATAATTCACGACATACCCTATCGATTCGCTAGGAAAAAACGCTGTATTTCTGGAGAAAGCTTCTTAAAAGCTCTGCTTTCATGCGCGCGTTGGGAATACACGTTTTCTCAATCGAATGTGTATAAAGGGAAAATATTCAGAAACTCTACTGACTCTATCGTATTATATTTTAAGCGAATTCGACTTATAAATTTAAAGTTATTTTTGGTCCAAGAGAACTTTCTTGAGAGACGATTAGATTAAATAAAACTTTTCGAATCGACTTTTATTTGACTGTTTGGTTTCTTCGATTTTATTTTATGAAATTTTTCATATTTTAATTTTTTTAAAGTGCACAATAATATTTTATAAAATTTTGAAATTCATAAAGTTTGCTTTCATATAATTTATATAGTACGAATAAACAAAACTGACTCTAAAGACGTTTCGCAGTTAAATTTTATTTTTCTAACGTAAGTAAATTTAAAAGATATGGAAATTTTTTGTGCCGCTTTTCCTGTGCTAATGCCTTTGAACGAAGAAAGTCGCGGAAAACTTATACGTACCCAACTGAATGAAATATTGCGATAGAATTTATAATACTAAAGCCAAAACTAAATTTTGGTGACACGCTTTTTGTTGAAAATAATTAATTCTATATGTATTTATACTACAACAAAGTTTGAAATAGAAAAAAATGGTTAATTTTTTTTCGACGTATAAATACGATTATCTGCGCTATTATATTCTAACTTTGATATTTTTCGTTCAGGTGGTTACTTTCAGAACGATAATCCCTAATCGTCCGCAGAAAATGTGATATGATAAAATCCGAGGGTGGTAAGGTTTCTGTAATCCGAGCTTCACAGTTCGCCGGCATAGAGCTAGCCTTATTTTTTTCGTTATAGTGCATCTCGCCATAAATGAAAAATTTTCCCACAGAAAAAAAAACCATAAAAGATAATAAAACAACCATCGAAAATTCACAGGGCTGAATGCGACGGTAAAAATAAATAAACCATGCGAAACGTCGTTTTAAAAACGACAGTTTTATCTTGAAAAACGTCCGTTCTGCGTTATTACGTTTCTATTATACATATTTCAATTCGGGCCGTTTGTTCGTCAGAAAATCAACAGAAGTAATTTCGTCGAAATTATCACACGTTGTTAAGTTCGAATTTTGCCTTCAATCAAATTAAATTATCTAATCGAAGCGACGAATCCAATTTGCGTCTTTCCTTGGTGCGATTCCGACTTTTGAAATTTTCGAGTTGTCACCTTTTCGTTTTGTTTGATAATACGGTTGAAATTCGATCATCGTTTGCGAATTTAATACTCAATTTTGTGGAGGGCTCATTAAATTTGTTACGAATAGTTCTTAGCAATGATAAAGCCGATATTTCATTAATATAAACTCGATGGGATATTATAGGTAAGTCGTTCGCCGCCATTAAACGATATCAAGTGTTATCCGCAATGTACTCTTAAGCAAATATCCTCTTGTTAACATCACAAACTATTTCATATCTGAATAATTGGAATTCAAGTAATATGACTCTAATTATTCAATTATCACTGCTGATTTAAAATATCTGTATTAGACTTCATAAAATTCCTTTGTGACGTTGACACTATTAATCATAGTAATGTTTTTATGTGTAAACGTATCTTTTTTAATATTTATGTCTACGTTTACTTAATATTTGATATTATTTAATTATTAATATTTAATCAACGATAAAATCTATTATAAAAGAACATGTAACATATAGGACAATAGATAGATAAATAAGAGTCTTGAATGTAGAGCGTTGCTTCATTCAACCTCTATGTCATCCTAATCAGAAGCGATCATCACCCTTTAGACAATTCTGAACCTCTCACTTACAACACAAGTAATGATAGTGAGTGATTCTCAGAATACCATAATAATGAGACTAATAATAATAATGATGAATAACACCAATTTAAAGTGATAAAACTATTAATAGTTTTAAAAAAATCATACGAAACGTACTATGATCTATTAATTTATAGGCTCGGTCAAGGATTCCGTCAATGGGTCGACGGACTGATGGATCAATAACAATAAAAATATTTCATTCAATCGCCGTCATAAAAATCCGATTCGAAGTTCAAACCAATTAGAGGAAACAATAGAAATTCATATTCTACGACACAGAACCGAAAAGACAACAGCACAAACTTCTCCTGTAAAACTGCGCCAAATTTACAGCATTAAAGTAACTTAAAGTCGGCAACACGTAGCGCCGAACCTCCGTTATCTTACAACCGGAGATTCTAAATTTCGCACAGCAGCCGTCCGTTCGTTCGAACCAATAAATTGAATCCTTTATTGAAAAACTTTTATTTTGCAAATTTATCGGGCCAGATATTCGAATTGGAACGAGCGCGGCCAGATTTTTATCTGCGCAAACCTGACGCGGTGCCATTCCGCGTCGCGAATTAAAACATCAAAGACTTATTGTGTTTCATTAGCCTCACTTTGTGATCCACTTTTATCCAGGGCGTTGGCATTGTGCTCCCGTTCGGGAGATTCCCTTCGGGCGTGCGTGTGACACCACTATGTTATGATATAACATGGAAATCCAAACAATGGGGATAACCGGTGGAGTTACCGGGAGCCGAAACCCACAGGATCTATTTATCCGTTACAAACAACAAATATACGGTATAAATGCTTCGCTACGTGTAACGTATGTGGTGTATAATGTGTGTGAATAACGGTCCCGGCACGTATCGGAAAGCTCGTCCGCGTTTCCGATACGTTTTCTAAGCATTCACACGTTCTTAGAATGGTGCGTGTGCTTTTTATATATACGAGAGAAAAAAATCGTGTTGGTCACATACAGTGAATTATAATTAATCACTCTATTATGCCGATAAAAGTAGCTAGGTGGATAAAATACGAATTGCCTACAATAAAGCGATAAAGTCGTTGGTCGCCAATAAAATTTACGATCGTCTTGTAAAATAGTCATGAAAAACTACGCCTGTAATTTGGCAAACAAAGAATTAAGTGATTAATGCTATAATGAAAACTAGCTGAATAAAAAGTTAACGTTTATTTTGTTTCATTAGTTGGCAATATCACAGGCGACAGTCTATTCCGAATTACGCTTTTCTTACTTTCAACGAGGCGATAAAAATTTACGCACCGTAATTCCAACACAAATATTTTTCCAGACAAAAAATAATAAACAAACAACTGAAACGTATCAACTTCGAATTGGGACGTACGCCATCAGAAAATTAAATAAAAAAATCCATTAGGACACTTCCCGTAGAATCCGCTAACCTTTCCAACGGGAAACTCAAACTTCCTTCATCCCGACCCGACCCGGGCATTAAAAAGTCATCAGTCACGCGTTCAAAAAACGATGACTACCCCTCACACCTCCACGAGAGGAGCGACTTTTTTCTAATTACCGCCTCATCAGTTTGACTGACGTTTGTCAGGTCGACGCCGAAAGGATACACACTGTATTATGGCGAAATGATGAGCTGGTGCGTTGCGAGGATTCTGCATAGTTCGCGAATTCCGCGTCCCGATATTAAATTTGGGGCATACGAATTCCTTCGGCCTTTGGTGCCTGGTCTTCTCATTTGCACAAATCACCTGAAGGATACGTTTTCCTGTGAACTATTCATCATTTCGCGCCCCTGCTTGCGTGAGCGTCAATTATTAATTCGGGTTTGAGTTAGGGCTGCCGTCTGTTCTAGGGACGTTTCCGTGATATCTAATTGAAAAACAGTTCACATATTCAAATTCAAAAATTATGTTTGGAATCTAATTTATACGATTGAATGACATTTTTGAATCAATCAAACGCAACCTGTGTTGGGTTGATATTTTTTATATCATTAAAAGTTTGGACGATTTTTTTTATTGCATACAATAAAGAAAAAGTATTTTTTTTAAATATTCTTAAAATGAAAATATGCTGTCATATCTATCTATTATATAATATAATATTAAATTTGGTCTACATTGCTAAACTTCTGTATTCAATAATACAAAGACATTTATTCAGCATGTCATTATTATTGTGAAATAAATGTATAAATTTTATTAAAGATTATATAAAATTTGTATACTGTCCCAGTTATTTTTAGCTAGATGGCAACCCTACTTCAGATGAGGGGGTCTCGTGAGAAGCCCGCATGTCTACGCCCAGTGTCAAATATGTACTTTGGGTGACCCCGATTCATTCAAAATATTCGATGATGTTTTTTTTGAGTGATGATTGTATTGAATATTTAACAGCTGAGTTTGATTATGAGGGCCATTTAATTTACATTTAGATTGTTTTGATTAACGTCAATAAAATAAAACAAAATTAGTTTATCTATATAATTAAGAAAAAAAAAATGTTCAAACTATAGTTTATTGTGTTTATTTTTAATTAATTATGAGATAAAGTCATGAAATAATAATGAGACTCTTTGGACAGTTTGATGAAACATGTCTATCAAACTAATCCAATCTGTGAACTATGAGAAATTTGCCGATAATGGATTTTGTCTCTTGATTAACTAGAAACTTCATTAAACTGGGATTAGCCTAGTTAAAACGTTGAATAAAGAATGAAACTTCCATAATGCGTAAAATTTGTTTTATTTTGATACAGTCAGAAGAGTTTTATAGTCGTGGAAAGTGACCTATAAATTTTCAAATGTCAATAAATTAAAAAAATGTGAGATGACGGGAGAATAAAACTAAAAGGAAAATCTCGTCGACAAATAAAACGTCAAGAGATTCAATAAAATGAAAATCTCAAGAATTTCAAGAAATTTGTTATTTCGACTGTCCCAGAATTGACTCAGACGATCTCTAAAAATGTGGCGACCATATAAATAAATGCTAACTATCTAAATTCGTGTTTTGTCTACCGCACGTATCCAATAAATTATCGGGACGATATCAAAAGAGAGTCTAACCGACAAAAATAGCGAAACCGAACGAACTCTATAATTTATAAACGTCCCATCCAAAAAGAAGTGAATATTTTCAACTATTCACGAGCATAACATATTAATATCATAAAAGTACCACCACTAAATGTACAAAGCTTTAGCACACGTCCGTCTGCGTTTCATATAATGTAATATATTCAAAACGCCACAACATTCCACTACGGAGAACATTCAGATTTAATTCGCTCGGAAAAATCTTCGCATCCCCGCATGAAAATTAATCCGATGGCCGCATATAAGCGGCAAAAGAGTGAAATTTCGTGTTCGTCCGTTATAATAAATACGCCAATATATACCCTGTCACATAATAATCCGCGGCTATTATTTCTGCGGAATATTCGCGGGGATCAAACGAGCGCCCCCCAGAAGAACCTTTGCGGTTCGACCGAAAATGGTATTGATAGATAAAAACGCAATATATCTTAGATATTTGCGTGATTAAATCCCCGGCGTACTATACATTGTTCGAATGAATAATAATGGGGGGGTATTTATTTTGTTTTGTGCGCTGACAATGCGGCGTATGAATAAAATGATTGTTGGGTATGTCGGATTTATGCGCGCCCATTTGTAATAACTTCAAATGAAAGTTTATTATGAGGTATGAAATAATCGTCGGTTTGAATTAACTGAAGCTTTAAATTGTGTTTGTGTTTAGGGTAACGTGTAAATTTGCATATTTTCGATTATTTTTCGTTGGGGGTCTAATGCGAGGAATGTTAGGTTATTTGAAAGTTTCATTGTTTAATCGATAGTTATTGCCCGTATCATGAGCGATGATAATAACCATAAAAATTTAGTGATTCGAAAATTTAACGCGTTGATTGAAGCTGTATTTGATTTTCGAATAGAATTTGATTAGGATTTATAAAAATGCTATTAAATTGTATTTAAACGAATGGGCTTTTAACATATACTACTTTGCATAGTTATAGCGATCGTATTATACAATGAAATTCAAATTTAATGACATTTTTCGTGTGGAAACAAATTTTCTAGAGTTAAAACTATTCCATTAAATTTGTACCAAGATGAGCTTCTAGCGAAAGAATTTTCCATTTAATAAAACCTCAAAGTTTCTACATCACAATTATTTTCATAGAAAATTTTCATTATTGCGAAAGCATATATAAACATAAAATACTTCACATTTCTATTGCACTTCTGACTACCTCGAAAACTTCATTCAAACAAATTGCACCGAATAATTAATTTACGATCGCCGAAATCGTTTCCATTATCCGATCGAGCGAACTACATATAGCATCCTAATTAGAAAGTGGCGAAGTTAAATTCCGTTTACGGAAGAAAAGTTTCATTCGAGTTTTATAAGTCGGACCCACCCACCCGCCCGCTCGCCCGCAAAGCGACCGTACAAAGAGAGCGAACGAAAAGATTTCACCTCCCGTTTTACACATGGCTTCATAAAAGTTCGCACACAATAATTGCATTCGGCGAAAAGTTGCACCGTATAAACTAAAAGATGTAAATCCGAATGCGAAAACTTCCCGGCGCCCCGGTGTACCTCGAGACTCCGGTTTTTCAGCCAAAGCGCGTACGCGGAATACAAATAATATATTTTAATACATATACGTTTGATATATTCGCGTCCCTTCCGAAATAAAAGAGACCGTCGTCGGTCATCCGAGTCCGAAAAGCGTCGAAACGTATCCGCGTCCGAAAAGCGTTCGAACGTGTACAGGGTAGTTCGGTAAAAGCAAATTTGAGTCTCTGTGTTCGAAAATAGTGCCGAGTTTGTATACAGCGGACGTAAACGTAAGCGATACTAACTTTTCAATGGTGAAACTTGAAATTTATACACTTATTCTGAAATTTATATGAGCCCGACGCTTGATTTACTCGCTAGATAGGTATCGCGGAATTATTACCGAAGTACACGTTTCTGCGTCGTAAAAAGTTATTTAATCTTTGATAAGTGTACTCCGGTAACATGCTGAATTTTAAATGTTTACATACCAGGCAGGGACCCGAAGTAAATTAATTTGATATAGTATATTTTTAGAAATATTTAAAAAGTCTATTTATATAATTTAAAAGATGATAATGTAAGACTATCAAATGAATTTTTGAAAAATGTACAATAAGGTATGATTAATAAATATTATATTATAGAATGCACGTGATGTTCGATCCGTATCTTTCGACACGTTCGCTATCGTCAGCGGGGTGCGTTACTTTTGGGTCACGGAGCAGAAGGCTCGTCGGGGATCTCGGTAAACAGGGGAATCTAAAATTCATGTTTGAGGATAAGCAGCAGGCACGAGAGGAGATCTATCCCCGATCAAGGTAAGAGTGTTGGGAAGAGAAGCGACGAAAGTGCGAGTCCTGGACATAAATCCCGGGAATAAGAGGGACGGTAAATCCTCGCAATCTCGTTGCTTATTTCGACGAATACATACATATGAACATGCGCTCTTACATATATAAGAGAAGCTTTCTATTTTCAGATAAACTACTTTTCAAATCTGCACTTTGCGAATCACATCACGTACAAATTTACACGGACGCGTAGGTGTACACACGCGTCGCCCTTTCTAGTATTTTTTTTCGTTTTCGCGCGCTTTTTTTTTTCTCGCTTTCCGTTTTCATCCTTTTTGTCTATCGCGATAAATTCTCAGACGCCCTTTTGTCTCGTAAACTTCGACGAAATATCGTCGAGGAAAAATTTGCGGCGGTCGCCGTATTTATTAGAGGCGCCGTGCAGATGAAAGTTCGAAACGGGATTGAATTGTAAATTTTTCCTCCAATGAAACCGCTATTTACATCTATCGGGTCAACCGAAAAAAAGTGCCGAGTCGTTTTATGTGCGTGAAAAAACTTTCAGTTTTATGTGGCAGATATTTTCGGAAAAGGCTACGCACCAAAAACACTCGACCGTTATATGTGAATTGGACGAGTTGTAAGAAATTAGTGTGCCTAGCGGTGAAGAGATTTTCTGAAAGCTGGGCACTTTTCATACCGGCTCCAGTTTTGCGCCAATCGCGCAAATTATCGGAATAGAGAACGAACGTATATGAGAAGTCCTTATTATGTGCGCTCTGTTCGTATAAACGAGATTGGAGCTTTGCGAAAAATCGAAGCTCGAACGAAACTATCCCGAAATATTTTCGAGTCATTTATCCTGCGAAAGCTTTTTATTAGGGAACACATAACCTGAATTCGCACAAAGCAGACCGCCTCTAGTGAATCTGCTCTAAAAGATTTAAAGCTTCCGGTTTAGTACCTATAACTTTCGTTCAATCAATTTTTCAGTAAGAAAAAAGTTATAACTGTAATTCGCCTCCATAACGCTTCGCCGAACGGTATCAATAAAGTTAATAAGATTTTCAGCAAAACTTTGTCGGCCAAACTACTACAAGAAGAGAAGACCCTATTCTGTAAGTTTTTCATGGAACCTCTGGATACAGGACGGGTTGAAAAAAAAAAGCATTTTGTCGAATAAATAATAGTACGTGAAGGGGCACTTAAATCATAGCGAAAGAAAACTGCGCGATTTCTTCACTCCCATACTGCGATATATTCGCATTTCACTATAGCGCGTATACAAAGATTCAATTTGGCCCACAAATGTCTCGCATAATACAGAAAAGGGTATCAAATCGAATAAATTATGGTGATTTTATTGAGAATTTATACGAATATGACCGCTTTTTTTACTATCCGTCTATAAATATTATCATCATCTCGGCAATAAACGATCACGTGTCAAATTTACTGTGAGGGATGTTACGAAAATTACATGATTCGATGATTAATTAATTTCATTGTTGTGCTGTGAAAGAACGCTTCACGGTTTTAATTTCGCATATATTAAACGGCACAAAAATAGAATTGTGCTTTTTGAATGCGACCGAAATCCTTTTTCGGGGTTCGACCCTTTAATACTATTATCCCGCAAAGCAAATATGTGTATTACAGATAAAATATTTTTGCTTATTTCGTACTTATTAATTTCAATTAAAATTTATGAATATGAATAATGGAAGCGCTTTCACATTTGTGAACACAATTTAAAAATTTGTATTAAACGACGCGTGGCTTAATAAATTTTAAAAAGTTTTCACGCCAGCGAGAGATTTATTTCGAGTAATTTTCAGGGATTCTCATAGAGAATCTCGTACGAGGAAAGAGCTAATATCTTATGAATTTATATAAATCACTCCCGGGCGAGTCGCGGTTAATTTCCTCCCTCATAAAGCGAAATATTCGTGCAACACCCTGTGTACAACGAAATTCACCATACAGAACGACGAGATTTATTTATAAGCTCCAAGTCAGCCAGTGATGCGCGTCATTCGAAATGATTGCACAAGATATATTATACCCCATACAAACATAAATACGAATGATATAAGAGACAATTCTCGCTTGTTCTGACTCGGATCATAAAATTCCATATGGTTATGGTTAGGGCCCGTATCGCGAGTTCTTTTGCCAGAATTTTGATGCAAATTATATTTAAATTCATATTAATGACTTTTGTTATACAATTTCTTTTTTATGATACTGGATTATTTTGTCAATAGTTTAGCCTTGTAAGAACAGTAAACAGATACGAATTCGTATCTGTACCATTGATCTAAAACAGAATGGTATACTATAAAATTATTTTACAATTTAATTTAATTCAACAATTATCCTTTTATAGGCTTCGCACTTCTATGAACATTATGTAGACTGCATATGGTGATAATTGCCATTTTAATTATATCATACAGTATAAAGTTTTATTCAAATTATTTTAGAATTAAACCATATGAATGTAGTATATAACATGAAGATATTAAATAATTAGGATAAATTTTACGACATACAAAATCCGAAGTTTACATCAAAACAAAAACTAATTATACGACTCTGGACATTATTGCATATCCATGCGTGCAGAAGTGGATTTTATGTGAGTTCCAATTGAACAGTTCCCTTAACGACCGGCCACGTCCTTATATTGGATTATCAATGCGAGAATGTATAATAATTGACGACAATTGTGATAATGATTCATGAGTGCTTTGACCACCAATTGAATGAAAAATGCATCGGATGCAATTTGTCGCGCGCAATTGCGTTCGAGTTTCGAAAAATATTGCGCGGGCCGTGCAAATTTACGATAGCGCTAATCCTTCGCGCTGTTTAAATCCTTTATGCGTTAAGGATTAATGTATGATCATGCGGGTGCAGTTGCATCATGTGCAGCGATTTATTGAAAAAAAAAAAATGACCGTAGAAATGCAATCGGTCGATCCGGGGCAGTGTTTTGGGTTTGTTTTGTCGGTGAGTGCGTTTTCGTTTTGCGGTTTTAATTGAACTTTTGTTTATTTTGGGTTCGATTTGTTTGGTTGTTTTCATGAATTTTGCAGTTTGTCAAAATAGGTTGTTTTATGTTCAAATGAATGTTTAATGGATGGTTTTAAAAGTGAAGTTGCACGAGCGGGGATCGTCTTGTTTGTGTGGAAATACTACAAATAGCAGTGGTAAAGGGTACAAAAGTACCTATGGTACGTAGATACAAACTATCATCTGTCTCCTTTCGTTTATCCTGACATCCCCTGAGTAAGGCAAAGAGAAATTATCTTAGTGTTATCTCCCCGAGAGAATCATCTCCATTGAATTAATTAGTAGATAATATAATTATTTTTTAACATTTTAAAATTACCAACAATCAAACATATGAAAATTTCTCAAGTAATTTTAAATTATTAATTGGATATTGAAACAAAAACAAAAACTTTGTTCAATTTAATATCGTATATTTTACCGAACAAAATTTGATGTTGTATTCATATTAGTTTACGCGTAAAATATTTATAAGTCATCAACTCGAAAGAAACAAAGTCACGAATACAAATCGAACCATTATCACAAAATAATGCGAAATGAATAAAAAAAAAACATACGAAATATATATTTCGACAAGACTGTAAAAAAAGCGAATACGGAACGTGTTGGGGTTCGTAAATTCGCGAAAAAACACCCCTTCAATTTCATTCGTGTACAACTGATTACGCGTCTGCGGTGACAGTATTCGAATGATATCGATAAATCTTGTAAATGCAGGGCCTTTCAATATGCGGGTTCTCGTCCTCGAATATAAATATGTTCACATGTGTAAGTACAATAGCGTATGCGATTGGTTCGACTGATTGAAAACCGCTAGGTTCGAAGAAAATACGTGACTGTCGAAACCACAACCGAACGAATTCACGAGCGCTCGTTATTGTTTTATACATTCTCTATATATTATGATTTAGGTGTTAATGTTCGTACTTTATTATAAAATTAAATGCAACGATGCATGAAGATGTGCAACTTGACGGAAGCTTTACAAATACTGTTGTTGAAGTACAACTAATTAGTTTGAAACTAGTTCTACTTGTTTTTAATAAAATTTTATTAAGTTGATTAACTTATTAACTTAATTAAGTTGATGAGTATAAATACGTATACTGAAATTAATAATCGCAAAAAATCTTTTTATATTTTTTGAATGTTAATTAAACATTATTTATTAAAATGATATCGTTTATTTAATTTATTTATGCAACGATTTTAACTTTGAAAATCGATAGAAACCGTAGAATTCAATACAAAAAAAAATCAAACAATTTTATATACGTTCGAAAAGTAAACTGACACTACAAAATGACCGACATCCCATTATGAAACATCACCCCTCACAACAGGGGTGACTTTTAAAACCACCCAAAGACCAGAGGGCGATCGGAAAACTGACGAGTTGAAAGGCGCAAAGCGTCGACGATGCGCGCAACAAACACGAAAAAAGTACGAAAACAACCCGAAAAAATGCAAATAGAAAAAGAAAAAAAAAACGAAAATTCGAAACAGGCGGCCATTGTTCGCCGGTCGACCGGGCTCCGATTGATTGATGCGAATACAATTTAACGCGCCATTTTTCGGGCAGTTTGGCCCGCGATCGGCCCCAAATTGACGACGCCTGACGTTCGCTCGGTATGCGGTCCGACTTCCGATCGATGGTTTTCGGGGTGACCATCCTACCCGCTGTTAGTGCGGGACTATTAATCTGTCCTGGAATTGGATTTATTATTATTTGCTTTTTTTGTATCTTTGTGTATCTCGGGGCCTGTTCAGGGTTCGGTCTGAGAATAAAGTTTATTTACGGTTACGGCTAATATGAAATAGTGTAATTGAAAAAAATTGAATCGTTTTTGTTGTAAGGGTTTTTTTGGGAATGAGTTTATGGAATCTATTGGATTATTAAAATGGGATGGAATTTTTTAATGTAAATGATATGCATTTTTATGAATAGTCATGGAAATTTAAATGAAAATGAAGTAGAATTTCAATTATTCGGATTAGGTAGAATGAAATGGAAAAATATTCTAGCGTAACGTGTGATAGAGAATTAATATCTATTGAAGAATATAAAATTAATTCAAGAAAATTACCCACTAAGTCTTTTCAGAAAAATGTGAAATTGTTTTTGAAAGGGGTGATGTTGAAATATTTAGGGTTGAATTCAAAGAATTTTTTAAATTTTATTCATAGAATTTGAAATATTTACGTTAAACATTAAAATAAGATTATGTATGTATTTACATATATACATATTATACAAAATATTTCCATCGACGAAAATGTGTGTTCAATTTGTAAAAAAATACCATTTTATATTCAGTACAATAAATTAATATAATTCAAATATATGTATAATAAATTAAAAATAATCAACGCGATAATTAAAAAATATAATATTATATAATCATTTTCAAAACAGAAATAAAATGAACCACACAAAGAATGTCTCTATCCAGCAGCATAAAAAAATAAAAAAAATACGATTATTCAAAAAAATCCAACTATCCCAAAACACTCATTCCAAATCACGGTCACCCCAAAATAAGTCCACGTGTGCGGACTGTTGAAAAATGCGTGTTTGGCAAGCGAGTTCGTGACGAGCTTTTAGGGCGCGTCACAAACGATCGCATCTCGCCACGCTCAAACGGATCGTAACACACGCACTACATCACACACTGCATTTGTTCCTTAAGTTGTTTTTTTTGGCGCCGAATTTTTCCGAATTTCGAAACTGCGACGATGAAAATTTAGTTCGCGTCTATTCGATGAACCGTGACGGTGAAAAATATGCCGAACCACGCGCGTGTGCTTTTTTTCGGCCCGTCTTCGTCATGGGAAATGTTTGCTTATCGTTAACGTGGTTCGTGTCATTTTTTGCCGTTTGACGAACCGAGAGAAAAAATCGCGATGATTCTGCGATAGATTGAACGCGATTCTGTTTTGGGTCGTTCGAGTGTTTCGAAAAAAGATTTTCGTGCGGAAAATTTGATGGTGCAAAATTAATTTTGGGGTAGTTTGATTAATGATTTTGTACTCTACTTTATTTTATTTTGAAAACTACAAGAACATTCATATTTAAATATGAGCATTTACATAGAATTCGATGTTGTACAGCAATAATCGAATATTCGAATGCTCCGAAGAGAAATATTAAAAAAAAGAAGAGCGAGCGGCGAACTTTCACGTCGTAAATTGAAAATTTTCATGCCTATACACCATAATTATTTTTATGGCGACGCGTTTTTTTTTGTGTGAAACGATCTCCTTATTTTTGGTCGAGCTTTTCCGTTCCGCATACTATTCATAATTAAGGCCTAACTCTCCCGACAAAACAATGACTATCATCTTTCAGTTTTCCTCTTACGGAACAAAGACATAAAAATGCCTTTTACGAAATAATGAAAAATTTCATCAAAATATCCATTGGATATATTAGGCAAAATGCTTCGGACCGCATCCACGGCAGTTAATTCACCATTAAAACGAACCTGTTTATTTTTTAATTAAAAAACTCGTTCTTAAAATAAATTATTATTTTAAAATAAAGATTTTATAAAATAATCTATCAGAAGATTATAACTTTGCTGCACAAAATAATAGAGAAGTTTTGCTTCATAAAAATAACAAATTGGCGTATAATAAATATAAATGTTTCATGAGCGAAATTATTCATCTATGTCCGGCACAATTATGTATATTTATTATACGGCGAAACAAATTATAGCTGCCGTTGAATTAACATAATTTTAAATATTGCTCAGGACGAAACGAAAGGAGGGCTAATGAATACAAACGACGCGTGTACATAACGCGCGAGGATACGTGAACGAATTTACACGGCACGTGCTCGACGTCGTGATTTTTACCAATTTCGAGCGCTTTTTTGCAGCCGCCGAGACCGTTATTTTTTAATAACGTTTCGCGAAAATATAACGCGCTTTTCGAAAATAAATACGAGCGCAAGTGCGTCGTCGGATAAATAGAAAATCGCACACAATACGGCCGGCGAAATGGAAAAATAACGACGCAGGTATCGCGCGCGAGACCGAGAAAAGTGCGTGTGTTCTTTTTTTTGTTCGCAAGAGGCTTCTGTGTTTTTTTTTCGTCGAAGCGATATAACTCTTCATTAACGCGCGCGTTTTCTATAAATATGTGATTCGGGAAAAAAAATGAAATGCGTTCGTTGGGAAGTAGGTTTTCCGCGTTGCGATCGTATTGTGGAATATTTAGAACTTTGTTGTTGTGCAGGTGCTTGTTTTGTATTGCCGTGAGATTCCGAGCCGAAAGGTATCGGTGTAAATTCGATATTGAAATTTCAAAATTAATGATGTGGTTTGTACGTTACTCTACCGATAGTGTTTATATGTAGTTATGTTGTTTGGAGTAAGGTTCAGTGTATATGGGAAGATTTTCACCAAGATCGGAGCCAAAATCACTTGTAAAGTACCGATATTCGAAAATGACCCATGAAAATCGCCTCGTTTCTATAGAATTTAGATATTATCTTCATGAAACATCGCGTACATAAAATAATATAATTTCGAGCATATAAGCAATTTTCAGATATTGTTTTATTGAATCAAAAAACAACACACAACGAAACCATCATACATCTATATTCAAAATTGACCCCAGAAAATTTCAAAACACAAGATCTGTCATTTAAAAAATTACCACACAAATCACGCTCAAACTACATACGGCCACTAATCTGAGAATATTCGAAGACGTCGATATCCCATATATTTCCCGAGCGTACCCGGTAATGAAGGAAACGTGCCCAGAATTCCGGGCTGCGGTCCGCAGGTCATGGATGGAAAATGTGCTTCCGTAGATCGATGCCGATCCCCGAACACACACACACACACTCACCCATAACATAATACAATTTAATACACAATGCCGTATAATATATAAATCCGGTTCGCGGCCAGGCGATAACGCGCTTCGCAAATACCTCAATGGGCCCGGCGAAGTGCGCCTTTGAGACCCCAACACGCACCCTCAACAGACAAAGAGGACGAAACAAACAATGGGCACATCATCACGCACACTAACTACCGATTGGGGCTAGCACGTGACTGTTGGGCCAGCCTGTGTGGTGTGGTGAGGGTTGTGGATGCCCGCTGGTTCGCCTGTAGTTTGTGGGGTTTTGGGGAATTTGAGGGAATTATATTGAATGTTGTAATTGTTGATGGTAGTTTTTATTGTGGTCTGTCTGCGTTTAAGCGGAATTTATTTTTATATTTAGAAAGTGTTTGGCTTTTCTATTTGGACTGAATCTATTTGTATAATTTTGATTTAGTTTATTGCAGATCAAAATTGTTTTTCGGCGATAGGAAGTTCTTAACTTTCGTATAAATTTTCTTCGAAGTATTACGCAATACGTTATCCGATGTATCGAGAACGGGCAACGTTCGATTATAAAAAATGTAGGTCCGATAAAGCAATGAAGATATATTAAAAAGGCGTGATTTATATTAATAGTTCATATATCAAATAACAATTCGGTTTGCAAAAATGGGTTAAGCTATAAATAATAACGACCGTTTAAATTAAATCTCATGACAGTCCCAATTCATGTGTTTGACTGGCGGGGGTAAAAAAAATTGACACCGTATTCGTCTTGACACAAAACTGTCTTATACAACGTTTGTTCGGTTGATTGATCGTCTAGGATCGTATCAATCATAAAAATTACTCAAGACCAATAGACTATTTTTCAATTTACATGACGCGACCGAATGTTGACCGCCGAACGAGAAAACGGTTAAATTATCACGTTTTACAATGCCACAAAGATAGTAAGAATATATCTCTTTTGGGACTCTGAGGTAATTCGAATGATGTCAAAACGTACAACTACCATAAATGCTCGTTTATAATGTAATGCCGGCTGAAATAAGCAGCCTCCGGAGACGTACGGTATTTGGAAGAGGGTCTGAAAATTGGAAGATACGTACATAATAAAGTTATTACATTATATATTGTTACCGACCGATTTGAATGTCGCCCATTTTAATGGAGGCCATATTCTGGGCGTAGTTGCGGAATGTTCGATACGCGTGCGTCTTCTATATTTAAAGTAAATTTGGATAATTTCGAATTAAATAACACAATTTTTTATGGATAGAATTCTTTCATTAATTAAAAAAACATGTATACTATATTATAAAAACAAAATTTAAAACGAAGCCGAGTTAATTGAGTTCTGAGATTAGTTTTGGGATTTTCATCCGTAAACATATTATGGAAGCTTGCATTAATTAACAAATTTTCCTTTCACTAACTCCTCCAAACAATAATAAAAAAACACGCCCAATTTCCCGGCCATAACACGAAACAAAAACCGAACTTCAAAATTCAAAACACCACAACTAATCTCCGATCGATACACACGCGTCCTAAAACACCCTAACAAAAAAGCACCTTTTTAAAATAGCAAACTAAGCACGCAAACACTCGCAGCCGTATCCGTAGTGAATCCGCGTCCATTTACTTAGGACATCTTCCAATGTGACCGACCCATTAGCACTCGGGTGCTCTCGCGCGCGTGAAATCCTTTCCCTTTGCGACCTTCGCAACCAGTGTTTCCTAATCCTGTTTGCCATCATCCATCATTCATACGAGAGGCTCTCGCAAATTCCGACCCGTATACACAAATAAAAACGTTAGGCCCCTCCCGCTCGTGCTTGGTGATGGCTTACGGCAACACTAATAGCTTATACGGAATACTTTCACGTATTAGACACAGCGACACGTATACGGGTGGTAGGTGTGAACGATGTTTCCTAAACTGTGGGTTTCGCTACTTATGTTATGGAGATGTTATAAGTGTTAATTTATAATAAGATTTTAGGATGTTATTCTATATAGAATAATGTGATTAAATATTTCAAGCATTATGTTTATGTAATGAAGGTTGTTAGTGAAGATCTTTTGGATTATATCAGAAGATTGAACTTTTATGTAGTACGGGAAGATGAATATAATTATAGAATAAAATATTGAAATTATTTTTTGTGAAATAGTACAAGGTGCATAATTAAATTGTTCGCTCATTTAATGACCGCGTATTGTGTTGTTCAACTTTAGTGTGAATTATTCGACAGAAATAAACTATGGACTTAAATAATTTTTTAATCATCTAATGATATATTTAAAATGAATTTGTTAGATATTTGATATAAAAAAATAGATTGAGTTCAATCAAATCAAAAACATAATGAAACTTTTTAGAACTCTGAATAAGAAAATTTTTCGCTTAAAGAAAAGTTTTTAACTTTTTAGTTATACTTTAAATTTTGTTAAATTTCCTTACGAAAACTTATACAATTTCAACTTAAGAATTCCTCTGAAAAAGTTCCGCACAACAATATAAATCATCAAAATCAACACGACCTCCACATGACAAACAATCCAACAGCGAAACATCTGCAGAAGACCAGCAAGAAAGTTTCGAAAACACTGAGGCAGACGTGCGATCACGTACGCATAACATGATAGGCCTTATACTATACCTAAGCGCAAACGCGTCACGGAAACTTCAGAAGGAAAATCTCACGCATTTCCAACTTCATTTTCCGTGGACGCGGACCCCTAATTAGCGGAAACTTCCGCGAGGCTTAATAGTAAACACGGCCCGGGGATATGGGAACACCATGACGGAACAATGGGCAAAGAAGGATACATCGCACAAGCTAGAAATAGCCGTTTTCACGTGCTCCGTGTGAGTGCGTGAAATCGTTAATGTGCATTATTTAGAGTTCAGCGGATACGTATTCGACATGCAGTACGTTCGCAAATTTAGATCCGAGTTTATATTGGATCCAATCTTCATTAAATAAACGTTTCCGTGAAATAATAAAATAAATTTTCTCTTTTTTTATATTATACATGGAGGAGCGCGATAAAAACTTCATCTTTACGGCGCCGACCTTCCGATTATTTTCAAACTCAAAATGAAAAATCCGGTCCACAACCGCAGAAACGCACCCGCCGTAGTGTCTCGTTAATCAAAAAAGTTTCGGCGTCGATTTTCCGTCCGATTCGCGCCGGAATAAACTTTTTTTTGCGGACCGCACGGTGCGAAAGTCGCCGAAAATCGCCGTCCGTCTCGAAATATACTCAGGAAAAATTCCGGGTATTCGATTAATTAACAGAGAGCACGCGTCCCAATGATCAAAAATTCGGTCCTTTGTCAATCCCGCGAGGCGGTCCGAATTCCGCGAGATTTAATTAAATTATTTATATTTATTTACGGGTATTGTTCCGGTAGCCTTTGATTAAATCCATTCCCGAACAACGAACTCGCTCCGGCTATATTCGTGGCGAACGGACGAGAATAGAATCAAAAGTTGCAATATTCGCTCAAGCAAATTATTAGAAATCTACATAATCATTTTTATCACACTCAAATTTCTGAAGTTACTAAGGAAAAAATAAACTTTTAGTTATTAAATCAATAGATAAATACTATATTTAGTTAAAAATAGATTTTCCTATTCATAATCAATGGTTTATTTTAACTAAACATTTTGGTTTCTACTGACCGACAAAGTTAATCAACATTAGACAAAATTTCGCGTCGTCACTTTTAAGGAATATCATAATAATATATTATATGAATATGTTAATGATACATGATATGAATAAATCATACGATATTCAAATCACAGATTTTGATTCAGCACACCTCAAACGTGTTTCTATAATAGAATACAGTATTCGTACAGCCACAATGGGAACATGACGGAATACCCGGGTAATCCCCGCGATCTCAATAGACGTCTTCATCTATCTTCCAGAAGCACATCGGCCGAAACCGCAAATCTTTCTGTCAAAAATGAAAATTTATCCTCGCCGTTATTAATTTTCGCTCTTAATAAAAATTAATGTCCCTTTTCGGCGTCGATTCGTTCCCGCGGCGGTTACGGGTTAAATATTCCTCGCAATAAAATATAGCCTTTCCGATACGGTTCTAATTAATCTTCCCGATTGGTCGTTCGATCAAAATTCAAAATGTTTTTCTCGTGTTTATATTGGAATTGAATTGCGAGTTTTCGGAATTATATTTTTTCGTTGAAATGAAATATTTAGTGAAAAATTGAATTATTCGATATAAATTGATGTCAGAAAGGGTTGTTTTGAATGTTCACTAAAATTTTCAAACTCATTAAAGCTATCAAGTTATGTTTCAGGCTTAATTTTTTCCGCATATATAAGCACGGTAAAAATTTACTTTGGTAAAATTTCTTGTATTTTTATCTAAAGTAATTAATCTTGCTTAAAAAAGGAAACAACTTATAATGAAATTAAATACATTTTTAGCTTTATCGAGATGGTGAAATATAGGGTTACCGTAATGGAAGTAGCATTGGAATAAAAAAAAATACAATTTACTTCGGAAATTTTAATTTTGTAAAGCTTTCGATCCAATTTCCCATAATATACATATACGACGATAAATAATACATTTTTAAATAATCAAACTAATACATACATACATACAATTTCGACGACATCATAACAATACATTACAATTTTATAACATTATCGATAGATTGCGTGACCGAAAACTATAAAGTCACTTACTTTTGTAAAATTCATTTAATAAAGAGTAGTGCATTCGCTGACAACAAAAAATTGTACTGGAAAATTTCACAATAAAGCAAATTACCCATATTGAATTGAACGCCGAACATGGCGTTCAATACATTTCACTCGTACACTTAACAATAATTTGAACGGCGCCATCGTTAAATTCGACACATCACTCGTCCTACAGACAGATAATATCGCCGTCGACAATTATTTTTAAAATATTATACGGCTCGAAATAAAAAAAATAACTTCAAAAGTATTATATTATGTTTTGACTGTTCGATGACAACGCGACGCGATGACGCGCCCCAAAAGTGAATGATAAAGTCAACCGTACCCAGTCATTTATCATCCTTAGTCTCATTTGAATGTTAACCGAGTTCGAGCACGTATACGTTTCACATTATGTATCACGTAATAATATACATTTCGTTCGAATAAAAAAAAATATTTCGTTTCGCAAAACATCGCAGCTTATTTATTTGACACGGACGTCTCCCTTGGATACGGCCAGAATTAAAATACGGACCTCATTAAAAGAAAGCATTTTTTTCTTCTTCAATTGAGATTATTTTTGTTTGCTTCGTATTTTTGTTGTTTCCGGGAAGCTTTTCATTATGATAATAAAAAATAAGATAAAATAGGGAACGAAAGCGACGGAGAGGCTATTTAGCATTTTCGATTCGTTCCGCGAAAATGTTTACTCGTTAATGCTACATATTAATTGTCGGGGCAACGTCGTTTGCTATATTGAAACTTTTGCTGAATTGTTTCTTATCGTCTATATCTTGTATAAGGACTTTTTCTTCTAGTTTGTGTCCGACGTTTATTTCATTAGAGGAAATAGTTTTCGCGAAAGATCAGAAACAAAACTTTTGTGTCGGCTCGCAAGGAAAAGAAAGGAAATCTATCGATTCAACGGGAAAACGTTCATCGAATCAAGCGGAAAATCGTACCTTTTATTTCACACAATATATAAAAGAGTATTAACATAAAAAAACATATTATTCGGTTAAACCTAGAACAAATAAAAGCCCAACATATTGGCATTAATTCGAACGATGAAACGGAAAGCTTCACGCGGCACGTATCGATTTTGGCGCCAAATTGTTTTATAAAATCGCGCGCAATTGGATCGAACGCAATTTTTCCCCTTTAATTAAAGGTTCAATTTGAATATGTTTGCGTACATTAATTATCTAGAATAGCAATCAGGTTCGCAACAATGACGTGCGGTTTATACGGACGCATTGTAATTACCGTTTCCCACGGCGCCTTTGTCGAAGCGCGAGCGAATGCGAATTATTATAACGTCACAATATTTATCGAGAAACCGATTATTCGATGGGTCGTATACATAATCGATTTAAAATTTGTTTTATATGGTATACACATTCAAATTCTGAAATTAATATCGATCGATATAATCGTCATATAACGTCCGTTATACAGGGTCTTCCCCGGGACTTTTATAACTTCTAATCGGATTTAAAGTGACTTAGAGTCATGATAGAGAAGTGAGAGTGATACCATTCCGAATAAAATCGGCTACAATTTATTTTTAATTTTTACCCCCCCCTCAAATTTTACCTCTCCCCCCTCTAAAAAAAAAAAAAAAATTGTAGCCGATTTCATTCGGAATGGTATCATTCTCACTTCTCTATCATGACTCTAAGTCACTTTAAATCCGATTAGAAGTTATCAAAGTCCCGGGGAAGACCCTGTAGAACAAAGCTTTTCGATACCATCAAAGTTCAGATATTTTTTTTTAGCGAAATAAACTGAATATTGAAACCATCCTTCGTCCGATGATATTTGATTATTGTTATGATATGAGGGAGTGGATGTTAATATTTAACTCATAATGGAAATGTAACGATATGAATCAGAAACAAAAATTACATACATTTTCATCACTGTACACATCGAAACAACCACTTAACTTCTGTGTAATATTAAAAACATTTAATTTATGATTAACCGAATCCATTTCGAGAATATGAAATAACCGAACAACACACGAAAACCGCAAAGCAAGCAGTGGGCGTTGAAGGGTCAGTCATGGAAACAATTGAAGCGGCGCATTGTTAAGACGTCCATTATAACATCCCAGTTTTACAGCTACTTAGACACGAATAAAACATGATAAATTACGTCGCCGGGGCCTAGGGTGGTGTATGTTTACATTCTAGGGTCGGCCCACATGATGAACGTCGAGGTTAATTGAACAAATAAAGACTTTCGTGTTGAACATCGAGTTTCTGTTGCGACGTCCCGGGATTGCTGATGTGTGCCCTCGTGAGAAGTTTTGTTTTCGGATCGATCCAACTTTGAGGGGTCGCTTTATACGCTTTAATGGTTAAATTGTGAACTGTTTCATTTAGTGAAGTGAATGTTATTCAAAGTTTTTCATGTGAAACTGTCGATAGACTTTATCGGATTGCATAATATAATTTTTTTTTTTGAAAAAAAATTATGTTAAACTATTAATTTGAAAATAAACTAAAGAGATTTGTGAATCAGTATCATTGCGTTTTTCATAGCGAATATAATATGGGTTAGTAGTGCCACTTCACGTAAAGTGAGGCTTTGCATAGTTTGTCCGAAACAGATACATAATTCGGAATGATAATAAAAGTATATTTTGTCCCCGGCAGATTTCGGTTGGACGGCTTTTGTTTGCAATTAAATATTATCAGTTTTGACAATCTCGGGGTTTGTCCCTCGGGCAAGGGAGCTATCGAAAATTTAACTTTGACGTCAAACTTTCGAAATTGTATGTTCGAAAGTTCAATTTTAAAGCCTGTGCTGCGTGGATACGATTTTCAAAAATATCGTTATCAATCTGTATCGATGGAAATGAGAATGGAAATTTTGGGAGAAAATCACGATATTGACATTAGATACCTCGGAAAGTCGATATTTTCAATTAGATTGTATTTGTAGAAACGATGCTATTATTATAAAAACATGAAACACTTTAAAGTGTAAAAGTTTTATTCGATTAAAACTTTATAAATAATTGCAATTTGAAAAATTCGCGTCGTTCGAATATCTCAATAACGAAAATCAAGTTTTTGCTCTCGACGCGACATTCGTTCGGAGAAAATTCCCATTTAATAATTCTACGCAATATTCGAGTGTTGAAATCAAATTAAAACTTCTCCTTTTATACACGTATACATATATACATTTGTACAATATGATAATAACGGGCAAAACACCAATTATCGAACTCCCAAGTTAAAAGTTAATTACTCCGACCGGGCAAAAGCGATATTGGCACTCGTGCAAATATGGAGCAAACCCGAGCCTCAACTACTACACAACTTTCGTTATTAATTATGAAGTGCAACCGTAGTATGAGGTGGTTTTAATTAGACACGGTCAGGCGTCGGAAACGTCGGTCAGCTGCGGTAAACTTTGCTAATGTACAAAATAAAAATCGTGATTTCTTGAGCAGTTTCAATGGGTTGATATAGATTGAGGGTTTCGTTGGAAGTCGAATGAGAAACTTGAGCGTGTTGCTCGTTAGATCGATCCTTTAAACTTTGAGGATCATATTGAAATTTTATAAGGTTGTTTAGAATCGTGAAATTGATGAAAATGTCTTTTTTGGGTACAGTAGCAACATACGTGCCTTTTTTTATAACCGGTATGTGAAGTTTTGGGAATAAGACGAATTCTCTGGCACGTTTTGCTGGGTCAGGCTACCGTTTCGGTCCCAAGAGTTCTCTTTACTCGCTTAACACATTACGCCCTTTTTACGATTGACGTACTTTTGGCTACCGGAATCGTTTGAGATCTAATAAATTGAATATAATACACTCGAATTAAAGAAATATTTGAACAACAGAATTCAGTATAAATTATAACGATTCCTATTCAAAGTTTTTAGTGATCGTATTATTAAATATTTTTAACAAAAATTTCCTCTGAAAATTTTTAGTTATTTTGAAAATTCGTTTTATTATAATTATTTTTATTTCGGGACCGTTTCTGCGTAAAATAGAAGGAAAGTTTTCGACCGCGCGCAGTACGTAATGTACGCGTAACTGGAAGGACTCTCTTCCTCTCATCAGGGAACAATTTCAAGCCGCGGTCTGTGGTCCCAGAAGGGTCCTTCGAAAAAGGTGTTTGTTTGAGAAAACGGACGAAGCACAAAAGTGGTGAAAATTCAATTGGAATAATGCTTTTGTGCGCGCAAAAATGTAGAAAGTGAGCGCGCGATTTTGAAAAATTCAGTATCGTCGCGGCCGGCAGTGAAAAAGTAATATCGAAATTATGAAAAAACTTCTTTGAAATTAGGACGAATGTTACAGTTGAATGGTAAAAAAAATCCGAAAACTTTCGCTTTTTCGAATGGCGCACAACGCAGAAGTTTAAACGGTTCTATTTCCGACTTTAGTGCCGAAGACAGATTAATTTTTTACTTTCTGATACGAAGTAATAAGAAAGTATCACGATTGCAATCATTCACAAAACCGATATTTTTAGTTATATCTTGAGTTATTATATTACGAATTTCTTTATTACGATAATATCTCTTTCGCGATGTCGAAATTGTTGGGACTTTATTTGAAATCAAAGAATGCGAGCAAAGTCGAATTATATAATTTTGCTAGAAGAGCTGATGAATTGTTCGCTCAATTCGCAACCGAAGGGTCCAATTTGAAATTCAGTTAGTGTAATAAATCAATTTAATTGGATTATTTCGTTACACGGTTGATTGGACGACTTGACATTGTTTGCCTGAAGTCCTTCCATCAGGTTTTCCTCGTTTAGCTGATTACTCTCGCTCTTGCTCTCACGCAGAACATTTTCCACTTCCCTTATATTAATTTTCAAAATTCACAAAAAATCAATACAATCTCCTTTTCCCAGAACAAACGAAAAACAATCCCGCTAATCTACCCTGATTTTTTCAAATCATCAAACGATACGCACGTAGATAACGAGCCTCATCAAAAACGAGCTTAATACAAACGACAAAAAACAACTAACATTCATTGCGTGCCCGCGAAACAATTACGTCTAATCTATTCCGTGCCAAAAGAATTCACTGAGATTTTATCGTGCAGAAACTATCGGGTCATTAATTTCGGGAACATACGAATACGAGGGGCCTAAGTCCCCACACGAAATACACACACACACATACCTTTCGAACGGCCAGGAACGGCAATAAAGAGACGTCCCGCGCGTGATTCATGCCCGGCTTCTTAATCCGGCCCTGGCCCGGCCCCGGTTGATATATGCCCGCTGTTTTTTCGGCAGAGGACTCTTCCGATGGCTACGTGCCGTATGTCCTGGGTTGGATTGATGTCCAACACTCTGTTTCTCCGACTGGGCCATCGGCGGGTCGTTATCAAGCTCGTGGTGTCCTAATTGCGCGACCGCCTTCCGTGGTCCACTTTTCAACGAGCTTTTGACAGGCGTTAACGTATTGAGTCGTTGGTGTTTTTTGGTGCGTTCGAAAAAATTGTCGAGTAAATCGAGTGAAAAATTTCATCGTGGGTATGTAAAATGCGTATATTTTTCTTTTCGCCCAAATTTGTGATAAATATTCATATTTGAATTGAAAGAAATTGACTCAAATAATAAACAGTTCTATGAAGCGATAAGTAAAATGGTCTTGATAAATGAAAACGATATCATTCTTTTTAATATAATATCGGTTATTTGATGGTGGTTCACATCGATTGTTACGTTTATCCTTTTATTGCTCGAATAAACGGGAGTACCCTATATTCGATGTTTCTTCATTTGAAACGACGGTAATCTTTCACTATGTTTGATGGTTCCATTAAGTGTTGTTGGACTCAAGGGGAAAGACTAAGTATATCACTTGTTGAAATTAACTATTGTCGAGAAAAACGGTTATTTTTCGAATAAAACAATTATCCATAATGTATTTATAGCCTCCTTTATATAAGAGGATATTGAGATAGATATTTCATTAACGAAATAAATACTAGAGGGAATAACTGAAAATAGTTTTCATAAGTAAAATTATTAATTTTATCAGAACGATTAAGTCGCAGTTTTATGAAAATAAGTATAAATAAATTTTATAATTTTATAATTATAGAAACGAAAATAATATTTCAAATAAATCAAAATTCAGAGAGAATTTCGAACAATTTACAGGGAAAATCGATTCAAACCAGAACTGCCTACTGCAGTGTTCGTCCGTTGAAATTTTCATCGTTACAAAAGCTCGACCCGTAAAAAATTAAATGTTCGTTCTGTAAAAGCTGTCGATAAAAGCCCCGTAGAGTTGAATTCGTACGCAAAAAAAGGTATTCGAACACAAACCTACGCACACATTATATAAAGAGTCGCTTTTAAAAAAGATTTGACTTTTTAAATGGTCCGAATCATATTTATGGCCATTTTAATGTATGTATAGAATAATAAAGTAGTCTTTTAAATGCGTGCCATTTGGTCGTTTAACATTTAAGTAAGTGCGAAATGGTGTTGTGATAATTTTTTTCCCTGCGATTTCCTAAAACAAAAGGTTTTATCTGGAAACGAGTATATCTCAACTTTAAATAAGATGAATTACATTCTTTTGTAGATAAACTTTAAAAATTTAAAAACGCCCGTAAAAAAGAGCACTAATTCAGTCTTATGACATTATTATTATTTTCATTTGAAGATCACTTTAACTGATTGTGTTTGGAAAAAAAGTCGTTCCATATTCGATGAATTAAATACAAAACTCACGCGATGAAAGTATTATTCTTACAACACACTTATCCTCAAAGGGCCACAATATGTATGTTAATAAGGTTTTTCTTCACGATAACTTCATTATTGCTACTTTTTATTTTGCACGCAGAATGATTTAAAAGTGTAAAATTACCACGTAGCAAAATTATTAACGTCACACTAGAAGTATTTTCTATAAATGTACAGTACGTACGAAAATATAGGAATTAATTTTTAAGTCTCTTTCAGAAGCTTATGAATTATTCAAGAGGACTTAATTCGCTCAATACAATAAATTACGATTCTATTTTGCGAATAGAAATCGGTTTCCTTTATCCCGAGTTGAATAGAAAGAAATTTGAGTGGATTTTGGCGAAGCATTTCAAGCTTGACACTTTGACAACTGTAAGATTTTAAACAAATCACTTTGAGAAACAATCGATACCAACTGAAATATGAAAACGTCTATATTTATCGCAAGAAACCTGTTTAAATTTAGAATATATAAATAAATTAAAATCAATTTTACTATTCGCTCGATATAATAGTCGATTTTGCTATTAAGCACATTATGACCCAAACGAAAATAAAATCATTAAAGCTCACATTGCGCCAAAATACAACTCTTGATTAATAAACGGGAACGCAAATTAGCTGAATGTAAACAAAAACGATTTTTTCATTAGGGGAGCATTGTGCGGAATTTACGTAGCTTTATCCCGATTTTCGAATAGCATTTTTCGCAGTAATTATGTTCAGCAATAAAGTTGTTTCATAGCGACAGCGATAATCCGCGAGCGCTACAATAAAAATTACTATTATACGCCTTTTTTTCGGGGCCGCCTCCGCGTTTTAATTGTTTGCCGATAAATTCGAAATGAATAAAAACGAAATAAAAATGGGGCAGCAGCTTTCGAGACCCCGAATATATTCCCGTTTGTCGCTTTATACGAATTTATTTTTTTAATCGAATTCCGCCATTATCAAACGCATTCGTTGTATTTATACTGCGGCGTGACCCAGGAAGCTTTTAGCTGACCGTGGCGAGAACGTTGCCAAACGGTTAACTACACGTTTCTATTTTACAATAACATATGTCATATAAATCGGGACGGTTATTATGGTCAGCGTAACGATACAAAACGTTATTAGAGAAAATTGAAAATGTTTTTACAGAAAATCCGCTAAAGATGTTGAAAAAATGCGTAAGAATTTTAACAATTTGCGAAACGAAAATTGGTTCAGCGGCCTCGAAGTGCCACATGGGACCCTACGAAGTAAAAATCATATAAAACTTGCTAAAGCCGAACATATGCCTCGTGGGTTTCACCATTACACGAAGCGCGTAAACTTTGACGATAGGACCGAACTTTCCGTTTTTGGCAGAAGGGTATAAAATTCATAGGTGTACCGCACCTTCGTTCAGGTCGTTTGAGGGTTTTTACATTATAATTATGTGCCTCCCGGTGTTGAAGTTCAAACAACTTGTTATTCAACATTCAAAAAATATGATTCAATTTTGAATAAGCCGAAATTTAACTTAACAATAAATAAACATACCGTGATTATTCAATGTACAAAAGAAAACTCGAATATAAAATGTTAAAAATATATATATTTATAAGCGCCTTTAATTAAACGCCACACACGAGAAAAATACGTTTCAACACAGCGAAACTTTATACGTCGCAATATGTGAGACTTTTTCCTTTCACCCGCGAGACCCGGAAAATCCGGAGAAAAATTTTCACCGCCGCCTTTTTGACGACCGATTCTTTAAATTCGAGCATCAAAAAGAGGCGAAAAAGGGAAAAGGCATCTGAAAAAAATCGGAATCTCTTCGTTCCGGGCGTTTATTAACGAACCGAAGTCTCAGCCCCGTGCAGTATATATTCCTAGGTCTCTAAGCGAGGTCCCAAATCGCTTTTTGCTTCGCCGCCCCCGCAATTCCGAGTTTATACGTACATTTGTATGTGCGGATACGTATTATGTGTAGTACAATTCCCAGTTTCTCATTCCGTCTCGACGTACACTTCATTTGTCAATTCTGCGAGACGATATTTTAATTCGAAAATTTAGACCGCGAGCAAAAAGGTAAAGTGTTTTTGCGCGCTCGAAGATTTTGGGTTCCTTTCTGACAGTAATTATTTTAATAGAAATAATCTCGATAGCTTAAATTTCAGTTCAATGATTAGAAGAAGCTTTTTTATTTGAAAATTTTGTATAGAATTTATTATGAAAATTATAAACGCAATCTTATACTATTACGTAAACACGGGTGAAACAGTTCTTAAATATTCAATTTAGATTAAATTGTCATTATTTGAAAATTAATTATGGAGAAAATTTTCTACCATAGTAAATTTAATTTTGTTGTATTATAAATAAACAACTGTTCATACAAAATTAATAATAGAAAGTCGTTTCATTTAAATAAATATTTGATTATACTGTCAAAAGAAAAATTATAGAAAAGGCTTTTGACCTACAGTGAGCGTGAACAGACTATTTAAAATGAAATGATTTTCATCAAAATTAATTACATTAATAGATTCGAAAATAAAAAAATGTGCAGAACAGGAAACAGAAAATGTCACGAAACGCAACTAAACTGCAAGGCGTGTAAATTCGCATTGCGCCGTCTATGGCTCTGCAACACTCCTAATTGCTAAATGGCCTTATCCTTTACTCGCCAACTTAAAATATTAACTTTATAAAGGAAGCGCTTATTCAGTTAACTAGAACAAGCGACGATTAGTACTCGTAGCTACGGCGCTGGAGATAGCGGAGAAATTATTTTGTGATACTACTCACTCTCCTTTACAACGGGCACGACTGACTGAACGCTCGAACAACTTCGGATATTAACGGAAAACTTTGCCGCCCACTTCTGCGTTTCGTCTTGGACGTGCCAACAATGAAATTTGAATAATCGACGGCCGAGAAAATATACAGAAAAAAATGTATTCGGAAAGATTCCGATGATAAAGCGAGAGTTTGTAAAGTCATCGAGTTCGAGTGCATAAGACGAACTTTGAACGATCGAATTAAAAAATGTTGGGACCTCGGATCCTAGAAACTTCAAAAGTTAAAAATTTTTGATTGATGAAATATAAAAATACAAGCATTGTTGAGATTTATATGATAATATAAAAAAAACTTTGCGTCGGCGAATACGTTTGTGTGAATTTCATGAGGTGCTTGTCTGGCGGATGCGACGATGCGAATCCACCAGTGTCTTCGCGTTCCGGAAATCTCCCGATTTAAAAATCGATCGTGACTTTTTTCTCAAAGGTCGAGTTTATGAATAATTCATTGTTGTTTTTCTTATTTTTTATGTGTGTATCGAACGTATTTTACTATTCGGTCGTTCCGCTTATCCGGCCGCCTTATATTC
The DNA here is from genome assembly GCA_009617725.1 of Hydropsyche tenuis. Classification (NCBI taxonomy): domain Eukaryota; kingdom Metazoa; phylum Arthropoda; class Insecta; order Trichoptera; family Hydropsychidae; genus Hydropsyche; species Hydropsyche tenuis. Next base: position 3,970,982 of record VTON01000001.1, on the reverse strand, counting down.
CTATAATAAAACGGAAAACTACCACGCTGAGCTTAAGAAAGTGTTTCAGATTAACAAAGCGGCACTAAAAGCGTGGCATAAATTTCAGGCGAGAAAGCTTTCTTTTTCACAGTCTTCCGCTTGAAAGTGCCACGATGAAGCTTCAATTCGCGCTATATTGTTTTTTTGATTTAGACGTACTCCGATTCGTTTTTATTCAGTCTCAAACTTCGCGTCTACTCAACGCAAGTCATAAATAAATCATTTCCGTCCAAATATTAATCACCGATTTTATTTTTAAAATCAATTAATAAAATATAAAATGTCATAAGTTAAAAATATCATCTGCATGTTATTTAGAATAATAATTCAATTAAAAAAAATATTTGTATATATAAAAAAAACTAATCACAAACGCATCGTAAAAACATCAGAAAGCTCGCACAAACAAATCTCGCCGGGCGAAATTAATTCGCAGTGAAAAACGCTCAGTCGTAAAAGCGCATATATTTACGCGCGCAACCCTTCAGCCGTGTTTACGCCGGGAAAACTCGCGAGGAAAACCTGCGAAAAGTCGCCACCGTCCGCACGCTTTTCCGACGGAAAATTGAGCCAGCCTCGGGAAAGCCGTGTCGGGAAAGGGGTCAGAAGCGAGTGCGGTCCGTCGGATCGGGTCAAAGTCATTACGGGACCCGGCTTCGGCTTTTCATTAAAGCAGGGCACCTTCATTCGACGGTGTCGAATTATTGTCTTGTTTGCTAACGTTTCGTTGTATTCTGTGTATAAATTGTGTTAAATTGCTGTTATGAATAGAATTCGATTATTTTGGGAAATGTTTTTTTTGTGGGAATTTATCAGAGTTATATATTCATTGTTTTATTTGTGTAGATGTAAAATGATCGGTTATTTTTTTTAATAAATTAATCGAATTATATTATGTTGTTTTAAGTTGTATTGAATGATCGTAAAAATTGAAACAATACATAAAATTGTATTTTAATCGAGTAATATGAATCAACATAACGAGAGAAAACACTCGCATAGTAATATAAGATGTATCACATTATATTATTCGCATTTTGAACAAAAAAAATTGAAAACAGTTTAAAATTTGTGAACAAAAAAAATAATAATTGCAATAAATCAACTCGAAAATGTAAAATAAATCATATCTTTCTGAAAGAGTTATCTAATCCCTTTAAAATAAGTGGTTAAACACTCAGTTTCTCAAGAGTTCTTTCCGTTTTATCACAAAAATGAAAGACTTTTAAATTGTATCTTTATCTTAAAAACTGATATTGTTATTGAAAAATATTATTTGTAACATATTCAAACTAGTATATGTATGTATGTGCGAAACGATCGATGACTTTGTGAGATTTCGCATTTTAACGCGTTCAAACCCGCATAAATTTAGTGGGAGCGCGCGCTCGGCAATAATTCAAAGCTTTCACTAATTGGTAGCTGAAGAGTCCCCTATTTATAATATTAATGTAAATATGTTGTGCCGTGGAAATTGCGCAACATTGTGTTAACGAATCGCTTAAACGGCCTATTCGGCTAATGAATAAAACGGCCTTTGATACGTTAATGGTTGTATGTTAAGTGCGAGACACTTTCTATTATAATTAACGGCCCATGTTTACATGAAAAATCACCGTTGGATACGGTAATTGTGCAATATTCAATTTGTATGTTCAGCCGATAGCGAATTTTCAACTCTATAATTGGAATCGAGTAAATTTTGCGGTTGAGCTCATCGAATTTGTATCATATTATATCAACGTATTTCGATGTTTTATGTAATTGGTAATGATTTAGTAAGCTGAATCGGTTTAAATCATATTTTCCAGAAAAGGGTTGGTATTAGGAATAAAAATATAAATGCTAATTTCATTTTTTATCTCTATATGACAAAAAGTTATAATAAATATTTCAGTAATAATAATACTATCAACAAACAAAAATATTTTATGATTTTCAGTACACAAATATTTATAATATTTCATAAAAAATTTGAATTTTAAAATTAAATTCTAAAATGTAACTTAAACCACATTGGCTTTCAGCTCATACGCTAAATTATCTGCATGCGCTACCGTAATCGTTGCACATAAAGCAAATTATCATTTTATGATCCAGTTTGTTAGATTTAGTGATTTGCAGAGTAACCGGCATAATGAACGTTCACCAGCGAAACCAAAACATAATAATTCATACAAAACGAAGCTCACTATCTCCGCAAATCACACCCACAAAATCTAAACTTTCACACTCACACAAAAAAACCAATAAATGACCCCATCATAAAACACTCGGCGACAAGCACATCAACAGAATAAATATTTGGCCTGTATCATTTTTCGAGAGCGTTAAGCGAGTGGGCGTGTTCGAACTCAATTACGACCGAGTCAAAAACAGCTATGCGAAATCCGCGGGCGCATAAGCCAGGGCATGAAATATTTTCGGAATTCGGCCGCCGACGTAATTTAAGGATGCGCGAGCGTTATTAAGTATGCCATGTTTGTGTTTTCGGGTATGTGTGAAAAGTGTGTGTGTATGTGTGGTTTGGGCGTTGTAACGCCCGGCGAATTTTCCAAATTGCGAAAATTTATCAAAGCCCGCAGCTCCTCGGCGGGGGTGGATTTTCTTCCGGGAATCATCAACATGGTCCATCAAAAAATTTCTGACTGTTCGTACTGTTTGAGTTTTTTGAATATTTAATCACGTCAAAGATTTTATTTCATCAAATGTGATTTTTTTCTTAGATTATCAATGTTAAATGACATGTAACGCGGTCGTGATTTCGATACAACTTATATAATCGGAAAGTCACTTAAAATTTGGCAAAATTTCCGAAACAAAAACACATCATCCATTAATTCATATAAATTGTTTATTTTGACTGTTCAAACTGTATTCATTTTTAAAACAAGAATTATACTCAAACATAAAAACAACAACGATAAATTAAGTCAGCAATTACATCCACGGAACATCGAACGAAGCGTTCAACAATGCCGGCCCGTATTTTTGATACGTACGGTGTCCCGTTGGATTATATTTACCTTCGTTTGTTCGGATTGGAGGGTGGAAATTTCGTGAATTATTGCGTTTGTTCTGCGGAGGGATTGTTCCGCGGGGTGCCGATGTGGTCTCCGATAACTTTATCGTCGCGATTTACCCCGATTAAGCGTAGCCTTGCGAATTTCGCGGCGAATGATAAAAGTTTTCCAATGAAAGCCTCCTCTTACCACCAGAAAAAGGGAACCCCCTTCTTCTACCAGCCACGTGAAATATGAAGGCGTTCGTTTTTTTTTTCTCGCAGCTGAGAAATTTATGGTTTTTCATATTTAAGTTTAACGCGAACGGGAATGGGGAAGTGCCGAAATGATCGGTCGCGAAAAGCGCTCCCACGATATTCGATACACGTGCCTACTTCTTATTGTGTTTTGTATTTTTTTTATATAAACGGAATATGATGTATTATACGTTTGGATATTTTGAAATTCGCTCTAGAAGCTTCGCAGATTGACAAGAGGCATATAAATTCGACGAAAGAACATCTCAAATCAAATATCAAACGCGAACGTCGCTCGAGTAAAAGTGTCGATATTTTTTCGCTTTTAATATAAAATGGTTTATAAATGTACTCATCGGTATATTAAGTGATATTTCAAAGGTACAGGATATTATCTTTGAAAATTTTTATTTTAAATAAAAGTGAAAAAAATAAGATGAGCAAATTTTTTATTTTATGTGAAAGTAATATAATATAATATTTTTACATATGGTTCATCTCCATTTAAATTTAATATATGTAATATTTAATGAAATCTTTGTAACAATCGAAATGCTAATTAAATTATGCTAACTACATTTTCTAGTTATTATTGTTTCGACATGATCGTAAAATTAGACATGAGATGCATAGATAATTGAGTCATCGGGATTAACGAGGGAAAATTTTAAAAGGTCGCTCGACAGAAAGCTTTAATCGACAAAGCGTTCGTAATTGGTTCTAATTATGGATCTAATACATAATATCAAATGATGAGCATGTCGATTGATCAATTAGCGAATGCGCCTCTTGAATATTCTCCAAAAATATAATATTATAGAATCATACGAATTCGTTAAATTTATTAATACACGTATTTTGAGTGCTCGTTCAAAGGTTTTCCGGTATTATTGTATAATATATGTATTTTATTGATATCCGAAATTTATTGACAGCCGCTATACACGTTGAATTAAGCAAGCCTCAGATTTCATACGCGTTCTGGCTCATATTGATAATATTATATATAAAGGATATTGGAAGATGTAAATCGCGTCAGAACCCATTTCGATTCAGTCTGAGCGATAGAACCTTAAATAATAATTCGTTGCGGATAGAATTTTCAAGTACGTTTCAAGTATCCTCTGAAATATCTTGTACGTTTGAACGAAATCTAATATTTGAGCTCGGAATAGTTCAAACGACAGAAACGGTTATTGTTACGTTTTATCGCGATGCTGTATGATAATTGCCTATCGGAGTACGTTTTCTCATTTTCTGCCAGACAATGGTGACGGTAAAAATCAAAGAGTTTGATTGATACAGTTATCGGAAAACAATACGAAGGCGGATTCGATATTCTGCGAAAGGATCTGCGCGTCCTTTGGTAAACCTTTTAGAGAAGGAGCGGAGGCAATCGTAAATTCTATAAAGGTGACGATAACGGCAAATTGAATGTACTGAAGACGACACCCTCGGTAAAAACAATAAGATTTCAAATTATAGTATATCTGAATTTTCTACGCTCGTCCGTTCCGGAGATCCCGAAAATAAAATGAAATAAAACGAAACAGACTGGGAGAAGCACCTTTGAAAAGATGCTGGTCGTCGGGGGGAATTGATAGCGTAGTTAAACTGAAAAATACGTAGCTCGTCTATATTTGCCTAGGCGATGTGTTAAAAATAAGCTTAAGCGCCATTAATCTGCAATTCTAGATAAAAATATTGAAGTTCACTAGTGTGCGATGTATGAAATGCAGGGCGTGGAAATTTGTTAATTGAATCTCTTTCCCCGTGCGAGATAAAAGGAAAAACCTACAACGAAAACAAATGGTTGTAAAAAACGCGAGTTCTTTAGAGAGGGACGACAAAAAGAGAAACAAAAAGGCGGAGGTAATTTTCCGCACTAAGTTACAAAACAATAAAATGAAGACAATTTTAAAAGGACATCGACACAAAGATTTTTCCTACCGTGCGAAGTAACGAGAAAACTTCTATATCGCCTTAATAAATTTGATTAAATCAAAATGAACGACGAACGAAAAAAACAACATCCCGTTGAAAATTAAATATAACTGAATCCCGAATGAATTGCTTTACATAAATTTGCATCGATTTGTGTGCCACGATATAATTTTTGAGGAGGTTTTTTGTCGATTTGAGAAGATCCTCTGTTTCGATTTCGAAACGATTAATGAGATTTTTTTTGAAATACACTCAGTCCATATAAAGAATTGCTTTTTCGATTCGTCGTCATTTGAATATTTATACGACCCCGATAATTTGGTCGTATTTTATGAACGCGAGCCGAATCAATATTAAAAGAGAGCAAAGAAATCTTCGCTGAAAAGACTATTCTTTGAGATTCCTCTTTATGAAAAAATATAAGGATAATTATCGGAAGAAATTCATTTCTTCTTCTTAAGACTGAAAGAAAAGTTTACTATACGTAATAGAGTTATACAAGGATATTTCAATATTAATGTGGAATTTGTCAAATGTGCTTTAAATTTCATTTTACGATGTTTGGACATTGCGCTGTGTAAACTGAGAGATAAAGTCGAGTTTTTTCAGTCTCTTCTTTAACGCTCGGTCATATTTTTTTGTTGACCGTTTCGTAAAATGTAACGTTATTATCGTCGGATATTAAATTAAAATTCGGCGAGAGGGAGGCTTTCGTCTTCTTCCTTTTAGAATTCAGAGGAAGGAGCTTTCAGACGTCCTTCTTCTTGCGGGAAAGCTTCCTTCCCGCGCTGCAGGAATTTCATTATTCTGCCATCCAAATTATACTGACGGCGCTTTCGGTATTTACCTGCCAGTTTATCGGTTTAAGCGTTCGTTTTATAACGTAACAATTTGAGATATTATCTTAAATTTTCAAAAATTCCATAAAGAAATCGTCCTATTACTTTTGAGCTTTCATACTGTAATAATGTAAAGGAAACTTCATTTAATTTCTTTCATGAATATTAAAATTCAAAGTTTTATTTCACAACTCATTGGAAACAAAAAAAAGTTATTTTAATGTTAATTTAAGCTCTTTGAGTATATTGTTCAATTTTGAAAAATAAACGTAGGTGCTGATACTGTATGAATGAGATCAATTCGACTTAGTAATGCAATAAATTTCTTCAATTGATGACGTTTAACTGTGCTGTAAACTGACAACAACAACAACATCTAATTGTAGATAATAAACGTGTAATCATTGTCACAATTACAGCTCATAACGTATGATTATACCTATGCAACATTTATAAATAATATACAAGAATGATATATCATAATATTTAATTAATTAAAATATATTTGGAAACAGCATCTTATCCACAAATATAAAAACAACATTTGTTAATGAAAATCGGTTTTGTCTCTTAAAATCGACAAAATTCTCAGTCGAATAACAATATTCATAAAATTTCAGAGTTATCTTACAATAGCTCGAGAAAAAATTAAGTAGCAAACAAGTCGATTCAATGTATAAAGCACCATTAATATGAGTCAATAATTGTAATGAAAATGTCGAAAATAATTTCATGATTACAATATACAAATCTAGAAAATTATTAAATCAAAAATTTTGACAAAACTTATATAAAATTCATGAAAATAATCGATTTTTTTTCATTTATTTTTTCAGAACTCGAGACTCAACCGTCCGAAATGGCACAATTTACAAAGAAATTGAGCATGTCAAAGATCCTTTTACTGTCGATATGCATCCTGTTTATATTCCAAAAGGCCGACGCCAAGCAGAGCGGCGAAAGGAGGCGAAAAGACAAAGCGGGCACTTCGGAGAGGCCTCAGCTGGCCAAGTTGTGCGACAGCCCCGACAGAGAACAGAAAGTGCATTGCTATTGCGGTGCTATGGCGCTGACAAATATTTCGCAGGCGGAGTGTTGGGTATTCAAAGGTGCATTGCCCATTGACGATCCCATCTGGGACGCTTTCCAGTTCCAAAACCGTTTGGAAGAGTTGATTTTTAATATCAGATCTGACGGAGCTCTCAACTTTGTTCCCACGCGAGCTTTGAGGTATTTACGTAAGTTGAAGAAGCTCAATATCAAGTATGGGAATATAAATGACGTGTATCCGTTTGCGTTTGCCAATTTGTCATCGCTGACGGAGATAAAGCTTTCGATGAATAAAATAGTGACGTTGGAGCAGAACGCTTTCGCGCATTTATCGAATTTGACGACATTGTCGTTAGAAGAAAACAGAATTGTCGAGATCGGAAAGAATTGCTTTATTGATTTACCAGTATTGATAAAGTTGGATATTGCAAACAACAATGTAACGGTAATTCAAGACGGAGCCTTTAAACAATTAGTCCAACTCTTGGAGCTCAATTTGGATAAAAATTCTATTGTGACGTTGAACAAACATACGTTTGACGGCCTTGCTAATTTGAAAGTTCTCCATCTGAAACAAAACAGAATGAAAATGCTGGGCGACTTAACGTTCTCAGAATTATGGAATCTTCAAGAGCTAAATTTGGACACAAATGAGCTGAAGTTCATTTCGGAGCGAGCTTTTGACGGTCTGTCTCAGTTGAAAAAACTATCTTTGAGGGAGAATCGACTCACTGCCCTCACTGGTGGGCTTTTGGAAGGTGTGAGGTGGTTGTTGTTTTTAGACATGAGTCATAACCGACTTCAGACCCTTACTTTGGACGACATAAGGCCCATACTGGACAACCTCAAGAATGTGTCAAGCCTACTCTTGTTAGACGGTGAGTATCCCACATTTTTCATACGAATCAAAAAAGACAGACGTCTAAAAAATAACTTCGTCGCGATGACTTTATCAAATTATATAATATAAAATTGAATAATATACGTCAGCTCGATCTGTATTCGGCAAAATTATTCCTAATAATAAAGGGATTGCGTAGTCGATTTATTGAGTTCGCTTTATCTGTATTCTATACGATCTGCTCCTTATTCGCATCAAGCGATAATGTATACATTTATGCAACGATATTTATGCACATCTTTAATGCGAGCATCGTAAAAATCTATCACTCAAAATATTTTTTCTCCGGTCGTAAAAAAAGCCGAGGCTTTTGTAATAAATTTGCCGCGTAAACGTTGGCCGTAAATCAAATATCAGTGGATATTTTTCGCCAAATATGGGAGGGTAGCTTTCGGCGAAATTGTGAAAATTACCCATGAATACATTGTACTATATGTAGGTCGCGGCCCTTGTCCGGAAAAACGGTCACCCGATAAACCTATTCATTCGATACTGCAATATTTTCATTATTTTAAAACCCTTTTATATATTTTTAACAATAGCTCAACACAACGATGTAATCGGGACACTCTAAAGCGCGTTTAATTCTTTTATTAAAACGACGAGGGATCGCAGTTCTTCGGCGTGTAAGAGTACAAAAATAAAGCATTAAATGTCTTTTGTACTGGAATTCACGTCTTCGCAAACTTTTCGCAATAAAATTCGCGCGCATGTTCGCTTACAAAAGGAATTAGCCCGGTTCGTTCGGAGCTGATCCGCGCTCGCGAGCTTTGCGAAAGATCCAAAGTTTGCACAAAAACAGAAAAAGGCACTTTTCAGCGGGGCATATACGAGTTGGGTGACTTCCTACGTCCGTCGAATTAACGAAAGGATGCGAAAATTCGTGGAGCGTACTTTGCGCGGCGTCACTTTTACGATTTTTTTGCTCCTATATTATATTATTGTTGTATGTATTTTCATTCTGCTGCTTCTGTTTTATACAGTCTCATTTTTTCCCAGTCCGATCTCAAAGGCGAGGATGTCTTAATGTCTCCTTTGGCCGACTTTTTATTTTATTTGATTTTATTTTATCGCGTGAGAACGTTGCGAAATGCGAAAAGTCACTCATTTTTTCTTTTACGGGAAGAAATTAAGGAGACGGCTTCCGGGTGTTTTTATTGATTTATCATTCGCGAAAAGTGAAAAGTTTCGTCGGTTATTACGATTAACATTTCAAAACGCAAAGTCGACAAATTATTTCGTAATTCAATTATTTCCATAAAAGACTTGCTACATCGAACAAGTTGAAATAATATATTGTTTCTTAAAATATATGAACATCATAAAGATAATTTTAGAATTTGTTAAGTCGAAAATTTTATAAATAAATAAATACATATTATATTCATTAGTGAAAATGTTGAAAATTTTTCATTTTGTAAAGGTTTCTAATTTTTCAAAGCATAATTAATGATAATTCTATATAAATCATCATCGGAATATTAAACGAAGTAAACTGAATTTCAAAAATTTATACAGAATTATATTTATAATTACGAATTACAATTATTTGAATTATTTGAATTATTTGAATTATTTGAATTATTTGAATTATTTGAATTATTTGAATTATTTGAATTATTTGAATTATTTGAATTATTTGAATTATTATTATAATTATTATTTATTATTTAGAATTATGTTTATAATTTATTTCATTTTGAAAATCACAATGTTGTTATGCATAAAATTCAAAATTAATTGAACAAATCATATAAAAAAATCCACCTACCAATGAATTAGCATAAAAACAAAAAAATCCCTAAATCGAACAACCAATTTCGGAAAACATTTTAAAAATATATTAACCAACACCGACCAATCCATAACACCCACAACCTTCGAAACATACGCCCCTCCCACCGAATTAAGATCGAATCTACGTATTTTAAGGCTTCCACATACGCGCGGATAAGAGCCCCAAACTCTTCGCGACCTAAGTATGATGTCGTCCCGTTATAAACCACTTTTACACGATAACTTACCCTTAAAGACGAGGCAAGGAGCCCCATAGTTGTCCTGTCTGGTCCTCCGTATCTAAACACCATTATTAGTGGACCGTTTGCGCCGCCATTAGCCATGCCATGGGGACGCCGTTTACGACTCAGGTGCGCGCACTTATATTGTGTATTATAAATTCTCGTACCGGGCTCGTGGAGGTAGTATTATCTTTCAAAATATTGGCACTAAGTGAGGTCTCGATTGTCCCGAGTGCATTACTGCTGAAAACTGAAAGCGATATCTGTTATCCTGCTGGAGAATAGAATTATGCCGTCTTTTGTTTTGGGCGATCCGATACTTTAATAACAGATATTTACAGGAAATATTATATGATCTGATTAAGAAATGAGGGTTTATATAATAAGAATTTTTTTTATAAAGGGCGATAACATGTTTAAGACTTTCATAATAAATGTATTAACGAAATATGTTACGGACGGAGGATCGCGTTCTCAAAAGATCGTCTGGAGCGAAAAGTGCCGTTAGAAAACATTAAAAAATGTTAACATGGAAAACTTTCAATATTAACCGAAAGAAAGTTGCCGAAATTGCCCCGTTAAGAAACCGCGCTTTTAAAATGTCTGTTTCGTATAGCGGTGGCGGTGCGAAGAGACGTTGCTCGAACTGGCGAAATTTTCTCCACATTGCGAATGTAAACACTACGATTTTCCTTTTAGAACCGAGAAACACACATACAACATTTTTCTCGCGGTGAATGCGGAAACTCAAAATGCGCGCCAGTAAAATGTTGAGTACTCTCTCTTGGAAACTTGAATAGTTGATAGTCAGCGCTGCTTTTCCGCAGTGAATTTTTCCGTGAACAATAAACGATACGTTTGTGTGGAACAAGTTTTTAACGTGTATGCGGTTTGGAGCGTTTAATGTTGATTGTTTCTAGAGGAAACTTTCCCGTATCTGATTGTGCTATTATGAAATATGTCGCGGATATTTGAATAATTTTCCAACATACGTTATAGATTTGTTATACGAATCGTACGACGTCTTCGGGTATGAATTATTAATGGGTACAAGCACACCTGTCATCTGTGATTTACCATCGTTTGCAAACTTCCAACCCGATTTCGCCCGAATACATATGGAAAGCGACCACTGCGTAGACTTGTACTTTGAATTATACATTATAGTTTCTCGATAAGCCGAAATGCCTTGAAACAATGTGATTGTTTAATTCGATCAAATAATTTAATTTGTATTTTTTTTTCTTCAACAGATAACAGCTTCACGTGCGATTGTCGTCTAACATGGATGCATGCCCTCCGCAACGATACCAAGAATGAAAAAACGAAAGAATCCTTGGAGCAGATAATTTGTTTCGTCGAACCGTCTCAACTACACTTAGACCACGCATTAATCAAACAAAAACAGATAGAAGGATCACCTGTCGACTACAATGTCGACAATCAGTTACAAGACAAGAAAGCTACTCACAAAATTGTCAGCCAAAAGACAACGTACGAATACGTCGATGAGGCAACACTTAAGGGAGATGTTGAAAATGAAATGTTCGACGATGCCCAAAAAGACACTTCGGATCCGGCCAATCACAACCAGACTAGGATAGGCATTCAGAAGAGACTGTTCCAGATCCCCGTGGAAATGTTGCCGTGTCCTGAGGAGTTGAAGGACTCCACCGAAGCCCCTTTGCTGAGGCCAAGTCGTGGCGAGGTAAAGGACTTTAGAGGAGCCAGTTCTTCATCGACGGGTCGCAGATTCGACTCGGATAAAGTGATTTTCGTCCTTTCGCTGTCTTATGGTATTGTTCGGTTTAAATCCGCGTTTAATTAAGTCGGTCTCGTTTACAAAGCCGCAGTGATTGATGCGATTTGATTGAATGAAATAAAATAAACTTTGTATATGTAAAATAAAAGTGGAATATTCATTCGAAACTAGTCGAATATTTTAAGTGTTATGAGATAAAATATTTTTGGCTTCATGCTCCTTTTAAAGTAGCTGAATTGAATCGAAGCAGTCTTATATATAGTGTATATGGAAAATAGATACATTATTTATTTGTAAGATGAATTTTCTCTGAATATGATAAATATAAAAATATTATATAATATAATATAATGAATTATATATCGAAAAATTTTCATACAAATAAATAATTGATCTGCGGAATGGAACAACTGAGTGGAACGCTCATTAAAATATAGAGAATCATATACAAAAATATTTTTAACGATGACTGATAGCGATTTCATTAAAATTAAATCGTTTCTAATTACATATTTTATTTTGGTGTCAAACATTGTATATATTATATTTGATGTAAATATTTGATTTTAAGCAACACATCAGCAATTTGTGTCGAACTATGGGTGAATTTTGAAAATCAATGTATTTTTCATTGCACAAAATGTCGTATGACTATTCATTTAAATGTTACAGTAATTGAATCATGATAAAAATAAACTAGGCACTAATCGATAAATCATTTTTGTTGTATAAAATCGTGTATTATTGTAATTTATATAATTATCGGTGTGTTTCAATTTATCATATCTCAATCAGAATGCTTCTTACGTATAATGTTTTTGATCTTCAGAATATCGTACACACTTATCGTTAGTAATTAGTGATTATAAATGCTGCGCCCATCTTTATGTATAATTTTCCCATTCCCATAGTTACTAGTATGAAAATGTATGAATTAAATTATAGATAACTACATATTTAAATATAAAATAAATAGTCATAGTTTGTATTGTTTAAATTTCATCAAAAAATAATCAGCCTAATGTTACGTATAATAGACACAATGAAAAAAACAATAATTGTATAATCAAAACACTTCTCATATTTTAAAACACGTATAATTGTTTTGCACGTCATCAAATACTTAAAAAAAATATTAAATATTATATATCCGTAAATTTACATGAATTTTTTTCGTAGATGTAAATATAAAAAAAGTATAATTATTCCACATGTGATCATTGAAAGAATTAGATAGAAATATATATTTTTGAATTTGTGGATATTAGATTTGATCCATACTGTTTATTTAATATTTAAATAAACTTTATTTTTATTTTAAAATTATAAATATAAAAGGAAAAGAAAAGAAATTATATTTCGATTTCGTTTTAAGCCACAAATGCAGAAATTCGATTATCATTATATATGAGTTTGATTTAACTACACTTAAAAACTAACAGGGAAGCATTTAATAGTTAATGATGTCCATAAAAATTAAAGTAACAAGTTTATTTAAACGCTAGTAATATGATTTCGCCAATTCCATAAATATGACTCTTTTGTACATACAATTACATTATTGCTGTTTCTCAAGATCAAATGTGTTTAGTAATTAATTCTCAATAAAAGTTTTCATTATTTGTACAGCGTTTGTTTTATTTATGAGCAATTCCAGTAATTATTCATAGGTCTGAAGTTTAGTGCGCCGCGTAAATAGAGGTTCAGGTGCAAATATTTACCCCGAGTCAATGAATGTAAACGTTTTGATTCAGTTTGCGAGTTTATAATGCAAGTAAATGTATATTACATTTCTTGAACAAGTGATACAAAGTGGGGTAAAGTATGATAATTAATAAAGATTTATGCCGCGTGTATGGAGTTGAGAGGCGCTCGTCCAACTTCCTCTTTTCGCAGCTTTCATGTTTTATTCATTACGACGGGGGAAAGCTCGTGAATTTCACTAATATTATTTATGACTTAATTTGTCTTTCAAAAACACAAAATGAAAACAATACGCGAACACTTGCCAAGGCGGCTGAAAATTTTCACGCTAACGACCCATATATTTTTTTCTCGCGGAAGGGAATTCTAATATTTTATCGGAATATCTTTCCCGGGTCTATCCACGCGTGAACGAACGAACGAACGCAGATGCCCTTAAACGCTAAACAATCAACGATTTATACCCTCGCAAGTGCTCGAAACTTCGATATCTGCCGCGGAACGGCCTCCCCGTATTGGTATCGATTCGGATTTTGGACAACGAAACGTTTCGGTGGGAAAAGTCGTTAATACGGTATCTCATTATAAAGTTGGGACCGTAAGTTGGGTACAATGGGGCCACCGATGCTCGGCAGTTGGCCCCACAATAAACGGAAATTGCATCGAATTGAAAACAATACGCGAGCTGAACAATGCACCGAGAAGTTTACTACGAATACGTCGAAAGTTGAATTAATTTGATTTAAAAGGTTGTATAAAATCGGAAATCCGCGCTACGCCCCGCCTATTCTGTGTATATTGTGGAGATTTGCGAAAGTACGTTCTAGGCATTCATTACTTCGTAATTAATTCGAGATGCTACGCTAAGATAATGTTTTTTAATTAAAAGTACAAAATATACACTTTAAAATTTATTAAATTTCAATGTATAATATATTAATACACTAATAATAATTATAATAGCTTATATAATAGGTAAGTTAATAGAAAAAATAACAGCCAAATTTAATTGTACCTTTCGAAACTTGTATTTGGTCACGAATAGTTTATAAGTTACTCTCCCAAGAGTATAATAGTTTAAGTTATTAAGTGAATTTGGAAATTGATTATATAACGATTATAAATCTTTGAAAATTAATTTAACTTTCACATAAAATTTAATAAAATTTATTAAAATTTTAGCGAAAACTGGAACGAGTATCTATTGAATAAATTTTAAATAATTTTTCGAAATTTTTTCAAGAAAATTATTTAAATATTTTCACGAAAAAAATATTTGATATATTTTGAATGACATACGTTTAAAATCAAATTTTTCAATACTGAGTCGACTGCCAAAAGTCAACCGGTCAATTAGCTTTTCGGAACGTATGAACGCTTTGAATATCCAACCGTTAAAAGAGAATATTTCGAAGCACACATATGAATCCATCAAATTGGGTACACACACGGATTGGCAAATAAAAATGAATAGCAAAACAAGCACACAAACGTAAAAAGTACGAAACCTGTACGAACGATTCATAGCCGAAAGAAAAATCGGAATCGAATTTGGTTCTTGAATATTTTTACGTACGACGTCCGCCTATAAAGCACATTGGGACTCAAAAACAATCGGATCCAAAGAACGAAAAGGCATTCTGTCATTTTTATTGTTTCATGTGAAAAGTAACGTTTCGACCGAAACTAAAAGAGCGTATAATTAACTTTATACGTTTGTCGATAAAAATGACGGAGTCGTGTTTTTTTATTCGACCGTTGCCTTTGCCCTGGAATAGATTCGGTCAATATAAATAGATAGGCTCGATAAAGTCCCTTGGAGATGTATAAAAAAGTAAGCAGGAAAAAAATGTAGATTATCGATGATATGACTTCTGCGTCGGTCGCGAAGATAATCTGAAAACCCAAGGGATATCGGAGGATCGTTTTTTGATCAAATCGAGATATTTACCGAGTATATCTCAATAGCGTAGATTTTTTATCAATTGTATTATGACAAATGTAGTGAAGGTATCTAAGTAAAATATTTTCGATCGATCAATAAATGTACATGACATTTTTTATATATTTTGAATTATTTTCGTATTACGTGTAACTCGATAGAAATTTCACATAGCCATAAAGAAACGAGAACGAAATAAAAGCTGCGTCCATTCCGGGAGCGTCGATGATGCGTCGTCGCTTTTCGCATTTCCGCAGATTTTTACTGTCGTCCATAAATTACATTTCACAATGGCGACTATTCGGCTGTTTTGCGGAACAAAAACGAATTTCTTCAGTCCCATATCAAAAGCGGGTAGACGCTATTCCGACGAAGCGAACCCACCCGAATCGCACAACACGAACGCTATTCTATACCAAAAATAATTAATAAATAAATTAAATTTTGAAAAAAATAAATATATTCCAAATATTATATACATAGATACCGCGTATATTATATTATATAATCATTAAACCCTCCGAGGCTACATGCTTTTGGATTTGGATTTCACAATCGTTTCGATTCGGCCGTTAAGCCGGAAGCTTTATAGACGCCGGCGCGTACCTCAGCGTTTATTAAAAGTAAAACCGTTTTATTGCCGAATTATAGCGACGCCGACGTAAACAGAAAAGAACCCCCTTATTGCTTGTGTCTTCATTTTTTTTGTGGGCTCGTAAAAATCGAAAGATGATAAAGAAACCGCCCCGGGGACTTACAACACGCCGATATTGTTCCAATACGCGAAATGTATGACGCGATGTAACTAATAAACCGGCGGGCGGTCGTTAAAGGCTCCGCCGCGTTTTACGCCGATTTAATGATAATGTCCCGAAACTGTTCAACATCCAGTTCGGTGCTAGATTGTTAACTGCCTCACTCATGAATTCGCAATAAAGCTCTACAACCGAGTTACAACGGAGTCGCGCCCGCCGCCGAAAGGGTTAAGTGGTCCACTCCGCTCGGGGCGGCTGGTGTCGGATGGTGATTTGTTACAATGATAAAATTTATTCGTGAGCCTGTATAGGGAGACAATCGCAATTAAGTTTTTATGAGCTCGAGAGGATATTGGCGAAGTTTCGATGTGCTTCTGCTTTCAGTTTATGTTGTGTGTATTGGTACTGTTTCGGTACTCAGCGACGAATTATCGATTTGAGTTAGTACGCCGTGAAGTGGATTATAATGATACTTATTGTCTGAAATTATGTTTGACTTATTTTTTGCAAAAATATGTTAAATTTATATTATGTGATTGTTTAAGTCATGTGGAATATGAAAGTATGTGTATATGTTATTTGAATGATGTGCATACAAACATTGGGGTGTAATTGGAAATGAGAGAATGAATTGGATCTGACTTGCGTAAAATTGGTTCAATATAAATATTTGCAGAACGTCGTTTTCTAGATTGAACTGTGGTTCAATTATTTTGAAAATAAATATAATTTATTAAGAGTTATATAATATAAATAGATGAAGTCAATTAAAAAATTCGACACGAAAGTTTCAGAACGAATTTTTCTCATATGATTGGATTGAAACTGTCTCTCTAGTTGATTTTCATTTGCGTAGCGCGCTGCCATTTCCAAGAACTGAATCCTATATGAAAATTGAAAACTATCAATTTATTATTGACAAACATAGGGAAAATATAATTTCAGAATTTTAAAATGCAAAATTTATTTTATATAAACGTAATATAATATTTGAAACGAAAATACAACAATATTACACAATTCAATTGCACTATCGATAAGTATCAAATTCTATACGGCACATTGATACAAACATCAAATAATTTATAAAAAAACACAAATCGAAATCAACATCAAGTCAAACAAAAATACACCACAGTTTCTAATTTCGTACAAATCCTATATGCTCAATACACAACAAACAGAACAAAAACACATGCAGTAAACTGATACCGACAAACAAACAACGAACATCCGTACTGCTTTCCAATTAACGATTCGCCGAACTTTCCAACAGTATCGAATCCGAAAAGAGAAAATCCACACGTTTTGGCTATGGACGATGATTTTGGCGGAAATGCGAAAACTCCTGTGTCACCGATGCGAAATCATCAAGCCTTAACATAGTGGTGCGGAGATGGCAAACGAACCGACTAGTAAGCCTCGGGGCTCCTATCCTAACCTTGTTTGCTTCATATATATGTATAATAATATAAATTTTGTACATGATTGTTATATTATATGTGAGAATTTGCGATGAACTTAATCGCTTCATGCATCGGGGCGTGAAGTGAAGCCTCGTGAACTTTCAGGGTTGCCGAAATTTGGGGTCGCCTATCAATCGAAGCATCGAATCATTGTACAAATTTGTGATTGGTATTATTAATTTGTTGATATAACATATAATTTGTTTGAGTGCTTTGAATCGGAGAAAATCGTTGAATCGAGAGAATTAATAATTTCTAGATAAATTTCTCGACACGAAAGTGAAATTGAACATTTTGAATATCGTAATTATTAATAAAATTGTTTGTGTATAAAATATGAGAACAAAACAAAAATACTCAAAAGGGTTTATATTATATTTAGAAAAAGTGTAAAAGAAATATTTTACGACATTAGAAGAATTAAGAAAGAATGAATCCCATTGAATATATTTATTTCCCGTTAAAATATTTCCATTATTTTGTCCTTGTTTATATTTGAGATAAATTATTTTTTGGTTATTGTTTAAATATTAAATCAATCATATATGAGTAAAAAAAGTTACTGAACAAATAAAGTTGGTTACCTCGAACAATCCTCCAATAAAGTAAACCTTACAATTAGATATGGTTTTAAAAACTTCCAAGATAGTTTCAACATAAAATTAAATTTAATATTCACACAAGATCACTTAAAAATAATACAAAAAACGCATCTTAATCGAAAACAGCTTATTTAATCGTCTGAAACGTCTTGGCGACCCTGTATACGACCCTGCAACTTTTCAGCCGCTCTAACGATTATAAATACGATTTTTACTGTGGACGACAACGCCCGTTGGCACCAGTCGTTACCCCATAACTCTTCCCATATCGCCGTTATGCGGGGGGCGGGGGCACAGTCATTTCGGTGTTGGTTTTTAAACGCTCGTTGGTCGTGATATATGTGAACGAGTACCGTTGTTATTGTCGCCAGAGCATTTTTTTGCCTGGACTGTTCCAGGTAGTTAGCCTGGATGTCGCTGTGTGCAGTTGCAGCGTATGTGTATGCCTTTGGATGTGGATATGTGGGTGTTTTGTGTTTGTGTAGGTGTGTTATGCACTTCGAACGGTGCACGTTGCGGAAAAAGCCAACGGCGCGAAAAAGCTCGACGCGATTGCGTTCATGGCTTTGCGCGTAAAAGACGGTACCGCATGGAGCTTTTCGTACGTGATTATATGAATACATAAAAATATGCATTGAAATTGAAATTTATATTCGATTAAATAAAGCTACGAAAATTGCTTTTGAAAATTTGTTCATGTAATATTGATTCAATTTATAAAAGAATGCGACAAGCAAAAATTTGTATTCCACCTTGATTAACGAGAATTGTTTGATTGGAATTATTCTGAAAAATATGAAATTTTCATTCAATTGTATTTTGAAAAGGAGTATTTTTGTATTGAAATTAATGTGAGTTTAATGAGACTGGTAATGCGAATACGATGAATAATATTGATTCAGTGCACACACAGCCTATTTATTTTTAATGAAATAATTGGTAATTTGTGATAGAAGGAACGGAAATTGGTTTGCAAGCGAAATTTTCTCTTTCCCCCCCAATATTTGCGGAATTCAAACACGCTCTTTAATAAAGATGCGGGGTGATTTATAGCTTTTAAATATCCCATTGATTATCTCGTACGCTTTTTTCCCCAATGCTGGAAAAACTCGCAAAAATACCCTCCGGATCTTCGAGTGTACTCAAACAAGATGATCTTTTGAAATCAATTTTACGTAAAAAAAAAGATCCGTAATTTTGCAAAGAATTTATGAACATCCAAACATTCGCGAACTCGGTTGAGAATTTCACGAAAATTTTCACATTCGATCATTTTATATCCGAAAATTCGGAAAAAGGAACAAGAAGAGGATCTTTGAGTGGCATTAGAAAAATAACTCACTCTCCAGTAGAGCAACAAGAATGTAATTCCGAGTTTGCAATTTCGGTTTTGGTAGCCAAAGCGACCCCTTGCTTCACCCCGTATAGCCCATGGGTAGGCGCTGGCAATTTTCTCGTACTAATGAAATTCACGCAAAATATATATCACCCCACCTCGCAACCCTATAAGGGCCCATAGGCTTTCATTTCAATTTTGCTGCAGACACTCGTTCTCGACGAAAATATGCTCGTGAAATATCTGCAAGGATCGATCCACCGAAGGGATGATTATTCCTTAAATAATATATCATACACATACAAAATAATCCAGTATTGTAAACTCGGGAAAATTTTTAATATAATATTAAAAAAATTTTCAAAATTAATTTAATGGATCCATCAAACGGATTGATTGATCAATGAATTTTAATGGAAGTAAGAAACTGTTTTGGCTTCGAACTATACAAATCAATTCAAAGTGAGATTGATGACGTACAAACGTGATCCCCTTCACTATCTTTCAGTGAATATGTTTATTTAATTCCCAAGTTTATTCAGTTACATTTTTTGAATAAATTTCGATTTAAAACGGACACGCTTCACTATGCGAAATCAGTCAGCCTGAATTTCACTTCGTCCTCTTATTGAGATGTACGCTCGCGACTACCCTTGGGGATTTCAAGTTGAATAGAAAGAGGGATTTAATTTACCTTTTCAGACTTGTGTGTATTCTTTTTTGACATCAGTTTAGCTTTTGTGCGTGTATTATGCATATTATTCCTGCGTGGCTTCTATAATAAATGAGCGCAACGCTCTCCAATCGGGATTATGACGCGAACTGCGTCGAAGAGTGAAAAGAATATTGGATTTAAAAATAAATGGCCCCTTTCACGGTTTGAGAAAAGAGAAGAGAGAGAGAGAGTACGCAAAATGGAAATTAAGGCATAAGGAAGATATATTCTTGATTATATCGATCGAAATTCAATTAAATTAATGAATTCGTTAACAAAAATATTCATACTATTATATGATTCAGAGAAAATAAAAGCTTTTATTATATCAAAAGGAAAAAAATTTCATCGGGAAAAATACAAAATAACCACAATCATTATGAGTGGAAGGTTTTCGACGTTCTCAGAAAAGTATAATCTTAAAATTATTGTTTTGTTTCATGTTTTATTCATTCGCGCTCGCTTTTAAAAACGCGCCATATTTATTTATTTTTTTCATACACGTTCAAGAGTGCGGAAATTCTATAGGGCATAAAAATGAATTTTCGTCTACTTAGAGAAAGAGAGCAAAACGATTTTACTAATTAAATTCCGTCTAAGCGTGTCAATGAAAATTCGCACATTGTAAAAATGAAATTTTCCCTTTTAATGAATTCTCGGTTTAGTCTCTTTTTCATTATAATTTACACGGATGAAAAGACGAACGGAAAGAAATCACAAGGTGAAAAAAACGAATCCGAATGATTATAAATATAAGGCACGCGGACAATGAGTTTGCCACCGCTGTTCTTCCCCAGGGTAAATATATTAAATGAGTAGAACTGGGAATTGGGGGCTATGGGGGGGGTAGGAGAAGAAGTAGACAGCTTCTAAATTACTTGCAAATTGAATAAATCTAAAAATCACTGAATATAACATTTGATTTCTCCACATAGCGCGAAATTTTCCAGTGGGAATTCGATTTCGTTGGAAATAGCCAATTTATGCATACGCAGATTTATTTGATTCACTTTTTTTTTTCGTCCTCGTCCTTTCATTATTCGGAGAAAGTTTTTCAATAGCAGGAAAAAAATTGCCAAGGAGAAGCTCCAATAATAAGAAAATTTCATAAATTTAATAATGAGATCGAGAAAAATGCGAGATATTTATTTTTGTTTCTATATTTCCAAAGTATACATTAATAAAACGCGCCTCCGTCAGCGTTGTAATGTATTTAATTATTTAACAAATAAAATTTCATTTCCGTTTAATTAACGTTTATTCAAGAAAAAGTTAGAGCAAACGATCTTTCCGTTTATCGTTTCAGTATGCAAATCATAATGAAATTTCGCAGAATTATCAATGTTCAGACGGTAATTAAATCAGTTTTATTAAACGTTTAAATTCTTCGAGGGTCGTTCAAGCCCAACGGCGTTAAGTGCTTAGTTTGCCGGAAAAGTGCTCTCGCATACCTTCCTATGTATTTGCATGTGCGCTTTTGCAATTTTTACGTGCATTCAAGTGTGACTGTTAATACGCAACACTTAACATTTTAACTGTGCCGCATGCCAAATTGAAAGGAATAGCAGTTTGCCTCGAAATCAACGGATCGTAATACCACTTACATTTTGGTTGAGAGGGGGATTATGAATATATGAACTTTGTGTTTGACACGAAAACTTTGCATTGCATACACCAAACGTTAAAGTTTTAATTGAATAATTCTAATCAAGATTAAAAAAAATCTTTGAGACTGATAAATGACAATCTTAAATTAATCTAATTCTAAAGAATCAAAGTTTCCCCCAAATTTTAAATGATCAATTTTCACACAAATTAATTCAAAAAAGGGGAGTGTTCATCAACAAAAAAATCCACGATTAAAACCCTTTGTAAACCCGCGGACTTAACCTCGACAAGAGACGTCATCACAGGCTTTACTTTGCAATATTCGTCGCGCGATTATGCCACACATGCACATGCGTGTCTGGGCCTACATTCGAGCATGCACCGCGATGCAGTTGCGTCCGTCGTACCGTGATAATATCATTTCCACGCATGACGAAGCCAGGGATAAACCAAAGCACGTTTCAATTTGTCCGCTTGCTTGAACCGAAAAGGTCGACAATGCGAGCGGCCGCTTTTTATACCCCGTCCCCTTTGCGTTTCTTTTTTTTATATGCATTTTTTTTTCATTTTTCCCGCACGCAGAGTCTCGTCCCCTTGTCGCTAACCCCTCGATACGATACTATTGTGGAAAAGTGCTGCTAAAAAATGCGCGGGGCCAATCCCGCGGAAGTAATTGACGAAATATTTCATATTTAGCCGCGCTCGGGCGGTCAGCGTTGAACGCTTTTTCCCCGGTTTCGGTTAACGTGCACACGCTACAGGTTAAAGTTAAACTGACGGTTAAGCGAGTGCGGTCGAGCGCGTAATTTTTATGTTTTGACAAATAAATCTGGAATATATTAAGCGGTTTTTTGCCGCTGTTGCGCGACGGGTTTTAATGTAGCGATATGCGCGACGAATTGGTGCACGTTTTATTGCCGTTCATACATCAGCGCCGAATTGGATTATTTAAATTGGGCAAATATAAAGGTGCATGCGCTTTTTTAACTGGATCAATTTGCATTTTGATGCTTTCTATTTGTTTTTTCATGCAGAACTATCGTTTCCGTTTTTTTTCGCAGTATATGAAGTCGGTTTAACAATTTCATTGAATATACATTTATATTATATATAATACATATGCAAAATCTTTGAAATTAAATTTTGTCATAAGTTTTCGTTTAACTCTATTAGACAGTATGTTCGCCGGAGTTGAGACCAAATTAGGCAGTCGGGTCGATCGCTCGTTATCTAAAATTAAAATGTCAATCCAAAGGTTGGACGCATCTGGTCGCGAAAGTTAAAGTTCACAAATTATCACAGATAAGCGATAAAATATATACTGGGGAAAAATTTGTGCGAATCTGAAAAGAGCAAAAATTTTGTTTCAAACTACTTTTCTAGCGTCGGATGACGTCAGCGCGTTTTTGAAGTAGGTCTGGTCCCTTTTTCCTTTTACGCGAAAACATATTAAATTATCAACGAAAGAATGACGTATTGTAAGCGAAAATATTTTCGAATTGCTCCATCCTACTTCCGAGAATCGCAATTTTGCTAAAATGAATAAGAAAAAAAAAAGATCGAATCGAGAGGGATTGTGTTCCATATTTAATGCGCAGGGATCAATTTTAACTGATGTATTGGCCTCGACGTCCACTTCGATCGCATTAAAATTTAAAATTTAAATTTAATCAGAGGTCGATATCTATACGGCGTATGGCCGAAAGGATTACTTTATAATGTTGCCACTATAATGGAACTATACGACTTTGTGAATTGCGAAGCGGGGGAATTTCCCTTTTTAGAGTCGCTCTCCCCCGTTACGACAGGTCGTAAATGTTTAATACAATTCGATGTTTGCTCGAACGTAAACCATATCAGTTGAGTGTCTCTAGTTCTGAATTTTAAAAGTGCGCAATTTCGATAATATGATACAATGCGAGGGCGATGCAAATGCGGAACGCGATTTCAATATGGGGGTTGAAGATTGCTTTCGCGCTCGCGATTTATTGCGTATGCTTACGAGAATTATAGCGATTTATTTAATTTTCAAAAAGAGAAAGTTTAAGGTCACGTCGAGTAGCTTAAGTTGAATTATACAAGGGTGTATCATCCGTCGGGAGCATTAATTTCGCGATTAATTCGTAGCCTTTTGCTTGTGTATATTCAAACGCGAGAGAGATCCAATATCGCCAAGGAAGCAGGCTTTCATCTGAAGCTTTCAGTTTCAGCTTGCCGAGAGTTGAATTATTGAAATAATAACTAAGAACAATTACGTAATTTTCCTCTAGCGCGGTTCGATGTATTAAATTTTGCATTATTAATTATTGATTGTTGCATATAACAAAAAATACGAGTTATTTTATTGCGATTGTGTAAAATATGATAGATTCTGGCGAATATTCTATTCTTGTTCGAATTTATTTTTATATAATATTATAAAAATTATATATTTTTTATTATGAAACGTATTATATTTGACTAGCTTGATGATATGTTATGGTGCACGGAATTATTCTCAACTTTTTTTGGAAGTGTCAACACATACTTAAAAAGTATACACACTCGAAAATTCCGCCATAATAATTCATGATACATGTGATATGATTTCTTTTCTATTTTTGACAGCGTATTATTTTGCTCGTTTGTACATAAAAGAGACAATCATTAATATTTTCAAAAGAAATAACAAAAAAAAAACATTTTTACAAACATGCAAACGAGAATATTACACAAAAGAAGAAAAAAAAATCATACGTAATTGTATACATATTGAGAAAAACTTCACATTGAAAAAATATTGAAAATCAAACACTTTCATCATTAAAAAAATATTTATATTATATAAACAAATATTTGCTGATGAATCATACCGGCACATAATTCATTTGCATTACCATTGCGCAACACAACCACCGACAATTTATATACGCGCACGAACATAAAGAGAAGCATTATTACCCTACAATTTTTTTATTCGGAAACGAGCTAGTCGCTAAGCCTCCCTGTCACAGCAATACACTTGCGAATAGCCCCGGTAAATATTTCGCGAAACCCTCCAAGAACCGGGTGTGGGCAAGAACGTGTCACTCACAACAAGGAGCTAAGTCCATCAGTTTCCTCCTCAGCCCCCCATAAGGGTCTCGGCTACAAGGAGGAAGTCCCTTGATGGTCCATCTCATCTCGCCATCAGCATTTTATACTATTACCCCCGTGGCTCGAGGGTCCCGGTCCGCGGGGACTCGGGATCAGAACATGAATTATGATCCCGAAGAATCGATGTCGCGTGATAACCCGGCCGAGGGACGTTAAAAGCTATGGATGCACACACGAGTGCTATGGGGATGTTTACGAGAGTGAGGGCATTGTTGAGTTTTCGAGGAAAAACGTAATCGAGCGGGGTTTATCTAATATGGGATGGGGTGATGCGTTGATTTGTGTCGATTTTGTTCGAATCGTTGTTTGATGATGGGTTAAATTGATGTGGATAGTGTATAATGAATTATTTAAAATTATTTAGAATAAATATTATGAAATATTATATCGCAGATAACAGAAAAAATTTTCAAGGAATAAAAAGCAAATAAAAAATAACATAATTTGACCGAAAAAAATCGTTAAAAAAACAAATTTTAGGAGCATCGCATAAACCCCGAAGCAATTTGCAAATTTAAATGGCACGATGTAAAAATCTCGACACATCACAACCGGCATGAATAAAATTTTATTAAAAAACAACACTCAAATATAACGTCAATATTCCAGCAATATTTTACGATCGATAATAAACCGACATTACCCTGACCCGGACCACTAGCGAACAAACTCCACAGTCAGACATCTTCAACTTAATCTCGCCATTTTTCGCGCGCTCCACTTCAGCGAGACTCAACGCCCTCGTCGGCAATGCACCAGAGGACACACACGACAACACAATAACGCACAAGAGCCTTCGTAGCCAATGCAAATATTTACAGCCGAGGAGCGACCATAAAGTCACGCATGTTTGTCCTCCTATAGTGCGCACTACAAGGGGATGCTTTATGCGGGAATCACTTTGTCCCAAGACGATCCACGAATCTCCTTTGACCATTGTCAAGGTGGATACACTTAATTACCATCGGTTCAGCCCTGTGTACGCACCTGGAGGTCCAGGAGAGGTTTATCCTATTAACGCGGCGACACGAGCTGCCCAATCTGCATAACGCAAACGGCCGAAGGGCGCAAATCGCACGTGACTTGGGTCGATTGATTAAATCGGATACACGAGTGCGTTATTGTTGAATGTTACAGACGTATAAATCGGTCTGTATAACCGGTGGCTGTTCGTGGAAATTGTTTCGAAGGTTTGTTTACGGTTTAAGGGTTGATGTGGGTGAGGGCGGTGTCTGCGCCGTGAGTTTTTTTCATCGCGCGGTTCTGTTGTATGAATAAGGCAATCGTCGGAAATGTTTTAAAGATGGCGACTTGTTTTATATTAATAAATTTTTCATTTTGTGAAAAATCATCGATAGTGTTTCATTGAAAGCACTTTTGAAAATATGTTTTTGTTGAATGTGCTTTGTTTAAATTTTGAACGAGCTACCTCTTTGTTTCTGACACTTTCCAAATACAAAAATAATATATATTATATAAACAGCTGTTATTTTTTACTTATTCTATAATAAATAAAAAAAAAATCTGAAACTAAAAGAAAAGAATTTTCATTTCCATCATTTAAAATGAAAAGATAGATAAAAATCTGGTATATTTTCGAAAGATAAAGCCTCTGAAAGAGATCGTGTTAAAGTACAATATAATTGAAAAAAAAATGCGAAATAAGAAAAAATTTCGAGATATAATCAATTTATTATTCGTAGATACAGCTGAAACATATATACGAAGAAATAGTTGAATATATTACATAAATACAATGGCATCTGCAAGTAATATGCAATATATCATGACCACACGATTAATAATCGCAATGCATATTGATTGCGTTCGGTTCAGGTCTTGGACTGATGTTAATCGCTTCAGCGTATTATAACCGTTTGAGCACATCGACAAAGCGTTAACACAAACCTCAATTTGCACAAAATCGATATTAGGCATAAGAAAAATCTATTAACAGTTGATTCCCGACGTGACAGCCCTCGACATAAATAGCATTTAAATTTCGCTCCGTCGAGAGCTTTTCACCCACTCGACTTTTGGGTTACGCGGCGCTTGTCTTGTCCTCTTGCACAATTTTGTGAAAAAAGTAATAAAGCAAATCCCGGGGCCATATTCCGAGCTTTAATATTTCGAAAGAATCCCACCGTAATCCAAGTGTAAATAAAAAGTGTGAAAGTCTCATTTCACACCGCACGAATAACGAACGATCCCCGACGTCGGCCGTATTTATTTTCGGAGTTTTTACACCGCCCCATCTCGGTACATTTGATCTCGAAAAGATGTACCGTATTTTTTATACGTATCATTTATTCGTTTACGCGCATACGTAAAAACACAACGCAAATATAATATAATATAATATAAGTCGAGTGTCTTGCTCCTTTGATATGAAAGCTCGCCGCGCCGAGTGTGTACGTATTGTGTTTGAAAAATTCCCCCTTTTGCCGTATACAAAACTGGCAAGATGACGGTAATACTTGATATGGTATCGGAAAACAATAAGGAGAAAGGGGAGAGACAATTGCGAAATTGAATTTTCATGTGAGATGAAAATTGAAAGAAAATTTCGCCAAGTGTATTATTTGGAAATGTAAGGAAATCGAAATTATATTGAAATATTGCTGCCTCTATACGAAACAAGGTACTCGCGTCCTCGAAGGGATGATTCCGCCCGTGAATCGCCCGAGTTTATTGTTTTTACTTACCGGATGAAAAAGTAAAATAGTGGATTTTTATTTGCGTTGGCGTTGTTGTTTAACATTTATGTGTGCTTATATATTCTCGACGAATTTAGATCTAAAGAAAAAACTATCACGAAGTGCAAATAAAATATCTCTCACATATTATATCCTTTTCCATCGCCCATAATTCCCTTTTCAGTACGCCGAACTAAGCAATGCGGCCAACGCACTATGATCTGACCTACTTAACCAACATTCATATAAAGCTTATTCTAATGGACCATAATCCACACACGAGGGCAACGCAGCCCGAAAAAAAGAACAACCCTATTAATTTCAACATTCAACGATTCGAAAACGTATAACGTTACATCAGAAAATACACTCGTCAACCGGCGAGAGTAGAGTACGGCGTTGACAGACGTCAAACGGCGCTCCCGTATGCATTATACAGTTGCCCGTATAATAAATACGTATACACCGAAATGACGGTATAAAACGCGTTTTGACATTTTCAATTTGTTTGACACGCGAGACGGTATCGTGCAGGCAAAGTTTGCATTTCGCATCGACAGAAATCAATCACGTCCGAGCGTGTTTAATAGATTTGTCAATGTCGGCTTGCCAGCGCCGAAAGGGGCGTCTTCGTTTGTTTGTGTGGGATTTTTTTAGGCTTTTTGACTTTAGTGTGATACAAGCATACGGCTGGTTGTAGGGGAGGATGCTGGGAATGTCGGGTGTTATGCAAATTTATTGTATCGCTCCTATGATGTATGGGAGTCTATCCGAGATTTTCGGATATTTGATGCGTTTCGGGATGGAGGTTTTTTTGACGGAAGCCGAGTGGTTGACTTGATGTTGTTTTGAAAATGTTCAAATATTCATCACATTGCGAAATCGACGTGAACTTATGGTAAGAAATAGTATATTGTTTTAATCTGAAAATGTTGGAACGGTCTCGAAATAAAATATCCTGTTTCGTTCTGAATCGGCAACGGTCCATCTCCTCGTCTTGAATTTCAGTGAAAATACTTAACCCCACTCGGAAAATAAATTGGTATTTCGACCTCCTCCGAAAAAAAGCTTTGAGGTTTCTCTCGTATGTCTGAAAGACGAAAAAGGAGGTTTATTCTATTGAAAAACATGTACGCGTTTTACCGAAACAGAATTTATTATGCGATTCCGAATGGTAATTTGTTTTATTTTGACCGTTGTAGTCATATCTGTTTCTATGTTAACGCTACAGTTCTATTTTTTCTTAGGTCTATATTTATTTCGGGCTATAGACAAATCTAATATTTATTTTTATTGCAATAATAAAAATATATTTCAAGCAAAATATTCATTCAAAAATATTTTGTTTATTGAATTTCCCATTCATTCTAGAATTCAGTTAGACTAAAACAAAATTTAATTTATTTTCGACTAATAAAATTTTACTTGATTCTTTTTTCAGCCTTTTCAAGCTTTACTCATCGTACTTGTAATAAGAAGCCGATGAAAATAAAAACACTCAACAAGGACTTGAGGCTTGCGAAATAAAATTAAGAAAAAAAACCTGGGAAACACCGCCAGAGCACTAATGGACGGAATAGACAAAGAAAAAATAATGTGTTTAGAGAGAACGAACAAGGATTTCGGTGCAGGGATTAAAGTTTTAAAATGGTCCCTCGTTGTTTTTGCGCAGAGGCTGAATGTGGACGGAAAATTTCACTACCTGAAAACTCGTTCGAAAGAACGGAGGCTTTTGTGACAAAAAGTTTGACCCGCGTTTACCAGTAATAAGGTGTATTCGAGGTTTTCATCTGATTTTTTCCCTATCATCTTTTTACCGTCGAGTGGTTTTTGTCCCCCGATCTGACCCGAGCCAATCAATTATAAGCCGATGATTTTCTTTACAACATGCTGTGTCTCGTTAGCGTCGATAAAAATTTAATTTTCCTCTTTTGCGTGAGCAAATCGACCCTTTTCGGGTCGTTAAAGGATCATACGAAAAAATGCTCGAAAGAAACCTACAAGCTTTTCAACCTGCTCGCTTTCTCATTAATGAATATGTCAACGATGCGTTGTATTTAAACATATAAAGGATTTTTATGAATAATGCTCATTTAGCTGAAATTCCATAAATCAAAACATTAAAAATAGTTAAACCAAAAAATTTACGGAAAAATTATTTAAATATCTGAAGCTAATAAAGATATCTTTCAAACTCAATTGATGAAAATTTCCTGGAAAAAATATTTATATCTCAACAGTAGTAAAGTGAGAAAATTAAAAGCAAATACAAAATCGACGTAAAATTACCGTTACTTTGAAACGTTGGCCAATTAAATTTTTATTTAATTGTTTTAATATTAAAATATCTCCATTAACCATTTTGTCTGAAACAAATGTCAATTAGATAAAATATTTTTGAGCTATGTCGAGTATTTATTAGTGAAATAATAAAGACAAAAAAGAAACGAAGCTTTATGAAAATTAAATATTATTATAAATTTGTATTTTGGCGGCTCAGTACATTAAAAACAAAACATGTATTTTTCCAAAATTAAAACCCAAATCATATGAACATTAACAATTTTTTCGAAAAAAACACCGCCACCACAAACCAAACAAACCAAATAAACCAGACAAACGAATAAAAAATATAACATCCAAACACACACGCATACGAGAACTTCGCCGATTCGTTTCGAAAACGTCTCAACGCTTAAAGCGAAAGAGACACTCATTGTGGCTCTCGCACTGCGGGGGTTATTCATTGGCCAAGTTTGGCACATTGAAAATAAGTAACAAGGTATTGTGTGAACAAAGTTTTCCACCCGCGCACAGAAGAGAGGTTTGAATACATTTTCCCTTTTGTATATCCGAACCTCGACACACACACATAACATAACTATCCCCGATAAAGAGTGTGAGGGCGCAGGAGACGTCTGCGACCATGGGACCCTTCGCGGACTCACATTTGCGACTTCTAACCGAAGTTTGCCGTCCTGGGACACCTCCGAGAGCTTAAGCGAGTTAGCTCTGATTCAATCTGCATAAAGTTTGCCGTCGATGAGGCTTTTGCTAAGGTCCACCGACAAACAGACCCGTTAATCGGATACGTCTCGCTTATCGGACTGTCGAGGCGGTGCAGCGCGGGTTCGATAATTTACCCTTCGAATGCGTCGGATTCATTTGGAAATTCTAAAGGGGTTACTGAGAAAGTTGTGTATGTGATTTGAAGTACTTTTGTCTGGTTTGATCAAAAAATATCGTGGAAATTTATTCTGATGCGAGTTTTCAATGCGGTAAAGTGATACTATAATATAATTTGATGAAAATAATACGTGCGAAACAATGGATGTAGAATTCGTTTTATTGCGCTCCCATTCCACAGTCGATGAGATTTGTTTTGATAAGGGAAAAAAATAGATCTTGAGTCCGCAATAAAGGCAGATATAAAATATTTTGATACATATATTTTCGTACGGCGTAATGTTTTTTTTCGGTTTGCCTGATCATATGCCATCATGGCTTTTATGTCTCCACGTTACGACCTATCGAGCACCACAGTAACGAAATATCTTATATACATATGTTTGTTTGGGATAAGTCACATCGTAGGTGATTTCGCGTGTTCCCCGATAATCTACGACGAAATGAGGAAGTTCGTAAAAACTTTTTCTCATTTTGTCAGACATCGATATTCATTTCTTATTTCGCGAATGATATTTATACACGAGCTGAAATAAAATTACTTAAGCAGTCACTTATTGCATAGTTTCATATACATAGAATATACTATACATCATGAACACCGAAATGAAGAAAATAAAAATTTCAGATACGGCGTATGGATAAGAAAGAAGTTGCGCGGACAAAAGCGGCCGTGTTTTGTGCGAGATACAAAAGATAAACCTATGGTAACCCGCAGGATGTTGTCCGATTCGGCAAGAGTTCGTTAGTTTCAGCAATAAAAGTTTCTTTCAGTCGAGCGGAAAGTTGCCTTAGCATTGCAGACCTGTAGACCGCGATCGGCCGCTTCGTATTATTATTATGGCTCGCTGTGAATTAAAATGCACCGCGCATTGCGAATGTTATGATTATTGCGCTACAGTATATAGATATACTTCTGTTTGCGCATTCGGAATATAAGGAAAACTGTGCTAATTAGAAAAGGTACAAATAATAATAACGAAGAGAAACCCGATTATCAGCTCGGGAAGCTATTTCAGTTTCGCTATGTGACACGAATGCGCAATAACCTAGCAATCGATACATCCGCCGTAAATGTCCTGCGTACTTATAAATTAGATATTTCTAGGTTTTCATTTTCATAAAGCACCATTCAAGGATATATCAAAAGGCATTTGTATTAAACTAAAATGATGAAAGGGAAATACGAGAATAATTTCATTAAAAAAAATTGATGAAACCGATTCGTTCAAAATTTTAAAAACAATTCGTATTTCGAAAATATTAAAGCAAACAACACAGCTTTCCAATATATATAGGTAGAATAATGGCATTCGAATCGAAAATTCTGGCGTGCGTTCGCGAAAATTCACACATCAACGGACGCGCCCAATTTAACGATCGTAAATATTTTCCGATCCGAGAGTGCGGTTATGCGTGCGCGTATTCCGCGAAAGCCAGGAACCATTGTATACAATGCCCGTGTTAAAATCGCGAATTCCACCAGAGGAACGCTTAAAGGTCAGCGATGTGTGAATGGCAAAGTGAGTGCGTTCGGCCCGCCAAAAGGACGGGCCGAAAACTATCGGAAAACTGTCCGTGGATCGATTCGAAATTTCGCCGGAGCGTATTTATCCGCGGGTTTGTTTTCGGGAGCGTTTTAAACAAGCGCGGGTATAAACGGGATCGCGTATCGCGAAAATGTTACGGTTAAATTGTCGGAAGCGTGTGGAAAATTGGAAAATTCGAACGGAGGCCGGGTCGAAACTCGTGTGTGCGGAACGCGCTCTTGTTTGAGGACTCGTTAATAATTTAGTGGAAATTCGAGTGTTCCGCGGTGAAATTTGTATTGTGAACATTGAAAGTAGTACGCAATATAATTGTGATGATATATATATAATTTGAATAAATTATAACGATTTCGAAACTATTTGCATTATTCCGTAATTTGAATAAGTTGATAACATTCAAAAGTAAAAGACAAATTCTGAAACGTTTTACATATTCAAAACCTTGAAACAAACTCAATATTTTTCCATCGCGTTATATCCTAGATGCATATATTAAAAAAATAAAATATCACCGAACATCCATCACGCGTATCCGTCGGGGAAAAGCGTCGATTTTTCCTAAAGAGAGGCCATGTTCGCTAAACGGGATTATATGGTTTGGTGCTGGCCGACGAGACGACGCAGCTATGGCCACTTGCGTCCGCGCCACTAAATTTGAATTATTAATGGGTGGCTTGCCGCCGATCGTAAAACGGCCGAGCCGTTTTTTACGATCCTCCGCGTAGTTTTATGACGTCCGATGAAGTATGCGAGCCTTCCGCAGGACGAAGAGCGGAAAAAAAGGACACATCTGAGGGGTCATGGATCAAAACTCACTATTTTTACTGTCGAGTTATACAATTTTTATTGTCCCATTGTTGTAAGGACCCGACTGGGTTGACCCGTAATATTAAGTACATGTAATGGACTAGATGAGATATTTTTATGCGGCTGGTGATATGATTTTTGAATTATTGATCGAATAATGAAATGGTTTTGTAAATGAAAATTCAAATGATTCATAATAAGAGAAAAATTGAACGTAATTATTTTTAAAAAAATAGATCTTTTATGTTAACAAAAGATAGAATGCGTAAAATTTGTTGGTATATTAGTTTTAAGTGAAATCGGAGAATGTTATTTTGTAGAAGAATAATAATTATTAAGCATTACGAAAATTTTCAAAATAAGAACAAGTATGCTTTATAAGATTTTTTTTAATGAGATAAACAAATTTTCACAAAATAACGTACCTATATTCTGAAGTGAGTTTCAAATTTCTCGAATACAAGTTCATTAGACTAGGTACAACTAACTATAAATACAAAAAAAGTAAACTAACCCTAAACTCCATAGTTTCTTTTGAAAAATATATTCTGATAATCTATTATTACTTAAAAAAAATATTAAAAACAACTTTTTTTCAATTCTAAAATATTATATTTATATTCCTGATAGATTCAGGACAATTTTTTTCACTTTTCGACTACTAACGACACCGAAAAAATTCTAGCAATATTTTTTACATTTCACTCGACTTTCACACCATCCTACATACGCAACATAAAAATAGACACATCCCCTTAAATTTACATACGCAAAAACGGATAATTTTGATACTAAACTCCTCATCTATTCCGCAGATATAGTCGATGCGATGAAATTTCGCGCTAGGAGCGAACGGAACTCATTAACCCCCCGGCCGGCACTTTGGACGAATTCGATGTTCGGGTCGATTTGTCATAAAAGCGATGTTCGTTTATGGCCTCCTCGGCTCTTCTTGCTGAAAAGCTGAAAAAAGAGCGGAAAAGAGACGAACCCGCTGCGGCGGAGTGACGCGTCTGACCGATCTCGTGTCATCTTCATTTCTTATCGGAACGACGCCGGATTTATACGGTTTATGAAAGGCAGAGCCTTTGGCAAAAAAATTGATTTATACGCGTTTAAGTCGTGACGTATGGCGCGATCAAATCGGACGAGCGGACGTTGATTGTCATTAAAGTGAGTGTCGGTTTATGTGATTGAGGAAATTCCGCCGCGGTGCTAAATGTGGCCGAAGAGTGGAGGGCTCCGCTAAGGCTTCTTAGGTTGATGAGGCGTATTTTTAGATTGGGAAATTTGAGGGGTGTTTATTTTCAGATGTGAATGTCAGAGTGTGCCTGATTTATAAATTTCACGTTTGACATTTGTGCGTCGGAAAATAGAAAGTCGGATAATTAAATTTGAGTGTTTGCAGAACAACAATGGATTTTTTTCACCCGGTATTTGTTGGTATTGTCGGATGTGTTTTCAACATTCATGGAACACCTTGAAGGGGTTACCACAGTGTTCAGATAATAACAGAAATATCAATATTGAATATTGACTATCGTATAATACAGTTAGTTACGTTTTATAAGAATTTATTGTAGGAATAGTATAAAATAACGTATTTAGAATGATTATTTTCATGTTAATTTGTGCAAAAGCAAAAGTCACATATCTTTCGTAAATTATAAAAAAAGACGATTTATAGTATACGAGAGTCTGGTATATCACATTATTATATTTGTGGCATGTATTTTTAAACATCTTTTCATTCAGTTGGATGAGCTTCTATGTAAATTTCTACAGTAGAAATTTTGCAACTCTGTATCGGCTTTCTTAATGCACTTAACACTCTTTTCATGTAAGAAAAATTTCGGGATATTAATAATACTTTTATAAAACGAAGAAAATGTATCTAGATTTACTTAAAACACTGAAAATTCACTAAAAATATTGCTGACCGAAACGATACGCGCACATATTGTAAAAAACTAATTGAAAATTTAACGAAAAAATCAAAGGTAATCATAGATATGTTTAAACAATAAAATCAATAACCAACAGTTTTTACGCGTTATAATTTGAAGTTTTATTTTTTTATCATAATTGGTATTATTATGTAACATTCAAAAAAACATATTATTTGAAAAAAAAAATAAATCTTTCTTACAAAAAAATCAAAGTTATCTGAAAAAAAAACCGAAATTCACATTTTTCCGAAACGCATCAACTAAACGACCAGGAAACGCTGAAAAAAACCGAAGCCACTTAATGATCTAACACAAAACATCGAACTTAAAAGGCAACACGGGTAGCATTCACCGTATCGGAGGCTTTCTTTCGGCACCACCCACCACCCCCCGCCTTCCTGCTTTCTCAACGGCCTTTTTTGAGCTCGCACAATGTCCTCCATTGTTACACAAGGCGTTTCACCTTTTAGGCGTGTTTCAAAATCAAAACCCGATGTGTGATTGATTAGTCGGCGCGACATTTGAGCCGAACTGCGCCTTTGTCGCCATGTCAAATGTCAAGCGATACGATACGGCGGGTCATCCGCGCCGTTCTGGCAAGTGTCAAAGTCTAAATTTTATGCGAACTATGTGTTATACTGTTCTAGAGTAACGTATAGGGGATGCTCGGTTGATTCTGTGATTTCGATTTGAGTTTTATTTGAAAGAATGAAAGAATTCATGAAAAGTGCGATCATAAATAAGGATATCATTACCGGTAAACTGGTTTACCAGTAAATGATCCAAATAACACTTCGGCAATTTACCGGAAAATTTATAATATTTACCGGTAAATAAAATATTTTTTTTTGTATTTTGAACATTTTTCGAATATTTTCGAAGTATTGTTGTTTTTTTGGGAAAGTATTTTTGATTTCACATTTTTTTTAGTATTTCGTTATTTTTTTTAGGATTTTTTTCCTAAATTTAATTTACCGGTAACTTATTTTTAAACAATTAGAAAAAAATAAACGGTAAATGAAATTTTCGATAAATTTGATATCGCTAATTGGGAATTATTATAATAGTGTTTTTAGAATTTTAAAAAGGGATGGTTTTAATATTCAACGCATCAAATCTCTTATCTCTAATCTAAAATTTAGTGATATTATTAAGTACTCGTATGTATTAACTTGAATATGTCATTTGATTGCGCAACGTTATTCTGAAACTATTCAGTAAGATATGGTTTTAATATTCATTACTTTAAGAGTAATCTTTGAATCATTGAAATGTAATTGATATGCTTCCGTCCACTAACTCGTACAGTTCAAATAATTTTTTTTTACCTACCAGTACGCTATTCAACGATGGAAGAGGGGGGGAGAGCTAAAATTTGAGGGGGGGGGAAATGAAAAATAAATTGTAGCCGATTCCATTCGGAATGGTATCACTCTCACTTCTCTATCATGACTCTAAGTCACTTTAAATCCGATTAAAAGTTATAAAAGTCCCGGGGAAGACCCTGTACAAAACGATTAAATTACAAAACTCTATTGTTAAAAAAATTTAATAAACCAATGTATTTTGAAATCAAACCATAATTTTCATACATTTAAAACAACTTTAACCCACATCCAAAACGAAATCTAACCACAATACTATTAACAAACTACATAATTGCC
The DNA here is from genome assembly GCA_009617725.1 of Hydropsyche tenuis. Lineage (NCBI taxonomy): Eukaryota > Metazoa > Arthropoda > Insecta > Trichoptera > Hydropsychidae > Hydropsyche > Hydropsyche tenuis. The sequence goes on along the minus strand of VTON01000001.1, from coordinate 3,934,073 downwards.
ATCTAAATCCCCAACACACACACAAACCAATCATCCACACAATGAAAACGCGAGCCCAGAACCAAGCGAATCAGTGCGACCGCACAACCAACACAGTGTCCTCTATTTGCGACACAATTCCAAGACGTCCTCGCCTTTGTGCCGGTAACAAATGAAGATGATGGCGGTCGCAAAACGGTCATCCGGGCCCCGGGTAATGGGCCCGCGCGGTGCTGAAACAATACTTTCGGCGGCCAAATTCGTCCTGGGACTGACTTTTCGTCATTAATCACGGGCTTGCCGGAAAACGCGTTGAGTGCTTCGTTTGGGACGTCTCTGTTCGTCCTTTTGTGTTATGAGTGTGTCGCGGATTTCGGGCGTAATGCTGGCTCAAAGTGTCCGCCCGTCGTTTGAGTGCATCGTAAATTGTGAGATCTGAGGGAAAAAATGTAAATGTTCTCGGTATAAATTAGTGTTTGTGAGAGGAATGGGTTTTTTTGTTGTTGGAGATTTGTTGCTGTGTCGAATTTGGTGTCGTTTAGATTTCGCTTATTCGATGTAATCTGTGCTCTGTGTTATATAATGGAGTGTGTTATACAAACATATTCATTTGTGGGATTCTATCCAGAATCTATGACACTCATCTCTATATTGTCAATAGCGTCTGTCGGTATACAAAACGATCAATGGTATTGACTCAACCGTTGTATAAAGGACTCCTCGTTAAAGGACGATTTCTAAGGACAATTCAACATCACAATACTATATATACAGCAAACAAATAAAATTCATATCAAATATCAACATATAAATAATAAATTGGTTTTTATTTAAACTCGAAGCACGATTAAACTCTACAAAGTTTCGTGATATATGTGGAAAGTTTATGTTCGTTAGACCCATTTCGCTAAGAATGTTTATTTAATGAATACTTATATACGAGAAACCGTTGTTATAGAAAATGCGATTATCTATTTTTTTAATTTAATTTATATAGAATTATTGATATAAAAAAACGTATTTCTTTCAATTTAAACTTTGAAGAAATATATACAAATACGAAACACATCAAGAGATTAAAAAAATCTCAACCTTTTGCGACCGATTAAAAAAACGCACACTTACACATTCAAGAGGCATTTATTTAATTTTATTCAGGTCGTCGACGAAGGATAACAGCCTCGAAGGACCCCAGGATGGACCAACGTCAATCCCTCCACGGCCAATGAGCGAAATGCTCGCGCCGGGATTCATGGCCGTCGTAAAAGCGACGGCCATCAAAAACGACGACGACATAGCACACATGCGACAGCTCTGCTATAGAATATTGCTCGGTGGTGTGCTACGTACACGTGGAATTCATTTTTTAAGCGCAATATCCGATATCGAATATTTTATCGCGCCGTATAAAAGTGTCGCGCGAGCGGTTAGCGTTCGCTGTGTTGTGCAAATTTCGAGTTTAGTGTGTGTATAAGGGGGATTGATTGAACGCTTTGGATGGGTTTGGAATTTGCGAGGTGTGATTTTTATAATGTATTAAGTTTGGTGGTGAATAAATTTTTGGGTTTATGCGAGCCGCAGTGCTGTATCAATTTTTGAGGTTTATTCGATGGTGTTTTCATATATTTTTAATGTTTTTTGAAAGAAATATCAAGGTTTTGTTACTATATGTGTAGTCAAGCTTGAGTTATGTTCAAGAAAAATATAGATTGAGCAAACAGTATGCGTTCAATGTTTTTATTATAGAGTTTGTTCTGGTTTTTTTTGTATGACAAGCAGAGCTGTACCATTACAATCAAATTTGACATCATGTTTTTCTATTGACAACAAGTAGGTCACCGAAATTGTCACATGGCTATGTTTGTATTTATTTTGTTGTTTGTATAATAAAAAATCAACCATATAAAATACAATGGGTCGAATAAAGAGTTATGTTAATAGTTGAGTAAATAAAAATTGTTTGAACAGTTCACAACATGAAAGTAAATTAACTTTTTGATTTTAATTTTTGAATTTTTTTATATCGTTATAAACCGAGTTATAAAAAGTGAAATAATAACAACCATTTTCCGCTGTTAGGGTTCAAGCAAGTGTATGCAAAAGTCATCAAAGAAAATCCAAATAAAAATAGGAAAAAAGTCTAGACTTTTGGACACACGTCCATGTGGAAGGATTGCTCACTAGTGTGGACTGGAAGGCCATAAAAGTATTATTTGTCTCTTGAAAGTATGTCAAGCGAAAGCCTTTTGTGTCTTCGCCTAGTATTGTTGTTTGTAGCACAAAGTTGTTTCCTATTTCTTGCCAGGGCGCGTATTAAGATTAAGGGGTGGCAATAAAACGATCTTTCCAAATCCGTTGTGCGACTCACTTTATAATAATATCGTCGTGTTTTAAAAGAGACGCACTCACAAAAGAGCGAAGCCATAAAATGAGGCTATAATATGTAATAAAAATGTTAAGAGTCATGTATCATCGCGACATACTACGTACTCGAAGTTGAAAATGGCGACGAAACGTAAGAAAGTTCGCTTTTTGGCACATGCGCTCGGCATTTTAAAGTTTCAATTGAATTATTGCCACAGAAATGTCTGCTAAATAATTCATTAAAACATAAAAATTGATAAATGTGTAAAAGTTCATTAGGGCTATGTTTTTTTTTAATATACCCGAAAATAAATTTCGCAAATCGAAGTTGAACGCGATTAAAAAAACAGTATAAGGGATGTACAATGAACATATAATATGTACATAAAGCTTGCACTACTTTAAGTATACCCATATAACTTCTTTAACATTTACTTAAAGGTCAATACTTAAAAAAAAATATTTTATAGATTCTTTGTGTACATAAGCGATTAATCATGACACAGCTAGACATAGTATTTTTTTATCCTCGACCTTATTGGAGTGGACGCTGTAAAAAGTGGCACTTGTAAAATACATAGTTCGCACTGGATCCGCAGAGAGCATTTTATCTCACTGTGTATTTTATCGAACGAGAAGTATGATTTCTGTTTTCACAGCGAAATCGAAAAGAAATATACGCGACGTCGAATCGAACCGAAATTAAATTTTCACCCGGTGTTATTTCGCGGCAAGCGCAGATTTTCATCGGAAAACGAACAACACGACGATCGGCGATCGAAATTTACTCTAATTAAAACGGTTCGAATTTTATCCTTCAATAACATTTTCTGTGATGTTTGAAGAATTTCGAAAATTGTGTATTGAAAATGATTTGTGTTGTAGTCATGGCGTTTTGTATGTCCATTGTCGCTGGGAGCTTTTCCGCAAATTTCTCACACTTTACGCTTGTTGGCTTTGTACTTCTTTGACTCGTTCGTTTTTCTGAGAATATCTTTAATATACACCTACAAATGCTACTGTAACGAATATAAATTCGATACTGTTTTCGTTCAGATGTGTTTTCAATAAAATTATCGATTGTATGAACAGTCGGAAAAATTCGATGAAATTTATTTATTATAGTAAGTAAGTATTTTATTAATGTGATTTATTAATTTCTCGGAATTGTTTTGAATTCGAATCTTGCCGCTTCGCTTAAATTTCAGAATTTTGTTGACTTGTTATTTTCCAGTAATAGAAAAGATTTTAATTAACAAACAGGATATGTAATTAAATTATTAGAAAAAGCGCTTTACCACATTGTAAAGTTTAAATGTCATAAGTCCTTAAGTCGATTAAGTTACAGGTTTTTAGAGCGAGAGTTTCACAATTTTATTGTGTCACACACGTTTGCTCGTATAAAACTTGCACACACGAGTATACACTCATTAAAAACGTGTGTTTTTGCAGCTCTGAAAAACCGCATTTAATCGTGAAAACTAAGCGAATAAAGCTGGTATGCTTTTAATTAATTTTAAGCATGCACCGTAAACGAAGTCGGTAATTTGACAAGGAATACAATTTTAGAATCGCTCTGAAAGCGGACATCTATTTTCGCCAGTATAGTAGAAATCCTAAAATGTACATTAAACTAAGCGACTGCTTACTATGAACTATTTTACCTACATATTATATAATATAAGGGACATATTAAATTTTTGCACGAAAACGAGCTTTCCTTACAGCCTTAGTTAAAAAAATTTGCAAAAATTCAACCACTCATTTTGCCAGGCTAGAGTCAAAGCACGGCTGTGTCGTTACTTCAGGTAGATGTCGGGTCGTTAAGGTATATTTTAAATTCGGTATTTAATATTCATCTTGCGGTCGGAGGACACTCGGATGACGCACGGCTCTTAGCGGCTAAAAAAATGCCGCACAAATGGCACTCTTCTACGTAAATATTATTTTGTAACTTTTTTGCGGCGAAGCTGCAAATTTATGCTCAATTTTTGCGTGAATGTTGTTTAAGCTATTTATGAAAGAACTGTGTTCTTTTGCAGGATTTTAAAATAGAAGGCGAGTGAATTTTTCGCTTCTTTTAAAATATTATATAATACCGTCAATTGTTAAAAAATTTATACTTTTGAAAACGACAAATGTGGTGGGAGGTTATAACCTTAATTCTTAATGCTTAATTTAAAAACATTATAGGACAACAAATAATTTGGAATATTATATGTTCAATAAGTATTTTATAATGAAAGTTTATAAATATTTTTATTATAAAAATTTAATAAAGGTATGTAGAGTTAAGTTAAGATTTTATGAAGTAGTCAGAGTTGAAAATCCTTCGTTGATGTTTTTTTCACTTCATCTGAATAAAGAGAAAAGCTACTCTGCAATCAGATAGTTCATAAGAAAATTATATAAAACCTTAATAAAAATAGGAGCGGAAAGATATAGAAATTAAAACGATCCTCCCGAGATGGCGGAAAAACTAAAAAAAAATCGTTATAAAGCCGCCACAGTGGGACCGTGCGACGTCATAAAAGGAGGTCTTGTAAAAATTTTATATACGCAGTTAGGTCGACGAGGATACTATAAATCTTGTTATTTTTTATTCCGCAGCGTCGGTTATGATGAAGATGAGGAAAAACCAGAAAAAAAAAACTGGCGAAAAATTCACACGCGGAACCGACTCCAAGCAAGAGAGGGTCGCGCTAAATATTCATACGGGTTCGCGATTTCGCGCGCTTTTTCAATTTTTTCGCGGTGTCGTCGCCGCCGAAAAATGGAAGGACCTCTCATGAAATATTTACATCGGCCGAGATGGGAGCTTAAAGCCAGGGAGCTTACTGTAAGTCCTGCGAGCCCGCAAAACTAACTGGAAACGTTAGCAAAAAGCCAGAGCGCGCTCAGTTTCTGTCTATTCGCTATACGTACATGTAATGGCTGGAGTCGGTCTCTAATGACACGCGTTCATTTGACCGGGTGGAAAATTTATATCTGAAACGTATGAGTTTCACGTTTTATATATGTGTGTTTATGCGGCTGTGAGTGTGGTCGTATGAGGACTTTATAAGGTTTCGGTCGAGTCGATTGGCTTCTGCACTGGTGGGATTTTCAGCGGTTGTAACAACTTTTATTGAAATAAGTCTAATTCGGATATGTGGTCGCATTTGCTGAAAATCGCATGAAAGTAGATGATTTTACACGAGTACGAAATGTATATATTTTGTATATTATGTTCTGATGGTTGAATTTGGAATTTCTGTATTTGCAATAAGCAAGATGCAATATTGAGGTTGTTGATTTTAACGATATTGCGGTGCAATTCAGCGTTATTGTGTATCAGATTAAGACATATTATATAATAGTATTTATGTACTATCATATTATTAGATTATCAACAATGATAGCAACATGTGTTTTATTGATAACAAATTCTAATTAAATCCAAAGAAAATTTTTTAATATTAATATTATATTAATCAATTATAATTTAATAAAAATATATATTTTTTTAATACTAAATATATGAGAAAACAAATCGATACCTAAGCAATCCATCATTAAATTAAAACCAAGCGATACAGATAAGTTTACAAAACTCCACACTTTCAAGACTGCACAAAACTCCTAACACAACAAACAAATCTGAAACTTTTCAATCAAAACGCTCAACTCGCTCCGTCAACGGAGTATATATATAAAATTTCTGAAATAAATAAACAAAACGAAAAAAAAAAACACTCAACTTCGGATTCAGTCCGTAATTAACTTTGCGCCGTATCGACTATGGATTACGCGGGTCCGCAGTGGGCGGTGGGTGGTGGGCGGCCCACCCGGGCGATTATCAAGTGTTTGGCGAAAGCTTCAAAATAAATTAGAGTGAGGTTAACCCGATTCCAAAAGCGGAGCAAACAAGTTTGCAAAACTCTCACTGATGAGGGTGAAAATTAAAAACCCCTCTCGCACTTTGGCCGTGGCCAAATATTGGCGTAAAGTTCGCGCACCTCACTCCCATTGGGCCGCTTTCGAAGAAGATAAATCGAACGGTGCTTTTTGGCTCACTCGTCTTTTATTGTATGAAAAATATTATGACGATTACGCTCGATGGTGATTTGAATCCTATTTTCGGATGGAGGAGTTTGTGTTTGGATCTTTTGTTGCGATTTGTGAGAAGAAAAAATAAATGAGTAAATCTAATAGTTTTATTTGATCGGTTGTTATATAAATATTTATGTAATGCTTTGTATATTGAAAAATTATTGTGATTATTCAATAAGCAAAAACAGATTTATATTCATATAATAAAACTAAATCAAACTATCACATTAATCATAAGAAAGATTTTATCTAAATAGCCTATTTGAAATATTGTAATTTTATTCCAAATTGAATAAAACATATCTTAATTGAATATTTTAGAAAATAACTATTTAATAATCTTTGAGTCTTAGTAAATTGCTTTCGAAAGTATTCAATAAATTTTCTTTTATATTCATCAATTAGCTTGAAAATTATCAAGACTAATTAATAAAAATTTCGAACATTCATTGCGGTACCTAAATATTCATGTAAATATTCTGACGAGATTGAAAATCAATGCTTTTATTCACTACAAATAAGTGAGGGTTGAATAATTCAATTTCGCTGATGATTTGTATTGTTAAGAAGCGAAGCTCGCCCGAAGTAGAAATTATCGATTTATCAAAGTTGCCGAATTGCGTTCATTACTTGCTGAATCAGAGTAATTCATATAAAAACTATGAACTAATATCATACGCATAAATACATATTAGAGAAAATTTTCTATTTGTAATAATCAAGTGAACCTAAGCTCCATTTTCATTTCACAACATAATAGAAAGACGGTACATATATCCTATGAAATATCAATGTGAAACATGAGCCAAAACGAAATTACATATTTGAGAGCTCGTTTCGTTAGCGAAAAGCGCAATTTTTGAATAAGAAATGAAATTCGGTTTAGCGCAACGATATTGCACGTTGCAAAAGAGCTGCAAGTTGCACAACGCGAACGTAACCTCGTTTAGTCTGCGACTCCTGATTTATTCGCACTGCTTTACATATATAAAGTTTAAAGCTTTTGCAGGTTACATTGTGTATAAGTATTTACATGTGCATGAAATATTTTCGCTTTAAAGTGAGAATATTGCAGCGTGTTTTTAATTTCAACTTCAGACGCCCACCCGCTTCGAACGACTTTCTGACCCGATAAGGACTCTATGGACGGTAAATAAAAAAATAAAATGCAAATTCGCAACGGGAGGGATTAAAATGAATTAGCATTTCAAAAATGTGCGTATGAATATTGAGCGATAGTACTGGCCGTTTTTAAGAAATGAAAAAACTTTGAATTTTCATGCATCGAAATTTGAATTTGTTATTAAGATTTTTTTGTTAAAATTTTTATTTCGCACAGAGAAAAATCAGTCGGTAAACTCTTTAGATGAAAATTTTCATACATATGAAATTCGCATAATTATCACATCATAAATATGAATATTTTTATATTCGATGTAGAAGAAAATTATGTTTACGCAACAAAACAAAACAAATGTAAATATTATTTAAAAAAAAACTCGCCATAATAGAATCAGCCATTTTATATATTCACATACAACTACAGACATGTACTATGATTTTTTTTCCACAAGACCGAACACGAAAATGGACAAACGCGCATCCCTTATATCCGTGGATGCGGTAAAAACCTCATATCATGTTGTTTGCGTGCCGATCCCTAATGTGGAAAGGTCTTACACACATGGGGGCAAAGTAATAATATTCGGGCACAGGATAAAATTCAACATATCGACGAAAAGAAACTAAAATTAAAAACATTCTTGACTTCAAAAAGAAAAAAGTAGGGAAAAAAAGGTACACCCGTAGTTGTTTAATATTGAAAAGTAGTAACTGTATTTTTCAGCGTTGCAAAAGATCGATGTTTCGATACATATTTATATGGAATTATTTATTTATTTTCTTAAGAAATAAAAGTTTATATTCGATAATGCAAGTTTTACAAGTTTTAAACAATTTTTTTATAGAGAAAATAATATTTGGTAAAAGTTAAAATTCGTTTAGAAGATTATCCCATAAAATATTTTTGAAAGCACTACACTCTCGAATGCGTCAATAAAGAAAATTTTTAACTTACTAAACGTTCGAATAATTTTTTCACATCGAGCACTTTTCAGCGTATTTTTTTCGAACGTGTTATGTGTAGAATTCAGCCGACAATATTGACTTACTTTCGTACATAATTCACGAAGAACACACATAAGCCCCTCGCAGCGAGACGATACAAAGAAAAAGCGCCAAATCTAGCGAATATTTATTATTACTTTTCAGCGAAAAGAACGGTCGATACGCATAAAAATTCTCAGGAACACAACCCACGAACGGCGACCGCATATTTTACATTTTCGCAGATAAAAGGGAAGCCCGCAAAGCCGAAGGGTTCCTCCTTTGTTTCGCAACAATGGCGATACAAAAACAATTAGATTACGAGCTGCGATATGGCAGTTTCTCGCGAGCCATCCACGCAGCAACGAAAATATTTAGTGTGTATGAAAACGGCTCGGCCTCTGAATGGGATAAAATAAAACAAAGCATATATCGCAGTTCGACGTGTATATCTAGCCTCTTATTCGATTTGTGTTTACGAAAGAGGAGAAAAACGTTAGTGCGATATCGCGCGATAAAGCGATTTCCACGCACGCATAGGAAAAAGAGGACGAAACGTATACCGAAAGGGAAAAGCTAAGTAGATGAAGTGTCTCGATATGCGCCGAATTCTATGGCTTCGAATCGGATTATTGCCGTATTATTTATGTAAATGGGATTATCCTTTAATTTTTGCGCGCTTGTTTGCTTGTTTAGCGTCTGGTTTTCTATCTGTATAAAGGCGGATTATGTTGTTTTGATATATCAAATCGGTAAAGAATAATGATTCGATTCATTATCGCGGCTGTATTTAATCATATTATATATTAAGTAATAAAAATTTGATCGTATCAAAGTTTCGTTATTTATATTAATCATTCGTGCGTGAATTGTGAAATTATTCAATTTGTGAATTTTCCATCGAAGCCTATTTGCCTTTGTCAATGATCGTTTACTGATCGAAATTGGGACAATTCAATCGAAATGGACACTATTCAATCGTAATTAGTAAGTCACAATAGTTGTCAACAGTGATTTGTGTTTAATTTAAACCCATATAGTTTAGATGAAATATTCGTGTCGCTGCGATATCCTGTTATGTGTAATATAATGTGCGTAACATATTTATATTAATTGTGAAAAAATGCGATCGAATTATGTATATATTGAATGATTGAAATCGACACACAACACTTCCACGCGAAATAAGTATTTTGAACAACCGTCCAATTCAAGCTGTACAAAATCCGTACGTAAACGAAAAGCCATCGCGTTCACGTCAAATAATTGAAAAAGCGACTACCGTTCCGCGAACAATAAACTCAACATCCTTTTATTTCGGCGGAAGAATTTCATTTGAGCGAATGTTGAACGAGAGGGACACGCTTAATTTTTGAATTTTGCACAGACGACAGAGACGAAACTCGGCGATGTTCGAACACGTAATTTTCACGAAGCACGTACTAGCGTTCGTCTATATTTACCATCCTGTATTTTTCTTAATTTTGTTAAGTCCACCAATCGAGTTATTTTCGAAGTTATTAGTTCAGGTGAAGTTAAAGGCGTGTAATTTTTCGATTCTTAAAATATACAGCGTGTTTATATACCCGAGTGGGCCGACAGTTTTGACATATTCGCATATGTATGTTTTCGAAGTCGCTTATTATATCGTGTATGTATAAATATATGAGACATGCGACACTAAGCCGTAGTAATTCCTCGCTAAAGCGCCTTTGACAACGTGTTTTCAAGTCTTTCTCTCGTTCGTCCCCGTGTTGACGCTCTGCTCGCCCCAAAGCCTTCGTTCGCCGTTAAATGGGAAAATTCGACAGGGAGGTTGTGTATGTTGTTTGTTATAAACACATATAGGGTGACTAGAAAAAAATAGACGATGTTGATCATTCGGTACGGTGTTTCAGCTATTGATACGATGTGTTTGTGTATGTTTTTGGTCAGGTGTTGTTCGGTGAAGTTTGTCAATATCAAACGAAAAAGTTGCGTATTATTTTTCTGAAGATATATCTATCGAACTTTTTAGTTAGAAGATTTGAAATTCAATGTTTCAGAATATGTTTACTTTGACCCAGTTTTGGCTTGCTCAAAGGTTCAGATGAAACGACAAATTTAGACTTCTGTAACTCATAATCCGAGGAAAGACAACTGGCTGACGCCAAACTAACAAAAGGAGGATTTCGCGAAATTAATATGAAAACGTAATGAGACTTTATTTTAAACAAAGCACAGTAAATTACAGTACGATTCTCAACATTTATAAACGAAGACAACACAAACATAAACACATTTAAATAATATTTTAAAACAACTCATCACAAAGCCATTTACATTCCGATTATAATACCATTATTTTTTTTCATTAAAGACCTTAAGCACCCACCTCACCTATATTCCTTTTACCAAACCCACATTTCCATTGCATCCCCATCAAACTTTTTATCACCGAACCCTCAACACCACCGACACCCAACAACCCTCAATCCTTCACCAACCTTCGCCATATCCGCAGCCGCATTTTTACGATCCATCGTGCACATCTGTAATTGCGACATCGGGTAACACCTGGCTCGAACGACGTCGCGTCCCCGGGATTAAATTTATCGAGTTTGCTTCGAATGTATGGGGATGGTTTGTTGTTCAACAAGTTCGTTCGTGTGGGACGCCCGCTCTAATGCCTGATGATTTAGTCCCGGACGGTTTGCCGGCTTCCCGTGTGAAAGTTAGGGCGTTGTTTGTGCACATTAGCATATTATACACAAAACGTGAATCCTGATGTGTGTGTGTGCCGAATCGATCGATCAGTTCTCGTCTTTATCTTGTCGAACTGTGTGCTGAATGGTCTCGAGTGCATGGTGTTCGGATAGGAAGTCAATTTTGGTATTTTGTAATTGGGACATGATAGGTTTTTAGAATGGGTATCAATTTTTGAGTAATACCGATTTGATACATCTAATTTTGTTCGATCTATGTACTGTATTGTACACGTTGACGTATTAAAAATTCATAATGCTAACATAGATTTGAATTTTCGCAAATTTGATGTCCCATGCGCATGCGATAATTACGCATGCATATTTAAAGTGTTATCCGTTTTATGCGGGAAAATGACTTTTCCGGCGGGCCGTGAAAACGCAGAATTATTTATGCGGAAACTGTTAACTATTCTGCGTTGATCCCACAGGTATATTTTTCTCACGTTCGAAAAATATATAACTTAATCTGAAAAGATGGCGAGACGCCTCACATTTTCCGAACATATTCACTACACGTCGATCACGACCGACTAGGTTACGATCGATTGAATAAGTTTATATTTTATTTAATAATTTGAATACAAAATACGAGTGATACTTTTGAATTGATATATTATATTCATTTATGTTGTTCGGTTCACATTTTCCAGATTGTATCAAATATAATTAAAACGAGTTTCGAATTCCGTAATAACCGAAATTCAAATATGAATATTTTCCCGAATCCATATGTGTGTTACCAGCTCGAGGAATTCCCGGTTTGACGTGATTTACTGTAGCGCGTCATAGTTGAGAATGCGCTGTGGCCGATTGTTTCCAGAATTTGCGGAATACTTCGAGTCGGCCGTTGATTGATGCCGTTGACACTAGACGTCAACGACCAGGAATATTTGACAAATAGGAATACGGGTCCTGTCTACTCTAGAATTTGGAGACTTGTCGACGACAGTAACAGACGCCCCGGTGGACCCTCGAAATATTAGCGATTTCTGCGAGTCGAGTGTCTCGAAAGGGAAAAACGCCCGTGGAGAGAATCTCTCAATAGATAATGGATGTAAAAGGTTTTTTTTATTATTTGTTTGTGTTATGATACAATAAACATTTTTCTGACTTTGTACTAAATAAAATATTGAGTGTGTTGTGTGAAAGTTTTCAATAATTTTATATCAAAACAGAATATTGTATCACAGAAAATATAAACGGATTTATCGAAGCTTCAAATTTTTTTGATTCTTTATATTTCGTTGTCAAAGAAAATTGAAAGCTGATTTATTTCCAATATGTAAAGTAGGTAAATATTTTCTTATATTTGAAACGTATATACAAATCTTTCGATGCTTCCTTGTCGATAATATTATCAAAGAATATCCTATACAATATATAGAAAAATATAAATTATTTTAACAATTTTGTCCCATTAGTAGACGTAATATTATTACAATTTAATTTTCCTTTAATATTCATTGTATAAATAAATAAATAAAACAGATGTCTGACTGAATTTTGATCATTGTTTATATTATATCTAAGATTGTTGTTTCAAATATTTATCGTTATACAAATTGTAAAATAAACCCTTTTACAGCGTGGGCGCCATTTTCAAAAAACGGCCGCTCTCTCGTTCTATTTAGATTCGACGATGAATAAATACTCCAAGTAAACAAACGCTTTTAATTCATTAATAAAATACAATATTATACGTGTATATAAAATGATAAGGACAAACAAAAATTGCGCCCATTTATCATACAGCGAGATATAACAAGTTGAAAAGACGGTAAGATTAAGTGAAAGCGCACAAGTAAGTTCGCGCTCGGCTCCTGAATTTCCTCGACGGGAAAACTCTCCGGTGAATTTTCCTCTTCTAATCCCAGCCCCGTGAAAAATGCGTCTCATGCCCATTCCCGCACCCACCCAGACGCCTATAACAGTTCATATACTGTGAAAAAAATAAGAGCGAAAGATATAAATATGCCTAAAGATGGCCCGTCATAAAAGCGTAATTGAGATTCGCGCCACATCTCGCGCAATATGTAAAGTTAAAGCGTATTTCATAAAAACAGACAGCAAATTGTAATTTTTGGAGTGGTTGGCATCGAACAAATTGGCTTACTTGAAACTTGATGTCATAAAAACATCCATCTAGATAAAGTACGATTGAAAACTCTGTTATTTTTTTATGAATGCGGCGAAAATGATATATTTTATTTATTTTTTCATAATCGTATTATTTCCATGATATATTATTATATATGACTTTTGATCTTACTGTACGTTGAACACGAAACGATGGTAAAACAAGCGAGAGGGTCTATTTATTATTTTCGCATTCGTTTCGAGCGAGAGACATCGACGCTCTGTGGAGGGCTTTCGGACCGCAAAAAACGACGTATATAGAGAAAGAGAAATACTTTCTTTTGGCTTTATATGGTGTTTTTTCTGGGTAGTGAAAGTTTTTCCGCGGTTAGAGTCGAGCGCGCGAATAAACGGCGCGGGGGAAAATGTCGCAATAAATTAGGAAGAAAGTAAACGCGAGCGTCCGATCGCATTAACCGAGATGTTAAACGAGAATACTATGGCGAAAAAAATATACGCATTTCGTGCTTCAATAAATATCGGAAAAGTTAAAATAAAATATGTATATTTAAAAAAAATTACCCAGCTCGTAGGAATTACCCTTAATTTTTTTCTCGTTTAAAACGAGCAAGCCTAAATAAATATTATACACTTTGTACTTTTTACGTTGGAAACATATCAAAATAAAAAAAATGGACGAGAGATATTTCGTTATTTTTCAATACAAAATGAAAACATTCATTAGGTACATGTATCGGGTAACGAAATAAGTATATAACACAATTATAACTGATCGAAAATGTGCATATTGCAATACAGCATATCAGGATAATTATTAGTTTATTGATTCTTCGCAGTTGATTTGGTTACACGCGTACGCGTGTAAATTTCGAATACATTCGCTCGTGCAAAAACGACCGCACACGTGTGTTCGTTTTAATTAAATTCGAACGCAAACAACAATAATTGTAAAACAAACCCACGAATCGGGTTTTCGAGAGGAAATCTTTAGATTTGGATCGCATGGGTGGGTCGGGTTAATCAAAATTTCATTGTTTTCCACCCCGTCTCGCCCTAGACCCACCCGTTCTTCGTAGTACAACACGAATTCCAAATTAGCAATAAACTAAGGCCTTCTATTTTAACCCTTTCTCTTTCTATTGGTATTACGGTTAAGTAATACAATATCGAATAGCTCATGTGGATTACACGAGGAATAACCGCGCTAATCTGGATAAAGGTAATCCGATTGTCGGTTAATCTAGAACGATTACCATTGGAAACTGGGCAATTATTATTTTTTTATCTATTAAGACGCAAAACAAAACTATTGCCTTTCCTGGGCAAGTTTAATAAAATATGTAGCGTTCCAAAATAATTATAAAATAAATTCTAATAATTTTATATATAATAGATGAATGGTCCGGTTTTATCGAATGTAACTTTTTTAATTTAAATTTAGAGTTATTCATTAAAGAATTAAATATTCGTACGTAAAAAGTTTAAAATTGGAAAATTTGAATATTTAACAATTATAAAATAATAAAGCCCTCTCCAAATATACATATTTAAAAACATTGATAAATTAAAATTCTCATTAAGACCATGAAAAATTTAGGCGAACTTCCTCCACATAATAAATTAACAAGATCCTAAATCAATCAGGCCCAGACCACACACGTCCCGATTTTAAAACCGCCCATGAATCAGACCGTAAAGTTGACGGTCACCAAGAACCGATTTTGGCCAGAACGACAAAACCCACCAGTTATTAATTTGTCGGCAGACCGTAAAGTAAAGAAAGACCGATTAGTTCGATAATTGGAAATCTCGACGCGCGAGTAGGACCCTACCAGGAAATGGGCGCCGATAAAGTGATTACCTTTCTTCTCGTTTTCAGCTGAAACATCGCGGTCTGGAAAGGACTTGTAGTGCTAGGGGTGTCGAAGTTTTGAAATTATATAAATATTTGTTTGTAGAAACACTGTTATATAAGATGAGATTAAGAAACATATACATATGTTATATAAGATAAGATATAAGATATAAGATAATGAAAAAAAAACCAATTTCGTCAATTGGTGTTTATGAAACGTGTACCGTAGAATAAAGCCGGCTTGTATTATATTAGTTGGAAATAAAAATATTTGTTATTGTATTATTGAAAAATATATTATAATGCTTCAAAAATACAACAAATTTGTTGAATTATTTAATTTTAATAATGAATGTGTACAAAATATGGATCTGATGGTTTTGTATATTTATATAATATAAAATCCGTAAGTATTATGTTTTTGCGCAAAATTGTGTAAAATAAAAATCGTGCGCTATAAATATTATAGAAAAATGATTTATATCGATTAATATTTTCCAACAAAACAATCAGAATTATAAATAATTTCGTTGTATCGAATACAAAAAATTATATAAATATACATCACGTTCAGTACCAGAATGAACGACCGCAGAAACTATCTAGTAAAAGATTACTTCTATACCCAACCCCACAAAACTCAACAAACTCTTATCACAAGACGATAAAGAAAAACGTCCAAACTCCCAAAAGTCCATATTTATCCCCGAAAATCTGTTGAATTGCAACTTGTGGCAGCCCTATCGACCACGGGGCAAGGGCCAGGATTTCCCCTCGGTCCGGCTGCGTGTTTACAAGTACGATCGCGGAAATACTACACGTTTCTTAAACGGCCCTAATGGCCCGCCCATAAATCATACGGGGCCGCCGCAGCCTTGCCCCGCCCGCAAATTGCGGCAATCGATACATAAATATTTATACACGAGTATAATGTGAGAACGTGGTGGGTTTTGGGAGTCGTGTGTCTCTAATGTCCTGAGGAAGGGTCGTCTTTTCGCCGAGATTATTGGTGGTTTGTCTGCGAAAGCGGCGATGATGGGTGTGGGTGCCTCAAATTCGGACGAACTTTTCAATTTTGTTCAATTAAATTCTGTCGTGCGAAAATTTAATTAAAAAAGTTACTATTGGGAAATTTTATAATGGATGTTATGTTTTTTTGGTGGATGTGTGAGTGAATTTTGAAATTTTAAATGAATGGATCAAAACGTAAGACGATCATATTTTATTTAAGCGGCGAGAAATTTTTAACATATATAAGTTTTTTAAAAAATTTCTTCCACGGGAAAAACATCATACAAAGTTTCGAATAATGAATAATTTATATGAAGAGCTTAATTAGTTCCAACGTAGCGTGACCATCGAAACTTTCTGTTTTGCTAATAAACACACGTCGAAGAAAAAACAAACGGGCGTCTCACGCAAACCGCTTTCAGGTCCACCGGGAAACTAAATTCATTACAAATTTATAAACGTATTACCGGATCGATCAGACAAACACGTCGCAGTACATATCGTTGAAAATTGTCACCGACCAGACGACAATCCCATTTCGAACGAAAATACCTGGAAAACGGGACATATCCGGAACGCCATGATTTATGAACGCACACAAGCTATGAGAGGCGTCGACTGGAAACGAAATTCGGTCACCGAACACAGCCCAGTTTTCTCTCCAGATATAAAGCTCGATATTTTATATTTTTTTTGTATAGAAAAGCTCCAATTAACGCCGTCGGATCGTCGTGAGCGATCGTTAAAGCCGTTTTACACTCGGCCCGTGCATATTTTACGCGGATCGTCGTAAAAGTGGAGCCGGGACACTTTCGGTCCATTCTACGGTCGTTATTCAATTCACCGACCGGGAATAATATTATTTCCCCGAAACGAACGAGCGAATGAACCGGGCCCGTTAAATATTTACGTCGAGCTGGTGCGTGTGCGTCTTCGTCAGCCATATAATTCGGCTTTGCTAGTACGTATGGTGTGGATACAGGAAAATCTAACTTACGTAAGTTCGAAGAAAAAAATTCTTTTAAGTAAAAGTAATATTGGAAGTTTTAAAAGTTGGTTTCCATGTTAGTTTGAGTAATGGGATAAAGAAAGATTAAAAATTCTGAGATAGTAAATATTGTTATTCATTGATGAAGATGATAATTTCGATGTCAAATAAATTTATAATATTAGAAATTAGTTTTTTTTTTTTAAGAACCCGAATCATTTAAATAAAACAAATCAGATCAAATGCAATCCTCCAATATTCTGTACGTGAAAGCAATAAGCTTCGATTAACAAATGGTTTGGATTAAATTCGAAATCTGCAAATAATCGCGGAACGTATTACTTACATAAGTCGAGGACTTACTGCAGAATTTATCTCCAGTTCTAACCCTTCGCGGTCCGAAAGATTTTATTGCGTGCGAAGTGAGAAAGATGGGTCCTGTAGGCACACCGAGGATAAACTATATTGCTATGATAAAGCTTATACGAGTTTTATTGCGAGGCGGGAAATATGAATGCGTGATTATGCGACGGGAGGAAATCTATTATGAGCGGTTTTTTCTTCGCGACGCGTAGATTTTCGCAATTCCCTCGCACAATGCGGCTTTCTGTTCTTTTACGATAGACAGTAAAATCGTGATGCGGTTATTTTAAATTCATGGTGTGTCATCAGTGACGATATTTTTCTGGTTTTGCTCGGTCGTCAAATTGTCAAATATTGTATGAATTCAAAATTTTCTTTGTATATAAATAAATTATTTTTTATGTATTAAATATTAATTGAATACATTCGGTAACCTCATGAGACTTTGATTAGAATTAACTAATTACAAAGCCCATGGTATATTTGAACATGGATGAGAGAACGCGAAATTCATAGTCAACAATTCGACCTTCACAATTTACAACTAAATCTAAACCACACCGCCCGTATAATTTACTAAGCAAATACGTCAATTTCCATCGAACGCTCGAAACGTATTATTTAGTCAATTTGCGATTAAATAACTTCGTAATTAAATTATTTAACATATACTTACGAATCGTAATTGCGATGTTTTCATATCGGGGATCGATCGAGTTTAATCCGCGCTCACGGTACTAGCACATTTCGCTCCGCCGGAGCCTCTCTGTTTGTCATTAATCAAGTCGGAAACAATGATGAAACTGCTATCATTAGTATGAATGTAGATTTGATTGATGTTGTTCCCAATTCAAGACATTAACGCGTCTTACTGGGAAGCAATTCGTCTTTGGGGGCGATACAAAGATACACGCTGACAGATAAGCTATCGCCTTACATGCGAAACAAACGTGTCCTCGTGTATGAATGTCTTTATTTTCAAACGCGGTGAATTAATTAAAAGTATGCGTAAAGTTTATGATTGAATTAAATAATTGAAAAATTTTGGAAATCGTGTGGGTTTTGTGTATTGTTCGCGAGAAGAAATGTTGTGCTATTGGAAATTTTATACGTGAATAAAAATATTCTTACGTATGAAAATATAGAGTGTCGATATAAAATTAGATATTTGAAAATAAATTTAATATAATGTTTTTGATCACGTTTGTAATTCTTATCGTCGCTGTATAAATAATATTTGACATTTTCATATTCGAAAAAAGCAGAATTTTTCATTGAGTTTCGAAAAACTTTTGAATTTAATTAAAAAGTTTTAAAAAAGTCGCAAATTTTTATATTTAAAGAACATTACGTAATATGTTTATGGGGTAAAAATTTGATAAACATGTGTTCAAATAAAAAGAGAATTTTCTTGAAATTCGCGAAAATTTAAAAGCATTCCATAATCCTGCTCCAGGTATAACTTTCAGACTTTTGGAGAAGAGTTTTCAGAATCCCGTTTCAGCTGAAACTTTACAACATACGTCATCTCGATACACCGGTTATGTTATTAAAATTTAAAGTGTGCATTCGCCGTTGCATAAAATATCTTCAACTTCTGAAACGATAAGTTTTCAGAAACCTAACTACACCGCAAACATATTCGTATTAGTTTTCTGTAAGGAAAATTTTTAGCTTGAATTTGATCGATTACAGGAAAATAGAAAATTTGTTTTAAGAAAAATTTTACGATCATAAACTTCAGATAAGAAAGAACGAGGTCTCGAATGCTTTTGTTGTTTTCAAGGACTCTTGTTTATTTCCCTTTTTAACTGTAGCGCGTAACAGGAATTATAAACTTAAATAACCGGTCAAAAGTTAGATGAATAAAGAATGGAAGTCAAGCAAATCCTTATAACTTCCTTGTAGTGTGGATTATATTTTTAACTTTCGAATATGTATAGAAATAAGAAGCGGAGTTCAGTTCATACAGATATAATCAGTATATTACATCGGAATTATTTATCAGATTTATTATATAATAGTATATATTATTTGTGTGAAATGAACTTAATTTTTTAGTACTGAACATATTTAAACAAAAAAACTTATTGAATAGAAAAAAACGAACTAATAAACAAATGGTCACTTACACAAAGCTTCCTGTACTTTACCCGGATAAAAAGTGTAGCTGGAGAAAAGAACCGTAATTGCTATTTATATCAATTGTTCGACAAAACACACATATACACACACTGACAAATACCATTCGATCCAAACATGTCAACAAACGCGGAAGGGGGAAAAACGCGAAAAACGTTTTCTTGCAACTCGAAAGAGGCTTTTCATTGCCATGTCGGGCGACATTTTCTTTGATTCAATATCTCGTAATCCCATCTAAGGGCACACGGATAAATCCCATTCAAATGTGAACCGTCGAGATCCGCTTAGGTTTAAGTCGTGCCTTAAATCTTGATGAATATTGATGGCCGCCCGACTAGCACGTGCGTGTGTACCAATGGCGTACAAACGTACAGAACAAACATAACAGATGATGTCGATCGAATTTGCACATGGAATCAGTGCAAGATCAAAGCATGTCATACGTTATTATTACAGGAAGTTTAAGCAGATTAAAATCGCATGGAATTAGTACAAAACGCGAAAAACGTTTATATTATTATTAAAACTTTGTTGTCCATATACATATAATACATAACATAATATAACATGCAATAACATTTAATCGATTTTAAAAATTAAGGTATGAAAACGAAACCGAAGGACGCACCAAACAATGATCGTATATTGATGGTGAATGCGCATCGGCGTTGAAAAATTTTTACATGCTGAATGTTGAAATGGAGTCATCCGTATATTTGAGACGGTCATCATAAAAGTAGGTGTCAATAAATATAATTATTTTTGGAAAATACGTGATTTCATCAATGTGCGGTCATTATTTGGTGCGTCCATCGATTTAGTTTTCGTACCCTAATTTTGAAAATCGATTAGATATTTGGACGTTTGATACATCGATCGAAAGTGCTTTAATCAGAGATGTTTCAAAAATACTTCGTACATATTTTTTTTAACGAGACATTCTGAAAAACTTTGGTTTCTTTTTACACCAGCAAGTTTTTTTATGAATTATCACGTATTTTAAATAGTTTTGTGTCGTCACTTTCATTTGGGTATTATCAGTGCGCAAATGCGAGATTTTGAATTTTTCCTTCAAAATTGAAATAATAATAATAACTCGAAAACTATCATATTTTGGACTAAGGTACGTTTGGTTTAAAATGCTCCAAATAACCTGACCTATTTAATATTTTGAGAAGACCTTTGTAACACCCTGTATATAAAATTGCACAGTTTGTTGTAAATTTTAAAAGCTTAAAGCACTTTGAGTGCGATCTAATCGGTAGCGAGTTTTCTTCAATAAAACGAGCTCCTAGTTCACCTGTGTACTGCGTAAATCGGCAGCAACACTGTAGTTTTCCGTTTGCTCGGTCGCTTTGAAAAATGCCCGCTGTTAAATTTTACGTGCTTCCGAGCAAGAGTTTACAGGGCCACCTAAGTGGAAAATACATATTTATTCGAGGCCGTCGCGGGCTATTTTGCCGCTCAGGAAAAATACCGTTCTGTAAACCGTCCGTTCGGTTTTCTCTTTCGAGGGATCTTTCGTTTTTCAGTTTTTAGCACGAGTGCATTCGAACGGTTGGAAATCCCTTTCTTGAATGGAAAATTGTATTGTTTTTTTTCCCGAATTTCATGCGCGAATGCACACTAGTGTGAGATTATAGTAAGCCGTACAAAACGGTCGAGAATGGTTTTTTTCCAGTATTGTAAAGTCATTGTGTGGAGAGTCAAATATTCTTTTTAAATAATTTAATATGGCCGATAATTTTCCAATAATTTTAAAATAAATACTAGTGTGTAAGACATTTATAAGTATTTTTGTATACAAGTAGGGTGAAAATACACATGAGAAAATTTGTAGACCCTCTAAAAGTAGAGCAGTTGAGCAGTGAAATTTCAGAAGCTTAATACGATATGATTCAAACGTAGTTCGTAACAAAGGCAACATAAAGGATAAAGTTATTCTGGCCTGTGAAATAGACCTCTTTGAATTCAAATGAATATTATATTTATTATGTCACTAGTTATTTAAATTTCAGTAAAAGAGAACACATTTTCAAAAAGTACCGCTCTTATGAAACTTTTAGAACATTTCAATGCAAAAGAACGTTTTTATTTTCCTTCGTGCGTAATAAAAAATTATCGGGCTGTTAAATATTATGTGGAGGTCTCTGCTGGATGTAGTATAAATATGATAATATAAATTTAATTGTTTATTATCAATAATTGCACACGCAGAAAATTAATTTCAGACATATTGTAGCGTAGGAAATACGATTCTTCAAATGCGAGTACGAGTTTTATAATTCAAACAACATTGCAGAATTTAACAGTTGATTGAGCCTCTACAAAGTTAATTCCCAACAATGGAGCGAAAGGAGAATTTTCATGCTACCATAAGAACGAATCAGAATATCAAAGTCGTCTTCGATTGCGGTGTTTGAATAATTGGAAACAAAAGCCGCTTTTACCTTGAGTTTGTTTGGACTCGCGAAAGACTCCGTGCAATTATTTCAAAATTGCCATCCATATTTATAAAAAAATTCAATTTACCGGTATAAAAATAGAACGAGATTTGATTCAATATGCAATAAATTCAAATTATTATTATTGAGAAAGTCTATCACGGCTAAGATACGTATAAAAATGAAAAAAAGTTGGACCGCCTTCGAATTCCAGATACAAACAAACAAACCGCATTTTTCTACGAACTAAATTCAAATTAAAACTTTTGCGTGTTCAAACGTCCGAAAATAATGTGCGTACATTTTTCGCAGCCAAACTCTCGCCCATAGAGTATAAATCTTGCAAATATAATTCAAATAGATAGCCGTTCTCATAATGCGCCGCGGGTATTTTTTCGCATTTTTTCCGGTAACTTAAGTAAGAATGTTTTATGTAATCCACCCATCATTTATTTTGCTCATGTGTCCAAGTTAGGTGGAATGAAGAGGGAGGACGAAAAAAAAAAACAAAATAAGAAGAGAACTTCCACTTTCACGCAGATGAAGATGATAAATAATGTTTTGTTTCGTAGTTTTCCGCAATTCCGCCCTAAAAGCAATCCGCGGGGACAAAGTGGAGTGACATCGGGAAAAACAACGCGTATAACATTTTAAATAAACTACAAAACAAAAATATTTTCAGGTTTGCCCCGTGCGGTTTCGGCTGCGGGAAAAAAAACGCGGAAGCGAAAATTTAATACTCTTTGTATACAGAATAAAAGTTTCCGCACATGAAATTCATACTCGAAACGTGAATATAATGTGTTTTGGTCGTACGCGTATTACAACGAAAGAAAAATATTATATAATGCTTTGGGATATTCATTTAATATTTTCCACTTCAAAAAACAAAATAACGGTTTATAAATTCAGTTGAGTAATTAAAAGTTATCTTTTTTAATTTGAATATCATTGAAAGTCATTGCTATTTTTAATTTATTTGAAAAAAAAGATATTTTAGATTTCGTTATAGATTTTGGTGTTTTTTCACGACATAAAAATAAATAAATGATCAAATATTTAAATACTAAAAATATTTTTCATCTCTATCTCAAGCTAGCAACAGGCATTTGATTTACATATATAATACATTCAACACCCATTCCACACACAACTCAACTTCAACGATAATCAAAAAACAGTACATCCAGCACAACTAAACCATTAAAATTGATTAACAACAATTCAAACACAAAACTTCCGAACAAACTCGAAAAGTTTAAGCAACTTTGCTTTCATTTAAACCGAATCAATATTCATCGCGAATCCAACTTTTAGCGAGCCACGAATAAAACTTCACAAACGAACTCGCATATTAAGCGTCGCCGTTAAGTATTGCGAAATTTTCCATTTTCCGACCGCGCGCACGCCACTATGTGGCGGTCTGAATGCGAACTCATTAAAGTTTTTCCGGTTCGTTCTCAGGTGCACCGCCACTTCCGGTAATGGCGCCACAGGTGCGTGTGTATGTGTGTGGACCGCAAACGGGACATTGTTGAAATGGGTCAGTGAGATAGAGTGAAAAGTGCATTTTGGTCGTTTGTTTATAGGTTGGACGAATTAATTGACTCGTGAATGAGTGATTGGGGTTCGTTATTTGAATTTGAGGTTTGTGAAGTTTTGGTTGGGAAATTGGGTAGATTGGGTTCTTAAATTATGCAATTTTTTTAAAATTCATTTTTCGTTTTTTGTTTGTTTTTTTTTTAAATGGGGAGTTTTATCCTTTTTTGCGCTTTGTATGTTTCATTAATGGTAAAAATGTTCTGACTCTGAATTTGACCTATATTTTAAAATTTTATTTTACGTCATTATTTTTATTCAAACGACTTGCTTATTACAAAAATGTATTTAAAGAATTTAATTTATGAATGAAGTGCTGAAATAGGTTTTATATATTTATGTGTATCAAAACATGTAATGACCTTAATAAAAAAAATAATTTATTAAAAAAATTAAATCCAACTAAAAATAAGATCGACCTTTTTGTGATGAAAAATAATTAATATTCTTAAATAAATTTTCTATGAATTATTTCAATTAAAATCATTCAATTTTTTTCACGACAAAAAACGATCATTAATTATTTTCGATAGCATAGCAGAAAAATTCCAATAATTCTCAAGAAAAATTTATACTCAAAGATCGGTCCGATTGAATTATCTCGAATGGAGAACGTAGACAGGAGCCAATTTTTTAGAATTTCCCGACGTCGTCCGCGGCGAGACAGTTTTCATCCTCTCGAGGGGCTTTCCACTAACTAATGACCGCTCGTCGTTCCATTCGTTTCTTATTAGCGGGAAGCGCTTTTCCTGGCGTTTTTCCTGTAGGCCACGAGGCGGGCTTCCGCCATTCTTCAGCCGGGCCTCGTTTCTTTGTTTCAGCGTGTATTGTTTGTGCGTTTTCAGGAAACGTGCCGGCCCCTCGCTCCAAAACGTGAATGAAAGATAAGCACGACGAAAACCGTTCCGTTTGTACTTTTGAGTGGTACAAATGCGGCCGTTTTAGATGACTAGATAAGGCTTAATGGATGGTGGTTCGGCTCGATGATCTTTTATTTGGTTTTTGAATGGTTTGTTTTGTTTATTAATCGATTCGAGTGTTTGATCGGGTTGTAGGAAATATGAGTGATTGTGTAATGCGTAATGGTTTCGCGATTGAAATACGTTGATTGAATATTGGATTTATGGGAACATTTGTTATTTTATTTTTAATTTGTGCCATCGGTATTGGAATTGTTTTATTTCTGTTGAATTTATTCGCGGTTAAGCTTACATTATTAATTAGTTGCAATTTGTAAACTTTAATCCGGAATGTTAATGTGACACCAGGTGATTCGTATCTACTAAATAAAATCAAAGATTCTCAATTTTTTTTAATATTACTTCGATATATTCGAATTATAATTTATATATAATGGAAATTTTGGTATTTAATCATCATTTATACGTCATAGGATAGACAACGAATATTGTTGAACATTGATGGATGTCATTGTTCATGGGTATCACTATAAGTAGCATGCCGTCAAAATACATCGAGGCACTGCATACGTGGTTTTGAATTATGCACATATCATATATAATTCATGGAATGAACTTCGTTTTATGTAAGTGATCGTTTCCAGTAACTCTACCATTAAACGTATATGTTTTTGTTTATATAAATAAAAATTTTAAACAAAAAACATATCGAACAAAAAACTTGCAAAATAAAATTGTTAAAATGATTTTATATATATTTATAAATTTTGTGATCATTTTAAATATTTCTATGTCAAATAAAAAAAATGACAGAAAACCAACAAGCGATGAAATCTTCTCATCACCCAACCCAAATCGAAAACGATCAAATCCAACAAACACGCCTATAAAGCCCCATACATATTCAGCAGAATCGAACATTTGAGAAGCCATGGAATGCATACATGCCCCATCGGAGGCTGTATGTTCCGATGAGCTGCCGGTGCATCGTAATGACGTCATTACTCAGGCGCAACTGCTCTAGCCGAACTGCATAATGCATGTGCTACACCACACGCCTCGTCGACGGACAGACGTGTTTGAAAACAACATTCAAAATTGATATGGAAAGTGCGGGAATTTTTCGTACCGATCGCTATCTGTCTAACGGTTTCGGTTTGGAAATGTGACGATGCGGTTGATGGCTCTACGAATTGATGGGAATGATAGGGGATTTTACTATATGGCTCTTGGGATGTGTTAGCTTCTGCGTTTACATACATAAGGGTCGTTTTTATAATTCAACGGAAAATCTTGAAAGATTCAATAATTTATATATTCCGCAGAACGAGCCGAGTTTCCCCAGCAGAAATTTTAGATTGCCACTTTTTAAAATTGCTTTATTAATCGAAAGGCATTATAAAAAGCGAGCCAAAGTTGTTCGGAACCATAAATCCTCGTACGCGCATTTTCGTACACAACTCGGTCTAGGGGTTTCGGAGGTAGAGCGAAATTTGGACTTTGGTAAAAGTGTTCGACCGACGTATCTATAATGTAATATAATACGGTATTATTTATGGGCCATTTGCGCTGTCAGTTTAGCCATTAACCTTTACCGCTATATTTGAGGATAGGCAGTTTGCTACTTAAGATACAATAATGGCGATATCTTGGATATTATTGAAATTATGTAAGATATTGTAGGCTCACAACCATTTCCGAATAACTGCTCGGATTTAATGCCCTTTTCTGAGAATTGTTGTGATTCGAATGTGTGAAAATGTTTTTCGATTTCAGTCTTGAATTCTATATAATTTTGCGTGTATATATCAGCTGCAGTAATGTGTTTTCATTGTGAAATATAATAACTTACATTACATAAAAAAGCTTAGTTTGTTATTCAAGTTTTCATGAAAACTCATTAAAAAAAATCCATTTTGTTGAATAGTGAAATCTCTCATTCATAGAACCGAAAATAACTGGATACAAGAGTCTCGGCTTATTTGAAAAAATAACACATCCCAATTTGAAACAAGTCAGAAAAGTAACAATTTTTCCATAAAACGATACAAAAAAATAATAACTCAATTGCTTCACATCAAAAGACTTAACCGAAAAAAAAGCTCACATCCCCGCACGCGGAGCTTTCCGTTGATTTTGCGTCACACATGTTTCACTTAGGCGCCGCGAGTGAAATTTGACCTATTACATTTTAAATTTCATTTATACAACGCCTTTATATCCGTCTTTCTACGCGAGGGTTTCTGTTCAATTCTGCGTAAGCCAAGGGCTCCGCGCTCAGGGCATGGGAGTTTGCTTATTTTGTTTTGTTTCGTTTCGCAAATGTGCGGATTTAGTTGAGTGTAAACAAAGAGTGGAGCCGAGCGAGGGAGGCAGGACGAGTGAAAAGTTCTTTGATGCCGCATAATCTCTGACGATCTGTACACGCATGAAATGCTGGGTTTTCAAGGAAAAAATGTATTAAAACAAATATTTCGGTCGTGTGTATGTGTGCTCTTTAGTTGGGAACACGGTGGGGCGTTGTGTAAATGTAGCATGTATATAGTTTTTGATGTTGAGAAAGGTGGTTTTTTGAAATGTTTTGTTTGGGTTGAAATATGTTTGATGAAATGTGTGTTAATATAATGTTATAGGAGCAATTCAGATTTAAAAATTTATATTATGTTTATTATTAAAAAAATAACGAAGTTAAAACTCATATTGAAAATTCATAATTAAAACAACGATCCTGGCAGTTAAATTTTAATTAACTTTAAAAAGACAAATTAAGCTCTAGTCATTATAATTTGCCGGTAAAGATTTTTTGTTAAATAGTTGGTAACGCATATTTAAAAAAATAAAGATAAGTATTATAGAATAATAGATAATAATATTATATTATAAGCTCAATTTTAAAATATTTGTATCGAATTGTACATTCGTATATATAAAAAAAAATTAGAATAGAAAAAAATATTAAGAAAATATTTTCTCCGGTAGATAAATATTTGAAAAATATGGATAAAAAGTGAAAATACAAAATGCTTCTTTAAAAATTTTATATTACCTTTTCATAATATAAAAAAATTAAGAGTAAATAAATAGACGTATCAATTTTAACAATTTTCAGTTTGCAGAAATTAACAAATATTATACTTCACAGTGATCAATAAATTTCGACTACGTGTTCAATTCAAAACCCAAAAAAACATCTCACAAAAAAATCATCCGAAAAAAAAGAAGCCCCACCGACCTCAACGGGGACAAAGGAAAGCGCAAACAAAGCAACATCACCCCAAGAAACACACGCACTCCCCTTTACAACACGAAACCGTGATTGCCGAAGCGGCGGGAAAGCCTCGAAACGGGGCCAATTTAAATTTCGAGGTGGTCGGCCGGCAGTAAGAAGTAGGCATATGTCGGGCTTATCGCCGGTCGTTCTCTACGACTTTTCCCGCCACGACTTTCCCGGCCAACTTTCCTCGGGTTCATTTGAATGCAAATGCCGAAGGGCCGCGCATAAGAGCCTGAAATACTGCCGCTTCGGGACGTCGTTTCGGCCTCGGTGGGAGTCGAGGTCCTCGTCCTGGAACACATTCAAAACTGACGTTACTCTCCCGATCGGGAAAGCGGTAGGGAAAATAAGTTCTGGAGGACGAATGCGGGACGTGAAGGATCGGCCGTGTGTGTTTTGATAATGTTCTCGGGTGCGGTGTGGGGATTCGCATTATTTCACTTGTCTAGGATGGGAAGGAAGCGAGGGTGCACGGATGTGCTAATTTAAATGGCGTGTTGTTCCTTGGTAGACTCACGGGTTCTAAGTGAAGTTCGTTAACGTGTTTCAGGGATTATAAATTTGTAATAATATATTTTTTTTTAATTCACACCATTCCAATATAAAATTTTTTAAAAAGTACATAATTCAAATAAACACATAGCAAAAAGTATAATATGATTCTATAAAATTTGATGTGAATAATAATATTAAAAATTTATCGCTCATATTCAGTTATTAAAATATTCTATTTCGAAATGGCGACTGTATCAATAAAAGCGCATTAAAGTGAAAAGCAGTACGCGTTTAAATCGTTTGCAGTCTCTGGTCTATCTCGAGGATTAATGCCTTTTGCATTCGTAAATAAATACCGTTCTGTTTAAGAAAATCGTACTCGTTTATAACTCGAGATAAACGCCACGTCCGCTTTCACATACGCTCGCCCGTTCTCTTATATTATAGTTCTGTGATATAAAAATCAATATTTTATTATCATGTCGATTCTAGGTTGGTTTTTTTCTTGTGTGCGTATGTGAGTACTCACTCGCAAGAAAACGCAGAAAAACTAAATAAGATGAACCCAAACTCGATTGCAAAATAGCAACGTCATCCACATCCACTTTTATGAAGAGCCCTTATTTTTTGCGTCTACCCTTGTCTTATCCTTGCAATTTTTTTTCCTTGTCTTTATTCGAACATCTGCGTTCAATTCTCAATAATAGATTGGCTAATCTGTGTATACGCTTATGACAAAAGTATAGTATTAAATGTACGCTATTTTAATTTTATTACGATTAAAAGAGTAACGGTTTGAATTTTTTCCGTAGATAGAAAATTGTGTATGTACTACAGAATTATTTACAAGCTAACAATAAATTAGAATAAAATTTATGAATTTGTGTAAAATAATGTATTTAAGACGAATGACTTGATTCTAAATACTCTTGAAATATAATTACGAAGATATTTTCTTTGATGAAATATTTAAGAAAATGTTCATTAATTTTGGATTAGGATTATAAATATAATATATAAAAAATATTAATTAATTATATTAACAAAATTATATAAAGTAAGTTGACGCAAAATGACTAGATCTTTTATATCAGAAAACAAATTTCATTGTATGCAAATTCATCCATATCGGAGTTTTCTGACAATTTTTCTAAGAAGTCGAACGAGGAAAATATCGCGGTCGACGCATTGCCAAGTTTCACGACACGGAAAATGAAACGTTTTCCCGAAAAGAAAGCCCTCATCCCCGATAAAACCTTGGAAAGTAATATGCGAAACGCAATACACTCGGCCTGTGTGCGCATTACACATTTGTACAGATCCGAATTTGTATATGTACGTACACACGTAAATGCCGAGTTTGTTTCCCCGCAGCGGCATTGTATTGCTTTTAAGATAAATATAAAATTTCACGAGTAATGTGTTTTTCATCTTGCTCATCTGCGAGATTTTCTGTCATGGAGATAAACACGATGAAAATATATTGCGTTTCGTGGAGCTTTTCTTTCCTTTTGTCGGCGGCCGCACATCGAAGCTTTCGCACTGCGCGAACAAGAGTAAGCCTGGGAAAATATTTCATTTTACCGCGTAGCACTTTTTGAAGTTTTTGAATTTATAGTTTCGCGCTCTTTTTTAAACGAACACACATATTTTCTCGTTTGTGTCACGTCGTTTGATTCGTTCCACCTAGTCAAAAAAAGCTCTCGGGAACAGCTTTGTTTCATATGAGAGATAGTGTTTTATATTTCGAATATACCTAGGCGCACGTGCGCTTAGTTAGACGCTTAGACATTGTCTTTGAGGCGTCTTATGAGACTATGTCTTTAGACGACATCATCCTTGTATTAACATTTCTAATACTGGGTTTTAAGGGGAACTCGGTGAAAGCGAATTTTAAGCACAACATACTGTATCGTCTTAAACTTGAACGTAGTGAATAATGCTACTGCATACGAAGCGCTCAGACTCTGCCGCCGGCTATATTGATATTTGAATGAACCCGATCCTGATTGTTTGCGGATCGAATAACCTTTCATTTCTATTTCGGGATACGTATTAAATTCGCTCCGACGTGAAATTTTCGAAGGTGAAAAAATGTCATCCGCCCATCCAGTCCCTTTTAATCTCATTATCTGAAATCTCTTAATCCGCGTGAGAGAACGGAACTAATCCTAACACTCCGTGTACGGGTTTAATTAAATAATTAATTAAGACCAAAAGTAGCGAAGCTGAATTTATACCAATTCGATGCATTTTAATTATACATCTATCGATCCTCAAATTCATGAAATAATTTATGACATGACGATTTTGATTCTACCGCTCGAGTTTTCGATTGACAAACGTAACGTTTCCAATCAAGCGCAAAGCTCTACCGTTGATTACGATACCGAACCGCGGTTCGAAGACATGTACATTGCCAACAATGACCACAGGATCAGCGATTGCATCCGAAGCGTTTTCAATTAAGGCTAGGCCTGGCAATCTGCACGGTTGTCGTGCCATTTGAATGACACCAAAGCCTGCATCGGCCGCAACGAACACACCGAAAATGCGAGACGTACACGTTCTAATATTCAGTCGTATGGATCTGTATGTGTGTTGCACGTGTGCAAATTTTGCCGACAAAACTCCATCGTCTAATAAGATGGATAAATTTGCGAAATTTCAATTAGCGATGTTCGCTAAGTCGGCTCGAGTTCGACGATGTTCGCAAGCACACATGCGCACCAGTTACTACGGTTCAAAAACGGCGTTTTAACCAGTAAATTTTGAACGTTTGAAATTTTTCAGTATATTAAATATATATTTTTTATAAGTGTAGGTTTCGGTATAAAAAAGTTAAAATTCATTTTATATTTTTTTATGTTTGTATATACATATATCGTCTTTTGTTATAAAGATATAACAGAATGTGAAATATTTTCCGATAAAACATTCATCAGAAGCTTTAAAACCATCAATGCTCACATTCACACCATGTACCTTCCTTACATAATATGAAATATGTCCGCTGCAACACGAGCGATTTCGGCAAAACGGATAACATTATATTCAGCGACCGAGAAAAATCGTTGCACTTTTCCGCAGCCGGCAAAGTTCAAAAAGTAAATTCTTCCGCCATCCGCCCGGAAAAGCTGTGGCCATTTTTCACGCGCTTTTCACCCGGCGGCTTTCCCCGTGCGGCAAAAAGCACGCGGATTCGAACGGATTGTCACGGCCATGCGTCTGTTCGCCGTTCGGCACGCAAATTGAATCAAAGCTAACTCGCTTAAAGTTCGAAGTGTTGCCGCCCCGACGCGGAAAACTATGCTTCAACTCCAGGATGTTTCAGCGTGTGTTTCAGAGCGCACGGTAAACAAAGTGAAATAAATTTATCGCCGGTTTCCGTTCGTCTGCGCGACTAGTTACATTGTCGGCGATGGTGTTTGTCTACGCTCACGGTTTGTTATGTGTTTGTCTTTCGGTTTCCTTATTTGGGGCCGATCGGAGCGTTCGGTTGCTAATTCACGAGTTGAAGTCTCGCGTCAAATAAATATCGGTCGGTAAAGTTTCGTTATGTAATCGGAAATATGGGGCCGTTGGGGTATATCGCAAACTGGCCGTGAACAGTGATGTAGTGCTAAAAAAAGTAGTGCCGGAATGCTCAATTTTTATACCTCCCTCCCAACACAAATTATTTTTAAGGTTTTTTTTAAATAGCTAATAATGATTTTAATTTTAGACATCGAACAAAATAAGAGTTTTTTTATAACATTTCATCTATGTATAATCCAACAACAAAAGGTTATAAAGAAATAAAATTATTATTATTGTATATTATAGATAGATAGATAGATAGATAGATAGATAGATAGATAGATAGATAGATAGATAGATAGATAGATAGATAGATAGATAGATATATATATAGATAGATAGATAGATAGATAGATAGATAGATAGATAGATAGATGTAGATGTAGATGTAGATGTAGATGTAGATGTAGATGTAGATGTAGATGTAGATGTAGATGTAGATGTAGATGTAGATGTAGATGTAGATGTAGATGTAGATGTAGATGTAGATGTAGATGTAGATGTAGATGTAGATGTAGATGTAGATGTAGATGTAGATGTAGATGTAGATGTAGATCTAGATGTAGATGTAGATGTAGATGTAGATGTAGATGTAGATGTAGATGTAGATGTATAGATAACTGTATTGGTAACTCGAGATAATTAATTTCATGATATAAAAAAAAAACATCCCCAGATTATTTATTTATTTATAGTTTGCAGAAATCTCAACTGCTTCATACACCTTTATTTTCTGTATCTTTCACTAGTTTGCCATCGAATACTCAGTTCCTAAAGGTTTTAAAAAAATAAAATTGATGTTTTTAGATTAATAACATTTATTTTAATTTGTTAAAGTTTTATATTTTTTCAACTCTTCCTCTCCGTCTGGACTTTTTTATTTGCCAAAAGTGATGTTTCGCTGATATTGTTCTTTGTAATCCGCTTTTTCAAGGCCTTGAACGCATTGTTTGAACATTATTGTTATTTTAATTTGCTTATTTTACTTTATTTATTTATTTAATAAGTAAATGAGAATTTGTTTTTCAAGTATTGTCGGAGTAATAATTTGTCTAGTCACGTCATAGTACTTTTTACTAATTTAGATTAACTATGAGGTTCCCAATTGCTAGATTTTTCGAATTTTTAAAGAATCGGTCAAAAATTAAACGGACTTAACTAATACTTTCAAATACTTTATGTGAAAATAGCGTATATTTTTTTAAAGCCGAAAAACAGTTCATTTTTTTTCACTACTAATATTGGGTAATTCAAAAACTTTATTGATTTTCACCAAAAACTTTTCCAAAAATCAATTTATCGTTACAAAATTTTACACAATATTAGATTATTTATTGTCTTGACGTTTTTGATAAATAATTTTGAAAAAATATGTAGCATATTTCATGTACAACGGATGGAATTAAAGGTTTCTAGGTGTTGTAATTTCATTGACCGCTACTATATATCAATAGTGTAAAATATGAGAAAAAAAGCGCCGCAGACAATTTTTTTTTCCAAATGGTTTAGTCAATCAAACTGCATCACCGTAAAACTATCAATTTACTTATTTTTTTTGGTTTATATTTTAATATTTTCACAAAAACTTTTCGCATATTTAGAAAAGTACCGGAACGCGTTTTAGCGGCTTAGAAAAAAATTGCCGGAACAACATTCCGGCCCATTCCAGCCCCACTACACCACTGGCCGTGAACGTTGAAAAAAGTGTATGGTTATGAAACTTTTACGGTATTGCTTCGAGTGATGGATATATTTTATATGTTGTGTTGTTCAAAATGTTGGAATGATTAACTGTTTACTTGCGTTGTGTACTTGTTGAAAAGTTTAACTTGTATGCTCTGTTTTCGTCGTATAAGAAAAATTTCTATATAAATTACCCAGTTTGAATTTTATAAATAAAACTATTTAAAATGAGTTTATAATATTTTTCGTATTTTATTATTAAAAAAATGTGAAAAAAATACATAAATTCGATAAATAGTTTAAGAAACGTAAATCGCGTAATCGAAAATATTTTTTTTTGCTTCGATATTCATTTAATCTCACGCTTAAGATCATTCTTCAATAACTACAAAATTATACGTATTGATATGAAATAAACCATATTTCGATTTCTCATTCAAACAATTTTACCGAACCAAATAAACGGATAGCAATTGCGATTCATCAAAATTATCCGCGTAGCACAACCGAGCAACCTTCATCGTATAAAACACTAAACCGCGCAGATTCCAAACGACGAACAGCTTGATATTTATCGAAGCTCTACAGCGGCTCAATTATTAATTCGCCATAGAACGACGTAAAACCCCGCATTATAGTATTGTCCGCAAAATTGTTATTATTGCCGGAGCGACGGAGTATTTATTCGATAGTTTGCCGGGTCAAAACCGAGGGGGTTGGAGATTCGAACGAAACGTGCCACCGGACGCCAGTGGTCGTCGACAGTTGGCACGTGCTCACGGTTGTATGCTAATGGTGTCTTCAATGGTTTTCATGGTGTAGAAAGGCCGATTTGTACGTACTGATTTGAATTCGGGCTCTCCGGACGTCTGTGTACCTTTTCGCTGCGGTTCGGATTTCGACGTTGATTTTAGGTGTTTAATATAAAATTTTATTTATTGAAATTTTGTAGCAGGATAAAGTTGATGTGAAACTAGGCGAAGTTTGTAAACATGGAAGAGTCGTCGACGCGATTCAATTAAGTCTAGGACGACGTTGCGCTTTGGGTAACACTAGCTGTGAAAGTTTGACGCGGTGTGAGTTAAAAGTTCAATGCCAGGTTGCTTACGCGGCTGATTATTCATTGTGATGTTAGCAAGTTTATTCTTCAGTTAGTTAACCGCTTTTCAATTCATGTCGCTGATCTATCAAATTGATATGAATCGCATGAATGATATGCAAAGTTTTCAAGTTTTCCGCTGAAATTTTATTAAAAAAAAAACTTGCGTGCATATGGTATATAATTCTTTTCACGACTCTAATCCTAAAAGACAAAGACGTCCTTTATGCTGAAACGTATTAAACTCCGTGCCGAAAGTACACACTCGACTTTTACGCGCACTCGAATCGAAACGTGTGTCGTATCGAGAGTCCTCTCAAAGAACACCGAAAAAGACAAAAAGGACTGCGCAGATAAAAAAAAGTAGCAAATTCGTCCTTTGTGTCGACGACTAACCTAATTTACTTGACGCACGGCCTCGAAAAATTCGCGAAAGTGTGAAAACTTTTTTCTCTCCCTCGGCGGAGAAAATACATATTTCGCGTCGGTCTCCGAATCGACATGTAGAAGCTCACCCCCATTATTCGCTAATGGGACATTATAACCATTATCTATGCGATATCAGTTTAAGTGAGTCATAATTTATGGATCTATATAGGAATAGTGTTAATGCTCATTCGGCGTGTGGAGGGGCGTAATCGGTTTACCGACCAAAATGTGTGATATTCAACGTGTGTGTTCGTATAACTCCACTTTCATATTATATTACGGCTCTACTTTGCAACGGAGTGGGTGTTATGCCCGATTTAATATCCTATGAATATTAAAAACTGAGGCGAAAGCTTTCATCGCCCCCGTGCGAAATTAATAGGGAAAACTGCTATTTTATTGCTGAAGTGACCAATTTGGGCGTTGAGTCATGGATTTCGAGTTCAATTTGTTTGTATAATTGCTGATTATTTATTTATAATATTTATTTTGTATCTAATAATGGATGTTGGATAATGGATGTTTAATTTACTGATGGGTACTAGTAAAACGATTGGCAATTAAAATTCGAAGTGCGGGTTTTTTTTCGTTTACAATAAACCATTTAATTTCGTATATTTGCATAATATCAAATTTCAAAGAAATCGATCTTGAAAACATTTTAAAACAGATTTTGCTTTTGTGAAAGATGACACTATTAGATGCTTTATCAATATTTGCAGTCCTAGAAAATTACAACCTTATTTATTGTATTTTTAGTAATTCTAAGAATTTTTATTATTCATATAAAGTATAAAATAATATTATACCATATAATATATTCAATGTTAAGTACATCATGAATGATATAAAAAAAATTTCCATGAAAATAACCATCAATCACAAAATGCAAACTAAAGAACATACACGAAAACTTTACGAAACACTGCCGCATAATCGAATCACTACGAATGCGAAACCTCTTGAACGAGAACAATCAATTCAACGATAATGCCTTCCAGGAAATATCCGAAATATACTCGCGCACATAATAAATATTTAAATCATTTTCGTAGTTTCGCAGAGCGACTCATATTTCCGATTTTTCCGCTACATTAACTCGGCGCGGGATCGCGGAGTCCCGCGGATATTTTCGTATCCCGGCCTTTTTTTCGCGGAAAATCTCACTTTTCGGGATACAAATACATATGGACGTATAACAAAGGTCCGTTCGTAGGTCGTTTATTATTCACTGTGTCGTATGGTCGAATCGTCCGTTGATGGGTGCGGATCGAACGTGTGGCCGAATAATTTAGGTGCTAGTCAATACGTCGTTTCCCTCAGGATGTCGCATACGTGTTACACATTTCCCTGTCGCGAATCCTGCCAATTTATTAAACATTCGATGCCATCCCCGAAGCTCTTTCTATCAATTATTCAATGCTTCATGTTACTCGATTGAAATATTGACTCAATGTTTTGTATTCAAATATTTAAATTATTAGTTTGTGAATACTGATTGAACGCTATATTCAGATTTTGTTTTTTTTCGTTATTTTTGTATTAAAATTAAAATATTTATATTAATATTTTATTATTTCAATTTCGTTTTCATATATTATATTATATTATAAATTTGAATTATTAACATAATATAAACTTTCATACTCATAATATTATTATATAATAATAGTATATTAGATTAGGGTTCAATCAATGGGAGAATCTGTGGAAACGTATCCCGGAAGGTAATATCAATTTTGACTCTGATTTGTGCATAATTATTCCGTTTGGGCTATCTCGCAAAAAACTAAATCGTTAATTCTCAAACTACTTCATTATATTTATAAATATCTTGCCGATTTTCGTTTTTATTTTTCTGCAAAAAAAAATATAAATTTATTGAATATTTGTATATAGTGTATATTTTTAGATTCAAAAGAAAAGGAATTGATTGCGAAAAAGTTTCCCGGAACAACCGATGTCCATTTTTATATTTTGCATTCAAATTCGCAGTTTTGACAGAGCAACGCGAAAGCTCATCAGCTCGACAAACATTCGTTCTGTACCGAAGCCACATCCTGTATGTGTTTGACTTGCGGCAAAGCACGGACAGAATATGAATCAGAAATAACCGCACACGGTCCTCTGTTGCAGCTATGTCCGTTTTTATTCACTCACAACCCGTTAAAGAGCAGGCCTTTTCACGTTTTCATACTGAATGGTTTAACCGACGACCGGGACTCTTTTCAGCATCGGCGTATTGAAAAAGGTCTGCGAAATTGTAGCGCACATAATTAATTGCGGAACTCGTCAAATATTGCTCTCGGTCTGCGTATAACAATAAAATGGATAACGGCTCACGCTAACGACCGAATATTCAAATAGGCGCGACTATATTAATGCAAATTAATTGCTTAAAAATATTCGTTTAATCGCTGGTAATTAAATTTAAATTAACGCGGGAGCCTCTCCTTTCGCACAATTTAAAATTTCAATATTGTCCGTCTCGATAAGGCCGTAAACTTAATAAGTCTCCACTCGTAAAAGCTGAGCCCACCACTTCGTTTCGGGCTGAGAATATTCGAAGCCACGAGGGTTGCGTATTTTAGTTCGGTAATTAATAAAAGGTGAGACGATATCTAATAAAAAATGTATTTTCATCGAAGACGTCTAAATTCTAACTAGATTTTCAAAAATATAATAACGAACGGTTGTAAATGAACTACGAAATTTAATCATTCAATTAGCCTTCTGTTTAAAATACGTATATTGATTTGAATACTAATTTTTTCATATTAAAATGAAGATATTTACTTTGCAAGTTATAATGGAAAGTTAGATAGTTTAAATAGTCTATCCGTGGCACAATATTAAGCGATTTGCATTTATAATGTTTATTTAACTCGACGATTTTGCGGTGGGTTATTCTTCCATTGCCACCGGACGCGTGTAAATTATGCGCGAAGCTTTGAATTTCTAA
The DNA here is from genome assembly GCA_009617725.1 of Hydropsyche tenuis. Classification (NCBI taxonomy): domain Eukaryota; kingdom Metazoa; phylum Arthropoda; class Insecta; order Trichoptera; family Hydropsychidae; genus Hydropsyche; species Hydropsyche tenuis. Next base: position 3,895,845 of record VTON01000001.1, on the reverse strand, counting down.
TTCTATTTATTATATTGTACAATTTATTCTAATTGTTCATAAATTCGTAAAAATATATGCAAATCTCAATTAAATCATACACGTTAACGCTTTGAAAGATCAGTTAAGAAAAGCCTGATTGCATGTCAAAAAAATGTATAGAATTAATTTGAAATGCTTAATTCTCGACTCAACAAAAAATACAGTTTTTATATACAGCTTAATTTTCTTATTTCGTAATATTTTATTCATTTAATTCTGAGGTCATATTCACACGGTGTTCCACTTTGTTCGAGTAATGACTTCAGCTCGGTATGAATACGATTTCCCTGAAAAATTCACACCCATTCTCGAACAATGCGAACGGCCAGGGAGAGGGTTAAATTTTTTCCACCTAAAAATATATATATTCGTGGTTGGTGACGTTCTGGGGGCTGTTTGTCTTTATTGTGCACACGGTCCGCTGTTGGGTCAGGTTCGGTTCGGAAAACCATAGGATTTATAGCGCACCCATCCCATCGCCCATATACCATAAATAATATCCGATTTCCCGCTTCCAAAATGCTTTACTTCGATTTTTAAAATCATCAATTGCCATTTTTTAATATTTACTTGAGCATTTTAATAACAGCGCGAAACTTCTTTTGATTAAACGAACGTATTTCAAACATCACATATTTGATTCAACTTAATGAGAATCGAATAAGAAGAAACCCAACTAGCGTCTGAAGGGAGTACTTGGAAGTTTTGAAAAGCGGGCCATGACGGTTATCGCGTCTGAAATTTCACCCTCACGTCTGGTATTGCATTTTCCTTAACGGCGCTTTATTAAATTCATATTTGACTTGTTGAACATGGCCAGACCGGCGGCCGGGAATTCAATTTGTTTTCGGCGCGCAAATTTACTCTCTCGCTTTCCTGTACTCTTTCGCCATTGCGAAATCTAACAACAATGGATATTTTAACGCCGCAACGGCTTTTAATTAGATTTTTCGAAATACCTTCGCCTCGTGCACACAATGCAAGCTTTTGAGTGCAGCTCGGTGCATTTAGATTGGTGCACAATGAAAACCCCCTATTCGCACATAGAACGAAGACGTGCCGCCGCCGCGCTTTTGAATCTATCGCTCCAGAAACTCAATAAACCAAAGCAAAATAAAGGAATTAAATTAAATCAGGGATACGTATGGGTTGTTAAGCTGATTTCGACGTTGAAGAATGTTTTAGACACGTGTATTGGTAAATTTTGATTAATGTATTATAATATCTAAATAATTTAGAAAATATTTTTAGAATAACATAAGTCATCACTTATTGTTAGTTATGTTATATTTGACGTTGTCTTATTTTTTTATAAAAATATTCGAAGATTTTAAAATCATTTTTTATCACTAAAAACATAGAATTCAAGCATTTATTTATTACATCCAATATATTAAATAGAAACCTTAAAAGTTCTCAGAAACACTACGAATAGAAAATAATTATTTTGAATCTTTAGTTTGAAGTCCACTTTTAGTTGGAAACGTTAAAGTCGAAATATCAGACCGATTTTTAATTACTTCGCCGTGTTAAAATTTCGATTGAAATATAGCGAGTGGCGGCCAAGAAACTGTTAGATCCGCAAACAAAATTGAATATAAGCGAGTTCTTTTGTAAAGATCAAAGGTTTATAAAGATAAAGGGGTGGTGAAATTCAGGAGTAAGGGGTCCAGAGGAATGGAACAAGGACAACGAGGACAAAATGTGAAAATTACGAAAAGACTTCCTTTTGTTTAAACAATGGCCATGTAAAAACAATTGAGATCGCAGCAGCGATATTGAGGACACCGGAAAATTTATTACTCTCCATGCTCGGGGAGTTTCCCAACGAAAAAAATGAAACAAAAATAAAAATTTAAAAACGAGGGTGAGGAGTATTTTAAATAAAAAGAAAAACAATTTTTATGAAATCTTACAGCGCCTCCAGTATAACAAAAATATTATGAAAGCTGCGAAATATTTATTATACATTTCAGTGTAACGAGGATCCGTATCAAAGCTTGTGTTTACTTAAATCTGCATTCATAAAGCGAATTTAATTTAATTCTTTCAGCATAATTTCATATAAACAAATCCTGGGCGCACTGCTTAGCAAGAGTTTTATTTTCCCTTTTATATTTATACTATTCGTTCGCGTTCTTCAATATGGTAATTTGGATATTGAGATACGTCTTCGATTTGCTTATCTAAATTTTGAATACATTAACGAAAACGTTGTCGAAATTTGCTGTATATTGAGTAATATTTTATATTAATCGGCGTTTATGTGAACTGAACAATATCGACAATTAAACAGCATTAATTAACATGCGAAATACAAACAGAGATTCGAATTATTCTCACGTATTTGTATTTGATAAACATATACTAACTCTATTGTTTGTTTTCAATTTTGAAATCTAATACGTTTGTTATTTTAGTTAAATAGATTATGCAATTCGAAATATTGACGAAATTCCAAATAAATATGATTGATAAATTCATTAAGTAAACGGGAGATAAATAGTAAAAAAAATTAATAATTTAATTTGAATGTCGTTCATTTTTTGCAAAACGTTTTCAGCAATATTAGGGAAAATTAATTCAATTTAACATTCAACTTTAACGTACACTCACTTTCAAAAGTTTTTAATATCATTTTTTTTCCAACATTAATAACATTCAGAAAAGAAAATGAAGGTTGAACATATTACACGAAGGCCTTTCACTCCCCAACTTATTATATTTATTTGCAAAGGAACAATTTCACGCAGAAACATGAAAAGAAAAACAAGTCTTGTTTCATATGAAAAAAAATAACAAAAAAAAAAAAAAACTAGATGTTTTGCAGACACTGAGAGAATTTAGAAATTCACATTTGACCTCAGCACAAATTTGGGTCAATTTTAATCAATTGTTATATCTTTATCAATGGATTTCGAATCGTTGCGGCATAGCACAAGACTAGAGGACTGCTACAACGAGATATAGCTTGAGATTAATTAAGCTCGTGTTAGCCTTAAGATAAATGCTCAGGGACCGGTGGAGGTCTTGTAGTTGCGAATGTTGCCAAATTCAGAAGCCGAAACAGAGACGTTCCGACCACGATGTTCGATGCAATCGAAATACAGTTGCATCAGAACAATGTGTTGCTTTATGTGGTGCAGTATTGTGTTTTGATCAAACGCTGTTGACATGAGTAATCGTTAGACCGATGTCAATTGTAATGGAATTCTATGCTAAAAGATGATTAATTTATTATTAGCATTGCAAGAAGTCTGTATAATCTATATGTCAAATATTTTATGATTCTAATAGAGATTTTATTTTTATTTTTGAAAGGTAATATTCATTGAGTAGAATATTGAAACCAATTTTTGCCAAATGGTATTAATTCAATTTATAGTCACCCATCTTAATTAAGATGACCATATATCCCGTTGTAGCTGGGAGAGTCCCATTTTTTTTGTCTTGTTAAAAAAATTATCTAATAAGTATTTAAATCTCGTATTAAAAAATTGATACAATGATTGTATAGTTAAACACCATAATACAATCATTAATTCGTTCACGAAGCGCCATTTTACCGTTCTATACAAATCACTCGAGAAAATTTTTTGAATTCGACAAACCGAAATATGGCCTTTCCGGTGGACTAAATACTCTTCTCACGTCGAAAAAATTACGAAAAACCAATATAAAATCATTTGATATGATAAAACACGTGTAATAGCACTCACAGTGATGATTATTATTTGAAAAAGGTCGCGAGTAGCATCGCCCTTTAAATTTCAAAATGTTTCTAAAAAAATTAATGAAAAAAAATTCTAGGAAAAACAGCATTTCTATGGCGTCCATACAAATTCAAAATCGAAAATTATGTTTTTTTTTTCAAATTTTTTATTCGGCATTTTTGAGCGTTAAAACAGATCTATGTCCATGTAGGATTTTTTTGAGATATCTGACAGAGTTTGGGCGAGGTGGAAGCCTCATTTTTTCTGCCAATAAAGGATGAAAAATAATTTTTGAAAATGGATTCAGACAAAAAACTTTCATATTTTAATATAAATTAAATAGTACGAGTAAACGATCGCCCGGTAAAAGCTCGTTGCGAATGTTTACCGACTTTTTGTGGGACGCAGACCTCTTGTTATGTTGACAATCGGTCAGCCGACGAGATTTCCCTCGAAACAACGCCATATCCTCGCTGAAGGCCGTCCATCGTAATCCGGCACCGCAAGTGTGCTATTGCATAATGCCAAGTTTAACAAATTGAACACTAACAAGTGTAATTGTAAGTACCTAATAGCGGCGTGATGTGCTTCGTGCATTTTTAGTTGCAGTTGGTACCTGTAATACTGTTCACTAACGAGGAAGACGACGATAAAATCGCACGAGTCCGCTATTGACAATGGTAATGATTGAAAGATTATTGCTTTGTTGACCATCAGAATCTTGTGCGAGTAATTGCGGCTAGTAATATAACGAATCAATGTCATGCAAATGTGTATTTTCATTGTTCAGCTGTTGGAGCTGTTGGAAACGAAAAGTATGGTCGAATCTTCGTACCGCAGTTAAGTTTTTAATGTGTAACTGAATTAGTAAATTTTCGTTTTTGTTTGGGTTTATTGCGATTTACAGAATCATACGTTTGATTAGATGATAAAAATAGAACCTAATTCAATTTTTTAAAACGTCGATTAGAAACGAATAGCGGTCGTCGTGGATGGTGACCGCTAACCATAAATCGAAGACGGTTTCAGATGGAAAGCTATTTCATTATAAATGCCTCAAAATAGATAGAATGAAAAAACTATATATTGTTTATAATTCTGTATGTAAAAATGCTTTCCTCGCGCACAAAAATTATAAGTAATTAATATTAAACCATTAAGTAGTAAAATGGTAAACATATAAATTTATTCACAACGCGAACAATTTTCGCGACTGACTAAAACTGGTAACTATAATACGTTAAACGTTACTTAATTTTAACAAAATTTGAAAAATTATATTTCACGTAACAAAAATAATTCAATCAAAAAACATAACCCCATCATACATTTCACACGAAACGACCTTATAAACGCGCCAGTCGTTAAAACAAATCAATTACAAAACACTCGCGAAGCAATACGCACGTAATTCTAATTTTCCCCGAACTTTCCCCCCTAACACGTACACGACCGACAACGAACAAGCACACGGTTCACCTCCAATTTGCCGCGTGATATATTGACACGTTTTATTTGCGCGATTTGGCAACCATGACTCGCGTAAGCGGCAAACCTATAAATCAACGCGCTTTTCCTTCTTCCCCATACAGCCGGGCTGTGTGTTTTGTGTTCGCCGGCATCGATCGTTCGGAATTATTCGATTAACCGGGCCAAAGGCTGAGAGGGAACACTTCGCTCAAAGAGTGTGTTGTGCTGAGGTGGCCGCAACAAATGCGTCCTCCTCCTCGAAGGGGTTATACGAAAAATAATTGCGTTGCTTATGCGTATCGCGCGGGATTGGCCCGCCGGTTGTTAATGTTCCGCGTCCGAAAGCGAACGAAACTAAATTATTCCCCGTGTGCCCGAAAGTGGGGCAGCGGTGGCGAATTTCGGGTTTCGGTCCGCTGTGATTGTTTGCGCGATAAAATTTTGTGTTTGTTATTAAAATTTTTGTAATTAAAGTATTTTGGGGGTTTGCTCTCGGATTAAACCGTTCGTTGTGTGAGGGGTTTGTTGTTTGAATGGTGTTATGTAAACGTTTGTTGCAGGACAAGGTCTTTTCGATACAATCGGAAGTTTGGCTTTTAACCTTTTTATTTAATGCTAAAAGTATCTCTTGTGATGGTTTTAAATTATATCCATCTGTTGATTGCGTTATTTAATTTAAGCGGTTGGTATTTGAATTGGGTTCAGTTTAGAATTATGTAATACATTTAATAAGTACAAAGTATAAAAAAAAAATTATACGACTAATAAAAATCAAGATTTTTATGCTAGAGTTAAGTATAAACTTTTATTTCATTGCAATGTACTCGTGTCTGAGCAAAAAAAAAGGCACATAAACAAGACAGAAATAATGAAATAAGTCTTATTCAATAAAAAAAGATTTTGAAACATATCAGCACAGTCGTTTTATCTACCACATTACCATATCAAATGAATTTAATTTTAATGGATTCAACTCAACTAAATTCAAACGAATGAATCGTCAAAATCTGTATGTAAATTTTCAAAACTTTTTAGAGACTGTCGTCTCTTTGAAATTAGAGTGATTATATGAAATTTTAATCGATCGTAATTTAAATATATAATTAATTAAATTTGTTAGTCTCAAAAATTCAAAATCCCAAAAAAATCGATCAACATCGAATATGAAAATGGTAACATATTCGGATATTCGAATAAATGACAACGAATAATAATCGAATATAATTTCAAATTTGCGAATATCCAAATACGAAAAAAATACCTAAATTATTCGAATATTCGATTGAGATCTCTACTTCAGACTACCATCTACATATGTATTCCGATCGATGGAACATTTTTTATGTGAAAAATCGTTTAAGTCATCGAACGAGATAGAATTAGCTCTGTCTCAATTTTTCGAATCATACCCCATCAGTTTTAAATTTAAAGGTATTTTAAATTTAAGTAATAGATGGAATAAGGTAATAAAAAACAAAATAAACTATTTTGTATAATAATATTTAAATAAAAAGTTGAAAATTTTAAATTTTAGTTTTCATTAAAAACACAACATTAATTCTGACTTTACTTAATATCAGTAAAACTTTATGTTGCTATTTATGTTATACTTAGAACTACATCCAAATTAGAACTTATATAATTTTTCACGTTAATCAAATCTGCACGGTCTCTAAAAGGTTGGCCATAGCTGACATCCAAGATTCGCCTCGTTTTCGGGTCCTCGGCTGCGGTCTTAATTTCGGCCGACTTAATTTGCTGCGACGCCCGACGGAGAGCTTTACGTTTACGTTTACGTTTTTGCGACTTGGATTACTGGCGACACGTGCAAAGGAACTCTCGAAACGAAACACAGAAAATAATATAAAAAAGCACACACACACAAAGCCCCCGCACGCTTCCGAAAGGAGCTTTCAGCGACACGCGAAATTCGACGATCGCGTGAAAACATTTCGGCGTGTATGTAATAAGAGATCGGCGTTTTAATTGAAATCATAAAATCTATTCAGTCCTGAAAGTTTATCGATATTTCTGTCTGATTTTTTCAAGCTTCAATATAAGCTTTTGAAAATATATGTAATTATTTCTGATATAAAATAGAATCAAGATTGTGTGATTTTATTTAATGATATGCCACGTTTCAGCAGTGTAATCTTATATTTCATGTTGAGATTTGCTTTATGGAATATTTAAACGTTCTCATTAAATAAATAACTGCGTAAATCAAGAATCTGCTGCACAAGCTTTTCCTCATTAATTGCGAGCAAGTTTGTCAGTTGAACGACTTAATGAGCGCTAATGGTTGAATAGTTTACGTGTTCGTTGTAAATTATTAAGGTGAGTTATAAATTCGTTTATTAATTGCTCCTTTGCGCCGCATACATACAACGGCACTCGAAATAGTTTCCTGCTCGATTACCGTTATTAAATTGAACGTGACCCTTGGGTAACGGCAATACAATTTAACTACACAATATCGATTCTATTTCTAGTAGTTATTTATCAGCAACGAGCGAAAATACACTTGGAATTCAATGTTTGAAGGGGCGAAGTACGGACAATGCAGCGAAAAAGAGCCGTTAATGCGCACGTAGGTACCCAATAATGAAAAGGATCAAATTAGGCTCCGGTATTAAGGATTCTTATCAGCATTCAAATAAAAGCAATATAATCCAGAAAGCTCTTTTAAATACTTCGTTTTCGCAAACGTTTCGTCAAATTAACGAGCGGTGCGTGACGTTTCATCTGAAATGCGTACCGAGTCAAAGAGAAAGGAACTTTAAGCGTTAGAGTTTCAGATTTTTTCTTTCTTATTTTCAACTGGAACTAGAAAAGCTTTTACATCTGCGTCGAATGTAAATGGAAATAGCCCACAGGAAGCGCAAACATCATTTTCTTTACAAACAAGCTCCTACTCATTTTTGCCCCCTTTCGCGACGTACATTATTCTGCGCGGCGCGAGATACGTGCTAATATAACGTCAAATTTTAAATTGCAGCTCACGTCTTGGTATCGCATATGAAATGGCATATCGTTCAAAGCAGCGTTTCTCAATCTACTTTCTTCATGCATATTTATATCCTTTTCATTATGAATAAATTCCTAATCGAAAAATGTGAAAATATACCTTGAAAATTATAAAATTAATATTATATATAAGCGTTCTTCATATGCATTGTGATTAAGTATTGATGGTCCGTTTCGAGTATCAATAAAATATATTATTTTGCGAGGTAAATGACAGTTCCGGTAAAATATCTTTTTATCAGAACTGTTGAAGATTTTTTCAGACATAGGATAAATAATGAAAAATTCACACGGGAAAACTGAAAGGGAAACTAAAAAAATAGCTTCCCATCCTCTCGACTTCCGTGACTCGAATCTAGAATCATCTGTTAAATGAAATAGGTAATATATCTGGGTCACGACCCGTTTCAGCCAAAGAGTATTTAAATAAATAATACAAGCACAGCCTGCTGAAAAAGTTATGAAAAGCCACGTAAAATGTTGCACCCTTCGCGTACGTACATTTTTATATTAATGCATCACCAACTAGACTACGGCACGTCCCAGCCAACCTCATAAGCACTGCCCGGCGAAAATCCCATCTCTCATTTTTTTTCAGTAAAACCACCACCTAGGTACACACGGTTGACACACAAAAGTTTAATCAGTGCGCGTTAATGGTTCAACCGTAACTTTCTTATGGCAACAATACGGGCCCTACGCTGTCTGCGGGTTCGAAGGGGGCCACTTCTTCCACTCGGTAAATTGCCAAGTGTATGTCACGTCATGTGCTATTGTAGCAGACAAGTTCCAAAGACAAACAGCGCGGTGAAAGCTCCGCTAAGTAGAAACAGCAACTGTGAAATACTTTAATCTCTACATGCGCTGAAATTGCTCGCTCGACGGGCGAGTGCGTGCCAAAGTATGGCGAGTTTTCGGGCACAAATATAGAGACACGCTCTTGTTAAATATTCACTCGATATATTTAATGTTGAGGTTCGTTTTTCGGTGGGCGTAAATAGTTTGTGTGCTTATTAATTATGCATGTAAGGGTCCCGGCCGCTGGACGACCGAACTACTAAGTCTAAGGCTTTATGTATTATTTAGCGGCCGTATCATATTGGCTATAAGCTATATCGATTATACGTGTTGTGCCTTAAGGATTATGGAATTTTGATTTTTCATGAGACTTCGTAATAATTATTACGCTGCGAGGCATGAGCGCTTCATTGAGCAAATTTGTATTTTGGAAACGTTGCCTTTTAAGTATTTCGCGTTATTAAATTATTAACGCCTCGCATGATGCGTTAAAGGTTAATTAGGATATTTAAAGCTTATTTGTGAAATGTATCATAAATTTCATTTTGCTTCAGATTGTTTTATCGATATATGAAATTATACAAATTTCGTATTCAATAATAATTTCTATTACAGTTTGATTCTATTCAAATATATTTCGAACTCTTAAAAGCACTGAAGTGCAATTAAAAAAAGATCGACAATTTATGCGGGCGATGTTTACTTTATACACTGATTTATGTGATATTGCAGTTGATCTTATTACGAAGGCAGTATTTTTTATCAAATAAACCTACCCGAAAAAAAAACATTATTCAAAGAATACAAACGACGAAGCGTATTTATACAATGTACGTATGTGTCATTTTCAATTCTTCGCGACCTGCCGAGAATATGTACATTTCGCAACACCAACCTAGTAGCGAAGGATGATGAAAAACGCGGCGTCTGCCATCCATTGTATTTTCCTTTCTTTTTTCATGGCGTTTTCTTTTTTATATCCCGTTCCCTATTCGCACACTATTTCACATTACTTCTTACTAATGACAGCCCGAAGGGCTCGAGGCGAAAGGGCGTCGTTGCCTTTTAAAATATATGCGCCAGTCTGTGACAAAAAATCTACACAGATTCGTTTATGAACTTATTTGTGTAGTGTTTATTTTATTCAAAGTTCTATGTAGACGTACTAATTATTGATATATCAAATGTGTTATTTGACAATTTAGAACCAAATTCTGTTTAATTATATTTAACTCGATTTAGTAATTGATATCATTCGCTTTGTATATATTCAATTACCGAATTAATATCAATATATTGTACCTATAATATGAAATTTGTCGGAAATAACAAAACTTCGGTAATTATTATATATTGTTGTTCGTTGTCATAAAATTAAATAACGATTTGATAAAGTGCGGCCTCAAATTAACCAAGAAAATTAATTCATACCGAAAACAAATTTAACGCCGACGGTTAATTTAAAGTTTTTTCTTTACGTTGACGTTTTTCCGTACGCACTTTTTTCTCGTATTTCTCCGAGGCTAGGAAGATTTTCACGAGAAAAAAATATAAAGTGAAATAATAAAAAAAGAACTTTACGGCGAACAAAATGAAAGGCTTAATGACTTACGGTTAAAGAAAATTACCGGATTCTAATTTATATTCGATTTCAACTCTGGAAAAATTGACGGTAGCCTTACGTGGGTCGAACCGATTAAACTCTGCTCGAAATTCGATAACTTTGAATATATAATAGCATTATACGCTCAAAGAATGATTTTTTGTGGTATCGAATCTTGACTTTTCTACGACTTATGATATTGAAAGAATAAATTACTTTATAATTGATCAATTTTTATTTGAAGTAAATCAACATTTCAAGTTGACTTTTCAGATATTTTCGAATAATAACTAAATTGATCAATTACATATATTTTTTTTTAATCTATAAAAGATCAAAACGCAAATTCATAAAATCTAAACTTAAAGCAACAAATCGAAAACCTAACCTACAGACTTAACCGAGCCATCATCAATACGTCATTTGACGTCGCGGCCGCGCGAGACAATGAAGCAGTGCTTCTCAATCTATCCATGACGTATTACTTATCGAGTGGCCTATTATTATTGTAATCGAATGGGATCCAAGTAATGCTCGGCGCTGAGTAAACACTATCCGGCACTGATTAATCCGCCCCCCGGGTTGCGGTCCACAATCGTTTCGGTTCAGTTCGGATGAGATGTGCCTATCTAGTCTGTGTTAGATATATCCACCTGTTTTCGTTCAATAATGTAATCAATCTCATATACAAAACACACTTGATTAATATGTGAGGTGTTGAGTGGGAGGGTTTCGAGTTTTGCTAGTTTTGCGTAGGAGTATGTTGTATTTTGTATGTTTTGAGTATTGATTTAGTGTTACAATAGTTGACCGATAATTAAGCAGACTGTTTTATCGTTTATCTATTCTATTGTTGTAGATGAAAATTTGTAACGAAATGATACAATTTTTTTTTTAATTCACTATAAAATAATTGAATAGTAAAATTACTTTTGTCTGAACAGACACACTGTTAAGTTTCTTCGTTTACTATTCGTCACAGATATTCCTTAACTTCGTTATCGGCGAGAAAGTATTCAAAATAAATAAATTATTTAATGAGTATTTCATCATATTTTTTTCAATTTTCAATTTGTAAAAGCTTTGTATTCTAAATATAATATTTACATTGTACAATGGCAATAACGAACTTCTGAATAAAAAGTTTGTACTTTTTCGGCTTCTCGAAAATTTGATCATTCTAATGTATTTTGGCAGTGTACTCTGAGTAAAGTATTGATTCTAATATTAAAAAAAACATCACTTTTTAGATCATGATACATAAAATATTCATATGAAATATGTTGGCAGTTTCAAATATTATAAATTACTTTTCGGGAACGAAGCTTTCGAGAAAAACATTTTCATAAAATTTTAAACGATATAAAATTTATTTTTTATCAAAAAAAAAAATAAAAACGACTAACCATAAATTCAACTAAAATAAATCAAGCACAAGAACAGGTTCCCACAACCACCCAACACTTCAACCCAAATAAAAAAAATCTTAAACCTCCACCGTTCAAATAAAATCAGCAAACGCCAAAGGCCACCGATACACACCATATCAGATTCCGACTCGCTAATATTACCTAGATCGAAAGCGCGAAAACTCGGTTTTCACTTCTCGAGTGTGCGAGTCGATAACGTTTAGCGGGTATCTCAAACTTCACACTCCATTGCGCCTCTCGCGCCCCGCTCCTAGCCGCGGCCCTGGATAGAGTATTGGATAAGCAGGAGAGCCGGCAACGACTTCGAATTTATTTATCGTCTCGGCGTGTGTGTGTTCTTTTTTTGCATGGCGGAGTTTCGCACGTTTTCGTGAATGAAAATCGAATGTGTCGTTCGCGTTTTTCGGCTGCGGTTAAGTGACGATGTGCGGTTTTTACAAGTGCGGTCGTTGGATGGGAATTGATCGTTTTTGGCGTTTTGTGTTGATGTTTTGGGTGTTGTAGTTATGGCGGTTGTGGGGTGGGGTGGTTGTATGGTTTTAGTGTGAGTGATAGAAGTGGGTTGTTTTGTTTGATCGTATTTTTTATGTTTTGTATTTAAACGATTCATTTTCTGTAATCACTAGAAACGAAAAGAGTTTTTTAACACGTATCTAACTTAAATTTAAAAAAAACCAGTTTTCTTAGTTAGAATTAAAGAGGGTTTTTTGAAAATTTTTCCGATTCTCGGTATGAAATAAAAATACACTATTTATAAATATACCATTTGAATGTTGAATATATAATATAACGTTTTATTCATTCCGAAAATACGAAATATATTGTTTATTATTTGTTCAACATTTATAATTGTAAAATTAATTCTCAAGAAATCCGAGAAGAAAATCATGGCTATTATTATTCAATTCAATTACATAAAGCTCAATAACTCGAATAAACAAAAAACACCAATTAACATAAATTTCTTTGATTCTAGTATTTTTTAAATAACGTAAGAGAATTTTTATAAATCAGCCACCTCTTTTTCCTCTAATGCAAGCTTCATATTTCACATCGCGGCAATAGTTTTGGAATAGACGATTCTTCCCTTGTATGAAGCGAATATACGAGAGTTACAGAATGTGTTTCCAAAGTGAAAGGACGAAGTGAATTCAGCGAATTAGAACTCACTCTGTAGATATAATAATGATATGTGTGTAGGCCCTTTGAGTAAACTTCCTACGAGGCGAAAGCTCGTCGCTTTATTGAGTAATATAAAATCCATTTCGGTTATGCCGTTCGCGTCAACTTTAGAAACGTCCAAAAACGTAACGAATTTGCGAAACGATATTTGTTTGACGGGTTGAGTGACGCGTCGCTTGGCAGTTGCTAATCCGATGATTTATGTAGGATATTAATTTTTGTGTTTCATATAGGAAAGAGGAAAAGTTGTTATCATTGGTTTGTTGAAAATAAAAAAAAGTAGAATTGTTATAATCCCTTTGAGTTATGACGACACTGAAGTATATTAATAAAACGTTGTGGTGTACTCGTGGACTGAAATTTTGTTTGAAAAATAAGAAAAGTTTGTGAATTATCATTTTAAAAATAATGTGAAAGCTTAGTATGTATGTATTATATAATAGTATCGAAAAAGATTGAGAGTGAAACCGCAAAATGAAACAGGATTTTTTCAAGATTTTTATCCCATTTCGAGCTTTCACCATAACGTATACAATATGTACACAATAGAGTAGAGTAGCTGCAATAAAGCGCACGCGACCGTTTATTTACCTACATTTGGAAAGCGTCGTTTTCGTTATACATATTTCCTTCTAAGCATATAACAGAGATGCCCAAGCGTGACCTCCTTTCAGATTGCATAGAATATCGCCGCCGAGTGCCAAAATTCCCGAAAAACAAAATGGAAATATTTACCGAGCACCGAGTGTACCGTTCGAAAACACAAATATCTCATTGCATTGATTCGAATCTTTGTATCGTATGTGCAAGAAAAAAAATCAGTAGATTCACCTGCTATTTTCTATTTAAACAATCCTAAATATCTACATGTGGGTCAAACCTCAAAGTTTCCGAACACAGATCCCGTTAGTTCTCCAAACAAAAAAGGGATCGTATAAGAAAAGTTTGCACACAACTGGCATATACAATCTATGCCACCTTCCGATCGGATATTGCTAATAACACTCGCATAACAAGGCGGGGTCGAACCAACCCGAACAATAAGGGATTCAATTCTGCACCGCGCCGCGAGGACCACCATCACCGGTGAAAGCGGTGGAAAGCAAAACCGAAATTTATCTTCGCGGGACCACACACGCACATACACACACAAAAACGGGGTCCCGGAGGAGCCGGGTGGACGGGTGTGTGGGTGGATGGGTGGTCTGGGTGCCCTTTGTTCACCGAGTCGTCCGTAATGTGTATTGCTACCGAAAACTTTATGGCCGCAATAAACAAAGAGACTGAAAGTGAGGGTCGGCCCTGCAAAATCCAAGTTGCGCAAAATCTACCCGGCGCACAAAAATGCCCCATAATTAAAATTCGCCCGCGCGAAATTTATATGAAAACGCGTAAAAGTCTAGGCACCAGGTGGATTATGTAATATAATAGGGCGAAGGGCGTTTTTTCACGAACGATTGTCATTCTTCTTGCTGGCTTGTCGCGGTAACAGGTGTTTTCGATTGTTACCAATGCGAATTCGATTAATTTATAATTTTATTTATTTAAGTTTGATATTATAGAAAGAAAATACGTTACATCAACCATAACTGAACTAGAAGAATGCCTAAAATATTTACGATCTATTTTCACAGTAAATTAACCTTTTCCCCTAGTTTTTTGCAATTTCCATGACCATAAAATGAATTACGTAACTCATCATGATTAGACCTAAACGAGACGCAAACAAAAAAAATCTCAATGACCGCACAGCGGGACCTTCGCAGAATTTTTCCTCATCAATCCAAAACTCACATATAAATCGAGCACAGAGCTGCGGGCACTGTTTACGAAACCTACCGTGAAATAAGCCCCTTTATGGTCACTGTCTTTCAAGTTCGGACAGCTTGGCGTGTTTGCGAATGATTGATATCGCGCGGTCCGTTGTTAAAACGCGGCATTGTAAATTACACCACGTGGCGCGGTACGCACATAATTATAATGGCCGTGTCGCACATCCCGCACCGTATATTAGCCTCGTATTATACGAGGAGCGTATTTCGACGCGAATTTACATTTGTCACATTATAATAGACACGAGCCGCTTCCAAAATATTGCGCACGCTCGTTATGGATACGCTTTGGGCCGTGTCGTCGGCGAAAATTGAATCAAGCGATCGCGCATTGTGTCAAAATTGCGGCGTACGCATGTGCGTATTTATTTTGCAATAGTCATACTGTATATGATGCGGGTTAGTTTGTGTTGGGGTGCGGGTTTTATTAGTGTGTGCGTCGATGTCGCTTGCGGGTAGTGTGATGTTGGATAAAAATTTAGCTAGAACTGAAAGTGAGAAATTATTGTCATGGGATTTGGGAAATTTGCAGAGAGCGATTTGATTTGTGAGATAAAAGAGTTCGTTCATCGCATCGTTAAAATTATTGCAGAATTGAATTAAATAGTTGAATTGAAATGGTTCTCAAGAGGATGGTGCATTTTGTGATTTTAAAAAGTAATTCATAAATATAAAATTTTAAAGATTTACGCATAGAATAATTTTTTTTGTGTATAAATTAGATCTTATGTGACTCATATCAAAATTTAATATGTGACTTTATTGATTGTTATATTAATTAATATTTCATGTAGTATGTTTATATTCCTTTGAATTTTTATGTCGTAATTATCAAAAATAAATATCTTTATATGTATTTATGTAGAGAAAACGTTCTGAAATTTTATTTAAATTACTGTCCTTCCGAGAAAACTTGCTTTGAGCATCCATTTTGTGTTTCGTCAAAAGTTCTCTAATCACTCAAAGTGTTCATATATGAAACAAATAGAATTTCCCAAAATTTTACAATCGTCTAAACTGAAATGAACATGAAATAATTTTTAATAAAACTTATTCGATTCAATAATAAAAAAAGAAACGGGATACGCATAACTTATCGTCAAATTTCGAATTTTTCGCGCCGCAAACGATTATGTGTGCGTTCGGTGCGAAATTGTGTTAACTTTTATAATCCCTAGGGAGCTTTTGTTTTCCCGGCGAATGATTAATGACCGCCAGAAGTCGGATAAGGCTCTTTACTTAATGACAAACACAACTCGGGTCAAACAATACTTTATAACGTCACACTAGACCAGCCGAGAGGATGTGGCTTTAATAGACCCGTGAATTATAAGCCGACTCCGCCATTTATCCCCCGAAATACCGAATACTTTTTTTTTTCGGAAAACGTATAAAGATTATATTATGTATTACGCTAGGATGGTTTTGCCTATGTGTGCGTATTTTTTCCTTTTTGCCGCGTTTTAAACTGAGCCATTTGTTCGCCGGTAAGCGTGCGCCATTATTAGAATGGCATAGAATTTATTATGTTCCGCATTTTGGCGCACTCTTTTTTAACCGGTGGGAATGTTTGGTTTTCCCACTAACGATTTCGTTCAATTTATAAAGAAAAACGTTAGGAATAAACATGTATCGTGTTTCTATCCTAGTAACAATTATTTTTTTTATATTGTTGACATGTTTTTTGATTGTTGTTTTCGATGTAATAAATTTTTTTTTACGAAGAATTCATTTCAAAGGCGTGAAATAAAATGAACTTGTATCATATAATTGAAATATTTTTTATGCTTATTTACTCTCTTTAATAATAAATTTTTCAGAGATGAAAGGAAATTCGCAAAAGAACGTCTGCTTTATTTTTATTCTATTTTATGCTTCCTTACGCGCTATGTAATAATATAATTTTATATAAAGGCCTCGTGCGTTATTATTCATATAAATAATTTATTATGTGCCTCATCAATCTCCGTTCTGCTTATATCTTTCACGCATGAAAAATTAAAATATCGTCCCACTTTGTAAAATTTTTCATCGCCAAAAACGAAGACAAAATAAAAGAGGAGTGAGCTCAAAATAAAACACACCGAAGACTCTCGTATATTAACCGCTAACTTCGCGGAAAATGTATGCAAATTGCACGCGATCCAGATTTTTATTTGTCCATATCTCATCTCCTACAAAAGGATCTTCCAGGATCGAAAGACATTGCGATTATTTGACGAGAGACGAAAACAGGTCCACCCGTTTGAATAATGTAAACGCCGCTTTACAATCTCGCGAATTCTTCGAAGCAGCCCGGATCTTTTTTCGCCCGCTTTTCCCCTTCATACATATTTTTTTGCAAGCGGCCAGAAAAGCTCGTCGTCTTTTTCTCCTTATGGAGCGATACGTAGCCAGGATTGTATTAAAATTATCTTAATATTCTCGGGCATTGTTCGCCGGTCGTTTTTCCGGAGACCTCCTCGTATTCATGGCGGGACTTAAAGCGTTCGCCTTTTCTCTTTTCGGAGCTTTCGCGGCCTAACTTCGCCCATTAAAGTTATTTACTTATTTAGCTGAGTCCCGTAGACAAAGCTTATTTTTATGACGCCGGAATGTATATTTCTTTATCGCAGAAACGGACAGAGAGTGTGTGTATTGTGAACGAATTTCACTGTGAGAACTTGTGCACATGGAATTATACTCACTAAGCTATATTTTCGGTAATTATAATCATAATTTTTTTGATAATATAAATTAAAATTCACCATTAATTTTTCAAATTACAATGAAACCATCATTGTATGATGTAACTGATACTTAAAATTAAATGATTTTGTTGAATCTTTCGACATTTCTGATAAATTTTATAAATTAAACAATGAGTTTATTCGATTGTTGAAGTTTGAGGAAACAAGCAGTTCCGATAGGCCATGAGAAAATATTCTTATCTGTTTCGGGTAGAAGGAGGGAAATACTCGAGAGTTAGTTGCGCATGGAATAGATTTGGGTCCAGTTTCCACACCATTTAATCACAAACTGCCAAACCTAGTGGTGCTACGATCAAGAAACGGTGTTAAGGCGTAACACTGACAATATACTTAATCGAATCGAATGGTTGCAGATTCGAGAAAGCACCCTTAAAGGCATCGGAATTGTATGAATTGAATCGTTAAATTAATAATTCCGTTTTTTCAGGGCGCTCTTTTTTTTTGCTTAATTTGTTTTGAGAAACTTTTTTGATTAAGAATTCGACGTACAATTTTGCGTATAACTTTAAAAGCGTGATTACCAGCTGAATTTTTAAAGGTAACCGGATTAAGGTGCGCTGCTTGTATGAATCAGCGATGAATTATTCACTGCTTTGATTTATTTGAACCAAATTCATCTTAATAATAAAATTTGTAACGTAAATAATTAATTTTTTTCTAAAATATTTTTTGTACCAATCGTATATTTTCTGAATTTTTATGGTTCAAAGAGTTCGAATGTATGGAAAATCCTAGATTTACAAACATCAACATATATCTATCTATATTCCTATATGAGTTTTCTTTTTTTTTTGACGAAAATAATACGGCAGAAAGGACATAGAGCGGCACTTTATCATTCGTGAAAAGAGTCCTGGTCATATATTATGCGCGAGTGCGAGAATAAAACGACAATAAAAATCCGCTTTGTTAGAACGCGGCCGTACGTTCAATTTTCAGACGCCACTATTTTCAGAACCGTTTTCACCTTTTGTCTCTCACTTTAGATCCAGACCATGCGAGAATTATACGGCCTGTTTTAACCCTACACTGCATATGAATTCATATACAAACTAATCGAGATATATATACATATATAGGTATATATATATATATATATATATATATATATATATATATATATATATATATATATATATATATATATATATATATATATATATATATATATATATATATATATATATATATATATATATATATATATATATATATATATATATTTACATATATATTTATTTACATATAATTTCATTTTAATTGATTGGTACTCCCAAGAGAACAAGTTTGAAAACAATATTTAGCTGTACGATTTCATGAAAATGGTAATGCAGTTATATTCATGCGTTAATTATGTTACTTTTTTCACTAAGCTTTTTATTAGTGGAAGCTAGTACTTTCGAAAAAAATCAAACTTTTTAATTAATTAAAATAAGTATAATATTATATAAGTTGATCAGTAGGGAAAAATATCTAAAAATATCATACGCGCGAGGGTTGAATACATTTCATATTCAGAAATATTCTATATTTGTACGCACGTGTTCTGCTTATAATAAATTCAAACGAACGCACATATTTGTGCAGAAAAGTACACAAACTACGGGGCCATTAAAACTTTGGCCGTCTTAAAAATTTACGTGTCGTATGACCGTAATGAAACGGCCTCAAACGGCGACGTTAAAATAATTTCGGAAAATTTGCAAGTACGCGTTAACAATTTTTTTAAAGTTTTTAATGAATTTTTTTCTTCGTGGCATTAAAAAGTTTTTAACGCTACCGGCATACGCCGCCGAAGCGAGCGCGCCAAATAGTCGGCGCGTGTGCTGAATTTTCTTTCGGTTTTCAAATTAAAAATGAATATTTTAAATATTCAACACGTGTGTTTAAGAATATTGTTGATCTTATTTTTTTGTGCAAGTGTGGGTCAAATAATATAAATGTTTCTTTAATAGTATTAATGTATTTTTCATGAATGTTTTTTTAATGAGTGTAGGTTTTATTATTCAAATTTTTTTCGTAGAATATGTTATTAAAGTTATTAATATTATTACCAAAGATCTATATTTTGTTATTTTTGTATGAAAACCTGTTGATATTTTTATATTATATATTAATTTCGTTATTATACTGAAGTTTTATTATTCATTTGAAAAATATTATATACAAGGACGGTTTATTTTTGTAACCGACAAAACAAACTTTTTCTCATACCATCAAAATAAAGACATTTTATTTATCACATAAAACTGAAAACTTAAATTATACTTTGACATATTATTTTG
This sequence comes from Hydropsyche tenuis, assembly GCA_009617725.1. Taxonomy (NCBI): domain Eukaryota; kingdom Metazoa; phylum Arthropoda; class Insecta; order Trichoptera; family Hydropsychidae; genus Hydropsyche; species Hydropsyche tenuis. The sequence continues at coordinate 3,875,734 of VTON01000001.1, read as the reverse complement.
AATCAGAGATAAGTAACTACAGTCACCTAAATATTGATTGCACCACAAGTCCCTAACTTGGTGATTGGTGTGAACTGGTACGTTCAATGCGGCTAAACCTTTGATTAGTCATCTGAAACATCTTAAACAAACACAGATTCAATCTTGACATTCCCACCGAGGAAAATGTGACATCGCTAAATGACAATTTATTAAATTTGTTGACGCTTCCCGCAAAATATATTTAAAAAAACGACAATTAAATAAACTCACTATAAGTGTATGCTCATAATGTTTATTCGATTACCCATGTCCGAAGGTGTGTCCAGACTAGGAAGAACCAACAGTTAACCGCGTGACAAACGAGTGTCATCCCGAAAGTGGGCGGCGGCAACCACCCGTTAACCGCCCACTCCTCAGGGCCCTCTTGTCGCTGTCACGTAAAACGGTATCACCTGCGTGCCACAGAAAGCACACACTAACGCGTCCAAAGGACCCCCAAGAAAAATAAAATAAAACAAAACGAAATACGGACGCACTAAGTGGTCTATGGCCGCTCCGCTCAGACGCGTCCTTCGCCCGCGAAATCTCATTTTTTCTCGTTTTTCGGCCTTTTTTCCCCGCCCGCTTTTATTTCTGGGCCTTCCTTCTATATGTGTGTTATTTCCCTTTTTTATTCCCGTGGACGGCGAAAACACGCGAAGGTTTACCCGAATTTTCCATTATTAGGTAACGTCACGGTCAATGTTAGGACGTCCACATAAATGTGACAACGTATTATCGTATATAAAAAACGTGTATCTCGTATTGGAAAAATGTGTCGTGTCCGATGATTTAATATACTCACATTGTCTTTGTCCATCAGGTCTCATTTATATCACTGTGAAAAATGACCGAATTTGCGACGTGTGATATACGTTTTGCAATTATATAGAGAAAGTAAGGAAAGACTACGCATTTTTTGTACGCATGAAGAATTATTTTATATATTGTTTTTATTCGAAAAAATAAATAAAATTAATTAAACCAAAGTGATAGCTGAATAAAATGTTAACGGACACATTCTACTTCCGAATTAAATATCCTCGTTTTTGCACTGTCTTGAAAATCTGCCTTTTGAATAAACCCCACGCCTTCAAAATTCAATTAGCGAAGTGAAAAGAAAAAGACCACTCTCTTGCCACATTTAGAAAGGCTTAATTTTTAACGAATCGCACGGTTTATGTCGAATGGAGCCGTTTAATTAAGAAGTAACCGCATCGTTACCGCTCCTGGTCTACCTCGTGGATTCAGTAACACCAATTGGTTAATGACAAGGCGAAAGCAACACCGGTAAACCTTTTATTTAACCTAACCTATCTCCTATATGTACCGAGTTCTGTAATCTTACAGAGTGCTTAAACTCGTCCGGATTACGTGAAAGAAGTCTCGCTTGGCTCACCTACATAATTAATGGACACGTGCACCGACTTCGTTACGAGCCTGAAATCACATTTAAATTTACCTAAAGGGGTTTAAACAATTTAAAACGAATAAATATATACAACTTTATATATAATAAATAGTTTCTATTTTATATATTTTTGTAATTCCTAGTTAGTTTGCTTTTATATGAAAATGAAACGATCGAGTTCAATGAATCTTGATAAATTAGAATGTCAGTTATCGGTGACCGATTTGCGTAAAACGAAATACTTTTATGGGTCCAATCTCTGAAGTTTTTTTATCAATCTCGCGCATACGCATAAGAAATTCGAAGAACGTAAGCCTTTTTCGTAAAGAGAGGATGATGCATATATAATATATATATGTATATATATATATATATATATATATATATATATAAAAAAACGATTGATAAAAGCGTCCTACGTAAACAGTTCCAAAGGAAAATGGGAAAAGGTGCCATCACTCGAAAATGTTTGTCACTCAACTCACGATGTTTATAGGAGCTATCCAACTAATTGAATCAAAATTCCACTCGATGCCTCAGTGTCGAAGGAGCCGCTTTCACTTTTATGTACCTTTCTTTATTTTTATTCTCGATTCAGAAGGAACGTTTCGATTTAAATTAGAAACAAATGTATTCCGATTGAAAAATATAACAAATCTTTTTAGCGACAAATAATATTATGAATTTTGCGAATACAAATTTTTATATTATTTACAAACATTATTCTTGGTTTATGTAATTTTTACATCACAAAGCACACATTCGTATACTTTTTCCTTTAAATCGCTTCTTTTAGCTGGCGGCAGGGATTTGGACTCTTCACTCTGGGCTCAGCCTGTTTTTTTTTATTTTCGTTTTCCAAATTCAAAAATAGGTCAGTCAGGCGAGTAGGATCAGGAGGTGTTTATTGTCCCGCCCTACTTTCAAAAAATCCACCCACCCCTTATTATGTTGGCGTTCTTGAAATAAAACAGAATCACTTCCACGTAGCGCAAACAAAGATATGGAATTCTCGCGGGGTAAACTTGCGCCGCAACGGAGACGAGTTCAAACAATGGAGAAGGTTTCTCAGAGCCCGCTAAACTTTGAATAAAGATGCCATTGTTGATGAAACAATAAACGTAGACAGACAGACAGACAGACCGACGGATGGACGGACGTATCTTAACGCTCTTTGTAATAAATGGAAACAGACAGAAGTTCGTTCGGTGGAGGCCTTACAGTTTTTAATCGACGGTGAGAGCTTGCTTTATTTCATTTTTCAAACAATCATTATTATGCTACTTTGATTATTGTATTTATTTGATGGTCACATGCTTTGACTAAAGCTATCCGAAGTACGTCTGGTTCAATTTAATTCGCAGACTGTTTGGTATAATTTTATTTGTTCAAATTTTAAGTGAGATGGATTTAATCATTCTATAGTCCTTATAAAAAAAAAATCTTTTGTATATATATATATATATATATATATATATATATATATATATATATATATATATATATATATATATATATATAATAAAAGTCTCTATTCAAGCGTAAAGACAAGTCGACTTGACTTACGTAAATTGAAATGAGCACGTAGTAGTTGCGCTCGCGAAACCGTGCCAAACAGCAAAATACAAACTTCGAAAGAGAACACGGCGCATTTTATTCGAAGCAAATTTCTTTTAGAAAAAAAATAAACAAAATTAAAATAGTACACACATTTCTCTAACAACCATTGTTGCAGACTACATTCATGTTTTTCGTATAATGGACTACATTTGCAAACGACTCAGTGAATAAGGCAGTTTATATCTTGCGAGCTGTTTGCTCTACGTCGATACACGAGACGTCCTCTGTTTGCCTTTCGTCTGTCAGCCGAGTTCCTTGCGGCTCCGGCTGTTTAACAATTTAAAAATGTTTATACAGGGTGCTATACAAGCTTCACCTCTTATTTGCGGCCGAAAAGCCTCCCCTGAGAAACGCAATGGGGCCTCAGGTTCGAGAAACTTCCTGGGTTGGAAGAACGCGTCCCTTTATATGTCCAATTTTTGAATGTCCGAAAAGGGAGTTGAAAGTAATACGAAGTCCTGTAATTTTTTTTTTAATTTTTAATTAAGTAAATTTTATACGTTTTGGAACTGTTATAGTCGGGATTTTATCGCTTTCGCACTAGCGCCCTCAGACCGAAATTAATTAAAATCGGAAGGACTGTGTCGCATCGGAAAACGGCTCCTTCGATCCTTTGCGTAATCTCACTTAAGGCATAAACAAGAGAATTAGTTTCGGCACAATGGAAATCCGAGTTTCCGTTCCGCGGTGAATAATGACCTAAGATTTATACCGCCCTGAAGAGAAAGAGAGCCTTCTTTGGACGAACAAAAAAATATTATAAAACGGAAAAGAAACGGTTCGAGATATCCGGGCGGGTTCGTCGCCGCTTTTTTTCTCTACTTCTTATACACAGAATCGTAAAGTTTTATTTTTTTCCTCCCCGAGTCGAACTTTTTCTCCGGTAATTGTTTTTAAAACAATCAAGTTTTCGCTTCTCGTGCCTGCATCGGCGGCGCATAAAAACACTTCCGACAAGTTTGAAAAGCGCTCAACGAACTTTTAGCTTAATAGCTTCCCTAACCCAAAGCTGTTCGACACCCTGTGCATCCCCTTGTTCACTGAAGACTGCTCAAAATTACGTACTTGATGGACATTGGATAGTTATGCTTCAACTGTATATCGTATTCATGTCTGCTGTAATGGATAACGTGAACTTCAGCGTTGAAAAGATGAGAAACGTGAGAACGAAAATATTTATATTATATTAATTTTGTATGTGTATTTTGTGATGTTCAGTGCCAAAAGTTTATGTAACGGACACTAATGCGATATTCACTCGAGCGTAAAAATACAAAGCATCCATCGCAATTTAATAAACGAGTTTAATACAATTGAAAAACGCGTTAAAAAAACTAAACCCGAATAATAAAAAAAAAACGAAACAACCCGAAATACCATCTATTGACTCGGCGGAAAAAAATATTCTTTTATCCATCAAAACATCAGACGAACGAAATAAGCTTACATTTTACAGGCGAAACAGGCTTTTATTCCTATTGAGGTTTCCACAGTTACACACCAATTCTCGTATTGCCATCTATCGATTCGCGAGGATACACCGAAAATGGGCCGAGAACGTACATCGCACAACTTTAGATAGCACCCGCGAATTACAACTGTAAATAATTCGAAAATAATTCTGCCGACCTTAAAAAAAATTTAAAAAAAAAGAATTTAATATCTTTCACATTATCGCCACTATTGTAACTTTTTAATATGTCACCTTTGCGACGAGCCCGTTTATATCCGAGGCGCGCAAAAAGCCCGCCGCGGGAAAACTGCTCCGGGACTTTCCCTTTCCTCGACTTTCCCATCGGTATATAAGCTTTTCCCGCGACACAGTAGTGGAGGCTTCGTTGGGTGACGGTCCTTTGACGTCAGCCTATGTTGGCATTTCATTATCTGGGCGCGCTCTTTCGCCGTAGTCACACGACCGTGTAATTGGTTAGCGCTCGAGCCAATATAAGCCGTCTTAAAAATTACAAGGCGTGGATTTTCACCGTGTATATGCCCTATAATGTCGTATACTATCGCTGTAAAAATCCGGAAAATTCAGGAAAAGCCGAGGCCGAGTTAAGCCCCACTAACGCTATCGGCATATCGGAAACGCGTCGTGATCGCTTTATCGCGTTATATACACTTTGGAGTGCGATTTTATGTAATTTGAATATTCTACCAATATTATTTTTTAGATAAAAATATATTAAGTATTATATAATATTATCATTATTATTTTATAAAAAGATTGTGAAGCGTTGCAATTTATATATTTTCAAGATGGTGGTATTTATGCAGTGTGCAGCTTGATTCTTTTTTTGTCATCTGACAACACAAAAAAAAGTTGATTGATGTTTGGAGAATATTATTTACGGATCATTTATCAAGAAAAAAAGTCAACGAAACGGATAGGGTTTAAGTGCGCCAGTGATATTGTACACAAAAAAAGAGATCGATGCGTTTAATCTGTCGGCACAAAACGCGTTAGCTTAATAATCAACCGAATCGTTCAGATTCAAAACTTCTCAATCTATTTTGTAAAGTACATTTAGCGTAAGATGGACCATCGCCAAAAAACATCAAGTGTTAAATATTCAAACGGTTCTCGCAAGGTGTTTGTAATACGTTGGCGCGGTAACGACTTGCGTCCAACTCGAACGCCAAAACGAAGTTAATATTCGTCGGTTTAGTCCACTTTAGGAATTTCAAAACAAAACAAGTCGGATTAAACGCGACCCGGCTTAAAGAAAATATATATCCCGAGCGAAAAGTTCTTCGGCGGCGCGAATAATTTTCGTGGGATGCGTTGCGCTTTAATCCGTACAAGTCGCCCTCAAAGCCGGTCATTGAGGCCATCTGGGAACTAATTTAGGGCTATTAAACTGAGATCCTCAGCTGAGGGCCCAAATTCGTGTTTTATATTCGCGGCATAAATAAATGCTGGAGAAAACTTCGGCGTTGTACCCCTCGAGTGCTTATCTTATATGCAGATGCATCGAAACAATATTTTTATTATGAATAAAAAGAGGGTTCGTTAAATTTCGCTCTAAAGCCCGCCAGTATATAATACTATGTGATGCCAATATATAATAACAAAGATAAGAAGTACGTTGTAATTAGAAAGGTGCATAAAATTAAAGCTTAAAAAAGTGATGCGGATTTAATTGGAATCGTTTTTTTCTCAGAAAACTTTCGATTTTTATTTTCTACGGATTTTCAAGAGCCCGCTGGGAATTTTCAGCGTGAAATTTTAGTCGTTTCGTTGCTTTTTTTTTGATATCTGAAAAAAGTGTATCAGCGTCTAGTGTTGTGTGAAAATTGATGCGCTTGCGAGTTTGCTAGACGGTCGTGATTCTCAAGGCTCTACATTATCGAAAAACGTAAATTTATGCATAAAATATATTTTTCAACATGAAGTAACATTCACGAATATATCTATACTATTATTATTGAATAAATTCAAGAGTACTTCCATTCAAATAATGAGTTTGTCGAATAATATTGAATTTATTTGAAATTAAAATTATATATTTTCCACATCGCGCTTCATACAATCATCAAAATAAAATCAACCAAAAATGTATACAGATAATTTTTTATGAAAATTCGATTTTGAAAAACACTATTAATTTCTGTATGAAGAAATAACGCAATAAGTTCGCGTTTACAGGGAAGCATTCTAAAGCCGCCGGTGTACCTAAAGCTCTTCGCCGTCATCAATATTTCATAATAAAATGAGCTCGGCCCTGTTGTTCGCAGCGGGCCGGAACAATAGAAAATAATGAGGCATTACCTAACTTATAGTGTAATTAATACCGCAATTTAGAACGCGAACATATTAAAAAAACAATTACGAAGAAACCGCCGCCATTGGCGTCGTGCGGTACAGCATAGTAATAATATAATAATATTCCGTTGTAATGAAATTGTTCCGGGAAAATTATAAAGAGCTTCCGCTAAATTGAAAAATATCCGTTGAAGAGTGTTCCGAATAGAAATCGTCGATAAATCACGGTAAACATTATTATATTATATTTTGTAGTGTATTGAAAATTAAAAACCGCTTTAACATAACAATTTCATAAGAAACCATTATAATTTTAATTGCAAAAATCGGAATTTCGAGTGAGTAATAATATTATTTATATTCACATATTTTTTGTTAAAAATCATATCATAATATTAAATTCATTCAAGTATGTATAATATGATCATTTTCATTGTATCTCCAGTTTATTACAATATATTTTTTCTCATAGTCTGAGCGTTTTTAAATCATTTAAAAAATATTTTACATTAGAATAGCAAGATAAATAATAAGTACGCATTTTTTTAACATTCGAATGCTAAATTTCAGATTTGAAATTTAGTCGAAGGCTGCAAATCGACAAAATGATTTCAACCAACCGTGATGGATGTTTCCCGTTTGGCAATTGAAAGCTCGAGTCGAGCATTATTTCGCACGCGACGTCAAATCTCGTCACGTCTGAAACGTTTCGAGAAAACCTGAAAATTTCACAACCCAAAATACACCCTTTTCGTGCCTGAGGCCATTTACTGCCGTTTAAAAAACACGATTAAAACTCCACGTTGACAAACACGGACGGCGACTGCGCTACGTGCGAATAGTGCGATTTTCTAGGAAAACTTAATTTATTTTCTGGAAAATTTTCAAAATTTTCCTCAGGGTACTCCGCAGGAGGTCCAACGCCCACTTATCCCACGCGTCAAATTACAAATAGTCCTTTCGATTTTGGGCCGCGGGCCGAATTCGACCACTCCATTGTGTGATTTATGACTCCCGATGGCCAATCCATCACAGCCTTCCATTATAATGTCGTCGCGGCTGAACGGCGAAAAATTTACTACTCGATATTATATTATATTCATCATCATCATCATCATATGCAATCTATATAACTTCCATGTAAAACAAGACTTTTCCGACATCATCGGAAGTCCGAACATTTTTCCTTATCCTACCTTATGATATCGATAATTTAGTTTTGCCAAATTAATTTAAGGAAGCTAAGTAAAATGTGGTAGATTATAGATTTTAGAAAATTCAGTAAAGAATTTTTTTAATAAATACTTTTCTTTCATAATTGCGTAAATAATAACAACAACAACAATAATAATAATAATAATAATAATAATAATAATAATAATAATAATAATAATAACAATAATAATAATAATAATAATAATAATAATAAATATTTATTTATTTATTTATTTATTTATAAAAAAATACACATAAATAATACTTGAATATAAATACAAAAATACCACCCTGGCATGACAGGTTTCCCCAAACCGCTAAGGTGGTTAAAAAGAATATATACGACGAGACAAAAAAATCTTAAGTTTTTGATGATATTTTATACATATGAAAAAAACCTTATCCTAATATGGAAGTTTTATCAATCAATAGATATATGAATTACGAGCGGTAGGCCCGATGTTATAACATCGCACGCGTGATTTGAGGAAATAATTTGAAAATACAATATAATGACAGTATATTTACCCGTTGAATATAGTTGAAAATGTGAAATGTTTATTTAATTTATTATATAAAATATTATAGAATATTTTGTAGATATTACAATATTTATTTTAATTTAATATTAATTTATCTAATAAAGCATAGATTTCCACATCACCCAGGAGGTACTATGCTAGATGCTTTACATTTTTTTTAATGTGGGAAAATTGCCGAATTAAATTTCGAAGTTCAAAATCATCTTCCTTGTTCACCAGATCTTGCGCCATCAGATTTTTATTTGTTTATGTTCTTGGAGCATTCACTAAGGGAAAAAAAGTCAACAGGGTGAAAAATTTAGAAAACCATTTAAATTCATATTTTGCATCAAAGCCATATTTTAGAAAAAAAGGGATCGAAAAGCTGCCTAATAGATGGCAGACAGTCCTAAATAATGATGGCGATTATATTTTATAATTACTATATGCCCGTAAATATATATGAATACATTTTTATTATGTTTAAAAAAAATGGAATTTTTTTCCGGTACCCCTAATACAAATTTTTGTTATGTTTAAAAAAAATGGATTTTTTCCCGGTACCCCTAATATAATAATCAAAATAAAAATTACTTAAATTCAAATATAAAAAAAAAATATTATTAATTAAATATTAATAATTAATAATTATAATTCAAATTCAAATAAAAAACAAAAATTTCCAATTTCGAACAGTGCATAATTTCTAGCGTGAAAATGTGAACGCTGAAATAGTCCTTAACGCACATTGGCAAAGGATCTAATTCAGTGCATAATTTCTAGCGTGACCCCACACAGACAGACAGACAGAATAGCGCTATTATTATATGGAGGATATAATGATTTCCAATCATTTTGAGTACCAACAATGATTACATCTTCCTTTGAATTTTGAATTTTTCAGTTTAACCGGAATATTATAATTTTATGATAGAAAAAACTAAACAAATAATTGCCAAAATCATCCAAATACCAACCGTAGCATCGAGGAAGATGACCGTGCTGTATCACACATATTCCAGAGAGCCTCTGCATCCCGGTCCCGGGACATCTCGTCCCGGGACGTCCCGGTATGCGGCGCACAATAACGCGGGGTCACGTACGGAATTTGCCGTCGCAGGTAATTGACGGTCGGGGTGACGCCGCATATGTACGCAGCGGTGTGGAATTCGGAAAGTTGGAATTATTTCGAACAATTACCGCGCACTGTGGGTTAATTACGTTTCCGGGGTCGTCAACCTATGGCCCGCGGTCTTTCGGAGGGTTTGTGTAAGGTTGCGATTCAGGCGGGTGAATTGAGTTGAGTTTTAAAAGAAATCGTTGATGATGATGTTGTATTGTAGCTATCGTGCTTTGTAGTATTAACGAGTGTGCGAAGTTTGTTGTGAAGGAAAACTGTGATTTTGAATTTTATTTCATTTTGGTTTCGTTATGATGTCGTTAAGATTGTTGGAAATCATATTTTAGGTTTGTGAAAGCTATATATTTAAAAATATAAAATAATTTTTCAAAAACGTGTGACTTGATCAAAAGTTAATAATGAAATAAATGGATAATGTAAATAGTAAAAATATGTTAATAAATCACGACAAATTTTGAATGGTAGAACGAAATATTTTTATATTCGTATTTGTTTTTTTTGTGTAATAAATACGAAAGTTTGCGTATGACACGAGCCAATAAAAAAAGGGGCACTCCTTTAGGCCGTGCACGCACTCGCCCCAGTAAATAATTGTACGATTTACTGTTTTGCATATTTCAGCACTTTTTCTCTTAGCAAAAAGCAGCATCATCAGCACTTCTATCTGCGGAGATAGAAGAACGTCGTATATTTCAGCTAGTATATACCATACAGTACGTATTAAGAACACATGCATCGCATAGGGCTGCCAGATTTTATTTATGAAAATAAAAGACAATAAGATCGTTCGGAGTGAGTATCCTTTTAATAAGGGTCTGGATGTTAGCCATAAGGTTTTTTCTGATTATATAAACGTAAAATGTGCAATACTACCTCTAGCTGTACTAGGATGGAGATAAAGATAAGCCTTTCATAGGAAGGATGTATGGTAGCCCTAATACGGCATCGTAGAAAAGAGCACATGTGCGAAAGGCCGGCAAAGGAGCATAAAAGTCCTTAAATAATAAATGCCGAAGAGTCTTCCTTTATTTCTCCTCCCCTCAAAGATGAAAAACCCCTCTTCTCTGCTAAACGACCGACACCAGACAGCGACCTTTAAAATATAAAAAAATATTAGCCCCACACGGTGGAGCTTTTGAGTTTTTCTGGGTTCGGGTCCGTTGCTCTGGCGAACGATATTCGTGCGAAAAATAATTTGCAAAATTCATCAAATTTATTAATGTCGAATGGTAACTACGCTTATTTTTCATTTTCGAAGAAAAACAAACGAATTATATTTTATTATTTTTAAGCGAGTTTTTATACGCGTCCACAAAACAAATTTGATTCCCTCTGCAATGTTTTTGCATAAATGAAATTTTCGGGAAAGGTCCATATCTCGGAATTTTATTTTTCACATTTTGTGAATCATCAAATGCTGTTGAAGATTGTTTTAATCATATCTGAAGCATTTTTCAATTTTTGATATATTTTTATAAGAAAAATATTATTTTTTTCATATTATAGAATAACAGGGGTTTTGATATTTTATATTAAAATTATATTTTCATAAAATATTATTAATATATATAAAGCGTAGTATTATGATCGTGCATCTTAGAATACATTAATTTAACATCAAATCTACACTAGAAGTACAACGAAGCGGATAAACCGTGAGTAACTATTTTCAGTTTTCGCCGTGCATAATCTGAAAAAGAAAGTGCATTTTAGTACATACAATATTTAACAACAAAACTTAATCTACTACAGTTAGTTATATTATACTATAGAATAATAATCATAATCTTTTCCTCAATTTTTTACTTTAGCAAATATAAAATAAAAATAATTTAAGTACACAAACATATTGAACATACAGTTTTACTTATAATTAAATTCGAAATAGAATAAAACTAAAATCTAAAGGTGTATTTAACAACCGAAATTATAAAATATCTCGAAAATACGAACACACGAAAGAGACAAGATCGTTCCCCGATTAAACGGCCGGTTAAGAGCGCCGATACGATCTTAACTGCGAACAATAAAAGTTTCTCACACAAAGCCACCCACAAACTACCCCCCCTAGCCCACCAGCAAAATGCAAGACGTTATCTCGGTGGCAGGAGGCACACCGGAAGGCTTCGTCTCCGGGTCTTGGACCACTCGAAAATGATATTAAAACATTCGTTGTGCGGTTTCCTCGGGGACGGGTTCAAAGCCTTATTGTGCAATTTCCGCGGTCCTCGCCAGCCTCCAGAGGGGACTGTTCGGTTATCTTAACTGCGAGGCCGATACGTATTGCCTTTAAACCGTGGAAGAGATATCTGAACAACGGCAGTTCTCACCCCTTGTGTTAGGGGTATCGACGTATCGAATATTAACGGCTTAGATAGGCATCGATCCGTGCGGTAACAGGTATGGACGTGTTTCTATGGACGTACGCTGGAATCTCGATTAAATTCGGATGAATGAATGCAATTATGTTTATATTTTGGTGGTTTGTGAATTTTTGATGAATATTCGTTTTGTTATTTTTGCAAGGTGTGTAGGCTTTTGTTCGTGGTACATTGAAAAATAATGGAAAAATTCAGAGACATCTACACGACGTAAAGTTAAGTAATACAAAAATTCATATTATACATTTTCATTCGTAGAAACGGTTTTTAATTAATTAACACTTGTAAAAGTTATGCAATTAATTATGAAATGTATTTTTATGAATTTGCCATCATTTTGTTTTTCATAATTACAATTTTTTTGAAGAATTATTTAATTATAATGAAAGCAATTTTCCGTTCAATTAATTTATTAAAAAAAATTACCATTAAACTCTAAATACGAAAAGTTCACTAATTACTAATTATTAATTCTCGAAACGTATTCCTAATCATTATTATTTTTACTACACCAACAAAATTATTTCCTCGTTTGTTTTATGTGGATTTCTTGATCAATAGATTAAAGTTATCGAGATCTCAGTGTACAATGTTTAATTTTCATAAATATCGAATATACCGAAATTCCGATGACGTTTCGGGCCTTTATGGGGGAGGTTTAAGTACATCGACGGGTCATTGTCGAAACGCGTTATCGATATAATATTACTTTGAATGTTGAAACTAAAGTTTTATATGCGAGATCCGAAACACGATACGAATACAATACTGAAAGCGTAAACGTGTATATACGGGAGAAAAAATTCCAAATTCGAATATAATATTTTAACGGAATATATTTCGGATTTCACCACCACTGAAAACCGTTCGTTTGGAATCATCAAATACGGGATAATTGCGAAAAGGGTCAAAACGTGAATCGGCATCAAAGAGGAATTCCGAGAAGTTAATTGATAAAAAAAATTGGAAAAGTGCAGACCGATTAAAAATTCATCGAACGTAATCGGGAACTGGGAAATCTAGATTGCGATATTATTATTGAAAATATGTTTGAATTCTGAAATCAATCAATTCAATTAAAACATTAATCACGATATTATATTTAAGAAAAATTATTTTATAAATTTTCCATACTAAACATTAAAAACGAAAGTGACTTAAAAATATTTTTGAAACTTTAGAATATTTTATACACTCACGACAAATTTTTTTTCCTGAAATTTTCATCCTCACATGAACCGATCCCGATCGAGAAAACTCCAAAAAATACAAGCACATAATAATGAAGAAAAACGTTAATCCGCCATGATTTGCGGTTTTCGTTCGAGCCAGGCCCACTTACTAGGCGCACGGGCCGAGAAGCCTTTTTTTCTGGGCCCAACAATGGCCCACTTTACAGCGTGCCATTACTCCGGTTATTTACGAGGCTTTAGTTAGCCGTTCGGTCGGGGCCCGCGACCCGCCGAATTCATTAATCTTGCCGTGCCATGGGAAAAAACCCCATGGGCAAAAAACGGGTGTCGCCTTGATATGCGTGCGGCTGGATGGGAGCGTCATATGCGCTTCGATTTGAATTATTTCAGGTCGATCGTTTGGGTTATGTTGATTCTGGTCGTTTCCGGAAGGATTTTGTTTTTGTTCATCGTCATGTGCAGTTTGTGTAACTTTTATTAAATTATAAGAACTGTCTTATGTATCATCGGAAGTTTAGGATTTTTTTTCAATTATTTACTACATTGTATGAAAAAGTATCTTATTATTAATTTTGGTTTTTAAAATTATCTCAGAGTATTAGTGTGAACATGTATAATAATAACCTTCTTATATGTTACTTAACTTTGCGAAAAAATCTTTGCATTCGACAAGGGTAAACATTGGTATATTTTGAAGATATTAGAGAAATCTATATTATAATAATATGTATATATCATACTTAAGATGGTTTAAGTTTGATAAATTGTTCAGTCAACTTAGATCATCGGAAATAAGTGGTATAAATGCAATCAATAAATTAATGGATGATATTAGTGCATGTTAGTGAATTGAACATTTATTAAGAGACAGTTTGAGTGTTACTTTTTCAAAGTAACACTCTTGACTAGCATTACTTAATAAATAATAAAATGAATCTATCCTAATTTAATCTATCTCAATGAAATAAAATAAAATTTATTTAATCACAAAAAAAGTACTAAAAACTGAAACTAAATTCTGAATCACATATAAAAATGTATTTTTCATACGATGCAACTTCGCATTCATTGCAATAACCGAACAATTTCAAAAGCTCCAAAAACTCACCGAAACCGCCAACAACACAATAAATATTTATGCGAACCTCACAAAAATAAGATACGGAATCGTAAAAGGATCGAAACGACCTCAAAAACACAGCACACATCCGTATAATTTCATCGATACCCCGCAAACTTCTAAACGTCCCCGAACATACGTCAGGCGGAAAGTTAACGCGCCGAAGTTTTCCACTAAAAAGCGTCATCGTCGTCGACCGAAAAGCAATATCCGCCTAGGATGGAGCAAATTCGACACCCAGTATCCAGATCCAGTACTGTTACTACCCACGGGAGCCGGGGTGTGCTTTTACACGCGTTTTAGTGGCCGTCGTAAAAGTGCCGTTCGAGTGCCGCGTCGGACATCATTCATAAAGTTTGATATACGGTCGGCGATGGCAAAAGTGACCCGTCGTAGACAATAAAATGACATATGGCCGAGTTCGTATCGAGTCTGCCCTTATTCGGGTTTTTTTCGGTGGAATTTTATGATAATTCTGAGCGAACGCTGCGGAATATTCTGGGTTATAGGTGAAAATGTGACCCCGATTCGGTGTAAAGGTTGGGTTACCTTTTTATGGGAGAAAATTTAATATTTTGTATGGACGAGATGTTTGATTCGTTGCTGTAACCGATCTAGGAGTTTTTATTGTGAATATGAAAAAATTAAATGTTATATGATAGTTGAATACGTTTTTCATCATTATGAAAAATAAAACATGAGAATTCTGTGAAATATTGTGCAAAAATAACTGAACGTAATTAAATGATATTCGGAAAATGTATTTTTCTTGCAACATGTATTTTTAAAAAGAAAATTTGATATCCTTCCATTTAAATTATTTTCGAAATACAAACACGGAAATGTTTTAAATAAAAATTCACACAAATGTATGTGAAAGGCTTTCTTTGAATTCTTAATATAACCCGAAGTAAACAACAAAAAAATACGTTGAAAAATATTTATTGAATAAAATGAAAAGTTTCCTAGCTTTATCGCCTGATATATTTAATAGACACCATAAAAGAGCTCATATGGGGCGCGATTACTATGAATTTATAATATATCGCGAAAGTAAAACAACAATAGAACTGGGTCGAGAAGAGATCTTTTGCAGAATCGACGCAGATATCCACAGGTAGACGAATAAAATGGATAATAATGGATACAATAAAATACAGATAAAAATTTGTGAAGCCTTTGTGCTCGAACGTAGACTCTTCTTTGCACGGGCGTCGTTCCACTGTTTAACGACCGAACGTTAAATTTCCAAAAAAAAGAAGAATATTCCCAACACACATGAAGATCGAATTTCGTCTTCAGCGTTTATTTTCGAATGAAAGGAAGCTCAAATATTTGATAGCATCAAAGAACGTTTGCAATATACGAGGTTTGAAATTAGTTTCAATTATTTTCAGAGATCATTTAGTAAGTAAAAAACTAAAATTTTTCGATTTTTTATAAAAAAATTATATGAAATTTTTATGTTTAATGTATGTCAGTAAAAAAAAATTACGTAAAAAGCTTGCAGTGACTATATTTGAAATTCTATTGTATCTTTCGAATACCAGAGTTTTCACGGCATGTCCATGCGACACGTAAATACAATTACGTACCGTAACAGCGAAACTGAAAAAAATGGCTTTGTCACCATTTTACACACGCTCGCTTCAGATGCGAAATTTCAATTTGAAAATAATGACATTATTCTGGTTTGTATACTGCGGTCTATGCCGTTTGATGGTTGATACAATCTTGATTTCCCTGTTGTCGGCATGAATTTTCGTCCGTACATTAAGCTTAAGCGCACCGAGAGAGCATTTTAATTATTTCAAGCCGATTACGAGCGTCTCTGAAAGAAAAGAGCTTTACGGTTTTCATTGTACAAAAACGAGATACGTTTTCCATTGCGAGATCGTTACGCTTCTATCTACCGATTTATTATATCTCCCGTTTCCATTGCGCATTGTATAATGCGGGAGAAGGCCGTTTCGCATTTCGATCCATTATTAGAATATACGATTTCAACGAAAAGCTGTTATAATTTATGGAACTTTTGTGTATATTGTGTTTCCGCAATTATGCACGTGTTGATTTGATAATGAGGGTTGCTAATTATGAACATTGTGAATTTTGTATGATTAAAGGCAATTAAATTATTATGTGTGAGTTATCGGATTCTATGCAAATGTAGTGATTATAATTAGTTAATGCGTTAATGAGAATCTAAGTAATCATTTGCTTATAACAAAACTTCATCAAAAAAATTAATTTATTCGATAAGTTTTTTTTTTTTAAACAAAATGTCAATCCACAGTCGGTTAGGTAAGGCGTGTGTGTAAATGTTGAGAAAAATGTTTTCGCCTAAAAAATATTATATTATTATCGGTTCCGTACCACTCTACATAATGGTATCTAATGGCATTTTCAAGTGAAATTTTTCATGCGTGACTTGATAAAAGCAACCCTTATTTTCGAAACATTGTTAAATATCGCCGCTTTAACGCAATCTTGATTTATTACAGCGAATCGGATAAAAGGATATTTATTCGTTAGAAACAAATATTTGAGCGGAATTTTTAGATAATTGAAAATATTTCTCGACGAAATGGATATTTTCTTCCTTGTAGAAGATAAAGCAAATGATTAATATGGCTTTATAAAAGATGCCACTGTTTGAACATTGTTCCTCTTAATAAAGTCAACAATGTTTTTCAGCAACAAAAGTAGCAATAATGGAAATTGTATTTTTATATTTAAAATAGCTTAAAATTATTCAGATTATTCAGAAATTTACAATTTATATTAAATAATTAACTCTAAATAAATAACCTTTGAAACTAATAAATATTGTTTTTCATTTAGTATTTCAAATTGTACAACATCACAATGAACTCGAAGAACTCTAGTTGAAGTAGTACAAACTGCATTCATCGCCATTCTTATAATACCAGCTATTTCGAAGTAATAACATATCGTCCAAGTTTTGCAAAACTTTTAAATGCGCAACGTCAAAGATTATTTTGTCAGTTTCACCGATACCGAAGCTCAATGGTAAATTTCTCAAAGCGACATTGATTTATCTCGAATTTTAGAACCGCTTTGCTAACACAGTTTGTTGTGAAAGCGAGCGTAATGCACTCGAACACAATAGTGCACACACAGCGATAAGCAGGGGGAAACTGGCGTTTTGTATTATATTTTCGTTACTATACATTTATATTAAAGTGTATATTTATTTAATAATACTTTCACGTCACGGCCCGACGATTGATCGGCCGCCGTTCTCGATGAGAACAAAATCGGGGTCATCAATTATCATGGGAGGATGGAGAAACTGTTAAGGGTGCGCGCCAGAGGTGGCCTGCTGTGATGATTTTTAGATAAAGTTGATGGTTTTGATTGAAAATGTATTGAAAAATTTGTTTTGTAGAATATATGCGTTTTCGTAGAAAACGGTCCTATGGAAATGTGGGAAAAAAATGTGCGGATTTTGCTATGTTCCATCCTATCGTCACATCGACGTTGTGATAAAAAGATGGCTTGTTGTTGAAGTTCGATCGCACGATAAATCATGTATGATTGATTATTTTGCTTTCCCGTTCATACGATAGGATAGTATGGAGTGTCCCATAGGTCATTATGGCTTTTGTTGAATAAGGCGTAATTTTGAATAAATGAGCTAATGATGAGGGTATGTTTTTTTATTATGTTAATTGGATATTTTTCCTAATATTTGCAATTTAATATTAAGCATTTGAATAATTGATTAACATAACTTTGAATATCTAATATGGAAGTTGAATTAATTTGAATTCAACGTGGCGTAATAATAAAACGGAATCAAATAATTTTCTTTTGAATTATTCTGTACTAATTGTAAGAAATAAAATAT
This sequence comes from Hydropsyche tenuis, assembly GCA_009617725.1. NCBI lineage: Eukaryota > Metazoa > Arthropoda > Insecta > Trichoptera > Hydropsychidae > Hydropsyche > Hydropsyche tenuis. The sequence goes on along the minus strand of VTON01000001.1, from coordinate 3,857,471 downwards.
TGACTTTGAAGCATTCTGTATACAAAAGTACGTATCTCAGACGTGTTTATTCGAGACAAGAGCGTTATAAAATAAGTCATACGAGAAAATAACAGATGGATGAGTCTCAATTCGATTTGGTATGGATATCACGTAGAACGAAATATTCATCATTGAAAATTCAAATAATTATCCATCAGAGCACATTTATATGAAGCCTGCTTTCAATGTAAAGAAACCTTTCGAAAAGGTTATGTTCACTTAAAACGATCTTGTTTGTAAGCGATATTTTGATTTTCTCGGTATTTTGTCTGAACTTTATCGAGAATTTTTAAAAACAATATATTTACTTTTAATTTATATGTGAAAACGTCGATTATACCGGGGCATCTAACACTCGAAATGGAATGCAATTAAATTTCTCGGCAAAGCCGATTGAGTTTTCAATAAGCGCACTTTCGCCAAGATTCTCGTTTGAATTGACGTAATAATAAGCGTTAATTAAAAGTTTGCGAGACGATTTAAATTAAATATCTTCTGATTAAATTAAATATTTATGTCAATAAAAATTTCAGGTTCTAAGCAGAATTTAATGATGCCATTATTTATTAAGTTTATTAGCATACACGTAAAAATCAACTGAGCTTTCACTCAATTAATTTAAAATTTAATATATTAAATTGTATGTTTTATAAAACATACACTTTAATACAAATTTAATTTAATTCTGAAATAAATATAAAAAAATCAAAGCTAGATCAAAATCGATCCATCAACACCATATAAACGATCAAACGTCAACGATTATGTTCACAGTCAAACACGAAAACTCAAAGTCATCCGCAAAATGCGCATTTTTCAAATCGACAAGTAGTATCGATTCGATTGTTCGACCCCCTACCTTTCTGAACTGATCGAATTCGAAAACACACACACAGGGGTTCGCGAAAGCTCATCACAATAATAAGCGATCCCTTCACCCCAACATGGGGGTTATTGGAGCGGAGCTGTGCGCATGATTTATTTTGTTGTGAACCCGAGCACCATTGTAATCTAAACGATATTACCGTATGAAATATGTCGACTTTGTACTCTCTGCCTATGAGAGAAAGGGGGAAACAATATAATGGGTATGTTTGAGGTGTACAAAATCAAAACCCTCAGTTTGCACCATCGGGTATTGGAAAACGTCATTGAAATCATCGATCGAGTTTCAAAACATTTATAATAGACGAGTGACTTAATCGTGTATCATTATTAAAAGAAATAGATTCAACGTTTGAACTCTTCAAAATTTGTCTTCTAGAATTTTTTTAAAAATTCAATGGTATTAAAAAATATATTTTATTAAAGATGTACATATAATGATTTATAATATTTAAATGAATCGTTCAATTGATAATTTTGATTCAACGTTCCAAATGTATGAGTATTATATTATGTTTAGCGATTGTTGAATGGTGTCGCATTATCGACGGCCGTTATTGATTGCGAGGGAACATCATTAAAAATGTGATTGTGCTCTTACGTATTGTGATATTGTAATACGGTAGCTGGCAGGTTTATTATATGTAACGAATTATCGTGTAATGTCCTGCGGCTTTTTATCGTCGTCGCTTGTATGGAGTTCGCCGTGCAGAAATAAGTTACGCAGCGGGGGAGGCGCTCGTAATGTTGTCCTTTTCACGAATGTTTCTGAAGTCTCCCTATATGTGCTATTTTTTTTGTCGTGTGTGGATACTGTTAAGTTCAGAAATATATCATAATATGTTTAAGGGTCGTGTGTGTTGTAGGAATTGTGTTTGTTTTATAATCTTTTGTGGGAACAAATAAAAACGTGTGTACAGAACTTGCAAGAAACTTTTATAGAATTTTATAAAAAGATTGCGTGGAAATTTGAATATTTGTGTCACACGGCGCTCAAATGTGTATCGTTTAAAAAAATTGTTGTAATTATGCTGTTTAAGTTTGATTGAAGATAAAAATAATTGCATATGTTGGAGGTTCTCCGTGGGCGCAGCGGAAAGCTCTTTGATACAAATTAAAGTTCTCGTAAATTACAGGTAAGAATTGTTACAGTGTTCCGTGCTAATTAGACATTTTATGCAATAAATTTTAAAAAGTGGGTAAACTTAAAATTTGTGTAAAAAATATTGCAATATGAAAACTACACGGTGATTCATATTATGGCACGCACGCATAAAGCACATTTTTCAAATTAAACATAATGAGAACACAATTATACTTTTTAACAAAGAGTAATTAAAATAACAGAAATTAATAAATTTTCCATGTACGCAGTATACACACACTTTGGAGCACGCAATTAAAATGTATGTACTAATGAATTATTTCATGACGCAAAATTATACATGTGTCTGAAACGTCGGAAAAGTGATTAACTATGACAGTATGGATATACTCAGAAAGTCTTTGCTTAATTTTCTAGATTTTGTAAAGATTATGATTTCATGACGTTTAACATACACCCGACTACAATTTGTGCAAATAAATAAATTACTTTTTGAATTATTATTTCATGCACGATTAACTATCCGATTTCACGCATTCAACAAATCAACACATACGCGCAAACTACTCAAACGTCAATTAATTAACCCCCGACATATAAACAACTCACAAACAACAAATCTGATGAAGATTGAAATTTTGTACAAGACACCTATTAATAAAACCCACGACGAATGTTTCTTCACCCGAGCAGAAGGCGCTCACGCCATTTAGAGCCTCAACCACGCCTGATCCCCGAACGGCGCCCAGAGAAGGAGAAAGAGCCCCGTTTAAATTCCACAAAGGGTTAACGCGCTACGGACAGAACCCGTTAATTAACGCGATTACGCAGATTTAATTTTCGGCTTTTGAACTGCAAGCGCTACACGAAGGGCGGCCGATACGGTGGCAAGGAGCAAACATCAAAAGGATAAGATTTTCCCGCCCATGCCTCCAGAGTCCTGGGCTCGCAATATTATTATATACAAAGCTCGTTCGTTTTGCGAAAGCCTCGTTCCCTCGTTCCTAATCGAGGATCTGTGATGTTGGAGAGCGTCACTTTGACGGTGGTGCCGGTTCTTACGGTGATACCGCGTCTTTGTTTCGGGTCCAATTTTGAACGGAATGTGAAAAAGGCGCGCAAATGGCGCGCACGTTTTTATACGAAATTTCGGATTATGAAATTTTCGGGGTTTTCGCAATTGTCGAGTTTTCCGTGTGAAATGCGCCCGGTGCTTCTCGGAACCGATATATGAAATTTAAACAATTTAAATTCAAGATATATACCAGATGAAAGGATTTGAATTTAATAATTTTTTTGTTTTTATTAATTTATTATTAAAATTGTATATTTCACTCCGATGAGAGATGTTTCAATCGGTCTTTTTTTTTCGAACTGAGGGTAGAACGTTTCTAACAGCCCACGAACAGCACATCGTTTAGGGTGAGCTCACAATATAATTGGTGCTAAAAAATTGAATTCCAGAATGACAGTGGCAGCAATTCAGGCTTGAAGCTCGGCCGATCGGAAGGGGTCACGAACAAGAAAAACAACAACGGCGAGGACGACAATGGGGAAAATCAGTAAACTGCCAACAATTCGCGACTCACGGTGATTCATAGACTAGGCACTGTCGTTAATTTTGCACTCGTTCGTGTCCTGTGACAAAACGGTTACGTCGCACGATACACTCCCGCAACGATTCTCAAACTTTTTTCCAAAGCAATTATCCTTAACTGCAACGGGGCACGTAACTATTCTACTAATTCCGACGTATTCTCGTACGAAAGCCGAAATGATGCCAGGAATTTTTTAAATGCGAAATGTTTTAGATGACCTTTGTTGATTTTGCACTGTTTAATTTTTTTTAAAGTGCAGATAAGAAAGTTTATATAAAATAATTTTGATCTAGATTATTTTAATAGCTCAAGTACACAATGCATTTTGTGCATTAAAAAACACGCATACGTTTATTATGTTTAATACGATTAAGGTTATAATGAATCTTTTAGAAATATTAAAAATATTTGAAATTTTGATTTGGAGAATTTATAATAGAAAAAACGTATTAAAAAAAAATTGTTTTTTTTTATTAATTGTAATTAAACTGAAAGGATATTTAGAATTTATAAATTTTAAAGGTATATCTATAATTTTATTTAACGGATGATAAACAAGAACCATTAAAAAAAAAACGAAGAAAGAAGCTTTAAACTGATAAGAATCGGAAAATAAAAACCAATAGTGATGATGATATAAAATCTAACTTTTTTAAATAAACTTAATTTTATAACACCATCTTGACATTTACAATCAGTTCTGAAAAAAATCGCCATATACAAAATCTTTCAAAGATGAAAAATTCATATAACAAAACCAAAAGATCAAACACTAAAAATTTTTCAAAACAAACCAATCAAAAGCCAAGCTTAAAAGCACAACAACATAAACCATCCTCGATTTGAGAATCACAGTGACATATCGTTTGAATAATTACCCCGCGGCTGAAGGATTCCTGTTCGCAGATATGCACGCGTGCTCACAATACGGCATTCCGGGACCGCTCGCATACTTCATCCCGGGATTCCCGGGAAAACGAGCGCTAAAATTAGGCTAATGCCAACCTTAGAGGCAGGAGGGAAAGGCGTGTGAGGCGAGTGTATATGGCGACCTCTTAATTTATCACCGAGAACTATTTACGATGTCGTAGCGTTTCCTTGGGTCTCAATGAGACGCGAGCTCGCGTTTGCGTAAATTTGCGTACGGCGCACAAAACGATTTGGAAACGCTCGTCAGAAATTATATGCCTTGTGTATGTTGAGGGTGATATGTGTTACTGAATTGAAAGTGCGTGTGCTGTCCGCGCTACAGGGCTTTGGAGTATAGGAGGGTTGTTTGTGTGTCGGGTGGAGAGTTTGATTGGTGTAAATAAAGCGTATGTGCTGAAATTATTTTGGGTATGCGAATCTGAAGAAAATGTATAAAATTTTAATTTAGTTGTGTCTCGTGGTTAAGTGGAATGTGGAGAGGTCATTTGGCAAATATCTGTTTTTAGAATTTGAGCTTTTCGAAAGTTCGTATCTTTTATCAGCGTGGAGTGGAAAGAAAAATATTTAAACGTCCTATGGCTATCGGAAAGAGTTTGTTTATATATGTAGGTATTTGGTAGTATAAAATATAAGAATTTCAAAAGTATATCTTGAATTGAAAGTTATAAATAGATTTCAGCAAAATTGTTGACAAACTTTGGTGTATTTTGTTGCCGCTTTCAGTAAAGTAATATTAATGACTTTAGATTTTTACGAAGTCAGACACTTTTCAGGAAAACTGAAAAATAACAAATATATAATATATGTATGCATAAATATTTTGTCAATATTTACAGGTCGAGTTTCAACATTAATTAATAGGTAATACAAATATTATACGATGAATATCGTTAACCGGAACATCAAATAATCAACATATCGAATTATGCACATATTGATAAACGTCAAACCTAATTCGACCCAATTGAGATAACCAAATTCAGCTCAAACTCGAACGATACAATAGCACAATACCAAATTAATTGATTTTCGTTAATAATACAAACACATTTTCAAAACTCAATCATTTTTCGTTTTATATATTTTCAATACATCAATCCAAAAGTCCAAATAATTTTCGAACATCGTAAAAAGGTCTCGTTCCTGACGAAAAAAAGAGACGTACTTTCGGTAATGGGTAGGAAGTGGGGTGGTCATAATTTCGACAGTAATTGCAATCCGGGGATTTCGACATTACTCCTCCTCTTTCGAAACCCACCTCCCCTCACCCCCGTTCTGTATCGTAATACAGTCATCACAGATGTCGGCGTAATTGTCAACATCTGCGCCCGAATTCCGGCCGCTGCTGCGGTTTATGGAACTCTCCTTTTTCCCGGTTTTCTGAGCGAAATTTTAATGGTTTCCTAGGTAGGGGAAGGTGTAAGCCTGTGTAAGTGTATACTGATGGGATTCTGTTTGTTCGTTTTCGATTATGTTAGAAATAGTGTTGCGTTATCTCGATTCGTCGCACTCGATTGTTGTCGATGCGATTAGGGGATTATTTGAAAGCGTCAACATCCCGAACGACCATTAAAAATATATCCATAGGAGATTAAGACATAGAATGGTTTATAAATAATTATTTTTTATTAAAAAAAAATGTTAATATCACACCACATTTGCGTCGAAAATTAAATAATCCACAAACTTCAGAGAGAAGCGCAATAGCCGTCAACTATAATAAAGCACGAGGGGAAATTTTAAATATGAAAGCTCAACTTGTGCGAGCAGGGGACCTCAACTCGATTACGGTCCTATTTCCAGACCAAAGGATAAAGGATAAATCCAACACGAGACTGGCCGTCGGCTAGATCGTTAGCACTGCTCGAGTTTCCCGGTTGGAGATCCCTGGTCCGTAAATCAGGACCCCGATCCTGTACACCTCTGATACGAGGTTGCGAGGTTGGCTCTTGTACTGAACACAGAATATCGCTACAATATCAACATTGCAATGTTGGCGTGTGTATACCACGTGAGTGGCGATACGTGTTGGTTTTTGGTGTGGTACGTTTTCAGGGATTGAGATATCCAATAGTTCGATTACTGGTGGCGAGTGAATTTCAGTGATTTGAGTGGGTTTTATGTTATTCGACGCCAGAGTTGCGTAATAAACGTATCGTTATTCTGTTGCTGAATTTGAAATTTGCATCGGTTGAGTGTAGGCTATGATCATTGCGGTTGAAATTGTTGTCGATTGGTTTTGGATTTCGACTGTGAAATGTCGTAAATTTATAATAATATATGTGGTGTATATTTTTTTGGATATGCATATAATGAAATAATATAATATATTGAAATGTTTAAACAACATAAATGTGGCGAAAAATAATTGTATTTTAAATTCAAATAGAAATAGCAGACTTTAACATGAAACTTAACAATCTGATTACTCGCAATATTTATCAAAGGCTTATAACTGGTTTTTCGCATGTCAAATGTCGTAAAAAGCAATTAATTAGAATGTTAAGATTTTTAAAACCTATGTTCAAGGTGTAACCTTTTCTTAGAAATTTTCATTTCGTTGGATATGAGTCACGGCTCGTTGAATAGAAATTTCAATATCAAGACTAATCCGCTTTTTCAATTTTTGAGGGATCGTCACCTTTGCTTTGCCACCCCTCGTTGAAGCTACATGGTCACGACAAAATATGTTATTTTTTTCAAAAAAAAAAAATCCCATCAAATTATTTTATATAGCTTCATCGCGTTTGTAACATGTTAATTTTGCTTTTTTTGTATTGTGAATACCGCAAAGGGGAGAGTTTTAACAATTTTACCCTAAAATATATGAATCAACGAATAAAAAAAAAATCACTAATGATGCATAATTTCAATAAAAAACATGTGACATGTATGTATTTCGACAATAAAAGTCCATATGTCACCGATGTATTAATAATGCACACAAAACATACAAAATATTAATGCCAAATGGAATGTTCAATGAATGTAAAAAATAGTTGGGATTAAATTGATTTCTGAATAACACGAACTCAAAACAAATAAAAGCTTTCATGATTAAAATTTATCGAATATTATATGCAATAGTACATAATGAATTGAACGCTAACATATAAATTAATTAAGTAACTGAATTGGAAAATATTCATTTTTTAATTTGTTTTTTAATATGTCACCGCAGTCACAAAGCACAATATCAAATTGAGATACGTTATTTTTTCAGAGAAAAAATCAATCCCTTTGTCTAGTGAAATGCACAATGTTAATAATGCAATAACGTAATGCACATAAAAGCTATGACTATTTTTATACAACAATCGTACTATAATACAATCGGATAAAAATCAAAGCTTTCAAAATAATTGAATTTGAAATATAATAATTTTAATGCCATCTTAATTTTTAAATTTGCTTATTATGCTTACAAATATCTATCTAAATTAAACTTTAAACATATTCAGAACAAGCTCCTTCGAAATTGGCACATCTTAATCGCATCAACGAAACTGCAACATCATCATCCTCAACACAAAACAAACATTCAACAAACACAAAATAAATCAATCTCGACAACTCCTCTTCCTCAACCATCAAACACGAACCCACCCACTCTCGCCCAACTCCGCAACACAATCACCCGAAAACTACACCAACCGCCAACATCAAGATCGGACACGAATCAAGCCCGAAGATCTCCGGCGTCGAATAACATGCAAATTAAGATTCATAAGATTTAAACACCGTATCATAAACTCGAAGCCGGAGCACGCCATCAGTATGCACCCCGGCCAGACGACGCTTTCATTCAATTTGAATTCGCAATACGGCAACGCGGAACGATGCCTCTCTAATATCATTGTATACGTACACTTTTCACTTACACGGCCCGAATCTGGGGCGTGCTCGCCCCCGAGGGGCGGTTCTCCTTTTTTTATTTTATTTACCTTTTTTTTGGCGTTTGTTCGCCGGGAATTGTTCGTGGGGGGTGGTTTTGCCGCGGCGTTTTATTGTCGTGCGTTTGCGTCGAAAATCAGGTGGAGTCGTTTAAGATTTTCATTTGTGTGTTAATGCGAAGCGTCGTCATACGCGACTAGGGGTTTGGAACCTTTTCGTATGAAAATTTATTTTTGATGCTTTCATTTTGTTGAAATTCGCGTAAAAAAATAAATGATTCTTTTTTATATCACTTTGTTCGAAAAAATACGGATTTTATATACAAAATATTTGAATAACACTATATAAGCAATATCATAATCAAAAAATATTATTTTCGTATAAAAATGATTTAAGTGTCATAATTCGTGTTTAGAGCGCAGATTCAACAGATTACACCTTAGCGAGATCGTGTGAGGAGGTGGAAAAGATTGCACGAAGCTTTATGAGAAGTGAGGCTGGCGAAAAAAAGGTTGAGAAATGCCGTCATATATGCGGAGTCATTTTTAACTCCGTCATGGCTTGGGAAGGTATACGACGTCTTTTGGGAAATTTCGTTGAAATTTTCCACGCGAAGAATGTCGACGCCCAGCGCGAAGGAGAGGCTTCGTTAGCCATGCAAATGTATGGAAAATAATTCATTTAAATTGTATAATACACCCTTTAAGGATGAGGCTTAACGATATTATTATACGAGAATTAACCTGATACGGTGATCAGGAGGCACGCGATCGCGCCGCTCGCGAAGATTGCAAATTACGCTTTATCGCCGAAGCCTTTTTTCCGTTATATTTATTTTTTACTCCGGAGGAGGGATAAATATTCAATTTTCTTCGTTGTATTTTTTTCGAACACCTCGTACTGAGAAAAAGCGCTTTTTTGCGGCAGTTTTAAGAAGAAAATATGCGATTCGAAGTCGGAGCGAGCTCGCACAATATGAGATTACCCGAGCGTTTCTTTTAAACGAAGCATTAAAAAATCATAAAGAAATAAATTAAATTTTGTTTAAAAATCATTTAATAAATTCTAAATTAACCCAGATTTTTATTTGAAAACCAAAACATTAAATCATTCTACAATATTTCCATTCAGATATTTCATTGCAGTTTTAACCTAACAATATTACCCATATATATTTCAAATAGAATCAACAACGTGTTTCTGCCAACCAATTCACATGTCCAAACCAAGAACGGTTCACCGATCAAATATGGAAACAAACACAGCCTCCAGCAAACGCAACAGTCACATGGCGGCGATACATATTTCCGAAATTCAAAATCGGCTGCAATGTCCGACAATATTGACATTCGAATCCGACGTTCAAGTATTTCATAACGGATGCACACGCACGTGAGCCTATATGAGGTTGTGTATCGAATTCGCATATACATCTACTTGTACAACGCGACCATCGAATCTGTTGCAATTTTGCATAATGGCTTTGTGTTGTGTGTTACCGGTGCAACCCGACGATCGCCACATATAATGGATGCAACTCGCTCATGTGTTATACACTTATTGTTATTGTACGACGATTCTCAATCTTTTGATGTGTTAAGGGGGGTTTTTTGTTAAGGGCGAGAGTTTTTTTATATCTATCAAGTGACGAAATTTTTACGTGATAGCAGTGACGTTACAAAACAATGTTTCCACCGTTAGGCAAATTTCAAAATGTCGGCTTCTCTAGAAATATATTATATAATAGTTCAATGTTCAAACGATTCTTTTTATATCAATTCAAATATGTATTATAGATAGATATTTTAAACTACATTGTTACGTCGTGAATTTACTCCGAAACACAAATACTCTTGTTAATTATTTTGTCGAATATCTTTTTATAAAGAAAAATATTTATTACTAAATTTATTTTGCCGCCTTTCAGAATTTTGCCACCATTAGGCATTGCCTTATTTGCTTATGCCGTCAGAACGTCACTGCATTCAAAAATAGAAGATTGAAATAATCAAATTAAAGTTATGCAGTCACATTCAATCAAAAGTTTCTGTTTTAAAATTTATTTCATAAATTATCATACAACTTTATATATTTTAATGAAAAACCGTACAAATATTTAATCGAAAACGTCAAATGATCAACGCAAAAACCGCCCCCAACATTTACCGTACTATTGACATCGTTTCGCGGAATTAATAATGTAGTGGTTTAATTGTACAAGGATATTCCATTGAGTCACAACTGAACACACAACGCACACCGCACAAACCCACCCAACCGAACAAACACCCGAAAAGCCAATACTCAACGATCAAAAGAGATAACCCGTCCCGAGCCGCAGTTTGAGGAGGCCCCTGCACGCGACGGGCTCGGGTGCATCGCGTATGCACTCGACCGTCATCCTAACGTAACGAGGTGCGACGTTAAGCGAAACAATGACGCTAAGCGGGGATCGCCTGTATCGGCATCCGAAACGGCCACTTCACACAGGACCCGCGTTTAGTCGTCTGGGTATTTGCTTGCGGATCTCAATGGTTCGACAAGACGTGTTTGAACGTCGGCAAAGCGATGCTGAACAGGCTGTTGTGTGCGATCGGTGGGTGTTCGATTACGGGTGTATGTTTGTCGAGGGTGTTGGGTGGATTGGGTTTGGTTTGATTGGTGGTTTTTATTTTAAATGGTAAATGATTTTGTTAGGCCTGTATTTAACTGATCAGTTAAAAGATCCTATTTTGATCAGTTAAAACAAAGTATATGGTTGTTATTCGGTTCTGTGCACGTGGAAACCTGTTTGAACTTGTTGGAACAAGTCTCAATGTAGTCACACATAGTATTATAGTGACCTAACCTAACCTAACCTAAACCTAACCTAACCTAACTGATCATTTAAAAATTTTTTACTGATCATTTTAGTTATTATTAACCACGCTAACGGACAAGCCTACTTTCGGAAATTTTTTGGACATTCGGCGAAAACTCGGCGAAAACTCCAAATAATTAGTTGCCATTTTGTTATTGCTTTGGATATTTGAATCATTCTTGGTGATCGATTAATGGTTGCAGTTGTATCTATGCGAAGTATTGTCTTGGTAATTTTTTTTAAATTGTAAATCGAATATCGAAAATTAAAAAGGATTTAAGTACGACTTTTTTAGATTTTAAGATATATCGGTTTTTATGTAATGAATTACCATAGTGATACATATAACTAATCGGGATTTAAACTGACTTAGAGTCATGATAGAGAAGTTAATGATACCATTCAAATGAAATCGGCTACAATTTTTTCAAATTTTTTTTTTTTTTTAAGGTTTTTTGGGGGGGGGGTAAAATTGAAAAATAATTTTATTTTATTCTATTTGATTTTATTCGGAATTGGTATATCATTATTAGAAGTTATAAAAGTCCCGGGGAAGACCCTGTATAAACTTGTTGTTAATATTCACTATTAAAAAACGATTTTGGGGGCTTAAGTTTTATTTTAAGATATTGGCATTGGTATATAGAACGTATTTTTAGCTTTATATCGATTTTAGAGTATTCATTTAAGTCCTATTTTATTTCCAGTATTCAATTGTGTTGTTATATTCTAATGTTATAAATCACAATTCATTTTTGGTCAGTATATACTGATAAAACACAAAAAAACGACTTAAAGTTGCAGCAGTCGAAGTACAACTAATTAGTCTCCAAAAACGATCAACCAAAAAAATACATTACCTTTCGATATTCCTAATATACATATTATATCCATTAGCTTTTATAGTCGATAAAACTTTTGATTTAGAATCGTGATGCATGAAAATTTTATGAGATTAAAGTGTTAATAAAATATTAAAATATACAGTCAAATTAAATTAAAAATTTTATATTATAATAAGATATAATATTTTAAGTAGTATATTAAAAATAAAACAGTATAGGTATATATAACACATACATAAAAACGGATTAATAAATAAATAAAATTTTACGAATGCAATAAGAACAAAACAAAAATTTAATACACCATACGCACAGAACGCCCCCGCACGAAACGAAACAATCAAAATAAACGAACCCTTTAAACTTTCACACCGGCGCGAACTTCCGATGCGAAAATTGAACAATTTTAGCAATACGCCCGCCAATTTACCCACTAAAACCTCACGGTCAAAATCAAAACACACACCCGAAACAAAACCCCACACGTATAACTAGCATAGATACAAACAAAAGGATACATTCGCTTATTATAGGCCGTTCGGACGTTTCGCACAGGAAGCCCGGATATCCCGCACCAATAAAGGTTAATTATCCGACTCTTACGCCCCTTCGGAACGCTAATTACCCGAACGTTTTCCCGGAGGATAGAGCCTTCGTTTCGACGCATAAATACGCGCGTATATGCTCGCATATGCGTGTCGTATAATTCCGTACGTATGCGAAATAAGGGCCGTTTGGAAGCGAGAGGTCGAAGGGCTCGCGGTTCGACCGCAGGACCCGCACGGGGTTGCGAAATCGAGTGCTCCACTGTTGGGCAATCTCATAATTCATTTGAAAAGTACGAAAACAATTCTAGATAGGGTTGGCGAGGGTTGGTTTTGTGCTTTTTTAATTTTGCAGATTAAAGGTTGCGCTTTTTGCATGTTGATGAGATGCGTGCAGTGTGCAGTGTGCGGTGTATAATAATTTGGGATTGTTGCTGGTAATGTTGCCAAATTATGTTTGTATTAAATTGTGTGTGTTCAGGTTGTACATACATATGCAATTTCAGAGAAACCATAAATCTACATACAGAGAACATCTTGCAGCGTGCAATTTCAGCTTCAATTACATGCAACAAACACACGTTTCATACATTCTATATTAATTAACAACGGAACGAATTTATCAAAACGAAAACGTGCAAAGGTTATAATGAAAATTTAAAACACACAATGGATGCATGATATTTACGTCAATATCGATTACCGAAATTTTCCGATTTTTATTGCGCACTATAAATATATTTTGGGAAACGGGTCTGCGTAAGTGCTTATATACTTATACGATCCGATTTCGGAACGATTCGCACACACAAACACATAGAGAAATAATCTGAATGATTTACGGGCCAATCCTAATCCTTAAAATATTGCTAACGATTGCCGATTTTACTGCCGCAAAAGCGAATTTCATGCGATGCGATTTTCGACTCGTCGAACATAAAAAAGCGAGCGGTTAAGCGTTCTGCGATATAACACACATAATTTGCAAAATACGATTTTCTCTATGATATTTTTATGAAAGAAATTAAAAAAAGTTTAGTAATTTAGTTGGATGAATATTTGACACTAAACTGTGCGGGAGAATGCACTATACTGGCAGCGATTGAATTAAATTTCGTTCGAGAGTCCTTTCCAAGCGTTCAACTCGTCCTCGACTAATTGGAGCTCATGACGGTAATTGAAGTGCTACGTGTGAACTTAATGAAACTTCTGGTCAAAGTGTGGAGTAAAAGAAAAAAAAAATGGTTAAACGATTGCACGGCGGTGAATTTTCTCGCGCACAGTTAACTTTGCGTTAATTTTGTATTAACGAACACGCGGTTAACTTTAACCGTTCAAGTTATTCATGTTCGCTCCACGGAAAAGTTTCGAATATCGTTTAATAACAAGAGGAAAATTCCCAATAGTTATTTCATTTTTTTATATAAAAATGAAATTCATTATTTGAACGAAATATTTTCATGAATTTTTGTTATATTTCAAACATGCTAAAATTTCACTAACCACTTCCGCTGAAATTTCTCGCGCAAGTTTCGCGCTGAAATTTTTACACAAACTCCCCTCCACACCAATTGACCTACAACTTTGTAAATATACAACGCTTCCATTTTAAATTAATTAATTTGCACATATTTGCACTCGCATAACGTATTCAACCGCGACAAGAGCAGCACGCCCACCGGCCCACCCGCCGCCCACCGTTTCCCCCGTTTATACGACCGTCGGCGAACGAGGTCCCCCGTTTTTCGACGGTTCGTCGTCGTCTCCGGAGTGGTTTTCAGCGAGGTTCTTGCGCTGAAATCTACGCCCCGGGGAGTGGCGGGAATCGTCCAAGTTTCGGTACTGGTGCAACCATTACGCGCCCTCGCCGCCGTCTTCGTCAAACAACTCGTTAATACGGAACTTTCGAATTATTAATTTTACAATTTTGAAGTTTAGACTGTAGTTGCCGGTTGGCGGTGGTTGTAGCGGCAGTATCGGCGGAGGTTATCCACTCGGAGTGCTCTTAATTTATCGTTTCTTAACAAGCGGTTCCGCCGATGGTGGGTGAATTGGATTTTTTATGGGATGTATGTTTTTGTGAGGTTTTGAAAAGTTTGAATTAATTTAATTTATAAAATCTTTTGAAAAATGTACGAGTTGATAGTTGGAAGTTTTATCGAATAGGCTTAAATATTTAAAAAAAAGTTATGAAGCTTTCGAAAAAATAACTTTATAAAAGTTGATTAAATAGTTCGTGATTTTTTTTAAATTTTTTACTCAATGAGTTAAATTGAACATATTTTGAATTATCTCTTTAATTTATAATTCGCAAACATTTTCATCGATAAACCCATAGATTAAATTATGCAATATCTGCCATATTTTCAATTAGAGTAAATCCATATTGATTCGATCAATTAATAAATCCGCTTAATTCTAAACAACGAAATCGTACAATTCATCAATCACAACCTGTTCAATTAACCCAAATTCAAATTTTTCCCAATCCCAACCGAACGACCGACCCATAAAACTCAAAATAAAACGACACGACCGCAACATCTCCCATAACACCACAGTGTTGCGTAATCCGAAAATCGC
This sequence comes from Hydropsyche tenuis, assembly GCA_009617725.1. Lineage (NCBI taxonomy): Eukaryota > Metazoa > Arthropoda > Insecta > Trichoptera > Hydropsychidae > Hydropsyche > Hydropsyche tenuis. Next base: position 3,842,205 of record VTON01000001.1, on the reverse strand, counting down.
ACACGAAAACGACGTACACACGTCGAAGGATCCGCCAAAGTCCGTCCGGCCAACTCAACTTTGCCAATTTGGCGCAGATTGGCGTTTCGTGCGAACGTATTTATACACCGCGGAACGAACGCTCGTAAACGGGGGCCCGGGGGCGCAGGCTCCGGTCGGGGGCCCCCGAAGGGGCGCAGCCCCACGGTACCCTCGTCACACCGTCAAACTGTCAAAGTTACATTGTTTCGCGAGACGATCCGACGTATCAGTTTGAGCGACGCTTCACCTACAATCTCTCGATTAAAATCGAACGGTTTTCGTTTTTTTTGGTAGTAGATGGAAAATTGTTGGAAGCGTTGCGCTTTTCCGATTCGTTTTTATTTCGGTTTTTGGTAGACGGGTTTGCGTGAATTCGGGGTGCATTTCGGACTTTTTGGCGATGTAGGTTTTTTTTAGCAATTTAATATAGTGATGGTATTTCGTGTAGTTGGGGAAAAAATTCGGATTTTACATTCGCGAAATTAAATTTGAAAGCATTCATTTATTGGGAATATTTTTTGGGGAAAAGTTGATATTGCGTTTGTGAAGTGGTCTCTCAACCTCGATATGATTTTTGTTTAAATCGCACTAACGAGTTTTGAATAAAAAATATCATTATTTTCATGTAGTATACATAAATGTATAAATAATAATATAAATTTTTATACAAATTTATGTGCATTTATTATTTTACCTTATAAAAATCTGATGTAGTGATTTTAAATTAAGTTTTCTATAATTTCAACAGTACATACAGTGCTATCATTTTCTTTTGATGTACTCTCTGTGTAATTAGCGATGTTCATCAATCTTAGCCTGCCGTGGCGAAAAAACAGACCCTTTTTGCTAAGAAAATAAATTGAAAATCTTTTTCTTTCTACGAGCGAATTCCTTATGTACTCGTTCACAAAAACGGACGAGCCGACGAGTAAAATATGAATCATCCTAAAATTGTTGATATTACAAAATTAAAACGTCGAGCTGGATATTTCATTCTGCCGAGCCGTATTCGCTCTTTCGAATGATGTAACACTTTATACGAGTAATTCGTTCGTTGAATATGAATTCGTTATGCTCACTGGACGACAAAGAAAATTGCGATAAGAATCATAATAACCTATTGTTCAGAAATGCGTAGAAGCAATATAACGTTTCCTATTAAAATGTATGTAACAACATGTACACATTGGTCGACGACTTGATTCACCTTTCTTTCTCTCGTTCAAAGATAAAAATACGACGCAAATGAAAGTCAGACAAATAACAGTTGGAATAGGATGACAACTCATTTTTTATGGTTGGAATTGAAAGAGAAAATAAAATCTGAAGATATCCATTGACAGTAAATGTTACGAGTTCAATGTAGAGTATTGAACGTAGAATTTCTCGTTATTTTTAATTCAACGCATTAACAATAATATTATATGAAAACACAATTATATTCTCTTGAGATGAATATTATGATCATGTTTTTCATTGTAAGTATAATATGAAAGTTAATAATTTTCAAATAGATGTATATTTCATTTAAACATATTTTTAGTAGAAAAAAACATGAAAATCAAATTCATGAATAACACACATCAATTTTATTTCCAAAGCGTAAAAATATAAAACTTATAAATTATTATGAATCTTTTACCATGTTGAGGGTAAACGATTCTTTTCATAAGTAAGTCAAAATCGTTGAATATTGAATTTAATATTTATGAGAATAAAAATAATATTCCATGGCGCCTCCCAAATAATCGTAAATCTATACATACAACCGTATATTTTACAAAACTTTCAATATGAAAAAAAACATAGAGATATATAGGCATCGGCGACGCTTGTCCAAGAATTATTAGTTCAATTCGTTTTAGTCATGGCCGCGACGGACCTCTTCCCCCGCAGTTTTCACTCGGAAAAACTTTCCAAAAGTGCGACACTCGTTCGCTTTTTTTTTCAATTTGTGCCATTTTTGATAAACGAGACGCCAAAATCTCGAACATACGCGTATACGCATAGATAAGATAAAAAAAGTCGTCTTTCCGTTTTGCGTACGGCTGACAAATCGGTGCCCATCTTCTGTGAAAGTGATCGGAAAAGCGCGGAAAATCGTCCGAAGAAATCGCAATATTTTTGCCGGCGTTTTGCGAATCTCGAACTATAATATTCGACGTGATGTATCGATCGCGTCGTATACTCTACGTATCGCTCGTTTTGGGTTAATTGAATCCTAATTCGTTCGGATTATGCAAATTCGAGATCCGATTTAATTTCGCTTTATGCCGCTGCACCACCTGCATTCGTTCCGTGGCTGAAGATTTTTCCGTTCATTTTTTCATACATCATTAGCAGTTTTTCGTTTGTTTGCTTTCTCTACGTTCAGTTTGAACGAGAGTAAAGTTTTATCGTATTTTTCAGGAGGTTGAGAATTTTCATACGTCAAGCTCTCGTGGTGTAATTAATTTCTTTTCTTCTATACGCATAAAAACTATATTTTAAAAAAATACCACCTTAGATACACGTTCCATATAAACGGAAAAAAATTTTAAATAATTTTTATTTCAGTAAAGTAATTGAGATTCTTAAAGTACTCAATTATTTTGGATGACATTGAAAAGTTTCCTTTCATTTCGACCGACACTACTTTATGAATTTTCATCAAAAACCCCACTGTTTAATAAAAATCGAAACTTTCCCGTTATTAACGGTCCATTTGATATCGTATAATTATAAAAGGGAACTTTGGCCGATTCATTTCAGAATTTTCGCGTCGATATTTCGAACGGTTCAAGAAGTTTCGCATGGCGCCTCCGAGATAGAGATATCGCGGCTCGGTTCGCAAAACGAGAAATTTCAAAACTGCCATCACTCGTGATTTTCAGCTTAATCTGGTACCCGGGATTCACCACGCCGTCAAACTTTCGGTGAACCTTCTTATATTATACAATATCCGACGAGTGGAGGCTGCGACCCCGAACTTTGAATTAATTCCGATAAACGTTCCGTCGAGGACGTCATATTTTATGTTACCGTGTTGTATGCGAGGATACGTTCTTTCGATAAAGGAAAAATAACGGGAATAAAGTTTTTCCGGTGTTTGAATTTCAACGTTTTTTAAGGATTGCGTTTCAGTGAGCTAGAGAGGGCCCTTTGCTGCCGCCTGCGTTTTCTTTCATATTTTTTTTCGTTTGAGCAGTCAGTTTCGGTGTCTATTGCAGTTGCTTTCATGTTTCGCTGTGGTGTTCTTTTATATCTGAAAAAAAAAGGATTTTTTATTAAAATATATAAAATAATGCATTTAACTGTCGTACATCGAATTACAAATAAAGTTTTGTTCTGTGTATTACGGAAAGTCATATCGGGAAGCATCGGGAAAAAAGTTAAGAAACAGACGTCTAGCAAGGCGACGTATCAATAATACTGTAGTTGGAAAAAGTCGAACCGAAAGGCTATTATATCCCTGGGTCTTATTTCGGATAACAATGTCTTTTGTTTCGTTTCGCAACGTAATAAAGTTAAAGAGAAATAAACTGGCATGTGCCGTTGACAGGTTCGACGTGTTGCAAACGGAGGGATAACGATCTCTAGAGTCGCAATCAGGTGAAGATATTTTCCGAAAATTTCCTTTACTCTTTTACTTTTTCGTCTCGTACCCGGCTCGAGATAATTGATTTTTCTTTATTAAAAAAGTTTCATTCGGCCTTGCGCGTGATTCGACAATTTCGCATCATAAATTTGCGACTTTCCATTTTCATACATTCACAATTTGCTGTTTATATTTTATATATTTCTATTCAAATATCAAATAATAAATTCATACGGCTATTTAACAAGTTTTAGACACACGTGCCTGAAACTAAAGGCCCTTTTTAATTAAAACTTAAGTGATTCATCTGAATCGTATTTTATTTATGCGAACACTCGAATATTATGCGAGCCTAATTTGAATTCGTTTTTAAGGGTTTTTCCGAGTTTAATCCGTCTCTTTATTGAGCAAAACCTACCCTCCTCATATAATATTCGAATTCCCCTGTTTCCTCTTTGAGGGGAGCCGGTTTTCATAGGGGACCTCACTGTTATGAACAGTTTCGATAACAGTTGGTGTATAATTAATTTGCTTTTTACGTCTTTGTACTGATTAATACGGGTCGGGAAGAGATTTCACATAAGCGCTAAGAGACAAGGCGATTAATTTAGAAAATATATGTAAATTTCATTTAATATTATATTATAGATTAATCAATAATTCAAATACTTTATAATGAAAAATTGATTCTAATTTAAAATCCGATATTAATAAATACAAAATTTATTCGAAACATCGGAAATTTAATACTTAGCAAACTCGTACGTGCGCTAATTAATAATAGCATTAAAAGCTCACAGGGGGGCTTTTCGCGGTGCGCTTCCTCCGGCAACATTTAGTGCGATAAATCTGAACATATTCTCGAAGTGATGGAATCAGAAAATAGAGGAGAGGCTTTCAACCCCGTTCGCACTTTCCATTTACCGTCGATAAGAAACGTATTTCGCGCAAACCGGGCGCCGGAAGGAAGGTGAGACATATTCGTCGTATCCAGAGGAAACTGTTTCCCCAACGTTCCTTTATTGAATTGGGCCCCGGGTTAAAATGTGCTATGCATCATGTTAATAGTAGTGTGAATTTGGTTTACGGTTCGTTTTGAGATTATTTCGAATTGAGAATAATATAAAATGGAATTTAATTAATGGAATTGAAAATTTCTTTTATTGTGAGAGTTTATGAGTTGTTTCATTATCGCTTTCTAAATTTGAAAGTTTCATAAAAATGATGTGAATTTTTTGTCCGAAAATGTAATTATGACTTTGTACAAGAACATTAATATACATATTTTTAAATGGTTAGAAGTATGAATTATTGATTTAGATATTCATTTCGGGAATTTTATCTTAATTATCTTTTATATTTTTTTTGTTTGAATACTTATTACAACTACGAAATTTATATTGCTATTATAGTTTAAGTGTTTTTTTTATGAGTTGCAATTAATTAATGCAATTAATTCTGCGTTTACACGTAGAGTTATAAAGCGAACTTTGTGTCGATATTTATTATGGACATTGTGGTTATTTTTTTGTTGCTGAGAAAGCTTTTAAGATCGTTTTATATTGCCCATTAAAATCTTAGCCCTAATTAATCCTGAGAAAAATTTGAAATAAAATAATGAATTCCTAGCTTGTTGCGAACTATTTTATAATGCTGCTTAATTTTCCAGAAGTAATCTTCTTAGAAGTTCTTGAGATGCATGTAAGAGGGGTGGAATATTGTAGGAAAAATAATTTACTGCAGTGCAAAATCCTCACGAGACTTTGTTTGCATTAAAAAAATAAAATTTATTTAATATTATATACACAGTATGATTTAAAACATTCGCTGAATCCCCCTCAAGATTATTCTGTGCAGCAGTGCAGGTAATGAACCGAGATTATTACAATAGTCAAAAAAAGCGAAACCACTGCTGAGTGCAAGGGAAGATATTCAGATTTTTTTCATATCAAACTGAATACTAATATTAAATGTTTTTTTCTCTATTAATATTTCATGAGAATTTTCATATGAAAGAATTTGAATATTCAATTAATTTTAGAAACGTACCATAAGCGAATTTATCCAATAAATCTCGATGATTTATTATGATACAAAATACAAATGAGGCTTGAACAAACAAGAATAATACATTAATAATACAATAATAATTCACAGACATATTTATCAAATTTCGAAACAATCCAAGCTGAATATCGAATTATTTTGATACTTGATTTATGAACTGCCGAACAAATAAAAACACCAAGTTTCGAATTCATCCGACAGAGCAATTTTCCCCGGCAAAACTCTCGTATCAAGCAAACACCGATGGCTCGGCTGCAACAGCAAATACCTTGATTTGTGGTTTCTATCATTATTCCACACCACCAGAAATTTCGTATTCGCTACCCAACACCCATGCAACACGTACAAAACACATCGAACACCAATAAAACATCGCTAACGACGTATCCGGTCGAAAAGCTCGCGCGACCCGTCCGCCATTAAACGGACTTTGAATAAAATATACACAGGCCGGAGACAAAGATCACGACCCGACGATACGATTCAACCCCAAACGTATACGTACATAATAAGGATACACTGAGTGGTTTTGGATGTCCGTACCACCCCCGGATGGACATCCTTGGAATATTTACGCGGCGGCGTAGGTGACGATATAAATTTTGCAGGTCGTCCTCGATGCAGGTCGAATTGCAACTGTTCTGGGGTCGTAAAATGCAGGAAGCGGGCGGAATGTGTATGTTGGATGTTTCCTTTCTGGGAAAAAGTGCAGTTTCGATTCCAGCGCGAGTTTTACGACCGCTCGATGTTTATTCGGCGCGTAATTTCGATTCTGCAATTTATGCGACGGATTGATGGTTCGATAACCGAAATTGTACCGATCGTAATACCTTTGGTGCTTTTGTACAGTTTTGATGGTTTATTTATTTTTTTGATAAAAGAAAAAAATTGTAAGTAACATAGATTTAGATATATAATCGATATTGTTTAAAATTAGAACAAATTGTATACTCGTTTCATAAACTTTATGAACGTGCAAAAAATTTTAGTTTATTTTTGATGTGGAAACATTTTATACTCAATATTTACGATTAAAAAAAATGTAGTTTTTACAGCATCCATGTGTATTTTATTATAGCAATTAAATACTTGCAATTCAGAAAATGGTATCCATAATTTTAACGATGATTTGAAACTGAATATAACATTGTAATTTTTCAAAATAATATTCATTTATTTTTTATATATAATAAGAAAAATTGTTTAGTGTATATTATTGAACATCTGGCGTTGCTTTTACGATGAATACTATTATTATCTGAATATTTTCCACGTATGTATTCCGTGAAAGCATCCTCTTGTATCTTTTGCAATTAGAGCACAAAAACAAGAACGTGGGAGCACAAAAAATCTATTACACGTCTGGAAGAAGCAACAGTCTGCACGTGGAAAATACGAGCGGCGGAAAGAGAAAACGTGGAAAACCCATATCGAAAAAAGATGTAATTAATTACGAGTTCAATACGGCACTTCCGAACTTTCGGTGTTAATTAATTGCTCCCGCTAACAAAAGCTTTGTTTTGCACGGTGGAAATAAAACCTGCTTCCGTTTTAATTGATACGGAAAACTTTTGTTCTCTCACCGTGCATGTACGTGTGTACGGACGGGAGAAAGTTCTCGTATTTTTCAAGCTTTTTATTGAAGCTTTCGCAGGTTTCTTCGATTTTTTCGTTTTTGACGATTTTTTTTTTTAATTTTGCATACTATAATCTAACAAAGGAGTGTTCGCATGTTCAACGTTTTTACAATTTCCGTTCGGAAAGTTGGTCGTCCAGCTAGCACATATATTGCCGGTGTGATATTAGAGTAAAATTATGGCGTTTCGTTGCGAACTTTCTGTTCGAAAAATTTTTAATTTGAAAAACGAATACAATTTTCATATGCATCTAGACTTTCTACCACCTTTTTTTTGTATACATTTATTTATGTAAAAAAATATATAAAATACGTAAAATATTTCATATTAATGTTTTAAAGTATAACAGCAAAGCTTCGAGAATATTATGGGCTCCATAAATCTCGTGAAAGATATAATATTTTATATCCATTGAACATAATTGTTTTCCAGATAATGTATCGTTCATACAAACTGAACAAATATTAAAAAATACTCATACGATAATTATTCTGAAGTAGAGAAAGCCCACAATATTTTAATATGCAAATACGTATAAAGCGGACATACCCAGAGCGGATAATATTCGGCGGTCGTATACTTGTTTATGGGTTGGCGGAAAAGCGCACGCGCGGGATGAATAAAATTTTCCGCAGCGGCGACAAAGCGGAAAAGCGCCGTCTGCAAGGTGCACATTCCGCGTCCATTGGCGTCTCGTTGCACAAATTATTTTGTGCACTTTTCGGCCATTATCATGACAATGTATAGAGAGTGCTCTTTGCATATTCCACGTTTCGGTTTGTAGCGAGGGTGACAACAGGTTTGCGTTTCTATTTCAATTTTTTCGTCGATAAATAGATATTATAAAATATATAATTAACTTGAATCGTCTACAGTTTTCTCTTACAATTAGTGGATCAGATGGATTACCACTTGCTGGAGCAACACTTACAACTCGACCCCTTCAACTTCGATTGACGCGATTAAAACGGGTCACACTAACATTCCTCGAAGGACAAAAGAACCCATGAAAACATGGTGGGCTTTCCATTAGAAAGGACTCCTCCTGGGGCAATTGTATCGAGCCTGAATCTAGACTGGATGCGGTAACTGGTTAATTAGACGGACCTCTCATACTCTAGTTTTGCTCGTTTTACTCTAGGCTTGGGTAGACAACCTTTTTTCAATTGGGTTCAGTAAAGCATAAAAATTTTATAATGAAAACAAATCTAAATATAACCATCAAATTATTTTTTAGTAGAAAATTAACGCACAAGTTTGTGGTTTTAATTTAAAATTTCCCGTGCGTTAACTTCATCAAATATATTATACTTCAATTTTAATTTCAAAGTAATGAAAAAAAATCATCTTTGCGTAAATGATTAACATATTTTCATTGGATAATAAACAAAGATTAACAAGAATTATACAAATAATAATAAATAAAATTCAAAGAACATAAAAATAGAAAAATTCTCAAAATATATAATATTATTATTCATTCTGTGTCATCTATACGTACGGAAAATTTATAAATTCAAGAATTTATTTTTCGCAAAAGGACTCGTACTTTTTTCGAAAAGAATCCGCAAATTCCCGATCCCTTCTCAAAGCCTCCTCCTTGTACGTTTCAAACCATCCTACGTAGACCGCACAACGAAGGGGTTTTCCTCTTTAATGGGAAAATTCAACCCCATCCTCTATGTCTAGGCGGTGTACCTTTCGAAGGGTAGGTCGTATACGTCGTGTGTAACCGCACAACTAACTGTATGCGTCAAAAGTAATGAAAACATCTAGATAATTGAGCACTCAATAATGTGGCGAGTTTTAGTTCTACCGGACTATTCCGAAGGTTATATTTAGAAAAGTTTCCGTGGATTAAATGGCGAATAAAAAGTTATTTCAGACACAGCAATTAGAGAACGTATAATAAAATTGACTTGATAGAATGAATAAACTTTTTATTAGATGTTTTATTGTAAACACACGTTTTTTAGTGTTTAACAATTTGTCAAAGCGATCGTTATAAAAATTGACATTGTGACGTAGTCGACGCTTATTTCTAGCGTATGTATTCATATTATTCCCGTAAAAGGTTTTACGATCGTTGAGTCGCGTCAAAATTTTTCGTGCATGGAAATAAAATAAAAGTATTAAAAAAAGAGAAAAAAATGCTGAAAAATTGCAAGTTTTTCATAAATAAAAATACGCGAAGCGAAAAGACGACGAAAAAAGGGAAGGTCCTCGTAACATAAGGTTGACAGACACACCTTCAATGACCGTCTGGGGGTTTAGGGCTTTTAGGGGTGGATAGCATGAATTTCTACGGCGACGATCTCATATCTCCGTGTAAAAATATTTTTGGGGAAGAAAAAGACGAGAACGTTACCCATTATTTACATAAAATTTTACCTATGTAATGGATACATATTTCATAGTAAGGAATTAACCGATGTGTGATATTTCAAAGCGATAGATTTCTCCGAATAATTTTATTGTGTTTTGATATATAATTTTCGGAAAACATTTTTCAAATGAGCTATTCAAATATGCAATTTGTTAATGTCGAAAATATTATTCGGTACATTGAAAGCTTTTTTCGGCAAAGTAACTTCGAGCATACAAAATGAAAAATGTGCGTTATAAAATATTTGAACATGCATAGTTACGCCGATGTTACTATATTTCGAATACAGATTTCGAGCTTGAAATATTCATCAGAATTGGTGAATATATCAAATATTTAAAATATTATTTAAAATACGTTTACAAATTCATTTCGATCACCATTTTTCGTAAAAGCCTTCAAATAGCTCAACACCCAATAGATACAATAAATAAATAAAACATCCCCTTTCTCTAGTAAAACGTACGAGCTTCCTTTCCCAGTTTTTACGTCCGTTTTTAAGTTCCACTCAGGAAAATTATGGCGCACCGACCCTCCAGTATCAAAAAAAGGAGTAAAAAATTCGCCTGGCCCACATCTCATGTAAAATTCACACGTGCAGAGATGTTTTTTAACAGATGGAAAGACAAAAGACCCACTGACGGGCGGTTCGCCGTCGCGTATATATTATACGATATGTGTACTTACGATAAAAAAAGGAGCATTTTTCTACGTCTGTATATTATTCATCATTTATGACATCTGATGCATCATCCATTATCTTAACGCGTATTTACGCTCGGACAGACCATTTGTGTAGATAGGGAACCCCTAACGGTTTAAAAAAAATAACAGCACAGAATTTACTCGCCCGAATATACAATATTTCACAAACGGGATCTACACAGATTTGGCATATTTTTAATAGTTTTTTTTATGATTAAAAAAAAGCGTATAATTATATTTAGAAATTGAATTTGATCATGTTGATCGTAGTTCCCCCATTTGCAATATGAGCGCGACCATTCGCTTACCCCTTATCGCATCCATTACATTTATTTACACATTTTTTTCAGTCACAATCAACAATTTTATCTCGAAGCACGTTTTCTTTAATTCACAGCGAGATTTCACCCCCTATTCTGATGCCGGTGTGCCTTTTCGTGACGTCCGCTCGTTTTGCGCCCTTTTGTCTTCCGCCCCGTCTGCGCCGCGTTGATCACCGGTCCTATGTAGGCAATAAATGTTTACGATACGTAGATAGGGGGTTGTAAAAGGCTATACTTTCGACGTATTGACACTCTCGCTTTCCACTTTCGACGAAACGTACGGCCGCGACTGCTGACTTTTTCGGACGCCAATAACTCGCCGCGATAAAGCGACGATGTTAAATTTTACGTAGGTTAATTAAACTGGATTTCGGCTATATTTCAACTGCCGCACTGTTGAAAGGTATAGATTCAAAAATACAATCTTTACCTTTGTGTTAAATTTTGTTTTGTTAAGTCTTTTGAATTTGTGATAGTTGAAAAGTGAGTGTTTCATTTCATTCGCAGTGCGAGTGTGAAAAGAAATTTTTAGTAATTTCCACGAAGTCATTTATACGTAGATTGTTAATTCTGATAACACAACCCTCACATATAAACTATCCGATATTTATAGATATTAAATGTTAGAGGTAAAGATGCGTATCTCTCGCGCACATATTACATGCATTGTGCGAACAGAAAATGGGGTTTTCCACAAAGACAATGGGCCAGTAGTATAACGGGTACGTAAGGCGCGAATATAATTTTAATTTAAAACGGAGGGGCCGCAAAGCGAAACCGCAATTTAAAAATTCTCGCGAAAGCTAACAACTTTTAATTAAGAACGACATCTCTTTCGTAATTGAACTACTGTATACTCGTTACGATTATTCGCAACGTTTCTCCGTGTTGACTCTACGGAAGCGTGTCGAAAAAAGTATACACAAATTTTTCGCTTTCAGTTAATTTTTCATTACGTCAAAAATTTTCATAAACTATGACCATTTTTTGTGCGTCACACGACCTTATGGAATATATTATATATTTTTTTCATAATGTTTGCACAGTTCATGATTTTTAATTCTCAAATTAAAAAGCCGACAACCCACGGTGTTTACCCTAGAAAAATCTGCCTGGTATTTGCATCAGTGGTACATAAGCTTTGGCAAGTACCCTCTACGTGCACCGAGATACAATTTCGAACATCCCCACAGCGTTACAAGTGCAGCTTGTGCAAGCTCAAGCTCAAGGGGTGGGTTGAGCTCTTTGTACAAGGCATATGATTTATTTACCGGCTCCTCCTACACCGTCGCGAGATCTAATTAACATAATTCACTTTATTAACCTTTGTTTTCTGGGGACTGGAGAGGATACGCCCGACGACTTACGACTTCCACTCCCGAAACACGTATCCTTCTCTATATTACATCCACTTTTATCTGAATACAGTAGGAACTCGATTTCGTATTTGTACGTTTTGAAGTGGGAAGTATGAAAGGCAGCAAATGTTTGCGTTTATCAAATATAAGTACATGATACGTATCGGGCTCATGAAAAGATAATATTCTGGGAATTGATATTCTTTTATATTTTTCATATATTGAAATATCACTTTAACAAAAATTTTATTAGAATGGAAAAGATTATTAATTTTTCAATGTTTATTACAGTTACAAATAAAGTTATGTAAATATCTGAATGAAATAAACGACTGATTGAAGTTTAGCGAGATGTGTTATATAGTTAATAAATATAGCATGATTGTATCTGTTGATTCATGTTTATTACGACGTTAATAAAAATATTTTACATAAAAATTGACTGCATGTTTTTCATGCATCGTGAAATGCGAAATATTTACAATTGTACCAATGCTGAAAAATTACACGAATCAAAACTATTATCTTCGTTGGGTAAGTCGAGAAGATTTAATTTAATTTTGAATTTCAAGAATTTTGATTTTGAGGAAATCCTGTGAGATTGTGCTTTTTCAAAATTCAAAATGGTCTTAGAAATGATAATGAAAATGAAATCCTATGTTTTTACTTTGACGTTTGAATCCATTTTTTTAGGTTTAGATTTGTTTATTTTTTTATTATACATATTTCAAATTTATTTAGGAGGATTGTACACTATTGTATATTATTTAGTCCGAATGATTTCAATACATATATTTTTTTTAAATATCGCTCCTCTGTGAAAAAAACTCCAAATATATTATATGCGGTGAACGATGATATGAAAACTACACTAAAATATAAAACGTATAATTTAGATTTTACTGTAGACACATAATAAATAAGTGTCTTGTTGAATTTTCGTTGACAAAACACGTCCCTTATCGAGAAACGTTCCATTTATCGCGTTTGAAACAAAGTCTAGACGCAAGGAAGTCGTGATACACGCAGACGCTAATCGAGTTCAGCGAAGCGATTTTTAACGACGAAAATTAATTTTCAGTGAATACGCTTCGTAGATACGACTTTAATGATTGCCTTGGATGTAATCAATTATATTTCAAAAGTGTTTGATGCTTAAATCAATTATGTTGAGCTATAAATATTTCAGATTCTATGCGCGTTGCGTAATCTGTCTCCTGACGATAACTCTATCAACAATGATATTTTCAATGTTATATGTTTAGTATTTTCCTTTTTAAATATTCTAAAATTTTACAAGAATTAGGCTGTTTATTGTTTTATTTTATTTGTAGAATAATTTGGAATACTTTTACTAAAAAAATAAATCTGAATTGGTCAAAATAATCGAAGAATGAAAATGTTTTTCTAAAGATTGTTCAAAGGTTCACATTTTTTCAGTTATAATTTATTTCATTGCCTTATTGAATTCTTATTTTTCAATCGACGAATTTATTGAAAAAATAAAAAAAATAAATCTATAAATAGTTCAATGAAAAATTTCTTACGTATTATTATGACAATTCACAATATAAATGCTCAACTTCTATAAAGAATAAAAAACATTTAAGTATTTTCAATGCTTCAAAATACCTCAATAGAATGTCTTGTCAGTATCCGTCCAAAGAACTTCGACTCTTAGTGAAGGTATTGTTTAAAATATATATACCTTTGGTCTTGTCCAAGATCGGACCAGAACATCCGGAGGCAGACTTTGGCCTCTCCTAACAAGGCATTGAATTTCGAGAGGAATCGTTGGCTTATAAATAATTGCCTTACCTCAGTGGTGTCCAACATGTTTTCGAAGCAATTTACTACCTTTTAAAATACATCGAAATGTTGAATTGTATATTTTTTAGTATAATAAATATAAATTAAAAGTGAATACATCATACATTAACTAAATTTTGTATAATACTAAGAAATTAAAATATTTAACTCAAATGTATATAAATATGGCTGTCAAAAAAAACATTACTACTGTAAATAGACAATTTCATCATTACTTGTGGACATATGTCCACAAGTACAGAATTGAATATCCATGTTTCACCTGAGGTGAGCATTTCGAACGACCTATCTATTGGCCGGAAGAAAGACGATAAAAGAAAAAGTGACCCTTTTATGTAACGAACGTTTTTTAATTATTTCCCGTAAAAAAGCGGAAAGTGCACGCCGGGGATGGGATCTTTGGCTTTGACTTTTGGGACCCGGTCCGGAAATTTTGTTTTATATATATTTTTTTTTTTTTCTGCTTTATTTTATTTTTTTCGTGCGTAATTAAATGGAATATTCCGACATAGAAAAAAATCGAACCATCGAAACGAGGCCTTTGTGAGTCGTCCGAAAAACCGCACGCCGAAAATGAAATTTTTTCGCTTTAATTCGAAAAATTCACTCAGGTAGACTAATTGCAAAACTATATAAACGGACATGTTCGTTTGTTATTAACCAAAGCTATGTACTTATGTATGCACAATTCGATTGAATTGTGGAAATTGACTTATTCGCGCAACATGGAAATTGAATCAAAATTTCAATATAAAATTAGTCATATAGAAAAATTTCAATACCCGATCCTTTGAATGATAAAATTCAATCAAATACTCAACCAAAAAGATCAATTCTTGCAAAAAAACATGAAAATATTTTGCAATTATAAAACATGCGCATCATCATGAAAATTTCATCAACAGTCATAATTCGATCTAGTGCGAATCTGGTGCATTATTCAAAGTCCAGTCGAAAAAACATGTCGCTATCGATGACGAAATAATCAAAAATGCCTCATCACCACTCGAACGTACCTGTCACAAATTTGCAGTGCATGCAAATGCAGCGGAAAGTGCAGGACGGTCCGCGAGCGCGCGAAAACCGCAACACATTGCTATTTCAAAATAATGCACGTACATTGTGTAATGGGACCGATATGTCGAAAATATGTCGGATTTGTCCGGAACGTTGAAATGAGTTTCGATGTATTGTTTTGAGTTTGGTGTTGATTAGTGTTTGTACTTGTTCGATTATGAAATATGGAATGTTTTAATTGGCAATTTTTTTTATGAATGTGGTTATTATTAGAATGGTATTGTTTGATTTTGTTGATTGTTATAAGAATGGTATTATTATTGGTATATGTTAGGATTTAATTACTTTGAGTGTGTGAGTGAACGAGATATTTTATATTTATTATGGAATGAAATTTTAAACATGATATAATTACTGTGTAATGTACATCGTTAGTGTTTGCTAATTGCAACAGCATACATTGTATTCGGTAGTAAAATATAATATTACACAGGAGCTAAATTAAATCTTTAAATTATAATTTTTTCTATTGCATTATTAATATATTTTGAATTGAAACCTTAATTTGTAAAGCTTCAATTGTATTTTTCAATATAAATATATCACAAATCGAAAAATTGCCTATACTTCGAACTTTTAACATTTTTCGATAGAGGCGCTCGCCAGACTCATTTGTTGATTGTAATATTTTCGAATGAAAATTTCGTTTTATGATAAAAATGTATTGAACCGTATGTTTGTTTTATATTTGTCTTATAGCGTCGAAATAATGTGTTCAATTTTTTAGTCTTAAAAAAATCAAATATAAAAACAAAGCCGTTCGTGAAATATTTTACAAAAAACACTTTACGGATATATGGAGATAATACATAACGTCAAGTTGACAACTTTATTAAAAATGCTTATGAAAAATATTTTTCGCTCCTCGAAAGCCATTGTATATCTGTGTCACGAAGCAAAGCTCAGATTTGCTCTCTAGACGACCCGTAAAATTATTTTATTTTTTGAAAATATGTTATAATTTTTTTGATAGCAAAATCATATATTTTCCGTGAACAGTACTTTTCGGACATGTAAATTTTATTTCTGGGTCTATTAAATGTAGGCAAATATAGTGTTTCTGAAGAGTCACAGTAGGTCGGAAAAAAGCTTTTTTTTTTTTTTTAATTCCGGCATATTTTACGGTCATTTACCATTTATGTGCTTAAAAAGTACATTTTGCAAACTTAGCAATCAGTTTGTAATATATTATGACAGGTTGAAAGGTTTATCAATATTATTCATTTTTATTAGACGGTGTTTATATTATACAAACTTAGTTTTTATATAATATATGTAAAATAAAAATAATAATAAATTATGATTTGAATCTAACGGTATTTACAGTAACGTTGCGATGGGCTCGTCTGTTTTTTTATTGATTTTTCTCAGTTTGTGCAAATGGTGGAGATCGTTAAGCTTCTCCTTTTTTATGAAATTTATACTGTTGTAAGTGATTATATATTTGTTTTTCTCTGTTTTAAATTATTTTTTTTGATTCTTTGTAATTTTTATGATAATAGTGTGTAGTGTATCGGAAGGATTTATTGCCGACTTCATCAGCATCTTCATCAACATTACATCATATCGTCACAGAATCATAGAGTTACAGTAAAATGGTGTCGTAAAGAAGATCAAAAGGTTAGTGATGATAATTTTTTTTTACATATTGAAAGCTAGTTTTTTTGGCGAAATTATCACAACAATTTTATTTATTTATTATTAGGATTATTTTAAAATTTACGATTTTTATATATTTTTTTATTAATGTTAAATAATTTCATTTCGAAATAACAAAACTCTTCAATATATTTGCTTTTTTTCATTGTTGTTATACGAATTTATAACCAAACGATCTTCACTTGAAATTTTATTTACTGTTATTTCAAAATATTTTTCTCACTAAAAACTACACTTAACTCATTTTACGTAACTTATAATTATTGAACTTTCATTTAATATTTTCATATTCATTTCCAAAAATCAGATCGATTTCTCAACCGTCACCAAGAAATTTTTGCTTTATTTACAAATTATTGCCTTATCGCAATCCATCTTACATAACATCATAACATCGAACGATAACAGATCGTAATTACGATCGAACACCCATCACAACATCCCACAACAAACACCACATCCAATTAACATACACACATACACATCGCATTCAAACCGACCGCTGCACAATCGCAGCACACAACTCAGACGTGCCCGGCGTGATGCATTTCCATCACATCATACGAATTTCCACGGGAAAAGCGCCTCCGCATTTGCGCAGTCCATTAGCCGGAAAATTGACCAACTGAGGACTGGTTCATGCAGCCAATGCCTGCTAAAGGAGCTGGCGACTGTTAATGGCGCCAAAGTTCAAAGCAGACCGCTCTCTGTATCGGCGGGAAATTTATATGGCGTATCTGGTCCGAAGATTTGTCCGGCGGCCATTGCGGACTCGGTAAATTATACGTCGGAATGGCCGGCGCATAACAGTTAATTGCTCATATTACTGTTGTATAATGTGCGCGGTTGTGTGTTTGATATAGTGTCTTATAATATAGTCGAGCGCTTAATTAAGGACGTGTGCGTGCGGATGTGTGAATGTGTACGTATAATTTCGTTCAATTATGGAATAGTAAATCAAATTCGTTTGTTATCAAATGAACTGTTTATTAAATATTGTTTGATCGCTCAATTGAAAAATGGTGTGATTCGTTAAAATTTCACCTTCGTAGATTCGATAATTGTAAATTGCTTAGAATTAATGTATTGATTACGAATTATTTCGAATATTTCTGGTTATTGCTTTTT
Source organism: Hydropsyche tenuis (assembly GCA_009617725.1). Classification (NCBI taxonomy): domain Eukaryota; kingdom Metazoa; phylum Arthropoda; class Insecta; order Trichoptera; family Hydropsychidae; genus Hydropsyche; species Hydropsyche tenuis. The sequence continues at coordinate 3,824,437 of VTON01000001.1, read as the reverse complement.
GTAGAAATTGATCACTCTCGACCTTCGCCTGACTTTATATTAAAAGCGATGTAAATAATTCCGATGAAATTGTTTAAATTTCTCGTCGTAAATTGGAAGGTTCGAATTCGAAGCAATTTGAAATAATCGCGTAATTCGTTTGAGTGTTTGCTCTACGGGAGCGTACCGAACAATGGACGACGGCATTGTTAAGGTTAAATATTGGAAATGTCGACTGTTCTTCGAACGTGGCTCGAGAGCCATCGAGCCTTCTGAAATTTAACCGCATCTCAGACGCCAAACGAGTTTCTATAACGCGAGTCACTGGAAGAAGATTTAAATGGAAAATATTTGTGTGTGGAATATCGTTTCGTCTTCAATTTGAATTTTGAAGTGCAGTAATATAAACGTCTGTCATTATTTTTTTAATACGAAATTTTATTCTACATTATATTTTTAAATGTAAATAAAAACTCGTATGATATATTCGAATATATTTTAAGAATGTGTTAAAAGCTGGAAAACGCATATCTTCATTTTCACCCGAGTAAATACTATCGGTTTCGGGTCTCGTCCCAAAACGGTGCTTCAAAATCGCGTCGCGAGGATTTTCTCGTTTTCCGCACTTTTCCGTGTTTTTCCACACTCTTTCCGTTTTGTATATGTAGGGATTTGCGTGTACGAAACACGTTTGAGTTATGTATCGTTTTTGGATCAACAGGAGACCAACGTATTCCAATTTATTTCTCAGTGGAATTACAGACATGGCTGTGTGCACTATATGATTTTTTACGTCAAACGATCCATAAATTTGTGATTCAATCTAGTATTGAAATTGGAAAGTTCATTTTAAAGTTACTTGTTTATATGCACTTTGCGTTACTGGTTAATTTCTTATTTCATTTAAAATATTTTTCAATAAACTTGTACGAGAATAAAATTATATTATTACAAAAAATATTTTAAAATATTTATAATAAAAACTTATTTTTTAATAAAATAATGTTGTTGAAAATAGTTGTCTTATTATGTATTTTACATGAAAAGGCTTTCGGTCCGAAAGGATCAAAATTTAGTCCCGTCGCCAAAACGATGGTCAAAGTTGAGTCGTCTACGGTGTATTCCACGTGACTCAAAGACTGACATTTTATTCAAATGAAGCTAAAAAGGGGAACCGAGGGGCAAAGCTACTATTCACCTATAATGCAGAAGGTCATTCATTCCTTAATGTTTGGCATTAGTATAAGAAAACAGTCCCCCATACTGCTCTGGGGAGCGATTCGGCCCGATCCTTTAGACATATTTTAAGGTCTCTCCGCCAAAGGACAAGTTTTTGTTCGAAAAAAAGATCACGAAAGCGAAAGTGGGCGAAAAAATATATATGTATTTCATTTGGTCGTAGCGGGTAAAAATCGGCGTCGTTGTAAAATATGAAAATTATTCGCGCGCCTCTTGCACGGATAGCGAAAATTATTCGCGTGGCGATGGGTGAGGAAAAAAATGATGAAAAGTGAAAGAAAATCGATTCCGTTCAAGTATTCAACGAACGAACATCTCAGAATTTCGGGCTTTTGCAAGATTTGCAAGGCAAAAGATATAATGTTACAGCGCTTCTCAACTTGAGCCATCACAAAAGTGGTCACTAATTTCATATCTGCTTGCTATGCATGCAGCATAACGAATCCTCGAAGGGAATGTATTATGTACCACGAAAAAAAATAATAAAAGTTTCGTTTACTTGATTTGATTTGGTTGTGGTATGTCAGCAAAGTGACGTGATGAATTTTTATCGGTTTTTTATGTTAAAATTTTTAATCAGCATGCTATCGAGAATTTTATTTTAATTTTTGTGAATATATATGCTTTTCGATTTCGTGAATTCGAGTTGTTTTATTGCATAGATGCACGCTTTGTTTTCCTAAACGGTGCAATATAGGTCATGTTATTACATATGGGAAGCTTTCGTTTCTTTTTTTATGTTAGTATTGTTTTTTTATCGAATTCGAAAGGGCGCGGGATATATTCAATTTTTGTATAAACGACCGTCGGATTTGTCTCTTTTCGTGGTACTCGTGTAAAAAGAAAAATATATAGATTTTCATTCAGATTGTTATACGGAAACGTGTTTTGAATATCGCGGGCAACATATCTCGTCGAAAAAATTGCCTCTCAGCTGAAAATCAAAAAGAAAATATTTCCATACTTTCATGCGACGTATCGCTCACGTTTTATCGCGACAACCGATCAAATCTATATTTGGGAATAGATATTAATGTCAATATCATTTATTTTATCTGCGCACACGAGCAGATCGCGATCCTAGCGTTTGATACGACTGCATTATAAAATACTTTCTTTTCGGTGGCTTTTACGATTTTTTTTTCAGTATACTGACTGCGCGAGAGCATTTACACAATCAAAGTAAATTATTGCCGCGGAATGGTAATTCAGAGCGGCGCTCTTTCTCTCTCTCTCCATCCGCGATTTTTTTCATTTTATTATTTTATTTTATTTTCGAAGGAGGCTGTTACGCTTTCTTTTTTCCGCCATTTTTTTATTTCGTCAGCAAATAAAAAGGTAGAAATAGTATAATATAACGTGAAGATTTTTCCGCGAATGCGAAAACGAGAAAGTAACTCGCTCGCGTTATCCCGACTTTACGCCCTATTGATACTACTAACCGGGTAGCGTTTATTGCACGCACGTGTGATAAACGCGCACACGTGACGCCAAGGATACGTGGATCCTTCAGGATTCCTCAACACCTGAAGAAATTTATATATTTTGGAAGGAATTTAAACGAGTGTCGCTAATTTTGAAACGTGCGCGATAATTTTCAGGAAGCGCTTCGCCTGCCAAATTAGTGAGTCCAACTGTACGAATGTGAAAGTTTTTGCCATCATATTATTATACAATTCTATGTTTTTGCAATTTTTCAAAAATGATCCTGTCGGTGTGACTTTTATTATATTTAATATTAGATATTTGATTCTGTATTGATAGATGTTCGACAAAAGGCAATATCCGATCCCGGGGGACCGTCGCTTTTGTACCGATTATAAACGGCAACCAAACGCTTCTTGTGCACACAAAAGAGAGTTCGGATAAAAAAATAGTACGTTAAAACGTAACGTTTTAAAGTCCAGAAATCTGACAAAAGATTAAAGCAGCGCTTCCGAACTTCGAAATAGCTGAACTTTCGAGGGACTACATAGAACGACCGCACCGTAGCTATTAATCCCTTTGTCTCGCGATATCGCCGCTCGCAATTATTTTATCTCTTAGATTTACCATCGCTTTATACACTCGTGCCGTGTGTACGCAAAACGAAATTAGAAATTTCACTCGTAAATTAAAAGCGATTCGTATAACCGAAACGTACGATATCGGCGTGTGTGCGTTATTTCGTTGTGTGTTATTTGCGCGGGCATGATCTACGGCCCGTTCGTTGCGTTTTACGCGTATTAAATTGCGGACTTTACGAGGGTACCGTTTTGTCGGTGACACAAAGTTGAACTAAAAGGTCTTGCGTAATAAATTCAATTAGCTCGAATTCACCTTATTCATATTAGGGGTGTGTTGGGGGGTTGGAGGGGGGGCGCTGTCCGTTTCGTGCGTTTAAATATTCAAAAGTCGCCTAGGGTTGTCTTTCATGTTTATCTAGCTATGGGTTGAGTGCAATTTTAGGTATGTTTGATTAATTCGGGGAGTAATTAATGTTTGTGTTTCTCATAAAATATTTTTGATTAAAAATAAAATAGCTGTGAAGCGGTATTTGAAAATATAATGTTTATATAACGGTCATTGTAGGACGAATTTTTTTTGGTAGCAATAAAAGTTTGAGCATCTTTCTTTACGTGGTGAATAAAGGGATATAAATTTCGAGAAGTTGAATACTGAAACTTTGTTTCGCCAAACGGTCTGAGACCAATGGTCATGTCTATTAACTAACCGTATTTCATTTCATTTAACTTGAATGAACGATGAAAACCGGTGCATTCGAAAAAACTAAACCATTGAATATTTTTATAAAATTAATTTCATTATTATGCGAAAAAAAATGATAGAAAAAATAAACACAATACTAACAGCTGCAATCGACTCCACATTATTTAATCAGTCAGATATAAATTGCATTATTTAACTTCCAAAGCACGCATTCAATCATCTCCATACATATTCAAATCAATACGAATTTTTCACTCCGCTACAGCGGTAGCCCTAACCACCCACGGCCAACCCTTCACTAACGGCCCTTTGTGTATTTATTTTAGAAGCAGTGTATGAAACAGATTCGGCGCTAACGTTCAGCATATAAATGAAGACATTTAAGTGTTCGCCTTGATTTTGCGCCATATTTTGCGCCCGCGTTTATAATAAGCTCGTCTGTAAGCGCTCACACGTCGGCCGCTTTATCTCTATCTGGGTACCTTAAAAACGCAAAACTCCTCCCCCAACACCGGTACCTAGTTCTAGGCCTAGGCCTTGCGAAGTTGGGGAATACTAGGCGACAACCCAACACTTTCGGACAGGGTCCGTGCTTTTGGAAAATGTGCAATTTTAATTCAAAATGCGGTAGATGAGGACACGTGTGGTTGGCGAATGGTGAATGTTTGATGAAATTGTCGGATTCAAATTGTTTTGTATTGTATTTATGTTAATTAGATGGATTGCTAGAGAGTTGAGATGCCTTTATAAAGTGAAGAGAGTAAACGGAATTTTTATTTTAATGTAGCGTTATTATTTTGGGAAATGTAAACTGTATTAAGAAACTTAAATATTTTTTAATCATCTTGCGTAACTTAATATAAAAACTCTAGTTTAATTATAAATAATGGCCGCAAATAATTTCTTTATTAAATTTAACAAAACATTATTGCTCGAGAAATCTTTACAAAGAAATAATATACGATATGTACATATAATACTTTAGGCATTATAAGTTATCTTATGTTTTTAATTTAAAATAATTTAATTGTGTTGTAATATTATATAAACTGTAATATAAACAGTATTTTATGATAAAATAAATATAAATTTTCCAAATGAAATAAAAATAAACGAAATATTAAAATAGAAACTTTTCAAACGTCTATCTTAATAGAATATGATCTGTTGACCTTTTATTTTATTCGAAACATATTTTAGCCATTATATTTCTAAAACAATGCATTGAATTTATGATAGATCAAAAATTCCGTTGAAACAGAACGAATAAATCCATAAATATTAAATTATACATTGATTGACGACACGTCAATGCAAGAGAATATTGCGTTTCGCAGTTTTGCAATTTTCAGGCATCCCGAAACCTTTCAGCCGATGCACATGTAGTCGGCTAAGCCTTCAATAAACGATCGGGCATAAATCAATCGTGAACTTCACAGTCTGCGGTAACTGCATATTAAAATTGCACATCTTTCAAACAAACGGCCATATTTTATGTGTATAAATAACTCGGGGGATGCACGCTAGTTTTTACTGTTGTCGTATTTGTGTTTCCACGTCGTAAAAGATATGAAATTTTGTAATATTGTCATGCAAATTTTGATGTATAGCTGCCTCTGAAATTTTAAAGTTTCACATGGGGTCGTAAAAAGTGAGATTATTCGACTTTATTGTAAGTAATTTGAGGGTTTTGAAATATTGTCAATTGCATTATTTTAAAGTGCAAATTTGTTTTTATCTAAATTAAAACGACGATTTTGAAAGTGTGATATCATATGTGTGTAATTAAATTGTGATAAATCAGTGATTTAATTCAATTTGTGTGTAGATGAGAAGCAAAATTAGATTTTCATTCATAGGTGGAAAATATACGGGATCGTTAAATGGCAAATAAATATCCAGACATCAATCACGATGATGGATTCGGATAGTCTGTATGTCAGAGTTGCCGACAAGCACAAAACAAAATGAAAAAAAAACACTTTTCGAAAAATTCTCGCTATATTTTTGATAAAAGACAAAAAGGATACGACGAATGAAAATATTTCGCAGATTTAATTATACCTGTCTCGACGTATTCAATTAATGAATCAATTTTAATTATAGCCAAGTTAATAAATAGATTAAACCTCAAACTTCGGTATTTGCCGATTATTTTAAATTTAAATCAATTATTGATTGTGATTAAAACGGATTTACGTAGAAGTTTCGAGTCGGCGACTCGCTAATACTGAGAAAATTCGCAGACTGGCAAAACCGCAGTCGTTCGCTCGAGCACTGCATCTATTACCAATTTTATTATGGCAAGATTTAACGTTTTAAGAGCACTCTTCGCCGATACTATACCTCTCGAGATAATATTCGATTTTATCCGTTACGAGCATTCGAACATTTTCTCGCATGCATGGAGTAAAACCGAATCGAAAAAATCGGAAAATATTGCGCACACTGCGCGCCGAGAGGTGCATTCTTTCTGCCAGTAACAGCTTTCAGCCACTTTCAATGTTTAGATCGTAACTGTCTGTGCTTTTCAGCTATATTAAATTCTGATGTGCATTCGCGTCGATTTTATTTGTGTTCAATATTGTATGTGGGAATATTTGAATGGTATGCAAACTTTTTCCCTAACGTGAAAAATTGAAAACGGTTTTTTTTTCATCTGAATAATGAATCTAGGTTTACATAAACGGTTTTTTTTTATTAATTAATTATGAAAATATTTTTGGTATCATTTCAAAAGATCCTAAAAACACCCTAGCACGTAACAAAAGCACATCTATTATAGAAACGACAAAAATCATACGACCGTCCCCTGCGTGCGAACTATATTATTTTTATGCGTCGCACATATAAGGAATCGACTTCGCATAAAAACACGCACACACATTGTTTAGGCTCCCTAGGGACTCTAGCCTGTTATACCAGAGGCACATACCCTCCAGAGCATATACATTCCACTAATCGCCTAATAATGTATAAAACGCGAGCTCCCCAAACGCCTAGGGCAGTGGTGTCCAACGTACTTGAGGATCGATTTCTTATTGTACTCCATACTCAGTTATGTATAATATACAAATATACATCAATATTGATTTTCTTAATTATCCGTTTCCAATGTTCTTATTGTTATATTAAAAAAAAATGAAACATGATTTTGCTTAATTACTGAAAATAAAAAATCATCCTTTTATCAATTTAAATCAATAAATAATCAAATCAATGCTTCGTTATATATCTGAAATCCTATGATATTATAACGTCTGAAAAGTTTATTGATTTGATATTTTTTTTATGATTTCATATAAACTCATGTGAAATTCGAATATGTAAAATGCATATAACCAGCCCTTAGCCCCATCGTTCCTGTGTCCCCGCAGGCGCAGGGTTGAGCACCTATGATCTGGGGTGTATCCTGGAGGGTTTGGAGTCCCTCGTCTAGGGACTCGTCCTTCGGAGTGCCCCAGACCACGGGCCGGAGATACGGACCTGTCGATCCTGCTCCTTTGTGAGGATGTCACATCAATTTTAAGGCATTATTGAATTAAGCCCTATGCCGCTAAGCCTCGCCCCCGCCGTTTTATATACGACGCTTTAATGAGGTTATTTAGTCGTTAAAAGCGGCCGTTGAAACTGAGTCGGTTATGAATTGGTCGGGGTTTGTTTTCGTGATGAATTTGATTTTGTGATGGGTTGCTAGGGTATGAAATTAAAAGGGTTTTTCTAATTGAAAAAAAATGAAAAAAATGTGGATTTAATACAAATTTTAGATTGTTGTATATAATCGAAAAACGGTACAATATATTTGGGAAAATTCTAAATAAACTGTGGAGAATTAAGTTTTGTTGTGTTTATATTTATTATGCGAATCGAACCAAGATTGGTGTAAAAAGTTTTTAGTATGCTTCTATATGGGATTTAAATAGTATAAAATTAATCTCAGTTTCTAAGTTTAATCAGACGTGTAACATAAAATTCAATGCGTATTTTATGTTGAACAGAAGCTTCAAATAAACTCTTTAAAGTTCGTATGTTTATGTAGCTAATTATTACGAGTATTGCTTATTTTGTTCGAAGTATTGATAAAATTAACTAGAATTTTAAAATATATTAAATTGTCTACACGAAACTTTCCTATTCTCTAAATAAAGCAGTTTATCAACAAACATAGTACTTTCGCATAGTTCACATTACACATGCAAATTTCATATTACAGCGTTATAGTTATTTAACATTTTAATATTACACAAACTTTATAGTCGCTTCAGATTTATATTTCGCCAGTTTGTATGACAATACACCTTTGTGTTTTGTCACGAGAGGGTTCAAAACGCATACAAAGTACATTAAATCTACGGTCCCACCCTCGGCCCCGATTTACCCGTAATGAAAGTTGTAACACGTGCAGGATTATTTAATCCCTATGAGAAGTATCACTTTGGGGGCAGACTAATATCGCTGAAATTTTAATCAGACTTTAAGTATATTAAGAAACTCTCGCTACGTCAAATTTCATTAGCTCTTATTAATCCCGACGCGGGCCCGACGCACTCAGATCAATATTTTATACTAAATTTACGCGTACTCGGGTTTTCGTAACATGTTCGCGAATAAATCGTAAATACCCCTATGGGTTATTTTCGAACGATTATCGGTCGAGGACGTTTCATTTTTCATAATATTAGCAGTGTATGTCAGTTGTATGAAAGAAATTATACGTAGCAATGGAAAAAATTACTAACGGCTTTGCCGTAATCGACATTTGCTAGCGTTTATTTTTTTATGAAGCTTTTGATCTGATTCTTGGGTTCATAAATGCTCCTGCTTTTTCCTTTATAATTTATTCAACTGCTTTACGGTCGATACGGTGTATGTATGCGAACGTGAATGACGGTGTCGTTCGAAAAACCGAACCGTATAATAAAAATGTACGATTTTAGTTTGAATAATTAATTGATAAATGTGCGTTTTTAGTTTTATTCTGTGATTAGTTTGAATTTATCATAAAATTGTTGATGTGTGCACGTTATTGATCCATACAATATTCAATTATGTACATATTCATATTTAGGTTCGTAAAATGTTTTCTGTAATAAATCATGAAATTAAGAAAATCGTTATTAAATAATGAAACTTTCAACAAACTTTCGGAAGCCTTTTTTTAATTTGAATCGTCGAGCGATACCGAATACTTACAAAGAAAGTTTCACATAAATCCTCAGATTACCGTAATCAAAATTTTAATTTATTATAAATGTTACGCAATTTTCTCGAAAGAGTCCTGAAGCTCCCTTCGCACATAACCGCTCCTTTAAAGAGTCACAACCAGACACAAAGTCCGCACATTTCATAAAACTTAATCTTGAAATATTACGAACATACGCACACCGTCAAGAATCCGCTGAAAACTCAGCGGTTGAAAATTGACAAACGTCGTTCGCACTCAACCGGAGGACAGAAACTTTATCATATAGTTACAAATTGTTCGTACGCGCTATAACAATATTTAACAACAATTTTCATAAGAGACGTCTGAGCGGGTAAAAAGCGTCGTCCTCTCGCTATCGTATTACGGCAGAAAAAAGATAAATTTCCGATTGTAGTGTCGTCCGGGAAAACTATGGCGAAGCGTCGTCACGCAGAAGGCCATATCCGTGATCGTTATGTGGTAACCGTTGTCGGGTTATACGTATTTTCGCTTCAACAGTACGTACGTTTCTTTTTTTTCGGTATTTTTTGTCCTGCAGGATGTGTGTTCTCGTACCCTCCAGGATGCGACCGTTCACCGTCGACGACGCTGCTTTTCGTATTTTATTTTATTTTTTGCCGTCGCCGTTCTAACCCCACTTGTAGCGCCGTGGACGATTACGAGTTTGCATGTTCAAAGGATTTTTCCTGTTGTTTGTTCGCGTGTCCTTTTGCGCGATACAATAATGCCGCGAATTCGTCGGTCACTTTTGCGAAATTAGAGTGCTTTTGATATTACATTGTATCCGTGAATGTATTTTCCTTTTTATATTTGTGTCGGATAAGATAGGATTCTTATTTTTATATGAAAATTTTAGCATGGATGAAATAAGTATTTTCAAGAGTTTATTCTTGTTAAGCACATAAACAAGTTTAAGCGATATGTATTATAGGTATAATATAGCCAGTTAATACGTATCGTAAGTAGGAGACTATTTCTCGAGGGTTAGATTTGATTGTTCAAGCGTTAATTGTAAAAGTAGTTATCAAAAATTACCAAGCTTTCTACCCCAAATTGAACATTATACAAACTGCGTGTGATAAATATTATCTTAAAAAGTTGGAAATAATATTTTCTTCTAAAGTATTATAACATAATATTAAATGTTCAAATTATTACAAGGGCAAATATCCTTTTTGGTCTGACGAATATTTTCCGCAGATCTTTCGTCATTAAAAAAAAAGAATTTTAATTAACGAAATGGAGCATTTTTTTACCCTTGTCATGACGTCGCTGCGTAATTATATACGTTTTTTTTTTAAACAAGTCAAAACGAGATGAAGTTATAATGACTGAATAAAACTTTTTAATTGATACTTTAATTCGGCTTATATTGAAAATAACCGTTAAACTCGGGTCGAGTTTCAAACTTAATTTACAAAGTTGTTCACCGCGCCGACTGTTCAATTACATTGACAAAACAAAAAAAATCTTTAATTAAAAACAAATACGAAAGGGGGTTCAATTATAATTCAAGATTTGGTCACTATACAATGGTTATTCAACTTATTTAACGTAGGTCCTATAATGGTATTCATATTGTAGTATATCTACGAATTCTATTTAATCTCCATCTTAATAGATTAAAAGTTTCAGTTGAAGTAAATTAAATACCGAGCTATTTTACATGGAGTATTGAATACATAAATAAATCCGAAAAATCAAATTCGAGTTATTAGTAAAATGAATAACTAATTTAAATTTTATATTCACTTTAACTCTTCGAGCGAAAGTAAGTTTTTCAACAAACATAACAGAATGCGTATATTAGTTAAAAGCGTCCCTGAACGAAAAATTTAATAAGCTTTCATGAAAATAAAAACGCATAAAAAATTATCGCTTTTGTTATGCAAATTGTGATTCAATTGAGCTTTCCATAATTTTCCCGTCACAACAATAGTGGGTGGTTCGCATCGCTGGGAAATCTCGTGAATCTACGTGGCATTTTTCAAAGACGCGTCGACAATTTTCCGACTTGCTTCCTTTCGTTCTTATGCGGGAGAGCCTTAACGACCATTTTATCGTGGCGTTCGAGTTTTCCGCTATTAAAAATCAACTCGTCGACCTGGCAGGGCAGGGCGGCTTAAATTTTTAATAAGTTTTCCGGCTAGACTTTTTAAAACCGCAACGAACGGTCGTAGTGTGTACGAACGAGTGTTGTAAAAATACACACAGTCTACCGCGCTATTATAAATTAAAATAGAACTGGGTACCTTTATAATTCTGAAATACGTTAAAATGTTTTCAGAGGGTATTGTGTGTTGCCGTCCGTCGTTTTTCCATGAACCAAATGCAAAATTTTGCATTTCTTCTGTCGGAAATTTAATTAATCCTGTTAAGATACATTGTTGAAAAAAATCCGCGAATTCAATTGTATATTCAGTTTCAATAATTTGATTTATACTATAGTAAAAATAGTTCGGTGGCGACATCAGTTAAAATAATTGAAGGATTTAATATTAGTATTTAATTTAACGTGCTACAAGGCCATGAAGTTTTTCCCATATTTTAATAAAATTAACGTTTATTCTAAAAATAAAAAAATCTTAAAACTATTTGCAAAGCAAAGACGGGAACAGCACTTATGGCGGAAGTAAGTCTGTCGCAGAACGTTCCGCGCGTTGTATTAGAATAAAGCCATACATTTCACTAAAAGCTAACCCGCGTCCGGAAAAGCTGTCGATTTTTCCGAAAGCCCGCTTTTCAGAGCGCCTCCCAATTTAATACCGTTCCGTTCTTCGAAACAAAAGCGAACACAAAGGTGGACGTAATATTGACACCGCAACGTAGACGCGAAAAAAGATCACCTCGATGTGTTTTATAAAGCGAACAATGGATCGTGTATTAAAGGTGTATTTGATGGAAATATTCAACGCTCGGTGTAGTGTGGATGGCTGAGTGTATGTGCATCTTGAACGCAATATGCACGAATTGATCGAAACTTGATGGCACTATGGTACTATGTACACCAGGGCTATTCAATTTGAAAATGCTTTTTGAATTTTAAAATAAATTAAGTAATGATAAAATTACACGTTTCCAATGAAACTGAATGAGATCGCTGTTTTATCTATTAAAGAAGTTTTCTTTATTTTAAGTTAATCATGGAAAATAATTTTTATTGAATAATTGAAAACATGTAAATTATACCAAAGAAAATTTTTCACGATAAAAAAAGTGAGGAACACAGCTGAATAATAAAACGGAAACCTTTTCCAAATAAAAATTGTTAAGGAAATCGCGATCCCATCAATGAAAAATTATTTTCACACAAAATTAGCGTATCCACGTCAGGTTGACATGCCTGAAAGTATTTTTCAATTTTCCGGAGAATTCTTACGAGTATTTTCCATCTCTGATGTACGACAGTATTTCAATTTTTTCCGGATGCCCGCCAAATATTTTCCTTTTTTAGATTGCCATTGTATATTCGAAGCATTCGTTCGTCGCCTGACATCGTCGGTTTTCTCGTAATTCTTTGAGCAGGTGTGAACTTTCGCCAGACAATTCTATTTAATAACGTCATGTCCTCGAGAAAAAAATAAAATAATATAAAGCATATGTTTTCCTTCTTTTATTCCAATTCGAAGGGTTGTGTTTCGATCGGTTTCGTTCCGGCTTTGGGTATTCATCGATGAACGTTTCCGCTATTTTTCTCAAATATAAAAGAAAAAATTCAATTGTAATAAGAATTTTACAGGGAAAAAATATATTTTCAGCATTGCTGTAAATGTATTTTGATTGAAATTTAATTTTTTCAGGCACCTGAAATAATAAGATATCTCTTGTCTGAGCGTGTTCGACGTCGACATTGAACATGTACAATGGGGAAAAAATATTGTATAGGTACAATAGAAAGCGGAAGACCTTTCGTCGCCTCAAGTTATAAATTCTTATTAAAATCGCTAGCTCATAATTTTGCTAAAAATTTACGATTCGGAAATATTAAAATTTACACCGTCCAAAAGAAAGTTATGTAACTCGTGAAAACTTTACGTATAAATCAAAGAATTTTAAATCCAAAAGAATATTTGTGACAACCTTTAATTTGATTTATCGTTTTTAAAAGCATTGAAAGTAAAGTGAAATTTTTATACACAATAGAATTTAATTGTATTTTATTGTTTAAAAAACGGTAGTCTTTTGCGACTTGACAAGAATGAAATTCATAAAACTTCATTACATTATATAAAAATAAATAATAATATTTAAGCAATCCAATAAATATTTCAGCGAACTAAAAACCTGCTGAATCAACAAACTAAAACCAATATTATTATAATATGTATTATGGCTTCATATGAAACTCACGAAAATTTCAATTTATTCTTGGCAAACCTGCATCCACAGCGAGAAATAGAAAATGAAATAAAAAAAAGTCAAGAGAAAAAACCACTCATTTAAGTGCAAGTACATTCGCGACATTTAAGCACCCCTTAACCGTAATTACAGTCGTGACGCGCAACGACCTCAGAGCGTAACACACTTCCAGCGGCGCTTTTCCGCTTTTCCGAACCGTTGTGTTCTTTCCACATTTTCCAACACACACAGGAACGGCAGAATATTAACAATCGGACCTTTTTTGTTTTCGAGGCCTTATCCGCACCGTAAATATTAAAGCTCGGCCGCAGATAAGCCGCCGTCCTCTTCGTACCTACGCACACCGTCGCGCGCGGTCGGAAAAAGCGAGGCCCATTGTTTATAACAATGGCGATACAAAAACAATTAGATTCGGCGGCTGAGATAGCCGTCGTTGGATATTTATTGCCCGCGGACCGGAACCACTTTGCACTTTTTGCCCCGGAGGACTGTCCCGCAGATAAAGGGGGCGATGTTCGCTTTCCGAACGCGGTCTGGAAAATTTCGCAGTGAGGAAAATTCGGGGTCCGAATTTTTGTACGTGTAGATCGTAGATATGTTTGGCAGAAAGTTTTCGAGTTAAGTCAAAGTTCGTTAAGGTAGTGTAAATTGGATTTGTTTCTGTACCATGTGTATTGTTGTACGATCGACGGATTAGTAGTGTATCGATTGCGACTAACGAGGTTCGTAGACGGTTTCGATTTCAATTTATTATGAAAAAAATTGTACTATATTTTGGGTTACTGTTACTAAACTAATTTTGCTACAATAGAAGCTATTAGTCAAATTGATTACTAGTATCTGTAATTAATGTGTAACATTAAGGTACAATGTCGCGTGTCTCGCATCATCTCTATTGTGCCGCAAATTAAATTATCCCGAATATTCCAAAATACGTTATGTGATTCGATAAAGTTATAGTTTTTCTTCATCGTTAATAATATAGATAAATATTTAATATTTATTTGATGAGAAATAATAAAGCGATGTATTGAAATAGGGATTCACATAAAAACGGCCGATTAAAAGTTTTCTAGTTCTAATCTCTTCTGTTTTATTTCTCTTGTATAATTGCAAAAATAAAAATAAAAGGCCCATTGTTACTAATTTATTCTGTAAACTGTAATGGAACGATCTAACGCAATTCTTATAAAACTTAACGTTATGGATTTTCAGATAAAACTTTCACAAAGTAAGCCCATTTAGGGTGGTAAATAAATTCGATTTATTTTATTATTTTATCTAGCGCTTAACAATTCTTACTAAAAAAATGAAGAATAAAAAACTCTAAACGAGATAGTTTTGCGTTAATAACGTACAACAATAAACAGAATAGTTATTTCACTTTTAAACAGAAAAGCAATTCCCTTAGCCGTAATATTGAGTCTGAAAAAATAATACCGAATCTATACAACGAATGACACAATTTAAATGTAAATGTGCCGCGGGAGCAATCCCGTATTGTTCGCTTCGAATAGTACGATTTCGGTATTATCTAAACTGAAAAAAGAGTATTATCAAACGAGTAACCATTATGCGACTTGCACGGGTCGGAATGATCAAATATAATATCATTTATACGACCATTGAAGACGTAAAAATTTTATTAACATCTGAATTGCACACTATTGAAATAATATTAAAATAACGTTCACAATTCGTCAGTTTTTTACATTTACGATTTTATTCTTTCAATGATCGATTTATATAAAAATCGTAGAGTTTTCTTTCCTTTAGAATTTATTTTATTGGGGTAAGTTCTGCTTTAGAATTTACGCTCTCGAAACGCGCAGATTTAATTCAATATGAATGCGATTTCGACCCGTTTCGCAAACGTCCGATATCCCGGTAAGCCAATTTGTAAAACACGTAAAAGCGTTTACCGCTTCTAATACCGACGGACATTTATTGAAGGGTCTGCAAACCGATAGTAATAAAGATAGTCCAAAGATGGCCCTCGTAAACCGAATCGGCTATCGCGAACAATAAATTCGCGCTGAAACGCCCGATACTAAATTTTTTCCCTCCGCCGCTTTTAACGGGTACCGAACAATAAAAATAAACACAAATACGAACAATGGCCGCGCCGTTTCGAGTTGTTATTATTAATTCTCGTGCATAATTTACGGTTAGCAAACCGCGCTCGCAATTTGCAAACTGGAGGACTGCAGGTCCCGTGGACACGTACGTGTGCGGTCCATCGATTAATGCCGGGCTTTTACGTCGACACTATTAATTTCCACATTAATAATCGGTCATAAATTTAAAGTGCGTAATTTGATTTTAATTAATAAACGACGCCCTTCGTTTTGCGCGTCATTTGCGTTGTGAATCTGTGAAGTGCGCGATTGCGATCCGGTGTGAAGGTAAATGTTTTGGATGCGGTCATCGTGTTTGTTTCTGCTCATTGAAATGGGTTTGGATTTGTAAAATGTGAAAATCGCGGTCGAAATTGAAACCCGCGCAATTCGTCGATCATGAGCGTTTGTAAATATTTGATTTCGTTTCGTTCGAAAACCTCGTTTTTCGGATAGTTAGTGTATTTTTTTTTCGGGCTCGCCGAATTGAAATACGTAATTTGGTGTGAGAGGCAAATGGATTTTCATATTCGGAGTGGAATTCCCATTCGATATCGTAAAATAAATTCCCCGATATTTGACACAATAACATTAGCGAAACATTTCGGAAAAAATTGCAGTTTTAAATTCGAATCCAAAAGGTCAAGCGTTTTCATTTCCTGCCAACGGCGATTTTAACCTTTTTTTTTGCGACCCTTAGTTCATGAAGGAGGCGGTCGCGCGGCCGCCCACTCCGTTTTCATTACGAGAATTTACATAAAAATATACATTTGATTTAATATTATTGCGGAGAAAACAATGAGCGTAAACACCTTAGCGTCCATTAGCGTCGCTCCCGATGGCCGAAACAATTGACCGGGGGTCCGCAACGGGCTTACTAATCGAGACAAAAAAGAGTCACATGGACGGGGATAAAACACGGGTGATGGATGGGGTTTGATTTCTTTTTTATATTCAAATTACTCCGGTCTAATTGAATAGGAATCCAATTATGCCACTGAAAACAAATACATTAGAGAGGAAAATTAAATTTCGAAGCTTCACTCCGTCGTATTTATTTTGGCGTCAGCCATTTTTCATGTGATACGCCCAAAGTGCTATTTTTATACTTTTGTTAAAAACGATTGTTTGAATATTATAATTGTTTATATATTATCAAATGATCAACGTTTCAATTTAAATTGTAATAAACTATGCGTTTGCGCTGTGTAAATTAATCAGTTTTTAACGGCTACGTTTTTATTTATTTATTGTATGCGATTGTATTACTCGGTTGACAAGATCAAAATGCAAAAGCGTCGGTAAGAAGTTTCAATTTAAATTCTTAACTCTTCAAAATTAGAAAGCCTATTTCGTTCTCACCGCACTTAATCCTCAAAAGCTTTTAATCCCTGAATATTTAATAAAAATTTGCGACAAAGGGAAAACGGGCCACAGTCAAAGGTGAACGAGGCTGGCTTTTCCGTTGCTGGTCTTTTTATTTCAAAGGCTTCTAACCCCCCTCGCTCACACCGTGCAGTTTTTGTCCTGTGTCGACGAAATTTACATTTTTTTCATATACAGTGTGTGCGTAAAGAAAAAATCAGATTCAGCTCTTCAAATCGCTCTTTTTGCGAATCAGAATCGTTTTCGCGTACACCGTTCCGAACATTGTTTGATAACTCAATATTTTCATTCGAACTCCGCTGAAAAATCCTATTAAGCCGAATGCGGCATGTTTTCATCGCATTTTTATTTTTCAATTTTTTCCCAAACCCGTAGTAATGGCTTTCACGAAACGATGCGGATTAATTTAATCGATGTTATTCGACGCATAGTTTTTCGGGTTCGCTTCACGCAAAACCGTATTGAAACGTGTACCATTTTTCACGCTAGTAGCCCTCTTTTTATTCTTTTTATATAAATAAATATGCTAATATTTCCGCTAATGAACGTTTCCTAAATCAATGGAATTTGTGAAATGGAAATTGTAAGGGAACAATTCGACGAGTTGGCAGTCCGTCAGTTCTCTTATAAATTTATCGAATACATTTATCGAATTCCAAAATCAATCGCAAAGTCACCAATCTGTGTGTGCCTTTTGCTATCCTAAAATTTTCCTCTTTTGATGTTCAGTCGTTTCACTTGAATGGTTTCGACGTTTTAATTCTGCCGTAATTGGAAGAATCGTACGAAGCTTTCAATTCATTGCGAATTCGCACATAATTCGACTTCACGCGAGCACCAGACAGTTAACTTTGTTATAAAACGAGTGTTTTATTGTAATTTTATGAGTTTCGCCCGTTGATTCTGCAAATGTTTTCTGTTAATGTGCCATTTCTTGTACTTTCTTAAATGGTGTCAGATTACATAATTTGTATTATTATATCGATTTTATTATTCTAAGTGAAATACCTATATTTTGATTGATTTTTGATGAAAATATAAAAGTTTGAAGAACGCTGTTAAACTAATCGATTCACTCGATAAATTGCACAACTCGTAAACCTGGATAAAATTCCAGTCAGCTATTCTCCCTTTTCAGCCTTTTTCTAAACAACATTGTCGCAAAAATGTCATAAAAACTTGTTTTTCCTTTCACGTATACAATTTGTATTCCGGTATCTGAAAATATGCGAGTTATTATTTTTACATTTAAATCCATCACAATACAAATATATTTTCAGACGAAATTTAAGAGGAAATTCGTACGAACGATCTGTCGAGTTGAAATTAAAAACAATATTGTTGCGAATATAATTAATTGAAATTGTCTTTTCGTAATGAAACAATCTGAAATAAAATTACAAAGTATTTTTCTTCGAAAAATAATGAATATTATCTCATTATTCTTGAATACAATCTTATGGTAATTAGCGTAAACTTCTTAATTGAATATTTTCTTTTTTATTTCCTAATTTCCACGAGCACTCAGAGCTTTTATTGCAATGCAATAAAAAATGTAATGGAATATTTTTTTCACATTAACTCATTGGAAAATAAATTCATTATATTGTACAATACGACGAAACACGAAAGTATAAATTCATATTAAGCGAAATGTTCACACGAAACTTTTTTCGCATCGAGAACCACTACATAAACATAATAGGGCTGTTGTTCGGCGAACAAAAAATTATTGTACAATAAAAGGAACAAAAAGAATCGCTTTCACTTGCAAATTCCGCCTACAAATTCAAATTTCCTGGCAAGGATTAATAATGGCACGCGAACGGCGTAACTCTTTCACCCCCGCACCCCAACAATAGTGAGGATCGAGAATTGAATTTTTCTACCGCCGCAACGATTTAATTATTTACAATGCGAATTTTCATTTTCGGCTTCACAAATCTGACGCGCAATTAAAAAACATTTATTTATTTAAAAAGAAACGATGAGGGCGGACGCGCTCCTCGCCCGGATTGAAGTCCGCGGAATTAATTTATATTGCCGTGAAAAAAAGCGGGAAAGGGCTGCGAATCGTTTTGCGAAAAATTTAATTTTCCGCTGAAAAATACCTGGGACGCGACGTACATAATGAAAATCGTTTAATTTCGTATTTATAGCTGGCCGAATGGGTTTCGGGAGGCCGAAGGGTCGTCGAATTGTTATTGTTTGATCAAAGGTGAAATTTCGCTCGAAATATGATTTAAAGCTGGGATCGTCGGCCTAAATATGCATAATTGATACTTGGTTAAATTGAACGTCGAGTTTCAATGCCGTTTAACACGAGGATTCCAGTGCGAAGTCCTTTTGACCTCGGCCATTGAATACGGCCTCGCTTAATTGTTTTGTTACGTGTGCTAATTGTACTCTTTTCCTAAGAAAATATTTAGCTGTAATGATAAAAAACAAGTTTTTCTGTTGTTTTATTTTTTTAACAATTGATCATAAAAAGTACATTATTTATATGAAAATTCGAAAAAAATAATTATAAATGTTTATAGACATCTATCGGTCTTAATAAAATCGAATATAACATATTTTTCATTACGGTTACATTGTTTTTATTAAATTGTAAAAGAATTTGAATGATGAATGTATTTAAGATAAAGTTAGTTAGATTTGAAAAGCGATAAACTGAATATATTCATAAATTATAGAATTTACATTCATGATACACTAGAAATGAAATGAATATTTTATTAACATAAAAGCTTTTTCTCATATCGAAAAATATATATCTCGCAAACAAGAAAAAGCCTTAAAAATAGGCTTTATATAAATACAAAAGAAATACTAATCAATCAAAAAAATACGATTCTCTTTTGTCTGATCTGTCTGAATGTGATCATGTTTTAATACAAAACTATAACAAATTCAATTCGGATACATCGAAATTAAATTAACTTATCCTTTCTATTTAAAAAATATACAATAACGTTTCAATTTTAAACGTTGTCGTTCATTCCGATCAGTCCGAGATTGACGTCCGACCATATTTCACGTGTCGAAAGTTCACGGAAAATCGCCACGGACGAATGCTTTTCCGACCCACACTTTCCCCCTTTGTCTTCCTCCCCCACCCCCTGCCTCTGGTCCTGCCGTGAGATTTTTCCTAGAGAGGAAATTTTACTTTTCGGTCGGTTGTTTAAGGTTCACTGAATCATATTGTAAGTCTCGCGTTGAGCGCCGTTCATGAGTGCGTTATGCGATGTGAACGTTTCGAAACATTGCTCGATCTCATTTTTCATATGTTGTTCGAGTCGTGTTCAAAAATTTTATAAGGCGTGTTCTAAAATATTGTTTTATATATGAAACACCTTTGGTCAGTTTATAGGATTGTTTCGAAGTTTATCCGTGGGTATTAAATATTTGTGGTGTTGTTGTTCGGCGATTGAATCGCTTCGTATTTTGAACGGTAAAAGAAGAAGAAATCGTGGTTTTAAAAATGTATTCTTCAACAAAATTAAATTCAATGCAACTTTTTTAAAAAGTGAGATTCAATTTAAAAACTATCCATTATTTCCCAACGAACCAATTTAAAAACGGCCTCGCTTTGACGCAAATTAATTCAGCGAAAACGAAACACTTCCACAAAAAAATAAAACGAGTCGATCCCTGATTCGAGAGCCATCAAGCCGACGTGAGATTTTCTTTTCTGAAATTTCAGCGAAAATCTCCCGGAAAAGCCGGTCGGACGGGCCGTTGTTTAGGCCCAGCTGGGCATCCCTAGCTAGGCACGGCCCAGTGGCGGTATTGCGGCATAATGTATAGTGTGTGCGCATTCAACCGGTGTGCTACGGTGTCGGTTGCTTTTAGTTCCGACATCCATTAAGGGCACGACCAGTGGCGGGTACCACAAAAGAAGGGCAGGCGGACCGGCGAATTTCGCCCTCAAAGCCTCCGTTTGTATATAGGAAGCTGGAAAGCGATAATTGAGAACGACGGGTTAATGTACGGAAAATATCGAAATGTTATTTTTTTTATTGGAATGAAATGTTTCTATTTGAAAGCTTTCCGATTTTGCGGTGAAATTTCAAAATTTTGCATACAACAATTGATGGATTGAAATAATTTGTAATTAATAAGTTAATTATTAAATATTATTATTCAGATAATGAACTCAATATAAATTTATTGATAATTCACCGTGATCGAATCATTTGTTATTTTATAAATACCAGCAACACTTTATGTTTCAGTATAATTCCCATCAACTGTTGCAATTTCAATAAATAAAAGAGCATTCTAGTTTAACGATCGATTGGCCGTTACATTTGTAACAACTCGATTTTAACCACAGTCGAGTTTATATTACGTTTCGTAATAAATTACTCGTATCCGGTGGCTCCGTATTGAAGCAGTCGCCGTAATACAAAAGTTGTTGAAGGATGGAGAACGGCTTTGCGGGAGAGCTTTTAAAAAAGCTCCGCTCCAGGATGCTTAAGATATTTCCCTAGGGGGTATGGAAAACGAGGAGACGGAAGTAATGGTAAAAACGTGGTTAGTATACAAGCAAGAACAGTGTCGGCATTCCATCATATTCATCGTACTTCCAAGACGATAATCATATTTTATAATGAGGCGATAGTTGAAAATTTAATCACAATGTAATATTTTAGGTGATAAACATATACTAGTAGAAACTAGAAATAAAATATTCGTCGATTGTGTTGCATTTACTATATATATTATACATTAGTTCGATTGTCCTTTCGGTAATAAGAAAATATTCATTAAATTGGATTATTATCATTTATTAAAATGAATCAATGTGATTAAGATCTAACTAACACAGTGAAATACTAAATTATATAAAATAAATATCAGAAAATTAAAAAATTATATAATGGTCATCATGATGAGGGTCATTTACTTTTTCAATATTATATTTGAAAAGTGGGCCTATTGTAGTTTTCGATTAAAGCGACAAACAAAGGATAGGCTTCGTAGAATTCGTATTAATATGCCTCCTGTGTACCCAAGTATTGGATCGGTCTAATGATTCTCATCGTTCATACACATTGGATGCGGGCATCGTATCCCCATGGGTCGATCGTCGTAATTAGGTTTTCTGATCGATTATGGACGGTCGTGGAAGAGAACTGATAATAAGGTGGAAAAGTTGCTTTTACGTGGAATTAACCGTGTGTCGATACATGTCTCACTTTGTATATTGTCCGATAGCGGTGTAGAGTGCACCCGCTTTTAATTAAGGTCGTATTTAGTATAGTCGTAGCAGATAATTATGTCAGTTTTGGAATTGTTCCCAAGTGGAATCGTTTGCATCTACTGTCTTTTCAGTTCCAAATGTTACCCATGTTATCCGTCGAAACAATGCGTTTTTTCCCTGCGGGAGTAGTGCTATGGCTGAAACATATTTTCACTTGGCTGTGTAGTTAATTGTTGCGTAGTTAAATATTTCTTGAGTAATTTTCAAAATGTTTATATACTAAATATTGCTTATGTCATTATGGAATATATATTACGATTATATGACACGCTTATGGTATGAATTCCATCAGAAACTGTAATATCATATTCGATGAACATTCCTCAAATAATCTTGAATCTAGCAGGCAACATAAATTAAATTCCATTTAATTTTGAACAAAAAATGAAACTATTATATATTTAATCGAAGCATATAATTTTTTATCATATCGTTTATTACTATAATTCTTCAACATTTACGATGACATTAAAATAATCTTCCAACGTTCATGCAAACCCTCAGAAAGAACGAGTACATCTAAAACACATAGTCTATTTCATACATTTACCAACACCAGAAAGAGTCCAGCGTATTTTCGCCTAAACACATAAAATGTAAGCAGATTTGGCTCCATCCCGAAAATAAGCCGCGGGGTCGTGCATTATTCCCGTTTCGGGATACGGGCGCTGGGACATTAGAATAAATTGCTTATCTCTCTTTCGATTCGGGCGAACAAAGTTTAATACCTGGCCCCCACAGTCGTCAGCCATCCCTCGAAACCACCTAATGACTCCTGGAAGGTGGCTTTATCTATAACTGCCTCGACGAATTTCACCGACTCAATTTCTGGATTCAGTACACCGAAAAGCAAACGAACGAACGGCGCAATTTTGACAGGTGCATGAATGGAATTATTAGATTTGCTCCTATCGTCGAGTGACAGAGTTGAATGTCTTTATCCTTTTTGTTTCGTATGCGGATTGATGGTTGAGAAGTTCAGATAAGTTTGGATATTACTGTCAGTCATATTAGTTATTTATTCGTCGCTCAAAATTAGTTCAAGTTATGATTTCATTTATGATTTAAGTTTCATTCGATGTTTGTACGTATCGTTTTTCAATTTAAATAGAACGCGATAAGATTACGTTTATCGATCAAAAATAATATGAAATTTTATGATGAAAAAATTGAACATTTTTTTATCTAGATGTAAAAAAATGTTCCGAGTTTTCTTAAATTTTTCGATTCCTCGTTCTGTTTAATCATTTTTCACGCACGGCTAGAGGGGCGTTCGTCGTTCGTTGATTGCGTTATCTCCGCGCTAATTCGAATATTGTGCCCCCGTTTTCCTATCGCTTTGTCACCACCTCTCACGATAAATAATTCTCCTTTGTCTAAAAGGGAAACCTTCCCCTGGCACAAGACCGAGATGACGACGAACTCTGACCCGAATTCTATGCGTTTGATCTCGAGTTTTACGGGTCGCGAAAGCGCGACGTCTCCAAACCGACGAGGATCTGTTTGATTTTGTAATTAAACGCAGAAAGAGGTCTCTTTGACACCTCGTTAGTGTGTTTCATGTATTGGAATTCGGACTTTAGTAGCACACAGGTAATTTTCGATGTATAGTATTTTAGTGAGTTTTTTGTAGTGTGGAAAAATGTCAATCGATCGTCGGAATTAAAAGTTTTTCGAAAAATGTGACAGTTATTTTTTTAAAGAGAAAATTCCTTTTAAGTGGAAAACAAACGTCTTAAAAGTTTTAATGCATCAAAGAATATTTGATTTATGCTTAAAGAAGAGCTCAAACTTTTACTTAAGACGAATTGTTTTTGTTTTTTTTTTTCAAATTTCAACTCGCTACAGAAAATGGTTCTGCATTGTTCTTTAACGATTTAACATGAGTAATGATTTAACTTGTTTGTTGTACATTTTAAAGGTAAATTTATGGTGCTTTATTTTTTGTATAATACAAAATAATAAACAATGGTGTTTAATAATTTTTGTGTAATAATTTTTAATTAATTGTTTAACTATTCTTTGGGTCGAAGACTTTTAAAACTACATACATATTATATAATACAAAATTTATAGTTTAATTAATACTTTAATAAATTAAGTTAGTGGTACTATATAATAAAAGTATATGATACTCGTAAATGGTTTGAAAAAACATTTCAATTGGAATTTTTCAACAGATATCGTTTTTCGTTTAACTTAAATCGTTAGACTAGATTGTTACGTAGAATTCAAGTTTTTTTTTAATAGAATTTCTGTGAGGGTTTTTATCTTTTTTCTTCAAGAAACAGCATCAAAAATACTCGAAGTTGATTAGAAATTTTCACTCCCTTTCACACCTAGAATGACTATTTCACGTTCTGTTTCATTTGTATTGCTATTTTCATTTCGAAATTGAATACGTGCTCTATTTTATAGCGCGAAAACTGCGATCACACGCAATTAATTACACGCAAAATAATTGCGACCAATTTGCGAGGTTTTAGTACTGTTGCGGTCACAACAAATTCTATCAATCTTTAATCATCAGCATCGAATAATTAAATTCCTGTTTTAAATTGCCGAAAATCATTCTGGAGGGAGGGATGGTGTCTGTATCGACTACGTATGCCGTCCTTCCGTAAACTTTATTCGTACAAAATCCTCTAGGAGCGGGGGCCGTAAATCCGCACGTCCCTTGGGATGTATGTCGCGTACTGAATATAAAGCATAAAGTTTCGGGTCACAAGGTGCAATATGCAAACACACCTTTGTTTCTTCGAACTATACAAATAAATAATCTGTAGCTTGAATAAAATAATTTTGCTATCGATAGTCGAAAAGGTGTGCACTGTGCATTTACTATGTCTATAAAGTTTTTCTATTCTGTAAACAATTTTTATTGAATATATCGGTTTCGTTTTATTTCATTTTGTTTTGTGAAATAAAGTGTCTGTTGGTGAGTATCGAATGATCATTATATTGCACACTATTAAGCTTATGCTATTTTACACTCATATTTTTTGATGACTTGAAAAATATAAAATGTGTCGGTTACTTTATACGTGTATTCTTCTATTCATATTGAATAATATGCAAACGTGTTTTATATTGCTGATACTATCATTTTGATTTTAAATCGTCTATATCAAATGAAATTTACATTCATGAAAAATAAAGATAATACACATCGAATAGATACAGTACGAATCCGAATGGACAAATTACATTTAAATAGCACGGAGACAAAGAGAGGGACTTTTCTCACTTTGTACGTGCGACAAACGGACACGTAGCCAAGCGCGAATTTCGAAAAAGTGCATTTGCAAATGCTGCGCAGACACAGGGCGAATTTGCAGCTGCATTGTTTCTTCCCTTTTGCGAAAATGTGTATCGTCCCCGCAGGTTTACGAGTAGCCCGAAGCTTTCGTTTCCCCGGATATAAAAGTGCTCTTCTCTATTTGCGAAGCATAGAGCCTTCGCTCGAAAGATTGCGTATGTGTTTTGCGCGCGCGTCCCGCAGGATGCGAGGGAGAGCTCTCTTTATTTTTGCCGTTTGTGTGTTTTGTGTGTGCAAGAGTAAGTACGTATTCTACTTGTTCCTTGAGCGTCTCCTTACTCATTTTTTTTCGTTCAGCGTACCCTTAAGTTCTTTAATATGACGCTTAGTATCACGAATGTTTGTTCTCATTTCAATTTACCGACGTTTGACGTTTGTGTATAGAGTTTTCAGCTGCTAGACGTCTCGAATTCGTTTTATTAAACTAAACAAAACGAGGATCTATATTAAACGCATATTTGTTTTTGTGTTTTCGTACAAGAACATAAAGGTGATTGAATTAAAAATTGATTTTCAGTTTGAGGTTGAACAAAACAAATAAAAAATACGTTACTTCTATTATTATTATTATTATTATTATTATTATTTTTTTTTTTTTTTTTTTTTTTTATTATTATTATTATTATTATTATTATTATTATTATTATTATTATTATTATATAAATACATATATAAAAACAATTCATGATGGGAATTAATGAAATATCTATTTATGTTCAAAATATTGTTTATAGTGCAAAATATTCATATTAGAGAATACTATACGATTCCGATATTGATTTGTGTAGCATGTCTATCGTACGTGTCATTTATGCGGGGAAATGGAAATCATTTAGCGGGATTCGATTTCGAAATGGATTGTTTGATGGTGCATGAAGTATTATTGCCGCAACAAACCCATGAAACACGTGCATACTGCAATCCGATATGCGAAATATTAAAACTAAGCTCGTGTCCATCCGGCGGATATCCAATCGAAAAACACGTTACGTTTAATTTCGTATCGATTCGGTAATGTATGTCGCGCGCTTTTTTTTTCAAATATTATTTTGACTGTTTTTTTCGAAATAGGCCGCTGAAAAAAAGGAGTGTTCCTGACAGGACGATTAAAAAAGAATTTGGTTTCGCTAGTGAATACGGATCATGAATCACTGCGGGCTTCGTTCGTCATAAATAATGTATGAGCTTTGACAACTGGTTATGGTAATGATATAATCGATTTACTTTTGACGTTG
Organism: Hydropsyche tenuis; assembly: GCA_009617725.1. Taxonomy (NCBI): domain Eukaryota; kingdom Metazoa; phylum Arthropoda; class Insecta; order Trichoptera; family Hydropsychidae; genus Hydropsyche; species Hydropsyche tenuis. Next base: position 3,797,619 of record VTON01000001.1, on the reverse strand, counting down.
TCAGAAAGTGGGACGAAAATCCTTTTCGATGTTAATTTTATCATAACAAAAAATCGTAGGCGTAATAAAGACGAAATATATTTTTTCAAAGCTTTTATGAAAATTCATGCTATTCTTGCGTAAGCGTAAATATTTATTTTTAATAAAATTACAATACAAATACAAGTTTAATATTCACCAACGTTTTATATAACTATATTTGAAACGGTATCGCGATATTACAATTCCTGGAAGCAACCGCTTGCAGCCTACTACAGATTCATCCGTTCGTCAAACATCAAAACAATTTCATACGAAATTGATTTCGAACAATGGATTCAACAAACCATCTCATAATCAAACTGCTATGCAACGCAATATTAGTATCATATCTGCGCACATATTTCCATCGCGACGGATCGCATACCCTTAATCCACCGAAATAAAATTAATACACAATTAACGATGCGAATTTATGAGGCGGCTCGTATTTACCGCCATTGTCGGTTAATAGCACTAGGCAATTCCGGCGTTTCGGCACACAAACTACAGTATCCTCGGTGGATGAAGAGAGCCTTCAACCACCTGCCATCCTCGCCGCAATGGCTTCCGTTTACGTATGCATTATCAACCCTCTTTAGCGTATGGTGGGGCGGATCGTCAACCCCCGACGGCTTTATTTAATGATGGCTTTGTGGATTGGAACGTTTCGCTGAAAAAAATCGCACGTATTTATTTATCACGAAGACGTTTTGGAAAAACGGCTTGGCGTGCACCGCATGTAAAGTCCGTCGTGTTTCTAGAGCGATTTTCGCCCGTTTGTGGCACGCGAGCATGCAGCTTTATGAGTTTGAAATTTATTGGTTTTCTTGTATGACCTTGTAATGAAACTGAAAGATTTAGATTTGGTTTTGTGTGGTGTAAAAATATTTTTGGGGAAAATTTTAAGATTCGTGTTGTATTTTCTTTTGTTTTCGTTTACGTTGGTTTATTGGATGGTTCTGTTTTTTAATAGTAATACAACTGTTTATGGGAAATGTTTGTATAATTCAAAATGTATTATTAAAATTTAATCTTAAATAATTTCTTGATATGGGGGTATTGTGTGGATTATGTCTATTTTTATAAGAACTTTTATGATTTTCAAAACATAAAAGCTTTAAGGCATATAAACGCAAAGAATATATTATACGTTGAGATATGAAATAAAGTAGGTGCTTATTTTCGTGATATTCCAAGGATTTGAACCTTTTGTGGGACTAGTTTTATTACTAAAAAAAAAATAATCAAACCCATGGTAAAATAAATTTCTTTTTTTTTTCATTTTCAATTTTCGTAATTCATACCATTATTGAAAATTCAGAAAATAAAACCTTTATTATATATCAAAAATCAATTGATTTCAATTCACAATTAATTGCGAACATGTCCTCAATCGACCTAAATTCACTTATTACCAATTACGCTTTGTCGTTTATGATAAATAAACGTATTAGCTTTATCGAACAGCAACATAATGTTCGCACGTTATACCGAGAAAATGGCGACTGTGCGTTAGCATAAATCACTCTTGATTGAGGGTCGATTAACTTGAGAAAGCTTCGATTTTTCCGCATCGCATTTTTCGATTTACACCCCAAACAAAGCTCACATATAAAGGCGTATCGTGTTTGTTGAATTTGATAAAAAATTGACTTATTACATTACATAGAGATGTGTCGAATCGAATATATCGGAAAGACAATAGTGTCGCATGGAATGTGACACCTTATTGCTTTGTGAATATGAATAAAAATGGACCATTTTTGTATTACTTGTAGTAGATTTTCAATTACATTACCGTTGAATAAATATTGCGGTCGATATATTATTATATTTCGAAATTTATCTTAACTCGGTTAGTTACCCCTGCAAGTCAATCTCCGTAATGGTACGCGCCCATACAACCTCACCGCAAGGCAACGTATTGTATACGATAGACCGTCATACAATACAATATGCTTTTAAATATATACACGTATTATGGTGTCTGTATGACGTGCAAGCGCTAATTACCCATAAATTAGTTCGGAGGCAGGGTGGAACAATGATGTGTCTCAAATTCATATGAAAATTCCTTTCAATACTCGAGAATCCTCCGCGATGCTTCATAATGAAATTCGCGCACTTATATGTTCGACTAATTGGCTATTATGCGTGTGCTTGGTCTAATAAAGGTTTGACGTTTAATAATGACGGCTCAGTGCTTACTATTATGTGTTTGGTTCGATTAAAATGAACGATAACTTAAGGTCACGTACAGAAATAGAACAAATGTTCGAAATAGGTTGCTGAATATTACATTTTGTCCGTTCATCCGTGTGGTCTGTTTTGAATAAAAATATTTAGGTCTAAATTATTTAGATAGGTCAAGGGAAAGTTAGAGCATTTTGTTTTTTAAATATTTAGATCGAAATTGTGAAAACAAAATGAACTTCAGTAATTGAATATTGAAAATAAATTTCGGCAATCAGTTTTATTTAGTAATTTATGATTTAGTGCCTAATTATAACTAACAACTATAATTAATAAAACTGTTTTGACTAAAAAATAATTGCTATCAGTTTTATGAATTAAATTTCTTTTTAATTTCAAAACGATAATCAGTTATTTTAAAAATGTAATTGTTTGTACAAAATTGGTGTATGTATTAAATTTATAAAAATTTAAATATAAATAATAAAGTTGATCCTGCGATATTTTATTATACTTTTCAATGCCACCGAAATTTGTAAATAATTTGTTATTTAAGATAAATTTGAATTGGCTCTAAGCAAGAACCGCAAAACAATTTAGAGAAATGCGTATGTGTATGTAATGTTGCGGTACGCCAAATATTGTTTTAAAGCGATAAAGTTAAATTCGCGCTTATTACGAGTAACGGCCGCCGACCACAATGCAGCCAAGACAATAAATATGTTCCCGATTGTTGGACCGAAGCCTTCCGGTTCGGTTACCGTAAACGTAATTCACGTACACACGTTATGCACCACCACTGTACAATCGTAATACCTTACCACCATGCTTCCACACCATCACTACGTCCACCATACTTCCACAGTGCCAAGTTTCTCGACCACTATCCACACAACGACTGAAAAAAAAACGTACTATTTGAAGAATATTTATTAAAGTGACCCGGTGACCGATATTTTGCGGCTTTCCGCAGTTTTCGCGTTGCACGTCCGCAATTTCACGTCAAAGTTTTAATTCCGACGACTATCGACGGATTTTCCGATGTTTCTTTCTTTTTTCGTTCACCCAGTTCTAGTTTTTTCCATTCTCAGTTGCAGGTTTTTCTTGAAAGTGGAGGTTTTCGTGTTGTGCGGCGACGCCGGCTCGGTTTAACTAACCGGAAAGCTTTTATTCCAACGGCGTCCGGTAAAAGTTTCGAAATGCATCCGAAACGCTTGAGGATCGTTGTTTTGAGAGAATTTTGTTTCGCGCTCACCTCTATGCACTTAAGAATGCTTCAGAATTTAATTCGATTGCACTTTTAACGATTTCGTACAGTTGCTATGTATAATAATTGAATTTCGTGTATCAAAAGGGTTGTTGTTCTGTTTTCGTTTTAGCTTAACAATGTTTTCTATTTAAGTGCCCCTATTTGCATCTGACAAAAGTTCCATAACTTTATTATTTTAACATTCGAATAAGTAATTATGTAATTTAAAGTTTTTAATTAATTTTTCTTTTAATTCTAATGATGCAAAAGATATTATAATAAGCAACGTCTGCTTTGTCAACTGTCATCTTGTGTATTCTATTTTAACATCTCGCAGTACAATACTTTTGCAAAAGCATAAGTTTTTTAAAATATATCTTTCGTCTTCCGTACTTTAACGATTCTTATTCGCCTCTTTAAAAAGAACTACTCGAATTCAGTAATGAAAATTAGTTTCCTCTTCCTTTGCGCGAGTCAACAAAAGTACGGCGGCACAACGCGACGGGTCTAAACATATACTAAATCAAGCTTTCTTTTCCACTCCTTCATGGAATAATTCGCACAAAAGCACTCAGACGACGCCGAAAAGTATTCGGGGACCGCCAAAACATACGTACACACTTATTCGAGCCGAGGGGAAACCCCTAGCGCTCAAATGGCCGGTTCTCTCTTTGTCAAAGTTTCCAAGAGTTGCCGCGGTCTACGACTAATGGAACTTTCTGTTCCGCTCGCGCAAAAAAGTTTTTCGCTCTTCGAACTCTCGGTAACGTAAGAGAATATCCAGTACCTGCCTACATTATCGATTCCGTTCCATTGGTTTTGTCCCGATCAGATAATTCGGGGCGGTGGAGGACGCGTCCTTCCCGTCTTCCCTTTTCCGGTAATGCTTCCGCATTTTTTTTCCTGCGAGTATGTCGGTTCGGACCTAATGAAAATTTGCTCCCCGTTGCCACCTCGAATGATAAAATGATTCACCCCGGTTCGTGCTTTTGCTTATCGAGCAACCTGAAAGGTCGCCCGATGAAAGGGTGCATTGAGTTCAGCCATCTAGCTAATAGATTAATTTTTTTTTATTCGATTTATAAAATATACTTTTTACTCTTTGTTCATTTTATAAGGAATTCATATCCGTTAATTGATAATATCAAAATTGCCGTGTGAATTTGCTAAGTTTTAGCAACGCTCGATTTCGTACGCAATTATGCGAACAATCAAAGCGGCACACAAACGCACAACCTTAGTACTATACACGACAATTTCCCGCACAATTATTCCGTTTTCGTTAACTCGCACAATAAACACGGCATTAACGAGCTCTAATTTTACTGCGGCACACTTCATTCGATAGACAGCCCCCCGATAATAATAGAACGCCTATAGGTGAGATCGGTCGAGATTAGCGAAGTTTCCCGAATTCGTCCCTTTTGCAAAAATCATCGCCGCTCGATTGCTTGCTTTGACGGTGGGCGGATATTAGCGAGTTTTCTCGAATTAAAGCGACTGACAAAAATCAAGAAATTAATTTCGTTCCCTTCGGGGTCCTAATCGAATCATGGCGCCGTTGTTGTGGAAACGTTCGATAAACGCTTGCACCTTTGTAGGGCGAAGGTAAGACTTAAGGGTTGCTCCCAACCGAGGTACATGCCAGGAAGCCAATCAATCAACTTGAAGATGTTCGGAAAATTCGTTTCAAACGTTCGATCATTTTTTTTTTTGTACCAATATAAAGCAATTTGATTGTGTTTCGGAAAGGTTTCCAAATTTCAATTTGGCTCCCATCTAAAAAATTAAGGTAGTTAACTTTTTATTCCAATATCCGGGATTAATTTTTTTTTTAAATAAATTCAGTAAGTTCAAAATATTATATTATCAAATAACTTTAACTTTTTAAAACATGAAAATATTTATTTGAAATTAACTAATCACTTTTGTACCAGTTGAATTATTTCAGAACAAAATGGTCAGTTTTCCAAAAATTTATATTCTATACACACATAGAGAAATAATATTTATGAATTCAAAGTCTGTGTAAAAAAAATCGCGTATATTCATGTGATATTGAAAGAAAATTGTTAAGCTCATATATTGAAAAAAAATCCTTTTTAAGTTCAGCGATGCGTTCAACGACGCTCTTAGAAATGCATCACCTAAAAAATAATCTGATTAACGATCGAACATCGAATTCAACTCATGAAACGAGAAAAAAAATGTACGCGTTCAGTGAATCGTAACAAATTACACACACCCACAAAAAACATGCACATCATCCCTACAGCGCGCATTTAATACGCACTCAGAATTTTTAATATCCAAAGACTTCTTTGAGAGTAGCTAAAAAAACCGAATACTTAGATGCACCCTAGTATTCGCCTGCAGGTTGAAAACTTGTAAAAAGTAAGTAGCTTTTTCTTCCCTTGTCGGCGTTATACCTACATGTAGAGGGGCAAATTCTGAGCGATGGGGCGTCGAAGTCGCCATCGTCCCGAGACTTCCTTACCTGCTACGATGGCGTAACTCACTTAAAACAAATTAATTATTCAATAAGCACGACCGAATCCTGTAGAATCGGAAACGAGCCGCGGTACGATCGTACGGAAGCTCGGAAAAGTGCCATCTTCGCCGGTTGATAGAAAAGTTCGCGTCTGCAGTAACGCGCTTACGTCAACTTGCATTTTATGCATACAAGTTTTCTTCATACTTTTGAAATTTTTATGTTTCCGTTTTGTGATATATTATACATTACGTATTAAATAGACGTTGCGTTACGTTATTGTTATTATAGTTTGCTCGTTAATTACTGTGCCCAACCTCATACTGAAAACATACAAATATTTTAGAGCAAACAATATACTATTTTTAAATTCATAGTTTATATAAGTAAATTTTCGATTTTAATTACATTTAAAAGTCGTTTTACGGTTGTTTGTGTTTACCAAGTTTTATGTAATTTTGAGCAAATGTGTGTTTTATTAGATTGTCGAGTTAATTTTAGTCGATTGCGCGTCTGAAGCTAGACTAGCAATTCGCTTATGTAAAACAATGAAAACTTTTCGTAAACTTTAATTCGGGACCGAGCGCGCGTACTAACGCACATATTTGTACAACTGAAATTGGTTTACGGTTTATCAAAGGCAATGTTCGCTCTTGTTGCGAATACTGAAATTCCTCTCCTGTTTGTATAGGTTATTGTAGTTTAGTTTTAGTGATATGATAAGGCAACGTCTGGATCAGGTAGTATTATAAATGTAACTGGATAGTTTCCAAATACACCAAGTGTACCTGGTTCATATTCGCTATTACGTACAATGTTTAAATCAACATAATTTCAAAACAAATTAGGGATAACAATAAATTTCACCCGAATATAGCGAAACAAAACGTCGGTGTTTATAATGGTACGTTATATAAAGCATACGAAAATACGAACGATTATATAAACTAAAATTACCGAATATTTATTTACAATTTTATATTTTCATTGTGCATTCTATTTACACTGCATTATCTACATAAAATGTCATTTGAAGCGAAAAACCTTCATTCCACGCATGAACGCAAGGATGCATTGAATTATCGACTGGATTCAATGACAGGGTCATATTTTAATATTCGACGCCGTTCCGGTGTTGGAAATGGAAGGTCCAGGATATCGGAATGGCCAGCAGACTGTGAACGTCCCTCGGGATGCGTTTATTCGGGATAACCGATAAGAATTTACGACCATCTTACTTCATCCTTGTTTACCCTGCAAGTTGAATTATCGCCATCGAACACGCTCTCTCCCTTTCTCGTTAATTTATCGACGTCGTTATATCTGAATCAAAAGTTTATTTTTTTATTTTTTAACGGCGTACGTAATATTCTGAATACGTTTTAATTGGGTTACAGGAAAGTCGGTCGTTATAATTAGTCACGTTTTTTTGCTGAGTTTCTACTTTTCGTCGCGCCGAATGTGCTGTTTATTTTCTTGAAAGTCCGCGGTGTTTAATTTGGTTTTTGTCGATTCATATGCAAACAGTTTTTCTGGCCGTAATAAATCTGCATACGAATGGATCATTTTTAGTTTGAGAATTACCAAAGACTTTATGTCTGTTTGTCATGCATGCGTTGTATTCCGTTTCCGCTTTTAGCCAAAGTTTCCACTACCTAAATTATGTATGTGTGCGTGTACTGTATTTTAGTTACAGAGCATCCCAAGGGGATGGCTACCTTGTGAAGACGCTCATTAAGACGACACAACAATGTCCTTAACTAAAATGAATTATTATTCCAGTCGACAAATTATATTAGCGCACCTTGGGCTAAATACATTTTTATATTTTCTCCCATTTGAACATCTTACGCAATTTTCTTTGAAACATTTTTAATTCCATCAATAAATTTTGCTAATGTGAAACGAGAAAATTTCATATTTACTTTTGTGATACAAATATTTTCTTTATAATTTTTTTTTAATATAACATAGATATATCTTATGTTATGATAGTATGTAACACAAATTAGGGATATTCATATCGACTAACGCGATGTGCAATTTCAAAAAACAATTTTGCGAATGCACAACCGCATATTATTTCACGAAAATATTGATTTCCCGCGAAAAGTTTTCGACTTCTCATCCAGTCGGAAAGTGCTGCGCGGACTCGTTTGAATGCAAATGTCCGCGCGTTCGAAAATGGGAATTTGGTTTTGCGGAACCGGTGCCAGGGGGACTTCGGACAATAAAAGTGGAAAAGAGACGCTCCTATTTGTGACATTCCTTAGCCTCTATCGATTCCGGTCGTTTAGACTTCCGGCCACGAAAAAAGAATGCCGAAAAAGTATTAAAGAAGGTATTAAAACGTCATTCGAAAAAAGCGCAAATTTGTATTCGTGCGCATCTCGCCCTCCGTAGTTTTAATTGCAGCAGTCATCAATTACCGCCGGCCGTATTTCTTCCGCGTTTTTATTATTTCGTCGACTAATTATTCGAACCCTCTCCTGTAGAGCGTGTCTTCGGAGCAATTATAACCCCTCGAAGACGGTGACGGTTAAAAATTGTCGGCGAATTCATAATTTTTTCCCTCCCGCAGTGGTGGGACAAATTGACGCAAAATATTAAGCTTGATTTGATTTAAAGTTCATTCCAGAACATACCTTTTTCAACACAATTTAAATGATATAAAATTAAAAAGATAACATAATACATTTTCACCAAATGAAAAAATATTGAATTTCTAAATAATTTTGGGGTTAGAAATTTACATTTTTTTCCCTCATACACAACGACCCGTCCCTGATTCCATCCCTCACTCTTGTAGAGGCCGACGTTTCACGGATTATTAAATTAGATCGTCACTACGGGGATAAATTTTAATTGCGGTGCCGGTTCTTTGTCGAAATCGGCTCTTTCGTTCGGTACGTGGACATTTTTGGCCGGATTCGGAAGCGGAGTGGATCTGGAATGGGTAGAAGTCATGTGCAACGTCACCATTGTCTTCGTTTCCTTCCTTCCTGTTCACCTAACAAAGGGATCTCCGCAATAGAATCGCTCGAATTACTTCAATATATATCAGCTGCTTAGAAAAGCGGAATAAGCATAAAAAACAGATAATTATATTTATTTTTATTACTAAATAGTCCTCTCCGGGGATCTGCTGATTTATAGTCTGACGTTCGAAATGAATACGAAACGTTTATTCCAATAATTTTTTAATCAAATTCATTATTCACAACGTTTGTTTGGCGAACGCAAAAAAAGAGGTGTTTATAACAAGTTAAACTCGCGAGACTCGTCTTACCATTAAATCTCTTAAGTTGCTTAACTTTTTCTTTATTTTTAAAGCGTGGCTCTTTATTGTTTGCAACAAAGAGAAATAAAGCAAGTTTTATCGCGCTTTTTGTTGAACTTGTAGAAAAAAATTCAAGAGAACGAAAGAAAGTGCCTTTCGGACATACAATTTTTATATGCCTAACAAAAACGTACGATAATAATTTTCACAAAAAATATGTGCCCAAAACACGTTTTACTTTGAATCATTGCCCAGACGGTGTAACAAATTCAAATCATGACAAATTGACGAAAGCAAATATTTTCAGAATGTTATTGAATTTTCTTCCAATAATTCATATTTACCTAAAATTTTTACATTCAAAACTCTAAAAAAACATCGAATCCATTAGATTTAAATTTGATTGTGCCACTTCGTTCGTTTTAAAAACACTTTTCTCCAATCTGCGTAAGCCCTTCGAAAGTTTTAAGCTTTCGCGCGCGTCCTTTCCAAGCACTGAAAGGAGCCGCCTTCTTCGCAGCTTCCGAACGAAACACGAGGATAAAAAAAAGCACCGACGACTTCCTACATATTATGCATTCAGTCGAGTTGTTGAAAAAGTTTCATACGTACACGTGTATTCAAACGTATATAATAACATGTACGTCGCGGGATAGACGGAGACCTGTCCCATTATCCGAATGCAGCATCCGCCTAGACGTCTACCTTTATCCGGGAAACGGAACTTTTCCACTATGGGGTTGAGGTCATGAGTTCGGGGGTGTGGGTTTTCAGGGGGGGGGGGGATTTTGAAAGTCGAAGTTCACGCGTCTGGAAAATGAAATTCAGTTTTATGCCGCGCCCTATGTTTGCGCCTTTCGTTATAATGTATAATGTCGGCAAGAGTGTCGCCAAATTTATGCACGATTATACAAATTCGCGGCTTAACAATTCAATTCGTCCAAGTGGTTCGTACTAGATATTAGATAAAGCGGGAGGTTTCCGTCGAGATGTATATCTTTCGGAGTTTGTTTTCTTTGTGTGCCGGTTTTGTAGGTTTTCAAAGATTTTGCAGGATGAATTTTTATGTTCGTGTTGATTGAAATGGTCGACTATTTTTATATTTGATTGTGATGGCTCTTTTGTAAAAATTATACTCTTCAGGTTCTCTTTATATTTTCTTCAGTAGAAAATTAAAAATAAAAGATTCTATGTAATGCGAACTTTGTAGTACTAGAGGCTTTTATTATTGAGTATCACTATTTTTATATTTTATCTCTTATAAAGTTCAAATAAGTAATTGTTTAATCTTTCCATATTTTTGAAGTGTTTAAAAAGTATATTTATTACATAAAAGAGTTTAACTTCTCAGTTATGGAACAAAAAACATGAATTTGTCATAGAATAATATTGTATACTTGGGTTACACACAGATTAATTTTTCGCAAAACCATGTTTTATTTCACACGCATACTGCATAATTTATATAGAACCAGTTTATGTATTTTTCACCCATTTTATAGTCTGAGTCTCATATATTTTCGTGTCACCAGGTAAACGCGTTGTCTCCGTCTCCTCCAGTTTTCTCATTCATGTCTCCAAGTTTTTCTTTGTCGAGCCGCCAGCGACATCAACACAATTTTCTGTCGCTCCAGATAAGATTAAATCGTCCGCAGCCAGCAAGCAACATTGGATTTATGACATATGAATATATATTTGTGTACTAGAATTTTTGTTTGGGTTCCGTTTTCCGGCTTATTACGTGGGCATCGCTGAAAGAAAAGCCTTTTCTGCAAATGTGTGCACAATAAAAAAGGAATATTTCAACGGCGCTCACACAGAAAATACTTAGGTACTTTCACGCTTTGTGAAATTCATAACTATCTGCTTATATTTCGTATGTGATAAATTGAGTATGAGATAAATGTTCGAATATTTTATTCAATCATTGATTATATTATATCTGATTTAATTTTTTATTATTTATTTCTGAAATAAGTTGACGATATGTAATATACATATATTCCTGAAAGGTGTGCGTTAAATAGATTACAGTACATACTTAAATATGAATTATAAATCACCCCGTCATATCTCTCATAGACAGGCGATATGTACTGTATTAATTATCCTAATTAATTATCGCGGTTCAATTGACAGTTAATACATTAGAATTAATCCCTTCAAATGTGATTCAATTCAGTACGTGCATATATTCTAACGACAGGTCAATCGATCAAAAATTTCCCGTCAGATTTTTACGAATAGTATTCGATTAATTATTTTCTTATCGCGTCTTCAGATTCATGGCTAGCAAACGCACAATAAATCATTAAATCAACACATACACGAATATATTGCAATTTGGCTTAATTGTTATGGCTCTCTCTCCACTTGCAAAGTAATTCGAGTGTTCGTTTGACGGTCGGACTAATGATTGATGAACCTTTTATCAAATGAAACCAAATAAAATCTCCATCAATCAGTTACACGCGTCATCGATATATAACGAGAAAAATAACACTCAAGCGAACACATCGAAAATTTTTACCAGACGATCTGAAAATAATTCACAAACTAAAAAAAAAAACATTCGATATATTGACGAAATATCAAAGCAGCTGCCGACGGGACGGACAGTTTGATATATCAAAAATCGATACTGATATTTTTCACAAGGATCCTAAATAAAATCGTTTTGAGTTATAGCAGTTGGTATTCGAGCGAAAATTTTCGCGTCACCTGCGTAAATCCTTTCTATAATATCACAGACGTAATGTACGAAGCTCGTTTGCGATGCTCCAGAGCAGCACCTTTTCGCTGTTCGTACATTAATCACGATCGAAAAAATGTAATTCTATCCGAATGTGAGACGGTCGGGGCGTTGGAAAAGTGTGTGCTTCCACTTTACTATGATAAATGTTACCTTCCGGGAAAGCCTCACTTTGTAATTTTTCAGCGAATTCCAGGTGAACGTCGAGAAAACTCCTTTCGACGAATACGTACAACCGCCGATCGACAAGTATACGCATATAATCCATTATAACAAATAATGTTTTGTATGATCGATCTTTTAAGATCGGTATTTTTTACGACTTGGGGACGTTAATTTTTTGTTTGAGTTGATATAAAAATTTTGTACATTTAAATTTTTTTGACAATTTAAATATAACAAATTTTTATTCATTAATATTTTAATTAAAAATATATGACGTATATAAATAATATAAAATTTCGGATTGGTTATAGAATATTGTTTTTACAAACAAACCACAAATCACACTTTTAATAAGTATAATTATAAATCTAATTGATTTTTTTTAATTTCCTGTTAACTTACAGAGTATGATACATGGAATTCCATAGATAATACTAAATCACCCAATCTAACGAACTAAGTTGCCTTTTAAAGAAAAACCTCTTCAATTTTTTCAGCCATTTATATCTTCTGCGTCGCAAACCTCCTACCGCCGATAGCCTATCTTCGTATACTCTCACCAATTAATTTCATCGAATTTTCCGACGAGCTTTTTCGGAAATGTAGGGTGAGTCGCGACGCGACGGCGGAAGCCTTACAAATTGCATTGTGAACACTCGTTTTCCACGGGAAAATCAGTCGTGAAGCTTACATCACTACGCTTTCAGACCTTCTTCACTACGTGTGTGCCACGGATCGAGTTTTCTCGTATCTCATTTGTCGGCAGGACCCTTCTTACTTCTGTGGTATTTTTTTTTCAAAGGACATGCCTCACTGACATGAATAAATAATCCCGGAAAAAGAAAGTCGCTTAATTACTACCGAGATTTGCAATTAGCTCTAAAAGTAGAGAAAATGTTTTTTTCGGTAAATAATTGCTCATCACACGTACACTTTCACTACTTTTAGTTAACGTCTTGTGGGTTTGCTTAGTCCGAGTTGTTTGTTTGCCTTTCTGAAAAAAAGTTTTACTTGCGTGTATCAATTGCTTATGTCAATATAAACGCGAACTTACAAAAAACTATTTTGTGTATATAAAAGCGATCTGTGTATTATTGGGTTAAGGATGTATATTTATAAACAAAAGTTCAGTGAAACGTTGAATATTCTTGAAAATTTCATGTAAGTACTACACGTGCACGAACTACCTTTCATGAAACTTTTTACAAGACTTACATGGATAAACATCTTAGAAGTTTTTTGAACATCATACACATAAATAGTATCATATTTTGATATTTTCCTAATGAAAATAAATAATAAACATGTTACACTACTGTTACAGTGGGAAATTTAATTCTAACATGACATTGGAACGATGAAAATAATACGCCCATCGCTTTACGAACGCTATTTGTCACCGAGGGTGGAATAAAAAAAAACGTTTAAATATTATAATTCATGCAGCGAAACGGGAGGGAAAAGTCGGAGGCGCGCCTCTTTCCGTCCGGAAAAATTGGAAAAATTTTCCCAGCTGAGTTTTCCGGGGCGCGTTATCACGTAAAAAAAACTAGCGGAAATGTACTTGTGTGTATGCTCGCTTTGCACTTTGTCGCTGTCGTGCGTGAGCCTTTCTACCTAATTAATTATTTCTGTCTGGCGAAAGTGCGACAGGTGAAAGGATAAATTATTTTTGTGGCGTTCCCTGGATGACTTTTAGTTTTTCCGTGGATGTTTCGCATGCCGCAAAAACGGTACGTTTATGTTTTTTCTGAGCATAACAATACGCGGATCGGTGTTATACCATTTTTTTACTATTGTTGCGACGTCCATTATGATCCATTAGTCAGGTATTTATATTGTTTAAACGCACACCATTTTCCGATAGGATAATAAAACTCGGATGGATTCATAAAAGCGGCTCTATGAAAAATACGTATATACGTATGGAATATGAATTCGTATTAAGCGAGGCGATCGCGAACTGTTTCGCAATATAAATAGATAAGTTCATCCGGAAAAGTTTGTTTTAAACCGACAAGGGGAACAAACACGACCAGTCTCGTTTCGTATCTCTTATACGACGGCGACAGTGGTTCCCAGCAGGCTTTGTTATACAAGTTTGCATTTTCCAGTTTTTTACCGTGAGTGTCCATGCTTTGCATTGCATTTCGTTTAGTTTGCGCAACGTACGATTGTGTGCACACTTTAAACAAAGCACAATCGAATATGATCGTTCGATGAAATAAAATTTTCTCTTCCACGTAAATTTAGTTGAAAATTTATATAAAACCGTCATTCTCGTATTTATTTTTGAGATTTGTTAAAATAAATTTTTGTTTCCCAATATTTAAAGCATAAATAAGTTTTATTCAATACGCGTTCTATACAATAACATTAAACCGTTTTCAAAGCTTTCAAATTATAAAAAGTCAATAAATGTCAATTTATATCATTCAATCCATTAGACTAATATAATAAAAATCACACGTCCGTCAATCAAAATCTCAACAAACCAAACCACTCCTTTTTCACATACACTCTGCACAAAAGTGGATGTCGCATCTTCGGTGAACAATAATTGTTTTTGCCTACTTCCTTCCCGAAGTACCATGTCCTTATAAAGGCTTTATTATTTCTTTGATACACATATACACATAAAACAGTCGGAGCCTTCTCTACAGCCTTCTTCCATCCACCTGACTTAATTGCTACGAGCCGCCAAAGGACGTGCTCCCAACAAAACGCGTTTGTTCCAAGGAATGTTAATTATTCGCTTCGCACTACCCAAGACAACTAAATAACGCTCCTTTCGAAAACAAACTAGCGCACGTGCCAAATCGACATGGCTACTTTATATAAAATAATGTATTGTTTATGTCCGATGGATTAATGGCGTTTATTGCCGAAAAATCGGACAAAACGCAAACGTTATTAATTTGAATATTGCGCCACGAGGTTGTCATTGTGTATTCAATTCGTCTCGCGTGTGTGTTAATTGTGTTTTGCGTTTAATTTTTTTCAACATTGAAGTAGTTAAAACATATGAAAAGGGGCGTTTATACACAATTAATATTCATTATAATTTCTCGCTAATGAGACTCGGCGTTAATACACGCCTTTTCCTCGCGCTCATAAGTAAAGTAGATTCTTGATTGTTTGTATTCATTCAAATTTACAAAATTATAAATAACTAAATAACATCACTTAAAATCATAACATTGTCATATTATTTGTTATTTTATCATGAATCTGATATTTGTATTATAGAGTAATGTACAAAACTTTATCGATTATTCTGATTCGTTTTTAACGCTTATCAATTATGTATATAGCGGACCTGCATTCAGAATTGAATAATTGAATGGTTCAAAAATGGATAGCAAATATAGAATCACATAATCGATGATTCGCTGTACAATACAATCAGAATTACGTTTTGTAGTTCATTAATCGCGTCTGGCGCAACACGTGCTACCTTTCAATCAAGCATGACACTTTTTATTTCCACCTGTACTATAATTTCGGTCCCGCTTTTATTTTTCGGAATACGGGCGTTAATATTTTCCCCATTTTTTCATTTTACGCGGGTGGCAAAGAAGGTGGTCGGACTGTGGTAGTTATTTACTTAAACCGCAATATCGGCGAAATGAAATGCGAAATGGGCGTGAGTAACACGTTACGTTTAGTGCAACATTGTCACGCGATCCCCCTAAAAGCCTATTTATTGTTCGTGTTCGCATTTTTTAAAAATTATTATTTATACTTACGTAAGTATAGCTCTGCGAACGGTTGATGATAAATAGTGAAATTCCCATAATTTCGTAAGTGTCGCTTTTTACATTTCTTTAAGAGTTACTTCGGCGGAGTAGCATTCAGTTTCGAAACCATTGTTCTATTTTAGAATCTAGCTCAAAAACATATTACATGTACGTACAAGAATAATTCCCATTGATTTTTCACTGAAACGAGCGACTTTCGTTGCTCTTCTGATATGTTTCCCCGTTCGCGCATTATTTTTATGGAAATGTCTTTATAAGTCCATATCTATCGGATAAAGCTTCGAAGCTGGAATGACCGCTATCCATTCGTGGCTTTGGATCGTTTTCGCGAGATTTATGGAGGATTATTACATAACAATAAATATATTTTCGACCGTGCCGTACCGCGTTTATAATATACGCACCCGAACGGCCCGCCCTTATTCAAATCGCCTCATAGAACGTACGCACACGTATCACGTTGTATCAACCGATCGAAATATGTACGTGGTGGAAAAAAATGGCCAAAAAAACTTTGGCGTATCTGAAAGGATCGTCTGAAAAAAATTCGGTTGTATGCACAGTTGATATTCCGGTTTAACCTGTGTTAAGTTGCTTGTTTAGTGTGCGCGTATTTACAAATATTTATCAGTGTAAGAGGAATGTGTTATGTAGAAAAAAATCATATTTAAGAATTTTTACGTGAAATTTCGAGTTTCAGCAACCTTTGGCATATACAAAAATCCAATTTTATCACGCTTCAATACCGAACAATAATTATTTAAATTAGCGCGCCGTTCGCATTTGCGTCGGATTACCGCTTCGTATATGCAAATCTATTATGTATATTGCGGTCACGCCGATCCATCACGACGGTTAATGAGGACCTTTTTCGGCATCGACCCCCGTTATTTCATATATTACACACGTACGAATTTATTAATAAAAAAATCGTATACCGAACCATAACAACCAGAGTCCGTTATGTGTCCTCCGAAACGGGGAAAAATCGAATCGCCATACATGACGTTTTTCCGCGTGTGCTAAACGGGACGTATCGATTTTCCATCAGTTGGATGTTATTTTACAGTTTTCCATATTAATTTCAAAAGTGCTCACAATGCATACAAATCGCATCCAAATTTGCTTCAACAATCCGTGGGTTTTGTTAATGTGTACGATTTTCCATAATAAATCACGTGAATCATTCGTTTTTGTGAAAAGCTTTATAAATTCAGCGTCTAGCGTCATAATGTATGGAATCACGTTTCGTGTACTTTTTCAATTTATTTCACATTAGTTTAATGTATATATGTATGTTATTTTTGCTTGTACATAAATAAAAATTTAGGTTTTATATGTGAACGAATATTAGCTTTTTTTAAATACAATCTTTATATCTTCAATATGAGAGTGTTTTGACATTTTTTTTTGTATTTAACGTTAACATGTTGTTTTTTCTATCAACTCCCCAATAAAATGTATAATTTGTAAGGTTCGCGTGCTGCCAAATATTCATGTTTGCCGCTTTACAAATCTATAATTACTCAAAAAAGTCACAACTATTAACGATGCAGAGACATTGAAAATTTCATACATCATACAAAGGCGTATGTATTAATGACCGATTTTAAATTGAAAAACTGTGTACGGCAAGTCTCCATTAAAATTAATTTAAATTGTATTAGTGTTTCATTTAGCAACGAAGGCCGTTAACTGTTAATTTATTCGACGTTGAAAATTATACTTTGAAAATAAACTTTTCGCAGTTCCACTCAATTTTTTTGCACAGTAATTGTGATTTTTCGCAAATTCACTTTCGCTTCAAGGCCCCATAACTTTTTTAATTTGATGAAATTTCGTGGTCTTTCTATTTATACTTGCGCGTATTTGCATAACCCTAAATCGGAGTATCCGCCTTAAAGTTTCAAACGCAAATAACTAAAGTTCCATATGGATATGATGAAGATTCGAATCCGACTCGCTCAAAGTCTACGAGCTTTCATACATTAAATGAGATTGTGTGGCGCACGTTAGTAAATATTTGACGGTCGGATTGCATACAGAATGCATCTTTGTGCAATGTGACAAACGACTCTTACTCACTAGTTCATTTTTCATGAAAACAATACGCAAATAGCTTTTTGCGCCACCTCTTTTTTCAAATACATGTTCAATGGAAAGAATAGAGCTTTTTTATTTGAAGTTCGTATTTTGTTGTTTGAACTGGAAAATATGCTATCATTTATTGTGTAAAAGTACTTTCTTTCCAAATACGTTTACAAAACATAGTTTTTGTGTACAGCGAGAGAGAAAATTTATTTGTATAGTATGAAAAAAGTTAAAATATATTCATTTTTTATATTCATATTTCATTTTAAATATAATCAAATAGTAAGATTTCATTTAAGAATATTAAAAATTCAATTTTTTGTTGAATCTGGGCTGTATATATTCTTTCAATAATTAAAAAAAGTATTTCACAGTATTTCTAATATTACAAGTCAAATTTGTTGCACCAAATTAATTGAAGTACGTTTTATATACCATGGGTCATCTGGTACGCTTTTTATCAAAGAAATGTTTGGCGCTCGCCCCGAATAAACTCATAGAAAAGCTTTGGACTGCGTTTTCAGTTTTAAAACCTGCCAATTCAGGTTGAAAAAAAATTATTTTGTTTGCTTCGGCTTTCAGAGCCAGAGCAGCAATTTTATTATCCCGGGCAGGTCAACTGAGTCGAACCATTCGCTGAATTTCTTCTATACTAACTCTCGTTTTTATTTTGCCCATACGAATATACACTTATTTATTATGTGGTTGCCGGTGAAAATGACTTTTTGAAAAAATAAGTATTTCAAATTTGACGGCGTGGACTTATAATACAAATTCAGAATTGACGCGCATTGAAATTTCCAGTTAAGAAAATCGGTCGGTTGCGATAATTTGGGCCAGGCTAAAAATCAGATACTCTTCATCAAACGATCGTTATGAGCACGGATCACGACTGAAACTTTTTATGCTGAAACTTTTTTCCTTTAAAGTCGTTTCGTGGCGTTTAAAAATCACATCACGCCTGCATAAATAAAATCGCCCTGAAAACTTTCGGTCGCCATTAATTTTTTTGGCCGATAATGTCGTCTTTTACGCGTAAAATATATTAGTGAGCCTTTCGATCGTAGTATAGAACGATTACTATGCGATTTTAGACATACGATAATCTCTTTATGAATTTTGAGCGTCTTCACTTTTTATCCACATTATGCGAACATATAATACTTTATTTTACATAATATTTTACTACGAGTAAAAATAAGTGCCGTTATAAACTTAAAAAATACTTTCGTGTGATGTTAAAAAAATTAAAATAGTAACTCAGATTAGTATGATAAAATATACATTGAAAAGCTTACCTTACCTCATATAAAAATATTCGAATATTATGTATGAAATATAATGCAAATTATTATTAATATAATACAATCTTCTTTCTTATGCTCTTTTGAAAATTCATATATCCCTTTGTAATATATTTTTAAATTTATCAAAATGGAAGTGGACAGCCTTTTCAGTGAAGAACCATTTCGATCTAATTAAAAAATAATATTTCAAAGAATATCATCTCCCCTTGAGCTTTAAAAGAAGATGAAAGTGGTTAAAGTATTTTGAGAATGAGTGGAAGATCAGTAAGTGCAAGTAGTTCAAGCGGCTTTTTGTACATAATCATATTATTCGCGAAAAAGAATTTCAAAATATTACTAAAAATTCAATCATTCGATAAGAATAGTTTCAGATTTTTAAAAACAAAAAAGATGACTTATATTTTTCTTTAATGGTAATAAATATTGTTGTGAATAATAAGTTTTTGATAAATCGTTAAGTATAAATTAATTAATTAAATTAAGTTACGGTTTTCATCAAATAATAACCCATATCTTAACATTAAAACAAAGTAAAGTGCGAAAAAACAAAACAAACCAGTCAAGCACACTGAGCCATAAGATTAAACACACACCGTCCCCGCAGGCGTCATTAAATAACCCGGCTAAAATTAATTTCTAAAAATAAGAGCCGGGGTCATAATCGTAAGCCGCACCGAAAGATTCACACACACCGCATAAAATAGCACAATATGAAATTCCTCCACGTTTATTTCCCAAACCAACACACATCCTCGGTCACGGCCGGACAACGTCGGCGTCCCAAAGCGGCCCTAATCCCCGTTTAATCCTCGGTGATCTATCCCCGTGCCCTCGGCGGTAGTTGAATTTTCCTCTTTTCCCGGGAATTATCTCGCGCTTAGCACACGCCCTGAGAAAAAGCCGCGTGGAATAAATAGAATCGTCGATTCCCGTTACGGGATTGGATTAGAGTCAATCGGGATGGCGGGGACGGTCCGTCGGCCCACGTGTCGTCGCTGTCACTCTGTCTCGTGTGTGTGTACGTATGAATTTCGTTTTGAATATTGCATGCGCTTTGCAGGATCCATTACGTTTAAGTGCTGGGGCTGAAGCGTGAGTGAGTGTTTGGGAAAAAAAATTGTGAAAAATGGATGAAAACGTGCGAACGGCTGCGACGGTTGTTGAAGTGGATGCATAGTTTTCGGTATCGATTGAGTGGTGTGTGGCTAGACGATTGGGTAATTTGTTTTGTCTTGTGTTGTGTCTATTTTTGTCGGAAGAAATATCGATGTCGGAAACGGTGAGTGGATTGAAATTTTTATTTTGTCGTTTGTTGTTTAAATTCGTTATTTTTTTGTATCTATTGATTTTATAATATTTACTTTGGATAGTTTTATATTATATAATAATATCTTATATGTATACAGTTTATTATTAAATATAATAGAAAAAATATTCCAAAGTAACTTTTAAATAATATACTAGATTCCAATAACGACAAAAGTATTTACTCAACAACGCAAAAACTTTTGAGACACATAACACAAAACGAGCACTTCACTTTTCCATAAAGATAACGATCAAAGTACTTCTAAATATTTTTTCCCATCTCGAAACGATTACTGTTATATCCTTCAATTACGCATTGTCCGACATGCCAAGCAAGATAATAAAATTCCTAAAAAGAAAAAACCTAAAACTACACTAAAATAGCGAAACACACGCATCTCGACCGTTACGCTGGGACGGTGTGCGTTTTTTTCCAGCGTCGTCGTTTTAATTGTCGTAATGGGGCGCAAAAGGGCGCAAACCCAGTTTTCGGTACAAAAGGGCTCACCGAAAGTGTCCTCGGGGGCGGTAAACGACGATCGTTTGTCAGCAAGCCCGAACAGTTAAGGGATAAGCCTTCGTAATTTGTGCGCGCTGCGAGCTAAAGCAGCGCGGAAGGCCTTCCGAAGAAAATCGGCCTCGTAACCTATCCGGGAACCTTCGGATAATCTCCGATTTCGGCCTCTGCTTAAGCTTGGGAATCGATTATTAAATTTTTAAATAGGAATTTATTGTATGGAACTGTTTTAATTGGAGTTTTAATAAAATTTTGTGACAATAATAAAAATAATAAAGTTTTGACTTGAAAAGTTCGATCAAGATTTGAGTTTGTAAATAATAATAATTGAAACGATATTGTGTTTTTATAATCAAAATATTTTATTATGTTGTAATTTGAAACAGTTGATCTTCGATATCAAATGATTGCATAATTGTTATAATTAATTAGTCGTTTACGGTCCAATGATTCGAATCCGTTCAGGCTTATGCTGGATAACCAATTAGTTCGATTCCAATACGATTGAGTAAGTAGTTCTTAATCTTGACCCGGATTTGCACTATTATAGATATTCATATTCATTTAAGTATTAAATTCGATTATGCAAAAATATCACAATTAAAACATTATTTTATCAATAATCATAGTATATACCTATATATAGTATTTAAAGTATTATATATTTTTCATGTACAAACAATATTTATTTAAAAATTTTGAGAACATAATTTTTCTTATATGAATTCTAACGCGTAAAGAAGACATAGGAAACTCCCATACAGGAGAATTTTCCGTTCACGCTTATTCACGTAACGTTTTTCGCAGCTCATTTTCCACGACAAAAATCTAGTTTTTCGGTTATTTATCGCGCGAACGAACTCGGAAAATACTTTGTCTTTTAAAATATACACCAAGTGGGTTGTAAATTTGTCACTCGGAGGTGTGAGGTCTTGGTGAGGGTGGAGTGGAGAGGAACGCGTGTGAATAAATATAAATTTCGGTTTTCGCTTACGAGGAAATTGAAGTGCGGAAAAACTCGGCGCGAAAATAACTTTAGCCCGTATTATAATATGTTACGTGTGGTTTTTTCCCTCTTATTTTTCCTCTCCTTTCTCTCTTTCTATCTGGAAGTACTTTACTTTGAATATATTCGCGTTTTATGCTGATGAGCTTTTCGCTAGAAACGTTACGTATGAAACTTTTAATACGTCGGATAAGCAGATGTGTCGAGTTCAACTTCGGCCGACCGGACATTCGAATCCAGTTTTCGATTTTCATACGAGGCTAACTCGAATGAGCTGAAAATCCTGTGACGCAATAGGAAAACTATCTTTCTGATGTATAAATTGGACGCGGTTTTTTCGAGTCTTTTCGCACAGACATAAAAAAATATTTCATTGTTTCCGATTCATACACTTTTTAATTAAATTTGTTCAACGAAATAAACAAACATCCATTTCAAAAGAAGCGAAAAGTATTTGTATGTATTCTAAACAATTTCCGAGACTGCCGAAACAATAGCATTGTTATTTTTACTGTAACAATGTATATAAATTTTACTTTATACATTTACCGTACATTGCAAAACTTTAGCGGTTTGTATAAATTACTTCAGTATGAATCCATAGGCGGACTTTTAATATAAACGGACAAAATCGATATCAGTCTCTATATTTTTTCCCAAGCAATATTCATATTTAATTAAGCCTTATCTTTTTCCATTTCAGGAACTGTATCGAAACGAATAAAAATATGCAACAACCCATTTCCCAGTCAGGGCGAAATGAAATTCTCGTTTCAGCACTCCACCACATTCCGCATATACATATACTCATTCGGCCAGACTAAGTGTTACGATTTCGTACTGAAACACAATATATTTATATAAAGTGGTGCTACAGTTTCATCCCGACGATTCATTCTGTATGCAGATGAATTTCAAAGAGTAATTTTCGGGTATTCATTCGGATTCAAATTGTATTGCTTTCGGCGGTGTGGTGGCAACGTCATTTCAATTTCAGTTCCGACAAACTGACTATGATAAAAAAGGAAAAACTAATATAAAATTTATTCTACGTTATTATTATGGCTATTTGTATTAACAATTTTCGTTTTAATCAAGCTCGAGTGACAATTTTCGATCGCACGAGCGTCGAGTGGTTCCGCTCGATCGTACGTCATTTAATTAAAAAAGCGTTTTATGACTGCAGCGTGATTACTGCAGCGTTCAAAATAAAAGTTTAACGTCGGAATAAAATTTTATGTATTCGATAAAGCTTTTATTTAAAACTTTTTTATATAATGGTGTATTTGTTGAAAAAAATTTTCGCCGTTTGCCGCGTTTATTATTGTACACACGTATCGTAAATTTTCCGATTCGACGAACGATGTAAAGCCTGCGGCCAATAGTTTGCAAAACATTTGTATCGGTAAACGAGTTGAGGTTCGATCTTTGCTTTTGTCGAATTGAAAATATAATAAAAATATACGCTATTTCGTATCCTTTTGATGCGATGCGACAAAAAAATAAAACACTAAAAGCGAAAAACAAAAAACAATCCAAAAATTCGTCCTCGCCAATTCGACGCAGATTTTCGCAGTTATCGAAAGAAACTTTTCTTTTTCGTTTTTCGCATATATTGTTATATTTCGAACGGGGTATCGGCGATGGTGCGCATCGGCCGCATTTATGGGATGTTAAATATTGGTTTTTCTGGGTGTGTTCGCTGGGTTGGATACGGAGAGAGTATTGTTTGTTGCCTTTATTGGACCGCCACCGCGAGAGGTGTATATTATTATTATATACGGGGCGATTCCCTCGAGGTTTTCAATAATTGAAAATTTTATGAAAACGAAACGGTCGTAATTGCAAATAACGGCTGGCGTGAACTTAGTATAGATATGAAATAATTATTCTAAAATTATCTGAGCGTTGACTGCTTATTCGTGTGAAAAACGAGTATTGAAAATTCATCTTGGTCCAATTAAAGAAAATTTTCGTAAGAAAAATATTATTGTAGCTTTATTGATTCCCATCGAATATTTGTATCATTATGAATGCCTTAATTGACAAATTGTTAAATATACTTCCCTCGTTATTTACTTTGAATTTGCTTAAAAATAACTCATGAATATTTATTGAGTTTTTGATCAAATTTTAATATAAATAAGAGAAATTACTAAAAAAAGTCAAATTCACAAATATCTAACATTATTTAAACATACAATTTTTGTGAAAAATTGGAATTAACTCAACCGCACATAGACGAACACGACAAATGCATTTAGGGCACGCTGACCGAATAGACTCACTCTGGGTCCCTTTATTGAAAAATTACTACAATAACACATCCGTATTACCATAATTCAATTCGAAAACTCAATGCATACATTGCGCAATTGTATATGGGGTGCGAAGCGTTCGTCCCTCGGCAGTTCGCTAATCCATTGTTCGACGACGCACATACGTCAAAGCAAAGTATACACCTCGGTTATTTAATTTATATAAAATGTATTAATACATAGAGAGAGACCCCTTGTTTAAATGCTTCACGACCCCCGCTTGCGTCGTTGCGAAAGTTGAATATACAAAAGAAAACGTTATTAAATTGCAATCACTCTCGTGTGTAATATCGCCGCGCACTGAAAGTTTCGTTCATTTTTTTTAATATATGATTTTGTAGGGATATTCTCCAACGTTCAATTTTTCATATAAAAAAATTCTCTTTATTTAGTATATTTTGAATTTTCCATTTTGCAAGTCAACGTCTTCTCTTGTGAAAATAATCCATTGTATGGTCGCATGAAATTTTTTAAATTATATCTTATCAAATAATTCAAAGTTCATTATTTCTAAACTATTACATATATTTCAAATTCTCAGACAATATGCTTTCACTTCTCGTACTTCGCGCTTTCTCTTTATTAAATTTTCTATTGTAAATCTGTCGAAATCGATTCGATACCGAGTTAAACAATTTGAGAAATGCCGTGATATTTCATTTGTGCAAGAAACGTTCTCTCGTCGCTCCTTTGTGCCGAATCAAATTATGTTTTGATTTGTATTGATCCCTCGCCGGCTCAAAGGGTTGTTTATGTGGAAGACATGCTTTCGAGGGCACCCTGTAGTTTCTCACCCCTAACGTTGACGCCATAATCTCTTTGAATTTTCGCGTATTTATTTACATTTCAAATCTAGCCAATGCAAAACAAACAATAAATCCATGAGTCAGTATCGCTAACGCAATTCGAAACCCATACCCTCTCAATGCGTCGATCATATTGTAAATATAGCACAAAGGGGACCGCTTTCGAACCTCGTTATTATTTATTTCATATTATTTTTTTATATTTCATTCGATCGAATATCTCGTATAATTTATACGATAATCGTCGAAATATTGTACACGGAGGAGCGCATTATTAGATTTCGTCCGTGATTTATTGCGCGAGATAAGTTGTCGCGTTTTTAGGTCAAACGAAATAAAGTTCCACCCGAAATACGCTATTGTAATTTTTTATTAAATAAAAAATGGATGGACATAACGATAACGATCCTTCTCGAAGATTTCATATCGCTTTTTACAACATCATTCGATTCGGTGCACTCGAATGCGCACGTACCTGGCCTATTATTATCGCCGATATTTTGCACTTTATTGCACGAATCCGGACAGCGCGAGTTGCACAAAGAAGAAAAATCTCATTTTCAAAAAGGACTCGAAGTAAGGTCCTAGAAGACCCCTTAAGGCGCGCTACACCTCTTTCGCGTTTTATGTGTGAACCTGTCGCCCATTAGAATATACGTTTACGACACGAAAATCCCGTAAAATATGTTCCAGTGTACCGATTTTCATTCGGTGGGATTTCTTTTAATGTTGACGTCGATTTAAATGGGGTTCCTTTATATAAAGAATGAAAAAATAAAGTATTTTTTTCTAATTGTTAAAGGTAATCGTTTCTGATTTAATTTCAATTCAATTGTAAGTTTAATAATCGTCCAAATGTATAAGTCTATGTAAAATTTAATATGCATGAATATCTTAGATCTGGAATTAGTCAAAATTTCATTGAGATTTATGTGTTCTGCGGTGGAACGTTCATTATTGAAAATTCTAAATTTATGTTCTTCTATAATAATTAATAAGAAGGGACAAAAGCGGATGCTCCAAGTCTAAAACGAGAACATTAGATTTTGAATATGTATTAAACAGTTTTAAATTCGATTTTAATAAGAAAATTAAATGTCATCATAAAACCAATAATTAACCAAAATAATTAGAAATTTAATCGGTTTAAATTTCAGAAAAATTATATTACTAACGACAAAAATTGTAATAATAAAATCATCATTCACCTTCATAATAACATACATCAAACACATAAACGAATAACTTGCAGATTTTAAATGCAATCGGACTGCGGCAAGTTCACGCCCGCTCCTCTCATCTTCGTAAGCTCAGAATTATAGACGTCTCGAACTTATTATAAATGGGGGCGCAGGCTTCGGTGGCGCAGTCCCCGGGGGCCCGGAGTCAGGCCCTGCGGGATTCCGGGCATTAGTCCCGGGATTACCCGGTCCAGACGTCACGCTGGACCGCAGATTACATCCATCCACGTATCCATTGTATGTAAACGGATTGTTATGTGCGCTGTGTGTTCAGGATGGTTGTGTGTGGATCCGAAGTTAAAGTTGGAATCGAATTTTAAACGCGTTCGGAAAATGTCTGCTCGATTAAGTATTTAAGGCCAGAGTGCCGATTTCGTCGCGCTTCTCGAGTTTCAGATTTGAACGAGTTTCGATTGTTGAATTTGTTACGTTTGAAGTGGTGTGATGAGTATTTTTTTTTGTGTTGAGAAATAAAATATCATTTAGTTGTATAATATGATAACGATTTATTATTATGTTTGTTATGTCTTATATTTTGCTGTAATGAAGTCAGTTGACTTTGATTTTCCGAGAATGACAAAAGGTAATTTATGTCACTCACTGAGATACTAATGGAAGCTCATAATGTACAAACAGTAGAAAAAATCTATAATCTCTCTTTCGGAGTATTATCGAAAATGCTTTATATATAGATGAAAACAAATATCTTTTCGAGTTAGGACGCAATTTTCGCTTATAAAATTACCGTTCGAAGTAACTTTTTGTTGGAAAACCGCCGTCGACGGCGCAAGTTCGAACTTTATTGGTTAATTTGCAAACTCTCGCCGCACTAATTCGTTCTGGCTACTAACCTAGCATCCACTAAATACTCTCTCGTTCGCGAGCACAACGCTAATATTGTACATAATACAACTAACGTGTATAAATATTACACGCAAAGTTGTATTACACTAGCCGCGAGGACGGCGAGCGTATTATGTAGTCCTGCAAAGCCGTCGAGGTCCTGTTTATTTTAATAAGCGCTCTCCGTTTAAGTTAGAGTCTCCCTGTATGTGTCAAATCCCTTATAAGCTCTCAAGTTATGACGATTAAATGACGAGAATTAACAGCGATTATTCCACGTGCCCGTTTCACTCGTCTTTCGCTGTGATAGCCCTTTGACAAGTTGTCGAGGCGGTGATTGTGTGTTAATCTACGATAGTTTCCGGTCGACCTCAGTAATGAACTTCAGATATCATTTGTAAATTATTTAGATAATTTAAAATTTGTTTTCGAACTGAAGATTTAAATTTTGTATGAGCGAACTATAGATTTTGATACAAGTTTTTCATTGCATGCCTATGAATCATTATAAAATATTATGCAATTATGGAGATTTTTATTTCGTAATCTTTCCAGATTTATTTTTATTTTATCAAATTCTATTTATGCTTTGGAAAGCTTTTAATCTATGCTCACCTTATATATGCCGCATAAAATTTCCGAGTAAAATTTTATCACAGACGCAACGGTATTCATACTATCGCGATCTGCGATAAAATGTGCCACAGTTAATTTTAATACGACTCAACTTAATCAGAGAATTCCATAAATAGACGACGAACCGTTTCAAATATTGAATTTTATGGGAATTTTGGAAATATCAAACGACGTAATTGGTGTAAATTGTGATGTTTCGATATTAATAAAAGCATCCGAAAATAATTGCTTGAGCTTTTATGGAGATATAGCGATCGCCATTCAATTCGGACGTATGAAAAAGCATTTTATTATTATCGAACAATTTTTTGAATGTAATAGCAATGGAAAAATGAAAAATTATTATGATCATAATCGCAGATATAATAGATTTGTGGGTGTCGGACCGAGAAGGCGTGTACCAGCTAGAACGGGGCATACGATACTAATGCCTATTTTTAACCCTTCAGATCCGATCTGGCACGAAAGCGGTTCAAAATTAACACGTTAATGTAAATGCATTCGATCCATCATGTGGAACGGACCGGCACGGGGTTGAATATGACTCGTGCGAAACTCTTGTCCATATGCCAATAGTTGGAGGACTCGGATAACCCTTCTATTTCGTAAGATAAGAAATTTTCGCCGAAATTACAAAATTTTTTTATTTTAATTTTCAAAATAAACCCAAAAAGGTTGTGATGTGAGTTTTTGCTTTTTAGATTTTTTAATTATTTTTCTATGATTGCTGAAAATGAAAATTTGTTGATGTGTGTGAAGGATTTATTTGAAGTCTGTTATATTTTGGGTACCAATTATCGGCCCGGCAAAATAGCCTTATTTCCAGACAAATTACATATTTATCACGACATAATATGCACATGACCATCTCTGAAACTATTTTCCATCAGGTATTCAGATCAAGATTGTTTTTTTTATAGGTGTCAAAGGGATTCTCAGAACAGTCAACATACAAGAGCATAATTTTTGTTACTTGCAACCCGTTTGATGCTTAATCTTGCGGACCCCGATTGGGTCGTGCGGGTTATTTTAGAGATGTTAATTTTACATTAAATGTCGTTTTGATATGCATATGTCGTGTAATTTATTTTACAGCCGTGCAAATAATATTATCTCTTAGTGTCCTGTTGATACATTAATTTGAAAACACGTGATAAGTTTCATGTGCAAAAAATTCTTACATAATGATTTTGATTATTCAAATACTCAAACGATAAAAGAAGTCTTCACCTTTCATGAAAGTCTTTTTGATACAAAATCGTGTAATATTTACCGAGTGTTCGTAATTTCGAGGTGTGAGCACACACGCGAGTCGATCGCTCACGCTAACCGAGTTTCCTTAATACACCGTGGCACACTTCATGCATACTTTTTTTTCTACATGGAACTTTTTTTCAGCACCCTTTCCTTTCGCTATAACGCATTTTCGTGAGCTTTTCAGCGCCACTCACGGGTCAACACGTCGCTTTCGTGCGTTGCATTCGGAAAAATTTTCTTCCTTTTTCGGCTGGGAAAAGCCGACGAGTCGTTTCTCACGTATTATTTATTGTTTTCCCGTTGTGTTTATTTTAACGTCGATTTCTTTTATACGTGTGAAAATCGTTTTTGCTTCCGCAGTGGCTTGTTGTACGGTGTGTACGAGGATAAACACTTCCTATTTATCTGAACAAGTTTAAAAAAAAATTAAACATTCTTTATAGTTTAACTATAATATTGAAAATATTGTCTATATAATGTAATTTAAGATTTCAATTTTCTCATAAACTAAACTATTTTATCGTTAATTGAATCTAAAATATTTATCATGAACTGAAAAATTAGCGTATTGTGTTCATCGCTAAAATAATAAACGTCCAAGAAAATTATTTTATAAATAATTTCCGGTCAATATATTTTTTGCATTATTAATCATTTTTTCTGATGCTTTCAGTGATAATATTAATATACAGCGTATCGTCTCGATTACTTCCGCGAAACCGAAACCTCCCCCACTAAATATAGACCATCGTTTTATTATTTGGGCGACGACGCGAACCGAACCGCGGTTCGCAAAAAAGCACAAGAAGCGTCCGACCGGGGTTGGATTGCTCGCTAAGCGCTTATATCGACGTCGTATCTTCCGGTTCGTATCTGGTTCCCTCGAACCGACGAAATTGCCAGCTATTTGTACTACGCGGATTCGGCACTCTGAACACGTACATTGTATACGTATAAGGCGCTCGCCTACTTCTAACGAGTGAACGTACCGTCGCGGAGGAGAAGCGAATTCGGAAAAAAGAAGTTTTATTTTACTGCTCAACCATTATCTCGTTAGGGCTTAACGTAAAAATCCTTTTCATTTTAATGGCTGGGTGCAGGAAATCCGTTTAAATTTTACTTAAAGCGGAGCCGTTCGAATTCCGTGCGCCTTATACGCGTACTGCGGCACGTAGGTTCGTTATACGGTTGTATAATTTTAGCTGTGCATTAATTTATTTAGCGTTATTATGACGCAGCTTAGTTGAAAGTTTCGCTCTGCTTTATAAACGGTACAACAGACATTTGGCCGCAGTGCGATTGCATCCCGCGGAAATGAGTGCATTCAACGTGTTAAGCGTTGCATGAAAGCGATCCGCAATGTTACATTTTCGTAATGTTGCCTCGTTCTGGTTACGCTTTTAAACTCAGTTAGGATCGGCAATAATTTGAAAAAGTGTATATTACGTGTACGTTAATCGCTTTCAATATGATTCGAGTATATTTTATTTAGAGTGAGTTATCTTGGTTTGATATGTTTTCAAAATAAATGTTTTCTTTTCAAATATAATCTAAAAAATTTCCATTGTTGAGATTTTGGCTTTTGGGATTACAGCTGTCAGGATTATGACTTGAATCTGAAATTTCCATTCTAACTCGAAACGCCTCATAAGGTGAACATAACTAGAGCTCAAGCTTTTGAAATACAGATCGACATTTCAGTTATCGCCGAAAAAATTACATTAAAATTTTCATACATCTCGTAAATAAATAAAACAAATAAATAAATAAAATGAATGAGAAACACTCATTTTTATGATTTAAGCTCAAAACGGCGCGCTGCCCTCTCGCCGCCTTCGACTTGTCAATAATCTCGAAAGAGCTTTTCTATGTTTCGCATTCGTTCGCCCTGTTCCGATGACAGTTGTTCGAAATTTCATGAGCCGCTGTACGGCGACATTTGTATTTTGCATTCCTCCCCGCTGTTTTTCAGCTCCTTTTATCCTCGTATACACTTCAGGGTGTTGTATAAACGTGTAAGGAGGCGAGATTTTCTCGATCACAGAAAACCGCTCGTCTCCAACGGGCGTAACAATGCACGCGTGAAAATCTATGAAAATAGTGGAAAATAGCCGGAAAATTACATATATATTTTCCTCTTGAAAGCTTATCGCTAATTTATCTCGCTTCTTATATACAAAGTTTTGCGAGTGTGTTTGTGTTTTTTTAACAACGAGCACGCAATATACGCATCATCACAATAACACAACAACGAAGTATACTAAAAAAAATCCACTCACGTTTACATATTATTATATATAGGCGCGAGCGAATGAAGAATATAATAAAATAAAACGTAACGTATTTTAACCGAAAAAAAAAACATTAAATTGTTTTTTTGATGTTGTTTGTACTATTGTTGTCGTTTAACAAAAGGCTCTGTTTTTATTACACAATCGGTACAATGACGCGGATATTTTTCATAATGAATTGGGTTCTCATAGAGATCCAAGTAATATTTCAGACTAAAACCACGCGATCTTACATTTTGTCCGATCGAGCATGCATAATTCAATTCGCTCGTTTTTTCGCGGGCCACCATTTAAGACGGTCCGGTCCACGTGAAATATGTACATTTTCCCGGTTTCGGTTTTATCGCGCTCCCGTCTGCCGTTACCAAAGAAATATTTCTGATGAAGAAGTATAAGTTATGATGTCATTTCCTGTTGAAGGAAGCCGGAGTGGGCTGCACGCGACCGCATCCCTCTGACCAATGCTTCTGCCACTCTTGATTTCATGCCCCAGTTGGTTGAGGTCGTATCTGAAGCTGGAGGCTTTTCGGCTACATTTTTCCGCCAGAAAAGCCTCCGATCGGAAGACGAAACGGACGTATCGCTTCCGCAGAAATGTCTGTTGTCCCCAGATTAACATTTCTCGTGTTCAATGTTAGCATAATTGAGGTGGTCTCTGAGGACTTGACATTTCGGTGGTTGAGAGTTTCAGCGTTTTTTTTCTTTATCTGCGTTTCGGGTGACGTTTGATCGGTTGAATATTTTCAGTGTCACTGAATATTTTCGATTATATTATGAATTGAGTTATAGATGAATTTTATTTTAGTTTGTGGGGAAAATTACATTTGTCTGTCGTTAAACTGGGAAATAAAAGTATTCATATCGAATGAACTTTTAGTGCTACAGATAAAAGATTAAAGGGAAATTATATAAGCAATGAAAGTACATATATGAGAGCATGTTCAACAGTATTAAAATAATGTTAATATATGAAACATTTTTGAAGTGATTTATAAAACGAAAATTGTAATATGTATTTGAAAATTTATATTCATCATTTTAA
This sequence comes from Hydropsyche tenuis, assembly GCA_009617725.1. NCBI lineage: Eukaryota > Metazoa > Arthropoda > Insecta > Trichoptera > Hydropsychidae > Hydropsyche > Hydropsyche tenuis. The sequence goes on along the minus strand of VTON01000001.1, from coordinate 3,765,044 downwards.
TGTGCTTAAAATCATTAGAAATTAAAACAATTAGTTTAATTAACTTTTATAAACCCTCAACATGAGTTTTTGCTATGTTATATTTTACCAGGTTTTATGGTTTTATAAATTTCACTTTAATTTATAATATATTATTATATTAATTATTAAAAGAGTTTAATGGATAGAAAACTAAATATAATTTTGCAAAAACATACATATATAACACCATAAATCTATTTTGTAACATTGTATATGTTATATTTTTAATCAAAAAAGTAATTTGGTGACGTTTCGGTCTGCTTCAAAGAAATAATTGCCGTCTAGGAACGCGGATGCGTCCCCAGAAACAAATTTCACTTTCGAGTTTCTCGGCCGCGCTTTACTTATACGCTCATTTTTCTACCTGGACTCGTTGCGAAAAAATCCGAGAATGTACCCAAATTTAAATTTATCCTTTTTAAAGTAACGGCGCGGGGTTAATGGCCCCTGAGGGTGGATTACTTACCGGGGTTGGCGTGTCGGGGACAACGTGTCGGGTCGTATCAGAAAATATGCTCACCTGGGGTTGCATTTGACCGGAAAAAAATACAATAATAAAGCAATGTACAAAAAAATGAGTATTCACACAATAAATATTATGTTGAATGTGTGTGTGTGTGTGTCGTGTCGCTTTCCCAACTCTTTCCTTCGCTCCTGAGGACCATTTGTTTCGCTGGTTTCGCGTGCTCCGCTCGCTTTATAATCCAATAGTTTTAATAAGGGTGAACACATTAATCAACTTGCATACAACGTGTCGTTACTGTTGGGTTTGAATTGCATAGAATTGCTGTGCGCTAAAAAGACTGATTCATTCCATCGTGAGAACGTAAAGAAATGTGTCGACTAATTCAAAAACTTTTCCGATTGGGTAAATGAAACTTTATTCTTTTCGTGTGTTCTATCAATGTGTTTTAGTTTGCTAATTAATGATTCCATACGAAAATGTGTCAAAATTTTATTTTTCGGTCTCACGTGTTAAGGTCAATTGTACAGTTAATTAAAGCTGTAAATTAATTCGCAAGCTGTACCAAAAAGCTAATTCATATCTCGTGTGAGCATCTAAAAAATTTAACGACATTTTTTTCGGGCTTATCGCGTATAAATATGAAATTTTATGTTCGTACTGTAAGCCGGCCTGTTTTCATAATGCGAAATTGATTTTTCCCGCGTAAAATTAAAGGAGATCGTCGCCGTACGGAATGTACACGAAAACACACTCCCACACATATTTTCACATAAATGTCATAGCGTACGACGCAATAAAAATATAGATTATGACTTACGTGTTGAACAAAAGGTGTATTTTGTACAGCGGGCCGCATAAACAAAGAAAAACTAGAGCACGCTTTTAGTTTTACGATGCCGAGTTTTATTATTCGGCGGTTTATAAAGCGAACGAAAGTCGTCCCCAGCTTTAAAACTGCTTTCTTTTTACGACATATACACCTTGTCGGCGGTTGTTAGCGTTAATTGCGCTAAACAGTTTCCACTCAATGGCCTGTTTGGATATGGAGGATCGAATTTTCCCGCACAGTTTTTCCCGGCGGCATATTCGCGGAATTCAGCTACAGATTTCCCGCCGCAAATGTTGTGCACGTTGAACATTTGCGGTTATGAATTTAAAACGGGATGGAAGTGCGTTGAATTTATATCAGACATTAGATGGGGGTTGGGATGCAGTATTGCCGCCCCACGAGGATGTGCCCGTTTAATTGCACCACAGTTGGCGAGGGACACTCGCCGGGAATTATATAGGCTTAACAGTTCTCTACGTGTTTTATATATAATATTATATATTATACAATGTGGAGGTGGAAGTGTGTTTCCAGAGCGACGTGCACATTTAGCGACGAATTTGAATATGTAATGGTGTCATTGTATCGACGCTCTAAAATTTTTGCGTAGTTAGTTTCAGTATTTACCATAATTCTATGCGCGCGTACAAATTCAAAATACGCTAGTTCAAATAACCTGGAATTTCATGTAGTATGTGTTTTTACATACATACATACATATATAAATACTTACATACATCATACATGAGTTGCTGAGTAGCTAAACTAATTGTACGCTTTGTTGTCGGTGAAAACTGAGTAAAAACATTTATTACCATTCGCTGATCGCTTCGCACACCTAGTACATATATCGGAACATTATATAGTTAGGTTTTTTTGATCTGAAAATTTAATTGGATGATTGAAACAATATAAACAACAAAATTTTCAAAATAATATCATCTTAATAAGCACTTCAGTAGGTTTATAATTCAAAATAAAAAAATAATAATATGAAATTTTGTTTTCTCAATTACCCTTCCAATTTGCAATTCTTATTTTAAATTGCTGTAAAATAATCGCTTTTACTGTTTTTTTTAGAATTTCTCTGTACCACTTGAGTATTTTATTTCAACATTCAATCTTTTTCATATATTACATACTAGATATAATCTTCCGAGTATAATATTTCAAAATATGATACAACAGTATTTTCCCACACTAAATCTATTTAGACATAACATACTATTTTCATACGAGTCGTAACTTTCATATCGCACAATAGAATGTAAAGATTTTTTTCAAGTTGTTGTCGCATTCGGATCATTCGACGCCTACACGCTTAAAAAATATCTTCTTTTATAAGCGATGTATCATACACAAATATGAAAATATCAAATCTGAGCGATATTTCTATCAAAGCGGAGGAAAAAAACGCGAACGACACGTGACGCGAAATAAGAGAAACCAGGAAAAGCGAACTCGGGCAAAAAAAAAATCGCGAATAAAAAAATGTGTCGCCCCTTTGTGTCTGTGTACTTTTGTAGTGAAATAAGCAAATATTTCGCCATTTTTTTCCTCTTCTTTCGGTGCCGATATCGAGTTATTTCACGTTGCGCTTTACTAGTATTTACCCGCACGTGATAGACATATTTACGGATGTGCTTTGATCGGAAACCCTCGCGACTAAATCACAAAAAAAGGCAAAAAACCCGTACGCTATTATAATGGTAGCTTATATATATTTATTCATCGCTCTTATACCCTTCGCCGATAAATGCCGTAATATACGAAATGGAAATTCGCCCGGGAAAATTTACGATTTTTCCATTGAACGGCCCTCCCTCAGTCCCCCGAGGTCCGAGAATAGTTAAAAGGGAAAGTGCTGACCGAAGGCTGTGCAACCTTTTGAAAATTGCTTAACAATATTTCAAATGACGTTTGGCATATACGTTGTGACGAATCGTGACTTTTGTGCGTTCAGTGTTTAATTACACTAAAAGGCATTTAGGGGTAAATAATTCAGAATGTCGAGCACAGCTCGTACGACAGTTAAATGCGTCATACGAGGCTCTCGTGAAATTTTTCATATCATTTTATGCCGAAAAAAAAACGTATAAAAGCACCTAAGAGGCTTTTAATTAATCCGCGGCTATGAACGGGTCGCATTTTTTTTATTAATTCTGTTACGCGTTTTACATTTGGGTCCTCTGAAACATTCACTTCATAAATTATTCAATTTGAAATTTCTAAATTAAATTAATGAATTTTGGAAATAGTCATGTTATTATTGATATATTCTATTATTATTTTTTTTTTTTAAAGCTCCACTTCATTTTTATAGAAATATTTTATTTTCGATTCAATTTGACCGTGAAGCTTAATAAATAAATTCATTAATATTTCATTCCAGTGATTGCCATTAACCCAATCCCGCCAAAAAAATCAGGGTATTAACAGAATCCGTATAAATCGACTTTGATGCTGTATAAATTTTAATTTGCTGAAAATGGAAAAATCGCTCATATTTCATTTTCATAATCTGGTAATGAATAAAAATAAACGAAATTTAAGTAATACATAAATTTGAACAAATATTTATCGAAAAAATATTTTTTTTAATATATTTTACTAATTAAATTTATTACCCGCGAAACATAAAAGCCGGTGTATAATATTACCACTATATTTTAGACTTTATGTGCTGAGAAAGCAATTTTCGTGCATAGGAACACTTGTAACGTTTAATTTTATGACTTGTTCGACAGCCGATACTGAAATATTACATTTCCCGGACATATCTAATGACACGTAAAAAAATAAACGAATATCCCGGCATTCATGAGCAGATAACTAGCGTTCGAAAAAGTCATATAAATCACGTTTATCGCGCTTAATATTTGTTTGATGCGATTATGGGGTAGGAGATTTTATGGGTCGAGTCACGTGTCGGGTGTGTGCGTGGGGGGGCTCTTTTTCTATTTGATATACTTATTTTTGGCATTTGCCAAAAAAGTTATACATTTTATTATCTGAAGGATTACTAGCGGCTTGATATATGAACGTGACGAAATTTATGATATTTACTTATGTGTAATGAAAGCGTGCTCATATACCGGCACCCTTATAAATGTCATAGTTTTATGGTATTTTTCTTGTATTTTAGATTTAAAGTTTCAAAAATATTCAATGAAAATGGTACAATAGAAAAAATATTTTTTCAATTAACGAAAAAGCTTTTAGTTTTCACTACTGTTATTGAATGATGATATGCGTTTTTTATTATAGATAAAATGAATCCATGAATAATTGATTTTGTTTCACAATGCATAAAGCAGCCAAAAGTTCATCAGGGATTTAAAAATCTAACAACTCATCATATTCTGATTATTGATTATTTATCAATTCGTTTTACTAAAAACGTATCAGCTGAAGAATTATGAAATCCGTTAGTGGTTTTCTGGTATTAAAGTATCGTACGTATTCTTTATGGATATGAATGAAAACCGATCAAAAATTCGAAATGAAATTCCACTACATCGGTTGTAAATTTTTCCACGAGTAATTCCTACATTCTCCTATTCGTTCTAAAAAAATGCTATTAAAACAAAATTTTAAAATATCTCGGTAACTTTCCGAACATTCTACACATGAAACATCAATTTCACCCGAGCACAAATATTAAGAAAATTCTAATCTCGAAAATACTTCGACCCTCACAAAATTTTGCATATAACACACACTCGCCAAACCCCAACCAACTTTCTTCAACGAAAATGCAAACTATCCCCCATCGGAAGCATCGAACACCCCTTCCCGACATCCACTCCCGTTTCACCACTCCTCGAATAATTGTGTCGAATTTTGCACTACAAGACCACCACCCAGACACCTATACATTACCTGCGAGCCGATGCGACAACCGAGGTGCGCCCTTACGCGACAAAGCTTTTATGCAAACTTCGCGACAATCGGTCGTTTTGAAATAGTATATAGGCTGCCGCCCACCCGGTAGAGATCCACCCTGGCCGCCCAAAGTCGACCCCTCGACGATACTATTCCAAACTAACCTCATTTCGTCTCGGCCTCTGTGATGTGGTTTAATTATGGTGCTCTCCCAGACACACCAGACGACCGTGTGTACGTCCGTCCACTTGGCGTTTGAACGCTGCCGGCAAAATATTTCTCGGTACAGTTTCGGATAGTTCCGTGGAACGGGGTTTTATTTTACAAATTGCCCGACCGGACGGATTGGGGGCTCGTCCTTCTTTGGTATGGTGGTGCAAAGGCGGGGATTTTATTGCATTTTATGGGAAAATTTTGGAATTTTCGCGTCTACGCGCGCCGCACGATTTGAATTTCAAATACGGTTTTCGGAAAATGTTTTTCGAGTCGTTTTTTCGTTTGGGTCTGAATCGTTGTCTTTTGTCAAAAAATGTTTTTTCGAAATAAAAAATCTCTATGGTAATAATCAATTATTATCATTTGATAATTGAAATATTTACTTTACAGTTCTTCAACTATAGCAACGTTCATTTCAAAATCGATCAGTTAATTTTCAATAAATGTTTGAAACATTTACTTATGGTGATCTTCAACTATCACAATATAATCCTAACAGCAACAACTTTAATATTGAACACGCCCAAGTAGAGTCCGATAACTTTCGAAGTTCAAACTAATAAGCGTTCATTTTTCCGCCCAACAAGCAACTAACAAAGCATCTAAAATTTACACTGTTACATCCGAAGCGAGATAAGCCAGCTTTATATAATACACGCCGGCCATCCGACTATTCTCCTCGATCGTCCAACACAATATCCATTAAAGATTAACCGCGTCCGTGGCTTATTATAAGGATGAAGCCATCCACAACCGGTCGATTAATGCCTTCGGGGTGTTTAAACTGGGGAAAAGTCCTGTATGTCCACTTGTGTCCGCTCATACGTATACACCGAGGTACGAAGACGATGTTATTACCGTTATTACCGCTAATGGATTAGTCTGGAGATGGGTGGGCAGGGGTAGTCTTCAAACCACCCCGAACCGTCTTCTGAAGAGAAGACGACGTCGATAAAAGTGGAGAGATGTCTGAAAAAGTCTGAAAAGCGGATTCGGAACGGGCGGACAAACGAGGTAATATAATACGGTAACAATGAAGAGATTGCATTAAGCGATATTAATTATTATTTCCCGGGGAACAATGGTCGCGCGCTTCCCTTTCTCCCGCCGATTCGAATCATCTGCCGCAATTAAGGGCGTAAATTAATGAAAAATCGTTCCCGCTAATTTTTACTGCGATTCAACGCTTTTCGTCTGATTAATTCGATGTGCTTTAGCCGTTTGGCCCAATTCCAGTCGAATAATCGCAAAAATTCTAGCCGGCTTTGTGGTGTGCGGAAAACGATTTTTTTTCTTCGCAAGTAACACATCATAAACGTGATATACTTGTTTACATATCGGAACGTTTATTTCGCATGCGAAAATGTAAATAACGTTCGATTTATTTCGTTTCGAGCGCGTGAAGCATTCTTCTTACCCTTTCGGCCATAAATTCACAATAAATATATATAACTGGTTTCGATCTCTCCGTTTTTGCGATATTTATAGAAATAAATGAAATAAGTCTTAGAAAATTGCTTTCCAGAATACATATATATTATGTATTTGGGTATGTTAAGATCAGGATATTTGTTTTTTATTTTTAAACGGAAATCGGTTTTTTAATTTTCCGAAATATTAATATTCTCTTTTGGCGTAATAGGTCATAATACAAAGTTTTTCAACAACTGCTGGAATTTTTATACTGCTTGTTTTTCGGTTATAATTTCGTTATTCGAGAAAATTGTTAAGATTTTCATAAAATATTTACCTTCTTTATATAATTTGACATCTTTTGTAAATGTTGGAGCTTATTATAGAATATTTCATTATTTACTTGCTAAATTGAATCAATTTCTCATTACAAAACTTCAAATATTTTTATTTATGACGGATTATGTTATTTTGAATCATGTTAAAAATTATTTGAGAGGAATTACGCACTTAGAAAAAAAAATGTATTTCTTATTACAAAACATCAGATATTTTAATTTACGACAAATTATAATACCCTTCCATCATTTTGAATCGTATTAAAAATTATACTCACTTAGAAAAAAATATCCGTTTCCAAGAAAAACATTTGTACTGATTCAAAAATAAATACTACGCAATATTTAAAAATATTTTTAAAATTTGTCTATACATATTTAATCCGTTCATCAATCTGCAAACTCCTATACGTCTCAACAGTTAGTATTCAAAGTCGTTTCCTCAAAGCCATCAACATCGACAAACGTAACAGAAAGTCCACAGGTTAGCACCGGTTCACGCAATCCCGTACTTTCACTGACGCCGAGCGAACAGCCGAAGGGATAAAGGGTAATTAGACACAATGGTGTTTCGAAATCTGTTCGTGGAAAACCAGGTTCACTGTACAGCCTCAAATGTACGAAAATATACGTACACACCCCCAGTCGGCACATCCCTTTTAAGGCTATTAACAAAAGCTCTTTCATCCCACAATATGTTGCCGACAACACTTTGGGAGCAGGACGTGTTTGCAATCCGAAGGCTTTCGCCGCCTGGCGGGCTTTGCGATTTCGACGTCTAGATTCAGACTTTTCAATTAATACAGGTGCGTTTATCGTGTTTTTATTGCGTGTCAAAATCGAGTTTATATCGTTTACTTTGGTAGAAAAATTGTATATTATTTCAAATTGTATTTTTATAGAGAAATCGAATCGGGAAAGTTAGTTTTTATTTGGCAACTCGAGATTGATTTATTTTTATTCGTGTTGCGAATATAGTTTTTGAAAACTTGTTGGGACCTTTCAGGGAATTAAGTTAAACAAACATTTTCCTCACATCACTCGTCGCACTTTATTCAAAAAATGAATATTTATGTAATATATTTATAATACATCGGTGATTCACATCAAAATATAAATGCAGAAGAGTTTTTTTTTTCATTTAATTTATACATGTTTCAAAGTTTCATAGTAAAAAATATACGCATGTATCATTTATGTTTATCGAGAATTTGAAAAATAAAAGACTCATATTAAAATATGTCAATACAATAAGTTATACATGATTAAATAAAACGAAAATAATTAATACAAATACATCACAATTTTATCAATATTTTAAATCTATCTGAAAACATCCATATAAGTAAAAAATTCTAAGAAAACCATGATGTTAATGAGATTTCGTTGTAATTTTATATATAAATGCAAAAAAAGATTATTGATGCAATGATTGTATTTACAATTTTTGATTCGTTTGAAAAAAGCGTTATTTTATTCAAGTATACAAAAAAAGCTATTTTTCACATCATAATACTATTTCATCGGTTCAACTTAACGACTAATCTTTATGATTAAGTTTGTTCACTTTCTATTCATTTAATAGAAAATTATTTACAAAGGTGCATTTTAAATAAATCGAGACGTGAGGTATTGACCATTAGACTTTTCATATGAAATACACGATAGCTTAACACACCTCCAACATATATTTAAATAGTCAAAAATATATAATTATATATCATCTATCAAGGTGAGACCTACGCATCTATGATTGTTACAATTTTTTTTTTCAACTTAACTGCTCAGGGAGGAATACAACTTTTATTGGGTACAAAACGTTCTTTAGACGCATAATAATTGATCACACCATTGACGCATTTATCATTAGAATATGAAAGAGTCATTTTTTTAATTATTTTTTCTTCATCTTTTATTTCTGAGATATAAAAATACACGATAAGATTTCAGTTTAACAAACTTAAACCATTATAACGACGAGAGAGCACCGTCGATTACATTCGTCGAACACTGTCGAAATCACAGTTTATAACCACCTCAACGACATGACTATGCACGAAAACAGTACTACAACACTTTCCAAACAACAACCGCTACAACTGTTTCTGTAATCCTTGATCTCGCCCTGAGATAGGCGAGACAGTGGCGCATCTGTGGAATCCCTCAGCTCCTCAGGACATGGCAGAAGATCAATCGGAATTTGGAATAGGTGCCTCTGGTTCTTGTTGTTGGTTTCCATGTTTGATGAGTCTTGCTGGGGGTCTTCAAATATTTCATCATCATATTCCTCATTTTCAGTTCCGTCGTAGTGATCATCGTTCGACATTCTATTTCCAGCTTTTTCTGAAAGATGGTTCTTGTGCTGAGACATGTATTGCTTTTGATGATGATGAACTGTCGCTAAGGTGGTCTTTGTTTCTTCTTCTGGCAATGGTATATTTCCGTACAAATCAGGTTCCAAGTGACAGGTGACGTGTTCCAAAGATGACCTAACTTTTTCGCTCTTCGTATCATTCCGCAACATGTGCATCCACGACAAGCGACAATCGCAATCGAAATTGTTACCTGCAACAATAAAAAAAAACAAAAATTAATAAATCTCATACAAATATATACAAAAATCATTAGGCCCATATCCATATAATATCCGACGTAATCGATTGAACGGTTCTTTCTAGTGGCCATAATGGGACACAGATCGGCTGAAAAGTCGATATGGGACACACATTTCCCAGGACTCGACACTAAGCGCCTCATATATACGCCGGCCTAATGAGACACGATCCTTTCCTCACTAGATTACCGGACGACGAAATGGGACGGATCCGGAGGTCGGAGAGCGGAAATCACCGTTCAATCCGATTACGTTGCGATCGTAATGGAAAAGTTTTCCTTTGTAAATTAACGGCAGAAGGAAATGCGTCGATCTTTTCTCTTCTTTTTTACGTGCGTATCGCGTTCTCCATGCGTGTATTTTTTCGAGTCCTTTTTCGGGACGCCGGAAGCCAATTTGAGTATTTATTATACGGTCTCGACGGAATTGCCGTCCTATGCCGGAATTCCGGAATTTGTTCCGCATTACTGAGATTCTCTTTTTATTGTTGAGACAGAGATACGTTGATTTGTGTTATGATATAGGTGTAAATTCGATATTTAAAATTTCCGTTGTTGTTCAGTTGAATGTAAATAAACGAGAATTCGATAGTCAGCGGGAAACAATGTTGTTATACCCCGGACCGCGAAATGCAAAATGGACGATTCTGTTTATGCAACAGGAACATATTTGGATTGAAATTTGAAACATGTAAAACTCGTATTTGAAAAACAAATGGACTTCATATTGAATCTAAACATTCTAATTACTATAAACAAATATTAAAAATAAACTTTATATTACTTGAAACTATCGAAATCAAAAATCATTTAAAGTTCTTCGGTGTATCTTTTATATTAAACTCTTTTAAATTTAGTGCGAGATTAAACTGCAACAGTTCAGTCGTTGCGCACAAGTGCACTAACGAATATTAACACGAGTTTTAGTTGAACGCGGCTTTTCCCCGTCGGCAATGATCATAAATTCATATTTCTTTAATATAATATTATTATATTACGGCATACAACCCCCATGACGCTTTATTATAATTCAACTCTTTATTTAAGCGACCGGTCGTAAATCTAGGAATTCAACCCACCCTCCTCTATGTAACGGCGCTAAACTTGACCAAGCTTTATTAAAAATTACCACCATTAACCACATCATGCGGGTTTTTTTACAATTAATTTATTATGTAAGTAATTAACTCTCATAATGCGTTTGATTTGTTGAGTGTAAAAATGTTTCGATTGTTTCGTTTGTCTACGTAATGAGAAAGTAATTAAGTTCAGTCATTCGTTATGGATTTATATGACCTTTGTTTTCATTATTCTACTCTCCCCTCAAGGAACTGGGGCACGGACGTGACTAGAAAGTATAAAAATTATAATAAATTGGATCTGTCTTATATATTTTTTTAGTATAAGAGTTGCTGAGTTTTATCTTAAAGTGTGCAAATGAAATTTTCTTAAACGTTACACAATTTATAATAATGTAAATTACCCTCTAGAGATTCTAATATAACTATAACAAATTAAAAAAATAATAATCAATTTTAATTCATTTATACTGGAATTTCAATATCCATTACACACATATAATATTGTATTAGAAGCTAAGTTTATAAAAAATCAATCATAAAATAGTCAAAAAACGTCAATATAATCCCAATAAAGAGTCCATCGCCATAATTTAATAAATAAAAAAAAAACAAAATTATAAAATAGACCAAACCGCGATCGATGAATATTGATTTTTTCGCAAAGACGACCGCGTTGCCAAAAAAAAAACCGCACACACCCCATCGAGCATTCCCGACACGTTCCCTCGCGAATGGGAAAAAATACGTATAAAATTCACACACACGCATATTGCGCATTAGCATACATAAATTCCGAGAATATTATTTTAACGCGAAACGGTTATCGCCCACTTCGCGAATTTCCCGCCGACCGTCGTGGAAAACGGGCGGTGTCCCACTTCGGCGTCCCGTTACGATTTTCCGCATTCCTGTGCCCGTCCCGTCCCGTTTTTTCGCCCGAGTCCTGGCCGAGTGGTCCTTTTTCAGAATGGGATATCGGCTGACCCGCAATAACACGACTCATAAAATTCGCGGTGGTGACAAAAAGTTTTATAGTGATCGAGTGCGATAACTGAATCCGTTTAATGGGACGTGTGTATAATAAAATTGCAGTTTTTTTTGTGTTTTGGGAATTTCGATTTTTTGTTGATATCAGATTTGTGCATTCTATATGACATTTGAATAGCATCTTATATGATGATTCATACTGAAAAACATACCTCATAGTCATTTGCATTGAGAACTGGTGCATTCGACAAGGCAAAACCATCAATTTTATTTTTAAAATATATTTTTTAATATTTATACATCATGCGTTTTTGCCTTTTGTATTTGACAGGATAATTAATTGAGTCTATCGTTGGTACGCAGTGGAACGAAATATTGACACGATTGGATGCATTTTACTTTGTATCGATATTAAGCGAAAAATTTTAAAATTTAAATTTAAATAATTAAATACTCATCAAAGTTTCAGTGACTTGAAACTAAGAGCTTTTAAATTGGGCACAATTAAGAGTAGCTTGATTACAATGTTTTTATATAAACTAATGCAAGCACTTTAGCCATTCGAAAATATTATCGGAAATTCGCATCTAATCAGCATGTTAATTATTTCGCATTGTGTTGAAATTAAACTTACATGATTTCAGTACAACGACACGCAAAGCTCGAACCTTGTTAAAATATCCCTTATGCAATAATAATAAATTATATCGATAATTACCGTATAACAACACAACAACGCACTACTAAAATAAATACGCCTTTGTTCCTGGCGCACAGGAGCCGGCACGTAGCACTAACATGGCCAAAGTGAAATAATATTTTTATGGCATGTCCGTGGCACTAGTAAAACGAGCCAAAGTTGTCAAATTTGAAGTCATATCAACTTTTCACTCAGCTCGCAGTGTGTGCCATATAAACTAACTTCGCCGACCCGAGATCCTGTAAAATAGTTTAGCAATTTGATACTGTTTGAGAGTCCTGAACAATATCTCCATATACTCGTGGGAATAAGCTTTCGTCTTATCGCGCAAGTTTGCGAAACCTCGCGATGTATGCAAAAACACTTGTTGACAACGCCTCTAAGAACAATCTCTATTTTAATCTGATGCAGATAGATGGGTGCGATATTCTTTTCGTGAATTTGAAAATTGAGTTCGGAAAATATTTTATGTGGGTCGAATTGAAGATTCATGATCTGGCATAAAGTAAACGCGTCTTACTTTCGTTTCGTTTGCAACTTGGAAATGGGGTTAAATTTTATACTGAAAATTAGTTCAGATTAAATACGTTACAAATTCTGACCTACTTTTAACTTGTGCTATTTCATGGAAATTTAAAATTTTCAATCGTTCTAGTTGAAAGTTGAAATTTAAAATAAAACGCGAATAGATAAAATTTAAGGAGGATAGTTAATATTTATGAGCGTTTATATAACTTATTAAATGTGAGGTGTTTTCGACGATGAAGACAAAACCGCTATTTCATCATAAAAATAAACGGGTGGCAAATTTTCACAAATGTGATACTTTGTCACAACTTTACTGAAAACTAAACTGAAATTTTAATACGATCACGTAGTGATAGGTCACGAGCGTGTAGAAAAATTTAACCAAATTTGTTTATATGTAAAGTAAAGTTTAAATTTTCATCAGTTTTTATAAAATAATTACTTTGTCCTTCAAACAAAACTATCTTCGACCGAAATTAATTATTTAAATGTGCTGAAAGTTTCGTAAACTTGTAACATTTTTTTTTTCATATACCTTTCATTATTTTATACACATTTTCAGATAGTCATGCTTCGTTGCCTTTGTGAAAGCCCGTTAATAATATTCACGGAGAAATTGAACTGGCAACCGCGACGACGATCAATAAAGATATTCTTTACACGGGGAGGATATCCTGAAAAACAGGAAATTGCGTTTATAACATTGAAAAAGTTACCTCGCTTCAAAGGACCGACGAAAAACGAAACAGACACGCGCTCGAAAACTTTCGAAACTCGTGCGAGAGACGAGCAATTCACTATGCGCAATAGCAGATTGTTAATTAGACTATAATTCAAAGGACATCTTTAAATTGTGTCCTCGCGTTGCGTACAAGATGAAATATTATAACTCGCGCATACAAAGGCTCAAATTGCGCGTAATTTATTGCTAGAGACGAAATTAATAAATTTCAACCGGTGGGAACGTAGCCGAAATTTGTGTTAAATAACATTGAGAGTGAATGTTTCGTTGTGTGAGTGAACTTGAGTGTATGTTATAAATGAATTTTTAAACTTTGGCAAGATACGTTGAAGTTTCGCTTCTTTGATGGGTACTGAAGGGGACCGTGTATTTTCGACTTGAGTCAATTTATTCAAATTCAGGTGACCTAATTTTTTAGAAAATAAAATATTTACTAAACTTTTATATCACATTTTGATAAAGACATTAAAAAATGTAGTTTTTATTAAATAAACTTGAATATTAATTTCAAAATCATAAAACTCGATTGTTCCGTCCATGAATAATAGCGAAATTTTAATTTAGCTCGAACAATTTGCGGTTGCGAGTTTTATTGTATGCATTTTGTGTAGTCGTCGTTTGCGATCGGATCGCTTACACACGGTGCAGTTGAAATAAGGAAAATTATAGGAAAGCGTTCTAATAGAGCAATAACTATGATAAATATTGCATGGTCTGGACTACGGATTACAAGAATAACAAAACTTGGGCCATTATATCGCAAGCACAAACAATTGCCGGTGTTTGCCGGAAAAATTCACTGCACAATGCACGAAAAACCCATTGTTGCACCGAACCATATGCGAACCGCAAACGCTTCTATTCAAACACTATAAAAAACATTGATTTATTATCACCTGATTAAATTTCATGCTTTTGTCATCGAAACGAGAGTAAAATAGTTTTCATACAATATTCGAAACGTTCTGTTGTAGAGACTCTATGTTCAAAACCTTTCGATTTATTTTACAAGTATTAATATACTTTTCAGGAAAATTCAGTAGTAGTAATAAAATAAAATATTTCAATCGTAGCGGTTATGAAACTTTCGAAAATCCAATATCAAAAATCATATTTCGCAAACATTGCCCAAAATTGAAACGACCATAGTACAAATTTTCGACCCTTCCACAACCTTTATTATATATTGTCCGTTGAATTAATACGACATATAAAGGCCATTACACGTGTAGCGAAGACATAAAACGACATTCATAAAAAGGATTTATGGTTTCGTCTTTGCGTCTGCGACGTCTGAAAAACCGCCAACCAGTCGAAGTCTGAAAAGAGATATAAAATTTAACGCTCGGAAATTATCCGTCGTAAAGGTGGCCAAGTCGAAACTTCGATACCGTTATTACCGGTAAATAAAACTGCACCAAAATGATCGAAGTTTTATCTCTTAGAATTTATTGAAAGGCACACACGATTTATTTTTGTTGTGTCTGCTTCAGCGGAGACGAAATCCAATAGTGCGAGATTCGTTTGCTGTTTTTAGTATCAAATTGTACTTTTTAATATAACACAGAAACCTTATTACATTCGCAAGCACACGTTCGGAAAAGTTGTTTCAATCCCGTGAAAATTGTATTCGATTTCATATGAAAGAATCGAAAAGCGGTGAAAATCCGCAGAGAATACGCGGAGAACATTTCGTATTGATTTTTTAATCCGTTTTAGGTTCGTACGAGCGTATACTTTTATTTTTCAATATTGCCAAAATGCGGTTTATTTCTTTTTAATTGTTTTGTGTTTTTCATTATCAATTTACATTTTTTTTAATGTAGATTAAAGTAATTCAACAAATCAGTGAGGAAAAAAGCAAGAATTTGAATTGTAGTGAATTTATAGTTCAAGATGGCAATTACGATTAACTTAATAAACGTTTTCGTTCCAAATGAGCTTTATCGATTAGCAATTTTCTGATAAGATCAATCTCGATAAGTCACATGAAACAATTATTTGAATTACAATAAAAATTTCTTTTTGAATCTAATATTAATGCATAATCGATTCGGCACACATAAAGTTTTAAAAATTCAATTTTTTTCTATTTGATGTTTGATTATATCTTTTAATGTGTATCTAAATCGATTCTAACTTTTTTAAATCACGATTGATACAATCTTGAAAATATTTAAAATCGAATTTACAAATATGGAACATTTATCTATTTGTATAATAGAAACACACGCTTTGATTTTTTGCTATTACAGTCCACATTTTTTTAGATGACTAACTCAATATTGAATAACAACATGCCGATGATTTTTTTCAAAATAACCTTCGGACCATTCGACTAAATCAACCGTTCATGTAAATAAGTCATACTGAAATAATGCATCATAACAATTGAGTAAATAGATCGCATACAATAGAGTAATAGTACTATTTAGTTTAACACTACGTCTCGTCACCCCAATCAAACGGCAATTTCCATAACATAATAGATCTAAAACGGCGTGCATTTAAGGGCCAGCAGCTTTATCGGGCAAATTTACGACTTACACAAAGCATAATCGCCGGCCGTATATCTCGCGCATAACTTATAATATTAATTCAATAACATAATTCTGAATTTGAATTCGGAGACCCGTAGAAATTCGAGCGTTTATTATGGCGGCGAACAATGGCGCATATCCCGGTCCCGTATTCCCGCAAGTCGGCGGCTTTTCCTTACCCGGCCTCCTGTACAGAGGACACAAGAAGTTGAAATACGCTCGTCCTTACCTAAAATTACCTACCGGACTAAGTAATGACCCGCAAATAATTAATTTCGAGCAACAAAATGTAAGAACGGTCGCCGATGAGGCGATAAATTGCGCGAGCAGGTTCCGAGCGTTTTTGCGCGTCGGCTATCCATCAATTTCTCTCTTTTCGTCCGGAACGTTATTAAATTTCTGAGCGTGAAATATAATTTGCGATTTTGTTTCATAGCGACGGTCAACGGTTTATAAAATTTGAAAAATAATATAAATTTATTTCAATATCTTATATGTACGAAACTCGAAAAGTTCAAAGTTTTTTCTATACAGTCGGAAGTTTGTGTTTTTTTTCTATGTTTTTGCGATGAAAATAAATTTTACGAGATTGTCGGGAGATGGTTTTCAATTATGCATCCTGGCATCGATCATACAACATGTCACTTAAACTCAATAATCAATTATTACCAGACCGTTGAGTAATAACATAAATTACATTTATGAATATTATCACGATAAAGTACATAAAGTTTAATTTTCAAAATGTAAATTATACATATAAATTACCAAGATAAGAGACCAACATTAACTAGTATGAATTAGAATCATAAACTTTGAACAACCAAACGAGATACTGAAGCCCTATCTACTTTTCTCTCAACTCTCGGCTCTCTCTAATCATAGATCTCTCAAAAAAAGGTTGAAAACCGCTCCAGGAAACGATTGGGTTGATTTTCTGGAAGCGCCATGTGCTCGAGTCTCGCCGATCCGGCGTATCCATAAATCAAGAGGAACTCTCATCTTAATATCTCTTTATAATTTTTTCAATGACGCCACCCGTCACCGCCGCCTTCCTAATGCATTTCCATTAATCATGCACTCGCACATTAATTATCATATTGCCGTTGGGCGAAAAAATTCCTCGCCCGCGGCAGGAATGATTTAGCCGCCTTAATTTGTCATCATTACAAAGCTATGTGTGGGTCACTTGAATATCGCCCATAAATTAATTACGAGAGCGTGAACGCGTTACAAAACGCGTTTGTTCCGCTCGATGACTTTTCGTCGCCCGATATTACATGGCCGCCACTCTCTCGTCGGCTGTGGTGAACTTGCAATTAAGCGAAAGCCACTTATGCTGAATAAACGATGGGTCGTATGAATGTTCTGACTTATTTGTTTTGTTTGAAGAACGACGATGGCGGTGCGAGTCGATCGGGTTGGTAATATTTCATTTGGGACCGTTTTTCTCAGATTCGTATTGAATCGTTTGGTATTTGACAATTTTTTTTGAGTGTTCTTTCATATTAATCAAAGTGATATTGTTGTTTTATGTTTCGTATAAATCATTGTTATTTTTCATATATTTCAAGTATAAACACCTTCGGAATGCTTGAATAAATACGGAAGAACGACTTTATTTTTCTTGCTTTGAATAATATGAGCTTTCAAGATAGATACAAGTATCATAAAATTTATTATTTTGTATATAGATTTATACGATTGTTTTTATTGCATATTTTTATTTATTCAAAGATTTTTATATTTATATTCTGCGAGAAAACAAAAACAATATCATCGAAAAATGTATATAATTTTCCCGATTTATTTATGATAAATTTTCGATACAAAAACGGCCGAAAATAACGGGTAATTGAGATTACCTTTGAAAGGAAAAGCTATCATGAAAATAGATAAACGATAGCCAAATACCCGTGTAAAACGATTATTTTCAGCAAACCACAAAAAACGGATTACACCGAAATGTTTTGTATATGATTACATATATTACGATAATGCTTCGTGATTTTTTTATCCAACAATTACACGCGATCAGAATAATTCATATACATACATATTATGAATGAAAAAATATGCAAATATAAAATTTGATAAATTCACATTATTTATGTATAAAAATATAATTACTGTGCCGATGAATAGAATAAGAAGAGTTTAGAAAGATTCACAAGTTTTTAGTATGAAATTATTTAAATTTAAAATTAATTTTAATCGTATGTGATTTAAATGCAAAAAATCGACCTGCCGATACGGTAAATCGAAACGCCGAATTAATAATACGACTAAAAGAGGGTTCCCTCCCCACCGTCGTGATTCATTAGCCAAGTTCGCAGAAAGTTCGACAACGGCCGTATCTTTAGGCTGTTTAGAGGCCCGAAGTATACATTGCCCCTACGTGCCCGGCAACTTTAAATAAACAATATGTTACGGCGGCAGCGAAACGACGACCACGGCTTCCTCCACTTCGACGCATCCATCCGACAGATTATCGGCCGATTTATTTTCGAAGCGTAATCAACGGAGGACCTCGAAGGCCCCAGAAGGGTGACTGATCTCGGAGAGGCGAAGATTGATTGCCGAATTGCGTCGGGAGCAAGTCGTTCCATTAATAATAATCAGGTCGTCGGATGTATTAAGTGGCAGCAAATCCGAGGCAAGAAATCGACGCACAATACACAAACAAGGATGAAACGGGCGTTTTATTAAACGTCTGCGAAGTGGAGTGTGTCCTCCATTGGAGACTGTCGATTCGTGAAACGATCGCCGGTAACGATTTTCCGAGCGAAAGGATGTGTTGTTCGGTGGGAAAAACGGACGAAAAATACAATGTCGAATGAGATATATCTTTGACAGGTTTGATAATGATTGATTAAAGCCTGAAAGTTTCTATATCTATATTAAGCACTGTATGGGTTTCGAGCGAGCTTGTCAAATCGGCTTGACACTGTGAAATAACGTCGTATACGGGTTGACGCGTGTGATATTTTAGATTTTTTGCGGTCATAAAAAAGACTTTTGTAACGTTTGATGGAATTTTTATATATATGAAAAATAATATTATTATATAATGTGAAAATGAAATGTGCTATTTGAAAACGATTCTATTGATTCCCACTTGTATTGAATAATAACTGCATGTTTTTTATTACCGCTTCGAAAACTTTTCAATCCGTGATCGCGTTGATTTAAAAGCCCTACCTTTCCCCTTTACAGAAACGGAATTTAAATTCGAATTATTTTTTTAAGCTACTCGTTATGCGTATCTGGATAATAGATCTGTACGTTAAAACGTCCATTTAACGAAATCAATCGAGCGCACTAAACTGCCCGAAGAACAACAATGCTCATTTGCAATTTTTACACGCTCAGCTGACCATGCACAAACAACCGTTATATTATGTATTTTTTCCATACATTTTTTTGAATACTCGAGGGTACTCTCTCGAACCAAGATATCCATCATTTATTTCGTACGGATGACGTTTTTCTACATAGTGCGTATATATACATATGCTCGTATGTTTGTCCATTATTGCGAGAAGAGATTCCGCCCTCGGCTTTATTATAATGGAAGATGAATGGACGGTGAATGCAACAATTTACGCTGTACAAAAAAATAACAGGATCGTTCTATTCTAGCGATTCCCAAACATGTGTTATCAAATGGAAAAAAGGTTTCAACAATAGCTTTTATTTTTGAACATCATTAGTGCAATATTAATGCATAAACGTTCACATCATTTCCTGCATTTAATGTGTCCTGGATTTGATTATTCATGTGAATACTTCATTAAGTCAACAGTAATCATCATTTTTCATTGCACACGTTTATGAAAATACCATTTTTGAATATTTCATATAAACTAGAATTTCAATATCATAAAATATTATCCATATCATAAACCCTTAAATTCACTTCAGACACGATCGTAAAATAAAAATCGAAAACCCATCACATAATAGAAATGCTACTGCATTTACTCCCAACTTACTATCTGGAAGATTGGGAGCGCCTGCACCCTGATCCAGGTGAATTCCTCTCGCACAATGGGATGAATAGATCGAAACCGTATTATATTATATACAATACGCATAATACAAGTATAAGGGGTGTTCCTGAAAGAGAGGGCCTCGCTAAATCGTAAAAGTGATGTAGATCGGTTGACAGGCTCCGAATCTAAGGTCTTCCATGGCGGACCTGGAGGAAGATGGGGGTCCTTGATTGAAACGTTAACACGAAACAGTCGCCGTAAAAAAGGAGCATTTCGTACCCCGGTGAAATCCTCCTTATATCCTCTCTCCGGTATTGTATGCGCGTTTTATACGAGCGTACTCTTTTTTTATTATACAATAAATTAATGATAAAATATGTGAGCTTTGTGCGACAAGAAATGCACCCCAGACTTAAGTCGACTTTTACGTTTGATATTTTTATTTCATTTTTTATTGCTGTTTTGACTTGGTGAAATACGCGATGGAATAATCTTCGGAACGAATCATATGGGTTTTTTTAACGAACTCACACTCTTATTGAAAGAGGCGTTAAAATCTTTATGTACTCAGATTTTATAGAGAAAAACGCATACGGTTTTGACATTTTTACTTGGAATTTTTGAAGAAATTTTTTAAGTTTGTTTTCAAGTTGTAAACCAAGCTCTTTCGCGTCTTCACGTTTCAGAGTCGTCGGCGTCAGTTAATTTTAACGTAATTGTTAAAATTATTTCAGACGTTTAAAATGTTTGTGTTTGTGCTTGTGTCGACGTTGTAATTTTAAAATAACACGTTAAGCCGACGGCTCGTAGTGTATATGGCAATTATACGCTCCCGCGACTTCTTGCTCCAGAAAAGCTCCCCGTGGATAAAGAAACGTCAACAATTTGTGACGTTGACGAAAACCCCAAACAAACGATATGTATACGCTGGTGTACATCGTTATATATACACACGAATGCCGAACATTTTCGGCAAATTCAAAATATTTTGTGAGT
This sequence comes from Hydropsyche tenuis, assembly GCA_009617725.1. Taxonomy (NCBI): domain Eukaryota; kingdom Metazoa; phylum Arthropoda; class Insecta; order Trichoptera; family Hydropsychidae; genus Hydropsyche; species Hydropsyche tenuis. The sequence continues at coordinate 3,743,693 of VTON01000001.1, read as the reverse complement.
ATACGAGCACTTTGATGCGTTTCGTCAACAATGGAGCATTTCGTTCGGGGCACAATAAGCAACGACGCAAGTTAAATATGTATCGTTTTGTGATTGCGTATCGTCTCGTTCGAGACGTGGAATAATAAAGTTTCATTTGTCGGACGCTTCGTAATAATATTTCTTTAATACGTATCGTAACAATGGATTTATTTATATGTATTCGTTGCGTAATGTCGAGTAGATTGTGTTTGTGTTTAATTTACTGGCGTTCATCAATCTTCGTCCACCTCAAGAAAATCAATTAACAAACGCCGTCAAATTTAAACAAAAATGACCTTGAAATTGCTTAATTGAATTATTATAACGCAAAGCCTATCTGACAGCTTCAACCCATATTAAAATTCGACACAAATTGATATATATTTTTGAACATCTCATTTTGTTTTTCGAAAATTCGGCTAACTTGTTAAGCTTCCGGATATTGAATCAGTCCATACTTGAATATTAATTTTGTTTCTATCAGACGAATACATTTACAAAAATTAATCGTTCGTAAATTTTCTTTTAATTTATGGTTTTCGTTAATGAATTTCCATAATTCATTCAACATTTCACATAATTTTCTTTGTTGAAATCCAATATCTTTCAAATTCGTAACTTTTTATTTTATTCAGTAAATCGACATTGAATTCGCGTAGCCCTGATTATTTCATAACAAATATTTGTCTCAAGGTACATCTGAGACTTTGTTCATCCAACATACCAATGTACCTTCCATTGTAGTTCCTGCTTTTAGCTTTAGCTTTTTGGTCATGGTTCCCAATACGTTCGGTCTGGAACACGCGGAGTCAAAACAACTCCGCTTCCAGCTTTGCAAACTTTCGTTGAAAAGTTTCGTGGCGTTTCGCAAATAAGCATCCCTAGCTTTTTGGCCTTTGAATGTGTATATTATCGGTGTTGTTCGTAGGGTAAATAAGAGCAAGGACGCCCTACTTGCTTGAACGAACGAAACCTTTGTTGTTGCGTATTGTGTGCTTTCTTACATAAAACCCGCGACTCGATTTAAATATCTAAATTTAGATGACATCGATTTTTTCCTATTGTAACATTTTTTTCTACAAAAATAGCTTCTTTTCTCTACAATTATATTACATAAATATGTATAACGCTGAAAAATGTAACCAGGGTTGTTACGAGATAAAGGATGTCGTTAATACATAATTTATTTCATACATTTCTTACATACAAGTATAGTAAACACGAGTTAAATTTTCGAGATTACTTTTTTGCAAATATATGGGTTATTTGAATGAATAAATATATTTTTTCCAAAGAAATAACATTAAATACACAGAGGATTTGCGAGCTAATAAGGTACTCGGGATATGAGACTGACTAGTTAATCAGGTTCTCGAATCAAATCGAATATAAAAGCCATGAAATAAATTTAATCAAAACATTTCAATATCTTTTCCTAATTATCATTTTTAATTTAATACTAGTTTTGAAGTTGTAGCAATAATTTATAAGCCGTATCAGATATTAATCTCGCCACGTCTCCGTCGAAACATAGATCAAGATGGTTAAGAGAGGGGGCGAACGAGCCGCTTTTCGGGAAAATTCGCAACAAACAAAGGCGATAAATTAATTATTCATGACATTTTTCCGCCAGTATCGTCTGCCGCGGAAAGCTAATGATTAAGCTCGAAGATTATTCCGAGTCACGATCGCCTTCTCCTTGACCGATTATTCTGGGGGAAAAGATGAAAAATGCGCGCCGAACCAAAAGCTCTTCCCCGTCCGAGTAATTAATCATCGATTCTCTTTCGGAAGTCCATAAATAAAATTAATCAAGGATCAATAGTCAGTATAGGTTCACTCGGTGAACTTTGGATTTTGGGCACTGACCAGATTTTACGAACGACACGAAAAATGACTATTAAAAAGACATTAACGTTATCGATTCGGCGACACGAAAACGAGCTGAGTTTTTACCCCCCGACAATCGTCCGATACGTAAATTGATTTTTTTTCATAATAAGCATACAAAACACGCGAGTTTATGTGTGTTAGGCGTGATTTTCCTTACTAAGAAACACGTATGTTTACTTATTACGTCAAAGAGAAAGTGAGTCTCGCGGGACGCGCGAACTTTCACTGACAACTTTACCCTAATCAAGATGTTGTTCAGCACATAACATATTCATTTCGCGGCGAAGCGATTCGGTTGAACTTTCAAACTAGAACGTATTCAGTGTTCAGGAAAATCATGAATAATCTATAACACTCTGAAATTTTTAATTGACACGAATCGCTGTTGGACGTTTCCCGTATTTATTGTTGTGCAAGGAAACAAAGCTGAAATTCAAAAAGCATGCCTAAATTCAGACGTCTATAAGACGAGGGAAAATTCCGAGTCGGGCCGCGCCATAAACGGAAAATTATGGTGAAACTAAGCCAACAAACTCTCAGACTTAATTAAACATGATTTTCTTCGCGCCGGTGCCAAGCAGGAGCGGACGTATTATTTTTAATGAAACCCCGAAATATTTGTTAATTAATAAATTAAAAAGGCGTTGCTTTGGTTCACTGTGGGCGATTTCATTTCTCGCCACTCGAATAATATAAATTGCGAAAGCAAAGGAAAATCTGGCAAAAGCAAACGCAAAACAATACGTATAGGCGCTAAACGTACAGAAGGTTTTTTGTGTTCGGGCGTATCGCGTAGCTTGTTATTTTTTAATATACCAAAATTGCCGTCGATTTCCGTATCGTTATGGCCGAAAAAACACGTGAAATTTGTTTAAAGTTAAGTGCTGTATGCAAATATTTTGTTCTACAAATACGCCATTAACACGCCATACTCTCGTTCGGAACGAAAGGTCCTTTTTGACTTTGAAAACGCAAACAATCAACTTGCGAAATCTCTCATATATTGAGCTCTTTTCGTGTATACGTCCCCTTTTGTCGATATATAAAACCCAAGTGTAACCCATATGTTAATTATTTTTTTTCCCGCGCGAAATTAAAATTTGTTATAAAATTATTCTATACGTATCGAATTGCTCATTTTTGCATATCTACATAATAACCATTTTCACCAAATAACACTTATGCGAGCTTATGCTTAAAATATTGCGAGAAATACTGAGAAAAATTTCTGGCACTATATGTAAAAGAAACACGACTGTATTATATAATTTTTCATATAACATTATATAAATCGAAATATTAATAAAATCGAGAATCGAAAATTCAAATTTCACAAGGGAAATTTGTAGAGAAACCGCGAAAGTTCATCGAACATGTTTTGCTAGAAAGTTTGTCGCGCGATCGTTCCGTTCCGGTAGGAAGTGGACGAACAGCTTCATTTGAATGCAAATGTTACAGAGTCCTACAGGACTCTCTGCAAGTCTCGGAGTAATCGTTCCTGTGTGCTGGACATTGTCAAAATGTGTCCTGGCCCAACTTCGACAATGAATTAGCGTCGTTTGGAAGCGCGTTGAATTCGGCGTTCAATATCAACTGTATAGCATTATAGTGCTTAATGATCCATTCTTTGTTGAATAATATTGTGCTGTAGTATGTTTACATGCTTCAAAAGTTAAACGATAGAACTTAAGATAAGTATTATAGTTAACTCAAATAACTAGAGTGGAAATTTTAATAGATGGTTCAAATATTGATATTAATTAGGTAGTAACAGTGAAAAGACTTATTCTCATATTAAATATGTTAGTAAATATATTTAATTGTAAAATTAATAGACGGAAACGATTTATAGTAAAAATATAATATTATGTGATCGAGCTATATATTATAATATATTATGCGCAACATTGTATACGTTTTAATATAAATTTCAAAAGAAATATTGTAGAACAAAATTATATGAAAGCTCTTAGATTGCTTAATGATTTCTTCAAGCTTGACAAATGTGGGGGTGTTTACAAATTTTCTACTATAATACGTCTTAGCCCACTGAAATATCTTAAATCATTATTTCCCAAATAAATATTAAAGCGAGAGCTCAATTTATTATATTTCACCAAACAAATTGCACGCAAAGTTTATATTTTTCTATTTTAATCAACTTTTATACGTTTCGTTAGAAGTTCGATAAAGGCAAAGGTTCTCACCGTTTAACCTTTAGCAATCGCTATTGACACAAAATCCGATAAACCGCCGAACAAGTTTCTCACTATTCGGATGATTAGTCGAATTATGTATAACCTTTTACTTAAACTATACACCTTTTTTTCTGTATTTAACTTTCATTCGAAACATAAATAAACACCGCGTCGATTGTGTGCGTACAATCGAATCAAAACATTTCATGTCAACTTATTACAGAGCGCCTAGTATTTACACAAAACGCCTAGGGTGAGAAGCGGAGGGAAAAAACGGGCACATTATTATATACACACGAAAGGGAAATTCGATACGACGCTTTCACGTGTAATTTTGAATAAATATACATTGTATTACGGCTTGAATTTACACGCCATACTTATGGGGTCGAAGATAATAGTTGTCAACTTCCCCAAACATCAAGGGTGGCAATTTGACGGGACGCGCGCTCGTTTCCCGTTCCCGGGGGATGTGTGTGACTTTCTCTACATGAACAGCTATTATGGAGTCGATTTTTTCATTATTTATCCATTCGGGGATATGGCGTGTTAATGTAATAACAACTTGCGCTGTCTCATTATGATGTTTGGCGAACGAAGTAGGGATTTTTTTGACGGATGTTGCGCGAGTTGACGTGCGCAATTTGTGTAATGCATGTAGAAAAATTTCAGATATTTGATACATGGGAATATATTATTTTGCGATAAAATGGAACGCTTTATTGAGTTCAAATTTTTCCTATCGGGAAAAAGGTCACAGTGAACTTTATGAGGCATATCTTTTGCGAAAGCATAAATTTACAGTATTGAAAAGGCATTCTTCATCCCACTCAATTTCGCTCAAGTACGTATTGGAACATATATAAAATAAAATTATATGAAAAAGATCTAGTTAGATCTTCAATATTATGCGAAATTTTTGAGCTATTTTATCGTATCTTTGAAAATTTTCAAAGACATCGAATTTTAATATTTTTTTCCAAGAAATTAACATACTTTTAATTTTACCGTTTAAGTATCAGTATTCGATATAAAGTTTCGGCGATATTACAAAAAAATCTTTTCATGATGTTTTTAAGATGTTTTTCAAAGGTACATTCATTTTTTTTTAATAAAGAGATTAACAAAATTTATTTTCAGTATAATAGATTTTTTTTTAATATTCGTACTGTATTAAATTTCATTACCTGGAATCGAAAATTCATATAAAAATAATATTATATAAAAATTTTGATTAAAAACTTACCGTCTAAATAGATGTATCCGGATGCATTTTTCATATTTTCAATGATAGGACGAATGTTATCGAAAGTTAATGTTTCCAAATTATTTTTTCGCAAATCCAGGAACCCCAATCCTCTTACACCTTCGAAGAGGCCACTTGTTAGAGTTGAAAGACGATTTTCGCTAATTGACAGATGCTTCAGCTGAGACAATCCATCGAAAGCTCTTTCGGCAATGAACTGCAGCAGATTCCTATCCAAAGAAAGGCGTTCCAAGTTCCACAACTCGGCGAACGTCAAATCGCCCAACATCGTCATACGATTGTTCCTCAAAGCCAGCTTTGTCAGTTTTGATAAGCCCACAAACGATTCTCTTGTCAGTGTTGTGATCGAATTGTCGTCCAAATCCAATTCATTCAATTGGGCTAGATGCTTGAATGCCTCATCGTGCATCACGCTGATATTGTTTCTATTCAAAAGCAGGATTTGCAAAGAGGGTAGATCATAAAACGCATCTCTGTGCAGTTCCACAATCCTATTTTCTTCCAATTCTATACTGGTTAGGTTGGGCAAAGAAGCAAACGCGTATGGTTTTAGTTCAACGATCTTATTTTTCGTCATCACGATTTGTTTCAAAGAAGTCAGATTTGCAAAAGCGAACGGCGACACTTCTTCTATGTTTGAATACTTGATTGTAAACTTGTTCAAGTATCGCAAAGACTTCAAAGCTCTCGTCGGAACATAATACAAACTTCCGTCCGTCCTCACGTTGAAATCAAGTTCGATCAAGTGCGTTTGTGTGGAAAAGGCCAGCCACGTGTGCTCGTCGGGTGTTAGAGTGCCAGAGAAAATCCAACATTCTGCCTTCGAAGCTCCTTGTGGTTTCTTTTGGTCACAGTAGCAATGTATAATTGACGTTCTGTCGCTGTCCTCACAAATATTCGATTGATGAGGATGCTTTGAATGAACCAACGTTTTTTCCTTTCGTCGCTTTTCACTTTGTCGTCCCTCTATTTGAACGATTATTGCCAAACACATCGATATCAGTAACAACGTCGATCTTCTGGGTATCATTTTCGATGTTGCGATGTTTTACCTGAAACAAAGAAAATAAATTTAATTAAATTATTTGTTGATTTAACAACCTTTGGGGTACTTCTCCTTTCGTCGGCTCATGTCGGGTGTAGGTACAAAATTGCGAATTTAGTCGTAAATTTGTTGACGTCTGTCCTGTAGCGGACGCGTTTTATGGGTATTACACTTCACGGTCCATCAAGTAATACGTTTTGAAATTGAATCGAATCAAACGGAATCTACTGGGCTTTATGGTGTACACGTATACGGTTCACAATAAAACAACTGCAATTTATAGTTCACAGTCAAAAATATTTCGACCGATTTTATTACCGAAACAAACGTCGGATACGTATTTACCTCTTTATAGTATGATTTTATCGCGGATCTATGCGAAATTTCGTTCCATTTTATATACGAAATAAAATTCGATATATTTCCTAGCATATATATAAATACATTTCATCAAAGATCGTTTTCATCTCACAAAGATATCTTATTACTATTTACGTTTTCTAAGCAGCCCTCTGAGAAGGTCGCAACCTCATTAAATCGCATCCCACTTCTCAAAGTGTGCTTCGTTGATCCGAAAGCGTTATTTCGACACAAGGAAATATTTTATAAAAATTCTTATTCTACAAATTCTTATTTTTCAAACCATTATGTATGTTACATAATATAATACGTATATATATTATACAACGGTCAAGTTTGTATCTTCTATTGTTAGGGGTCGATTCGATGAAAAACGCTCATCTTAATGGTGTTGGCCAGAATATTTCTGTCAAAACTCTCGGTTTCCATACCGAGGCCATTATGATAATGTGACTGAATGTATTGTTCAGTAAACTACAAAGGACAAAACAATGTTCCCGTTATGAATATTATCGTAATAACATGTGTCTGATGTAAGTAATGGATCGCCTCTGAAAGCGCTTACGCATAAAATATTCATTACGCTGTAAGGATATTGTATTCAGGTGTATTATTTCAGATGCAGAGAAATCATAAAAATTTATCAATTACAATACATATTTTCGATATGCAATATTCGATCGAGAATGCATGTGCATTTTATAGTATTCAGGATATTAGATGTCAATACGCAATACATTTTATGTAAACGTTTGCAATTTATATGGATTCATATGAAATATTCATGCATTATTGAGAAACACAAATATTATTTTCTCTTTGAACTATAATATATTATTTCACAACACAATATTATTTGCATGTATTCAAAAATAAATCAATTTTTTAATAGACATGCATGTTAAAAAAAATACGAATACATCAAATATTTTTTCATTACATCTATTTATAGAAAAAAGCATCCACAACGGGTATTTCGATTCCGCCCACGGCCCGTACAAACGCGCCAACATCAGTCAAGGCACAATAGAAGAGGCCAACAGAATGAGAAAACTGGACTTCTGTGACATTTTGAGTTCGGTCGCATACTTTTAGCCATCTACGCCGCACTATGGTAGTATGCCATACCATGGTGTGGCCCAGCACTCCTACGGTGGAGGCTTTCAGGGAGTGGGCGGGACAGGACGAAGGCTTTTCGGGACGAAGGGCGAGTGCGAATGTCACTTCGGGTGACGTCACCATGGGTCTTCCTAATAATGCAAGTCTCCGGCTGACCACACCGATAATTTACGACCCAATATAGCAAACAACGGGCCGAAATGCTGAAAAAGGGACCTAGATAAATTTTCATGAAAATAAAAAACTCGTTCAGAATGGGATGCGAAAAACAGAACGGATTGTGGGATATTTCATGTCTGTAGATTTATTCGTCTGAAAATTATAGGGTACGTGTGTGTGTATTGTGCCAGTGGTTTCGTCAGGTTTTGTGGAAGTAATGCGAAATGTATTTCAAAATCCGTATCTGAGAATTTAATTAATTTGTTACAAGCGTTTCTTTAATATTGCGGAAAACTGTTTATCATCACTTTTAAGGTTTTCATTTTTGTGTATTAATTAATAGCTATTTTTCAAATGAATTCTTTCACCCACGTTTTAGGCTTGATGAAAATTGTTGGATTTCATGTTTCAATTTTCTCGTAAAGAATTTTATTTTTTTTTATCATAATACATTTTCCATATACTTTTCAAATAAATTCAAAAACTAGAATGTAATGTAGTTTAACATTTTTATCAAAATTTGCAAGTATGTTTTCATAAAGTTTATATTTATGAAAAATATTATATTATATATAAAAAAATATATGCTTCTTTCATTCCGATTGAATTTCGCACAAATTTCGAATAAAAATATACGTAATCGAAGGTCGATTGATTCTTATATCAAATTTCGCGTTTCGTATTTCCTTTCCAGCATTCAATATTGATATCGCACAATAGTGATCTCGAGCGCAATTTTATTATCGAATGACCGTCAAAAGTCAATATGTTTCGGCCAAGTGCGCCTAGATAATACAAGGTTTTCGCAAGAGACAAGATTGAAGGAAATTAAGCATGGAATAGGTCCAAAGTGAAAAGCGCTCGTCGAAAATTGAAAAACGCGCCCGGGTCAAAGGTGATGTGAAATTCAATCTCGGCGGAATATTCGCGACGTCTCTACAAAAATTTTTGCCGAAATTGATTTTTTATTAAACACATTTTTGTATAAATATTTCCCCGTTTGTGCACATCGAGCGCTCTCGCGATTCGACTGTCGAGAATTTTCCGCGATTTCCCGCCAAAGCCCGAAGTGTGTATGCGAGTTTATTATATATTATATAATATATTGTAAAGTATAAGCACGTGAAATTTTTCAGACGGAGCGAATTCGCGGCAAAAAAATTACAAAAGTTTTTTTATTAAATTTCGCGGAATGCGTGTGGCGGCATTGCGCTGATGTTTATCGATTCGAACACAAATTTTTCTTTATACCACTTGTTCGGGTTCACATAGATTTACTCCATGAAATTTCCATTTTTTTTCACATTTATTTTTGACATTTCCTGAAAATACATAGTAATATTTACGTAGCCGAATACGTCGATATTTTGGTTTATGTTTTCAGTTGAAAAAACAAGCAGCTGTTTTAAAAAGTCTCATATATATTTAATATAAAACCTGCTGCCACATTTTTTTATATAATTTTTGAATGATTGTAATTAAATTAAAGAACTAAGTAAAATTGCGGCTTTCTTTTTAAATCTCGCCACGAAGCGTTTCCATTTTGAGGCAGTTCATCCTAAAAAGCGAGCACCGATGTTTTCGTTTTCACGAGGATTTTCCAGGATAATCCGTCAACTTTCGACGAAATAAACTCTCGCAAAATAAATTAATTTCACGGACGGGGCACACACCCATCCGGCGACGAAAAATTTTCATTCTGGACAATATATAAAGTATAACCCCCCCCCCCGAATTTTCGTATTTATATTCTTCCGTCCATGGAAAATCTACCACGCGAGTTTCCTCTGTTCGTATGAGTCGAGTCAGTTTTCATTTCCTTTCGTTATGATTAAATTATCCTCCAAGATGTAACCTTCGAAGAAGTCAAACCTTACATGATTTATTTCATTTCGTTGCTCTTCTCAAGACGAAAATTCACTTCGCTTAAGAAAGTCGCACATAATATTATGTAAACCGGGAAAATACGGGAATCGATATAAAGTTAATCTGGGTATCTTCCATAAACATCGAACGAAATCCATTAAATTACTTAGTATAGCATGAGTAAACAAATGTAGCATAAAATCCTTCTCTGGAAATATATGACATTGTCGCTGACTGATCGAAAATCAAATATTCGAAGGAAGGCTCAATATATTGTAGTGCCATAAAATAGAATGAATATAGCGTAAGCACATTTTCCGGTCATGTTCTTTACCGTCATGACCGAGCTTACCGAAAGAGATTTTGCGGAAAATGTGCGTAGTGCGGTCGGAAAACAAGTATTGTGTTTTCAGAATGAAAAGCTCGATTTTTTTTTTGAATCGTTCACAATATAAATAAAAGTCATTCAAGTTCAAGCTATTTTTGTTGCCTGTATCAATGGATTTTTCCATTAAAAAAACCGCACTGAAGCTAGCGTGATGTTGTCAATTAAAATGTGATTTATATTAGAACGCACTTTTCTTCCCCCTTTTTTTTCGGATCGTAAAAGCGCTAAAACTCTCGTTGTTGCGTATCTAATCGTAGAGTGAAATTGATTTAATTATTAATGTGAATGTTTTATAAATAAAAAAATAGTTGATATCGGGTAAAAGAACTGAAATATACAATGAAAATAATGTTAAATTTCATCACTATCGCTCAAACAATTTACATAATATTTTATTCTTATACATGTAATATGATTATTAATTTCTTGACACGACACGTGAAATTGTATTTTTCGACGAATTATCTTGATTGGTAATTTTTTTCTTTTGAATTTCACTTAGAATGGGCGTTATAATGTAACACTTAACACACATTTATATGAAAGTGAATATTTTAATCTTAATTTAATTTTTTTTCGTATAAACATAATCTAATGTTCTTTTCGGGGTATTATATTTTTTTTTGTTTTTATCTAGAAAATTTGGAAGAATGGTGTTGATGACAAAAGTATTCAAAATTCTCATTTGAAATCAAATTCATATAAAAAAATTGTATATCATTCAAGATTTATAATATTTAAAAAATAATATTTTACATTAAAAACTTTCATATCTAAATTAACCTTGTTTAACGAAAATACTTTTGAAAAAAGTTGTGCGTAAAGAATTCTGAGAGAATGAGACATTCATAAAGCGAAAGCGAATTTCGGCAACAACCGACGAAGTAGTACAATGTCGCCTTATTAAACACTGCTGAAAACAATCAAATTCATGTAGCGCGATAAGCTAAGAGAATTCCATACGATATCTGAACATACGCACTTTTATCACCGCTATAAAGCCGCGTTCACACCGTGACCGTGTACCCGAAAAAGCGGTAAAAGTAAGTAGAAAGCAAAAAAAAAATGAAAATGTACACGCCGCCTTAGTTTACGCGTTCGTCTCACGCGACCGCTGCCGTGTAAAAATAACATTCAAACGACCAGCACAAAGGAGAAAATTTCAGTTATTTCAGCTGATCGAGATTAGCCCGATGTACTGGGAAACGTGTGTATAACCGGGCGTACGTATAATAATATTTAGGCACTGTAATACCCTTCGGGGTACTGTACAATTCGATCGATACGCGGGGCCCTTTTAATAAATAAGCGTGCGCGCAAACAAAAACAGGTAGCCTCGATTGTCCCAGTACGTAAGTATCCCTAAATACTGGAGCCTAGAAAAGTTTGAGGGTCGCTGTAATAGTACGTGCGTGGAGGCCATTCGAGAATGCTTCGTCCGTTAATGGACTTTTCGGGGGAGCTGCGGCGGATGTGTTTGTATAGTTTGCGCTTTCGAGAATGTTTGCTTATGGGTTTTTTTATATATGAATGGTTGTAATAAAAAAAAATGTGTATGTCTTCGATGATCAATCGGCGATGGCGTGATTGATAGTTGTTTTCGGATTGTTCGAGTTGGTTTAGTTTTACTACATTACGGACGAAATGAGCGAGAATGTTTGCATTCGGATTATATCAGGATTTTTCCCAAAAGGAATTTTTATTTTATTTATTTCTTTTTGGGAATATTAATAATATTTATTAACATGATAGGTATATAAATAAATTTTAAATTATTTAAATATTCATTATTTTTCCGCAAAATAATACGTTTGAATACCATTCTTACGGAAAAATATTGCTATTCTTGTTTTTTTAACACTTCATACCATAGTAACTGGAAAACATCTACCGGTTAATAAAATAGTTGAATTTTAAATTTAAAAAATATACTTTTCAAACCAGATTATAATTTCCCTATTTTTTTTCATAATATTTCTATAATTCCATCTTAGGCGTGAAACAAATCCGATTTTTCATCAAATATAACATCATAACGGAAAAATATCAATTCGTCTCAATTCTATATATACGTTATTATGTGGATTGTTTTCCTTATTTTTCGTATTCCCAAGTCGCATTCATACATCAAATTTATGTCGTAAACCTTTTCAAACATGACGCACAACTTCAGAAATCGAAAAAACATAACACGCACATACGCTTTCGATCTCCAATTTTCACGTATCGATCTTACGATCAAAAAGGATCAAAAAAACTTTTACATTGTGTCGACAAAAAAAAAACAAAATACGTTAAAATTTCGTACAGCAGTAACAAAAACAGCTGTCAATTAGTGAGTGTTTAGGGCGTTTTCAATAAAAAGATATCGAAACGTCACGATTCGAGCGCGAAAATTGGGTCAATCCATTGAACGACGCACAAAGAAAATATAAATAAAGAGAAATGCTATCGAGTTTTTCCGCTTATAAAAATGAAAATTTTCCACGGACCGAAAACCGACGGAGGGTGATCATTTTTCTGGAAATAAAATACGTCTTTTCAATCGAAGAGAAACGCTTTCGCTACGGTGTACGTAATCAAAGAATTGCTTTTCTCCATAAAAATATAAGAGCGTTTACTTTTTTATATAAATGAAACACACAAATTATTTTAAGTCAAAAAATTGTGTTTTATTAAAAAAATAAATAGTTGATTTTATCTCATCAATATAAAAAAGTAAATTTGAAAGTTTCAAATATAATACCACAAAATATTATGCAATATCGTAAACATTTTTCCGGTCAAAAATAATTAAAAATTCAAATCAGCCCCCTCGATTTTAGAGCTCGCCCACATTTTGTTTTATAGGGGCACTTTTCGTGTACCGCAAAATTAATTTCGACCATATTGTATCTTTATCAGTAAATGTGATGCATATGCCGCAAGTACAAGCTGTTTTTACGAAATCTACCGTTTCTTAATTGTTCTTAATTTTGTAGATTAATTTACGATATTTTACAACTTCCTCGAATCTCGTGCTACTTGGTAGTACGAAAATTAATTTATCGATACGACCGTAATTCTTCAACTATGAACGCTTTTCATTTCAGTGGGTCGGTCAAACAATGTCCAATTTATATTATGAAGGAGTTTTTGGGTACCGGAATGGACAATAGACGTTTAGCATTTCGTCCGACGATAATTTCGACAAAGGACATTCCCCAACCGACATTTTGACCGAGAACCATTAAGATTACAACTAACCGGCGATTTATACGGCATCATTAGGTTTAAACGATCCGACGACATCGAAAGGTTAAGACAAACTGCCGCCGTTAAATATTTTAATGCTTTCGATCGTATTGTTCACAATATTTACGCACGTCTATCAAACAAATGTCAAAGGATTTTCAATGCACTAAGTGGTTTTGTTCGTGATTACAAACAAGGCTAATTACTGCTGAAATTCGATAAAAAGTTGAGCTATGAATAGACGTATTCAAATAGCTATTATATGATACGAACGGCTTCTATCGATCTCAAGTGAAATTAAATTTGATTAATAATTAATCCTATACCAGTCTGAGACTTATGTTTAAAGACTGTTTTAATATTAAGTTTCTCAACCTGCTTTTCATCAAAAATGGATTTCACATAAATCGCATAAAATAATATCTCAATATCATGAAAAAATCTCTCACTTAATTAACATCCATTCGGCTACTGGTAACCGACACATCAATCATCCCACCCCTACAACAAATCATTTTTAATTAACACCCATTCCAATCAAACAAAAATCATAAAAACGCAACAGATCCACGCCGAAAAAACAACGCAAACAATTTCCACAAAAAAAAAAACAAAGGTCTCAATTCGGCGCGAACGACGACCCGGCGAGTGAGCGGGCATTAATTAACCGCCGGAGGAAGGGCATCCTTATTAAAAATTAATTCGGCCCGTGATTGCCGTCGCCGTATCTCCTCGTGACCATTAAAAAACGACGAGAAAGTACGAAAGGGGAAGAAAAAGCAAGACGATGGCCAGGTGGCCGTGCTCTAATGGCCGGCCGTCACGTCACCGCGCTTTTTTGTGCGGCGCGCGTAATGAAATTTTAAAAGCTGCCGCACGAAAACGCCTATAAAAATATATCGGACGGCCCAGAAAAAGTGTGCGAAGTGCTCCTGCAGGCGCGAGGATATAAAAGATTCAGGGGGGGATCGGGAAGGATGTCTCTTTCGGAGATCGTGCTGAATACTTGAGGTCGGGTCTTTAGTGCGTGTTTTGTGTCGCCGGGTTTTAATCTTGGATAAGTGGTGTTGTGTCTTGAAAGTTGGCATGGATTTTTATGTGTGTGTATGAATAGTGCAGTTTCATTAAAATGCATTTTCGTGCTGAGATTGTGACACACTTTGAGCGAGCTTTGTAGCAGAAAAAGTTTCGAGTTTGTAGCTGGTTGATTGGAGTCATCTAGCTTCGTTATAATAAGGCTTTTTTAAAAACTTGACAAAATTATTCATTAAAAATGTATAATACAAACACGCTATTGACTTAATTTCAGTTTTCTTTTATTAAAAAGAATATTTTAAAACATTCACATTTTTATATCATCAAAATGGTGCAGTACATTTTTTTTTCATAAACATCATTTTATGAAGCAGACCGTATAAGTGTGATGATTATTATTGGAACTGTCGCTGCGTGACGACCCGCTGACTCATCATCCCTCAGAGTACGAAAAAAGTACCGAGTGCCACAGAAATTATACACGTGTCGAGTGCCTTCAAAAACGAGATTAAATCGAGCGAATCAAACCGTACTTAGAAAACGCGGGTGGCGTTATACATTTGGAAAGGAAGGGCTTGTGGGGCACGCAACCTCCTATCTTGGTGCCGAATCGGTAATTGCGCGTTCGGAACGTGTTAATCGATACAAGTGTTTACTTTTGGTTAGTGGTCGGACGCAATGCTAACACTTTATTTCTATATTCGGATTGTAATTGTTTTTTCGTTATTAATTTAAATTGTTTTTTGGAATCATTAATATTCTAAACGTTTTGTGAAAAAAGATTGAATTTTTTTGTTAGGTTACTGAAAATAAATTAGGAATCGATGAATAATAACTTATTTTTGAATGAAATAATTAATAACGTTGTTTTAGATTTATGTTTTGGATTTTTTTTCCCTTGCCTCATTAATTTTCACCCCTCTAATAGATGTCGGCTAATCACTTCATCACCTTGTTTTTATTATAGGCCGCGTGGAAGCTATTAAGTCTGACTGAAGCTCGATGAGGGTTATAAAACTATCTCAACATTTTTTTTTTGTTTTAAGAATTATATGATTTTTACAAAAATATCCGCTAAAGGGTCAAAAGAGAAAATTTGTCTACGTAAAATGCCATTACTCTATCGGTCTCCGAGCATCCTGTACGATGCAAATTAGAAATTTAAAAATTTCTCTCGGAAACCGATCGCCTTGTAAAAATTTACATGCATTCCACCGTAGCTGAAAGGCGTAGTGGTTCATTTTCGATTCTTCTTCCGTCGAATTTTGAATCCACTGACAAAGGTGTTCGCCGATAATGGTTCGTTCACTTTGTGTATGTCTTTGATGGCAGGAGAGGGAGAGAAATGTTTCCTTACAATTTCCAGCCGTTGCCTACGAGGCTTCAGCCATCACCGGCACATCCTCCCTTTATCCCTCCATTTACCCGAGGATTTACTGTATCAGCATATGAATTTCGTGACACGAAAAAGGCTTAAGACATCCTCGCGAGTTTCGATTACAAAGGAGAGACGAGAGCCGAGCGAACGAAATCAACACGGCCACGTATGTATGTACTTCGATTGTGTGTACGTGATTCAAATTCGTCACACACGTCACATTTATGAGATTTTTTTGCTCGAGCTTACGTGGCGATGAAAAATCATTTCGGCGAATGTTTTTCAAATCCACGAAGCGGTTTGAATGTGCTTTTTCAGGCGGCACAAAACGGACGTTTGTTTTTGTTTTCGTGCCTACGTACGGAAATAATTAACGATTCGTACACGAAATGACTGCAAACAAATCGGAATTTATAATTGAACATAACGGAGGAAATGTAAACATTACATTATTGTGCGAAATACTGTTTTTTTTTTTTAGATTTTTTTCGCTGTAAACAAGGGTCGCCCTCGGAACGAATTTATTTTCAGCGAGTGGAAAAAAAACTTTTTAAATTATATTTATTAATACGGTTAGGAAGTGACCCGTGAAAGTTCGCGGGAGAAGTCGTCGTTGTAAACTCGCAATTATCTTCTTTCCGTGGACGAATTTTCGCGCAAAGTGCTTCAATTTGCTCTCGCTCTCTCTCTCTTTTTACAAGTCCTGATGGTGACAACTTGTTTGCAGCTATCGCTTTGCGCCTTTATTAAAAAGCTAATTTCAGTATTAATATCGCCGAATAACAACGTCGATTCCGCTCTCATGAATAATTTCCGACGGGAATGCTCTATTTTTTCCCTTAAACGTCGGATTTAAATCACATTTTTTTAGTGCGGATCCTCTTTCCATTTAGTAGGAGCAAAAAATTTATATCGAATGTGCTCGGAGAGACAGGCGAAATGTGTACAAAGCACGGGCCGGTCCGAATAACTTCACTTGATCCCGACAGCGCTATGCGGATTACAAAGGAGTATTCTGCTTAGAAATAATATACGTATCGGCGTCTATTGACAGCATCTCCATGTTTGTCTTCCCCGTTTCCTTTGTGATCCAGTGTATGTATACACTTACTGGAAGACGTCATCGATGCCGAGCCATGGATAATTTCAATAACCCACCCAGGGGTCTCTTTATATCGCATATCTGGGTTAACTTGGCGTATGTCTGTTTTGATTGTGAGAATATCGGATAGTCTCACAAGTGGTACTTGGACGAATTCATTGTGTATAAGGTAATTTGGGAACGTTTTAGTATTGAACTAAGATTAGAAACAAACAATATATATATAAATAGTTTTTACATAATAATACAAACTATTTGTCAATATATTAATTTTTTTAAACATACTGTTGTTAATTGATTATCTAAGTTAAGCAGCGCTGTTAGTAATTGTATAGGTGATTTAACCATGTGTCATTGACCTAAGATCATTTAGTAAGAGATGGTGTCAGTGTCCAACTTCTCGAAAGTTACTTCACCCTTATTACCACATGAAATGTCCGAACTTTCGATAGTATCGGAAATACCTTCTACTGTAGTAGACATCATATAGGCTACAGAAAACAATATAATATAGTTTCCTCTCGATTTCATAAAATATAAATAGTAGCTTTCTTTGTATTATTATTTGTTTTTAAAAGTGGAAATTTTCAATATAAATCATATATGCGCACAATTTCTTAATATCACACGCGCGAAACCCAATCCGAATTTCCTCCCGATACGTCGAAATCTCCTTTGATTACAATCAACGAAAACAAAAAGAAAATCGGCAGAGAAAAACAGAACAAAACCGCTCTTAATCCATTCATCACAAAACGAACGAGATCGCTTTCACTTTTATCCGAAGCCGATTCCCATCTCGATCTGCCCGTTTCAATTATTATAAGCGTTTAGGCCGGGCCATTGTTAAGCGGCGTGACACCCTAACGACGAGACCGCCACCACTTCTACCACGGTTTTGATGTACGAAAAGTGGTTCGGAAACAACAATAAGCTATCTGCGAAAGCTTGTTTGGCCGCTATCTAGGGCCGCGTTCAATTACCGGAGGGCCATTATTGGCCCTCGTCGACGATTTGTATTGGGACGCCGTTTGTCCGAAAATTTAATTCGATCCGAAGTCCATTCAGTGGGTCGCGATGAATGCAAGACGAATTAAGCATTCATCTGGTCGTGTTTTTTATATTCAAATTTGAGGATTTTTTTTATGGTTATGGGTGGGGTTCGTGGACGTTTTTGCGAAATTAATTGGTATTGCTGTATTGTACGTTCGTGCCATGTTTATTCCACATGCGATTGAAGAATTCGGTTTTTTGTCGGTTTAATGTAAAATTATTTTAATGTCATACGCGGAAAATTGTGATAAATAATTATTTATATACATATTCTTAAATATAATACAAGAATTTAATAGCAAAATGTTTTGCTAGTTTCGTTAATACACTTCCATAAAATTTATAATGAAATTGTATATTATCAATAATTTGTTATGAGTCAATTTTATGTATCTCATATATGTATTTTAAAATTAAGATAGTCATAAAATACCGTTGTAAATTATTTACATATAATATGGTTATCTAAAATCTCTAGCGTTGAAAGCTGAGATAATTTTTAGGTCATATTTTACTTCACATGCTCCATGCACAATAGAGTCAATATTTTAATAATTTCCATACGCACTCATATGTAATGTCAGAATAAAAAAAAAAATTTATAAGTAAAAATGCCATTTTATTGCCGTCATACTCGTATTACGGACACGCGAAGGGACCCGAAAAAATTCCACATTGATAGAAAGTGTATAATTTCAATTAATGAAATTCAAAAGTCGCGACGCCCCTTTATTTAGATTACCTTTTATGACTCAATTCACTCTAATTAATATTTTTTATAAGGAAATATATTTATTTGTTTACCAGAACTGAAAAAATTTTCACTATCTCTATGACGTCATCGCACATCCCTCGACAAAGTCGCACTTACCAACCCCCGACTTACATATGTACATCGATGTTGCCCTGTAAATTATGGCGCACATTTCCGGGACTATCCACGTAATATAATATGGCATGTGTGCTTCTTCACCATTATAAAACACCATTCATCGGAAAGCACTATCACATCTATGGGTACACGAAATATCTCTGAAAATCTACTACTATTGTGGCGCAGTGTATAAAATCGGGGCACAATAGAGGGAGAGTCCCGCGCGCAGTCGAGATAAAAAAATTCGAGGAAAATAACAAAAGAAAAAAATGTAAAATTTCAGATCGTATCGCTCCGACCATTTGTTTTCAGCTTCTATTGTTGAACCGTGAATTTTTCATAGATACGTGCGATACGACGGCCGTAATCACCGTTATTAGCGTATTATGCATGAAAACAATAAACAAACATCGGTCTTGTACGGTAACCACAACAAACGAAACCAAAAAAATACATATAATGCCTGCGACAATTCAATCATATTGACATTTCACGGAAGCGGTGGAAAGGGTTTGATTGAGCGGTTAAACACTCGATTCGGGCCGAGTGCGACGTCGAAGCCTAATTGCCAAGATTGAGACGTATACGAGAGTTTTATATACCGAGGGAGCGAGAGAGGAGAAAAATCGGGTTGGCTTTTGTAAAAAATAAACAGATAAAGGGAAAAGGAACGCTTTGAACGATTGTTGAAAAAGAATGCAACGGTAAATGTTTGCATTTCTCGAATCGCGCTCGTGCGCGCGGAAATTAGTACTCGAGCGTTCTGCCGTATATAACCCGAAGGGATTCGCCTTTTAAACTGGAAAAGCGGTACGGAATTTTCATCGCTTTTTACCCGGTGAGGAATTTTCTTTTTCGAAATGTGTAAATTTCGCCGAAATTCTAGATAAAATAAATAAATCGGATATTAAACGCGACGGGTTAAATATTTGCATACGTAAGTCCGAGGAAATCTTGATTTTTATCTCCGTTTCATTATTTTAAAATTTCAATCTTAAATATTTCATCGTTGAGATACGCTCATCTCAAAAATAATATTCTACTCTCTGTCTTAATTCCAACTGAAAAAATCTGAGCTTTTCCTTAAAAGAATTTCTGATTTCTGAAATAAATTGCTTTGCTTTAAATACGAAATTTAAATTTTTCTATTAATTTCAAGTACTTGATTTTCATTTAATTTTGCATCCATGAATTTGAAAATATAAACTTCGTGAAATAAATTTGTTTATGAATAAATAGAGTTATTTGTATTGTTATAAGTAATATATTATTTGCTCGTGAAAAACCCTGTTTATGTACTTAATATTCAAATTCAATACGGTATTCAAAGATTTTTGGAAACGATTTAATCACAACTTGAAATATAAATAGTCTATTCAATCAACTAATATTATACATAAATAGCTTATTCAAATTTATTACGAGAACACACACAAAAACATTCAAAACAATCATCCTCGTGATTTGGGCATTCAATACCGCAGAAAGAGAAACACTTAAAACTCTAAATATAATACATAAAACAATCACCGTTTCGAGTCGTCCAAAAACAAACCTCTCATCACCCCTCATTTTTCATCACCCAATCGTGCAAGAATGATAATTTGGACCGATCCCGCAATTAAACCGAACATTTCAAAACGCCCAAAGCCACGATGAATCAACACGTCTCGGAAAAATGAAAACATCATTAAAGCCGAAACGTGGAGTGATATCTGTAAATTGATCTGACATCAATCAGCGGCATGCACTCCGTAATATATTTTCCGTGGAGGGTAAATTGGCGTGACCGACAAGTTCCTTCGGCATCTTGATTACAACGCATCGGTTTTCAGACGTGGAACGATGACTTAATTATCGGGAAGCGGTGCATAATGTATTAGCCTGGAGTGTAATTTCTGAATGCATAATGTCGGGTTTTTTTATTTTCTGAAAAAAAAATGCAAGTCGACGTGAGTGTGGTGCACTTTCACGTCGCCAGTTGTGCTGAGCATGAATTATGCCCTTTGCTCGGTAAATTGTACGTGCCCTTAGTGCAGGGGCGTCCGAGTGTGTTGTTACACTTTTTTTTAGTATAATTGAATATAAATCTTGATAAGTTAGGTTCTTTGATGACAATGGAGAATTTTAACGAGATATGATACGGTACATTTAATGTATTGTATGTAATTTTTATCTATGATTTCGAATCTATGGTCCGAGAATTTTAGAGTTGGAAAAATATGGATATAATCATGCTTTTTCGGGGATTCAATTCTAATCTAATTCATTATGTCTGTTGTCTTATTAAGGTTACTAACAAAATTACTCTTAATTCTATCATAAAAATGCCACGAAAATGTACATCGCTCGTCATGCTTGACCAATTGCGTGTTGAAATCAGTACCAGACAATTTTTTTGTCATATTAAAAACTGGTTTTTTACGTCGAAACACATTTAGTGTCAAAATAAAAAGTGTGCACGTAAACGACAAAAGCATTATTGTTCAACACGTAATGAAAGCTCACAGAGTAATAATGCAAGATTCATTAATCTCACATTTTTCACATAAAAGTTCGTGTGTTTTTTTTATATTTAAAAAAAAAAATTCCATATTCAAAAGACAATTTTCACAAATTATAAAAAAATATACTATGGAAATAACAATCTTAAAATATAACTTTCCTCAATATTTTAATTTTAAAAAGAACATTAATATTTGAATAACGGCTTAATATAGTCGATTCAAATGAAAATCTGCTTCAAGATTTGCACAGACTTGTTCATAACTTCGACATCGAAAATTTAAATTACATCCGAATGTGGGTCAGCCATACCTACGCTGAAAAGTTCAAATACCGCGCAAAAATATCAAAAACGACCTTCCACCATAATTTCAACACAATGGAAAATTTCTTCACACCACCACCGTCATCGCGACATCCCGACAATTCGCAAAAACGCTCGGATTTTTCCCGTTCAAAAATCACTCGTAACCACACAGCAGACACCGAACATCGAACATCATTCACACGGATGATTAATGCGTATTTAATCGTCGATTTGCTCGGACGCCACTGATTGAACACACTTTGACCGGGGAGAGAGCGAGCTTTCATTAGCGTCATTAGGCCACTGGCGCTCGACCGCCACCCCCGTCACACGGAACGGAAGGAAAGTGTGATTATCCACGCCAATATGCCCACCTATTATTTTGTGTATGGGTATATAATGCGTGCTGGTCCCCTAAATAATGATGATGTCTAGTGACAATGGCGATACAGTCGTCCCCCGATGTGTGCGATAGATAAGTTCCATGAAAATTGTTAGTTTCGGGGGTGAGGTGGTGATGAATTGAAATTTTGAATGACAATAGTTTATTTCGATAAAATTTCGTATGTTTTATATCATCGTCGTCAATATATGCAGTTTATACAACATTTGTTACATAACAAAGCTTTTGATAATGGTGATAGTTCAGAATTTTTTTCAATCTTTAAACAATTTGCTCACATCAACATAACATAATGAACCCATATGTTACTTAATTTTGCTGGAAATTAAAAATTCGGATCAAAATTATTCGATTCTATTATGTGAAAATGTGTAAAAAATATTCTCTAATGTAAAATATACTACGTCATCATTAGATAAAGTTTTTATGAAAAAAAAAATTTGCTGCATCATATCGAAGGGAATCCCAAAAAATATCATGTGAATCGAGGGGTCGGGGTATATTGCATAATCTATGGTATTTCTGTGCACTATAAAAAATGCATTTGTTAAATTGGATTCGGTCATCAATTCAATGTCGATTCAAATCGTGTATGATCGTATTGAGCGATTTATTTTTATTTTTGGGGAAAATTTTAGAAGTACGAACATTAGAAACAATCTACTGCTAATGGTGACATGTGTTTCATGATGATATCAATCTTTTTTTTTTTTTTCATGAAATTAGATATGTGATAATGCTTCATATGTCCGAAATATCGTCGTATCAAATATACCAAACGCAATTATTTTGAAATTTATCATATGTTACACAAAATATTAAATATCATTGATGCATATCGAATAATAACGAAAAAGAATCACTGGCATTGTTCTGCTATTGTAATGGTGACAATATGTTACTTTCAAAAAAGATAATCGACAAAATAAAATGATAAAGCAAAATTTAATGATACAATTATTTTTGGTAAAAGCTTTGAAAACCTCTATTATTATTATTTTGAAGTAAATCGATAGTCGGAACGTCGTGAATGCCCGTTTCTATAGATTCGACAAAGTTTTGTCAAAATTTATTGAATTGGCCGAATTTCGACAAAATGATCTCGAATAAGAGATTTCTCATTGTTTGTGCTAAATGACGAACTTGGCGCTCTCTGTCACATTTTAATTAAATTATAGTTGTAATACTGTTCGTGCCAACAATTTTAATTAAAACGGAAAGACTCGAGCGTCGATTAAAAACACTCCCCGGAATACATTTAATATTTTCGATATGAAATTTCGAGGCTCTCGTTGGTGGGCCGATAATATAATAAAATATCTTTTCGGTTTCTTCGACTTCCGACGCGAGAGTTTCGAAAGTCAGTTATCCGAACGGTTCGGGGAAACGGGCAACATCTGCCCCCGGAAAATCCTTAAATGTGCCGTATAAAGGATTCTTTGGGCGAAAAATAGGACGTCGATATTTAATTAACTTAAGCGTAAAGGCGAACTCGATTGATATTTTAAGTGCTTCTCCTGGCAGGACCGATCCCGCGAGGGAACAATTCGAACGCAACGAAATTATTAACGAAGTTCAGCGATCATTATCGAAGAGGACGCCAATAATCCCTAGAACATATAATTCGATTAGTTTTTATTATCATTGAGGTCGTTTGTACAAATTTTCAACATGTAAAATGTTATTTTTAAAGAAAAAAATTCAAAAAATATATAAATCAAAGCTTCAGTCACCGAATCATTGTTTATATAAAGAGGGTGGCACATTTCTGATACGTACTGTGCTCAAAATTTGGGAAACTTTTCAGGTATTAGATTCAAACTTACAGAAAACAAACGGCAATGGTTTCAGCCCCGTATTCTTGTTTTTGTTGAATCAAATACGAAACGAACCAGATGGCGAACGAGTTATGTTGTCTTCTTCAGGTGAAATTGTTTTACTTTGCGAACAAACCCTTTCCTTCGCAAACAAAATATCTCCTAGTTTCTATATTATTAGTTTCCGGGACGACAATATTATGGTTAACGTAAAAAAAACTTAAATTACTTTTGATTTTGAGCCGAAACGAGCCGGAAACCGCAAACTACAATATCATCCACCTTCCCGCAAATATACGAATATTAATATCGCACACCATTCAAAACACCCATAATATAAATTCAGCGCGAACTTCACCCACACATATATTATACTTCTATCATCTAATTTCTCGTTCTTCGAAAGCGAAAATCACAATCGATCCTTACAAAGCCCACCCTCTGCATTATACAGATCGCAGAATTCGGTCGATGGGGTTGTGCGATTTTCCACCGAGTAACAACCAGGCCATTGTGTCGCCATGGGTATTCAAGTCAAAACGCGCGGAACAATTATCATATTAACCAGTTTTCTCGCGCTCGAAGTTTCCCAGCCGACGGTGTAAGGACTTTATCGAGTGTAAGCGATTGTGCGCGAGCGGAATCGAGCTTTCCGTACACACAGTCGGCTCGTAACAATAAAAGATCATTATAAGGCGATAGAGACTGTGTAACGAGCGAAAACTAGTTTCCAACTGCTAACTGTGTTCGCCGTGTAACTCTTTTTACGGCGGCTCGTGTAAATATAATAAGTGCGCTGTTGCTCTATGTAAGGAGGGCGAGCTCAAAGCGTCGGTCGTTAACGGAGTTCTGGGTGCTTGTGTATAACTTTGGGGGCAATTAGGAATTTTTCAATGATTCGTATATATGTATGTATATAATATAATATAATAACATTTTTTGTATAATGAATTATAATTCGATAAATATAATAAATTTATATAAATTTCGTATGTTTTTTTTTTTATATAATATAAAGTTATCGTTATCACCATTAAAAACGTATTTCTATAAAATAGTCGTATTTGTAAAATATCGATTCATAATTCATAATTCCATTTCCCGTACGAAAACTAAGACAAATCGCCGCTATATATGAGACATAATTCACGCGCTTCGAATCGGAATCTCGATAAGCGATTTTCGAAATCGTTCTACAGCACGACAAAAAATTGATTCCAATGAAAAATGAACGCTCTCGACTTTTTTACACACAAAGCGATCTAAATTACAAAAAAAAAAATGCCGATATAGGCGAGCCTTTTCCGGTCGAACCTACTCGCAGTTGGCGTGTCGACTGGAAATTATAACAAAAAAAAGGCGAAAAAGTCTTAATAGCCTCACACACGCGTTTATATGATAAGGATTAAAATTCATCATAGTTATTCAGAACTAATGGTAATAAAATTAGATTAATTATCTACCGAAAGCTGAAATATATGGAACCATCTATTTCTCCGTTGTCGTGCTAACGTACCTTTACGAGTCATGTAGCGCGACAATTTTTTAATTTCAGCATTGAACTATTGCTTCCCGCTTTTCAATGGTAGGTTTTAATCTTTGAAAATGAAATAATCGGGGAAGCAAAATAGAAGAAACTCGCACGTGACGACGCGAGCCGTTAACCGAGAACGGTTAACGTTTAACCGTTAATCGGACGAAAAGCTCGCATTTTCCTTCCTACGTTTTATAAACGTACACGTGAAAACGATTTTAAATTTAAATTAAACCCTCGGCACGTCGTAAAGTCGCATTTGTGCGATTTTTCCCTTTTTTTGTTTAATTTTCGCAGCCGTCGTGCATTTTTGATATTATATTTCGCAAGTATAAAAGCTCGCTTAACGTTTCGGTTGCGTAAATGCCTTTTTACCGCAGCATTAGAGAAAGCCTAATATTTTAAGATTTTTTAATAACGAAATATATTTTTCATAAAATATTCTAATTTTTGCTTTTTTTTATTCAATAAACACTCGAAAGTCGCCGAAGGGTAGAATTTTCTTTAACGAAGCTGTCGCTACCGAAATGCGAGCACTTCCAACGGTGTGAATTTTATTAAATATTTAAGTGCGTATGCACGCCACTTTTAGTCTTGCTTATTTCCTAGCCGTTTTAGATTTTAATATTTAACGATATGGCCGTTTATACATAATGTACGGAGGTGAGTGGCGCGCGCTTGAATTTTTCAACAGTTTAAAAGATTAGTGACACTCGGTTCAAATGTGCCGTGAAAAAAGATTATAA
This sequence comes from Hydropsyche tenuis, assembly GCA_009617725.1. Classification (NCBI taxonomy): domain Eukaryota; kingdom Metazoa; phylum Arthropoda; class Insecta; order Trichoptera; family Hydropsychidae; genus Hydropsyche; species Hydropsyche tenuis. The sequence goes on along the minus strand of VTON01000001.1, from coordinate 3,717,389 downwards.
AGAAATACTCGATATGTGTATCGAATAGGGAAAACTATTTTCAGAGCCGTACAGAATGAATTCTCTCGTACTGAAACAAACACTTTTTTTTTTAGAAATGTCACAAACGAAAATGTTTTTATAATTTATATACGAATATAGAAATACGAGTGCCGACCTGCATTCGAAATATTTCAAATTTCAAATGCCCTCCATTATGCGCGAAATATATTTTCAGAAGAAAACTCTTAGGAAAAGGGCATTTTTTTATGATCGCCCTATATTTAATATAAAGTGTCAGAGGTCTGGTAGTTTGAGTAAGAATTACTTTGCTAATGCACTTTCAGGTTGCACTGGTCTCTCACTTTGGCGACTATGTGGAGCTTTGCATGCTTCCTTTGGCTGCCGTCTACGAACGTAAAAAAATTACAACCTTTTTTTTACAAAAAACATTTACTTTCCACCACCCTTTTTTGGCGTTGAACTACCCCCTTCATGCAAATAGCAGCAGCTGTTCCGATTTTCCTCCACAGATAAAGGTTCCACGATTTGCGACTGGAAATTAATATTAATTCCGGTGCCGGACTGAAATCGCGTAACTTTTTTCACACAATCGGTCCGCACAAACTTTTTTTATCTGTCGAATGTTCGACAACGACACAAAAGGCCCGAGTACGTTTTTCGTTCGGAACGGTTACTGGTAACAGAGTGGGATGGTGGGTTGGACGTGTAAACGTCGAGGAAAATTGCTCAGTGAGTACCTAAATAAATGGAAAGGAGTCTGCCAAAAAGATAAGGGCAATCTGATGTCGAAATAAGGGCAATAATAAGACGAGAGTTGGCTTCTGACTTTTTCTACTTTTGCGGCCGTCGAATTTGAAGCGAATTCAAAGAGCTCGTGGAAAGTTCATTCTAATTGAAATAATTAAGCTTTTCGTGTATTTTTTTGTTACCAAAAAAATTATAATTAATAATATCTTGTTATATTATTAAAATATTCTAATAAAAGTTTTATTAAAAAAATAAATTTCAATTTAAATATAAAAAAAGATTAAAATTTATACTTACTGTTTGAGAAATATTTTTCTTCTTTCAACTATGTCAATTTAGCGATCTGAAAAAAAAAATCCATTAGACTTTGGCATATACTTTCAGAGTAAGTCAAATATTTTGAATCAAGTAAAAAAAAAAAGGATTTTTGCCGAAAAAATTCGATATATAATATAAACACACGCATAATTTGACAATTAAAGAGTCAATATTAACTCGGAACGCGAAACGGGGTCGCGCCCCCGTAATTCTACATTCGCGCAAAAATTACACAAAAAAAAGAAAAAAAACCGAAACGAAAGAAAGGAAAAGCGAAAAGCCGAGCCCGCGTTTTTCGTGGAAAATTCAAATTGATTTATGCGTCAGACGTGGAAAATCAAACGGGGAACGTTTCACCTTTTCTTTCGTCATTTTTACGCGCGCATACTATATAATAATTTTTTATACACTTTCGCGTTCGCGGTCGAATATAAAAAAAATGAAAGAGAATCGGCTTTGCACGTATATATGAAAAAAAAATATGAAAGATTAATTGGCTTTTTTCGTAATACGTTTCGGGGCCGTCTAGTTTCCATAATCCGAATATCCACTTCGCGTACACGCGAAAGCGAACTCCGCGATACGTTTTGTATGTATGTAGATGAAAAAAATAAACAAATAAAAGGAGTCCTTTGTTCCTGTAGCGTCGCGAAAAAGTCGCGGGCGTATAATACAACGTTTCATACAACTCGCACACACATACAGGAAGAATTTTATGTAAATCTGGAACGAAAGCCCTTAATGGACATAGTATTATACGTTGTTCGTGTATGGCGGTCGCCGGCGAAAATCTCCGCCGTCGAAGATTCCATTTCCCGGGCAAAAGAATATTACCGGATTACCGCGGCCGAAATAAAACAAAATAAACCGAAGTGTTCATTTCGTATTCTTTTGTCGAGAGCTGGGCTTTGTTCGGACGCTAGTTTACATTTTTTTCTGTATTAGATTAATTTTGCATACGATTTCAATATAAATAACGCAATGCCGCGAATGTGTGGTAATAAATATAACAACGTTTCATCTCTCGACGCTTTCATAAATATTCACGTGGGAATTTATTATACGTATAATTCATATCTAATACGTTATAAATAATGGATTGAATTTTTTTATCGAAAAAACTTACATTCCACATAATTATATAATATTACCGAATTGTAACGTTTTGAAATTCGATATAAACCGGCGCCGTTCGCGTTTTTCAGCAGTCGCTTTTCATATTACGATGAAAACATTAACCATGATCGTCGCAAACGGAATACGATATTTGTACTCATTCATATATAAAAGTGTACTATTTCGGTTGAAAAAGGACACTTGTAAATGTGAAATGAGATTTAAACGGTCACGTGAGACATCCTCTCTGCGAGATCAAAGATTTTCGAATGGCACGTGTTCCAATAAGGATCGTGACGTGTTCCAGCAATGGAACCTTCGAATAGAATAAATTGAATAATACTTCATCGAAATGAAATTTTTACATTTTTTATACTGCTAAAAAGCTTTGGAATTATTTACATCATTATGCCGTCGAAAAAGATTTTTTTTTCGCTGGAGCGTACGTATGTATATAATATATTTAATACAATTCGAATAATCGCGTTAAAAATATCAGCTTACTTCCAATTACATTTCGCTTTTCGTAGGCGGTACAAAGCGTCGTAATTATGCTTTTCAACCATTAAAATTACAGTTAGATCTGTAGCGGCGATAAAGACTTTGAAAAGGGTGCTCTTGTGTTTGTACATACGTTTTTCGCATACAAACTATGATTTCATATTTTTGGCACATACAAATATATGATCGGTCGTAATTTGTTTCAGATCGCTAAAAGTGTATGTGTTTGTTTTGCTTTGTTAACGATTACGATTCGTATTAAAATATTAACGAGATTAACGCGCTTACTAAAGCCGTGGTATTTACATAAATTTTCTCGGCTTAAACAATTTGCATACATACATGTGACGAATCAATATATCCGCATGGGATTTGACCGTCTGCTAAAACATGGTACGCAACAAAATCGTACCACGAAAATTTAAAATTCAATCGTACAAAAAGAAACGATAGTATTAAGTAATTTACTTCGGCGAGGGCGTATATAAAAAAGGAAACTTTTTTACAATCTTGCCAAGAACTATAACTGCCACTTTTAACGACTTTCGAGTCAGATTTTATTATGACAAAGTGGCTGGTTTATGCACTGGCTACCTTTAAAAAAGTCCAAACGAGAATGTTACGTGAGATATCGGCTGTTGTCCAATATGCTAATACTTGGATATAAGTAAAAGTCACACTTGAAATATGTGAGACTTTTCATGGTAATTTCGTACTTACACAAAGTAGAAACATTTCGCTCGACCTCTTAATTAATTGCATGCATCGAAATTTCCACATTATGATAATTGACTCGCGTATTTTCCGCTTTATACTTTCAACTAAAGATTTTATTCGAAAGTTAAATTATTAAGTCATTAAATATCAAAAGAAAACGTTTATATTTTACAGGATAATCGCCTTCGGATAAACCCCCAAACCCAAACCCGCGGGGCAGTAACGACCCAGAATCGCAACTTACCCGACCAAAGTAAATAAAGATTCTAATTAAAATTCAATTTGAGCCGAATAAAAGGCCAGCCAACGACAAACAAAACCCGCCGCAACTTACGGCCGTCGAAAATTATTACGCCGTTAAAAAAGAAACGGTTAATATTTCACCAGACAAAACGAGAAATTCAATTAGCCACCGACGAGCATTCGATTAGGCCACCTTCTGTGCACAAAATCCGATCCAACTTTGCTCCAGAGAACGAGCTTGGACACGTAGGCTATTGTCGGGCCTTCCGCAGATCTGTCTTCGTTAAAAGTTCACCGCCGGTAATTGTTTCGTATAATAATCGCCGGGACGATGAGGCGCCGCCATATTTATTATTGAGATTGATACGGGGCGATTTAATTTTGTTTTCGTCGAAAAGTTCGATGTCGCCGCGCGAATAATTAACCGAGCCCGACGTCTCCGTTTCGCCATTGTTCGTCGTCGGTTCGGGAATTATTAAATGTCGCGAATTATTTGATGGACTGAGGAAAACTTGGAATTTAAGCGATTGTTATTGTGTGCCACGAGAGGCACGTGCTCTCTAAGAATGGGAGTTCAAGCGAAATTTATAAAGCTTTCGACGGCGTCCTTTAAATAGTGGGTATTCATCGCAAGATTTCGATCTATTGTCGTTTCGATATTATTATTATTATTAATAATTCCCAAGTACTAGCTCTGTGATGAGTATATAAAATCATTTGCTCGGGGAATTACGTTGATTCGTAACATTTAAAACAATGAGTCCGAATTTTAATTGGGGAGTCCTTGAATCGGTTAAAAAATTCAACTCTCGTTAGTCTTTAAATATTATATATATGTAAGTATATTGTTTGTTTACTTACATATATGAAAATATGTTTACATAACATTCTTATTTGAAGATATAAATAGAACTAATTGATATTGACGTTAAGGTTTATTCATAAACAGGGCTCATTAAAAACATATATCCGAATACTGTAAACATATCTGTTTACGTTATTAACGCAATAATAATAGTACGTTGTTGGTGAAATTATTATTCATCATAAATCTCAATGAATTATTCGTAACAATTTCATATATTCGATGAAAAATAGGCAGCGTAACGAAGACAGACGTACGCTGAAAGTGGACGCAGAACTCCTTAATTACACAACACGTTTGTATTTATTAAGTTCGTTAAATCCTGCGAGAGTTACTTTCCTTTTCTGAATTCTGCGAACACAAGCAAAAGGTCAAACTGAAAGGCCCTAATCAGCCGATTCATAAATGCGTGTGTGCGCAATACACCGACTAACTAAATACGATATATTTCCGTTTTCATTGTAGGCACGATCGTTGTTTTATCAATGTTTTATTCATGTGATGTATGCTATTTCGATTTTTTTACAATGACACCACACACTGTTTTCAATTTTCGAATGATAAATGTGAATACCAGTAATTATTTGTTAGTGAAACGGAAATAGTAAATATCTATTCTTTCGTCTGGCCAAACAGTAGGTACGCTTAATCGAATAACACTAAACATACTAAATAGATACATATATTATATTTAGAAAACATGAACGCAGATGAATGTATAATATTTCATGGACTCATCATTTAATTAAATTTTGGAATCATTTTGAAATTTTCAATAACGGATAATGAAAAAATGCGTACGCTCGTTCAATTGTATGCTGGAATTATCAAGATAAATAAAATGTATATACCATAGCGAAATTTTCGTATATTTAATGGTTAAATAATAGCTTGGATACCTTTCAAATATATATTGTATTGCATTAATATTAAGTCAATATTTAACGTTATAGTGTGTTAATTTATATTATAGTGTATCATAAGAACGTTTAAGTTATAACAGTATCGTTAAATTTAACTACTTGGCTTAAGCTTAACACTTGTGTTTCTACGAAACGTCTCATTTCAACCTCACGTTTACTTTAAGATATTATGTTTCTCTTGACCCTAATAATACCTTCCCGACATATTTTCAAACAACAACTCAAGCTATTATCAAATTTTCATCATAAAAAAAAAACAGTTACCAGCACCCGAAAAACATCCGTTTTCAATTTTATCGAAATAAAAAAAATCGATAAAATTTCCATAATATTCCGAAAATCGTTCTCCGATACGAATCGACTTTGAACCGGAACCGAATCGCACACAACTCGTTAAACCCACCAGTTCCGTCCACAATCGTCCCAGAGAGGTCCCAGGTCCCTTTCGAGTAGCGCATTTTTCGCCTCGAAATCGGACCCGGTTCGCGGTCTTGTCCTCGGATAAGTTGTTTAGGGAAAATCGTATGGTGGAAAAAGCGGCTCCCGTGAAATATCGCCATCAAATTAGGATAAGGGCTGCGGAAAAAGGGACGATCTGAGCGGTCAGCCGAAAAGAAAGGCGGTCTCCTTCTTATCGTTACTTATTAGGATATATACATTATTTTTTCTGTATATGCATGTTTTTCCATGTATGTGTTCGGGTTGAAGAAAGCTCGGAACGCTTAACGGACGACGGGTATTACGCTTCGCATTTGTCACTCTTATGGCCGCAATGAATAAGCTTTTTCATAGTTTTACGGCGGTCGTAGATCAAAAATTTTACGAATGCGATTCACGAACGGACGCCCTAAATGTGTCGAATACGTGATAGAATTTTTCGTCTCGAGTTGAATAAATTCGTCCCGTATTTACATACTATTTTTTTGTCGAAATGTGTATAAAACGGAATTCCGATTGGTGCGGTATTGTTGTTCAATTTATGTGCGTTGTGCAAACGTCATCTTGTGTGTCGACGCAATTAAAAATCGAACGCTTTTCAAAGTTCGAGCGTTTCGACGGGTCGACAAAACGCGCGAAAAAAACCCTTTCATACATTCAACGCTTTTGTATGCGGCACAAAGAAAAAGCTCAGTCATCGAAAACGAAAAATAAAATAGAAAAAACAGCATGGAATAAAGCGAAAAATCACTTAAGACTTAAAGCATAAAACTTATTCATAAACCTATTGAACGAGTGTTTGGAGAGAAAGCGATAAATAGCGTACGAGACACGAACTACTCGATACACATACGAATTTCATTTTTATTTTTTTCGTATGGCTAACCGTTTTTATAACAAAAGAACCCACAACACGCTGTTCAATATTTTCGAATGCGCAAAAACCTTTTTTTTTTTCGCTACGTAGAAAAATTATTATATTATATTCTATTATATGACATAAGTATATAGGAGCGATAGATTTTCATTCGGGTCGTGCGCGTAAAACTCGAAATGCGTTTCTCCCATTTTCCGGAATTCGGTTTTCCTCCTAGGAAAAGCTGCAAGCGAAGACGTCATACGATATCGTACTATAAAAAGATGTTACCTTAACCCGGATAAAACGCTTCAGTATAAATTTGTACGCGTTTCTGGAACAATGCGATATTTCACATGTGTGTCGTTCATGCGATACGTTTTCCTCTAGTACTACATGTTACAAAAATACATTTCGTATTACATATAATATGTTTATTTATATTGTCTGTCTATTTCTTTCCCCTACGTGCAAATGCAACTGCACGAATTTATAGTTACACTGTTGTTGCTGGAACGGTTATGACATCCCATAAAATTGGTACGAGAGTACCGAATGCAGCACGGTTAAAATAGAACCACACATGCGTTATAACAGTTGGACCAAACAATATACGATTATTTGCGCTTTAATTTATTAATTGAACTCTAAAATAATCTGACTGCTTTGCAACGTTTATATACTATATTTAATTAATTTTCATCTCGTAATTTCGAAACATTTATCTACCAAAAAATTTTCATTGGATTTTACTGTAAACGGACACTGCGTTTCGTACAAATTATTTGTTTATATACAAAATTATTAATAAGTACAGTTTTAGAATTTAATTTGAATAATAATACATATTGACATGTTGTGGCTCACAAAACGCTAACCACAAAACCAATTTCATCTGCGTACATGAAACAAATATATATATTATATAATACCTGAATGTGTTTAAAGTATCAGCTTTGCGGTTAGCTTGTGGCTCATGTATTTTAAACCTTATTTGAACATTTCAATATCTATATCGATTAAAATTATTTGTTTTTAAATAAAATTTAATTTCCAGAAACAAAATATTATCGCTTATTCGTTATTGATGATTTCCGCATCGATTCCCCGGGATAAAATCTTGAAAATATATAGCGATAAAAAGACCGAACCGGCGAGCGTGTCGCCGACTCGTGGCCACCCTGTACGTGCCAGGATGTCCAAAGGAGGCCATCGAGCAGCCATAAAGTCGCCTTCGAGAGCAATACGAGACGTGATATATCGTCACAGTTTTCACGGCGGTCTGCGGGATGCTTTTCAGCCCCAGCAGACGCCATTTTCTCGTCGGATCGTTAACGAGGAAATTTTAATTTCCTTCCGCCACCGGAGATAAGGAACGGATATCCAGAGGACCGTTGGTTCAAACTGGTGTTCTATATCTATCTGTGTCTTTGCCAGGATGCACGTGAAGTGCATCCGCCTGCGCAGCTGCAGCGATAAGCAAACTTTAGAGCTTTCTCCGTACGAGGACGATTCGAATTTATTAGGAGCTTAATGCGTTTTCTCGGACACGATACGCCTTAGATTCGCTCGGATGTGTCGGACCGCGATTGTACGAGTGTTGCTCTATTTCTGTTATGTCCGCATAGATAAACGGAACAATGTACGCGGTGTTTTGTAATGGAAATGCTCTATAAGCTCGAGATAAGATAAGCGAATTTGTTTGTACAACCGATCGTTTAGAATTAAATTTTCGCAATACGAATAATATTAATTTGATTAAAACAATTTATATTCTGTTTATTTGAATAATATAAAAACGGGCCGGCAAATAAATTAAACAATTTCATTAGTGTAAATGTTTGGCCGACATTTAAAACCGCTGCGCGCTAACTCGCAATTTTTCAGGCCTCAACTCGGACGAATTCGGGACTGAAATTGCATTTCAATCGAAATTACGTCGTGACGTCCTAATTAGACATAGCTGTTTGCAACGGAATGCAATTAAATGCCTGTATGGACAACGCAACCGTATTAGATAAGCCGCATTGTGTGCGGCCATACAGGCCTATACGTACACCAACCACCCGTCACATGTCAAGTTAAACATTTCCACTTTGAATGGAAATTTTCACATTTCCACCGCCCGCCACTCTACACGTAATATATATGTAATAAGTGAAAATTCGCTCCAGAGACATATATTCGTGCTAAGACTTCTATTCATTGTGTTAAGCTGCTCTCTTGTACCGCGGCGATACTAAAATCTAGCGCAAAGCTTCGGCAATAATTCACAAACGCGTACACATCGAAACAAGATCGCAACACAAAGCCTGCCGTATGATTAAACGATAATTATTAATAGTGCTAATTTGCGACACGAGCCGAATTATCATCCGATCTAGCATAAGAGATCCGAATGATTTATGCGAGCGTTTCGCGAAACGCAATTTTAAAGTTTCGACGGAAAATCCGAAGCGTTTTCCGGGCGCAAATTCCATTTCGATTCGTTCGGAAACGTTGACACTTTATCGAAACGCCGATATTCATCGGCGCGAAACGAACGCAGTTCGTTTCGAAAAATCGTAAAAATGAAAATCGAAGCCGGAGGGGTAGGGGAAAAAACAAATTTTCGGACAGATTCGTGTGTTTGCCAATGTGAAATTTGGAAAATGCGTGCAAACAACGAGCTTCAATGTCAGCAAGCTCGCGTGCTTGATGATTCCAAATTAGATAGTATGATTTTTGTTTGTTCTTTTTATTATTATTATTTTTGGATCGAAAATGATTGATATTTGGAAAATAGTACAAACATTTGGATTCTTCAAAAAACAAATATGAAATATTGTATCTTTATTATTTTTAAATTCAAATCTGAATACGTTTTCTTTGTATATTTTACTTGCCTTTTTCATGGAAATTATAACAAAACATTCGAAAAAAATTGAATGTGTTACATAAATATTTCGAAGTTAATTTAAATATTTTCGAATAAAAAATATTATCGTTTTATAGGAATAAACCATTTACTTAAATTTATATAATTTTTATTATCTTAAATATGTACTTAATTTTTTCAATGTAATTTTTTTTACGTATAATAAAAATATAATATTACGACTATAGCAAATAAGCAGCACCTTTTAGGGATATTTTGTAAAATTACACATCCTAGGATTAAGTTAAGCCATATGAAATTGCACATACTTTAGAGTCGGGCACGAAATTATCATATCTCTAAGCCACGGGTAGTTCAAATCCAAAATCATTGCAATGTACACACAAATCCCATTCAAACACAAAAATACCAAAAAAAAAAATTTTATTAAAAAAATATATTCCCAATAAACATAACATAAACCAAACACTTTTTAACCGAACCTCGAAATTCCCTCAGAAAATTCCCGCGAACAGGTGAAAAGCCTCGATCCGTTAGGGGTGTCCCACGGGTAGAACGAAGATAAGCAATTTATTCTAATCGGAACCGAAACCCTCCTTCGGTTTCGTATTCGTTCGCTCGGAACGGCAAATAATACCGATTTGACGGCGATATCCGCAAAACTCGACTCGGGAGCGTTACTTTGGCTCGGTTCGATACCCGCCTAAGACGGAATTTACGGGGTTGTTGGTATAATCGTATATTAGCGATGGGGTAGGTGGTTGTGCCGCGAACGAACTGCATTGTGCGATTTGTATGCGCGGGTGATTGATGAGGGAAAATGTGCGAAACGATTTTCGCGACGATGAAAGCGCCCGTTCTAATCTGTGTAATTTGTTTCGCGTTGAATTTGTGAGAGTGGAAGAAAATAGGCGTTTGATGAATGTGTACGAGTTAAAAAAAAAAGAACGGTTGTAGTTCGTGAAATATCTTCGTAATAACGATTGTGAAGTTGCGAATGCTATTTTTATATTTGAGGAAAAAATTCAATTTATGAAACGAATCGAGTAATTTCTATAACCAATAAAAGCTCCTCCGATAATTTTATATTCATTTCCCGAGAACGATAACTTGGGAACGTTCAATTTTTTCAAGCCGATATACCGATCCTCGATTTGCGCGACGAAAATTTCAATAAAAATAATCTAATTCGAAGTGCTAAGTAGGCTTCGAAACGCGACGCCGTAAAATCGAACGTGCGAATCGAAGAACACAGACATTCCGCGAAAGGAAAATTCGATTTTCATTTGCAGAACATCCAACTCTGCCGGGCCTATACGCAAAACGAGATCTAGCTATTGTATAGTATAACACGAAGCGAAAATTTTATATAAGGTTTTGTCTATTTAGTCGGAAAAATTTGTGCGGGACGTTGAAAAAGTTCGGCTCCATAAAATTTATAACGAAATATAAGTTATTTATGAAATAAATACATTATTCACTGACTTATTTTAAGTTTTCTGAAGATGCCTAGGTAAACGTGAAAAGAAAAATCAAAGTTTGTATAATAACAAGAATCTTAATAAAACTTGAATTTTTGAATAATTGATTAAAAAAAAATAATGAATTTAAATTCAACGATCGAAGGTACTACTTTGTTTGAGATTCTGTTATTTCAAAAACAAAAATAGTTTATAAAAGTAATGAATTTTGATAGAGGTATATAAGAAAATATTTTTTAAATGAATCATAATGAGATTGCTCATAAAAAAATATTACTTTAAACGAAAAATTTTATTTTTATGTATTATGAAAAAAGTTACGATCTATGAATGTATTTTAAAGTAATAATAAAATTTAATTGAATTGAAAGATATCACAACTATGTAATAGTTATTTTTTTTTTTAATTTAGCACAATTTTCGAATAAATAATACAAAAACATACAATAAAAAATCAATTCAACAACACACTCAAGCGATATATATAACAAAAATTAAAACAAAAATTCCAGAGATTTCCGACACTCAACGCCGGCACGTAAGTGTATAAACGTCGGAAAATTCCCCGCGCGGAAAATCTCTCCTTTTTTTCCTCTTTCGGCGACGTCCGTAATGCGTCATCTCTGCAAAGACGCACTCGACGATGGCGTTTTCCACGGTGACAGTTCACAAATCTGGCGATGTCGAGGGGAAAGAGACACTCCTTTGCTGCATCGTGAGCAAATGGGTCAACGTTTTTCACTTTTACGGACGCCATGCGTTATAATTATTGCCATATTATCAGGGCGGCGAAAAGAGGGAAAGTTCGTATGGGAAATGCGTTGCTTTTGATGTGGTGTTTGGGGTTATGGGTGTGTGTTGTGCGAGTTCGTGTATTTTTATGAAATAAGGTATGTTTATGTTGAACGAAAAATTATGATCGAATTATTATTTTTCTGCCTTTGCGGTCGGATGTAAATAATAAAACATTCTTCGAATCAATTAGTGGTAGCATTTTTCCTCCATTTTATGTGAAACGATAAAATGTAATACAAACAAGATAAAATATGTATATTACGTAATTTCGGTTCCATCGATAAGACATTCCGGCTTTTAGAAACCGATATTGTTTCTCATAATATTTATAACTGAAACAAAACATATTTTATTTCAAGAGCTTAATTAAATACACGTGTATCTTTATACAAATATCAAATATTATGAGAAAACTCAAGGAGCGAAATTAATTTTCTAGATCCGATTCTCAAGAGGGTGATGTTTCAGCATTACAGAATCATTTCTAATTACGAAAAATAAACAAAGAACGCCGAAAACAATATACAACTATTATGTGAGGTTTCCTGATTCAAAATACACTATTTTCATATAAAATCGATTTGTGAGTAACATTACGTATTTCAGATTTTTTTTTCATGTTTCAATATTGCACCTTGCACATCTAAAAAAATGTGTAAGCGAATATTCGTTTCGGTTCAAACATAATTGAATCGAACGTTACGTGGAGTCCATTGTCATCGGACCCCGCATAAATTCAATACGATTTCGTTCCCTCCACTATAACGTATTTATCTTTCAGAGTTAATCTAGCAGACGTCATAAATCTTTCAGCGTCCGTTCAATGGTGATCGGTGACTTCCGTCTTTTGTTGTCCGAACGGACAGTCCAAAAATCGAAACGGCGTACGAAAGTGAAAGAGTCGATTCTTTTTTTGTTTTTCGATTTTTTCGGTCCGTTTCTAATTAACTTTTATTGCCGGGTTTTAATAGGCGAAGGTTCGTCTGGCACGCAAAGGAACAGCCCCTAAGCCGGGGATAGTCGCTCGTTCGTTCATTATTATGAAAGCCTTCCGAGCGGCATCAATATTTTAACGTGATTAACGCCGTTAATGCCTCTTTAAAATTCGCTCTGTTTTCGTTTGTAATTACATAATAGGATCTTCATATAGGGTGGGCTTTAAATCAACTTTGGTATGATTGTAATTTCAGGTGAGCACCGTTCTTGAATGAGACATTTATTTCTCTAACAAAGAGTTTAATATAATTATTCGGAGATGTTTAAAAGTTTCTAATTTGTCTTACTAATTTGTGAATTAAAATTTCATTTTAATTGTTTGGTCTAATGAAAATCGAGATTGAATTATTTTAAGTGAAAATTTGTAGTATTAATTGAAATGAGAAATTTTATCAAGCTTAGTATTTCTGTTTAAATCGTATTGCATAACTCGCTGTAAAATTTTTAAGCTTCAAAAAATACAAATATTTCAATAAAATATTATAGAATTAAACCAGAATTAACCTGAACCCATATTTCATTCGTGTCACAAAAATTGTTCAATCACCACCAATTCACATCAAAAGCAAATCGCGTCGCGCAAATCCAAATTAAAATCTAATCGGAAATAATCACAAACACGCTGCAACCACAAAACGGAAGCCGTAATCGAAACGGAGCAAATTAAGCAACAGCGGCTTAAATTGTTCCATTCTCGTGACGTTGCAACAGAGCCTTTTCACATGAAGCTTTTGGCCGCCGTCTGGGCAGGACGCCGTTATGAGCGGAAGCACGGTAGCTTATAAAGCGCTACAAGGGCTTTTGGAAAAGAACCAAAACAATAAATTGCTTTTGGCTGCAGTGCAGCCGAGCCGCAAGGTACCCACTTCCGCGGAGTTTTCGGGCCACGCCCGTACAAATGCTAAATAAACGCGCTCCGGATGGGGATATTAGTCTGAATCGAAGATTAGCAGGTTGGCTTTAGTTCTGGACATCGATCGAGCTAACTCTTGTGGGAGCAGATGGTCGGGAGGGCAGTCGAGGGAAACGAATTGCGTGCGATGGACGAGGCCTATACCCGACCGGGTGACAAAAGGTTGATCGATGGATGAACGTTTTCTCGTTCGCCTGCTTCAATTGAATGGATGAGGAAGAAAGGAAATTGCATTTATACGCTCGAGTGTTAAATATATTACGGTGAGTAGTTCGTGCTAATACTTGAAAGTACATAAATGGCTAATGCTCAACAGACAAAATAATGTATTTATTTTGTATGTGAAAATAAATTTTAATTAGAAATGCATGTGAGGAATTTAACTTCTGGAACACGGTTACGTGTTTCGAAACTTTGTCTCAACACGGAACATTGGCTAATTATATAAGGTATTTATAAGATTATGGTTGGTATGACCTAAGATTATTCTGTCGGCCTTGGAAATTTCGGATTTCTGGTTTAAATTTTTAATCAAAAGTCGGCAAAATTGGCGTTCGCGCACCGTGCAGTTCTGCTCGGTGCCTGCGATCGTCGTTAAAATTCACCGAGCAAAAGCGAAATTTTTCGCTCAATTTTCATTCAAAAAAACGCTTTTCTCCTTCTTCTCTACACGTATACACTACGGTAGCTTTTCATGTTCTTTCCGCATTTAATGATATGCTTCAAAGACTCGCAGCCGCAAAACGTAATACCACATAGCAGTAAATAAATTTCGCGTATTTGCAACTCACTCAACGAGCTATAATGATTTTTAAAACGTCGGAAAGATTATTAAATTTTAAAAGAATTTGATAAGTGTATAAATGAGAATTTTTATACATTTTTTAATTATAAACGACCTATTTAAGGCGACGATAAATTCTCTGTCAACTGGGAAGAGGCGGCCTTTATCAAAAGTTATGGTTACGACGGAAAAATGAAAATATCAATTAAAGTATACTGTATATAAAATTTGTCAAATTTATCTGAAATAATTCAAAACAAAGCTAAATTATAATAACAAACGATAATATTTCGCGAATGTGACATTAACATTATCAGTTGTGCTTTTAGATTTTTTTTGTGTCTGTCGAAAACGCGAAAGTTCTCTCACAAATAAACCTTTTCACGATAATAGGAACACGCACTTTGTATATAGAGGTTTTTTTATACCAGTTTAATATTAACTGCTCGCCATTAATCAGTGGCGATGTTCCTAAAAAGGCATGCCCAAAACGAACGTCAATAGACAAAAACGTGACACAGACACGAGATTTTTTATATTTATTTTCGCTCTGAACTAAAACGTCCCCAAAACGCGCGATTCGCGAACAGCACAAAATAAATTCAGTATTAAAAAAACGATTTTCTCTTAAACGAAACGCGTTGAACGGAAAAAAATACATAAAACAGAAGCATAATCGTCGAGAGTGGAGAATCTCTCGAGATTTCTCGCTCTCTTCATATCGTATTTAATACTTAAGTGTAGTGATCTCATATAGAGCACCCTCGGGATAATCTTAAGCTCTCGTCTTGTGATAAAATATATAAACAAAGGCCGATTACAAAAGTGTTCTCTTTGAAACAACACGATTCGAAAGTTCGGCAAAAATTTTCCCAACACTCAAACATTATTGAAAATATCGTATTATACGGACTGTGGGCAAAACGCGGCTAGTAAACCGGCATCTGCGGTTTTTCTCATTACTCAAAAAACGAGTGGGACGACGATGGCGTCCTTTTTCATCGGCCAGAGCACTCAAAGGGACGACAGGTATGTTCTCCTTTTTTCGTGCTCATATTATTTCCCTCCGTGGAAAAATACGTCGTGGCGACATCATAATAACTCACAGGACGCCTCGGCTTTACCTCGGTTTTTATATTTGCGTTTCGGCGAAAGTAAACGGGCGCAGATTTTAATCAAGATTATGCTGAATGTCTTTCTCGTGTCGTCCGAGAATTTTTCAATTAATAAAAATTCCGAAGCCATAGTCACGAGATAGAAGAAAAAAGCGGCAATTTAGCGAGCGGCGAAGGTGCGTCGTTTTCCCGTCGTCCGTGTAGTACGCGTTATTTGAAAATCGGGCACGTAAAAGCCATTAGTCCGTTATGCAAAGCACGCCGTCTAGGATAATCGCTATAAAAAGGATTTGAATTAAGTTTTCTGAAAGAAAAATTTAAACGCATAACTCACCGGATAGTTCCAAGCGAGGATTACTCCATCAGCCGGATCTGGAAACAATAATGACACGAAATTAATATTGGCGAAGAGCATATGTGGGTTTTAAACTTTGACCCATAAATCTAGCTGGTGGCCAACGCGGTATCATTAATCAATCGACATATTAAATTATCTCGCTAGTAATTAATCCAATAACTATCTAGAAATTATCTTCGCGTACGTGACTCGGTATAGTGCCACGTTTTGTCTATAGCTGAGGTAGGTACGTACCGCAGATCGATAGTGGGAATTCCGAGATCGAGAGTGTATTTTATATAGGTATCAACGGTATGAAGTAAAGGAAGGGAAAAAAACAAGTCGGTCCCTTGTCTTTGTTGAAAAATAACGTTTATCTTTTTCTGCGCCGCGGGCGATTTCCAGTAAAAGCTCGCTCTCCTCATAAAAGTTCCGCAAATACGTTTTTCATATGAACGGCCATTGTTTTCGCACAACGAGCCAGGTGAAAACATGTTTCCGCAATATAAAACGCACTCAAATACGAAAAAATAATACCGAATTCCACGCCGTAAATATATATTTCGACGCTGCGATTTTCCGTTTCAATTGTGAGATGGACGCTTGTTCTGAAATCTAGGAAACGAACGAAAACGAAAATAAATACCCTGGATATTTTGGGGGTTGAAAAAAACCGGGAGGTAATTGGTTGACAGAGCACACTCTAAAAAGAGCTCCGAATATTTTTCTTTCAACTTTTCGGAGCTGAAAGAAAGGAAAACACTCGAAAGGTAGGGGTAAATTAAACTTTTCGTCTCCCCTTGACGCCTTGTTTGCTGTTGTTGCACCGAAAAAATCTACGACCCTTCGAAATCTTTACGGAAAAAATATGCGAGGAAAACGATAGAACTTTTTTTCAAGTCTCGACTTATCTTTTATCGATGTTCGATTCATTCAAATGCCTGTAGTCTCGATTGAAAAAATTCTACTTTTCATCGTTGAATGGATCACAACAAATTTTTAGCTTGATGCCACAAAAAAGATTTATGAACATATTTTCATTTTGAATACGAAATTTAAGTTCGAATTAACGTCATATTCAATTAAAAAACTATAACTGTTTAACGAAATTTTCCAGTCGCTGAATTTGTAATTAAAATTTTCGTTTGCTTTCACTTATACATACATATTTAAGCGTAATATTTTCTCGAGTAGAAAATTAAATTCGGAAAATGTTCATATACAAGATATTTATTGCGTAAATCGACGGTGTCTTCATGGCAACTATTTTTTTCACATGAATTGATACGAAATTCTAAGAAATGAGGGATAGCATGTTTACCGTGCAATCTATTGTATGAGAAGCATGTAAACAATTTTTGTTTTCTCTCCATATTTATCACATTAAAAAAGAAGAACGTTTTCTTTGTATCCTTTGTAGAACGAGGACGAGTGAGATTCCGACGGACGCAATTTTAATAAAAAATAAAACGGAATCCAAAAAAAGCACCTCCGTTCAAATTTTACATAATGTTTAACACGTTATTTATTCATACACAAAGCCTTAAAAGGCGAAAGCGGCATTTGCTGCGAAGAAACTCAATTAGAACGAATCTTTGACAACTCCGAGTACGAAATGTCGCTACCGAAAAGCTTTTCACAAAACGCACTTATTTTGCAAACATCTAGACGAACAGCATCCGCCCATCCTTCCGAAGATTTGGAGCTCGCTGAGAGTTTACCCCAATTTAAATACACGGAATAAATTCAATTTGATTCGAACTCGAGTTAGGCGAAAGCAAAAATCGACCACTCGTCCCCGTTTCATGATAAGACGATATTACAAGCCCCGACTGAGATTATGCGCATCAATCATTCGCAACTTACACTCTGAATGCGGGCCCAAATCTCGCAAACATCGATCAAATCGACTTAATTTATCGCTCATATCGATGTATTATGCGAGAGGCCGACACACAACTTGTTGAAACTTTCCGATCACCGTTTCTGTGTAACAAAGTTGCCTCGTAAATCTTAATTTTACGCTCATAGATGGCAAAACTCGAACGCATTATGTTTGGGATCGCGGTCTCGAAATTCTCGCGCGCTCGAACTCGGATTTAACGAATTCCCGCCGCGTTCAAACTCAATTAGCACAATAATTGGACTGAATTGACTGCTAAGTGTGTTGTTACGAGAATTTTTGAGAATTGCTATCGGAATTTCCGACAGATTTAAGCGTTTAATCGTGTGAAAAGCGCTCGTGCCATTTTATTCGATTACGCTCGGACGCCGAAGAAAATTGTTATGACCTCCGTACAGGAAATAATTCGCCGATGACATCTAATTATTTATTTTTCTCAATAGAAATATTTAAATTTTCAGTTTTAATAAAAAAAAAATTTTTCGTTAATTCGTCATCACGATATGAATCATGAATAATTTTTACTGTAATAAGTCTTTCCAAAACTATTAAGAATCTACAGTTCATTCAAGAAGCAAAATACTCAAACCATTTATTGCTTAATGTACGAAATTAAATCCATTAACAACCGCATCAATAAAATAAAATCATTTGTTATACTATTAATTATTTTTAAGAATGTATTTATCTTGAATAATCGGTTCAAATCAAATTTTAACAAATAGCATTATTAATTGCAATTTAAAAGAATTCTTTATAAAATAAATTTTTAACATACAATTCAGTCGGTAAATTGGAAAAAGATCTCATATTTGATAAACACGCAAATTGTACACACAGAATTGCACTAGGGAATATGAAAAATTTAAAATTCAAACAAAGACATTTCCACCTCGCCCATTATATGCTTACAAGAGAAAATTATTAACACAACTCTGTGATTGGGATGCTCGCAATTTGGCGCACAAAATTGAAACCGGCTCGTATACGACGTGGCCCAAATCCGCAATAATTCCAGCCCGAATTCGATTGCCGCCAAAATTTGGGAATCGCAAACCGTACCGGCAAATCGATTTCGCCGCAATCAGAGGCCTGCGTTTCTAATCTGTCATTACCGACCCGACAGAGTCTGCACTTTGTCCCCAGACTAGGTACGAATAGGTATTCACCGCAGCCACGATCCGAAATTAAATCGAACCGAAGCCAGAACGTATGCTTGACGTATTCAGTGAACAGTGAATATTGGTGCTGGCTCGGAAAAAGCGAACCCGAGGATTGTTGTTCGACCGCGTGTGCTGCTTTGATAAGTGAATGTTCGAATTTGTGACAGGAGGGAAGTTGTATTTGATGTTTGATAAATCTATTGTATAAAAGTGTTTCTGATTTGATCTTAGGTGAAGAAATTGTGAATTTATATATCGAATCGATAAAAAGGTTCGTGTTCGAGTTTATTTGAACGGGCCTGTGTGTGCTATTTCCTTCCGACGCTATTCAGGAATTATTGAATACGTATCTTCAAAATATGATTTTATTAATTTGTGGTATGATTGATTGGTGGCAGTTCCCCCTGTACGCAAATTATATTTATCGATTCGATTTCTGCGGCTGTCCGAATTATATACGTACAAAACGTATTTATTTTATGCGAAAGGAAAACCGCCCGTTATGTAACGCTAATTGCAGGCTTTTCGCCGCTTGCGCCCTTTTAAAAAGAGAATATTTAATGTAAACATTTCCGAGAGGATTTCAAATAACCGTCGTTAACATTCATTAGAAGAACTTAATTGAGGATCGCCAGATTTTAAAACGCCGCGCTAATTTCCGAGTCGAAAAATCGAAAGCCCGCCGCTTTTCTGAATTTTAAACGGCCTTTAACCGCTCCTCGGGCCGCCTTTATTTTTTCGTTTTTGTTCCGTTATTGTTGTTTCGTTTCGCCACGAAAGAAGTACATATGTACGTGACTATACGAGCATTGTTTCCAATGTTGGAAATAACAGAGGCAATATACCGAGGGATAAACTTGGAGATACACGCTCGTAGATAAGGCGTTTGATGAACGGTCACGCCTCCCGTACACTTCGATGTCAATTAATCACGTAAATATATATATCGGGATATAACAAAAGATTTCCTAACGCACTGTCTTAACAAAGCCTTATAAATCATACGAGGGATATTCGACGTGTCGGACGAGCAGTTCCGGACTCGGATAACGGGAGTCAAACTATATGTTCCAAGAATGATTTCCGATCTAGAATAATTTTGTATAAATATAATAATTCAATATATTATTATATTATTATAAATAAAATCATGTGATTTATTTAATCATTTAATATAAACGATGACAGAATGATTTACGTTGCAGGAAAAAACATATTTTTAATTAACAGGGATCTTTAAAAAAAACTAAATATTCATGACTGAATGAAATATAATATTATGTTTTTAATCATACTAAATCTAGTACGTAAATTCAACAAAAAATTTATTACTATACAGTAATTTCTTTATAAAAATTATTACCAAATTAATCCATCATTCTGAATTGTTATTTAATATAAAAAATCAAATTATATAAAAGCAAACGAGCGAACGCAAATCGCGTCCTCGCTTCATTATAAATCGCACCGCTTAAACCGTCATACGAGCGGAAAAGCACAATTTCGCGCAAAAAAAAATCACCACTCACATGTAAATAGCGAAATTTTCCGGTCTAGGACCCGCACAAAACACACAAAAAAATGATCACACATCTTATTGCATAGCAATCCCACAAAGGAGAGAGAGACGTAGGCGATTTTTCACCGGACACGAGAATGAGACGGGTTAAATAAATTACACGAGAAGGCAGCCATCAAGGTATCCCAGCAGGGCCGACCTATTTCGACGGGTTACGACGACAACAACAACAAGAACAACAACAACAACGGTGGAAGACGTATAATACGTGTCTTCGCCCGTCGCGATGCAAAAGTAAAAGATTTTTCTCGGACGTTTGTCGTGTTCGAGACACAAGAGCGGCCGGCCATAAATTCGCTTCGCATTGTGCTTGGCATTCGGTTATCAATCTTGCGTTTAAAAGCAGTAAAAGCCGTAAGAATGCCGAAAATTATTATAAATCGTGCCCGGCTGTAGACTGATGTGCTTTGTTTCGGTTTTAATATCATTTTTTTCTCCATCGCCGCGTTTCGAATTTCAAGAGCTTTTTATTAGTGAAGGAACGCTCGTTAAGATTAAATTGTAATAAAATACAATCCGATGGATATACAATAAAATATTATATAACGGATCGTTATGAATTTTTAGAATTCTCGTGGATGCTTGCGTTGATTGCACAAATTGATCAATTGACGACAATCGGTGAATGCACTGCGTCGACTGCATTCTATTGTTGCTCGTCAATTAAAATATCACAAAAAATACAAAACAGAGCTCGATACTCACATAGCAACAGTCGGGATAGTCGATGTGGAATGAATGAATTCGTTCAGCGTTTTCCTTTGAGGTGTTTTCGGTTTGCGGTCGTGATAAATTATTCAACAATGAAATGACTCAGTAATCGTATTGTCTGCAAAACCGCGAAATTAACAATCGCAAAATTATGCGTCTGAATATCCTGGTAGAGTTTTCCCGATAATTTTAGTACGTGTCGGTTATTATGAAATGTTACGTGTAGGTTTGTAATTAATTGAGTAACGCGATTTAATACAAGACATGAATGTTTTAATGAAATTCAATTGAAAAATTCGTGAATATCATAGTTCATGCGGGTCGACAACGTTTAAACTAGTTATACTTATCTGAAACTTCTGCATATAATTACGAACTTAGAATTCAAATCCTAAACCGAAATTCTAAAATAGATAGCTTTACCCTTATAAAACAAAGACCAAATTTGACATTGACCCTTCAAAAATTAAAATTTAAAATACGTATAAAGTTTCGCACGCGACCTGAGAATTAATTATGTAACAATTTTAAAGGAAACGAAATTGGTTCACAGTTATTATCAAGATCTATCCATTTTATAAAATATCGGCTCTATTTCACTGATTCACTATTAAAAACACGATATCACCATAGTCGATCTCGCAGCAAAAGCGTGAGTCGTTATTATTTATTTTCCCGTACGTACCGCCCGCTGATAATGAAATATACATAATTCGGGAAAAAGCGCGCGAATTTTCCAAAAAAAAAAGCGCCCCGAATTAAAACGAAAAAGTGATTTATCGAGCCCTTTGTTAATATCATACGAAAATAAATCCGAATCGGCGAAAATCTCGTATTCAAATGAAAATTGATCGGCCGACACAAAAGGATCGCTCACGGAAAAAATCCTCTCCGGCGCGCCCGCTCTATACACGCGACACTAATAATGTACAATTTTTTTCTTCCTTTCCGCCTCTGCTTCATTTTATTTCCGCATCCTGGCATGGGAGATCCCTTTTAGCCGTCGGTCCGTGTAATTGACTGACCGGTCATGCTATTTCAGCCCGTATGGCACTTCGGAGACCAATCTTATCTTTCATTTGTGAGCACTGATTCGAATCAGAGACCGTGGATACCGCACGATCCTTTCATTACCTTTGTGTTTTTTTCTCGTATCTAGGCTCGGTTTCTTGCAAGGATTTCGTCTCAACAATGGTTAATGAAAAAACTCTTTTTTTAGTAGGTGGTATAAAAACGGGGACGTCGCACCCGCAAATGGAACGCTTCGACACTAATGGGTTAATAATTCGTAGACGCTGATTGGAATCGACGTGAGTCCAAATTGAATGTGTTATTTTGTATAGATTCTATTTTCTTTATATAAAATATCGGATTTATGAATTTTATGATAATACGTCGTTTATTTAAAGCTCGTTCGATTTTTATTTGACATTTGTTTCATTACTCTATAATTTTTTTTTGAAGAAAAAAATACGTATACAAATATTTTTCATTTTATAACTTTATGATGAATTGTTCCCTCATATTTTCATTAGTTTTATTTATTTACAAACTCATTTCGTTTACGATATTAAATCGATTTAGAATTCTGAGTATTTAGAAATAGATAATGATATTTATAAATATTTATAACATTGATAAAACTCTTCATTTATATTATTTTATATTACTTTTTTATATATTTGACATTGAGAATTCTAGGATCTCATTATTCAGATTTATTTTTTATACACTAAAGATAAACCCGATTATTTTCAAATCATCCATTTATAAAACGGATAAACAATATATTTTAAAATTATATTATAAAAACGAACACCAAACACGATCCGCTTTTTCTTAATAGACCCTCGTTACGACCGGCAACGGCCAACGCTGCGAATTTACGACTTTAAAACTAATTAAAGACACAACGCCCAGTCTATTTGGCCCTTTTGCATTCTTCCTTTACCATCCTTTGTTCTGATCGGATCCAGGAAACGTACAGTCGTAAAATCATAGTAGGTGTAAAGTCGGCAGTTCGACGCCCGTAAGCGAAACCTCATCAAACGCACCCGCGCGGTTTGCGCCGTTTTCCCGACCCCCGCACAGTTTTCCGGCAACGTTTCCATCCTCGGAAAATTGCTGATTAGAACTCATTCCGAACTCATAAAGCGGGATTATAAAAACTATTGCGTATGAGTTTTCCCGTTCGCATTGCGGGGGCGGGAAAATCGCGCGCGGAGGCGTTATGGATCGATTTTCGAATGTATAGGGTCGCTATGAATAGGGTAGGCGGTTTTAATATTGCATAGTACTTAGATTTTCGAAGGTACTGATGTGGTCTATATATATATATATTATTATAAGATTATATAGTCTTTGAAAGTTTTATTTTAGTTTTCAAGCGAAAGAATCTCATGATAGAAGTATATAAACGCTTTTTCTGTAATGGATTGGCCGTTAGTCAATGGTTGACTCAATGGCTATTAAAAAAATACTCGGAAATCAAATTTATTACTGGCAAAAAATACTTTTATTTTTGCCCTTTCAATTATAATGTATAAGTAATGACTAATACTATTATTACTACTTATGTTATTTACGCTGCCTTGAAAATTTTATCAAAAACAAAAAACGCTTTTTTAATATTATAATTAAAACAGCCTATCGTTTTTATAGCGTTCCTGTAATTTTTTCAAATATGATCAAATTATGTTTCAATGATGTATTTGAGTTTTGTTTTTTGACTCAATTATAAAAACACTCAAAGTTTTTTTTGTATAAACCGTACTCGAATAAATAAATCTCACCCAAGTGCTCCGACGTTAAATGAAATACGAGAAAAAAATTCTCTCACATTAATTCGATTATTTTTTCTTCCTTGCTAAGATCGCCTCCGGAGGCCGGAAAAAAAATAAATTTTCCGCCGATTGATTCTCGGAAAAGAAATTTAACTATAAATTTCAATTAGCTAAGAGACGAGACGGGACCTACAGGGTGGCAAAAAACGCTTAGGTGAGCTAAATTGAGATGTCTCTTTTGGACGGGTGTTACGCGAAGAGATAAGGGTTGCGTCTGATGAGAAGTAAACAAGCCTCCGAACAGTGTAAGCCGTTTCAGTTCCGAAATATAAATATATACTCCGGGAACGACTCGGTTCTGATTTCTTTTCATTGTGTATACTGTGCCTATCTAGATGCACAGCATTATATATTATATTATAGTCGGGATTCATTACGGTATAATAAATTCGCGAGATCTTGAACGTCGACCATCAATCGATCGTTCGAATTCTATGCGTAAGCCGATCGAATTACTTACGCTTTTGTGTAATAATATTGTTTCAAAGGGAGATTTTTCGCTAAGAAATATAAATTCGTGTTCGTTTGTATCTCTGTATTGAAAATTAATAATGTTTCGGCATTATGTTCGACGCTGTGGGATACTTTCCGTCTTCTTGGAAAATCTATCGATCGAGCATAATTTGATAATTTTGCAAAAGCCATAGTTATTAAAATAATGGTTTTACTTTATTTATTCTTGAAAAAAATATTAAATCAATTTGAAGTATTATACTTTGATGTTTAATAATTATTAGATAATATTACTCGTGCTTAGAATTTTCTCATAAAAGAAATTTTTTGGCAAATATCAAATCATTTCATTTCAAGTACTCCACAGATTATAAAAGAAATCTCTCAAAGCACAAAAAGCGCTTCGTCAAAATCGAATAAATGAAAATATTTTTACTTAGAAATATTCTATTTTTAAAAATAGTTTATTATATGTTATAATAGTGAACGAAAATTTCACAACTTCTCTTTCAGCCCACGATACAAACGGACGAACCATCACGTATGCCGTTACGATAATAAAAAAAAATGATACATTCGCAAAAATAAAATACGGTCGAAATATAAATTTCGAAATCGAACAGTGGGACTATCGCAGATAGGCCTCTGATTACAATCCCCTTGGGGGACATAAAAAATGGATCCAGCTCCGCGGGATCGTTACCAGCTTAGCACCGCGTTGCGATTCTGTGAAATTCCATTTGTCATCGTGACCCGGTGTATTGTGTGGGTGTACAGCTCCATCGAAAGCGTTACATTGCAATGAAACAATGAAAATTTATGTATGAAGTTATTATGCTCGTGTGTGTGTCACCTGTTGGATTTGCAGTATTAAATCGGAGATTAAGTGTTTCGGGATTGTGTGTTCGCGATGGAGATCTTAATTAGGTGTTGTGTTAGACAAATTTTATGATGTCTTGATGTGTTTTTTTTTATTGTAGTTTTTATTAAAAATGAATAGATGGCTCTGTTTGTGTGTTTTGTGCAATCATATTTTTTTGCGTGATCGAGTTCGATGTAATTGATGTATTGTAACGTTTGGGGGAATTTCGTAAATAAATCATTTCACCCTATCTTTCGAATACGCGTGGGATTGAAAAAAATGAAAAATTCGATTATAAAGTATGTATGCGTACATACGTTGTTTGCTTGTTGGCTGACTTTGCATGGCGTTTTGGAAATACGAATTTCGATTTAAATTAAATGTGATTGTCATTTATTTGTCTGCGCCAAATAAACAAACAACAAGCAAAAATGTACGAAAATCTTATTTAAATTAAACATTGCATGCGAAAAGCATATACCTACTTATCCGAACGAATTTTCGCAGTGAAACGAACGTATACAAACTCCGCCCGAACAAAAAAATAAAACACAAAACTTCATCATCGGATCCCTTTCAAATTTACTCCAGACTTTGCGAAAACGGCGCCATTGACGAAACTCGAACGACACCGGCATTGTACAAAACCAATTACCAATTACCCAGAACTAAACACAACAATACACGATGAAAATGGCAGATTTATCTCCGGCGTAGCAATAATAAAGGCCGGCTTAAAGGCGGGTCGACCACCAACTATCTGACTCCAATTACTCTCGCTTGGATATTTCAGGGCTGCCTTCATACTTTGCCCCACGTGTACTACTACAACAAGTTAACCATCCCATGCTGGGCCCGAACACCATAAATCATATCGTTTACGACTCCACCGGCTAAACTACTGGCCGCGGAAAGTATGTACCGGTACATTTTCGCGAAACTTTTCCTCGGGCCGTGTTATTACGTGTTCTGTTTCTTATTGCTATTTTTTATACATTTATACGTGTTTGGATATTTTTCGACGTTTTTTTCTAGGTCGAAGGACGCCTTAAAGGGTGCCGAGATGATTATCCGAGATTGCGCCGTAGTAATAGATATTGAGATTCTAGGAACAGATATGCCGTTTTCGATCGAAGCGAGAAATAGTATCGCACTTTATAAGGAGAATCGTTCTATATATATATATATATTATATATAAAGTTTGCTTTATGTTTCAATATTGAATCCCGGAGTTTCGTTATCGAAAGTGTACGTTTTTTGATGTATCTTTTGAGTGCTACGTCGTTTTTATAAGTTGCACGTGTTGTGAAAAACAACATGAATTTTATATAATACAAAATAAAAAAATAAACTTTTTATTCTAATGAATGTAAAGTGACACTTAATTAAAAATATGCATGCAAATTTTTCGGAAAATTCCAACGGAATTCCCCAATGGCTTAACTGTTAATGAGCAATTTTGAATATGATTATAACACTTAATCGCGCCGGCAGATTTTACACGAATTCTTCGAACGACTTCCATCAACCGAATTGCGACGATAAATTATCGAAGCAGACAACACATCTCCGGAACGGCTCAATTAAACCGCGAAATTCAAATAAGCCAATAAAGCACACATACACGCGCGCGAATTAATGGCGCCAACTTGGACCATTGTCGATCTCGTTTCCGTTTCCGCCGCCGAAAGTTTTCGGGGCCTTTTTAAAAGTTCCAACTCTACACAGCCATGACTCGTGTATGTTTGTGTGTGTAGGAAGGCGTAATAGAGTGATTTGTCACTTTGGGCAACCCTAGACCACTCAACGTGTCCCGTCCGACAAATTACTCAATTTTTTTAAATCGCCCCCAACGCGCCTCGAACGTTTTTCAAAGCGAAAGCTGTGCGGAGTTTTTCAATATTATAAAAAAAATAAGCTAATTTCAATATGCAAAATTTTCGTATTCGAAATAGAAATTCAAATGAGAATTTAGATTATCGTATTGATATTTTTACCTTTTAACTTTTTGCCCTGTCGACTAGTCACGGTCCGACTCGGCACTGGATTATTAGAAAATCAAACATTTTCACACTTTAATATAATAATTTTCTTTATATTTATAAAATCATATTTTCAATATAAAAGAGTAATATAAACATGGCATTATATATGTATATATATGTTTTTATTCGTGTGTATCAAAATAAATATAATATAAGAGTATTAAAATTTTCTTATTGGATCATAAAACTGATAAGAAGCTAACAATAAGATTGTAAAAACATTTTTTCAAATTTCCATCTTTTTAATATTATGTGAATAAAAATATACATATTTACAATTCGATAATATGTTTGCATTATGATATTCGTAAATAGTACTTTATACTTGTATATATTCAATTTTCTAATAAGTCAATCCCGAGTTGTCGTGAACTTTTTGAACTTCGTAATTAGTCTTAATCTTATGAGAAATCATTAAAATCATCTCTAAAATAAAAATGAATGTAATAAGAATTACAATTGTACTTATAACGATAATTACATTTAAAATTATAATTATAATAGATAATTTCATACTAAAATCGTAATATGCAACCTAAACAAATTTATTATATAAATCTCGATTGAAGGACAAGCTTGCATTAAAATAATGAAAACTTGACTTTCAATCGAGATCACTTACGTTAAGGGCAAATAATGTGGTCTGTAAATTGACATGATAATACGTAATTGTTTGTCTTGAGACTTTATTCAAGAGAGTTTATATTATAGTATTCAAAATCATCAAAACTTTTTTCCTCCTTATTTCTTCTTATTGTAAGAAAAGTATTATCTTGCAATAAATCTTACATATAGGACACATACGATACGATGATGATGATGATTTCAAATCAAGTTGTTCAAAAAATAAAAAAGTAATAATACAATACATACTTCCTAAATGAAACGAAATCCATCAAATTCACATTCCAAAACAAATACGACGATTAAAAAATCATTCAACGAAACTTCCCATTTCTCACGAACTCTCTTCAAATTCCGCTCAACAAACACCCCAATCATAAACATATCATCTCCTCAAGCTCAACAATCTCGATACACATATAACATTAACGGATCCTTACGTAATCTAATCGAGATCTAAATGCAGATGAAGATTGTCGACACCGAGAAATGCACTCAATATAGATTTAACTCGATAATTATCCACAGGGCGTTTAATTTGGGTACACTTCGTCATCGGACTGTATAAGATTTCATCAGCGGTTCAATTACGGCCGACATTTTTTTTTCAGCGCATCATACCAATTCGTGCACTGTCACTATGAATTGACAATGCTCAATTTGTTTCCCGACGTTTTGGCCTGTAGACATGACGATGACTCATTTCTAAAATTTTTGTATATTCGTGTCGGAAATCTTAAATTGGGTTGTATTATATTTTTGTCGTTTTAATATATTAGATGTGCGAAGTTCGTTGTCATTGAATTCAGTTATGAAACTGGCTGTTTTTAAAATAGCAATAGCATTATAAGTGTAATGTATTATTTATAAGATGTGAATTGATTAAGAGTCTGGAATACAAACATATTCTTGATTATATGTTAAATAAAACGAAATGCTGATTTCTTTGTATATTTAATAAGCCGATAAGTTCTATATTTAGATTCCACGGAACTTTCTAAATAAATTTTTATTTTTCACGAAAAAATTCATGAAAATAACCGAAAGATCGAGATAAACCAATGTACATTATAACTCTCCGCACCTTCCGAGCAGATTGGATTAATGAATTAACAGAAAGCAAAATGAATGACACACTCTTTAAACACATCTAACGAGGATTTTATTGAAACAAATTAACCGCATTTAAAGGATTAACTCATTTATCACCGCGAATTAAAACTCAATCACCGAAAAAAGCCACATTGTATCGACGGGCGAACTTCCCCGATTATCGCTCCATTCCAAATTCCAGAACTGTTGGAACTTTTCGCGCTCACAAAGTCGTCCTTTCCGTTTTAGAGGCGAAAATAAACCGGCCGACTAACTTTGATATTAATTTAATGACGATGGAGGTTAAAACGGAATACTTCGAGTTTCGTGCACCCACTTAAAAAGAGATCATCGAATTTATTCTTCGTCGTGTTCAAGTGTCATTTGTGTCCTAATACGAAGGTGTATGAAGAATTAATGTCTTTACATTACCGTAACGATTCGTTACAGTTGAAAGTATGTAAAATCACCTGCTAATGATGTCTGGTTATGTTAAGTTCGAAAAATGCATGCTTAATATTAAAAAATATAAATGCACTTTTTTGCGATGTTCTGATGAGTCGATTGTTGTTTTTTTTTTTTCGTATTACAGAGAAAAAAAACAAGTACATTTTGACGGGTCCTTGCCAGGAAAGGTTCGCGGATAAAAAAAATATTTAATCACAGGTAAGGGCCACTTAAGTGGACGTCCGTCGGCGAGGTGTTTCTATGGGTATTGACGTTTTTCTACGAAACTCAACATAAGAATTACAGGTAGTGTTTGTGGAAGCTAATTGTCGAGCTTTCGTCGAAAGTGAGAAAAAATAACGGACTCGAATTTTCGGCATATTTGCACGGGACCTCGAGAAAAATCCACTCAATTTAGGTTACCTATAGTCGAAGTTTACATAGACGCAGGTAAATATATTTGCTCGTTCGAAGAAAAACGAATTTCGCTACGTATATAATTCATTAAAATAAATTATATTGAAAGCTTCGATCCCGGATAAATTACGTGACCATGAAAATTATCGAGTCTGAAAGCTTGTTTATTTAATTATTACTAGCGAACATATTCAAGAGATTTAAGGAAATAAAACAAAACTTCATTAAATTATTATAGAAACTCAATTAAAAATGACGTAATTAAGAAAAATCGAAATATAAAATATAAATAAAATAAATTTCAATTTAAAAAAAACTTTTTACATAATTTAAAAAAAAATCACGTAATTTCACAACAATAAAAACATCATCCAACCTCAAAAACAACACCAAAACATCGAACAAAAACCCACCTCGAACAACAACAACCCCCGAAACATCAACCACCCAAAAACAACAAAAAACCACCACACCACCCACGAAACCACACGAAACTGCACTCACCTCCACAGAGCGACGTCCCGGCTCCCTCAGGGGCAGCAAATTCCACCCCCCTGACTTGCAGCGAGTGCACTTGCGAGTTGCAATTCGGGCAGCGGGCGTTGCGCGCGCCTGCAGCCGTGTTCGTGTCCGCGTGGCAACTAAAGCGCGGCCTCGTGTGTCGCGCGCAACAAAACAAAAACGCGCGCCAACTTAGAAGGGGTTGTGCGCATGCGTGCGGCTTTTTGGGGTGACATCTAGAGGCGGGTTTGCGAACTAAATAATTGGGTTTTAGCAGGGTTCAGAACCGTTTGGGATGTTGGGGGATTGGGTTTTTTTGGATTTGGGATTGTGTTTGGATGATGGTTTGTTGAATGGTTTTTAATTGATTTTTGGATGTTTTGAAATTTATTCGAATGAGGAAAATTTGAGAGTTTATGTTGTTAACTGATATGATCATGACGATGTGATGGTACCACATTTTTCCTGTCAATTCGTAACTTTAATTATGTCACCAGTCAACATTTCTCTCATCAATATATTGTAACATTAATGATTTTACATTTTTCTTGTCTAAATTTACATAGGTAAATTATAATAAAATGCCAATAGAAAATAAATAAATCAATTGAGAGATCTTCATTCAGACTACGAACAACTGACAATAAGTGTTTTATCGTATTATCACTCTTTGGACCACTATTTGAATATCAACCCCTTTTTTTATATCAACCCCTACGATATAATATAATGTAAAAAACTGGATGTTATTGGCATTTTCGAATTGGGAAATCTAATGTTGTTTTTCTTTTAATATTTGACATTAATTGATTGATTCGAATTTTGTTTCTTTTTTCATGTATATAAATGTAATCAATATCATTATTGTAATAGTCCATATAATTAAAATATAAATTACTTTAACCAAAAATTTGTATTAATATGTATTAGGTACTTGTTAAATATTATATAATCAGATTTAGATTTATTAATTATGAAAGTAAAGGAAAAGTATATTTTTGAGGCTAATTTCGCAATATTTCAAAAAGCTTGTGATAACATAAATTATTTTTATGAAACTTTTTACTTTTAGCAAAATTTACAAAACTTTTCTCTTAATTATAACCAAAATATTTTAATATAAATTAATTTATAAGATAAAATGAAAATTTTTCTTAATAGGTATAAACTTTTACATATTGATTTTAATCAAACCAAGATTAACATCAACACATCATTATTACAAAGATTCGAGGTCAATTCGAATAATGTGTTATTGTTTTAATAAAAAAATTACTAGTCATACATTTGCGTACAATATAACAAAATGAATTGGCACGTCGCTTCCTCCATTGTTTCAAAATAAATGAGTAACTAACCGCACGAATGATATAACTGATGTTGAGAACTGTCCATCCATTCATTGCTAAATATGAATGTTACAAAAGCTATTCATGTGGTTTGTTTTGTTTTGTTCATTGTGTTATTTATCGTCACCGAGAATATTCAGATTCCATTTCGTTTCATATTCGATTTGGATATGAAAGTAATAGAAAGACGTTTTTAATTATTTTTCTTGTTGTAAAATTTTGTATACATATTTTGAATAATTTAAATTATCATTGTATTTTATTATAATTGAATTTGTAAACTATTTTGTTAGAGATTCGGCTCACCTCTAGACGTGCTAATTTTGGAAATAAATAATAATGCATCTCTGACGTTGTCCAAATATTCATTAAAATTTAAATTTATATAACTTTTTCGACCTTATTTTGCTACCAGAAATTTAATTATTTCATTTACATGTTTTACGTGAAATGATTCAATAAGTCAGATACTAAAATTTGCAACGAATTTTAAAGATTTATGTATTAATGTAAAAAATATATTTTTTGTAACAGAATACACAAGTTATTCAATATGTGAATGTTTGAATTTAATTATTTGTTTCTACGTCGCAATGCAGATTAATATTTATAAAAGAAAACTGTTACTGGCTCGGAAAAAGAGTCACTTTTGAGAAAATTGGAATTTCCTCGTGAAATTGGTTATATTTGACAAGTTTAAGTT
Source organism: Hydropsyche tenuis (assembly GCA_009617725.1). NCBI lineage: Eukaryota > Metazoa > Arthropoda > Insecta > Trichoptera > Hydropsychidae > Hydropsyche > Hydropsyche tenuis. The sequence continues at coordinate 3,684,670 of VTON01000001.1, read as the reverse complement.
TCCTCTGGGAGAATGAATGTCAAAAGCAAGGAAAAAAAAACAGCTCGCTCTTTTCGTAAACAAAGCAAATTGAGACCGAAAAAAGTTTCTTCTCCGCGAACGAGAAAATTGCCGTTTTTTTCTCTATGGGTACACTTTTTTTTCGCCAGTCTCAATCTTCGAATTCGCGAAGTGAATTTCCTCATGCACTGAAGGATTTACGCTTATATTAGATATTCGAGACTTTCTCGAAATGAAAATGGGCAACTCTCGAGAACCGCTCCAATGAAAAAGGAACGGTTTTCTTCAAGATGCGGTTCAACGGAGGAAAATGAATTTTTTGAATGAGAAGGCTGTGTCGCTGTATGGGTGGTTATGAAATACTATTTTTTTCGGTTTAACAATAAGTATGAAACGAGATCGGAATAAGTGACCTGCCTTAATTGTTCGTTCATTGCGGTCGCAGCAGCTGTATCCTTTTAATGAAAGAGGATTAAGCTTAATGTTTGTAATTGAGTAGTTCTTTAAAGTTTACTCACCTCTTATGAGGTATTTTTCGATAAATTTTAAAATTGTGTTTGTCACAGTTTTATTTTATAATTCGATTAAAAGATGAAGATATAAAAAAATATGTTTACTGTAAAATTTGATTGAATTAAACAATGTATTGAAATATGTATTTACATTTTTGAACGTTTTATTTATTTGATTCGAAATAATTGCAGTTACATCTATTTAAGAATATTGAATCTCTTTTTATTGACACACTATTCAATAACGGTTCATTTTCATATTTTAGTTGAGAAAATCATCGAAAGATGTATCATATTTGAAATGCGATTTCAAAAAAAACCCTAAATTTCGATTACAATTATTTTTTTCACAATAAAACAAATAAACTATTTTTTAATACTTACAGTTTATTTTATTATCAAGGTATTTTAATACTCAATTTCATTATCGAAAACATATTATATTTCAAGCTTTTTATTTTTCACTGTTAAACGAATAAAGTCAACACATAGACACCTATTGATTAAAAGCAAAATCTTTTTACCCAAAAAGTATTCATATTTGCCAACAGATGTCACGCACCACCAACTGTCATTACGTCGCAGTGGGCGCGTGTTCAGAAACAGCTCGCGATATAAATATGCAAATCGTCATCAAACACGTTCAGTAGGCGCCACCGATTCGCGAACCGACAACCGCGTCACATTCCTCGCAAATTTTCGATTTCGCACAAATTCGCGGAATGCTGCGGCCGGCGAGGGTGGCCTCGGCCTGCCGGGCTTTAGTCAACTCGCCATTGATCTCGCCCTGCAGGACCAAGGTTGTGTACACGGAGTCCTTCCTCGACAAGGCCGAAAGGATGAAGCTGTGGAATAAGGAGAACAAGCTGCTGTATGGGCCTCTGCTGGAGACACGCAAGGCCAAGGCCAAGACGGCCAAGGGTAACTTGACTTGATTTCCTGGAGTATTGTTTAAATTTAACTTTAGTGAAAGTGGCATTGAAATGTGATGTCATCTCGAATTGGATACGCCGACGCGGTTTTTCGATGTGCGTTTGAGAATGTTGAATTTTGTCATGTAAATGTTCATGTAAATGATCAGGCTTGTCCAAAATTTCAGTATGCGGGGGGCCACTTACAAATTTCAATTATTGTAAATTCATAACGTAATAAGTATTAAAATGTTGATAAAGATTTTATTTCCATTATTTCGATGAGTATATTTCGGGATAAATGCGGTTTGTTATGTTTGTTTTTGTGTGAAAAGTGGGGGTCACTTTGGCACCGTGGTGGCCCTTTGGACAAGTTTGTAGTAGATGGAGGGAATTTGAATTGTTGATGGGTTTGTTTTGCTGTGTTGGTGGTGATTGGTTTTGTTCTTTTTTTTTAAATTTGTGATTGGTGTTTTGTTCGGGTGTTTTTTTATGCTGGAATTATTCGTGTTGGATTGTGCAAAAACTTATGTAAAATGTTTATGATCGTCGCTCGTCGTGTTCACATAAATGATTAGTGGAAATTTCGTCAACCTTGGATGCGCGTTCTCCTTAATTTACCAATGTTTTTCTTTCAAACGAACGACTTTGATATTTTAAATACAAAAATTCTTCATTCAACCTTGGTTATTTTCATCAAGGCTAATACCGGTCATGTGTAAGGTTTCTTATATATTATTACATTTCACTGAATGAAAACAACAACTTTTATACTTACTTATAAATAGATTGTTTTAAGAGCCAATTTTTTTTTTTAAATAATCAATCGATAAGGAAGCTTCAAAGTATTTAAACATTGACGCAAACTTTTACAAATACAAATTGCATTGGCATTAATAAATTTTGGCATTTTGTGAAATCTGGGTTTGCAAAAAGCATTTTGCAACTGGTTTACAAATTATATTGTTGCCAGAAAAACTTGTTTGCTGACGATACAAGAATTGGCACTACGTTGCCTATGTTTACATTCTATTATTGGCTTAAAACTATGATAAATATTTGTGTTTTTTTCCCATTATCAGGGCTCATTATTTTTTATTACAATGTGTATAATATACTTAAATTTCTGACCTATATTTTATTATTGAATTTCATCTAATTGTGAACAAATATCCATCTTCGGGATTTTCATACTCATATTTTATTCATACGTTATTTTTTACATATTAGCTACTCAAGCTTGTCATACGCATTTGGAATCATTTCAATATTTAAATACCTATTTTTTATTACATCAGTCTGCCACATGTTTCTTTGACATTTCTTTTAAATAGCAATATCTGCTCATAACTAGTTCATCCCATGATACAATTGTTGGGCGTTTTCTAAGATTGTAACGATTGTTGATTGCTTAGCGTTAATTCAAAGATTATGTTGTAATGATGTAAATTTATTGCTTTATCTAAATACTGATAAAATCTGAAAAATGTGTGATATCTCTCAACTTGATTTACGTTTTTTTTTTACTTATTTTTTCAGTTTCCAAATCTACAAAATACGACGTTCACGATTTGATCATCGGAACTAAATCTCCAATAAAAGCGAAAACAATTAAAAAACAGAAAAAATACGATATGAAAACGGTGCAAGTGCCTAGTTTTCTTTATAGTGGCGAAGATAAAATGTTTCCCAAGGAAACTATTTCCTCTAATAGAATTAATTTAATGGATTCTTCAAGTATGCTTTCTTCTATGAATATCAATAAGCCTCGTGTAGAAATAGTCGCATCCAATTCTAAAAATAGTCTATTTACGCACTCAACTTTTGGTGTGCCGTCTATTATTGTGAGAAATTTAAAAATGTTCCCGATGATGAGAAATCAGAAGGTTGACTTAGAAGATAAAAAAGCTGACACCCCCAATGATAACAAAATATTAAGAATCACTTCGACTGGTCAAGAATTTACAAAATTCCCATCGGTTACGAAAATATTACAAACTTCTATGTCTGAAGAAGCTAAAACAGCTTTAGAAAAGTGGAAACAAAAGAAAATTGAAGAATTAGGTTTAGAGGGCTTCGAAAAATTCAATCAAGGTAAATTTTGCAGATTGATAAGTCAACTAGTATTTTATAAACAAACAATTAATAAAAAATTAACTTTCAGCACAATTAGATCAAGGAAAACGGTTTCATAGTTTGTTAAGTGATCATTTCTTATCATCATTCAACCCTTCTAATATTGACAGTTCAATCGAAGGTGTCTGGACGTCGGTGGCCCACGTTTTAAAAGAAATTAGTTCTCCGAAAGCTATTGAATCTCACGTTGTCCATCCTGTCCTTAAATATAAAGGAATCATAGATTGCATTGCATCTTTTCAGTAAGTTACATTTGTCTACACAATTGGTAACCAATCTATATATCATAATTTAATGATCAATATTGTATATTTAGGGACAAGCCTACATTGATAGAATGGAAAAAATCTGATAAACCAAAACCTGCTCTGTCAGCAACGTACGATAATCCTGTTCAACTGGCTGCTTATTTCGGAGCTATCAGTCATGACTTAAATTATAAACAATTAAATGTTAAGGATGCGTTACTCGTGATTGCATATACAGACGGCACGCCTGCTGATATTTTTCATTTGAATGTTGAAAAAATGAGACAGCATTGGGCTGCATGGCTTACACGCCTTGAGAAATTTATAACAGCAACAGAAATCAAAGATGCTGATCCAAAGTAGAACAGAAAAGGTATCGAAGACATCTGATAATTATATTATACTTAAAATTTCCTTTTTGTATTATGACAAACATGTATTATACAAACAAAAATGTTTAATTTTGTTTTAGTAAAAAAAGACTGCTTATATAATTGTTTAAGTTCTTTCTAATTTTACTTTAAAATGTTAAATTTAAATACGAGTTCATTGAATTCTAGTCTGTGGTATTCTCCTTATTTAATTAAAATTGTATTGTTTCGCATATATTTTTAATTAAATACTATTTTCATAAATATAGGATATTAACTAGAATTATAATGTACATTAAACATTTATCTGTATTCTCTTCATTTAATAAAAATATTACATTTCTTTAATCTTTCTTTTATTTTAATTCACACAAAAAAGTCAATAAATTCTGAAAAGATACATATTTTTATGTACACACAAATAATGTATATTTTGAACATATAATATACAAAAAAAAAAAATTATTTTATAAGAATAAAAACTTATAAATACTTTTAAACACAGCCAGCCAACCAAGATGATTATTTAGAATTATTAGTCTTTATTTTTAATTGGCACAACAGGAATGTAAGTAGATCTATATAAAAAAATCAGAGATCAAACTTATAATTTTAAAGATAACATGCAAAATATCTTTCCGACTATGAGCTATTTTCTTGATTTTCGTCAATACTTGAACAATTGACTAAATTCCGTCTAATTTTAATACTTTTTCGTTTTGGAGTCGTTGATAAAGTATTTTTTTTCACAGAACTATTTGCTCTACTAGTTCCACTGGTCGATGTTCGAGGTGTCGTTTCAAGAGTGTTAGTTTCATTATCAAATTCATCTTGTGCATCTGGATTCATTTGAATTTTTCTTATTTCATTTAACAAATCAACATCCTGGTCCATTACATCTTCCACCTATACAGTATTTGAAAAATCAAATAAAATTTGAGCCACAAACAGATAACAAATTTTAAATGGAAAAATAATACACTTTTGAATTAAAGCGAAAAAAAATACCGGCTAAATTACCATAATTCAAAAATAGCCAAAATTGTTAAATAATTAAATGGACTGCAAAAATCGAATGACACAGAAACATTACAATTTTCTAAATATTAATATAAATGTGCTTGTTATATAGGGAAATTAACACAAAAAAACATACATAATTAAAATATTACCTATAATAGTGTAATGCAAAAATATTACTGAAAATATATTGCAAATTTCATAATAAAAATTATAGTACATTGCATCGCATTTCATACATGCACAGTCAAATAAATACAATAAATTGATTAAAAAAAGAATGAGTTATATGATGTCGATTATTATAATTAAACAACGTACACAACACATTTATAAATTAACAAAATATCGGTAACGGTCCATATATATTTCAATATGCATGCTTTGTCCAAATTTTTTATTCGATAAGTTGATTATATACTATCATCCAATAATGTTATTTTTTATTCAATTAGACAATTCTTGAAATCCAATGCAAGTTTATTGTAAAGTGATAATCTATTAATGAAGAGCATATACAAGTTACCTCCTGTTTATAGTTCTTCAATAAGTCGGAAGCATAGCCTAAAACACTCGACACTAATGGAGAATTCATTGATTTTAGTTGACGATACAATCTCATCACCATCGGCACTACTTTTTCAATATCATTCAATTTCATTTTCTGTGAACATTTTTATTTGTTTGGAAAGTTTAATTAATAGGATATAATGAATTTTTGGAACAATGTGTTATTAAAGCATTATAAACACTGTCGGATGATCCAATTTAACTAAGCAAATGAAATAAATACATAAAATATTTAAGCTATTCAAATCATTCATGAGCAATAATTGTATAAGCAAATGTACCAGTTTGAATAAAAACATTACCATGAATAAAAACAACAAATATATAATACTAAACATTATCCCAACACATTCAGATAACTATGATTATTGATAAAAAGCAAAGCACAACAAGTGAATTAATGCGAAACAAACATTCTGCAAATTTCTTATACTCGTTAGATACCTGAGCAACAATATTGCTAGTGACTCGTGTCGTTAAATCACTATTCTGTTCCTTAGCTTGCTTATACCGAGATAGTTTCCTAAGAACATCTAAAGAGTCACGAAGGACATTAGAATCGACAGTTTCAACTTCTGCAGCGCTAAGCACTTGATGACACAACTTGACCTATAATATTATTATTTCAGTCATTAGAGAAAATAACATAAACAAACATTCACAGAAAGAAACAATAAATTACTTGAATATTAAGAAGTTGCGCATCACTCATGTTACTAAGCATCATATCATATATGGTATTGCGATCAGTGCGTTTATCGTTTCCTGCAAAGTTCATTAAATTGAATTAAACATTTTATATTTATAAAAATCAGAAAAAATCAACAAACCTTCCATTGAAAAAAATGCTCTCTCTTCGTCAGTTATATCATATTTTTCATGGCATAAAGGATGATTAAAATTATTGAAGTAGAAAACAGTTTTGATAAAATTATTATATAGAATGTTTTTATCTTTTATTATTAAAGAACGAAAAACGAAATAAATCGCAGTATCTCTAATTTTTTCATCTTCATCACACAATAACGTGAGATAATGAAAGAATATGACACCTTTTAATTTCAAAAAGTCTGATACTAAAAGTTGTGTCAACAGTTGAACTGCCATTCTTCGTACAGTTAAATTAGCACATGTGAGACATGCATTCATTCCAGATAACATAGGTTCCACCATTGACGCATATCTTTTAAAAAATAAATTATTTAGTTTATGACTCAAATTTCCAAATTATATTTTTTTGTAACCTGGTACTGGTATCAGCCAAAGTGCACATGCTATTGATCTTCAATGGCAAAGGACAAGAAGTAGAAATCAACAATTTAGTGCACAATTTTGTTGTTTTAACGGCAGTGGACATGTCACGTAAACTTAACTTTCCTAATACAGTAACAATTGAAGCTAGTGTACTAACAGATAATTTACCTGAATAGAAAAATACAATGACATAATCCAGTCTTTGAAATAAAAATTGCATAATGATAATAATAAATTACAGTTTTCATCATCAAAAGATCTGACTGTTGAAACCAAAAGTGAAACAATATCATCGGAAGGTTTTGTCTCTGAAGCTAGAGCAATATATCCAAAAGTAGTTATAACGCTTCCACCAACATCGTCAAGAAAGCCATTTGCATTTGTATGCGACAAAATTTTGCTTTCATACTCTTCCAATAAAGAAGAGGCCCAAGAATAGTCATTATTCCTTGTAAGCCGCATAGCCAATGAAACTGCACCACGAGTAGCTCCAGATGATATTGTGTCGAACTGAAGACTTTGTAATATTTGCTCCTTCAAATTTGTACTTTGTTCATCGCTTAAACACATGCACCATTCGCATAATACCTCCTGAACTAGAACTAAAAGCTTGATATCTTCAAACTGCAAATCGTACAAAAACCCAGGAATAATATAATATATTCATTAAAACAAAGAATGATAAATATTTACGAACAGTGAAATTACCAGAGTGTCCCCAGTGAGTTCATTAAAATAATCAATCACAAACGTAATGTCATCGACTCTGGTAAACCGAGCAATGCAAGATAACAAAACCCAGCATGATAGATTATTTTCTGTTTTCAAATGTGTAATGAGCAAGTCTATAAGATTCGAGCTAAAATATTTAATGAAAAATTTTCAAAATATCTATAATATATAACCCATACATAAAATACTGAAAACGTTATTTACTTTAAAGAGTTTTCATCTGGTTTTGCTTTCGAAAGCATAAGACATGCACGACTCAAATGCCGACGCATATTCTTGCGAATTATAGCATTTAACAAAATCCAAGGCAACCTATCTTTTCCTTTACCCGTTCCCAAATTGTATTCAACAAGATTACCAAACAATAAATTACATAAAGCATCTAAAATTATATCTTGTATCTGAAAAATAAAATTACATTTGAAATTAATGTTCATTTTAAGTGTCCAACTGAAATATTTACTTTATTTTCTATATCAGAAAGTTGATTAAGAGCTCCATCTATCCAAGCTTCTGCAATCGATGCATTTCCCCAAATAAGCGCAAGATTCGTCAATGTATTTATTGCAACAGTGCGAACTTGAATACTTGTATCGCGACATCGGTCTACGATCAACTAAAACAAGATGATCATAATTTTTGTTTTCTTATAAAAATTCTAATTACACTTGAACATTGAATAAAAATACCTGCAAATTTTTCTTAGTTAGCAATTCACCTCGACTTTTAAGTAGATTATCTACAAGTTTTATTGCAACAACTCTAACATAAACTCTTTCATCTTTTGATTTTTCTTCAACGATATTTAAAAGAATATCACCATTATTGAATACTTCCTATAGGAATATATCACGCATTTAGATTATGAATATACAAAAATTAAAATCAAATAACAATCAATGAAATATTCTAATCACCGTAATCAAAACATTTAATGATTCTTTTTCAGACGACATACAAGAAACTAATATTGCCAACGCTTTCGTTCTGACTGTAGGCGAAACATCTTGGCAACGCTCAACTACTACTTTCAAAAGATCTTTGTGGCCTACATCACCATATTTTTCTAGAATTTGAGCGTTTTGTGAATCAATCTCATCATTATCGTTTTCCAAATTATTATTGTTGTTCAAAGTATCATTATTTGAAAGAAAATTTTCATCTGAATTTTCATTCACTGCACTTATTTCGTCCTTTCCTGTTATGATTAATCCAATAACATCCTAAAAATAATATAATTTTCAAATATTGAGGTTTATGACGCCATTCAAATAATTATGAAAATTAAAAACCAAAGCTAAAGATCTTCTTGCAGGCATAGAATTTTTGGATAATTTGACTATCCAATGTAATTGGTCAGTGTATGGTTCTAGAGGTAATAAGCACAATAATCTATATATTGTCATAACTCTAAATGATCTATTTTCAGCACGTTCCTGTAAAAAAAAATCAAAAATGTATTAACTGATTTTTTTGTTTAATATTCACAAAGTAAATGTTAATAGTATTACTAATCCAATCGTATTAAAACATAGATGTTGAATTAAGCAAGTGAATCCTTCTACGGCAATGTCGCCAAAGTCTCTCAAAAACATTCCGCAATGAACAATACCTCCGGCTTGATAAGACATCTAAAATATAAAAAAAACTTAAAATGTAGCCCAAATTTTCTACTATACAAAAATGCGAAATTATACAAACCATAATTTTTTTTGGAGTTTTCTCCGTGAATATAAATCTTGGTAATAAATACTTGAAAACTATATTAATAACTTTCTTATCGGGTACATCAGATGGATCCTTTATAAATTTGTACATACATTTGAATGAATATTCTGAAATAGTTCCCAAAAGATCCTTTTCTAAAAATAAAATGTCCAATTTAATTATATTCAACTTTCATTGCACAATTTTATTTAAGTTCATAATACTAACTAATATACTGTCTGGAATTCATCTGAACATTGTTTGATATATCAACGAGAACATTTATACTTTCGTCTACGCATACGCCGTCTATGGTAAGATTGAACTTTTCAATCAACAACAAAAAGTCTTTCAAAACATCTATCACATATTTATTCAAAGTATTGATATATGAACAAATATTGCTATCGTTAAAATTACTTTCACAATCCAATAGTTTATCACCAAATCTGAGTACTTTCAAACAAACGACGAACATTTGACAATGAAAAATCCTGAACGCCTTACTACCAGGTATAGCGAGCATCACCATATAAAGCCTAGCTGCACAAACAGCACGTAATCGATGTTCGCATACTGTAATTTCAACATCGCCTCTGTTTATCATACAAAACAACAAAGCCACAAGTTTTTCATGGTTAATAACTCCGATAAGAGTTTTCCACGAATTTCCACCGGAATCGCTGTCGGAGCCATCATCTACAGTTGTAGAAGACGCAAAACATTTCAGGCGATCAATCAAATTGTTAAAACATCTATAATAACGATTCTCTCCTTCTAAAAAGGCTTCATAATCAGGAGGAAGTGATATGTCATCCATAAACTCTTGTTCCCAAATTTCTCTGACCCATTCTTCGGTCAAAAGATCCAGTCGCAGAGGCAACAACAGTTGTTCTAAATCCATGATGTATTCTAATAAATGATAAATTGTTACCAGAAATTACTGGGAAAAAGGTTCCATACAATTTGACAGTTTATATTCTAAATGGAGGGAAAACGTAAACTTGCAGATGCACTTTTTTTATGGCTGCGCGTGCCATGTATAACACGTCGAATTCTAGCCAGTATAAGATTGTAAAAAAGGTGGATGTTTTTTAACTGGATTTTGTGTTTGAAAATCTTTTGTTCATTTTTTGAAGTAATAATTGTGCATTTGTTATATTTTCGATTGAAATAATTGGTATTGTACAATTTATTTGTAAAATTTTGACGTAACGTTGGTTTATTATATCAAAAGTAGATGGTGTTGTAAATAAATGATTGTAATAGTTTTTACCATTCAATCGTAGATGTCATTATTTTTATTAAACTTTTAAATTTTTATTATTAATTTTCATCTTTATGAATCGGTCAATAAATTAGTATTTCTTATACTGTTAATTAATACGTAGGTATAGAAAAATAAAATTAATCTATATTATTGAATTTTCACAATTTGCTTGAGACAAAAATTAAAAATAAGTATAAATTTTACAAAATTTAAATAACTTATATTTTATCAAAAAGAGAAATATCGCATTTGAAGTTTATGAATTTTCTAAACAATAAACGTAAATATGTATTGATTTAGAATAAGCATCGATATTGATCAAATGTAATGCTTTTTCTCATAGTGAAATAGAATAAGTATTATATTTATTAGTTTTCCATTGCTAACTATTAAAATATTTTTCAATTTTTAAAATTCTGTAATGTTCCGCAGACTGGAATTTGTCAATGCTTTCTGAACATCAATTACGTACGGTGAAAATATTTATGTCAGTGTTTATTTGACATTTGTGAGAATCGACCCTGGGCTTTATTAAATTTTGAGGGTCGCGACCCTTAACTCTCCATACGTGATGGATTCTTCTACCACTAGAATTTAAACGAGGAACTGTACGAGGGGAAAAAAAATATTAAAACGTTTTAGGAAATCGCATTTTTCAGCGATAATTTTTCTTATTATTAACTTTTGACTTAATAGATTAAATAACCTACCAAAGCAGCATTCATTTTGCTTATTGACTCAGTGAAAATATTTAATGTGATCAACTTTCTCTGAATCATTTTGACAAATAACTTTTGATTGATCGATATTTGAAAAAGAAAATGTTTTTAACATTTATTATTCACGCTGAAACTAGCAGTCAACAGGAAAAAGACGCAGAGTGGAAACGGATAACGAAGAAATTTTGTTTATGGGAAATACTTCCGACACTTTATAGCCTATTAGCTCTTTTTTACAAAAATAAATCGTCTCTTCGAAACAAAGGAAACTCCTTAAAGTAGAATTTCGTGAATTGTTCGATCTTCCCGAAACGAAAAATAGCAATATCAGTATTGAAATAGTACGCTGAAATTGCTAACTTATAAGTGCCTTGGAAATAATTTCTTGTTGAATTGTGACCTCATAACGTTTTTCCGCTCCGATGGCTTCAACCCATCCAATTATCTCAATAAGTTGCCTTCATCGAAATGAACAATACTCTGGATATAATGAAATATATTTGGATTACAATATTCACTTTATCGGTAACGAATAATATAAAAGATATATTTTTTTCTTAATCAACGTGCGTTTTCCTTTTTATGATTACTTACCATATTTCTTATTTCGAAATTGGGAATAAAACAAAAAGTGTTGAAATCAAATAGGAAAAAATTGGTGCGGCACACTTGTAGACATTCAATGATTTTATTATTTTTCGTAACAAATATACATAATAATTAGCTCATATAATAATTCTCAATAGTACTCCATAACATCTATAAGATTTTACTTGTAATGACCAATAAACAATATATGATATAACATGATCTTTAAAGTCTTGTCTAAACATTCATTATACAAATTACATACATACGTTTATTTAAATTGTTAAGTTTCCTTTATTTTTATTGGAGCATCAAATAAATATCAACACTTCTTGCTGCTTTTATAAATATATATATGAATATATGTAATATTTAATAAAAATTTGAAATTTATTTCATTTACAAACATTAGAATAAGCTTTACCGAAAAGAGCTTATAATAAAAATTTTACATTACTTATAGCAAATGGTAATAAAATATTTACGATAAGTGATACTTACTGAAAAGAGAAAACATTAATGAATCTTAAATATCTTGTATGTGTGTGTATTTAATTAGTATTAAGAGCTAAAACTATCTATATAAAATTTACAAATTATCGACATATATTTGTAGTACTCCAATAAAAATTTCTATAAAGAGAATACATATAAATTATAATAACATAAATAAACTAAATTTGGTCAATCAATTAAATTATTTGAATCGTTTAATACATATTACGATTTAACATTAAGAGTCCTTTATTGTACTCGTAAAGAAAGTAAACGATTAACATGTTACGATGTTAATGAATCAATCTTTTTTATTCTGACGTTTCACATTTCAAACATTCACACAACTTTATGGAAAATTGAAGACTGATGACTTAATAATAATTTATACTTGGAATGCTTTCCATTCGATGAAATACAATCATCGAAACGAAATTCTATGAAATTTCAAGCGAAAATGTTGAAGGACTACGAATTGCGTTTGACATCTTATCGATTCGATTCTTTAATTCCAACAATTATTCGACTTAATTTCGTTCCGAATCGAAAACGAATTGGTGAAAATAAAATTTTGCACATTATGGAGTATTTTGACGTAATCGATAGCTATTTAATTTGCGAAAAGGAAATGTCCTCTTTTATTTTATTTCGCAATTTTTTATATATTTTTTTGAAAAAATATGAAAATCATACTTTTCTGAATATTTAATCAATGAGACAAAAGTCAATTTTATTCATTTGAATAAGAATAAAGCGAATCAGTTAATAAATAAAAATAAGACAAATATTATTCATAAATAAAAAGGATTATTTCATTGAGATTCATAAACAATAATAATCTGCGATAATTAGAAGTCTACTGTGGGTCCCCTCTGCTCACAAAACGTTCCGCTTCAATTTCATAGTACATTATCAAATATAGACGAATCGTTCCTATTTATACAAAGGTACAATTTGACTCAGTTTTGTTTCATTGACTCTATACATAGTACAAGTTAATTATACAAATATATCAAATCAACAATGAAGGTTGTTGGCGTGGTCGGAACTGAAATCAAATCGGGGCATCGAAACGTTTGAAGTACATTGTTAATTTGTATTATTTAAAAATATAAAAAGAGCGCCGCTCTGTCAAACAATCTAAAAATCTATTAGACCCTACTTTGATATCATATATTATTTAGTTGTTTTTTTTTTTATTAAAGGGCACATACAAAACATTAGATTCAAAAATATCGAATGAACGCCGCGAATTGACATCAACTCGCATTTGAGGCGTTTATGAAATGATAAAATATATATCTTTTTGATTATTTCTGAATTGACAATATATAACGTTACAAAATAATAAATCTTTGGATTAATAGACGCGAAATTGAATTTCTTGATTTTTTTTTTGAATTGAGTTGAATAAGGCATCACAATACATTTAACATCGATATTCTTACTGTTATATTATATTTTATATGTATTATATAATGTAAACTAGCACTAAATCACGCACATGATTCTTGATTGGTTTATCAATTGAATGTATTTTTATAAATCGTTTTTTTTTATTATTTTCTTCACACCGTTCAGCAAATTACATACAGCGAAGCGCTTATTAGTATGTATAAAAATTGACACATATTGTTCTCGCATCAAACGACACGTTACATCATTATGAACAATTTTTATATATTTTTCTGTTTTAATATATATTTTCTTCATCGTCGATGGTTTGTTTATCTTTCAATATATTTTTTTTTGTTTTACTCTATGAAATTTTTCACACCACTTTCTTTATGAGTTTTTGTGCGTTCACGTCGGCGCCGTTCCATTTTTTTCGTAACCTTTTATCAATGTCTCTATGATGAATTTGATGGTTATTTTGTAGATCCCTTCGACGTTAGGCGTATATCGATCGCCCAATGTCGATTCCACTGCTTCCAAGAAAGGCTTCTCGATACGCTGAAATTAAAAAAAAAAATACCAAATCAATAATCGCTATTAAAAAATGGGAAAAAACTGGAAGGGTTGTCGGTTATTCGACGTTTTGTCTCGGAAAATTCTGTGATCAATTATTTCGTCGTTGAAAAATAATTGACCTGGTTTGAATTTCTCGTCGAAGCGTTGATATACGAATCCTTTTAGTTTTTTTTTATACGAAATATTTGTAAACGTTTATTTATTTATTTTATCAATTCATTATTCGTGGCAATACAATAAAAAGATTTATTTGAGTCGGCGTTCGGCGTTTCGGTCACGAACGCGCTTTCAGGGTAAGTCAAATAAGTTTAATATTAAATTGTATATTTCGTTTACCGTAATACATATATCAAAAATATATCGTGTTATAAAACTGAATTCTTAATACTATTTTAAGTCGCAGAGACTCATATAAAAATAAATATTTCATTCAAAATTCCCGCTAATATAAAACTCCATTCATCAAAATGTATTATATGAAAGTGTTCATATAATGTTTCGTTATCATTTAGTTTTGGTGTGAAACCTCGCTTGTTATATACGCTGAAAATATTAAAAACTATACGAACACTTTATTCACAACGTACCTTAATATTTTAAAAAGAAGTTTATTTTCTTATTACGCATTCATTTCAAAACATTAAATATGAAGTTTATAACGTAACGAAAATTAAAAACTTTTTAGTTTGTCGGTTTTCAAACGTCTAGGATGCTGCCTTTTAATTGCTGGTGTGTCAAAGCTCTAACACAAAAGTCGATGGCAAAAAAAAACAATGTGGCTTCAAAAGAAAAGCACGGTTTGTCATGTATGGCTCGAGGACACGGAAATATCTGTACTTTTTCTCGTTTCCTCATCCAAACGATTTTTCATACACGCCCGCGTTCCATCACATTTCAGCGGAGCTTTTCCGAAAATATTTCCGAGAAAAAATAATATTTGATTTCAAAGCTGCAACAGACTAAAGCTCCCACAATTTAATCAATATCAATTTGAATGTTTACACTCAAAATATTCGATTAAGTGAATTTCGCGAATCGGGCGTTTAGTATCTAAAATATTATATTATTTGTCCAAACAACTCGCGTTTTATTCGAATAATATTTATTATCCGAAGGCAAAATAAATATTTATTCATTGTGTGCCGTATTAGTGGTACAATGAAAAAGCTCAACCTTTGTCTCGTTCGCGAAATAAAGTCATACTCTGCACGCTCCTTTCATACGAAACATTTGTAATCCTCGCAAAGTAACAAACCTTCAGATAACGAACACAATAGCGGCGCGAATCTATTTAAAATTTCCGCTGAGAGAATTTATAAAAAATTAAAACGTAAACCACTCAAATAAAGACCACTTTAATTGGAGACGCACTTTTGCTAAAACAAATCGTAACGCAATAAAAAATTCATTGTTCATTTAGCGCTCTTTTCCTTTTTATGGTCTCATATTATTTTTTCCGCTCGGTTAACTTCGCGAATACATTCAGCGGCGAATTTCATCAAAAGTTTTAAATTATCGTGTTTGTTTGGCCTCATTATATTTAAAACGAAATCAGAACTTTTCATTATTATTTTTCTTCCTCATGCCGCGTAATTGTCACTGAAAACAATACACTGCCCCTATTCAACATACGGTAAGTATGTAAAAAATCCTTTTGTGTAAAAATAATTCAGGCTGAAACGTTTTAACGTGAAAGTTTAAATGGACCATAGCCGAAGAAGTCATCTTTCATAATTTACTCACTGACCTCGGCGTTCGGTCCGAATCTTTGTTTATATAGGAGATTTTGATAAGCTTTAGTCTTGAAGAATACCGTTGCCCAAAAAGCCAATCGGAATAAGAGAGACACAAGTAGATACTTTGAGAAACTTAAGTCGTTAAAACTTTCCATCTGGCGAGCAAGAAAGGGTCGAATTTTTAATACGAGAATCGTATTTTAGCTTTGACGAAAGTCTATCAGTTTTTCTTTACTATTTTTTCGATATGGTTAGGAAAAATATATCTCGAATAAAATGTTATACATATTATATATTTCAACACCAAAAAGTGTTATTATCTTCAGATTATTTAATAAAATCTTGTTCGATATAAAATTTAATTTATACTCTTGAGAAGTTTAACAGAAAGATTAATTACAATATAAGAAGAAAAAAATGCTCTTTCATCATTAATATATTCATAAAAAGTTCAGTTTCAACCACAAAAAGAAACTTTTTTAAACTTTACTCGAGCATAACTTGAAGTAAAAATTATCATTCAACAAGAAAAATGCTTAATCACGCATGAAATATCGTGGCCTAATTTCAACGTAAAAACATTCCAGAAAAATAATTTCGACCAGCATGAGGATATCACATAATATATATTTAATGACCCTCGTATAATTATTATTGTATCTAGCATCATCCGGACGGGATAGCGAAAGAGCTTAGACATTAATAACTAGTATCAATATAATAACCACACACAATAATCACATTTTCTATATTACTTTCACAAACATGGATATAATTTGATTTCGCTAAAACACACACAACAAAAAATCCAATTCGACACAACCAACATCATTCATCACAACGAAAACATCATTAACTACCAAAGAAAATTAAAAAAAAAAAAAAACAACAACAACCCCTCAGAACCCATTCGACCGAACCGCGCCCACAACACCGCCAACAACAATCGCAAACCCAAAAAACCAACTCCTAAGAACACTCCTTACCGTCATCCGGACAAAACGCGAAATCGAATTCCATTACGCGGATTTAATCGAATCGACAAAGGGCCACGAGGACGAATCCGCCATGTCACGGCCCTCCACAATGGCCGTTCGAGTTTTGCGCCATTTTCGCGCAAATCCCCATAAAAACGTATCACCGAATTTAACGAGGTTGCGCGCGCGCGAAATATTCGCAAACGATTCGAGTTTCGCCCGAATGTCGGATTAATCAGATCCGGATGCCGTTTGTGTTTATCGCCGGTGATATTTTCGAATATTCGAATTTTTGCGGAATGAGGTTTTTATATGCGCTTCGTATTCGTTCCGTTTCTGCGTTTCCTAATGTTATAATATTATCGAAAATATTTATCACGAAATTTAAACAGAAAATAATGTTACGCATGATTGTGAATGTGATCTTGTACTATTTTGTATTTGATGAAAAATAGTGTTCATCATTCAGAATGTTCAACTATATACTGAAACATCTTTTGCCAGATGGTTTTAATTTGATCAGTTCACATATCTATCTACTGATGGCACCACATGTTACTTAATTTTAGTAATTTATATTATAAAAACCACTTCATCAATTGCACTCATTACTTATAAATGGTAGCGATTTCTTGATTTTGTTAATGCGTTAGAATTTTATGAATATTCGAAAATTTTAACAATGCGAATACGAATGGCAACTTTAACAATTTCCATATTGCATAACACAGCACGCACATATCCATGTGTACAGTTTTCATATGTGAAATTAGTCGTTCCAAAGGTTAGTTAACAGTTTCGTCGTGGAACCCTAGAATTAATCTAATCAACGAGTTAGGTGCAAACCGTCGAGGACGTTAAACTCCAAATATGAAATTAGGCCCTTTTCATGTTTGACAAACACGACTTCGAATTTACGAAACTAATAATTTGTCTATTTGCTTTGGTGAAATAAAATTTTTCGAGCAAATTCGAGCGTTTAAATAGAAATAAAATTGCCTGTTGACTATCTAGATTTTATTATCACATAAATTATATGGATACGGTTCAAAATATCTATTTATTTAATTGAGGAAAATTGTAAATTTTACGCCGATGTATTTTCGTATGATTTTCATAACCACATGTCCTACTTAACGCCCGAAATCAGTGTTTTTCTTTATCAACATATTTATTTCACGATTTATTTACGATGTTTGAACATTTTTATGGCTGTTTACGATTCACTTTCATCCGTTCAAATATTTGATCGCCCGTCCGAACAAGATAAATTTTCAATTATCGACATCGCAAAGCCGACGTCGTTTTGAGCAAATGAAAAAACGAAAATTCGACAATATTTGACGTCTTCATCGGGATTTTTCACTCGCTTTTTAATTATTTTCGCGGGACTTCGCCGCTGTGCGATTTTCATTTCTCGAATTTCCGAGAAATTAATATCATGAAAAGGAAAGGAACTTTTCGCGTTACTCCGTCGGAAAATTCTCGCAGAACGTTTTTATGCACGCATAATTTTCTACTCCTGGGTTCCGGGATTTTTTTATTACCGTGAGCATAACAATTAGTAACCGGCAGATAAGAGAGTATTCCGACTCAGAGAACTTTCTTAGTTTTCGGCCATTCGATAATTACAATTGATCCCATTTTACACGGAAGATTAGGCAACGAAACGATTTCGAACAGTCGCATTTTTCATAACTGGATTATATAAAATGTATACGATTTTCATTTCCTTTCTATTTAATTGATCATAAATTAAACGTGTATACTTTTTTTTATTTATAGTTTTCTAGTCCATGTTCGTTTCTAGAATACGATTTTTCAGACGACCAAACATCAAACGAATCACAAAATTAACTCGGCTCCATTTATAACGAACCGTACGCGTTATTTCCCAAATTGACATGTAACTACCGCCGCCTTTTATTAACACATCGACCCGCGTTTTCAAATGAAAATTTCAACGATTACGCACAACACGTACGCGCCGTATACAAAGTACATAAGACATTTTACGGCGTTTTCGGCCATTTTCGTTTTTTCCCGCCACCGAATAATACCGACACGCCATTTTTTCCACACTCCTGAAGCAGCATGAGCCCCAACAACGAGGTGGTGGTTTTCCGTAATCGACCACACGCGGTGCACCATTACAACCCCGTCCGCTTAATGGTACACCATAAACGCTGCGTACAATTTGTATCGCGCGACGTTTCGCGAATTTCCAGCTGGAATACAAAACCTCCTTTTGTCTTCAAAAATTCATTAATTCAGCGTGCACGGAACATCGTCAGGAAGAGAATCGAGCTTTCGCTTCGGAGTTTTGCGAAACAAATAGCGGATTTTGTTGTATGTATACGGAACGTGTATATAATCTTGTGTAAAAATTTATATAGTATTCGGTTTTGCGATGTTATCAAGTTATGGATTAAATTGGTTAGGTATGTTGCGGTGGATTTAGCGGAAGTAACCATCTCCGCTTAGACGGTTCAATTATATTTTGATATACCAATTAGAATGACGTATATAGGGCGTGGCTTTAATTGAAATTTGCTGTTTCTGTCTGGCCGAATTTGAAATTATTCATTTCGTTGAAGACTTGATCGATAATTATCATTGTCCTGAACGAAACATTCATAAACATTAAGACAGTTATGAAACGATATAATTGGTCGTTATGTTCCAATTACATAATAGTTTAAACGTGATGGAAATTTCATTGTATGTTATTGTACATATTCAGTGACTTATAAAAACAAATCACGTTTCTAGAAACGTATACAAAAATTGCTCACTCACCCAAAAGTACTCGACTTTGAATCCAGGTATTTTCCTGTGACTTGCACCGACCTGATGCAAGAATTCGAAAAACGTGTCAAGATCGTCTAATCCTTTGATGCCTTCATCGAGTGTCTGCATCACGTTGTTGGCATGCTCTGCAAGCTCCATAGAACTCGCCTGCTCCTCTTTGGTCTTCAGTTCCCTGAACTTCTCAAACATGTTCAGCAGTTCGCTGTGCTCTTCGAAAAGTCTGCAAATAGCGAAATGTGGAAATAAATTAGTCCACAGAGTCTCTTTTCGATGCTTAAAATGGCTACGAGTGCGAAACCTAGTCCTAAGTGGAGGGTCGCTTGAATTTATTTTGAGGTTCCCAAATTAGGGGAATCCGTTTCGATTTCAGATCACGTTCCGTGCTTTGGTCGCTTTTCTAAGAACTTTCTGAAGTGAAAAGCGGGTGGGTTTTTAAAACGTTTCACTCTTACCATTAAAGATTTACATTTTCGTTTTTTCATCAAATATTGCTTTAGGGTCTAGAAAAATCTACCGATGTAAATTTATTTTAACATAAATTATCTATTAAGCGGAAATACTTTTCGAAAAAATATCTATACATATAGTATTTAATAATAATCTTTTTGAAAAGTTGAAACGCTAACCGCGAATGTTGATTTTAAAATATTCACTATCATTTGAAAATATCGCTTTCGGGCATATTAAAACGTAAAAGTTTTCTATTTATAGAGAGCTTTCAACTACATTTTCTTCGTTCTGCGAATTCATTTTCATTGCTCAAGTGAGCTTTGATGCCAGACTTGCACCAGTCACATTCCATTTTTCGATTTATTGCAACAGTATATTCTTCGAATATAAAATATAGCTTACAAAAAACGCGCGTTCGATACTCGACCGCCTTTTATATTATATATTAAATCATAACAAGGAACCGTATTTTTAGACAGTGAAAACCGATAATCTATTTCAAGAAATTTTCACGTTGCCGTGCGAACTTCCCATTGAATATGTTCCCAAGCGCATATTTTTTGTCAAAGTGTATATTTTTATAGCACCGGTATTTCTTGAAACTAAGCTCAAATTTTCAGATTGTTATACGGTGATCCAGATTTTTTTAATACAGTATGCGTGTTTTGAATGCAATTTCCCGAGTATTTCGCATTTCGCTGCACGGATGTAGAAGGCTGCGTGAAACCATTTTCATATTTCGCAATATGTAGTTTATTTTTGCTGGATTTATTCAATTTTTATATTAAATTTGAAACAACACTGAATGAATTTTCTGTTTACTTTTAGAGTATGAATATGAATAATAATAATATTTTACATTTAATATTATTATTTATATAGGTATTATAATATATTTATAATATTATAATATTAAAATTTTATGATATAATTTTAATGAAAAATTTTCTTTTTATATTAAAATATACATACGTGAATTTATTAATTCAGAATCTTATTTCACTCTCATAAAAATGTACTTACATATAAAAAACGCTCATTCTTTATTAGAAAACTTAAAAGGAAACCATTACTTATTATACAGACAACATTCCCATTAACTGTGAAAGAGTTTCTTCGATGTTCGCGAGCTCCTTTTATGTCATATAAAAATAAATGTTCAATCAAAACTAACGCAAACTCGAAGGGATCAATATTTACGCCTTCATAAAAAAATTATGCTGTAAAACATAATGAAATTTATTTATTTATTTTTAATTCAATGTCTGAAACAACGAATGTTCATGTGAGTAGAAATTAAATAACACACAACGCATATGAAACACGATGATGGATGAGAAAAATTAATTTCGCAAATATGTACACGCCGAACGAAAATATAAAATATTTGTACACAAAAATAAAACTCGAATCCCCTCGACGAAACCATATTCTTTCCCTCACGACAAAGCTCGAAATGATAACTGGTGCAAAAAACAAAACAACGAAATGTATCACAATTTTTCACGCAATCCAAGGATGAAACTCGGAAACACGGCTAAATGTTAAGGCTGTTGTCGATAACGCCTTACGTTTTTACGGATCGTTAACTCTTCGCTTGCCGAACATCCTTGACTTTTTACTGACATTTATTCCCGAAGTTGGCGCGAATCGGATACAATTCAAAAGCGTAAATAAGTTCCGAGCTCGTCCTTATTTATTTAGCGAAGTTTTCACGTAAAAAAGATGAAAGATAAAATACCGAAACTTTCGATACTACTCGTGTTACGTGGATCGAGCAAATTAATGTGGCTGAAGCAGTCTAACACGAACATATCGAAACTTTTCGAACTGAAACGGGCATATCACCGTTTCAAATTATTTCAATATCGGAGTGGTTCAATATAGTAATAAAATTCTAAATAAATCGTACAAACGTTTTTTATCAGATTTTTTTATGGAGTTATTAGGTCATTAAAGAATGCTTTAGTTTGGGGTTTTTATTTTTTTTTCAGTACTCGGGTTATAGTTGTGTGCAGTAAAGTGTTGAGTGTAGTGGGCCACTAGTGGAGGCCGGGTTAAGTGGAGGCCTCGCAAGGTTTCAACAAAGGGTTGAAAGCTTTCGAGGATCTTTCAGTTCGGCCTCAACCCCTTTTCCCACTCGACACTTATCGGAAGTATTACTAACGTATATGCAAATGTAAATTCTTATGTTAAAAGATGTTATTTTATCAAAAGAAAAAAAAATCATTGACATGCACTCGAAAATTAAATTCAAATATCTATTTTGAAACTATTTTATGTATTCAACATTTCACATTAAAAGCTCATATGAAAATTGTATGATGCAGGCAAAATGTGCTAAATATCGCTAGAAATCCATTTACAATTGAAAATTGATATACAATTAAGCTTTCAACTTGTTCATATATTATTATAAATAGAAGTATAATAATTCTATCACCGATTGAACAACATCGAAATTTTAATACTCCCTATATATTTCAACACTGAAATATCTATATTAATTTATGTCACAGTATTGATATTATATAAGCAACCCTAAAAATTATCGATCACGTCGAATTAACGAGATCAAATCTCACAAATCTGCAGAGAAATCATTCACGGGGGGGCAAGTAATCGAAAAAGTGATAGATTGTCGTAGGGGCCGTAAAAATGACGTTTCTTTGTTTGAAGCGAAATTTATGTGCGACAAAGCGTGCGTTCTATGTATTCCCGTCCGTAAATCTATCCAATTCGTCGTATGAAAAAATGAAAATCTCTCCGAATTTTCCTCTAGCGCCAAAGAAAAAAGGGAACGTTCGGGATTTGGGCGCCGCGGTTCTGAAAAACTTTATTGGTTTCGTAATAAAATTCGTTCAGTACATTCGCGACGTAATTATCTTTCGGCCTTTATATACATATAACAGTATAGATGTTAGTCTCGACGGCCATTCGCGTTAATTCTTCGCCCATTTAAGGCTTCTTTCAGAGAAAAGCTCCATCGTATCCGTCTTCGGCCAGACTCGAATACGACACTAATGGACTTGCTATCTCTTCATTGGATCTCACGGGATTATGGGTACACGACCTCGGAATTTTTCGAAAAACTTGCTCACTGCGAGGGAAATGTTATTATTTTTTTCCAAGCATGTGAATGCGGAATTAATCGGGAATAGAGTCAGGTGTTTTTTGAGGAATTCTTTCGAATGCCGAGTTGCTGTGCGCGCCGGAAAATGTCTCCGCATTAGATAATTTGATTTTCCGGGAAGCGATTTTTATGATGGGAAACGTAAAATTCGGAACGAACGATGACAAAAAAATTGTTTTGCAATACGTTACGTGTGCATATTTATCATACGTATATTTCTAAATATGTACATATATCGTGCGATGTCGCAGTGTTTTGTATTTTATGATTTAATTTTTTCCTTTTATACAACGTAAAATCCAACTAAGCGATACGAAGTGGCTTTCGTAATGTTGTTTTGTTTGAACAACATTGCATTATTCAGCATTACTAAGCCAATAAGCTCAAAGCCGTTTCGCAGTTTGGTACATAATATTACATTTACTTTACAATATAATATTTAATAGCACTACTTGAAACAGATTCTACAAACATAAAACAACTATAAACTATTTATTTATAAAGATTTCAAAGCATAATAAAATATTGTTTTTTAAACCGATTAATATTTGCTACAACTATATCAAATAATTCATTCAAAAAATAATTTCCACTCGTCAACTGTGTAGTAATTAGGGATTCTGTGTCAAATCGACACGGGTATCTGGTATCGGGAAAATCGTCGATTTTTTTGCTGTCTCGAGAATCAGGAATTCGAAAAATTTTATCTTCGCCGTCGTTTTCTTTAAAATGTCACTTAATCAAAAAAAAAAATCACTAGAAAATTTTTTGTAAGTATCAGTTCATCTTTGGACTTTGTGTGTATTAAAAATAGGCTATTTGACTCGTTTTAAAAATGCTGTGATATTTTTTAAAACTAATTTTGCCATGTAAAAGTTCTAATTTTATTATAAAATTATTTTTTTATAATTATATTGTTTAAAATTGTACAATGTATTCAATTTTTTGTAAATATTTTTTTTTTCTGTAATTAAAAAATAATAATGATCAGAGGGAATTTGAAACTTGGTGTCTCAAGTCCCGGTACTTGAAAAACCCCGAATCAAAACCCCTATTGATAATAGTAGTAAAATCCATAACAGTTAGTAGTTTTTATTTTCCATTCCAATGGAATTTTTGTTTATCATAGCATCGGAATTTTTGCTACCTTACCATCGAAATTTTCGTTACCGTAGCATCGGAATTTTTGTTTACTACTGCGATTAAGACCAAACGCAGTTAATCGACAAATGGGTTCATGGCTGTCAAACGGATTAATTTAGTCACGATTATCGAAGAGGATCGATTTCGCACATCGACCGGTTGGAAACGCGATATCCTCGGTTAGTTCCATAATTGATACCCGCGACCCAATCGCCGAGGCGAGGGGCAAGGCAACGGGGGCAATTAATCGAGAATCACCTGATGTCGATTGTAATTTACTTTGACGTAATTAAAGGCATTCGACGTGTTTCGTGATGCCAATTAAAGTTGCGTACATATTAACAGTGTGAGGGGACGGCGGAACAATGGCGGCATACGACACTAATGATGCGTGAGCGTTTTTAGGATATAATTCGATGTTTGCTCGACATTTCGTAATTATCCTAGTTTGTATGATGACCTGGAAGTCATTGGAATTATATTTGAATTTTAGAATACAAAATATATTCACACCTTGATAAGTTTGTTAAACTAATCGTGGATTTTTTTTGAATGGGAATGAGGTTAATCGTTAAAATTGCACTACAATGTTTTCAAATAATTCAAGACCAAACTTCATTTAATTGTGCTAAATGTTCAATAATTCGATTTTGAAACTACAAACAAGTTACGAAAATTTCTAACTAGTTAACGTGAATAATTACTACTAGAATTTGCAGTATTGTACGTTAGCTAATGGCCACGATGGTCTAAGGCTCTTGTCACAAATATTATATAATATCATGTAATACATTCCCTTGAGAAAAATGATGTGTTTCAAGTATTCCAATTTTGAGATCACGCAACTGTTTCGCGAAACGAAAACGTTATCTTTCCAGCGGAAAATGTTTTCAGAAAACTTTAACGAAACAGTTTCTGTTTAAAATTTTCTCTCGGATTTTAAAAATAGTTCTACGATTCAAATCTTTTTGAAAGACTTATATTGTTTACGTTTCAAAACGTAGTTGCGTCTTTACTTCTACAGATAAGATAGAATTTCTGCCGTGTATTCTTAGAAATTTTATAAATTTAGATTCACCGAGCACATTTTTGTAACAAAAAAAATTAACCATTAAATTGGACATCATCAAAGATACAAAACGTATACAGTCAGAGAAACCATATTACATTTCTCACGACGCCCTATACAAAATCTGTTACCAAAAAAACTACAGATAAGATTCGTACGAAATCGAAGGTCTTCACACGAAAGTTTTTGCGCGTTTTGCTCTTTGCTTGTGCGCGTTCTTCCGCTCGGCGATGATCGATTTTTCCCGCATTTTCCAACCCCCATTTCCCACCATTTCCCAGCCATCCCATTGCCGACACCCCTTCGGGAGCACTCCTCGCCCATATTGTCTACCCTCATTAGGCCGAACTGGGGACACGATACAATTCCTCTGTAAAAATTCTTTTATTTATTGTCTGCGTGCGTTTGGCCGCCTCGGGCCCAATACCGATTCGCTTTCTCGATTAATAAACGACATTGTCAAAAGCAGACCGCATTTTTTTGATTTGTATTATTTATTTGGGACGTCAACGATGATTTGGGCTGCTCAAAAACAGTTTGTGTTGTCGATAATGACGCGTGTTGTCACGCGTGTCTTACACAACGGTGTAAGATTCAATTTGATGTACTTATTATGTAAATGTGAATATTTAGTGAGATTGTTAATATTGATTTTCTAGTGTGATTAATACGATTTGAAAAGTAATTATTTGTGTAAATGATATTTAAAATTATTAATTTTCCGTTATGGCATTTTGCTAAAAGCAGAATAATCAATTTCGAATATTTTATGACTGACGCAAAATTGTTCATAATATCAATTTTCCATATTTAATTATGTGTCCAAAATATTCACGTATAACGGATTCTATTTAATTTTTGTTTTAACCAAATTATTTATGCTTTATACTCTTACCATGTTGGAAAACAGAAACCACACGAATTTCATTACAAAATAAATTTAGTCACTGAAGAAAATTCATTATAAATATATTTTATACATAATTTTTAAATTCCACTACGAGATTGTATGTGACATATTTTGTTCCGAATCGTAAATTTTTTGGCATGCCCGATTTATTAGTGTAATATATATTCAAAGTTTTCGCATTTCGAAAAAATCATCCGAATAAAGACGGATCTTTTTTCCTCGGTACAAACATTACGCACAGAAACAAGAGCGAGATTTCCGACGCGAGATAACTCACTTAAATGGCTGCAAAAAATGCGAAAAATGAAAAAAAAAAAAAGAAATAAAAAACGTCTCACTTTGCTTTTTCAGCGCTGAAAACGAGCTTGTTTGTAGTATCGCGGCGATAAGGAAGAACGCACTGTCATCCCCTGCGAAAAGCTCAAAAAATATGACAAAATCTGGACCCGGAATTGCGAGAATAAAACCGCAAAACCGTCGTTTCGCAAGACAAAAATAAAACGGGGAATAAAGAAAAGGACGATGTTCGCACTGAAAAATAATTAAAATGTTAATACGTAACCGTTGTTCGGTAATCGGGCGCACGTCACGAAACTGACCGCTTTTGCGTTTAACCGCGAAGCTTTTAAGCTTATAAATAATTTCGTTTCATTTAAACTCGCTCCACTATTTTCATACGCTCTCGTGAACTGGCTGAAAATTAATCAATCACGCCTTATTATTCCGAGGTCGCTGTACAAAAGGAAATGCTATGCAAATTTCCCTGCCGACACTAATTTGAGACAGAGATCCGGGAGTAATTTAAATTTTTTTCCGTTCCTCCGCTCGGATTATAATAATTTTCCGCAATGGTCTTTTGACAAAATGGAAATGAAAATCGGAGGAAGAGGAAAGCAATTTCACTGTTAATACTGTAAATTGTTTCAAGAACGAATTTGGCGTTTTCTCTTCGGTTATTTTTTTTGTCATCGTTCGGCTTTCAGGTCGACAACAATTTGTTTCTAGCGTTCGAAATGTCATGTTCGTTTGGGCTCGTATAATTGTGGCCGCTTACTCGTAAAAATTTGTTTACTGCGCAAATGATTTACGACATTGGAAATTACAACGTTTTATACGTCATGGAAATGAAATCGATCAATCAGCCCACTTTAATTGAACAGCATTTCCATTTACAAAAAAATAAAACGACGGTTCATTTGATTGCATTAATTAATTACGATAGGTATATATATTTTATTTTAAAGCATATTATATACAGTTTATATATCAATAATTACTAAACATAGCATGTTTAAACCATTAAGATAACTGTGTTAGGTCACATTTCTCCGTAAAACTTCTAATGCAGTAACTTGAGTATATAATAGAAACATCCAAATGATCTTAGGATAACTATGTGAGGTCACATCCATTTATATTACTAACTGCACCACACTGTTGTTTGAATATAAAACCATCGACTAAATATAATTTATTAATTTCAAAATATGCGAAATTCAACAACAACGAGACGGTTAAGAATAAACTTAGCAACACGAAAAGTTAACAGCGGTCGACCGAAATCGCGCACCGAGCTTTAATAGATTCCCCGAAAGTTTAAACGAAGTTCCCCAACTATTCAAGCCATGAAGGCTCTCGAGGCATTTTTTCATCTACACGAAACAATTTCACACAGCGACGCCGGGTTAAATCAAGCATACTCTCCGGACCATCATTATTAACCATTGACGACGAGATGCAATATTAATCACCCGTTCCGATATTCCCAACTGTTATTGAATTATTTTACGCGCCATTAGCCGGAGTTCGGCCCCAAGACGGGCCGGCGAATCTTTATCGCAGATCCTGAAATATATCTTGATTGATTGCGTCTAATACGCGAGATATTTTATGCGCATAAATATCTGGGGAAACTTTTCCCGCCACACGGGGGAATAAAATTTCGGATCACGTAAGGGCGCTTTAGCGTTAAACTTTGACAATTTTGCGCGCGTAATTCGTGAGGAGTGTTTGCACGTTTCGCTTTATTGTTTTCGCGAATTTTCCGTTATGTTCGGTGTAGTGGGATGTTGGGTTTTCTTTTTGATAATGATTTATATTTTTCCGTTTGGTAATCTCATCGTGGTGCAAATTAAAATCTTGTAGGCGGATGAAAAAAATCAAACGCGGCAATCTGGAAGGCTTAATTTCCATTCGGACCCAGAAGCGCTTTAGGTCTGGATATTTTTAATTATTCTCAATAATTCAATTATTGCTGGGATACAATTGAATGTTTTTTGTGCAAAAATTAAATTATAAATGTTTTATTTTATTGCTTTATACTCGAACCTTTTTATTTATCATTGTATTTTATGCATACTAATAAAATAAGGCTTCAACGAATTGATTTGTATTTTTTCATTCAATTTATATATGGATTCCTTTATAATATCGTATAGTACATAAAAAAATTAGATGTCGGAAAGTGTTATTTTATATTAAAAAATAATAAATATTTAAATTAATTCTTAATGGATTTTGTTATTAATTTCTAAAAATATCATCAATAATATAATATTTTGTTGCAGAAAAAGTGAAAGCACATTGAGTTTATTACGAATTATAATAATTTATTATATCTACATTTAAATAAATAATAAGAACAAATATAAGTCGGTCACATAACGGAAATATAATATTAATTCGATATTAAACCTCTTGAATACAAAATGACTATCGAGACGACCTTTGTTATAATTTCAAAACAAAAACAAAACATGATCGATATCTATTTTTAACAAAGAGCAGACATATTTTTTCCCCATATTGAGAAGCCTAAATGCGAAAATATTTTAATTGCGAAGGCAACAGACGCCGAAACGAGATTACGTTTTTTTTCAACTGACGGGCGATAAGAGCGATTTTTCGTCGAGTTTTTATCGCATAAATCCGGTGGACAAACAGACCGACATTCGCCTCGCTTATTCGAAACCAAAACAAAAGAAGGAAAAGCGAGAGGTTTGAAAACCTCTAAATTATTCCGTCAGAATGACACGTCGTCGAATTTCCCTACACATCGAGCCCCGCATAACGAACACCAACCATTCCCAACTTTTTGTTGAACTTGACATTCATAATTTGAAATGGATTTATGACCCCTTAATTAAATTTTTAAATGAAGTTGTTTATATGGGATAATTTATTGGTCTTGCGAGAATATTCTGAGAATCTTCGCATATTATTTAATGAATTGATCAAGTGTTATCGAGAAGCATGTTCACGAGAAAGCATATTATTTAATGAATGTTATTTCTAGATCATTTTGAAAATAGATAATAATTTATATGTAAATGGATTGAGTTAGATAAATAGATGAATATTATTATATGTTATCATTTCTATTTTCTATATATTTAGTGAAATCATGTTTTTGAAGGGATTGACAAAAAAATACATTGTTAGAGGGAAAATATAGATTGAGGATTTAAAATTCAAAGATATAGGATTTCGGGACTGCAAGAATTGAACGCAAATGGGGAAAAAAACGTAAAATTGGAGCTTCACTGTATTATATTATAGTTTCTCAAGAGTTAATTTTATCTTATCACGTAAAAAAAAACTGACGAACTTCTATTAGCTTCAAAATAGCTTTTTCCTGCATATAAACCTCACACAAACTGCATATTATGACGGTGAATAATAAAAATAACCATAATTACAAAAATCAACACAAAAACATTCAACAACACCTAAACACATCATCGAATGCACAAAACCGACCATAGCCCCGAAACGCAAACAAGAAACACCGACGCGCGCACAATAGACCCGAAGTCAATAAACTTTTCATAATGTACGAAATATTTTTCGGCCGTTTTCATTTTATTTCGACAGCAGCAGTGGTACTAATCTCATATGGCGGCGCCTAGGAACCGACTGCTTTTATTGGATCCGGGTCACTTTCGCACAGCAGTTTTTATGAGGGTACCACGCTCGGGAAAACTTTCGTCGGCTCGACGACGTCGTACATTTGACTTTTATAACGTCAGATTAGATTCGCGTCGGGAAATAGGGACGTTTCCTAACCCTCGAAACAAATGCGATGCTCTTTTATGTTATTATTTTTTTTTTTCGTTCGTTTTCGTGCGTAAATCTGTGTTCCTGGAAACCCGGGAGTTTGCTTTAGTGAAATCTAGTCCGTATATAATTTGGATATCGCCTGAAGTTTTTTGTGGATGAAGATATTGAAATAAATAGTATAAACTTTTATTATAGCTTTTTTAATTGAAAATAACTATAATATATTTTAAACATTGTAAGCATGCGTGGTTCGTTAACTGAAGTATTAAAATTTGTTATCTTTTGATATTAAATCATTCTTGACTTAACGTTACCGTAAAAGCTAAAAGTGAATAAATATTTACGTAATAAAAACAGAAAGTTTAACATTTTACGAGAAGATAATTATGATATACGGTTGCGTGAAATGGAACAAAAGAAAAACTATTCGTATTGTTTGCACCATAAAATATTCTTGTATTTATATGACATTCCGTATTCAGTTGTCAATCGACACGAATATAAAATTTTATATATTTCTACACATTAAAAAAATGATCTTTAATTTTTTTATGATAAAAATAATAATTGACTTCTTATTATATTGTTAAGAATACGATATGAACGAAAGCTACTCGACACAGAACGAAGCAACAGAATAATCATGAAAAATAATAAAGCAAAATCGTATTTGCACACATAACACAAATAAATAGAAAAAGGTTCTTTCAAAGAACTCAGATTTCCAGATGTCGAATTAGCGAATTGACGGTATTTGATTTACGCGAAAAATTTTATTACCTTTAATCAATTCGGCTGCTCGAATTCGCAATCCGTCTTTATCCCCGGTTCGTTTTATTTGCCGGCCTATAGCTCTGACTCTCACCAATATCGCCAATAATGTCCTTAGCTTTGTGACAAATGAAAATATTCTGAGCTTACACATACGATATATGAAGAGATTTGAGATTTATTGTTCGGTCGATCCTGTGGGCTGTTACGATAAATCTACTCCCCCATGTCGAAAACGATCCTTATAAATATATGATGTCGTGTTGACTCTAACAAGTGAAAGGTTATAAATGTATATTTAGTAAAATAAGCGAGTTTCTTTGTACGGACGTAACGGTCTTTGATCGTCAGATTCGCCTTGACGAAGGCAAAAGCAACAAATGTGCCTCATCATCGCTTATACAGATTGCTCTTGGGTCATTACCAATTTTGTCAAATGGGAGGAAATTGAAATAAATAATTCGATTAGGCGATCGCCTTTTATTACCGTACAAAATTGCATTGTTCAATTTCCGTTCGAATCATTTTTCGTTATTTTAAATCGATATCGTGTATCAACGCAGAATATAAAATATATTACTTTCAAAAGTAATGTTATCGCTATACATTTATATAAATTTTCTACAATACACGCATGTAAAACGACACGAAAGCATTACCGAACTCCAATTCACTCAACAAAATGAAATACTTCTCACACATGCAATATTCCAGATTGGCAAAACGTAAAGATTGCGATTCAACATTCAATCATGCGAAAGACGTTCCGATTATTGCCAGGATTTTCACAGGAGCCAGTTTACGATCCCAGGACTCACGATGGCGACTACCAACACGTCGACCAAGAGAAAAATCCATTTTGCTGGGCAAACAAGGGTCAAAGGAGCCGGGCGGCGTTAATACAATGTCGAGGATTAGGGGCTTTGGCGCCGAAGCACCGGAGTCAACAAAGTATCGTGGCTCTAATGCAAAATCCGACATCCTCCAGGTCTCGTAATAATAATGTCGGTACAAAAGCGAACATCGAACCCGAAGAATGAGTGCAATGTACCGCTTATTTGCGTTGTAAAAGTGCACTGTTGTATGTGCGAATTCGAATTTGCCGAGAATTATTTTATTGGTGTTTTGTTTTGTTTTAGGTCGTATCGAAACTTGATGGTTTCTGTATTTGTAAAGTTTCGTTAAACTTTAAGTGGATGTGTTAAGAGGGAAACTTTGAGTTTGAATTCAATACGAACGTGCTAGTGATGATGTTTTGTTAATACATTCAGAAACTTGTCGTTATGTAATATTCCGTTATTGTGTGCAGATATTTGAAAATTTTATTTGTTCATTAAACACTTCAAATTGTAAAATCAAGCTTAAGGACTCCAGAAAATTTAATTAGCATTTCTAATTAAATTTTCTCAACAGAAAACATAATAAAATCAAGTATATACGTATCATAAAATTATTACTTTGTATTCTATTATTCAAAATGTTTGATCATATAAAAAAACTAGCATTATATTAATACTTTACTGACAATATCCTCAAATTGGATACAAAACAAAAACCGATAGAACACGAATCTATTTTTCCATTGTCGAATGTCGTATCACAATCTATACCACAAACAGTATTTGGAAACGAGCAGTCGTATTGTTTAATAAAATTGCTTGAAATTAAACAAAGAGACTCCGTTAATTAAATGTCCAACGTTATCGCCTTATTTCTGCAGAGGAAATGCTGGCGGAGCTTTCGTTCGATCGAAAACAAAGTGGATAATTGGTTTTTAAATAGGTTTTTCCTTCGGAAAGAAAAAATCGGGCTAGCGATATGTAACGGTACGATTAAATAATTTCCCTCTAGAGCCAATTAAAATTTTTTATACGAAAAAATGAAAAACGAAAATTTTACAACCATTACAAAATATAACATTACACGA
This sequence comes from Hydropsyche tenuis, assembly GCA_009617725.1. Lineage (NCBI taxonomy): Eukaryota > Metazoa > Arthropoda > Insecta > Trichoptera > Hydropsychidae > Hydropsyche > Hydropsyche tenuis. The sequence goes on along the minus strand of VTON01000001.1, from coordinate 3,651,180 downwards.
ACCATTCTCGTGATATAAAATTTAATTTAGAAATAACTCGCATTCAAACACGTTGTTGTATTGTTGAAACGATATTTCCATACCTTTCATCAGAACAACAAAACGATTCGAATGAGCGAATTTCAAACGTTCTGACCCGAAACCATCACGTCCTTCCGCGACGACTATAGAACTCGTCACTTCGAACCTTCAGAAGTCTCCCTGCATATTTCAGTGCCCTCATCCACGTGAAGGAGGATACGCAGCCATCAGAGAATCGTCTTCAGGAATCGAGATTCGCTCATGTATATTAATTGCTAGCTGCGAATTTCGTAGACGTTTGAACGGAACGATTTTCACCAAGGGTCGAAAGTCAATAAATATGCAAATTCGCCCGTTCGCACGTGCGAATTATACGAAACAAACGTGAAAACTCTAATGTCGGGGTGCTATATTAATTTTTTTTCGTCGAACACGCGTGTTTGTATGTAACGCGTTTCTACGTTTGAAGTTTGAATAAATTTATGTGTGCGAGAGCGCGTAGAGTCGCTTTTACAACGGAGCTTTCCCAAATCCCAAGATCCCGGCAATATATCATTCTTTCTTACGTATATTTTCGCTTCATCTTTAACTTTTCTTGAGTCGTAAATAATAAGGTAGCCTTTTTCATGACGTTCCGCGGACGTGGCTCGACGATGACGACCTTTGAAAACAATTTTATAAATAAAAAATATGAGCATCACTTAATAATAGTTTTTTCGACTGTATGAAAAATCGGGGCTATCAATTCTCAACTCAAAATTTTACGTCAAATATTATTTTCTTATTCTATTGTAATTTAAAGCTAGAACCCATTCGAAACATATAATATAACAAAAAATAAATAAGTAAATTATAAACATTGCTCCACAGTCAATATTCAAATATAAAAAATACACATGTGTGTAATTCAAATAAATCGGACGAAAAGTACAACATCCAAAGCTCATTACGTATGCAAATCGCACCATAGATGCAATGAACTTTTTTCATGAAACATATGAAAATTCGAACGCCGCGATTCAATAGAAAATCCGCACACGACCTCTAACAAAAATAGGATAAACACATCCAATTTTTTCACCAGCCGACCCTTTTTATTCAAATCGCACAAAAGAATTGATTCTCGGACCCGACGCGCATTACCATTTTATATGCCCGCTTACAGTACAGATGAGCCACATAAACACTGGCCATTTTTCCCCTCGTTCGTATTTTTCCAGCGGCGGCACTTTGATTTTATACGGAGGCTACACGGCCAAAGATGACGTCTAACTACGACACAACTACGATCATGGATATTCGGAATGGAGGTGAAATAGTCCACGTCGGTCCGCGTAATCCACTTAGGCCCCGGATACGATCTAACATTGCGTCGGGATATAGACGTGATTGGAATGATAAATGGTTCGCATCCGTTCCCCGACACAGCCGGCAGATTTATAAAGTCTGCGAAAAATTGATTTTTTCCACAATATAAAAATTGGACGGGCTAAATTCGTTCTGTGTGTTTTCGTCGTGATGGGAATTCCCGTTGGGCGGCGAGCGTTGAAATAGGATTAAAGGGTTTGAAGCCTCAGTTCGGTCCAGCCTTGTAATTTTGAAAGCGATTGAAGGAGATGGTCCCTGGTAAGCGATTATCTATTCGAAAATTATATCTTACTTAAGCGGCTCTATTGAAAATAAGATAATTAATTTTGATAGTTACGCAAATACGGGATTTTCTGAATATGGTTAAATACACCCATTCTCTGATTTGAGCGGTAGATACGTTCCACGATAAGACCATGCATGAACCCATACAAAAATATGAAATAGGTTCCGAAAAAATCATTATATTATATTTTGTGTAAAAATAAACAAATCTATAAATAAATGCGTAAAATTCATAATATGTGTTTTTTTAAGCAAGCGGAAGAAAATAGCAACACGCTTATACTATAATTACAAATCTCATACTAATTTATAATATTAGTTATGTGAATTTTAAGGAGAGAAGAAGGACAAGAGGAATAAACGGTCATTGTTGCCATAAAATAGCACGTGCTCATGACCGTTGTTCTTATCTTATTAAATATTACATAATAGATGTGGTTCTATGATACTGTAATTAATTAATAATCTAGAAATTCAAATTACGCTAAAGTGAAATCACCTAAAACAAAAACCATGTAAATCGAAGAATGGGTGTAATTAAACTCAAATTAAATGGACCGACCACAAAGTGAACTTTCGTTCGAAACATTCAACGCGATTCACATCGAATCCCACACAAAAAATCCAAAAGAAAAAAAAGCAGAGTTCATCGCAAAAACGACAACCACACCCACACAAGCATCGACAGCACATCCAGAGTGAAAAACGGGAATTGTCGCAAAACCGCACCGACTCTACGAACGGGCTGCTGCAATTCTCATCGGAATCGACCGCAAAACCGAATCCAACACCACCAGCAAATCCCGGAAACGGTGCACACGCCAAAAGCACTTACGCCAGTCCTAGGCGTCCAGGTGGAACGGCAGATCGATAGCCATCCCGTGACGTCACCCACCCACCCACCACCCACCGGCGGGATGGCGGATTGCGGTCCTCGTGGCAATCTGTGCGCTATCTGTCGACGTGCGAGGCCTCTGACACTGGGGCCCCAGTCGCACTTGCCGATTCTCTCTGGCGATAGGAAACGTGGAAACTAATATGGAAAGTCGGCGAGGTTTTCGCGAAACATAAAATTTGATGCGAGCCCGCCCCGTCACTTTACGAGCTCGAGGTCCCATGTGTGCGGGCGTGCATATTCTGCGTGGGAGGATACGTCTGAAAAATTCTGTGCTTTTTCGCTGTACGCGTAGGGACGAGAAGCAGATGTGACTAAAAATGAAAAATCTAGATTGGATTGTTGTGTCTGATAGTTTTGACGGGGTAAAAAACTTTTGATTCTTGAAGTTTTTCGTATAAATAAATTGAAATTTGATGAAAAGCTTGTGGCTTAAAATATTATACAAAATTTAGATTGAAATAATCCTCTTTTTACACGGTTCAAGGAAGATGAACCGATTACTTTTTTAACACGAATTTTTCACTTTAATATGGTATAAAAATATCTATGATTCTGCCACAATGGTAAGATTCGATGCAGGCTAGTATACTGATATAATTTTATGTATGTAATTATAATCTTTAAATAAAAAAATTCGATGTTTTTTGATTATTTTTCTCGTCGAAAATTTTTCACATTGCACATTTTTTATAAAGTACATTTGGATGAAAATTCTATTCAAATATAATGATGGAACATATGTATCTCCAATTTTTCTATGGTCACCATACTTTTTTTACACGGTAGTCTCTGGAACGTATCCCCCGTGTAAAAAGAGGATCGGATGTATTGTGTCTGATTATTTTGATAGAATAAATAACTTTCGATTGATTAATAATTGAATTATTATTGATATAATATAAAAAATCGTTTATATTATGAATCTTTCATAATAAAAATGAATTGAAATGGACTTTTATGAATACTGGAAATTGCAAGGTTAAGACGTTTACTTTTCTTTACCCGACGTTTAATCCTGAATCAAAAGCTTTTCAATCCGCTTCCTTCTTTTGAAACGATTCAAAAACGAAACATGTAACTTATTTTCGTTAAAAATCATTGAACACACTCCGCTTTTTGACCGTCAAAACGAAAAACAGTCCAGAGGTTCTATAGAGTGACGTTTATTTGACGTTTGCGAAATCGCCATTCGCGCACAACTTTTCAATGAAAACGTCGATGCGCAAAATTCGAAAAGTTTCCCGTAACGTCGACGTGGGCGTCGAAGCGTTGATTAAAAATACGAACGGCAATTTACATTTTTATGGGATTTTTTTTCGCCGCCTTTTCCTCTTTTCTCACCGTGAAATCGATACATTTGCATGTTTCGACCTCCCGTTTATCCAATAGGTCCCCTTTTCCCTGCCGAGCCTATAATATTGCCCTGTGAGCATATATGATATATGTATATACGTATGTATTGTGCATATTACTTTGAAAGTTAAGAAATATATATAAGTCAATGTGTTCGACGTTTCCTTTTTGGTGAACTTTTCGGAAGCTTAAATCTTGTTGACACCGCTTGACATATTCACAGTGAATAGATTTTCATGTGAGTCCTTATACAGCGGAGATGTTGGATTTTCAGATTTTTTCGTTCTATTCTGAGAAATACGTGATTCAGAGGAGGATGGAAGTCTTTCTTTTCTTTTTTGTCGGATTTCTATCGCGCGAGTGATAAAGAAAGCACTGGAAATAGACTTAGAAGTCGAAAATAATCGAAGCCGAAGACAAATGTTTTTTCTCGGTGCGAGGAATTCAACAGTTTTGTGAAAAACACGAGAGCTTTATTCAAAGTCCCGGACGTACATAAAAAATGGATACTTAAATTGAGTTTAATGTGATAATTGATTATTTAATCATAATGAAAGTTATACAATCTGTCATAGAGATATAGTATTATTTTTAAATTAAATTTTAGCGAAAATATGATTAATTATTCGCAAGTAGGCTAAATGACATTCTCGTTCAAAATAGCTTTTTCAGAAACAATGTTCGTTTCACTTCAGTAAGAAAATTCTGTCACTCGAAAATGAATCCCTTTTAAATAAATTCCTTATACTTATATTCAAACGGAAATCGTAATTTATTATCCATTCAAAAAATTTTGAATGGCTAATTTACGTTTTCGAGATATTCATTTGAAATCAGTTTCATTCATTCAATTTAATAAGATTCAATGAAAATTGAACAGATATCATATGTACATATGATATATATTCGAAAAAAAAAATGAAACTTTCAGAGATTATAAAATTTGGCTTATGAATTTTTTATCTCGTTTTTGAGTAATTCCATCATAGAAATGATTTTTTATGTAATGAAAAATAAACAGAGTTTTTACATTTGTTGACTTTGAGGAATCCGTTTGTTACATTTTACGTCGCAGACCGAGGTCTAATAAAAAAATAAACGCAATATTTCTCAGGTATTTTCAGTATAAATACGCTTCGCGAAGATTTCCTGAATCCCGCTGGAATAATTTCACAGACTTCGGCTTTCCAAATTGAATCATGATGCAATTTTCCACATCGTGATCGGTAGCCGACTATATAGTATAATATAAAAATGAACGTATACGGAGATAAATTTTCACGAGAAAAAACCACTAGAAACATCCAGACACATTCATTAAAAAGCCTCTCTTATCTTAAAGTTTATTCGACCAAATAATTATACGGTCGTATCGATTCGTATCTAAACGCCTGAAAGAAATTAGAGTAACTTCACGCCACTGTCACACTGGACTTTACAAAAAAGCCCTTTATTGGACACGCAACAAAATTTATCGTTTCCAAATGTAATTCACCCTCAGGTCTAGACGTAAACTCGCGTGATGTGTCATCCTTAAGATACGCTACTGTCCGAACTATTATTAGAAAGTACAACGTGAAACAAAACACCCCAATATCACTCGCAACGATGAACAATTCAAATTGTGACTGTTATATTCAATTGTAGAAAAAAGTCTGCGAAACTGCGATAGCGCGGATTATGCGCGTCTCCTCGTTTTAATAAACTTTCGCCGATTTTCCTTTTAAAGAAAATCCAATTAAGTTTATGAAAGCATTAAAGTATTTTCTCGACAAAACAGTGTACGTGTCGGGCGAAGGGACGCCGTTTCAATATTTGAAGGCCTCGCCTTAAAAGTTAAATCCCATTGAAGAGTAATTTTATCTCTGACCGGATCACAATGGAGGACCCCTCGCAAAGGAGCAGATAAACATGGAAAAAACGCCTCTCTTTTTCGGATAACTTTCTTTTGTGACTTCGAATTTTTTTCTCCGGCCGGTTCCAGTGTTCGATACGTGCTAAAGAAAATTTGACAACAATACCGGACCGCTTTGTACCTACATGCGTAAGATTTCGTCCTCGACGGTATGTCGTCGTGATATCGTACGAGAAAGGATATCGCAAAGTTTTTATCAAATTCAAACTTGGCCCGAGCTCGCGAAAAATGTTCGACAAATTAATAAATCAAGAAGGTTTAAAACAACGTCGAGGAGGAAACGTCTAACTTTCATTGCCCCGGAGCTAAAAACAAGCAAAACCTTCACCACAAACGGATCGTCTCTGGACGAAACACTTTACTTTTTGAACGTTCGAAAGTTTGACTCGATAAATAGAAAACGATTTCGTCCATTAATTATAGATAATATTTGAAGAGCACAGATAGATCGAATTTAAAACAAGTTATATGGCAAAAGTTTAAAATTTATATGTCCTGTTTACTTTCGGAACACACATAAAATTCCCATGCGTAGAGATGCTACTTTTTCTCCTTTGAGATAGAGAGAACTCCTCGAAAACTTGAGCGTCGTAAAATTCAAAGAACTGTCAGCACTTATAAATATTTTCACAAAGAAAAAATTTTCGTGCATTATTCATGAGTTTTTTCTTGCCATATACGAATGTAGACATATTTTTCCCAAATTTTCTATTATAACATATTCTTATAGAAATAAAATAATGAAAACAATGACTTGGCAAACTGCAAAAGGTTACGGATACATTCGAAATTGCCACGCAAATAAGCATTAAAAACGGATATCAAAAGATTTCATCGAAAATAAGTTCTATAAATAAAATTCATGCATCCGTTGACCCGGCTTCCAACATTTTTCAATTATTTATCGTTTTACTGTTAATTGTATTTTTCGGATGATTTGAGCAGCTAGCTTGGCTTATTTATCAGGTTCAGGATATTGATTGAACAACCTATCCCTCATGATTGATCGCCAGTCACAGCAAATTGCGATAGACGTGCAATTAGACCGCTTCGATGGTTTTTCGACGGGGAAAAACACACCGCAACGACAAACAACGCCTGTAGATACACTGCCTGGTGATTAAACCATGGTGTAAGAAATAGCTCGCAAAAACCAGCCTGTGTGCGTTTAGTTTTTTTCTGCACGTTTAATGAAAATCTAAGATTAACTATACTGAGAATATTAAATTATTATGCGAAGAAATTTATTTACTTTATATTATATAATTCAAAAACATAAATTAAGTCTGTATATATTTATGTGAATTTGAGATATGAGAAAATAACAGTTATATAAATTTTCTAGACAGAATCTAATATTAATCACATATAGTACTAGGTATTTTGCTGATATGTTTTTTGGTTGACACACAACGTGTAAACGTATAGTCATGTTTCAAAACCTTTGTCATGCAACTGAGAAATTTTCCGAGTCTACAATGCACCTATTCCAATCTCGATATTGAAACAAAGCATTACATTGTCAATTTGTACATATGGTGCTGCAAACATCCTCTGCAATTCCATGAAAATAGCGAACATATTCACGTGTTCAAAAACATTCCCTATTCATTTCCATATTTGAAAAGACTCACAAATTGTTATCCAATTATTTATTGCATCGAAAATACGTTCAATGCCCAAAACCCAAACAAAGCATTCGTCTTATCTCTCAAACTCAAATCCGTCCATCATATAATATCCATTCGATCAATAAAAACCAAAAGCCACTATTTTCCCCGAACTAATAATACCCGAATGCAATAATCCTTTGAGAAAGAAAACCACCGCTCCCCTTTGTGACTGAGGAGCTGCGGGTTCACCGCAAGTTCGTTAACATCCCCAGACACTAGAGGGGCAAAGAGCCCCTTTCCATCCTGATGAATATTCCAGAAATAGTCGACGACAACGTCGATGTTATCGCCTTTGACGTTTCTGTGTTGACTTGTTGACACGGCGACCGTGCGGACCTATCAATTCGATTCGACACGGGTACGATAGACAAAGCGCACACGTTGTAAACGCCAGGGTGTAAATGTTGCTTGTCTAGAATGACCGGTACTTTGATGCAAGCTCATTAATATAGACGAATTCATATTTATTTAAAATTAAATAATTCTTTATTTTATATATCCATTAGAATCTAAGTGATTGAAATTTTGAAAAAAAAAATTGATTATATATCAACAAATAAACAAATCTTACAAAAAGCATTTCGTTGTTATGAATTCAAAATATTTTCTGAGAATCGCCTACATTTTGATTGATATGAATATGGAAAATATATCGAACGGGAAAACTTTGTGGGAATCCGACTCTCCAATCCGATGTTTGTGAGACGTGTATGAAAAAAATATATACTCGTATTGTGCAGATTCGAGGTAATGGAGATAGGTTTTCAAATTTGTGTTTAAGTGTTTATCAGAGGATGTTATTATGTTGTCGAATTACGTGAAATGTTGTTACTAATGTTATATTATATATACTTAGTAATTTACTATTGTATATGGTTCACATACGGAGAGTATTCGAGCCTGACACGAATAAATAACGTCTATTTCGAACGCTAATAAACGATCTGATGAATTATTCGATACATAAAATTAGTCTGTTCGAAATCAATTTACGAATTGATTTATTAATCGATTGCGAAACGCGTAAACAACAAACAACCTTAAAAATAGCATTTATATACAGATTTCTCGAAAAATTTTCAACAGTCAAAACATTAAAAAAAACATAATCCCTCAAAACTGAAACATGATTAAAAGCTCACCTACAATCCCCCGACACTTCACCGCATACTTCGGATAACGAATAAAACCAAATAACAACCAAACAAAAACCCAACACGCCTCACGGTCAAGAAAACACGCAATAAACGCCACTAATCCGACCATTAACATTTCCGCGACATCGACCGATCAAAACGCAGAAATCACTTCCGACCAGCCACAACTCCGCCATAAACATTGTTCGCGAGCTTTGAATTCTTGCCAAATGTCCACTATTAATAATCGTAAAATGACCGCCGCGGCCTCCTTAACGACCGCGTCGGCAAAAAGCCGATCATTTATTCACGAAAAGCCGAAACGTACTTTCCCACTTGAATAATATAAGCATGCGTGAACATCCCGCGCTTCAAAAATGGAATTATTCGAACGCGCAATTAATATTTGATTATTCATGGGGGGGAGTTTACGGGAGAGGAATGCGCGCTGTTTGCTCTCGTCGCGAAATTTTTTTATTATTCGAACGTTTCCTATGGTTTTGTAATATTGTTTGTAAATAAATATGTGCTTGTTATTTGCATGGGTACATAATAAATAGATTCGGAGCAACGTTGCGATATTACACGTGTTGGCTGGGTATAGTTTTATCGGTTTCGCTCGCTCGTGCTCGCGGAGCATAAACACGAATCAACGCCTTTTAATAAATTTTCAGTTTTATTTTCAGAGCGTACGCTGCTCATGTGAGAAAGGATTTCGATAATTTTCGCATGTCTACACGAAATTTCTAGCGTTTTCGATTGTTCGATAGCATATTTTCGTGTTATTGTTTTATTTGGGTCGCGCGCGCTTATCTCGCGATCGTTCGAGTCGATTACACAGTAGAGTGCGGATTCTCTTACAATTAAAATTCAACGAAAACGTTGAGGCCGAAACGTGTTTGCTCTGTTAATTATCTCATCATTTGAGGAATTCGCGTAATTAATACTGTTTTGGGTATCGCTTGTTTGATTGAATTTCGCTTTTGCGCTTATATTATAATTACGACGGTCGGATCGATAGGAAAAAATAAGTCTAGTGAAATGTCCTTTAATTAAGTGTGCTGGTTTCGTTACGGAATTATCCGAGTTGTGTAAATAATTAAAGAATGTTTTGAAGTCAACCAAACTTCAAAGAGTGAACCGTTGTTTCGAAGTTCAAAACGAGCAACTTGGTAACGATATGTTTCAGACGTGTTTGCTTACACGACTTTTGGAGAGTTCGAGAAACTACTGCATTTTTAATTAAAACTATTTTTTTTAATTTCAATTAGACAATACTCTAAATTTAATAAAAGAAAACTTCTTTCATCGTTTATAAATTCAATTCTAGTTCTATTAAAAGTTTTCTCATTTATATTTTCCATAATTAGCTCGTTGTGAAAATAGCCTACTTAAAAGGTTTTGAGAATTCAATTACTACATTTCACACGTAACTATATGCACTGATGTTTTCTTAATTGATAAGAAAAGTTTATTTACATAATCTAAATTTTATCAATTGCAAAATAACAAATTGTTTCTTATCATTGTGTAAATCAAAACATTTCTACTAAACAAATTGAATTAAATTACTTTGTAATGTTTAAAAAAAATATACAAAAAGAACTCACTTGACAAACATGCAGATTCCAGTAGGCTCCATGGCTCTCGCGATGCCCTTCCACGAGGCCATCATGGAATATTTTTGCTTAGCCGTAAGTGGTAATCTGGGATCGGAGGGTGGTGGGGCGCCATTGTCTACAGCCCTGCCGTCCCTCTCCGACGCGGCCAACTTCCCCAACTCACAGCCCATCTCGGAGGACTACCCTTCTCAAAAGGACCCGCAAAAAGGACAGCACTGACCCCGGCTAGGATCAACCGCGTCTATTTGTCCCGAAAAACATTCAGCGAACCCTCACACTCGGCCCCCGGCGCGACTAGCAACGGAACCGGAGGCACTCGAAAGACAAATCCGAAGAACATCCCAAAGCACTCTCGACGCTTCCCGAATTAGATCCACACTGGTGTTTTCCTTACTGTTTTGGCACTACAGACGCGGTTTTCGTTCGTTCCTCAGTGTTGCTGTTGCCGCCGGAGCGTGCGTCATCTCGCCTCCTGCAAACAAAATTCGGACAAGTCTCAGTGACAGTTGCGGACGATCAAAACTTTTATTAATCAACGGATGGTCGAATGGTTGGTGTGGGTGAATGTAAAAACAAATTTGACCCGGACCTTCATTAGCGTTTTGTCGCAGAGGGCTGGTCTTCCGGTTGCTTTGGCAATCTGCATAAAAGCAACGAAAAAGGGTCGAGAGCAGACCCTCGCGCAATAAAGGTTTCCCTCGTCAAAACGATACTATCGCCGTAACAGATCTTCGTACCGAAAATCCTCCCAAATAAATTATATACGTGCTTATATTTTATGTTTTATTTGCGGAAAATCTTAATATTCATCTTCCGTTATGGCAACACCGAAATTCTGCTCGTCGTGTTGTTTGGTGACCTATGTAAACATAGTGAGAAGCTGTTCTTGTTTTTTTATCTATTTTACAAAACAGATTCAGAATAACTTCATAATTTATCCGAAAACCTAAAAACGATTCAATAAAATTCACAACACAAACTCCACCATTCAAAAACCGATAATCTGACTTAAAACGTTTTTAATCCAAATGACCTACTTTTAGAAAAGTTCACGTTACCAAAAAGATGTATAATATAATTAAACGCTAGAGCATTTCATTGTCTCTGCCCTCGAAACTGACTATATATTCAAAAGTTTTAATCGAATCAGCAAAATGTCAGTACCGTTTCAAGATTTCAGGTCGTTTAACTGTGGAGTGCCAATTTGGACCGTTCATTCATTCGGCCGTTGCTAGTGAGAAATGAATGTGTGAAAGCGTTCTTCTGAAAAAGCGTTCAAACGTGAAACCGCACTCAGGTAGTTAATGCTCTTTCAGCACCGTGCGAAAATATACATGTACGTTCGCAATTTTCAGACTCGTCCAACTTTTCAAATTCGAACAATTTATGTGTGTAATTTTCGCCCAACATAACATATTCGAACTCCAACGTTAACCAACTCACTTTTAACCTCGTTTCCACATATTTTTAAAATTTACTCTACATATGTATATGCTAGATTTAATGTTTTGATAGTTCAAATAATTACTCTTCAAAACGTTATACATTTAATATTTTAACTGCAACAAATAAAGGTATAAACAATCATTTAACGAGTGTTCGATTACGCGAATAATAATGTAATGACTTGAAAATAGTTAGATTCAATATATATTTTGGATACCCGTATAAAAACAGTACGCTTTAATTCACGCTCTTGCTAATAAATATCCTAATTAATTCGCTATCAGATTTCACGAGACGGCTAATCCAGAGAGTAAATTTGCCAAAATGTCTCAACACATAGCACTTAAATTTGACCTTTAAAGCAAATCGTGCTAATAAACGTTCTTCAAATTACGCGAACATGAAAGGTCCTCCAATAAATCTACAACGGACGGATGAATACGTACATTACACGTCACGGAGAAAAAATCTTTTCTAAAAATTCAGAAGAAACGGAAACTTTCATCGGCCATTCTTATCCGTAACGAGATCAGTTTTTCCGGCGTTTTCGGCTAGTTTACCGCATTGTGTGGGCTTTTCTTGCGCACTACGCATTACCGTATCACATTCAATACAATACGTAAGGCTTTGGCAAAATTTCAGTTATGTCCGCCTCTCGACGGAAAACATACACAACGTTGTACGTAGCCGAACATGACTTGAACTATGCGAGGTTATTGGGCTATGTGTCAGTATAGCTATCTACGACTATAACTGTATGACTAACCGAGAAGAGTATGCGCATTCGCGAAAATGTATGTGGAATCAATGGCGCGTACGGAAATTTTCGCCGAACAAAATGTTAAATGTAGTGCTAAATTTCCAACAGCACGGAACGCGCGATATCGATTTTACACTCAGAGTTTTCCACAAACGACCCCCCATACAAACATGTACCTCCCTTTTATAGGGGAGACACAGTTGATATTATACTACGACTGATATGATAAACCCGACTCTATATGTACAAATTTTTTCTTTATCCTTTAGTAATATAAGTAAAAAAACATAAAAACAACGAAACATAATATTGAGTTTAAATTTTTTATTTTGTATACCTATATTAAATATCAAAAATCAAATTAATGTGAATATTTATCAATAGAAAGAATATATGAATTATTTTTAGATTGAATAATTAAAAGTTTAAATATTTATTTCCATATTTCAAGAAGGATGAAACTTATAATATTTCATGGAAATGAAAAAGACTCTTATTTCAATTTCATAAATAATAAACTAAATAAAAATATTGTAAATGTGTCGGAGTTAACCAATTATCCCCTACGTAAAGTCTATAAAGCGTGACGTGTTAAAATTCGCAAACCTTCGAAATCATCCCGCGATGACCTAAATTGACTAAACGTTTCGTACCTTCTTTTTTTATGGTGCTGACTATTCAGGTCGCATAAATCATTTTGTTGACGATGTTAGATAAGGATAGAACGTACGAATGATGCGATATTAATCTGAACGATAACCATACATTTAGTATGTACATTCTAATTAATCGCATTTGCTATTAATTTTGTTCGAAAGCGTACGTAAATATTTGACATTGAGATCGACCGATAACTCACTAATAAAAACTTCCGATTGTGCAAATATTTACACGAAAAACATGCATTAGTAATTCATTTTCTTATCATCCGATTTTCTATATTAGGATTTCAGGTTTTTTTTTTGAATACGTGATATAAATAACGTTGTTTGGATAACGATGATAAAAATACAGCTTAAAAAAGTTTTTATGAAAAAATCAGATTTAAAAGGATCTTTGTTGACTTTTTGATAACTTAAAGACAAGTAGCATTTTTTACTGAAAAAACAACGTAAGATAAAAAGCAGAGTCAACATTTCAAACAAAACCTTTTTTGATGAGATTTTAAACTCAAACAAAATAAATCAAGATCAGAAAACATCATGATAAATTATGCATCATATACCTGAAAGTAATATTCAATTTTCCACACATCAAAAACACGACTCTCGCACATATTCCACAATGCAAACTCGACCACACCCCATTCGACAATCGCCCATTCCGAGCCACCAAATCAACATAAAAACCACCAAGATCGATCCCGAACACAACGGAACAATAGCAACGACTCCTCCATTGCAACCATGCCATTCACCGAGATACAACACACAACACACAACACACATCCCATCCACAGCACAAATCACATTTCGAAAAGCCGGCGACGGCAACAGCACTCGAACCGTAACGCGGCTTTTGCACGTCCGCCGAAACAATGGCCTCGCATCACGAGACGTCCTCAAGAGATCATCTGCGAACAGATAAACGTATTTATCATGCGAAATATCATCGCATACCCATGACTAAAAGTAGGTATCCGAAGATGAAGACGTCTCGCGATACGTCAACGTCAGCCGCAACGCGTGACGGATGCAGCGGGCTTTCGGTCCTTTTGCCGGCCGAGAGTGACTTATTGCCGAATTATGGAATGCCATTTCAGCGAAAAATTGTGGTTTTTTTCAGTGTGTCTCTGGTAGGCGATTAAGCTTTTCCGAAGATGGAATTTTGCAAGTATAATGTGCGTTTTCTCGTGAAAAGTGCACGTAAATCACACGCGCGCGATCTATGGTAACGAAGACGGTTCGAGTGCGCGTTCGAATTTATATTGCGTACTGAAGTAGCCATAATGTCGGCAATCTTTTATTTCTGTCGTTTGGAATGCCCTTCGTGCATTTTCTCGGCGAAATTTTTGCTGAGAAATCGTCGAATTTCTATCGTAAAAACTGCTCGGCGTAGAAAACTCGAAAATTCGAAGAAGCTAAGTGGGGTGAACTTTCGAAATAACTTGGGCAAACATAATGACTGTTGACTTTAAAGTTGTGAAAGAATGTTATTTGTGTTTCAATAATGTGAAAAATTCGATTGAATCAAATGAATTCGAAGAAATATTCGCGTGATTTTCCATTCATATTCCTAGTGCTTGTAAGTGTCAAAGATAGCGTATATTTCGCGAGAGATGAAAGAAGCTCTCAAGAATCAATACTCCTACTGAAAATGCGATATGAGTAGGAATAGGAATTGCGGATATTTGAATTCGTTTTGACCCGAAAAATTTTCATTTCGAATAATTTTCTCCAACGTGATATTACATAACAAGTATATAGTATTGTCATCTTCTTTTTCAGATGTCAAAATTTTTATATGTATACAATATGCAAATAACCCACAAAACACTAATAATATATTCATCCGCAAATTTTCTTCAAAATTACAAATCCAAGCTTCTGCGACTTTATTCGAAAAGAACAAACACTGCCTAGATTGTATTAAATTATGTCACATTTCCGCAACGCGACGTTTTCAAACAAAGCACTTTCACGTCCTACCTTTTATTCTAGAAACGAAATTCAAATTTAATAACACACACATACATATACACCACTCAGAAGGGCCTTAAAAAGGGTCAAATTGAATCGTAGGCAATACGAACAGCGAAGCCGCAAACGAGAATCGCAAATGTTATTATTGCCCTCCAAATAGCGATAGAAGCGGTAACGATATCGACGCTAATGAATTAATCCTTCTTATCTGGTCAACTGTCAAAATAATTTTACGGTAATTTAATTACGATTTTGTCTTGTCAACATTCAAAATAAATTGCGAACGAATTTCTCGACAGCGACTTTCTTCCGACAACATTTTTTTTTCAATTAAAGAAAGGCTTTCTAATTTTTCATTCAAATTAAAACTCGTCAGTTGCCCGGCGTTGTTTTCGACTGAATTTTTTCGGGCGTGCACTCAAATATTGCTTCTCATTGTATATATAAAAATAAGCAAAGTGCGTGATCAAACGTATTTCTTATTTTACTTTTCCGATTTTTTTTCCTTTCGATTCAACGGCGTTCGCCAAGAGACGACAGTCGTTCGTCTGGAAAGTGTTTTTTCATCTTTTCAACGCACGAAGGATGTTCTTGCGTCATCGAAATGTCTCTGAAAAAACGTGACGTATCGAATTGGATTTTTTTCTCACGCCGGCGAAAAGTTGATTTTGCTTGTATGTAATAATCTAGTGACGTCAAGTGACAAGATTGACGTTTATAGTCATAAATTACTGATAAATGAAAATTCCGCAGTGGAGATTTTATTCGGATGCTCCATGGTTATTTTACGGAAAAATATTTGTACGTTAAAAATATTTTGTTTGAATATCCTGTGCGTGATGATAGTGAAACTGTTTATACTCGAACTGTTTTGAATTTAGAGCACAGTATATTTATCTTCCACTTTAAAGAAATTATGATGCAGGATTTCCTTAATATGCACAATACATGAATATTCAACACGAAAATTTGAAATAAAAATTCACAAACGTAAAAATTTCAAACGGTACTTTCAGTGTAGAATTTATACGAATGCATCTCTTTGTTTTATTGCATTTGCATTGTAGAATACTAATTTTCTCATACTATAAAATACATTAATAATCGTTTGCTTATCTTCATATTTCAAATTCAATTATCATATGACTCATTGAAATGTATGAATAATTTCGAAATGGGATCCGTCTAAGAAACATCCGTTCATTTACCCAAAAGTCATAAAGAAAACAAACCGTCGATAATCTATAAATGGCAAGCCCATTGTTAGGGACGCCCATAAAAACTAACAATGAGCGATCAATTTTCATACATTGCGAATAAAATATCAAGTTCACGTGTTTCAATAGCGAATTAATTGACCGACACTTGACGAACAGTATCAGATATCGTCATATGTGAGGTTTTTGGATATGCGGTTTCCATTCATCGCTCAATTGTATCCGTTGCTACCGATTGATTAAAAATATGGCAACCGTTCTTACAATGAAGACGTTTTTAATTTATGTATTTCGAAGAAGCTTAATTTATTAGAACAATACCGATGAATTATAAATAAGTAATCATTATCTTCTATTTAAAATGATTATCTATCATAAGTTTCAAATATTTCAATCGAAACATTCTATGACAGTTTGATTCTATACCCTGCAAGTTTTTTTACTAAATATGATTACCATATTCGATACCTGAGCAAAGGGCGGGATTAAATATTAATATTTGAATGAAAACGACATATTTGCGAACGTAAATATATTCACATGAATATTTCTAGAAACCATTTATTGGCTTATTCTTACGAACTCCTTGAGGGGCACACTCATACGTCGTCACTTCAGAAACGTCGAGTTTTACACCGCACGGACTCGCTACTGTATTGTAAGAAAATTTGAAAAGGGCATTTCATTCAGTGCGACCTCTCCTTCAATACAAATATGAAGCTTTCATTACAGCATTGAAAACCCTTCGAAAATCCTCGGGCCGAATAAATGGAGGCCCGCCGTCGGCGAACCCTTCATAAAATGTTATATATTTTTTCCGGCCCCGTATGTGGGCCGCTTTTATTTTGTTGTACTGCGCGTAAAAAATAAATATCCATAATTCGTCAACGGCAGAGTGAAATTTCAGCAATGATAAATATTTAGAAAGCAATGACGATCGAACCTTTGAAACCTTAGACGCGTATCCTTTGTTGTGCGAACGATCCGCGGGGCGTTAATTGCGCCCGACGATGATTGGGGAAAATATATCAGTTTCTGCTTATATCGAATTACCATAATTAATAAAATTCATTTTTGTTTATAAATTGCGTTCCAATTAATGTGAGTTACTTCCGTGTGTAGGGAATTCTCGTTTTCCGTTAGATCAACAATATCTTTGTTACATACGCCCACGAGAATTTCTATCTGATGTTAATTCTATTATGCGATGATTTACTGTAGACTGGAAAGCGTGATTATAACGAAAATTTGCGCATATCATTCAAGACAAAGGCGAAATTTACATTTTTAATTAGACTAAAAGCGTTGTAAAAGTGCTACCGATTTTTTACGAAATTTAATGAACGAGTGTGCAAGCTCGATAATCAAACCCAAAACAATGAAAGATAAAATCTGAAACAATAGACCGTTACAATGTTTACGAAGTTCAAAAAATTTTCAAACATATAACTATCATCCAAAACACAATGTCGCATTTGGAAATAGATAAGACTCGGAGAGTTCAAACCCATAAATCACCTGCCGGAGAACGTCGAACAATTTCGCATTCTTCCACATTTTTTTTTACCCTAATTTATTTCCTTCCCACACGACCTTCTTTTTCAACAGAGTTGCATCATTTCGTATTCAGACGGTCTTCAGACACATTTTAGAAGCGTTGAACGTCACTCGTTCGGATTTATTTCGAACCCGCACTCGTTTTTCAATGTCGTGAGAAACGACTAGCATTGTTTTCGCATATAATACACGGAGAATATGCATAAACGAACGGTACGTACCCGAAAAGTTTCGAAAAAAATATATTAAGAAACGTAAAAAAAATTAACGGAATAAAAAAATATTCGCACACCGATTAAAAGTAAACAATAGTTTAATTTGTACTCGTCGCGTTTTCGAGTTCCACATAACGGGAGAAAGCAAAATTTCCACGCCGAATTTTTCTCGGTCGTCGACGAAACTGCAATTTTAACTTTCAATTTGGACGTATAGAAAAAATTCCGAGTTTAATTGCGAACCCGGTTTGGAAATGTGCGTAATTTTTTTCCACTCCAAAGTCTGCCATTATTTTGTTTTCAGCTTTTGAATTATTCATGACGCGTTTGTCGCTTTGCCATTTTAAAAGCGCTTACAGATTTACATACATTATATGTTTGCGTAAAAGTTATTTGTTAAGCAGCATAATGATTAACCGGAGCCGCTGTGCAATTTAAACTAACGTCAAAGTTAACAAACCAAAACCGTTTCTAAATATGTATATGTGTTCTCAATATGCAAAAAATTGCTATTGCATTTTTTTGCATAATTACATTCAATTGCACACACGTGTTAGTTTTATAATTGAACAATTGCATTGCATGCCGCTCCAATACAAACACATTCGAATTGTTATTTCATTTACTTTTATAAATCGATATTATAAACACGAGCGATAAGCATTTTTTTAAGATGTTGCAAAACAAGTTCGATAAAAAACTGTTTTAATACACGTTAGTTCAAAGTGACTATTTCGTTCAAAGTAAGGTCGAGATACTAAGAATTTGCATAATCTCGAGTTTTATTTCCTAAAAATGTATACGACAAACGTCTAAGATTTTAGGTCGTGGAAATTCTGGAAAATTCTAAGAAGAAAATTTGCCATGTAAAATATTAAGCGCTTTGCATAGAATAACAAGAGAAGTCTTCAGAATATGTAATAGAATATTCATTTTCCTTTGCGTTATATGGACATTGAACTTTACCGTATTAATATCAAATTTTGTGACAACACCATCAATATTATATTCGTCTGTGTTTGCATTTGCAATTTCAATAAAATCAAAAAACATCAAATTTATTTGTATGAAATATTTACGAACTAAGTCTTCAGGAAATAAGAAAGAAAAATGATCCAATTCTCTAGAAAACTTTATCCGTAATTCTTTCCAGAAAAGCCATGTTGTACTGCATACACACGAATAACGGAATACACAAAAACCCACTCATGAAACGCTATAAATCGACAAAGTATTCAATTAAAATTTCGGCCAAAGTGCTTCGAACAAATTCAAATATTAACGAGAAAATACTTGGTCGAAAGATTCTGCACAAGCAAATTTGCCGTTCAAAGTTTGAGTTAACTGCCGAGTTGTTTCATTATGATTACTCAGCATCCTTAGATCAGATCTGCAATCGGAAAATAAACATTTCACGTTTACTCGAGTTACCGAATCTTGTTTGCTTGAATTGCCTCGTTCGACTAGCGTTTGACATTCAAAGACGTCAATAACAATTTGTATCAGAAACGTCTAGTTCCTCGTATGGAAAATTGATTAGTCGCCACAAATAATATTCTACGCAAACATTTTTTTTCATATATATATTTGTACCGCTTTATATACTTCTTGCTAGTGTAATATTACGTGTAAATTATCGCCGTCGTTACCCTTTTATTTGTGAGGTCACATTTATAACGTTGAAATTGGGTAAACGTCCCGGTTCACCTTACAGTACATATCGCTTGAAGCAAATCTTTATTATAGAAATATGTTGTATTTCATCATTTTTTTATACGAATAAAAATTTAATATTTTTGACATAGCCTTCGGAATAATTGTAGTTGCTAATCGAGTTAATCAAATTGTGAATGAGTTAGCTAATATTACCAGTAACGGTATAATTTGTGTATTAAAAAATATATATATCTTATCTTGATGTTCATTTTTATGATAAAAATTTAATTATTTTGTAAAAACGCGTTGAAAACACATTTTTTTAATCAACAAAATTACGTTAACATTGCGCCAAAGTAAAAAATTCATCATAAAATTTGAATACATTATAATATGAACACCAAATTATGCGCATTTTATTAAACATTCACCGGGTCATAAAAAAGCACATATCGATCTATTCCCCGTTAAAAAAGACATAACGCAATTATACAATTCTCCGGATAAACCATTTATGAACCATTTCACCGACGTACTTAGCGGTGACGAATTATGACTGATTGAAACGCGAAACTAGCGATTTCGTATCGTTATTGCAATTGAATGGGCTCATATAATAAAAGCACGTTTTAGATAAAAGAAGAAAATAAATTTATCGATTTTCAAACAAACAAACGATTACGTGTGTAAATATTTCAACAGCGAAGATGAAAAACGAAATGTCAAATGTGTATCAAGCCGGTTATTTCGGGATCAATAAAAACGCTTTCATAAATCATATTACGGTGAACGTCTACGTCTTTAATATTATTTTATAATAAAAATTTAAAATTAAACCGACATTTACTCGAAACGATTTTCTCCAACATAACAAAAATTTATTTTTTAAAGAAAATCTACATCAACTTATTTATTGCGCACGAAAACAACCCGAACCGTATTATTTCTATTTCGCGACACATCCCCATATTACCCCATCGATAACAACACACATTTTCCAAATTAATACAATAAGAAAAAACACTTTTTCCCCTTCGTCCGACAGAATTGGAGACAGTCAATACGCACTCATCGCTGATTGCTACCGTTCACACGTACATAGGTAAGTGCGTATTTCCCGGAAATAGAGTAACCGCGCATCCCGAGGGATCGAAGGGTCACGAACGAACCGAAGCCGTGACCCATTTCGACGCAAGCGGGCGAAGTCAACAATGCCCTTTAGTCCCACCCCCTTGAGGTTTGCCACCCTTACAGCCGTTGTCCTTCGCTGGGCCATCATACGGCTCGAATCTGCCATAAAACGCACCAGATTCGCAGTTTTTATCTGTTAGAGTCGGATTAGATTGTCGACGGAAATTAACGGGATGTGTGTATATAAGATTTTCAATTTAAAGTATTTTCAAATTGGGGTGGAGACTTTTTATAAATCACTATCATGTTTAGTGTATGATAATGTTTTTTATATTATCAATTTAGGGTTTTTGGACTCGACCCGACCCGGACCTGTACTCGTCGGGTAATGGACCAAAAACCTGGACCCGAGACCCGGGACTAAAAACCATCGGTAACAAGAAATAATTTTTTTTTATTTAAAAATATTTTTTTTAAATCAAAATGCGTTATAAAATTTATTTTTTTAACGAAATATAGGCGAAAAACATAAATGGAATAAGCAATTCGAAATATTTGAAGTTTAAATTTTCTTGCCTTTTAAAGTACATACATACATTTATTGGGAACTCTACATTTAATTTAACTAAGCAATCGCGAAGGACTGCTTTCCGGGGGGCATACGGAATGCCAGGAAAAAAGTACATACATATGTAAAATGTTATTTTCGTACGCAAATAATTTCTTCTCAGAATACCGCTAAGAATAATAAAATTCAATGGGGCATACATATATGGATGCACGTCCATCTTCCGAAATACAATGCATTTTTGGATGCGTCATGTATTTCAATTTGAGAAATACCTGCCTAAGTGCTTTCGTTTCACCGAAGGTTCACAGTTGCGGTCTTCCGTCTGCAGTATGTATTTTGATTTTTCAAATTAAAAAAAATACATTTTGGACCCGGACCCCACCCGGACTCGTCGGGTATCTAAAATATTGGACCCGGACCCGACGGGTTTTGAAAACCCGGGTTTTCAGAAACCCTAATTATCATATGTTTATTATTTTATAATTAAAATAAGATTACTTTCAAAAAGTTGAGCTATCTCATCCCAAATTATTTCAAGACAAAAATCTATTGTGCCACCCTTACAGCCGTTGTCCTTCGCTGGGCCATCATACTGCTCGAATCTGCCATAAAACGCACCAGATTCGCAGTTTTATCTGTTAGAGTCGGATTAGATTGTCGACGGAAATTATCGGGATGTATGTATATATACTCGTAAGATTTTCAATTTAAAGTATTTTAGAAATTGGGGTTGAGACTTTTTATAGATCACTATCATGTTTAGTGTATGATAATGTTTTTTTTTTATATTATCTTATATTTATTATTTTATAATTAAAATAAGATATCTTTCAAAAAGTTGAGCTATCATATGCCTATCAAGACAAAAATATATTATAATGTACAATTTAATTAATTTACTATTGCTTAATTTCAAAGATTAGTTGCAATAATTTTTCGTATCTTCTTACGTCATCATCAGATACCTATCGAAATTACGTAATTGAAAAATATTTTATATAATGTTATTTTTCTAAAATGCGTAATTTTCAATTTAAATCGTACTTCGGACCAAAATAAATTTACAATAATTATGCATAATCAAAATTTGAATAAAATTCGAAAATAATATCATAATTTCAATTTGATGATGAAAATTTTTAATATTTATTGATAATGTGATTCTAAATTGAAAAACTACTAAAAATAAAATACACAGCGTCATCAAAACTCTTTCATTCTATACAAATATAATTTCAGTAATGGAAACTCTACAAAGTTTCATCCAACACGAACGTGCTCGGCATACGCGTTATTTCTCTAAGTGAATCGACATTAACACGTTTTAAAGATAAAAGCTGTATACAATACAGTCCTATCGCCGATATAAAAACTGGTAGAAGCGACGTTTCTATGTTGTGTGTTCATCTTATTTTCGTTGTTGCTGAAAATTCTAAGTTAAATTGAAAAAACGGCGACCGTTTGTCACGCCGACGACCGTTTTTATTGGGGATTTTTATTAGCGCCCACTTTGAGATATTCTCGTTTTATATATATAAACGTGAAAATTTTCATAAAACATCTGAAAAAATGTCTGCTCCCAAAATGAAATCTTTCGGGATTTGATTTGATCAACGACTACTTTACGGCTGGATTATTTTACTAGTCAATATCTGAACGGGTCTCGCTCGTTAATTTGTCGAATATTTCGAAAATACGATGTAAAATTATTTAATTCAAAATTTCGTCTTTGATCTGAAGCGTAATTCATCATTGAACAAAGCGATAAATTCTCAATTTTTTTCAAGGTAAAAATGAAATTTAACAACTCTCATAAATCATATTCCAATTGCGATTTTTTTTCGTTACGCGTACAGGATTTACGAATTATTTACATTTCGATATTATTTACTGTTTAATATGGATAAGAAACATCGATAAAATTATCACTTTATTAAACGTGAATAAAAATAAAACCATTTTGTACCTCATGAAAAATGAAAAACCAATAAGCGTGTCGATGTATTCCATTTTTATATCGAAGATAGAATATTATATTGAATATAGAAGGAATAAATAAGATAAAACCAATATCGGCTAGAAAAATCCAGTGGGAGTATCGTAAGCTCAAAGTTTCTCCACAATCAGGAAATCAATGAAGTTAACACGAGTTTTACAAAAGAACTGAAACGCTTTTTCGAAACAATGGATTTTAAATAATCATACCATGTTTCAAAGAACTTCAAAAGACTCTTATTGAATTAATTAAAAACAAAACCTGTAAGTCTGTTAAAGCGTTTCGTCAAAGAAACAAAGAATATTGTTTGAAATTATACAAAAGTACACAGATCAAGATCAAATTGAATTTAATAGATGTGATACTTTTATAATTTATTTAGTACACACTTGTAAATTCGTAACACAAAAACTTTTCCATGAAAGTGAATATACAAGTTAATCTATTATAAAAACTCACAATCTTTTCTTTTAAATACATATATTTTATATAAGGAATTGAATTATAAATAAAAGAAAATGCAATATCAACTGATATCAAAGAAAAAAAAAGTCATAAACAAATGCTATCAAAGAACTACGATCAACATATAATAATTACATAAAATGGCTTTAATGATTAATATACATAAATGAAAACTACAAAATAAATTACAATTTTTACGAATACCATCAATAAAAAAATATAAACGTTATAAACTTAATTGCAAAATTTAAATAATTAGAAAATTTTAGGACTAAATAATGAAGAAGTCTTTATACATTTTTTTTATAAAGTTTTTTATTAATTACGGATGAATGTTAAAAAGTATATAAAAACGTGAATATTCTTACAGAACTATAAAAATAAAATGGAGAACTTTATTTTTAATTATTTATAATTAAAAAAACGAATTAAAATTAATGAAACAACTCCTTACAAATTTTTGAATGAAGAACCATATTTATATTCTGAACAGAAATGACAACGGAATTTCAAATTATATACTACCGGAAATTATTAAAGGACCTGCAGACTTGGCGAAGAAAATCTTACGATGGAGCCCAATTGTCGGCCGATGAATCATTGACGAAAGCCTCATCCAACCGTCGTCTTCGAAAAGGTTAATCGATAAACCCGACTATGTATAGAACTGGAAGGCCTCATCTAATATTCTCGGCGCTGGATTACCATCACGCTCGATTCGCTTTCACACTCAAGAATGTGCGTCAAAGTGAGCGGAAAACCGAGACAGACATCGGGGAAATTTTTGAAAAAAAGAAGAATAAAATAGAATGAAAAACTTTGTTGCCGCGCCTTAAGTGGAAGACGAGGTTCAAAGGATGTCCTGGGCACTTCGATTGGTTCGGGTCTTTGAGTGAAACAATGGATGTTTAATGAAAAAATACTTCAGCCGTTGTTTTCGATGGGTTTTTGTGCAAGGTTTGCTCGTTCGTATGATTTTGATTGAATTAGCTGCTGAATCGTTCCGATATAATTAACGAGAGTTTCCAAAATCCACTTTTCTGGTGATAAAAAAACTCAATAATCAAATACAAAAAATTATTAAATTCACCCTCGACCGAAACAAAATAAAATCATCCATTTATCGAAACATCAGTAACAAAAAGTCGATCCGAAACATAAGCCAGATAACTAAAGAAAACGATGATAAATCACCCCGGCGACAATTAATTACACGAACTCCGCATCATAAAACCGCGAATAATTCGCGACCGAGGTCCGGCCGCAAATAAGATATTTCGATTTCGTTCAATAATTCATCCGACGTCACACTATATATCACGCATGATCGTGGAAAACCACCGAGTAAATATAAATCATGCGCGACAGGGTGGGTCACCCATTGCTACCCTCACGTGTACGGATCGAGGACATATAAGGTGGGTCGCATAATCCCACGAAAATCCTAGACGCTTACATGGGCGATATTTCGTCCTTTTTGTCGTCGACCCCCTTTTATTTCTTCCATTTTTTTGTTCGTTTTTGAATTACACAGGTCGAGTCTTTGTTCGCGACGTGCTGTACCAAGTGCCATAACTGCTCGCGAGTATTGCGAATTTTCCGTTTACGATCGGCTTTTCCGGCACTTGATCACGCTCCGAGGTACGAGTCCTTCAGACTGCTACTCGGATGACGCAAATTCGATGATTTATATGTTTGCTAAGTTGTATGTGGCACGCATGGAGTGCTTAATAACGTAATTGTGTTGAGCCTATTGGATTTGTTGAATTATATTGGCATATGATTGAAATAAACCATTACCGACTTTTATTGTTGACATCGTATGCAACTTAAATTGATAATAAATGGATAAAGTTTATAAAAATGTGTGAAATACATTAAACAAAATTTCCCAAGAACATTTATGTTCGATAAATAACTGCGAACGATATTGATGATAATTTCGACTGCAGGACAAAATCTTTTTGAAACTATTAAAATTTTTGGATATTTTTACTTATGCAGTACGTGAAAAGTAACTTACAAAAATGACATATTATATTATAAATCATCCCTTGCTCAGTTGTTTCAGAAAAACAGTTCACTCTCAAGTCAACTATTCAAGAACTGACCGCGCCAAATATCATTTAGCATTAGTTAAAATAAGAAATCGTTATTTTCAATACGTCAAGATAATTAAATATTATATATAATATAATACTTTCCAAACATTCTTGTTTTCGAATTTCATCATTCTACGCATATTCGAATGTGAAAAATAATATTTAGTGTTATGTTTATTTCGACGATAAATTGTAGCGAATTTCACGGCAAAGCCAACGAAATTCATCGAATTTACGCCAGCAGCGATAATTTCCACACAATTTATGTATATCGAGTAGAAATTCGACTAAACTGCTCACCAAGGACGATGGTTGCTACGCGGTTCCCAGTAACCGCACTCAGCCTAATTTTCCCCTCGTTTCCCTTAGTCCTGGCACAACGATATAAACGAAATAAGGACGGCGATTCAAGAAAAGCAAAGGCGATGTTTGCCCTCGGGGCAAACATGCCTCCGAAAATGTGTTTACCGTTTAAGGGCCTCTCGCGAGCGGAAGAAAACAAAACTTAACCGAATAACCAACGAGGTACAAAGTGAAAATATGAAAGTCGATGGAAAAACTCGCAGGCTTCGATCGTCACATGGCCAAGGCCCGTTTCGCACTCGTGCATTGATTATTGTTCGTCAGAAAAATAAATTGGGCGAGTTGTTACTATGCGAGGGGCTCGGCCTTAAAAAAAATGCTAATTGCTCTCCTCTTTTATGAACGGCGTTTAAAAATGCGACGGGATTACTGAAAAGAAAAATCGCCCGGAAAGTTTTTTCGCGAATTTTAATAGGCGAGAGTACGATGAAATTTATACGCGCCTCTAAAACGAACGGGCGATTTAAAAATAAGCGTGTATAAGCCAAACGCGTTTCCCTCGTTTCAAAAAGAGGCAACAGTAATTTCGACTGGCGACTTTCAATTTTGTCGTAAAATTTTTAGAGCGCCATCGAAAGAGCTTGAGTTCTTCAAATTTTTTCGGCGGAATATATACTTTTTCATTTCATTATTTTATCGAGGCAATAACACTTAAAATAGTTTCGAGTGTTGGAATTTTTTCTTTTTTTATAGAGGGAAGATAAATTTCGAGATAAAATTAAACTTGAATTTATAATGCTCATGATATTAATTTAATGTCAGGTTCGCTGGTTTGCGCATCTGGTTCATAGAAGCGCGCAAAGTTTGTTTGTACGACAAACAAATCTGGATTTTAGAGCATAACAAAACAAATATATTTCTAATGCAACATTGAGTGAATTACTGATTACAACTTTTCAAAACAAACGTATTACATAACTTTCCTTACTCTACAGTTACACAGAAAACACATTAAACAACAAAATCAAATTTATGGAAAAATACCGAGCAATTACGCAGACCCTCGAATACAATTCACAAAACTACACACATCCTTTCAAACGAATAATCAATACAAGTAACAAATCAACAAGTCCAACCTTTTCACAACCATTCAACCGGAATAACTGAACACCTTCCCTTTCACAAAAAAAAACACAACCAATCCAACTAATTCGAACGCAAATCATGAAAAGTCGTACACGTGAATACATCAGACGACGCCACGTATTTTATTGGACGACACGTTTTCCGACGAAATACGCGTATTTTCCGAATTCGAAGCGAGTTTTCGGTTTACGCAGATGAAACCGAGTCACGTAGATAACCAAAGAGCAAACAAAGAAAATACAAAAGACCGGCCCATTTACATTTGTCACACGAACGGCGTACACACCCTTTTGCACAAAAGGGTGCCACGAATGTATGATAATTTGATCGATAACCTCACTTTTTGTCTCAATGTGTGTGTTTGTGACATGTCGATACGTATTTGGATAATTTATTGTCAGTTTTTCCATTAATTTTCCGTGAAATTCTCTTCGATAATCGTTTGTCGTGAAAAAGTATGAATTGAGTGTCTCTCGGTAGTTTAATCAGTTAATGCACTCAGTTACTCGACAATTTTTTGTTATCTTTATTGAATGGCGTTTTGTCATGAAAACATTTTTATGAGTGACAATTTAGTTTGAAAAAAGTAATGTTTATTTATTCCAAAATACATGAATATATAATCGTATATAACCGTTTTATCTATATTATACGGATAACATGTAATTAATATATTATATAATATCTGTACCCGTAAATTATGTAAAACTCCGTTTTGGATTCGTTACATAAAATTTCCTAATGGTAAACTATCCTCATAAATTTAATTTTGACTGATGAAATCAAAATAAGTGTGTTTATTTTTATGAATACACATTTAAATAAGAAATCATAAAATATTTGGTGAAGATAAAACCATCATATTCCATTTAAAAGTAAAATATGTCAGTTTATCAAATACAAATCAAAATATTTTTTATTACCCATATATTATATTATGCATTAATTGGAAGAAATTATTCTCGAATTGAGTCCAATGTTAAAACAGTCGAAAGGTCACGGCTGAATTTTCTACTTCAAATTAAAACGTCATAACGAGACACCATGAGACGTTTCCACGATAAGCGAAATTTCGTTTGACGTTGCCGTTAATTGTGTTCGCAGAGTGACGAGAATTTACCGAAAGTATTTTCTTTATTAATTCTATATACGAATCGTTCTTACAGTCCCTTTGAGTTGTTTTTCATTTAACGAAAATAAACTGAGAGATTTCAAGACAAACACCTCACGTTTTTGTTACGTGCAATGAACTGGTGACGAAACGAGTACAAAAACACGTTTTTAATTTCATAATGGTCGTTATGAATAATTTTGTTTCATTAACGCTGTAAATGATAGTTTTTATTTCTCTCGAGTATTAGATGACCCTAAACGGCGTAATCAGAAAATGAATTTCATTAGATTACTAAATATTTAAACACTCAAAATTTATTCAGTTAGTACAATAATCATGCGAAAATTTTCATTTTTTTTAAGCTCAAACTAGCTTTAAATTTCTAAAATAAAAATTAATAGATTTTATATTCATTTATACATATTATTCTAGGTTACTTTATTTGAACATGTATACTATTCGAACTAACAATAAGTAAGCCACAACCACTTTCTTAACGTAATATGAAAAATATTCAAATTTACTCTCTTTATAACGAAAAACACTGTCAATTGAATATTTACGCTATAAAATCATATTATATTTTGAATATGAAAACACAAAATTTTTTCGTATTACAAAATATTATAATGAGAAATTCGATATGCGAATCTTCGCGTAAACAAAACTCACATTATCGTTCATAGCCGTGAACGTACAATATATTTTTTTATTAATAATAACCGAAACCGATGGCAATATTTCCAGAAAGGGATATCGATATCGTTCTAAATGGATCGAAAAGCCCTTTTAAACAATATCTATTCCTTTCGCTTGTGGAGGAGGGACTTATGTACGTATTTCATTCAAGGCGGCATCCTTAATACTCAGGTCTGGGGAGGAATCGAAATGAAATAAAAAGACCAGCGAATGGAAAAAATGTATTATATATAGAGAAATACGTGTATCCGTAATATGAAAGTGGGTGAAATCAAACGGGGCTTATTCGCGAGCACGTCCCGAATTAAGGTTTCCGCGGAGAATTTTTTCTTCTAGGACAAAAAATTGCTCTCAAAGGCAACGATTCCTCGTAGGACAAGGGACTGTACTGATGGGTGGAAAAAAACGCCAATTTTATTATTACTGGTGCAAAGGGTTTTATTTTCAATTTTAGTCTACGATCGTTCTTCGGGTAATTGAAAATCTAATAACTTCGGAGCGGACGTAATGAAAAGTTTTCAGAGCTCCCATGGGGGTGACATTTTTTATTCAATGAACGGCGAAGCTTTGTTGTATCATATGAGAAAATCGACGGTTATGAATAATGAAAATTGAATGAAAATAAAGGATTTTACTGACTCAACTACTTTATAGTACTATCGATAAAATGCTTTTAAAAGTTCGTCTCTAGAAATTTAAAATGAATTTGTAAATCCTAAGTTACTACACTTAGTATAATATAAAATAATAATAGTAGGTGAATTTGGTATATATAATATATATATTATTAAAATTTGTGAAAAAATGTAGTCACACTTTAACATTTTTCACACGAGTCATGAATTAAAAACATATACAATAAAATACTTTTAATGGCATGATATGCATTATGTCCATACCTATTTAAAAAAAAAGATAAATCGACAATATTATGTGTACAAGAAAAATAAAAACCGCATTACAATATTGTTAAAATTGATGAATGTTTTATAAGAGTGATCGCAACCTACTCAACAGAAACACAGTACAAATCGGTCGATCACGACGTGTAATATTGCGAAAAATTCATGACGACAATAAAAATCATATTACAATGCCAAACCTTTAAAGAAATTTTTTCCTTCGACGAAAGTGTCATAACTTTTTATTGCCTTAGTAGGGTAACCATATATCCCAAGACTCGAGCTGGAACGCTCCGCAAAAAAATTGTTTCCCCCCCCCTATTATATAAAAAATTGTTATGTCCTTAAAAAGTAAATGGACGAACTAGAAAAAGATATCGAATAATAGCATAAACTTGTTCGTGTAATTTAAAAAACACAATAAAATCGAATAATAATGAACAAGAAAATAAAGAACAAAATATTACAAGCTACGAACCTTGATATACTCCGATTGATTGTCATGCTATCTTTCCGAAGAATTGTTCATATCGTAAACAAATTAATACATCTTTTTCTATTTGACAATGTAATATTATTTACTATTTTTGTGCGTGAGGAGAGTGTTTAGTGCATCAAAGTAATTTAGAAAAGTGTTCAGTGCATCAAAATAATTTAGAATAAGTGTTCAGTACATCAAGAAGACCCGAAATCGGCTTATAAAATTCTACGGCTCAAATGCAGATCCCTAATTTATTAGCATAGTAATTAACCAAAGCATTACTAGATTTGTAGTTTTTAATAAAATTATTTTTCGATTTTATTGTGCATAAATTTTTCCATCTTCTTTTATTTTTCCAATTTATCTTTTTTCAAATCAAATGAATGCGTTAAAATAATTATTATATTCTTTTTTTATTTCTCGATTTATTTGTAGGAGTAAATAGATGAAAAAATAAACACAAACAATATAATTTTTTTTCTGTTCATCAGTGGGTATACCAGAGCAAAACACAAAAAAAGATAGGACTGTCCCAGTTAAAACAGGACGTATGGCCACCCTCGGGTGTAGACGTCTTATTAGTGTGGTTCATAGAGACGGCGAATAAATATAGCACCGAGAAGAAAATGTCGGTGTCCGCTTTATGTTTGCTGAATTTTTTACGCGAACATAAGAATGTAACACTAAACAAACATTTGTTATATGCATTCTCTCATGTATTATAGTACAAACATAGCAAAAACACCGTCTACCTAGGACCAGACTATAAAAAAAATATAATATATTTTGCAAATCATATGCGTAACGTACAAGAGATGATCGAGCTCTACAATTCGTCATGTTCGATCGCTCATTTGCCCATTATTTATATTTTTCCACCCCTAATGAAAATGCCGAGTTGCCAAAAGGGAAAAGTATGATTTATGGGTGCGCGTTTAACGTTTAAGTATATCCGAACGTGTATATAAATGCGCGCAAGAATAAGGTGAAAACATTTTTCGCAATAAATTTTCGCGAGAAGTATTTCCCCATTTGTAAGCAATTTATTTGAACTCGCCGTGCGGGGAAAACGAAAGAGGGATCACGAAATTAGAAAAATTGGAAAAAAATTTATTCGCGCAAACATTTTTTTTATATACATTATATTTATGATCGAACGTACATTATGTGTAACTGAGCGAAGAAAAATAATATTTTCTGCGCAATAATAATATAATAATGAAAAAAAAAATGTACGGACTAATAAGCCGTAAAGCGTTGCGCTTGAAAACTTTCACGACATAAAATATTTTATATGTGGACTATAATAATGTTATTGAAGTATTTTGTTTTGATCGGCTGAAAGTCGTTCGTCCGGAAAACGTTCCAGAACTCGAGTTAATTTTCCCGATACGGAAATGGATGAAAGCTCCGAGACCAATCACCGACCGGATCCTTCGTCTAGATTTTCCTATTTTCCTCCCCAAATATATATATTTAAATATTAAAAATACAATTCTAATATATCGTAATAATAAAAAGCAACTTAAACGTAATACCCTCGATCCACTTATACCCATAGATATAAATATCAACTTGAACAAGACATTCGAACGCGGCTTAATTGAAATATACGAAAGACGCTAAGAAAAAATCGATGCTATCAAAACGGGCCTTTTTTAAAAAAACAACGGGAGCTTTTCCCGAAAATTAATGAACAAGCCAAGACCGATGTAGCGGAAAATATTACAAAAGGACCCTTTCGATATCTCCATTGCCAAATAAATAACACGGCTCGCAAATGAGGCCGATACCGCGCGCCAAGAAAAACCCTTTCCGCGCCCATAAATCAGGAAACGGCCGTCGTTTTTCATATTTATATAATGCACACTTTGCATAAATCAGACAGAAAACGAATCTTCTAGAAGGCCCGAGAGGTGAGAGGGCAATACACCTCCGAGGGGGTGGCTTCTTGAATTATTGTTGCGTTTTTACGACGGCGTCCGTTAATTGCACCGTCCTCCTGCTACGTGGGCTTTATTGCGCAACTTTTCGCAAAGGTAAAACTGCCGCCCACTAACTGCCAGGTGGTAATTGGCGATAAATCCTCGGAGGTATGACTCTGTGCTGGAAATTTTCCCTTTTGGGTGTCGGGACGATATCTGCGAAACTGTTGGTCGGAGAGGGGTGCGAATCGGCTAATCTCGCGCGAATTTGTCTTAATTGTTATTGTATGAAAAGGGTACGACGCGAATTTCACCGGTTTTATCGTTGATTATTTTGCTATTTATGAGTGTTTTTTTTTAGATTGGATTAATATTATCACAGTACCTATATGCAATTTTGGTGAGTTATTGATCTATTTAATCTGTATGTGTATGATAATTCACAAGATAATATTATATTATGTTTATAATTATATACGAACATACTCGTAACTTGACATATTTGTTTATTTTTTCTAATAAATATTTGATATTAAATAGTAAAAATATTTGTATTGAATATTTTTTTCGAAATATCAAATCGATTTAGTATCATAAAAAATTCAATATAAAAATTGAAATGGGTATACAATTTCGCTGAAAGGGGTGTATGACCTGAAAAATACAAATATTTATAGTCGAATGATAAACATAGATATTTCAATTTACCATAAACCTTATTTGAAATTGAATATCAAAATTATTTCTTAACTGAAAGGTCGTTAAATTAAATTCAACAATCCCCAATTATCGTAATGAACGAAATTAATGACCGTGATTACTTTTACATAATACAATAACTAATCGGCCATTTAGCGAAATAATGTTAATTTTATGTTAAAATGCATTAAATTTCCAAATTATGCGCATAAATACCAAAAGAGAACAATCGATCATCCGAATTCAAACGGGAACTAGAAATTCGCCGGCAAACGGAAAATCGTACTAATTTAATACAGTGCGAATTTATAGATGGCTCGTTTTTTCCGCGAAACGGTTGCATTATCAAATTGACCATATTGAAATGGGAACTCTTATCCATTTTTTACGTTACGAAACGGCACATCTCTCGGGACCACCGCTATTTCCATTTTCTTATACCGCGACTGAAAAGGGTTATTCAGACGCCCGTTAAATTAAACCGTTATCCTCCACATGGAAAAATATAAATGTTACGCATTTGTGCTTTCTTCAAAAAAATAAAAAAAAAAACATTCGCGTTTTTCACACTTTCACACAACCGTATCGAAATATAATGAAAATTTTTGAATTTTAACGTTTCGAATACATCAATTTTCTATAGATTATACGTTTTTAAGTTGATGAACGTGAATGTTATTCAATATATTTACCTACGGTAACAACCCACTTATTCCAGTTATCAGAATGCTTCATTCATGTTTCAAAATGATGGATCGCCCATCAATTTCATTATGTATATTATATATTATGTTAAGATCGATAATTTCAATAATGAAAACTATTTTGCATATTATCTTATTGATAGTATTCGATAACTTTTCACGCTCAAATTAAATTACTGAAATAGAAACTTAACGCTTTATCAAAATACGATTTCAAAAATTTTTTTTTATATTTAAAAAAATTATAATTTTAAACTTTTCATACAATTTAAAAAATAAACTATCAGAAAATTTTAATAAAATATCACACACACAAATCAAAAAATAACATTCGTTACATCCATAATCCAACATTTATTCGACCTCTCCACCAAACCGACACCAACCCCTATCTCGTCCCTAATAATTTTTCGACATCCCCAAAATTACGAGACCCACACCCAAACCCACATACCTTCACACACACGGGCACACACACACACACACCCTCACCCTAGCAAAGCCCTCGTCTTTCGACTTTTACGACCGCGCGCACGCAAAACTATAAATTTCGCACCGCCGCGCGGAAAACGCCGCGCTCTCGCTGCATTTTCCCGCCGCCCGATCCGCCGATTTTCCGGAATTTTCCGCGTCGTCGAGAGTACTTACAGCTCGCAGCAGCTCAACAGGCTTGTTTATAAACAACACACGCACTCTGCGCGCTTTTCCGGCGGCTACGCGGTCATGGTATTCGGTTAGCGCGCGCGCCGGAAAACGCGTGCTCGTCGGAGGCGCGCTTGCGTGGTGCGGCTCGCGGTGACGGATTAAAAAAATATGTGTGCGCGCCGGCTCGCGGTGGTGCGCGGAGGAGGCGTGCGCGCGATCGGACGTTTCGTCCGGGACTGGCCGGCCGTGTGCCTGTTTAGTTTCCGCGGTGATTCGCTACGCGTAGGCAGCGCCGCATAAAGGTGCAGTCACACAATTTTCGTTTTCCCGAGATTTTCTTTCTTCCCAATTTTTCAACATCAAGTTTACAAAAATATATTTGAACCTAAAAAAATTAAAAATGATGTTTAAAAAGTTGAATTTTATTTTTAAAAAGTTGAATTTGATTATTAAAAAGTAAAATTTGATTATTAAAAAGTTGAATTTGAAGTTTAAAAGGTTGAATTTGATATTTATAAGGTTAAATTTGCAGTGTAAAAACTGTGCATATATTACGCAATGTTATAGAAATGATCCAGGCCGCGAAATAAGCAACCTCGCATCGAAGTCTTAGCAATATCTATCGTAAAATTACGAAAAACGTCAGATGTCAAAATGACCCGCTGTCGATCTCGTGAAGCATGCGAGGTTGCTTATTTTACGGCCTGGATCATTTCTATAAGCGTAACACATATATATATTTTTAGTATATCAGTCTGAAAATAGATAAATGTAGGTATGTATGTTGTGTATATGTGCCTGACGTTTCTATTATATTTTTCATGAAATCATAAATTGAATTTTAAAAGGTAAATTAATTACGCAAAGGTAAATTTAATTTTAAGTGTAAAAGGTTGAATTTGAAGTGAAAAGACAGTACACAGTAGTTTCGATGAATACATTTACTTTTGAATTATCAATTGAAAAAATTGTGTGATTCAATTTTGTATGATTATCAATTTTAATATGGTGCTAAAATTTATTTATTTTTTAATTGGCGAAATTAATAATATGTATCTGATATAGGATCAAGAATTAGTGAAAAGTCAATCAATCAATAATGATTAAAACGACACGAAACACGATCAGTAGATAGAAGAGATTTTATACCTCTGGACTAACAGGACATCAAAAAATGTTCAGGTTCACAACGGTATCGAAAAAACCTCATAGAACTTAAAATAAACTGCATATTATAAAAATAACTAAAACGATAGTCTATACAACTCAATTAAACAGGGTGGCCATTGAAGACTGAAAATTTTGAAAAATGTCATAACTTGTTAACTTTTAATTTTTTTATTTTATTTTTTCACAAGTTATAGAGAAACCCTTGGAAATTAAAATAACTAAGTACAATGCGTAGCAACATATAAAACTCATCGGGTTTTCTATTCCAATGAAAGATCAATTATCGAAAATCATAAAATATTTCCAGTATTTTCTCTGAGTTTCAATAATGATCTTTTACTGGAATAGAAAAACTCAATGAATTTTTACCGTTGCTGGACATCATATGTAGTCGTTTTAATCTTCAAGGGTTTCTCTGTAATATGTAAAAATAAAAATAAAAAATTTTGAAAACGAAAAAGTTATGACTTTTCCAAACTCTTCAGTCTTCGTATGGTTACTCTAAAACTTTGTTTTACAAAAATTAGCAATTCAATTCGCATTGCATCTATCTGTTAAGAAAATAAATAATAATTTAACATATTCATAATATAATCGATATGAAAAATAAAAAAAATATAACATTACAACATGAATTATTCTTAAAATAAAACATAACACAATTTTTCCTTAATCCTCAACAGAACATAAAAACACATTTTCACCATCAAAAATTCAAAAAATAAATAAAACAAAAACAGACGCACCTTTACTTAGAACCAGGCCTCCATCCGCCGCCGGTGGGGAAAACCCTCCATCTCTCTCTCCTTCACATAACACTCGCACACCAAAAAGAGACACCAACGCGAGAGCGTCGCTCGGAAAACGCGCTCGGAAAACCGCGCACGCGCACAGCCCACCCGTCCGCCATCTTCAGACGCTTCCGGCCGCCGCGACGATAACTTTTCACTCTCGATTTGCATACCGGTTTCCTAGGTGTGCATTTTCCGATCCGTGTCCAAATATGCAGACGGTCTTCAGGCTGGTGTTGGTGAAGATTTTGTCTGCGGTGGTGGCTGGGTTGAGAGAAATTAAAGTTTGAATGTTTCTTTCGAAGTGGTGCATGTATGCGTTTTTGGATGGTTGTGAAAGTTGTTGTGTAATGAGTGTTGCACGATGGTTTTTTATGTGATGTATGTTTAGGTGGTTAGTGAGAGTTTTTGTGTCAGACGTGTTTGGTTTGAATTTTAACTGAAAAATAATTGAGTCAAATCGATGTTGTTACTGAAAATTCGAATTGATTAAATTTAATATTTTTATAATATTTCGTGTAGAATTTTATGAAAAAAACATATCACGAACGGAGCTGAATCATCGTATTTTTCCAAGTCAATGCTTAGGCAGCTAAACTACCCTATTTCACCCACGAATTTCTCCCATATGCACTGTCCCGAATATAATATTTTCTTTCTATCTTTTTCGATGTCGAAAATAAAAATATGTCGAAACGATATAAACGCAGAGTTGAATCCGAACGTCTATTATATCCATTTTTCATAGCGAGGTTTTTTTAATTAAATTTTCCGGCACAACACTTGATGAAAGTTATTCGAGAGTGTGTCCGGCCCTCGGAAAATTGCTTTCCGTCGCAACAGGGACGCCCGTTTCGTTGAATAAAATTTTCATCAATACACAGAAACATATGAACGAAATAAATATAATTCGTTAAAGAGAGCCTTTCATGAATTATTCACGTTTCGAATCGAAATAATACAATATTATTAATTGGATATAAAATATGGAACGTAATACGCTTACAAAATAACTTTTTTCTTGTCGTATCAACTATTTTTTATCTGTTACGGAAATGTTGCATATATGTATATCACTAATAACATAAACAAGATAAAATCTCATGGTTTTGATGAAGTTTTGTTATTACATTTCCGATCCTTATAATCGCATCATGCGTATAAATATCACGTCTGATAATTTTTATGTATGGCGAAATTTAACAAAAGTGCTTTTACACATAAAAGTAATCACGTCCGCGTCCTTTTGCAGAAAATATGTAAATGCGATCATATAAATATTATTTGCATAAACATTTCATTTACATGCCGAAATAATTTATATACGTTCCGTTCATACTCCGGGGAATACATACTCTGAAATTGTCGAAAAGCGACTCGAAAGTGTACAAAAGAAATATTATTTTCGTTATTCTTCTTCTTCTATTTTTTCCGTGAATAAAATGGTTATAATTTAAACGAACGTAACGATGCAAAAGCTTCCAAACGAATGATCTGAAACGCGAAAGAGGCTGATATTAAGATAAAGACATTTTCTTGCCTCCCGCAAAAAAATATATGAAAATACATACATATTTATGTGCTTCAATATGATATTAAAAGTAAACTTCAAACGACAAATTCAATGGAGAATCTTATATAATATACATATGTATGTATATGAAAATTATTAATAACGCACTGATGAATTTTCCTGCTTTTTTCCCAATGAACTTCAAGAGCATCTCTTGTCACAAAAAAACGTAATAAAAGGCGTTGCGAAAATAGCATCGGATCCTCAGAAGGAGCTCGCATAAGTTTGCATACTAATTTGTCAGCGAAGGGCGAAAACCTCATTCAGTCGGAAAGGTTGAGGAACTGCTTCCCTCTTAATTGTCAACCGTCTCCTCGGCATGCAGAGTACATTTTGGTGCTACTTAGCCGAACTTAAAGGGCACTCCAAACACACTGTTCATCCGACGTATGTACAATCTTCAAGTTTTACGTGGAAATGTAAGGAATTTATCAAACAAACTACGGAATTATGTGCCCCGAATGAGGTTCGTCAATCTGACGCATTTCTACGAACGAATGAAAGAAACGTCGATTATTTTTGCGCAGTAAACAAAGTGATTTTCGGTGAATCATATTTGGAAAAACCGTCATCAATCACTCTCGGCTACATCGCTGAAAATTCCAGTGTATATTCATACGGAGACGTTCCGGGGGCAGTCAATTTTCAGACCGTAGCTATTACTACGTCGGAGCATCAACGCTTCATATAAATTATCCCGATTTGTCACTCGCTTTAATATATTAAGGGGGATTCGACTCGTGACAAATCGCAGTCACTTCCAGACGACGAAAATAACGATTGGAATATTCGTGAAAAATTTAATTAACATTGATATTCTCGAAAAATATGCTCGTGCGTGCCGTGTAGCAAATCCGGTATCGTTGAACGCCTGAAAAATGGTTTCAATTTGCGAGAAGAGCTCGTTTATTCTGCGAACACATCCCGCACGAGTCTTGGCATCGTTTGAAACATTGATTTACACCAGAGAAAACAAGTCATGGAATTCATGGAATTGCTTATTTTATTCTGAAATACAGCACATCGACTTGGCATTGTTTCTATTTTTACTGATTCATGTTTGTATATTATTGCGTTTTTCATATCACGTATTAATCTTTTTTTAATACATAGTTTTGATACCCCTTAAAAATATGTTGTATGCAATTTACGTAACGTATAGGTAAAGCATCTTACATGTGCGCTTGAGGCGTATTCGTTTTTTTTTGTTTCAAAAATATTCATACTTTTAAAAACAAATATTAATCTGAAATAAATCATCAATTCATTTAGGAAATAGTTAACTAAACATTAATAAAATTATAAATTATATTATTTAAAATAAAAATTCGTATAAACAAACGAATAAAATTATCGAAAGTTTACCATGCGTAACCATGCAAACATTGTTTGGATGATCGCCATTTCGATTTATAACCCGAAACGAAGATGAGTCGACAATCGAGAGAATTTTCGTACCATCAACCCCACCCGAACACCAGCAGAATAGACCCCGAAAGTGATACAGTAGCGCACTTTTTCACGCTCGATCAACTGTCGCAAGTGTTCGACACCCACCTCGAAAATGGTCTGACCGAAGAAAAAGTGAAACAAATGATGGCTTCTTATGGACCGAATGTCATCGAGGGGCAAAGGGGAAGCCCGCTACTGAGCATCTTTCTACACAACATGTTTGGATGGTTTCCTGTCTTTTTATGGATCGCAGGATTCTTGTCGATTATGGTTCACTCCATCCAACATTTCATATACACTCATGATATCTCATTTGAAAATTTATATCTTGGTGTTATAATTTTATTGGTTGTCATCGTCACTGGATTGTTTGGCTTTTATCAAGAGGCTAAAAACGTGAAAGTTATGAAGGGGTTCGAAGACATGATGC
The DNA here is from genome assembly GCA_009617725.1 of Hydropsyche tenuis. Classification (NCBI taxonomy): domain Eukaryota; kingdom Metazoa; phylum Arthropoda; class Insecta; order Trichoptera; family Hydropsychidae; genus Hydropsyche; species Hydropsyche tenuis. The sequence continues at coordinate 3,611,114 of VTON01000001.1, read as the reverse complement.
CGATGCACGCAAAGGTTATTCGAGATGGTGAACGGAAATATATACTGTCGTCTCAGCTGGTCATTGGAGACTTGATAGATATGAACTCAGGTGAAATCGTTCCAGCTGATGTTAGATTGATCGATGTCAATGGATTTAGTATAGACATGTCTGCGATTACAGGTGAAACTAAATCGCAATCAAGAACTATTTATTACACCAATGAAAATCCAATAAAAACTAAAAATTTGGCATTTAGTTCTTGTAAAATTACTGAAGGTTCAGCTAAAGGAATCGTTGTTGCGATTGGAAATCATACCGTTATTGGAAAAATTGCTCGACTTGTGAAAACTTTGGTGAAAGAAGAAGCTCCTGTAACTTATGAAATCAAACATTTCATCAAATTGCTGTGCATTTTTGCGTTCGTTCTGGGAATCTTATTTTTCTTCATGGTTGCATATATTCATTCTAATTGGATGATTGGATTTTATTATATGATCGGAATTATTATAGCTAATGTTCCCGAAGGACTTCTTGTGACGATGACGGTTGCCTTCACTTTGACAGCTTTGAAACTCAAGACAAAAAATTGCTTATCAAAAAAATTGGAATCTGTTGAAACTCTAGGTGCCATATCAGTAATTTGTTCAGACAAAACTGGAACAATCACTAAAAATCAAATGTCTGTATCACATATTTGTTTCGATTATGAAATATTTAAATATGATGATAAATTGGCCAAACGAAATCGTTTGTATGAGACTATTATATTTGCAGCTTGTATGAGCTTAAGAGCAGAATTCGTTGAATTTTCATCTGAAGATAATAAAGTTAAAAGAAAAATTATAGGAGACGCTACCGAAATTGCTATTCTACGATATGCCGCAGCAAATTGCTCGGTAACTTCTATAAGAAAAAATAACCCAAAATTATTTGAAATTCCTTTCACGTCCAAAAGTAAATATCAGTTATCAATACACGAATTGAAGAAAAATAAGAATAATAGATATTTAGTAATGAAAGGTGCACCTGACGTAATATTCTGTTTATGCAAAACCATATTACTCAGTTCTGGAGATATTCAAATAACAGAAGAAATTGAAGTAATGGTGAGAAAATTGATAATTACTCTAGGAAATATGGGAGAAAGAGTCATAGGATATTGCGATTTGTTATTACCAAGTGAAAAATACACTCCAAATTTCAAATATGATTCAACAATCCAAAATTATCCCATAAATGGATATCGATTTTTGGGGTTATTATCTTTGATTGATCCACCAAGAAAATCTGTTGCTGACTCTATTGCGAAATGTCGATCAGCTGGAATTAAAGTGATAATGGTTACCGGTGATCATCCGATAACAGCTTTGGCTATATCTAGGAAAGTTGGTATTATATCTGAGAAAAAATGAAACTCTATATGATGCTGCTTTCAAAGTAGGAGCTGTTCCCAGTATATATAGAAAAACAGCCGACTTGACAAAGTTTAAAGCTGCTGTAGTGAAAGGTGATGAATTAAGAACAATGTCTTCAGATCAGCTTGATAATCTCTTAATCAAAATGGAAGAAATAACCTTCGCTAGGACAACGCCTCAACAAAAGCTTATGATTGTTGAATCTTTTCAAAGAATCGGAAACATCGTGGCTGTTACAGGAGATGGAGTTAATGATGCACCTGCACTAAAAAAGGCAAATATCGGTATAGCTATGGGCATCACTGGTACTGATGTTTCTAAAGAAGCTGCCGATATGATTTTGTTAGACGACAATTTTTCATCTATAGTCTTGGGCATCGAAGAAGGCAGATTAATATATGACAATTTGAAGAAGAGCATTGCTTTTATTTTAACATCTAATATTCCTGAAATTATGCCCTTCTTACTTTATGCTACTTTGGGAATTCCATTGCCGCTTCATGCATTGCTCATCATAGCTATAAATATTTTCACAGATTTATGGCCAGCTATTAGTTTCGCATATGAAAAAGCTGAAGCTGACATTATGAACAGACCACCGAGAACTTTGAGTGACAGACTAGTAACTAGACAACTAATCATGATGACTTATTTTCAAGTGGGACTACTACAAGCAGCTGCCGCCATGACTGGATATTTTTTCATTTTTGATTTTTACGGATTTTATCCTTCAGATTTATTTTTCACTCGACAAAAATGGGATGATAAAAACATAAATGACTATCAAGATTCTTTAGGGCAAGAGTGGACTTATGCAGATAGAAAAAAATTGGAAATATTAGCTCAGACAACTTATTATGTATGCATGGTTGTAGTGCAGATAGCTGATTGTATAATATGCAAAACTCGAAGGCTCTCTATTCTTAAACAAGGCATGAAAAATCATATGTTGAATTTGGGTATTTTAGTTGAAATTTTTGTATCTCTATTGATTGTTTATATACCAGCATTTAATCATATTTTACTTACTTCTCCTGTTCCATGGATAGTTTGGTTAATACCGATTCCCTATGGTATAATTTTGATTTTAATAGATGAATTGAGAAGATTTTTGATACGAAAATATTCAGGAGGATGGGTCGAAAGAGAATTGTATTTTTAAATGATCAATAAAATTTGTATTAACGATTAATTCCGAATTTTCATTTTATACAATAAACCTTATATTTCACATCGAATACAATAAATACTATACAATAATATCACAAACATTTTCAATTATAAAAATTATCAATATAGAATCCTTGTACACTTGAGTTAACATATTCATATTTTTTCACGTTCAAATGCGTTGTTACAGTTCCGTTGAACGGTTAACCTCATAAAAACATAATTATCCGTTAATCGCAGAAAGTGGATTTGCCCCATACACGATGCCGAAATCGAAAATCCTTTTTTCAGAGCATCAGCATACCCTATCATTATATCATTTAATAATTTTAAGAACGATCCGGGACGACTAATCGTCGTGAAACCGGCCACCGTGAACGACCAATTTGTACGCAGCTCTAATTTCGTTGTAAGCATAGAACAGCGATTTTCAAACAATTTCAACAGTGAAAATCATATCTAAATATATTTATTTATATAATAATAAGATAAATCTGATTATTTGTCGAATAAAGTAAAAAAAATATCCCTAAGGAACGTGTGCGTGAATTAATGTAACGTTTATATATTGATCGAACACTCACACCTAGTGACGTAAAAAAATAAGCTTTTTATTAAACTTTGAACTTGACGTTGAACCTTAAAGTTGCGAAAATCAATAACCGACTTTCATTTTTACATAATCGTTGAAGTTTTATTCTTTTTTTATTCAATTTCAAATTTAATAAAGTCTCAATTATGAAATAAGATTAATGTGAGTATTTCACAAAGCCGTTGCTTTTCTCCCGAATTTTTTTTATTGAAAATCGTTACTTTTCCATAATACCATCGCACGAGTTTAAATATATAAAATAAAGGAAAGTCATAATTAAAAACATACTCAAAATATTCATCACTGATACTACATTTTAGCGAAGGTCTCCCTTTTAGTACCGAGGTAATTTATACACGGAAAAGTAAACAGACTGAGGATAAATTTCGAAAGCGCGAACCGTAAAACCGAAACCACCTCCCCGATATATCCACCACCCGTTCAGATATAGTCCTGAAACGAAATAATGGGTTGAAAATCCTCAAAGACTCGTTACACACGCGTTCAATCCTAAAGCAGCTCGCTTTGATTTCGGTATTTCATTTACAAATTTCAAGTCGGAGTCTCTTGCGCGAAATCGTATCGTATTCCATAGAAAGTGTCCCGATTTCGAAATTGCTGCTTAGCGTGTTTCCTGATCCATATCTTATACTTTTATGTATGGTTTAACCTTTAAAAATCTCGTCAAAATTTTTGCATACATGCGATTGGCATTTGCGTCATATTTTCAATCATAATCTGGGTTTTAAATCAAATTTTATCAATAAAAAATATCAAAAGAATATAAATCTTACATTTTATATTATACATTTTATCCACAATAACAAAAAAAGCAAATAAATATTCGAATGGTAACCACATTTTTATATCATATATTTTTATTTAACGTTGTTGCGGATTCGAATCAAACGAATAGTACAATTTTATTGTGCCAAAAAAATTAGATACCATTCAAGTGAAAAGCCTTCAAAGAATTCTTTGATCCATATCTTATGCATAGACGATGAATCGGGTCTGTTTCGCTCGAGCGAACCCAGATTTTTCAATCTTCTTACAATATTCCCGTTTTTTTGCGAAATATCAAAACACAATAGCCACTTAAAACGCGAATAAACCGAGACCGAGCACATCCTAATATTTGAAGAATAATTGCCGCACATCCATCACGTTCGTCTATGGAGGCGAGGAGTGACCTTTGCATGGTTGGCGTGTTTTAGCACCTTGGTCAATAAAGTGGTGCAAAATTATCGGCTACTGTGTTGTACCTGTGCGACATTTGCATTTCGAGGTGTTTGCCCTTCTGCTAATTGTCATGGTGTGCCGTCAGACGAGTCATATTGTTTCAGAGTGCATTAGCGACGGATTGTGACTGCTTGTGCATACATTGGACTCGAAAGCTGCAAGATTCAAAGTACGTAACTGTTAGCTTTAATTATTTCGACGTCGTTATTCATTATGGTAGAGTAGATTAGCACCGTTTTGTGAGTTTTCAGTAAATTTCTTTAATGTGTTTGAACAGTGTGCACAGTTCAATGTATTGAATCAGTGGTTTGATGTCGAATAAAATAAGATAATAAAAAGCTTAAAAAAGCTGCAATGTATTAATTGATAAATAATAATATTTTCTAAATCGTATATAAAATTTTGGTTAGTAAAATTATAAAATAATGATTTGCAAAAATTTAAAATATTGTGATAATTTAAAATATCGAATATATAGGATGTTAAAAAGGTCTCCTTAAAGCCTTAAAGGGGTGATAGGTCATGTTATTTGGGAAATTTTAAACCAAACATTTCTTAGTCCAAAGTATCATAGTTTTCGATTTATTATTATTATTTTATTTTTAAGAAAAAAATCATCTTATATAATATATACCTATACATATTATATATGAAATATTAAGAAAAACTCTTATTTTGTTCGATATCTAAAATAAAAATCATTATTAGTTAAAAAAAACCTTAAAAATAATTTGTGTTTGGGGGGGGGGATGTCAAAATTGAGCGTTCCGGCACTACTTTTTTTTAGCGCTACATCACTGTTGATCTTGCCTTCTTTTTCTTTTGTTCCTTTCTTTTTCCGGTAACGGTCGATCGATCGCGGTTTTTCTGACAAATATAAACGCGATTAATCTTATTTTATTATCTAATTGTAAGTGTTATAATAATTTTTATAATACGAGAAAAGTGTTTAGTGCATAAGAAAGGCTCATGAGTGCTGTGAAATAAAGTGAGGTGAAGTGAAGTAAGTTCGTCGTCGGTGTCGAAGAATTTTCACGTGCTAAACGCTGAAATGGAGTCATCCATAGATTTGCAACGGTCATCCTAAAAGTAGGTGTTAACAGTTCTAATTGTTTTTGAAAAATATGTGATTTCATCAATGTGCGGTCACTGATTGGTGCGTCCTTTGGTTTCGTTTTCATATCCTAATTTTGAAAATCGATTAAATATCTGAATGTTTGATACATCAATCGAAAGAGCTTTACGAAATGAAAAGCGATTCGAAATTTTACGTTTTTATATAACCCAACACTAAAAAAAGCAACAGGGTTGATGCACTTACTTTAACCATAATGCGACATCGTTTAATAATACATTCTCATCGTCCGCACCCAAAAACATCACATTCTCCAACCGTTTCATTCACACAACAAAATCGTCACCACACTAAAAATTTAAAACACAAAATCTAAATTCAAAACACCCTCCGAACCTTTTTTCGACACTTTTTTTCGAACACTTTCGTTTTTCACATCGCTCGCATCCGCCTGCGGTCTCGCCCGACAACGTGACGCATACAAATTGCGACCACATCCCGAAACGACCCCGTATCATTGAATTTCGTTAAACAACAACAACAGAACAACAGTCAAGAACAACGAAGCTTGGCGGCTCCGAAACGCCAGTGCAGTGCGACCCGGATTCGTAGCGAAAATGCACTCTGTCGCAATTAATTTGTCGGAAATCTGCCGCCGGTGCTAATTGCCGGTCTCTCTGTGCTTAATTGAGTCCATTCGTCTTCCAGGGGATTCTTCGGGCTGAAAAAATTCAGTTTTGCTGGAAAGTATTTCGGGTATTCGGAGAGAGAAGTCGCCGCTGCGAGGCGTGTCTGATTCGTTTTGTTTGCTGGAGAGTTTAATTAAAATTATGATAATGTGTGTTTTGAAATTTTTTAATGTTAAAGTTAGCTTTTTCAATGCACGCTTCTTGAAATAATAGTTGGTAGTAGGAAAGTCGTGATAACTTTTAAGCTGCTTACTGCGAAGTTATAAAGTTTAACCCTAGATGTACTAAAGATCTGTGATAAATTCGCACTAAGGTTTTAATGAAAATCAGCTTAATGCGTTTTAAGGCTCATTTCGCAAACTGCAACGTGAAATATAAACGTTTTTATGGAATTAATCATTTTAATTTAGATTATCTTAGAAATTAACGGCATTGTGATATTAATTTTGTATTAAGTCAATGATTTAGTAAACGAGTATTTAATCGTGTATATTTAAACGCCCACAACTTCATTACACTGCCTGTGGATTATTCCGATCTGAATAACGTATAAACTCAAGTAATATTATTTATGGGAGCTAATTTTGTGTAAACACTTCATTATTCTAAAGTAAATATTGAGCAATGTCGAAGATTATACAATGTAAAACTAAATTTACTTAAATTCAATGCATTTCAATTATGTAAATTGCTCTCTGTCTTAACTGTATACAAAATAGTATGTAAATACGAAACACATTTATAGCGCGATCGATTCGATTCTGTGATGTACTACACTAGCATTAACATCAAAATATAACACTGTTTATATAAAATTTCAACATCCATACATTATAATCAATTTATTTTTTCATTCATGCACAGCGCGAACGTGATGTATGGCACGATCCGCTCGCAAATCATATGCTCAGTCTTAAATTTGGACACGAGATTCCCAAAAAGGAAGCGCCAAAGATACAAGTTCGCCTTTTTCAATAAAACAAATTTGAATTCGCTTGAATTATATGGGTCTAGAGATGACGGAGCCGAAGAAGTCATCATCCGCCCGAGCCATATGCAGATTATCAAAAACGAGACATTCGGGCAAACCAATGACTCCGATGGTCAATGACGTTCGTTTCGGATATCAAATTTCAAATTTTTATTAAAACACTTTAAATTTTTATGATTTTTTTACCGAAATCAACTGCAATCAGTTCTACATGTTTTTCTAGTTTTATTTTATGCTCTCAACGTACTGTCGGATTCAATCATCACAACAATACATCTCTTGTCACCTAAAAGCTATTGTATTGATTTAATGCATATAACATTTGCATATAATCCTACCGGGAGAGAATTTACGACACGTTCGTTGTCCAGTTACAGTTACGAGTTAACAGAGCGTGGAAAACCCGCTTATCGGGAAAATCTACAATGAAAACCTATACTCACGTGAACACAAACAATGTAATCAAATTTGCCAAAATCGTGTCTTTGTTACGTCGCACATACGTATTAGAATTTATCAAAATTATTTCATATGGATTTTTTGCTTCAACTACAGTCCGTTAGTTAATAAATACGAACGCCATTTCGACCCTAGAACGTATTACGTTTTCTGCGAAAATTGAAACGTGTCCATTGTTCCCAGTGTACTTTTGTTCGAGCTTTGTTCTAGCTTCGGTGAATTTATTCGCCTTTTTTATCCCTCGCTCTACCGTTTCATGCTGAAGCGGTAATTTCATTACGCAAGTTGTTAGCGGATTAACTCGACGCAAAGACGAAAAGTTCGCTTCGAAACATATTTGATTAAATGTATAACGCACGAAATGTCAAATTCAAACAAAAATATGAAATTCATTTACGCTTTTGTTTTCTATATTCAATTAAAGCATCGGCGACGCGCGACGCTCCTATGAATACATATTCAATTTTCGGTGAAATTCTAAAACGAAAAAAATTGAAAGCGACCGATTGCGATAACAATACGGTAAATAAAACTTTCTCCATAGTATAATTTTTTCACATCGCTCTTCGTAATACATATTGTGACTACGCTGAAGAACCAGAACTGTCATTGTATAGAGATGTAAAAGCCGCAATGATTTTCTCATGACAAGTGAAAAAAAATCTGTATACTAAATGACTATAGATAATTGTTTAACGATTGCTTTCCTCTTTCCTGTGCATACACGTGAGATGAATCGATCTTTTTAAAAGGCGACGTGTGTGCGAGCACCTTATGTTCACACACAGGGGGTTCACAAACTGAATGCACCCAAAGCGTTTTATTTGTACCATATAATTCAAGATATAACCCGGGTAAGACATGTGTCCCAATTTGGACATGTCCATTGTGAGGAATTATGTCGTTTCATTGTGGTTCGAGACGGTCATAACAATAGTGCGGAGTTTTCGTATTAAGGACTTAGCCGGTCCGCACTAAGTCCTTTAATCGTCTACATACCGCAATGTACATATAGCGTTGATGATGATAATAAAAAAAGAGATCGAATGAAATTGTTGAGGGTACTCCGCTGCTATATCAGAAAACCAAAGTTTTACGCTTGGTTGCCAGAGCGGACGATACCGTCCCGAGTTGCGGTTAAAACCAACAACGTACAATAAATATTTCTTTTTTTATTTATTTTATTTTATATATTCTTGTGCTGTATTATACGAACTCGGATCGTTGTTCCGGCGAGACTATTGTCGACAGTGAAGACGATTAAAAAGGTGAATCTATTTAATAATGGCGCATTCTTCATTATTCTTTGCATACCTTTTATGGTACAAAATTTATTTAATATCCCACAACTGTAACTTCAATTTTATATTTTATGAATATTGGTAAGTTAATGTTTTTTAATTGAATCAAAAATGTTATATTTATCAAAATTGAAAAATATAAAAAAAAAATTATAAATATCTTTTAATTTTAATAAGAATTGATTTTGTTTACAGTTTGAAGTTGACATTGAAATTTTTGTATAAGAAAATCATCGACTTTTTAGCGAGCGTGTAGTTGCGTGCGTCCGCAATCACTCTGCGTACAAAAATAGTCCGTCGGAGCTTACAGTGTTAAAACAAACTCGAAACAGCTTAGTTGCCAGAACAAACGCTCTCCGCGACAACACTTTGACTTTTATACATACAAAGATCGGATTACGAACATCCTCGTCATGATCGGCAGCAATGTGATTGCCGAAAGTGTCAATTGCTCCAAGTGTTAAGTGCGTCCGCAGATTTCGTGTGTTTGTTGTGTTTTGTGTGTGCGCGCGCTAAAACTGAACCTGTTGATCTTTCAAAACAAACTAGACCGGATCGTGTGTAGGTAAAAAGCCGAATTTGATTTATATTGTGTGTTGCGATAAAAAAAACGTTGGATTCGGTCTAATTTGCGCCGGCAACTATCGGAAAACTCTTATTGGATTTCCGATATTGAAATTCGGGCGTAACGAGCGCTTTCGTAACGTAAAAGTCAATAATTACGTTCGAGATCTTATCGATAATTACCGTTTTAAATTTTTATATAGACAATGCGATTTTTAATTGATCGATTTCGTATGTGTACGTTGTAAATAATCAATTTTATGCGATGGAGAAAACATTAATTTTTGATTGCGGTTCGAGTCAATATTATTCGTGTCGCGGTATAATTTTTAATAAAGCCATTATTATTCTATACGTACGGATTTCAAAACCGTTTTAGATTTGCGAACACGTAATAATATTTGAACTGGGCATATCCTGTTGTTTGTACTGTGACATCACTTGAAAGCATTCGTAATTTGATTTCCATGCTTTCAAGCATATCTCGAAATGTAGTTCAGTTTTATCGAGACCGAGTTTTATTTCAATCTGAATTTACAATATTGAGTTATTTCTTCGTCTATTTCAATATAAAGCTCTTGCTTATCTATAAATTTTGCTCTAAATTTCAATACGACATATTGATCTAACTACCTGCAAATATGATTAATGGTGTTCAAAACGCATGCATTAATCATTATTTCTCATTTAGAAATCAGCAAATTTTATATAACTATATTATAGATATACGTTCAGTACTTCTTATAAAATAATTTTAGTTCAATATAAAATAGTTTCAATAAGAAACTTACGATCTAAATTCAAAAATTTTTCATTTGCGCAACATTAAGATATGCAAGGACATTCTCGATAGTTAAAAGGTTGACAAACACTGTACAGGATTAATAAATTTTCGTGATCGTTTCTGAACATTATGGTCGAATTAAGTTTATGGTGTGTGTACACACTCGGTCTAGTCACCGCGTTTACCTATAAATTAGTTCTTGCCGGGAAAAGCCTCCGTGGGTGCGCCCACGCAAAAAAGCAGTACACACCATTTCGCCCATTCGGAACGTACTAATTACGAAGAAGCGATAAAGCGATCAATAAAAGCACTAGCTGGCGAAATTCTATACCATAAAAGCTTCGCCTCGTGCGACATATTTGTTACCGTATCAATGTACTTCGAAGTCTCGATTGCTTCGAGTTTTCTATTATGACGTAATTTATATGTACGTCAAATGGATATTTTTGCGGTAATATTATATGGCTTTCGTATCGACATTTTTATAAGAATTTATGAATGAATATTTTTCATTATTGGGTGCATTCTTGGATAGGGGTAATGTCTTACTTTACGTGCGATACAGTCGTAAAAATATCCTATTTCACTGTTTATAAAACATCTATTTAATGAACATGCGTAATTAATTTATCCTTAATTATATTAAGTATGTACATTCGAATTGGCCGAACGATAAACAATTTAGGACACTCATCGGAACGGTTTAATTGAATACATTCGATGAACTAATTTCCACCGAACCGAAGAACAAACTTTTAATTAAGCCCGAGCTGTGCTCACGCAAATATTAAACTATCGAATTATTCAATTATTTTTCGCCAAAATTAGGATTGCATTCCGATAATGACGGTATCGACTTTGGAATCGCTTAGACTCAAAATATAAACACACGACAATTAACGTCCGCGTTGCATGCAACCTGCAAAACGGAGAAATGCAACACATAATAACCGTTATTATCGTACGAGGATTTTCTTATTGTTTGGATGTCGAAGGAGCCGCTCATCGACCGACAGTCGAACTGTAATCATCGTATTATTATTTATACAGTATGGACACGAACTCGACCAGTTTGCATAGAATCGACTGGCTTTACATAGTAGTTCTGTATTGAAGACCGTTAACTACACGGATCGTCAGTTATGGTGCGAATGTTAAGTATGAATTCTTCGGAAATTAGTACGGATCATTTTTCATATAGTTTGAAGTTAAGTGAACTGGTCGATTCGAGCAAAATTATTATGTTATGAAAACTGCGGTGCGGTTGTTAAATAATTATTCGAGGTCGTGACGCGATCATTTATGTTTCGTTGTTTGAATATAATATTGATGAAATTAAATCGATTGTAATAATATGAAATATTCAATAAAATTCACTTATAAACAAAATGTATATAAACACGAAAATTCGATAGACCCCAATTCATTACATGGATCTTTGACTCGACCGTTTCTTTGACCTTTCGAAACAACCTTCCGAGAAAATAATAAAACGTCCTCAAATACAAATTTCCACAACCGAAAAGAAAATCCCTACTAATTACTCTGGCCACGTAACAATATCGAATTCCGCAGTATACATTTTTCCGGGATCTTTTTTGATCCATTGGCTCTATGTTATATTAATATCCTCACGTTCTGTTGGCTCCCTCGCAGTTTTGATATATCCATTGGATGAAGAGGACTTTTGTGTGCGTCCCTCGCTCTCGTTACCGTGCTTTATTGTGGGCCACTTCCTGCCCTTTTTGCGGCTTCGGCACGAAAAGGATGTACGAGAGATCCGCTCCGCTAAATTTGAGCATCCAAAGACAGGCTATGAGAGGACAAAAAGCTGTTTTTTAAGGTGCGAGACGTCCATAATGCGTATATGCGTGCGAGGATTTATTTTGGGAAGTCCACACGATTGGACATTTTATGTTATAAAATATTATTCGATTTTGTTGTTTGAGAAATCATTTCTTTGTATATGCAAATTATTTGAATATCTTCTAACTTTTAATAATTTGGCGATTTATAATCCAAACGGGTATAAAATTTTCGATCGCAGATATAAGTTGAACAAACGTATCTTCGTGCATGAGCACTTCGCAAAGTCGTAACGGGATCGTGAAAAATGTGCCTTTTATAAGCTTTTACGCGTTACGCGAATTCGCATCGTTGTATACGCAACGTTACATATAAATTTGCCACTGATACGAGAACTTCGCACATACATCACAGAAATTTCAGCTTTTCGTGCTGTTGGGAATCGGAACAATGCCTCGGTATAGTATTACAATATAAAGTGATATTTCAAGATATGGAACTCCAACGCCGGAATGCGTCCATATAGAGCGAAACTCTATCTCCGCCATCCAGATACTTTATAAATATTTCGTAAGTTTGAATCCCGAAAATGACGATTAATAACGACGAACGCGCGCAGACCGGCCAGTTTTCGTCTGAGGAACAAACAGTCCCTTTTTTTCATATTTCATGAGTATAATAGATAATATCGTAGTAGGCGTCCAGTTTGTACAGCTTTTTATTCTATGGTTTTCGGGTCATTCGTTTGCTTTAACCGCCCACAGGATACGGCAGCTAGGGTTTCACGAACGGGACATGTGTGTAGGAGGAGAAGGTAACTGAAGACCTAAAGAAAAAACGAGTAACTGAAAAATAATCTAGTATACGATATCGTCGTAAATATGGTGTATGTTTTTTTTACGATAGTGCAAACATTCGTTTCTCCGAACGATAACGAACGTATTTATTGCTTTTTATCGTTTTATATTATTGACGTTATAACAGAGTGTATCGAATTTTCTTTATTTATGATATATTGTTTTAGCTTATACGATTTATACGAAAGCTCTCTAGTTTTCTCTATGTATTCGTATCAACTTTTTTATTGTGAAATTTGTTCATAGTGTATTATTTCAATATAAAATTTTCGAAAATTCGATACATAAATCATTCGCATGCGATTATTATTTGACGTCAATCCTTCGTTTTATGAACCGAAAATTATACACACCCTTAAGCTAAAGCTCCACATTCTGAAAAGTGTTTCTTCAGGGTGGGGCTATAAACTTTTAAGCCTCAGCAGTTAAATCATAAGCTGGTGAACCGCTTTACGAGCGCTCAGCGGCCGAATTACGAGCACATGCAAAAGTTGGTATTGAGCTTCTTCCTCTGAAAACGCCATGAAGAGGTCCAATCACTCTTGAAATCACTGAGCAGACTGATTGCATTGGATTCGATCTGTCGGATAATTTGTGTTGATTTTATTTTTCTGGTGTGCGAAAGTTAGGGTTTGCTGTATGCAAATTTCCGTTTGTGTATAAATATTCATGCGTTCGCGGCAGTCGCGCTTCGAAATTTTGTGTGTATGTCGATTCGCGTTAAGATGCAAATATAATGCAAAATTAAAGAACGAGGAAGCGAAGCGTAATTAAAATCACAAAAGGATGAAATCATTATTTGTATGAAATAATGCAAAGCAAATTCGACGATGCTTGCATAATCATTACGACGCCCTCGTCGTGTGACGAAAATTCGCCTGACAATGTTTCCTAGTTGAAAAACTTGAGTAATTTATTTATGATATAAATAATTGGAGGTAATCTTAAATAGTTTTAATGAAAATAAAAGATTTTGTATACAGATAAACGAGTAGTTTCGTGCATTCAAAATATTTGGAATTTTATATAATATTCTTATTTTTCCACTTCAAAAAACAATCTAAACATACACATATTTCAGTAATAAGATTCATATCATTAAAACGCGATTTCAAACTTTTCATTATTTCAAAAAAACAAACAACAAACATACAAAATGCACCAACACTAACAACCTGCCCTCTCCTTGCAAAACAACATCGAAAAATCCATTTATTCGCACTTGTATAAGTTTTTTCCGCGCTTTATACTTATAGCGCACCGCATATTTATCACCGTCGTAAGCGAAGCGTAAACCAAGAACACCTGTATTTTAAATATACATTATATATAAAAAATGATACACTCGGTTTCCCTACAGCTTATCTCTGCCACTGGTAGTTGGTCGACCGCGCGACTTTTAAGACGCCACAGAGGTGAAAGGGAAGTTTAAGTATCGCCGTAATATCGCAGGGGTGTATTCTTTGCCGGGATGAGTGGGCGCCTAAGTGTATTACACACCACCCACACACAGCCAGAAGGTGGTCTGTGCCCTTTGGGTGTGTGGGCTTTCGCGAGAATGTACCAGTAAAGATCCTACCCCCAGCTGACGTCAGCAAACCACTACGGTTCGTTAGTGAGAGAGTAAATCACTCGATGAACATCTGACAATGTTGTATAGGAGTATATGCATGTGAGTGTGTGTTTGTTCAGCAAATGAATCTCGCATACAGGATGACCTAAAAATCGTATTGTGTTAACGGACGACGTGTGCATATGAGCGGATTCCATACAATGGACGATGAACGTGGATAATTACTTATGAAACTGTTTCGGTGGGTTAATTGCGTTTCCAGCTTATATATTCACAATTGTTGTGTTTTATGAAAATAGCATCGTAACCAGGTATATTATTCTTCGTTCGAATGCGGAAATCGTTTTTCAATATCCAATTTAGCTATCTGCGCCGGTCGTTTTGAAAAATGCTCGTATCTTCAATCGCTCTGGTCTCAATATGCCGTGTTATATCTGATCGACAGTTTTGTGTGGATGTGGAATCACGCTGAATTCGTGAAAAATGTATATTTATCGATAAAAGTTAATTGAAACATTTTCAGGTTGTCCAATTTGCGATTCACGTATGTCATGCAACGATGATTCGTTGAAAATTGCGTAAAAGTGAAATTGCCGCTAGCATCGGTTTCCTATATGCTATCGTTTTAACGCAAAATTATTGATCGTGCATAATTAAAATAATTGTTTTTGAATTATAAGATATATTGAAATCATTAATTTTGTATAACGCTTATACCATGAAAAGTCTCTTCTCGAATAATTTCGATTCGGCACATTATTTCAATTTTATCAGAAATAAACATTTTATTCAACGAGTATTCATGCGAAGGTCCATTTTCTCATAAACACAACCTTATGTACGATCAATCAATTTTTTACACGTCACGATATGAAAAATATCTCTCACATTTTAGGTCAAAACATACATTATCCGTCTGGGGGTGAAATACAACTAAATATTATACAAAAACGTAACGCACACAAACACACCGTTGTTTGTTTTTCTCGTTTAATAATATATTTTTCTTTCTACGATCCCTTTCTTTTGCTTCATTACTGTATCAAAGAGTTTATTTTGAAAGCAAACACGGTACGTTTTATTTTATATTTGCTGAACGAATTCTCGCTACGAAATCAAAGCACACACCTCATCTCATTTCACCCGATATTCGAAACACTCTCAGTTATTGAGATCGATCGGTTGTTTTTATCCCGAAAACTTAATATATATTTCATTTTGCAAACACGCTAAATTCTATACATAACATTTCGCAATGTACATATTCATTTGAACTTCTCACGTATACGGATAACTGTCGGCGGTTAAAAACGCTCGAACCGCGGAACAGGTGCGTTCAAAAGCTATTCTCCAACTTTATCCGCAGAATTCGATCTGGTTTATCTCGGAAAAATAAAGGACGTAATTTCCGCAATACTGTAAAGTTTAATTTCAAAACGCTGTATTGCTCCGGAATCGATATTGCAAGAGAAATCGTGAATTGGACCTCGTGCTCGGGCGCTGTATTGAACCATCGTGTTCGATAGAAAGGGTGGTTTTAAGTTGCACTGTTTTGATTTTTCGTATTGTACGTTTTTGTGTGACTAACAAGAATAGGGTTTGTTGTGTAAACGGATCGTGCTTTATTATATTTTCAACTGTTGTTGAATCTGAAGCGACTCTTCTCTTGTACCTGTTACCCTAAAATCAAAATACGCTTTTATCATACAAATTTATCCGCGTGAAATACGATTATTGTAACATTTTCGAAGCTTTTAAAGCACTCCATTTTAACACCTGCACGCCCGCAAAATGAATAAATTATCCTTTCGTTGAAAAAAAAAATATATTCATACCAAATGAAACGGTGGCACTCAACGTATCCGTAAATAAACCTGGAAATTTATTTAGCATGTATATTTTTCGATTCGCCGAATATTCAAAAACATAAAACACATTTTATGATTCTAATAAAATGTAATATAAAAAAAAATGTTTTCGTTCAAAATAATCGCGACTTTTTGTTGCGAACGCACGACGCGTTTTGACTCCTTCCGGTCATTTTACCTTATTTATTACTTTGACGATAACGAAAGGGGTTAAATATGTTTCATGAATTAAAACGAATAATTATGCGCTTTTAAAAACGGCAAAACCGCTTCAAAGGATGTGTTTATTTTCTTTGATAATTTCAATTCCGAACTAATATCAGAATTCTCTTTCATCCTGTGAACTGGAGCGTATTGCACTACGTTGTACGTTCGATAAATATAATATTTAGCTCCGGCGCAGAATGAAATTTTCATAATAAGAAAAAAAAATCTATTTTAAACTCATTATATGGCTAATATTATTTCGGCACATTCAATGTTGTCTTACTAATATTACACTATATAAATGCTTTATTAGTATCACAGTAAATAAAAAGCTTGAAAAAAAACTAGACCGACTCCTCGAGTTGAAATCGACTTTGCCTTTTTGCACCTTCGACATTTCAGTACTGCCTTTCAAAAAACCGATTTCTTACTATAATCAAATCAACACATAATCGAATCTATCTACCAACAACACAATGTTTCACTCAACGAGACTTTATCCATTGACATTATTCACAAGTTTTTCGTCCCAAATCCAATTTTCATTATTCCCGAAAATTATCCACGTCCACAATCGAAACCCCAAAATTCGCAAAGATCCCATCTAAATACAGCTTATCTGCATTCGAATCGGCCCAAGGATTAACCCACGTACGCGTCCGAGGAGCGAAAGCATCTGGCGGAAGCGTCTGCTCTCCAACAAAGTTCCCACACTCCCGAACCGCACACATGCATATACTTCCCAACACACCCACGACGTTTCACGTGTACGTGCAAGGATATTCTCGGGTGTGTTTCGCCATTATTTTTTGTAGGTTGAGAGGCCGCAGGCAGCTGCATCATCGGATGCAACGAAACGCGGGCCGCACACGGGTTTCGAAACGGATAAATTAATCCCCGCGCCGAACTGGATGCGGCTCATAATTCTGGAGAGGCTCTGTTGTTCGTAATTGATGTGAAAAAAGTGCATGTTTTCGCGAAAATTGGCTGTCGAGCGTTGCGTGTGGATTTTGCATGGATGTGATTGTGGATTATTTTGTGTGTGAAGAATTTTTTTTTTGTATTGTATTTTGATGTTGTGTTTATAGATTGTAGGTGCGGAATAAATAACTGTATAGATTATTTTTTTGAACTTTAATTTCATACTTGAATTGTTTCTATAAGTGTATTGCAAAATTCATTTCATAACAGTAAATATTATAGTTCAATTTTTCGAATTTATCGACTGTAACATTGTGTCATATTATATTAGGTATAATCAAAACAAAATTTTGTTTTCATAATTTATTTGCACTCTATTTCTGGCTTAAAACTTTCAAAAATAATTATAATCACAGTATAGGAGGCAGTTTGAAATATTATAATGGAAGCTAAATATAATCATCAAGCTTTGATTCATTAAATTTTATAGTACAACAACAATTTCGGAAGCTCTTTCGCACACAGCGCAAATGCCTTATTTATTACGTACGCGGAAATTCGTAAAGCGCGTCTCGCATCCTTTACACGGAAAATTACAATAAAAATAAGCTCGGAGTTTAATAAAACAGGAGTGGAAAGTTAATCTCGGACTGTTCGCAGAACATTCCTAATGAAAACTCCGTCTGTAAATGTTTATGGGTAGTCATTTTCGTTTCAGCCCGTTCGTCTCGGAAAATGGTTTTCGGCTTATTAAATTTACATCCTACTAGGTGTTCGTCCATACAAATTAATTTGAAACAATCGTCCATACAAAATTGTGCTTTCAGATGTAAAATTTTCTAGACGGAATGCAATTTTCATTTTGTCGATGTTTTTTTTTCTTGAGCAACTTTTAATCCAAATGAGTTTTCCACAAACTTAGAAGCTCAAGAAGGAAAAGTTACGTGCGCACGGTACAACAATGTTTTTTCAATGTAATATAATACTTAGTATGTTTAAAATACGTACTTACTATTGAATATATTTTCGATGTGTTTTATTTTTAATATTTCGTGAATTATATTGAATTATTGACCCGATTTGATTAATATATTTTTCATTTCGTTTTCCATAAAATACTTTATCGATAGCAAAGTTTGTTTATTTGAAAATTAATCCATCGAAACACGATTTTATATTCGCATTGATCAAATGTTAAATTCGAACATAGGAATAACGACTAACCGCAGAATCCATCAAATATAAAATCGTACAAAACAAACAAGATTCATTTAATTTGAATACAAACTATTTATATCAACTTGAACATTTAATTTTTAATCGTCATACACTTAGAGAATTACAACATCACTACCCCACTTAATTGTATGGTCGTGAAGAGCCCATTAAGTCTGACCGAAGCCCATTATAGAATAATAGCGCCTGAAATAACTTACGACGCTCATATTTACTCATATCGTTGGTAATAAAGCAAAATTTCGCATCGCAAACAATGACACAGAAGCTTAATTCATTTTATATGATCAATTGATAAAATTGAATTAGATTTAGATATTCTTTACCGAAATAAATCCGATCAACCCTTCGACGTATATTACCATTTCGCAAGCTTGTGATTTTATTATTTTCGCGGTGTATGTGTCGCATTTGATACATTTTATTAAGCCGGCAACTCCCACGTGAACATCCCTTATACGAGGAGAGAGACACTTGACAAGGGACGCGGAAACTTCGTTAGTATTTTTCTTCAGCCCCGTGTGTGGATATCGCCGTACTCGTGTGTTTCCCCTTTGTCCTCGTGTCGTGTGCGGCCTTTACGTGAGCTGAAAAAAAAATGCGACGGCCGCTGAAAAAAATCGCAACGGCGATTCCGTAATCGAAACAGGTCGTTCCGTAATGTCTCCGGCTTATTATCGGCTATAAATAAGTGCGGGAAAAGTGCTGAAGGAATGAAACGGCCGCTTTCCTGAAGGCTGATTGATTTGTCCGGAGTTGTCGTGTCGACGATTGTTGCGTAATGTTGTATCGATCGTATGTACTGTTGTAATTTGAATCGTTTGATTTGTAAATATTATATCGTTTGTATGAAAAAAGTTTTATTGGTTATTTTTTTTTTATATTTGCCATTTTCGTTTAACGTTTGAATGATTAGTACACGAATTTTTACTTGCTAGAGAGATGTTTATATGTATTTTTCGAATAACTTTCGTATGTCATCGCTCGGTATCCGTTGAATATCCGAATATTCGTTTTCATGGTAGATGTGATCTTGATTTCTATATTTTTAACATTCAATACCGTACAATCATCATCGGATCCTTATTCGCAAATTGTTATCGACTAATTTGAGAGGCCCAGATTAAGTGCTTGACCTATTTCGCTATCTCAAACAAGTAATCAACTTGAAGACGCGTTCAACAAACGTGACGGACGTTATCAAATATTAAAATTAATTAACATAATGAAATTTGATATTAGAACATCAAATTAATATGTGATTTATTCGATATTTACGACGACCTTCTTTAATCATATAATTTTATTAAATCTATCATAGATAATAAGTGATATAATTAAGTAATATGTGCACGATCAATAATTTAATTAAAATTTTGATCAAATATAGTATTTTTTATCAAACATACATTTTATACACATACTATATGTATTATATGTGGATTTTATTATATTCGCATCGCTCGTAATTCAGTAAACAGCATGAATATTTATAGCCCCTTTCATAACGCGTGACATTTTCTCTTTTCATTTTTTCCATAATTTAAGCGGACAGGATTTGACGTATCGAATTTTCACATATTTTCTTAGCAAAGGGCGGAACATTCTCCTCACATCCCGGAAATTATCATAATGTTCAAAGCGCTTGCCATAGAACACTTCAATTTGTTTACTTCCGAGAGCTTCCGAAGGGACGAAAATAAGCGAAAATCTGACGAAAACACGATATTTTTACGGACTGAAACAGTTCTCATAAAATTTTAATTGAATCGACTAAGATCAGATTTTCTATGTTTACCACGTTCAGGTTTCCCGTTGTTTTTCCCGTACAGAATATTATGGCAAAAAACAGAGCGCGGGAAAATAGAGATATTCAAAACAAGGCTGGAGGAGTTCGCATAAATAATTCATGAGCGGACTCATCTTTGGAAAATTAGAAGATCTTCCGAGGATTTCGGAAAGTGTCAAAATTCGCGGCGCGGCCGAAAGATACGCACTTGTTTATTTCGTATGTTTTAAACATTTTTCGTCCGATTTGTAGTCGGCGAATAAAAAACCTCTCGTAAAGTTCGATCCCGTATAATTTGTTCGTTTTGAAGAGTTAGAGCAAGTGCTTTTTCAATGAGTACGAAAAAAGGTTATTGATAGAAATGTTCGAGTGTTCGCTACGTAAAGGTTTTACTTTTAAGTGTATTATTTTTTTTATATTTAACCATTATATAATTTTCAAGGATATATTGTAGATATTCAATAAATATTATATTTTATAAACGTAAAATTTTTAGTATCAAATGATTATTTTTTCCATTATACGCGACATAATAATATTTCAAGAGAAAATAGTAAAAATTCGCAGTAAAATTTAGATTTATAGCGTGAAAACCATTTTCACTTTCCAGATATTATTTACGGGAAACTGTGAAAACATGTCGCGCACACACACACGACACTAAAAGTTTATGCATTTTATATTGCAACTCTGTTTCTCTCGTACAATTTTTCTCATCATTTTCGTCAAAACAAATTATTAACGACACGAAACTCGAACGAATTTCGATACTTTTTTCTCTCTCGACAAAAATACGCGAAATAAGTGCCGTCAGAGGCAAACCCTGACTTTTTCTCACCACACCCTCTGAATTATACGAGACGGGTCAATTAACGTTTATTGAGGTTCGACCGAAAACTTTGTCTGCTCTGAGGAGATTCCTTATTGTTTTATATACGAGTTTGACGGCAGTCTAGCAAGCCTATAACTCAAGTGACCCACTGGGAAGCCGAAACTCCGAGATATGATCAAACCTGGAACTTTTATTGCGCAAACACGTCTATACGGTACGAGGGTCCTTCGGATTACTTAACTTTATTAATTAGATAACCGCTTTTCCAGACGGGGCTTAATCCGATTCGGGGACGGTCGTTTTGTACGATTTTTCATGGGTTTATTTTCAGTGACGAACGGCGGAAAATTGCTCGTCGTATACGCACATGAGGTGTGGAAATTTTATATTTCAGAGAGGAAAATATGTGCTGGCGTGCTCGCTGAAATTCGTTCATGGCCCCAAGCGTTGGATAAATTTCAGGATCTATCAAACATATCGCGAAAATTCTGTATTATCGCTCGGATATAAAATCAAATATATTTCGTGAAGATTTTTATACAACACATTCTGTCTACGAATTTGATATATCTTCTTTCATCTTAGAAAATCTTGAAGATAAACTTGAATAGTAATTTTTGAATATATAAAATTTTCGATATTTTATGTTCATAATAATGTGAAAGATGTGCTCGTTCAATTCAATCAAATATAGAAATTCTTATTCGATTTCTGATATTGGATACTACGGAATCGAACAGACTCATTCACACGTCAAACGTAAACGCTAATATTCAAAATACACGACTTCTTAAGTTTATTGCCAATACATATATGCGATAACCATTTCGCTAACTTGTCGCGTACGATACGCGAACCCTCAGAATTTCTGAATTATTAAATTTCATCGCATAATATAATATATCGCGGCCATAAAACACCCTTCAGACTGACGCTAAATACTAATACAAGCCTGCGGGGGAGCTTTATGACCGTCGAGTTATTCGAAGGAGCCTATTTGTATATTGGTCCTTGAAAAATATGCCCGGACTGACTTGTCTCCTAATAATGAAAAATATTTCATATTATCGTATACTCGTGGACGACATCGGTGTAATAAACACCGACGAATGATCATCGAATGACATGACTAGAAGCCATCAGATGTGAATCGCGTGACAGATCGTTGGAATTCATCATTCTATACCGAGCCCTTATTGCGTGATCGATCGATTGATTCTGAAACATATGTATAATATAATATAATCTTTCACGATACTATTTAATTTAAATATAATTTCAAACATTCTTTTGAGTCTATTGAAACATTGACCCCACATTATGAATTCAGCTGATAGAATTCGCTATATTTCTGCTCATTTTCGCACGCCCCTATCAACGCATAAAATATTACCGGCATACGAAAATCCATGGAAAAATACATCGAAAGACTATCAATCCTCTTCGGCTATAGAGAATCGAGGCTTTCGCGTTCGCTTGTTTGCGAGCTTTTTTTCTTCGTCTAATTCGCCTTTTTAGAGTACGAAAGGGATCGTTCCGAGGCAATATCCACCTCCATTGATGGCATTATTTATTAGAGAAAGCCGCTATCTAAACGAGCGAGCACCTGCTTTTATCTTTTCACTTTTGGGTCTCGGGGGGTTTTTTTGAAAAGAAATGCAGAGCCGTTCACCCGCGAGTTTTATGTATGGCGCGTGTACGTACGACTGTGCACAACCTTACGGCCGTAAACCGACGCCTTTAATCTTTCGATGGATAGATTGATTTTTTTTATGTTTTTTTTAAAGTAAACATTGCTTTTTTATAGTTTCGTATAGTGTTGAATATATTTTGTACTTTTTGTATATCTTTGCAGATGATGACAATATAAAATGCAGACGAAAAATATCAACGTTGAAACCATTCCATCTCTCGAAGAGTATCTTCTGGTAATTGACACAATTTTTTTTAATCGATTAATTTAAAAAATAATAATTTGTATTTTATGCAAAATTTAAAATTTGATAATACAAAAATCGATAAACTAAAATGAAAATTAATTGAAATAGTTTTGGATAAACTGAGACATCTATTGCCCATATTTTATAAAACGTTATATAAGTTTAGTACGAGTTTTATAGATGACATTTACGAATATTTTAATTGTGTATTATTAAATTAAATTTTATTTCAAAAATAAATACTACACACCAATTAAAACAAATTATTTTGAAAATAAAATACATCTATAATTTTTTCAATTTCTTTTTTCCAATTATTTTAGAAAATGGGCCATTTAGACCAACTAGCTATGCTAGGTAATGCACCACCACTTCCGCCCAGAACTCTTCCGATTATCTTCAGCCCAATATCACCAGAAACAATTACCATTCCATACCACAGTAAGTGTATTTTTTTTATATACAAACCGTAAACGAACCATAAAACCGACAACCTTTTTTGTCCAGCTCATTGTAGTGTGATTAGTAATTTACCAGACTCGCCTTTGAATAGAACTTGACCTATTCATGATTTTTTCGATCACTTTGTATTGTTCTTGAACCTTTCCTGTCTATAAAAAATATATTTCGGTATAACCGGTTCGAGTTCCTTATGAGATCGTTCGGCATGTAGTCGATAAAATATATCTATTTCGCACCATCAAAATTTTTGAAATAGTCCATAACCGTATTTTTTTTGAGCGTGCATTTTGTTACAGATTTTATAATGTATTATTATTATTATTAGTTTTATATTTTCCTGAATCATTAACCTTTACGATATTATTAAAATATTACATTGAAAGCTATTTAATTTTTATTTATTTCTCACAAATACTTAACATATTATGGATTTAGTTTATTTACACGATTGTAAATCGTTGATTTCGTTTTAGATTCTTGTAAGAATTTTTCATTAAATTCAAATTTATAAATTTCAGTAGATTTTAATAATTATTTTAATAGGGAATTTTTGACAAAAAAATAATAAAATTTAAATTCAAGTGCTCATAACTTTGAATTTCATCTTCAAATTGGAACATGAGTCCACCACTGCAATAATCCAACGGGTTTCCAACTACACTCGACCAGAGCGTAATTTTCGCGCGCTTTCGTCAGGTTTTGCTCTTCACCGCGCGTCTACATCTCCCATTGGACTCCAAACAAAAACAAAGAACACCACCAACACAAGAAAGCTCCGATATCTTCAACCTAACATTTAATTCTCTTCTCATTATACCGAACATATTTTCAATTTTTTACACGCAGTTCATTATTTCCAACACAAACAACATACTACAATACAAACAAAAACCGATTTTTCCAACATTTTATACTCGACACATTTTTGACACTTTATATTCGACTGATCATCTTCGATTCCTTTTTTTGAAATACCACACACTGATACGACTCTTTGCATATAAAACATGTAAAAAACGAGCATAGTGCGTTCGCATTATAGTCGGTTCGCGTCGGCGTCGGCTTCTCTTTTACCCGTCCTGTGTGCAGGTGCTATTAGCCTCGCAGCCTCTCGAACATACCTGTTCTTAGTGCCTCGCCGGCGACCGTTGACGCGACGCGTCTAACCTCAAACCACTCCACTTATTCCAAACAAAAACTCACAGAAAACCCTTAAATATGTGTGTATCGATTGCAAAAGGTTGTGCTCCTCGTGCGCGAAAGTAAAAGTTCGAAAGTAGTCGATGTGCGAAAGTACAACGACCAGTTTTTTCTTCGTACTTCTTCCTTGTCGTGATCTGTTAAGCTGGACGAGGACGCTAGGCCGATAGTGCAACAAGTTCGAGGTGAGTCTGTGTAGATGTAATATCGGATTTTTCGGATTTTCGTTTCGTGCTTTGTGTAGTACAATTGTACAACGGAGTGTCTTTCGCAACTGATGTATGTAACTGTATCGCTGATCGATAGGCGCGAAATCGAATACTTTCATTCTGCGATCCGATTGTACGTTGTATGTATAAACAAGTCAGATACAATGAATTTTACCGTAAGACTTTTTAGTATTAAAAAAATTCGTTTGTTGTCGTTTTGAAAAGTGTCTTTTGTGTGAATCTAACGGATTGATTCTAGAAAAATAGTGATTCTATTTAAAAACACACCACCTCCATAATAATATTCTAAGTTGTGAAAAATTCTTGATTTTAATAAAATTTTATACAAGAACTAAAACACTATTTCAATGTAAACATGACAGGTTCTCCAATTTTATTGTTATTACTACTGTTACGTTCCATTGCTATGACTCAAATATAATATATATGTAATATGATTAAGAAAATTAAAATAAACCAAAACCAATTTTATCTTCTTTTAGTGAAAGTCTCTGATTTGAAGGATTTTTGTAGAACACACAAAAAAAAAAATAAATTTATTATTTTTCACCTTTATCATCGGCAACACCTAGTATGACTTTCATAAATAACTCGGCGTATTTGTCACTCGTCTAATTTCAGCTAATTATTTATTTAAATCACCGTGGTCTCGAATAATAATAAATTATACCAATGCAGTGTCAAGAAAGCCACCGTACCGAAAAAATAGACACAAATGCGACATGATTGCCTCTACGATTGATTACCTCAGCTTAGACCATTCTAAATCCGTTCAAATGAACCAACACATATTTTTTTTATTAATTCGCCATCAATACAGGTGTGCCTATGAAAACGCGACCAACTTTAATTTCCTCGGGGCGAACATAAATTTTTACCATCGTAAATTAAATACGCACCTTTAACGCGTTGCATAACGGACGCAGACTGCATCGACGTTCGACATTTAAAACTAATAGAATCATTTCGAGCATATATGGTATATGGGTGTAGCTGTAGAACTAGATCCAAGATTTACTTACGATTGTTTACATTCAATACTATCTTTTCATCTCGTCTAGCGGTTTTTCTACGACCTTATTCACACCTAGTTCGTTTTAATGCGCATAGGAAAAAAAATAGCAATAAATCCAAATCGTGAATATCAAAATATGCCGCGAATGTACGAAAATATTAAATCTTAAACGCACATCTTATTTATAAGACAAATTGCTCATTGCGCCGCTTTTAATCCATTGTTTTCGTTTTTATGAAAAGCACAACGCATCCAAGATAGCACAATATGTAAAGAAGACTTTCTTGAGAAAATTCAATTAGAATATAATGGCGTCATTAAAAAACGGTAATAATCATATGGAAGCGGGTCGATTCAAAGTATCTGGAAGGTCAGACGAATTCCTTCGAATTGGTGAAGGATATTTAAATGGTTTTTTGTTTTAAGTTCCCTCGTCTTGAACAGCTCTACATCGTTCGATGCGAACGAACTCGAGGAATTGCGCTTGGCTGAACACGACTTCTTTTGAAGTTGTTCAGGAAAAGAAGGGTCATTTCGATAGCACCTGTAGACCGTTCGGAGGTGACCCTATATACCTGTTGATTTGAGGTAGCTTGAACCAATTTAAAAAAACGAATTCGTCTTCGAGCCAAGCATACTTTCTAAATAAAAAATTATTACATTTAGATTTTTTATTTATTTTCTTACATTTTGAATACGTGAAGAACTTTTGTAGCATATTTTATAATAATTTGATACAATTATAATTGGGTTCTTCTCCGAAAGTTATCTTCCAACACCCAACGATACAGGAAAAAATACAATTTTTTCAACGAAAAATATTAAGATTATGCATACCTATAAAAAAAAAAATTATTTTCATTCTTATCCTTGATCGTTCCATTGAAAATGACAGATACAAAATTTAAATTTCATTAAAAATATATAATCCTTTCAAATACCAAATTTTATATTACGTTTAGGTTGTTGTGTGTTCGAGCTATATTATTATAACTATGATTACATTTTCTAGCTAATTTGTCAATCAATAATCGAATCGATTCGATATCATATCATCACGCCATTTCAGCGTATGAATTTAGAAAAGTGTTCGTTTCTGAATCGATTCGAGAAACACACCCAGTCACGAAGTTGTCCGAAAACTGTGCGAGAGTATATGTACAATAATTACACGCTGTTTAACAATAATGGCCGATCGTGATGCGCTGAAAATTTTATTAGAACGTATCAAAACACGCCACACAATGAAAAAAAAACGAGTCACAAATCAACTTTCGTCCGCAAGAACAATGAGAGCCTCTTCTTGAATAGTCGCCGACTAAAAGTACACGTCAACCATTCAAGAATGGCGCGTAACGCGAAATTTCGTTAAAACAAAAGCGTTTTTTTTTTTTTTTTTTTAATTTTGATCTCGTTTCTGACGTGAGAATATGTTTCGTCAGGTCCTCTCATTTCGGCGTTTCCTAACACTTTATCATAATTAGTGTTAAACTTGCGTCGAATTGCGTGCGAACCCGAAATCGAACGATCGCACGCGATTCCTTCGGCAACGGATAATAACTGTGGTTATAAAAAAAAATATGTTTGGCCAATAATTGGTAATTTCCAGTCCACGCACGTGTTTGAAGCATTTCTCATGATCGTTTGAAAATCGTTAATTTTTTTTTTTGTGTAACCGAACAATCGACCGCATCTGTAGGCATAACAGAATATAATAGGTTAGCTTAACGACAGTGAAAGTCCATATCGAAAACGTTCAGAGGTCATAATTTTTTTATTGTTATTTCTTTTTTTTGTGGATTTTTATTATGAAAATTTATTTTCATTCGCCGGATCTTTACTCTCTACTGCTGAAGCGTTTCTGAACTGTTGCAAAAGACGCATACACTTTACGGTACGTTTATTTTCTAACCAATTTACATCTCGTAATACCAAATAGAATCTGATTAAATATTGAGATTCTTAAATTCAGACTAAAATTAATCACCAGGGACTCTCAAATCCATCAAACGACCTCATTGTTATTTTTTTTTTTACTGAACAATCTTATTTTAAATTCGATCCAGTTTCACACTTTCTGTCTATACAATTGCAGGTAAATCCGATTAATTTGAAAAAAAAAGCTTATACTTTCCTAAACGATCAGATTTTTTTATGAGAAATTTGGGTCGACAGTATATCGAATTAATTATGTCTCAATCTTTCAACAGATTTTTTTTCTCAAAATACATTAATACAATAAAAAATACACACAAAATTTTACAACTACAATTCTTAAAATATCGCAACAATTGAAAGCCATCAAAGAGGCTTCACTTGAACCGACTGACCCGACCACGCCACATACTCAACCTGCATCATCCTAGAGCATCACACCTCAACGTATCAAAATCAAAAGCGATTAGAGCCGATTCCGTGACTGATTTCACTGACTTTATTACGTGAAGAGTCGAGCTTTCGGAACCGTTTCGGTCAGACGAACGGCGCGCTTCTTGGCGCGGAAACACAACGTACAATTTAACACATACGTTCTCCGCATAATGTAACACACATACAATTACGTATCGTGAATACATACATTAGATACATGTGCACATAGTGGTGAATACGCACTCGTGTGTCGCAACGTAACTTACCGTCAAAGGCGAAAAATCACCAGCTCGAGACCGATTTTCTTGGTCCAGTCTCCACAAAACATTTTTTAGCAGGCGAACGTCGACTCCGCTTTCCGCGCGAATCTAATCTGATAAATTTTCAATTGATTTTCTGAAGTGTTTCTAGTTTTGTGACAGTGAAAATCGTACGGGAAGTGGTGGAAAGCGTGCACGGTTGTGGCGAGGACCTCCGATGGATGAGCGGTCATCCTTTGTCGTTCGAGTGCATTGTGTTCGTTTTTAGTGTATTTGTGTAAAATAATTTATATATATATTTTTTGAAAAATCTTGTGCGTTAATGTGATTGCGGTTTTCGCCTCGCGATAATGACTTATTGTTTGTAGAACATAACGTCTTTGTTTCATCACGTAGTTACGTGCAAAATCTTGAAATATACGTCTTTATTGTGTGAAGTAAATTGTATTTTTTACACATCTGTGTAAAAGCGCATTCTTAGCTTGAATGTCAAGAGACGCTTTACATTATATTACGTTCAAAATAAACGATCCATAGCTGACCGCGAACCGTTATCTCATTTTATATCGTTTTTATGGAATATATGTACCTGTACTCTTGTTATTAACAATAGACTATTTTCGATTTATCTAAAACATCTTTAAAGTTTCTTTTGTATAAAAAATATATCTAAACAATTTTTTTCATAATTGTATCTGAATTATTATTTGATTAATTCGTATTCTTGTGCTTATTTAATTTTTTTATAATATACAAACTTCAGATTTTCAATAGATGTCAATGCACATGTGCAGATTTTGCAATCTTGACATGTACAAGACGATAAGCGTTTTCGTGTGTATTTAAATAATGACACGGACTTCAATAATTTATTGCACTCACGTTTAGCTTTAATTATCAGTAATGTGCTATAATCACACAGCATTTACTGCATGTTGACTTTTGGGCATCGTGATTTATGGGATTGACATTTTCGGCGATTTCTCTTCGCTTAATTATCAAAAAATGTTTGGAGGCTGTTTGTACTCTGCGTAAATCTCTTGTCCGTTAATATCGTAGTGTTATCGATTAACCGGTTGTCAAAATTTCGCGGAAATTTCAAACGATGATCGATAAAGTGACCCGTGATTGACCCCGATAAAATATTTTTTATTTCAAATATTCTTTTATATTTTGAATCGTCTTATTTTAATATATTCTCTGTTGCAATAATGATCGGAGTTTATAAAAAAGTAATCAAATCAAAACGCGTATAACTTAATCGATTTTTTTCAATGATACATAATGCAAATATTAATATTTTTTTATGTTGCGCATTATGAACATATTGTATTATAATCAATACGAAGTGGTTTCCAAGGTCTATTCATCAAGATAAATATAGGGAAAAAAAATAATTCAAAACCGAAAAGTTCAGCAAGCATCTATGATGTATTTTAAGCGGCCGAAAAGATCACAATCCCTGACCTCATGATCAGCGATCGATTTATTATTTCTTTATAAATATTCATCGTAAGAATGACCAGAGGCTATATAAATATGAAAACGTGGTCTATTGTGAAAACACGTTTGTTTTTTTCGATCACTTTTCGTTTTGAATTGTGAGAAAACGCGCTTTTATTTTCAGCCTTCAACGGGACGTAGCGTCATAATAAATCTTAAGATGCTTGCTGAATAAAGTGAAAGGCCTCTAATTACATTAAGTTTTAGTGTTTAATTGACGTTGATTATTCAAAATACATGACCTATTATATTGTTCTTGTTTACAAGACTACCGCAAACATTTCAATCATTTTTTTCCAAAGAAACATATCGATATGTCGCTCAAGATGCCGGATCCATTCAAAAGAATCTAGTGTATTTTTTTGTTTTCGTTAGATTAAACTGGAATATCTCGTCCAATATTATTGCTACCAAATAACCGTAAAATGAGCTGTCAATTAAATGAAGAGTGATCGATCGTGAGATCATTATCTTATTGTACACGCGTAATTGTAAAAAAGCTTTCATACTTTACCGCATTACAAATCATCAAGCTTGTTACATACAAATTATTTATTTCCCGAAACTTAAACAAATATCACTCAAAGCTCAAATTATTTTAATTATGCTAGTTAATCATACGCCTTATTGAAAAGGCTCCGCATTCCATGTCATGACCTTACATTGTACTTAATTTAAAATATTAGATTGTACTCTAAATGTTTGTAAAAAATAATACACGTCGTAATCCAAATCCAATTAAATTTGGACCGTAACAAAGTCGCCACGCATACATAAATAACGAACTAAAAGCATAAAACACTGCGAAATGGACGTCTCGATTTGCATATTCAAAGAAACACAATCGTATCGGATAAAAAATGAATAATTTACGATCTTCATGCGGAAACAATGGATAGTTTATTGAAAGTCGACATCCGAATAAATGTCTCTATATCCCTTTTATATCGTTCCTCTGGAACATATTGCATTGCTATTGTATTACCCGTATATTGCTGATTTTCACACGGCCCGAGAAAAAATTGCTACGTGATCGATAATTGCGAACGATACGTTTATTCGCAGGCGTATATAAAAGCGCCAACAACCGTAATAACCATATTCGACTTTTATGACTCGTAAGAGCTATAAAAAAAAATATCAATCTTTCGTATCTGGATAATAAAAATTCGACGGAAACGAAAAAAGCGATGAACAATTGCTTATTTTTTTCAGCAGAATGATTTCGTTGAACTTTGTCCTCGCCTTTTGTGTGAAGTCATAATGGAAATTCTTTGATCGATTTATTTAACCCAATTTTGTATTCTATGGGATTTTTTAATATTGTACGTTGAAAAATAATATTATAATACTTAATCTAATATTGCATAATGGTACGGG
Source organism: Hydropsyche tenuis (assembly GCA_009617725.1). Classification (NCBI taxonomy): domain Eukaryota; kingdom Metazoa; phylum Arthropoda; class Insecta; order Trichoptera; family Hydropsychidae; genus Hydropsyche; species Hydropsyche tenuis. The sequence goes on along the minus strand of VTON01000001.1, from coordinate 3,579,401 downwards.
AGCAAATATTATCTTGTGAAAATCTTTAATGCGAAAATAGCGTCAAATGACGCTTTGTTCTTTCTTGTCAAATTTTAATTCAAGTAATTAAATTCGCACCTTTCTAAATTATTCAAGAAAAAATTATAATATATCAACATCTTATTGCGCAATAAATTTTTACCGTCTTGCGTACGGTGTTAAATTTAACGGGCGGTTTCGCAAAACTTTGTACGATAAATAAAGATACTTGAAAAAAGTTTTTAATCGCCACAGTTCAATTTCTGCCAATTTAATGCTCAAGCATGAAAATATACGACGATTAAAACTTTAATATATGAATTATAAACCCATCATAATACACATAAAATATGAATATTACGAAAACACACAAAACTATTTTGATATATGTAAGTGTTTAACGATCAATTTTCATCGGAAAATTTTCAAATCATTTTCAATATTTTCGACCCTGATCGACATATAATTTAAACATATTATAATGAAAATCACATACTGGACGTGGGTGACTTTAAAAGAGCCGACCAAAATGTCATCCCACGCACATTTCGAAAAAACGTCGATATATAATTCAAAATTTCCGATAGCAAACGTTCGAGTCCCGCATAGATCGTAAATAAAATTAACAATATCCGAGTTGAGTTTCAAAACAAGCTCTTTTCCAAGGGAAAATCCGGTTAATTATGCTTAATTTTATTGCTTTGTATTTTATTAATTTATTGGACGCCTTTCGACGCCGGCATAACTTACGATTGTTTCTATCGATATATTATTTATATGCCCGTTTTGTGATGCTTTTCGTGTTTCATTCGATTTTAATTTCATTAGATTTTCTTGATTACATGAATATTTATAGACTTGAACATTCTGAACGGTATATGTTAGAATCTCATCAAAAAAACTTAACTTCAAAAGCTTGTTTCGATTATATGAGCTTTCCGTTAAAGTGGAGTTTTTTAAACTCGTGCAAACCTGATTTTATCGTTGCCAATAAACATAAATTCTTTTTTTCTACATTTACTGTTTCAGTCCTTTTTTTTAACTCATTCAAACTATGTTAAATCTGTAGATATATCATGTCTTTGATACTGCTGAGAGAAATATTTTTCTTTTGCTTCATACGACGAGACGATCAATCAAAGTGAGAGCACTAAACAATTGTTTGAAATGATTGAGCGACCTCGTCCTACTGCTGAAGCACTTTTCTTTGTTGATCCACAAATTTTTTAACATTAGTATAAATTGCAATAATTTTTTCCGTGGATTGCATTTCAAGTCCGTGCACTGTCAAGTCACATAAATCTATCACAGAAAGATTAATAATTATATTCGACTTGTCTCTGGTTTCATTGTCTCGTAAGAAATCAAGCCTATCAATACTAGCATTCTTAAGATTAAATCACATTTCTAATATAGAAATTTCATGTTCTCTATGAGAAATAATTAATGCACAATAAGTGAAGCAATTCAATTCATTTCCATACAAATATTAAAACAATGAAATAAATGAGTATCGAACAACCGTACCTACGCACTATTGGTAACGGTACGTCTCGCTTTCGGAAAAAAAGGTGGCTTGTGCTTGCAATCGTTTTATTTGTTTGTTTAATTTTATTATGTCATTATCGATAAAAAAGGGAAGTCTCGTCCATTCGGTACGCTTCACTCGGAAAAACTGTTTCATTACGATCGCTCGTAAATTTCGCCATTTCGGCATTAAAGAGCGACCGTTTCATCGATAAAAAAATAGCCATTCTTATTGCTTCCTCATTATTCAACATCGATTTTCGACACGTGGCCTTCGACTTCACAATACGTTGTTTAAATTAAATAAACGAAATCGATTGATATTTTCTCTAGTTGACGCGGACGAGTTGATACATCGATGAATCACGCTAGCGTCATGTTCGCGTCAATCATATTGTGAAAAGTTGATTCGGCTTATTACATAAGAAATGTTCACTGAAAAAAAAAATATTTAATATGTGTCATTAAAAAAATAATAATCGACGAGCCGTATAAGAGAATAGCGGGTATGACATTAATGTTTTTTTTACCGTGAGGTCCCAAATCTGAATTTAATCCAGATCATCAAAGAGCTCAAATCATATACGTTTCAATGATATTTATTAATTGTATAATTTTAATATTATGATAGATCTTTCTATCTTTATATTATTATTACAATTTACCGTTCTTCTAAAATAATTTTATAACGACTGATTCAAATCGTTAAATTTACCTTCCGTTTAATAACGAGTGATAACAAAACCTTGCAACGATAGAATTAGAAAAGCTTTTATATTACAACGAACGTTATATAAACTGCATACAATAATTATAAAGATACAAACACTCATTAAACTGAACGCAGTTGCCAATTGTAGAAATCATCAATCTAAAGTGCATTCATGCGCAATCTCGCGACTTCCATAGAACTTGCATAGAAATCGCGGGCTTATCTATTTCTAATGAGCGTAAATTGCAACTAAGGCGCGAAAGCAACCTCACATTATGCGAAACAACACTGAATCGCAATGCAAATCTTAATCGGATCGTTTTAATAGACGGTTGTCCAACATAATGACGCTTCGACCGCAGAATGATTTAACAGGAAGGCTCACCGAAGCAAATCAATCCGTAAAAGGATCGAGAGTAGATCCGATATCGATCTCCTTGCGAACAATCGCTGTTTATTTCAATGTACATGCTGAATACAATCGTTACATATTCTGTATTACATTTTTCATACAACTCGTAGGGGAAACTTTGTTAGTTAATTCAAAATGATGTCATGAATTTTTTTAGTCAATTTCTAATATTGCCTCAACAAATATCAATATTCAAATATTCATTGAGTAATTATCCAAAGTAATGAAAAAAAAAAAAAAAAAAAAAAGTTGAGTCGAGTAAAAATCAAATTTTTAATATTGACAGTGTATGAAAAAACCAATTATAAATTAACCTTTACAATTCTGTGTTTTTTTTTCTTGACTATTCATAGCAAATATGACATGTGATATTCTACACATCTAAAAATCACTAATCAAATATTCTTTATTTTTTTAATGGTATGATCCTCATAATTACAACTAAACGCACCGACACCGACATGCAATTGCAATTTCATATTTCTGCATCGAGGTCGAAATCTCATCCACTCTTCCGGCGCATTTCCAATTGAAGAGTCACTTTTGTCGCCGAAGAAGAAGTCATTTTTAGGTCGTGCGAAATTCAATCTCAGCAACAATGGCGCCGTTGCGACACAACAATCGCGAAACTCAAATTCAGTACGCTACCGGCTTCTATGCGGATTAGTCGAAATCCGTGGACGTGTTCGAAAGTCGTAAATCTGAAAAGCGTGCCGGTCGTCTGTCGAAAACATATTAATGTGCAGCTTTAAAAGCACGTGGGTGTGTTAACAGTTTCGCTTTTGGTTAAAGTTGATTGATTCGTTGGTTGCTGATGGCGCGATGGTCGTTTGTTAAAATTCTCTAGATGTAATGTTCTGGAATGTGTGGTAATTGATTGTCAGTTTGTTTCGTATCTTAAAAAATTAACATAAACATGATCTCCCTTTCATAGGTGGAAAGTTATGAAATTATGTAAAATTGAGAAATTTATTGCTAAATTGTCTCATATTTTCATGAATAACGAGGTTGTTTTATGCATGAGACTTTCACATTTTTTCGTAGAATTTTAGATAAAAATAAAAATATTAATGCGTCCTATCAAACATTGATTGAAAATATGTCAATCACGGTATTAGCGTTTAATTTAAATGTATCATATTTATTGAGCTTAATTCTTATTGCGTACACATTTGAAAATGATATATGATAAGCCGATTATGTAATATTTTAATGCAAAGTGTATACAAATTCCTTTGATTTATCATCTTCCACATTTTTCAAAAAACCAAGCTTAACATATTGAAAAAACTTTCAGCTGAAATAATTTTTCATTCAACAAAGTATTCGACGTCGTAATAAAATTTCAAAAATTTAAACTCACCGATAAACAAACAACCACTCCAGTGTCAAAACAGATTTTTAATTAAAAAAATAAAATAAACCTCAAAGAGATAAATCGTCCCTTATCTCACGAGAGTGAAACACATTTGAATAATCACATAAATTTCGTGCGAACGACCCATCCGAAAATCAATTAACGGCTCTCGAGCAGATCTACATTCCTCTGGCTCAAAGGTTAAGCTCCGCAGATTTTCGATAGCGTCAAATCGCTTGACAAAAGCTACCACTCGAGATACGCAAGAGACCTTTCTTTTGCGCAGAAATAAGGCTTTCTTTAACGACTTCCGCTCCGCATCCAGTTCTGTGTGTTGCGTAATAGAAAACCAGTACCATAATGATATTCCGGACCGGTCGACTCTCTGCAAACGTTGCACCGCGAATAATATAAAGAAGCTAATTATTCATGCGATCGGCTCGCTTTCGTATTTATCTATTTGCGTTTTATAAGCGACATTGAACTATGTTGCGGAATTCCGATCTATCCAGATCGGAGATGTCGATTGTGGTCATGCGGGCGTCGATCGCTACGGAGCTTTTGAGAGCTTTCGATTTCTTATGTATATGATATATCGAATACATTATTTTTTATTAATAATGTTATTTTTTTATAATATAATATTATCGTTGATCATAGATAATCATAATATTTCACATAGTTAAAATTTAAATGATTTTCTTTTTTGATATATAAATGATCAAATTAAAATGTCTTAAGAATTTTATGGTATTTTATAATCATATTTTTATTTAAATTCTTATCAAAATAGAATAATTTTGTTGGAAAATTCTTATAAAAAATGAATTCAAGTTAAATAATAAAAAAAAAAAACCACATTGATATAGCTTGATACCGTCTTCAAAAAAAAATTCAAATGAGACCCAAAATGTCAGAAATTGAAACCGATCATAAAAAAACTTAAAAGTGACGAAAATCGAAATAAAAGTGACCCCAAAATGACGATTGACAATCGGTGATGGCGAGTCGCACAGTGCGCCGCCTCAAGCAGAACAACGGCAATGGTAACAAGGAGCGCTGGCGCTGCGCCCCGTCGACCCGGGGCCCCTTCATCGTGGTGACGCCTCCGCCCCCTCAGCAACAACTACAACAACAACAGCAACAGTCGTCGAACGCGGAGGGCGTCCTCTGTTCCGTGACGGCGACTGCAACAGTTCGCCAACAGCAACAGGACGATGCTTCAGTCGGCGATCGGTGGCCTCGGAGGACGCCACGCCGCCTAGAGGTTCAGTGTGCTTTTTTTCGAATTCGGGCTTTTGTGTTTGTATTTTTGTTTTGATGTATTCGGTGTGATATTGGGTAGAGTTTTATCTTTGTTAAGTTTCGAAGTGGTTAATCGGAGCGTTAATGTTGATTCATCTTATGTTCGTTATCTTGGGTTGACAATGAATAAAGGCTTTTAAAGTCCGCTTCGAATTTAGCTGATGTTGCGTAATTTTCGCGAAATCTGCTTCGTGTATCTTTTCATCGTTTTCGGCTTGGTCTCATAATTCCTTGGATATCGTTCGAGTGTTTCTTGTATCCTATCGACCGTTTGTCTAACCACGCACTATGTTATTTACAACACTCAATTATAACTAAGTACAGTATACAGATGTATAATTAGATCAAAGATATTTAAAAATATATCGACTCTTTTTTTCATTTGGTAAAAAAAAAAAAGTTTATATTTTTTTTATGAAATTGTTAAGTTATGTTTAATTCCACATAAGTGCCTCCTATTATTATGCAATTTTAAAAGAGTGAATTATTGGTTTTAATTTGCAATTTGAATTGTGAAAAAAAAAATCAAGCAGCGAAAGGTTTATGTTACTGAAGTATGTTAATGTTAATAAAGTGTTTTGTTGTTTTATACTGAAATGGTGTCAGTAGATTGAACTTTTGGAGCGTCGCGTGAAAATATGTAATTTTCGACTCCCACTTACAATTAGTTAGGTTAATACATGTTTTAAATTCATTTTGTGATAATTTTATTTTAGTTTTTTTTTGATATTTTGAATCAATTTAACATAGAAGTAATAACAAACACTATCATGACATTTGTCCCAATTATAGTTAATTATAAACATATAAAATCATCTATAATTTTAATCACAATTACACAGTTTATCATTACCAAATTAACGCGATAATATCATGACGATACCGAGTGTTAAAAGGTTACAAACATATCACACGTTCTACACGAGCTAATAACGATAGATATAAACAAACGACAATAAATATTTACCCATCGAATTATCGCCAAAATCCGCCAACTTTTCAGACATTATTTCAAAAAAATAAGATACAACATTTGTTTAATTCATAATAACATAACATCATACAACTATTACGTCGCACCATCATGCAAGAAGCCAAAGTTTCAAACACGCGATTATCGGTCACGGTCTCGACTCCGACACCACTTTTTCAGACCACAACCTCAACAATGATGCCTCATAGTACTTACTGGAATCTCACCAACACACTTAATTAACCACTCGTCGAAAACGATCTTGGCAAACACCGAAGACAGACGTCGATCCGCAGAACTAGATCTCGACTTGATCTAACGAGACCGCTCGCCGTTTATCGGTCGTACAAATCGAGAAATGTGAAAACTGAAAATAAAATTAAAGGCGGAATGGAAAAAATCGAGTCGTCCCCATTGTATTGAAATGGCGCTCGTGAGAATGACTCGGTCGGAATATGCGATTTTATCAGTATGCGGAGGTAAAAAAAAAATTGCTCGATTACGTTGATTAGACAAAACTGCAAAATAGTCGGACGCGTTGTATTTATTTGTATTTTTTTCCGTTTCTCGTGTTGTCGCTATTTGGTGTTCGTGTTTTCGGCTTTTTTTTCGTTTTCACCGCACAAATTGAATCGCGCGAAATGACTGGCGAAATATGGCGATGATGATGCGAAAGGAAAACGAGCAGTGAAATTCGTTCGGAATAAATGGAAATGATCGCTTTCCTTGCGAAAATTTCGCACGATTAGTGTGTCATTTTTTTATGGTTTCGTAAAAATTTTATAAATCGTGATTAGATCTGTTGAATATTATAATTTTTATTTCTGTCTGATGAGATGAAAATATTGCATTGCGTTATTGTAATCGCAATAACTGATCAGTTATCGCATGTAACATCTTTAATTATAATTAGAATTCTGTAATTAGTTTGATACGTTTAATTTTAATTGATTAATGTAATATACGTGGAATATTTAAGAAAATTTTATTTTTAAATGTTATCTTTTTTTTCATGTTATACGGAAAAAAACTTCGGAAAATCTTCGATCAAAATTCTAATAATTAATCTAAATTCCAATGACGTAAACTATACACATGAAACACGTTGGGAAAACCAAACAACGCATGTTATATTTAACATTTTCGCGACCCGATACTTGAAATAATTGGCGTAACATCGTTACGTTCGTGAGTCCACGTGTCTTGCACGTACTTCTCCGACGTGCAACTAACGAAACACGATGTTCGAGCACACACAAAAGACCACACGTTTCGTTTTATAACACAGCAAACGTGCGATACTCCACCGAGGCGAATTTCCAACTTCCGCATCTGTTTACCGGCTTTTAACAGCGCACGCGAAAACCCTCATATACGAACGTGGATGAAAATTTATCGATGTTCTTTGTACTGTTTGAAGCACTTTGATTTATTCATGCGGAAACCTTTGATTGCCACAATGATTGACGAAGGCGTTGTCGGCTTTCCAGTTACTTGGTTTTAACTCTGGACGTCGTAAATCATATCGATGTACGGTTAATTTAATAAATTTCAACGTCGATGCTGAGTCGTGCCGTACGCGACGGTAGCTCTAATGCGATTTTAAACAGTTTTTCGTGACGTTTCGTATTTTTTTTCGTTTTAGATATATTCTGAATTGAGATGTTTTTCAAAATATTTATAAAAAATATGTCAATTTAATTGAATATATGTACATTTCGTGACATGATTCATGTTATAACTGCAACAAAGTAAACCAACCATAAATAATTGATATAACCTGTCGATTTTTTTTCTGGATCTGCCACTTTAAACACGCATCTTTCCTCAATCAATCTCTAACTGTCATCGTACACTCGGCAATGATTTGAAAAATAAAATGAAACATAAAAAATCAAGTTAATCGCCCCTGGCTTGTATTTGCCAACTTGTGCAGAGAAAAACCGCAGCGCGGTTCGCGTCCGATGCACCATCCGGTGTTGTCATTGTCGCTGAAACAAAGCGCTGCGGAAAAAAACCCTTCAACCCACGTTTCTAAAACTTTTTTTAAATAAAATTTTATCTAGTATGATTGCCGATAACCATAGGCGTAGTATCGCTTTCAAATCTGATTATTATAAGCGAATTTAAAACGAATTAGTGACAAAGAGCGTCGTGAGATCATTGCTGAGCGAAGAGGCGCATAAACGACATAATGATCGGGATGAGCGAACAGGTTCCGATCTTGCATTTCCATTTATGAGAATATTATTCTACGACATGTCGAGCAGTATTTTCCAAAAGTAGTCTAGTTTTTTTTTTTATATCTCCGCGACTCATCCTTCGGTACTCACTTAATTTCAATTAGTTTGCTGCTCGTCTTTGTCGTCGACGTCTGCGTAATTTTAATTTATAACGTCTCGGTATGGTGCTGCGGGTTAAATCAACGGTGGATAGCGTGTGAAAAGTATGTACGGTGTAATCTGGATTTAATAGTGATCGTCGCCGGAGTATTTCGTTTGAAAAAAATACGAATATCTTTTGTTGCGCAGTTTCCGCTACTTCTTATTGTACTTTATTTACACAATGATGGCAAATTGTGGAATTGTGTTGCGTAATTTATATGGTTATTTTATGATAAGTGTTTCTTGCATTCTCGTAAAAGTCATTCGGTGATTAAGCGAATTTATTTCTTTAAACATCGTTAATCATCAATTGTGTTACACATAATCTTTACGATGGAAATAAAATGGGGATTATAATGAAATGCCGAATCATTAACATTTACTGTTTAGGAATAAATCAAATTCTGTATACGTTTGCGATTATTATAATATAATGCCGCTTTAAAATTACATTAAAGTCTTACTGATACTAAAATAACGAAGTCGTGCAAAATTATCATTCTTTTCCATGAACATTTATAGCAATGACAGAACTTGATTATACAACATTCTTTGAATCCTCCGAGCTTCTGTATCGCTTATTTTTAACTTAACACTAATCGAAGCCATTTATTATTGTTCACAGGTGTTGTTGGGGTGTATACAAACCAGTACCTCCACCCCGACCCTTGGGCTCCGGACGTGCGCCCCGGCAGCCTCCCCTGGCGCCCCGGGAGCGCACGCCCCGCCCTTCATACACATTCCAGTAAATTTCCGGTAAGTAATAGAGTTTTTTCATCTAGTTCAATATATAGGGTGTCTCAAAATTCACGCATGAAGTAATTTTGATAGAAAACACAGGTTTATAATTTAAAATTTTAATTTTTTTTTATTGATTCATACAATATACAGTATAGGGTTACGTATGGAATATAATATCAGGTAAATGGCTTTACTGGCACATACAAACTTTTTTGTTGAAATTTTCCATCAATTTTTTCCATACATGTTGCAGAATTTTTTTTACATACTCGTAGTGTTCAAATTCTTCCTTCAAGGTGTGAGTGGTTATGGGCTGGTTGGCATAAGCTTTACGAAATTCAGCTACATTTACGCGAGAAAGTCGGGGAAATTTTCAACGAAAAAAATGCGTATATGCCAGTAAAACAATTTATACGATATGCTATTCCACACATAACCCTATACCGTATACTGCATGAATCAATAAAAAATTATAATTTTTAATTAAAAAAATCTATATTTTCTATCAAAATTACTGCATGCGTGAATTTGAGACACTTTATATCCAAAATGAAACAAGAATTTTTTTGTCAAGCACCATCACCACATAAATCCTTTTCAAAATACTTCTATAATTCATCACCGCTTCAACGATCATACAAAGCGTTTTCATATTCGATTATAATATCACACATTATTATAATAATAGAATTTTTTCGAAAAATACGAACCCTATTGCATTAATCTCTGGACGCGAACTGGTACACGGGTACGAACAAACGAGTTAACCGGTCGCGATTATGGATAACGCTTCATGTACGTGTACGCGGGTCGTTTTGCATTCCCTCGTCTATTTTATTTATAGGTATTTGTTCGTGTACGTAGAGGAAGTTGTCGGATCCGAACCGTGTTCCGATTGTAGTCACAATCGCTTTTATCCGACGGTCGTAGCTTGGACTGAATGTTCCCGTGTTGGTACTTATTCATATAGGAAGAGTGCTTTTGAGAATGTCGGTGTTAATTGCGTAAGTGCACGCAAAACTTTCTATTCTTTCGCTTTTTTTTATAATTTGATTCTATGGTGCATAAAACAATATTATGGTCGTAAATAAATTTTGATTTTTAATTGTGAACGCACGTTTTATTTTTTTTATTAATCGTGACTAATTGGTGTGAGAAGTTGAATTGAAAAGTCGATTTTATATACGGAAAAAAGTTCGTTGGAGGCTTAATTAGTTTTTTTTTTTTAGTGAATGCAATTGAGGATTAATAAAATGGATACAAAGTATTATGCAAATTTTTTTCTCAAGGGAAAAATCAAAACTGGACAATTTAATTACTACTCGCTACTAATCCTTTTTTCTTTGCATACGACTTATATCGTGTTTCAAAATAAATCCAAATCGTTTTTTAAAAATATCATTTCAACACAGCAATTAAATATAATCAATCATTGCACGCTTTTTTATCTATTTTATTTCGTGACCTTAATGTTTGTATTATTTCCAATGTAACATAAAAGTAATTATCATCTCGATAAACTACAAAGTCGACAAACGAAATACATATACTAACATTGAACAAATGTAACATTCAACAAAATCATGAATCATCACACTTTCATCCAACAAAATTCAATACAAATCAAAGACAAAGAACACCACAAGAATTTTACTATCATAACGGAAACCCGTCAACATTTCTAACACTGAACGACATTTTTTCAACCGAACTACATCCCATAAAACACATTGAATGAAACTTTCACGTACGCACCGGACCGCAAATAAAACCCGAACATGCGTCGAACTCCGAACCGATTTCGATTTCGTTCGCACGCCATATCCGACGGTCCCATTATTTTAACCGTAAATTTGACCACATTCGATTAAAATGGAGGCTTTAATGGTGATTGAGGACACTCGCAGTGTGGGCGAACAACGACACGACGAGCACCGCCCCGTGGGAGTGCAAGATTGCATCAAACCACTTTCTTTCACGTGTTGCGTTCACTTTGTGTTATCGCATGTGACATTTGCAATATTGCAAATTACGATCGGGATTATATTTGCATGATCTCGGTTTTGTTGTGCGATAAAATTCGAGTTTGTGCTCAATGATCGTGTGACTCATTATAGTGGTTGAATGTTAATTTTTTTTATTGATGATAATCGAATATTTAAATGAATTGAAAAAAATAGAAATTAAGAATTCGACATGTGGGAATGAAAAATTATTTAAAATTTCGAAATTATCATTAAAAAAATATTCACAAAGTCAACCTACACTGTTTGACAGTTGAAATTTCAATATGAAACGCGTGTGCCGAAAAAAAAAACAATGCTCTTCGAACTTTCGACCGGAATCGCATGTCGAATCGTTCTCGCACAAATTGCTTTTTCCGTTTACTATTTTACATTTGTCTCTATATAAATCATGGGAAACTTTATGATATGTGTGACTCCCAAGAAACGGGGACGATTTGTTACCCTCGTTATTATTGAATTATTATTGTTGTTTTTGCGCCGATAACGAAAATGCGTCAATTTTCTCGGGTCGCACGGATCCGGGTTAAATTAATTTAACTGTGTTATTTTTTTCACAATGGATGATAAATCAATAGTCGATAACATAGGGTCATTTATACGCATATATAGATTAAACTCGAACTAGACATATCCGTTGTTACAACTCCATTTCTCTTAATTAATCTTTTTTTTTTTTTACACACCAATTATTTTCACTTCATGGCATTTGGATTTCGAACTCTTAAGGTGAAAATTTATTTTTCAAAATTGATGTTTTAATCGTCTTGATGTAAGATCGCCCAAGGATAAAATTATAAAATATGACCTTAATTCACTTAGCAATTGTTGTTTGTAAACAACAAACTTCGGACAGCACTCATTGCGTTATTGTTTGCGCAAAACATCCAAATCCGAAATTGAACTCTCAATTAACCGACGAATTACGCGAATTTTAAATGTTGAAACTACCTGGCATCACTTACAGTTGTACATCAAAGTGTGTGTATAATATAATACCTTTATTACGTGTACGTACAATGGCTTCTGGGAATATTCCCATGGTGGTTGGTCGGTCATTGTTTCACGTGTACCTCGGGCATACACAAATGCATTTTTTTTTGTAAAATGCGTTTAATACCGTGTCGACTTCGACGAAGCATCTCGCATCGGGAATCTGTCGAAATTGCTTTCGAAATGGCCGCAGAATTTTGAATGTCCGAACGTATGAAAATCAATTGGACCTGCTTTGTAATATTACCGAGAAATGCGACCTTCGAATATGAGAATTATTCTGGTCGTTTGATTTTTCGAAATTCGATATTGTGGCGCGATAAGCCGCCGGAAAAAATCGGTTAATTATATGAAGCTCACTTTGAATTATAATCTTCTTGTTTTAATTATAAAAAAACAGGTATTTATCACGTATGCAAATTAGGTTTTTTTTTTTCGCTTTTGAAATTTGCGTGGGACATAAGCGATTACCCGTACATAATGTTTCATTTTGAAAACAGTGTACAAATATTCGTTAAAAAAAATTGAAATAGGCTCGCGAATATTTTAGTGAATGCTCATAATTTATCGATATTCTTATCGAATGTAACTGTTACGATTAAAATTTAAAAAAAAAAGTACATTGTATGAATTAACCGTATGTTGCATAATTTATGCGATTAAGTCGCGCCCAATGAGTCAACCTTTCCATTTGGAGATGCTGAATACTTCATATAATTGTTATGTGCAAATGTATTATTACTCTCATCGGCCTTCACAGTGTTGCAAATTTAAATTTTCCATTTTCCGTAGGTCGACCGAGAAGTTGTCGTGTCAAACAGTGACAAAACCAGTAAAGTGCCTGGTGTGCAACAGTTTAGGAGGGTTGCAGCCGTGGCTCCTGACGCTCCACCTCGATTGCAGGCTGCTTGGACTGTTCCATCTACCATGCAGGTTTTATGATATTTTTTTCTTATTAGCATTTTAATCCTCTTAGAAACGTCTGTAAGATTTATTGGTTGGTGTAATATCCATCTAGTAAACTAAATTTTATCAGTTCCGTTTTAATGTGTGAGAAAAGCATTTTTTATATAATAATCTGGTTGTTTGAAAACATTTTTTCTTTAGAAATAAAAATGAGATCACCTTGCACAATTCTGTGTGAATTATCATCGTAATTTTTAATTTATCGATATTGTTTATTAAAAATTTCTGTTAATCTTTTCACAAACTCGTCGAGTCGAACTTTTTTTATTTATAAACCCATAAGTCTTTTCATGCGGATAATCTCAACGAGCTTCTTCACGTTGACCATAAAAAAAGCACGACAGTTTTCAAAATATTTATAACGTCTCGAATTTCACTCACCACACGTAATTAACCTCTTCATCTTTGTTTTTATACCGTTTTATACAATATTTAGATGACCTAACTCAAACAGTCGTATTCAAATAAATATCCTAACTGTGATAAGCGGCGGATTGCATTCAAGTAGTCGGACATTTATTTACCTTTTCGACATTATGAAAATTTCGGAACGCTCGAGAGGCCTTTTCCACATTAACTGTTATTACGATGATGTAAATGACAACGAGCGGCTGTTGCTCTCTTTATCGCACGATTCAAATCGACAACACACCTTGCAACAGTGTCAGCTGTTGAACAGGTGGCGTCCAAGAAAAACAGTTCCTCCTTGACAATGGGACGACGAAACGTGCAATTTTTTTTCCCCTCTAATCGCACGTTGTTCGTAGAACTCTCTGATGTCGATGGAAGTCGTCTTCGTGCTAACAATGGAAAACTATTCAACACAATGGACATACACGGTCGAATTGCACACCATAAAATCTGCGAAGCCTGTTAAAACTTCCATATCCATTAAAGTAGAGCTTTGCTATGCAAAAAAGCCTTTGAAGTTGTAAAAGTGATTTCCATTCATTTTTTCGTTTTAATTCGGTCGAGGAAGTTGTTAAAATTTGAACTTTCAACATTTTAAATATCGTTTCAGTTTTTTTTTAGGCATTTTTTTATGTATCGATATACATAAAAAAAAAACTTCGTGCGAAATTTATCAATTAACGATCTTTATGAACATCAATCATCGGAATAGTCGGTATCTCTCGCTGTGAAAATTCATAACCATATGATTTAAATTGATTAGCGGTTTCCAAAATACAATGTGACTTATAGGCACATTGAGAAGCCATCCATCATCCCTGTGTGAATAAATCACTCGTTCAAGTATGTTATACTGTTAAGAGTTCTAAATTGTGATATGACTTACGGTCATGACCGAATATGTGTAATTATATGAACTGATGCTTTCAATAAGGTTACGAACTCATACGATTATACCGTAATTTTTTAATTAAAAAATTGTTTCGTGGGATTTACAACATTTTTTTTTATACATTTTATGTACATTTTTTAGTAGTACGTGTTAATATTTTATACGTTTATTGATAATTTTATAATAATTTCGACTCACGATGCAAACGTGCACCAAACGTGATCCGAATGAAAATTCTTCATCGAAAGACTTTATTACTGTCGAGTGTTTTATTGTTTACGTTCATATAAAATTTTCTTTTTTTTTAATTTTTTTTTGCAAAATAATAGGTTGTCATTAAGTCGTTTGTTTTAAATTGCAGTTTTATTTAAACAGGATAAACTTGTTTGTAAGATCCGTTATAAGTTAAATAAGGGTTAGTTATCTTTTTATCTTTCTACACAAACTGATTTTAGTATACGACAAGATCGACTCGAATTTTCCAAGAAACTCGTCAATCTCGACATAAATGTCATACTGCTCAAGATATTTAAAAAAATCAAACACCTTACGTAAATATGCTACAGAAAAATAACATTTAACATTTTATTTTTTAATAAAATCTAATCAGCTTAAAAAAATCTTCATTGTAATGTATATTTGAAAACAATTCTATAAT
Source organism: Hydropsyche tenuis (assembly GCA_009617725.1). Classification (NCBI taxonomy): domain Eukaryota; kingdom Metazoa; phylum Arthropoda; class Insecta; order Trichoptera; family Hydropsychidae; genus Hydropsyche; species Hydropsyche tenuis. Next base: position 3,564,046 of record VTON01000001.1, on the reverse strand, counting down.
GAAATCGATTATCTCACACATAATAATTATATAGAAATAGTTATCATCATAAAGTCCCAGACGAATTTCGGCATACGTTTTTCCGAGGAAGCAAAAGCATCGACAACGGTCGTCGACGGCCACTCCAACGTCCGCACATTGTCCTTTGGCCAGGATGACGCCTATGCAGCACGACATCGAAATACGCTTTTCGAAGCGATATTTAAAATATTCAAATCTCGCATTTCAGTGGCCGATTGACGACTCACCGTCGTCCGTTGGCTTGACCATCCTTCGACGATGACTCAAATACGTCCTTGTAATGCCAATGGCACTTTTCACCGCTTTCGACACAAATTTGTCGAATTTTAAATCAGCTACGAGCATACGATTTTTTTCTTTCGAACAATGCTCCGTATTTTTTTCAAAGCTACAAACAACAATTAAACCTAAGTAGGGTTTTCGTGAGAAACCCGATTGTTTGAACGAAAGGAAATTATCGAGTTCATGAATATTTCTAATTAAGGTAAATTAGAATTATTGAAAATATTTAAGTTTTACATTTTTTATGATGGACTTTTTTTTGATGTATCGCTAAATTCCGAATACATTTGTGCGGATTTCGGTTTTAAATGACCGGAGATATTAAGACGGTGAGAATGAGAATTTTCGTGATAATCAGTCGGATGTACACAACTCGAATTAATCTCATTTATAATACAAAAAATATATACGTTTCCTATTCATGTCATCTCATTAGAGTGCCTTGTGCTTTTCGAGTTGATTGATGAATAGCTTGAATTTAAAGAAAATATTTTGTCAAGCAAAAGAACGTTTATCCTTGAAGAAATCACATTCGACACAGTGTGAATGTTAATTTGTTTGGCATTTGTATTGAATCCTTTTATTGTTTAACAGTATTTTATTGACGATGAAAGTTATACATTTAAATTTCGACATTTGACAAATGCGGCCCCAGTTCTTTATTCTTTCATATACTTTTGGATATTTTGGTACGATTCTTTTCCCGGATATACACATGGCTATAAAGGTGACTCAAGTATTTTTTTTACATAATAATTTTATTTCGAATTTAATTCATGAATAGCGCATTTCAAAATAGTCAAATGTTTGCCGTTTTTATCCACAATATAAACACTATCCTTATGACTTATGTTTATTTCGCTTTTGTCTTCTTCAAATCCAAACAAACATATTTAACGAACGGTTTTCCCATATTACATCTGCAAATATTTGCAAAATAGTAAAATTTCAATTCAACATTTCCATTTCACATACCAACACCCAGCTTTCTAAGCGTCCATCTGAACCACGATTTTTTTCGACCTGCTATTAAAACAGCTCCCGAAGAACCATCCCACAAAACGATTTGATTTATATGAGACGATTACGTATGACGAGCCCGTTCGGCGTGCTTCCGACGCCGACCAAGAGTGATGATACATTTTATACACATTTTTTATTCGCCTGAATAAAACGATAGTGATGTTAGTGTGTGCAAGCACCTGTGTGCAAGAACAATAGCTCGGTTCGGTAGAAGCGCCGCCCGCCCGCGGTGAGCGGCCGCGTTCTTCGCGTCGGCTTCTTCTCGCTACTTCTTTTGCCACTAATTACTACACCGGGGAACGAAAAGAGCCGAAGCAGCTAACCGTTTAAGCACTTCCTTGGCGGACGTCGGCGTCGTTCAACAGCTCGCGCACATCATGCACGTTGAAACGGATGAAAAGCGCGGTCGATGACGCCGCAGCATGGTAGAATTCGCTTTAGAGAATGTCCGTGGCGTTTTCGGTTTGTTTTAAGTAATGGTGATGAGTGTTGGTTAATAGTTGTCGTTTCGTTGCAGAATCAGCAGTCGGCCACAGCTCCGGATGGCTTCCGACAACCTGGCCCCTCCCGAGCCTGCTTGCCCCAAGAGCCTAACAACGCCGTCAATCCGCCGGCTCCTCTCAAGCAGACTTTCATTTACGGAACTAGGGCCGATTGCAAATATGAAGAGTCTACAAACGGCACGAGCCAACCAGATCCTGCCAAAGACGGCAAAGAAGCCAAAAGCACTTCCAAAGCGATGACCAAAACTTATCATACGCTTAAAGACATGATTTCGAGCCGATTCAAGGGTAAGGATAGTAATGAGTCGGATTCGAAGGCTGCCGATGCTGAGGCGGGTCTCAACAATGTCACGGATGAGCTACGGAAGTCAATGAGGGCCGAACAGGAAGCGAACAATCGTGAGGTGGCTAGAAAAACGCAACCAGATCAAAGCATTTATGGAAGACCGGTGCCGCAGCAAAGGGACTTGCAGTACAACCGTCACATGGTGCAGATGCACCACGGCAGTCCAATGACAGGCAGTGGCACTCAACAAACCGGAAGCCAGCAGATCCTTGCTCAGCAGCAGTATTTGCATCAGCAGATCTTGCTCAATCAACAACAACAGCACATGCTCGGTCACGGACCGAGCGCAAGCTCTACTCCTCAACACGGTATGGTGCAAGCCAGATCGCAAGAGCTTTGAATCGACAAAACATGGTGCCGGAAAATCAACCCAGACCTCATTCGCAAATGATGCAGCAGTTGAATACAACCGATAGCATATATTATCAACCTCAGTATGGTATGTCACCAGGGGTTGCTCAACCAAGAGGTGTTGCCAGTCGGCTTATAAATTATCCAGGGGAAATACAACAAAATACACCATACACTGGAATAAAATCAACAGCCAACAATCAGGTTTGTGTTTTTTTTTTAACTATTAACATTAATATGATGGTGAACTCCAACTAACTGTACTCTAGTAATGATAATATTCACTCGCCACATTAACATCACCGTTTAATAATATTTTCAAATCGTTTATCATTTCGATAAATTACTGAATATTTATTTGCGACTATTTATTTTGAAATTATGGTGCATTCAATCTAACTTTTTTTTTAATTTAAGATTGAAAACTCACAATCAGACAGAATGGAATTAAGAAGTCCTCAACAATTAGAACGAGAAATTTTAAGACAACGTGGATTAATAGAAGGTAGAAGAACAGCTTCCCAACCACAATTGCCATTGGATGAAGAACAAAATGATTCAAGATTAGACAGACCAAATCCTTCTACTCCGATAGCATCTAATAAAAATATGCCAGTTCGAAGAGGTTCTCATGGAAATTTGATAGAAACTTTAACAAGAGTACCATCTATTGATCCAGAAAAGATTCTGACGACGGTGGATTCAGGAGTAGACTCAACGCTCAAGGGAGAAGTTTTGATAATAAAGAGCGACAAAATCCTAACAGTACCCCGTATAATAATTCTAGAACCATAGATATAGCGTCAAACTTAAGCAAGGCAGAACTAAATAGTGATATAAATAAAAATGAAAATATTTATAGTGGTATGAAAACAACCAATATTTAACGGAATGACTCAAGTGAATCAAAGACAAATTGAATTATCTGAAGATATAGGCAGTAGCACTAACATTTCTAAGAAAATAAATCCTGGATCCACAGCAAGTTCAGGTAAATTACTCAACATGGTTTATTATAATAATTTTCCACGTTTTAAATAGTTTTTTTGTAGATTATGATAAAATGGTGGTCCTTCATCAAATGTTGATTCTGGTAGAGGTAGCTGCTTATTCCAGTGGTCGCCGAGTGGGACATGATACAAGTACAGAATCTGATCCCTTACCTTCATCTTCGAATAACAGAAACAACGTATTGACATCAGAACAAAATGGAGTTGGATCAAAACATTACCATGACAAAAGTGGTCATGGTAATGTACTCATTTTTTTTTTATATTTTGTTAATAATTTATATGTATTTTAACTTTATGTTCAATTTTGTAGGTGGAGATTCAGAATGGGTGGATATTGTGGAATCAGAACTTCGACAAATCCTAGAACCTAAACTTCATGGTTTAAATATTAACGGCACAAATACAAATCAACCTGGGGTTGGAGCGACAGGAAGTGAAACAGTTTCTAGTGTTACACCTCCTTTACCACCTATTTCACCGGCAGCTTCTTCTCCTGAAGCAACACCAAGAAACTCATCTAGATTTAAACATCAAAGGTCCATATAACATACAACATTTTGATTGCCCTTTGTATTTATAAATATGATTTTAATGCAACATTTTTTTTTTTTATATTCTAGCCTTCCTTATGGCAGTAAGCCTGAATATGGAAACGAGAGTCGAGCAGTAATGCCAAATCAAAGAGCCGGGTGGCAACATAGTTCTAAACATCGAAATGGTGGTTCTAAGAAACATGAACATTCCTCACAATATAAAAAAAACATAGTAAGAAATTTTACTTTAGAATAAATATGCATTGTTTTATCAAAAAAACTAACAAAAAATTTAATTTTTTTTTCAGTGTTTGGTCTTGAAACAGATATTACATCAACCACAACTCGCAGCTTGGATTTATCGTCGATGCTTGATGGACAATCAGATAGTGATGTATCTACTCAAGACGCTAGAGCTATAAGAAGACAGTTACAAGGTTTAGAAAATATGTATTGTGAAGTTCTAAAATTATTAGGAGTTAGAAAACCTCCCAATCACAATTTAAGCAAATATCAACCAAGTGATTCCAGGTTGCAATAAATACATTTTACATATTTTTACAAAAAATTTTCATAAGAATTGTTTTAATTATTTACATTTTTTTTTTCAGACTAACTAAACGTCGATATGGCAGTGTGTCGTCTCTTCCCTCTAGTTCTGTAAGTAGCAGACCTGTAAGGGACAAGCGAAGAAGTGCAACTGAACAAAGAAAAAAAAAGTTAACGATATTAAGGTATTTTGAATTAATTTATGTATTCAGGAAGTTATGGAATTTTTTTAAATTCCTATGACAAAAAAAAATAATGAAGTAATTTTCAGGGCATTAATAAGAGATTTCAACGACTAGAATCACATGTGGTAACACTAGCACGTTCTGTAGCACATTTATCTAGTGAAATGCGAACACAACATTTGATGATTCAAGAAATGGAAAATATTAGAGGTGAAATAACAGCCTTAAGAAATCAACAAAGGTAATTCTTTAATCTATTTTCAAAAAAATACTTCATTTTGACACGTAAGTAAGTCTTTAAATTATATTAATTTTTATTTTAAGATCTCAATCTATGCCTCGAATGGACAACAGTTTTGTACAATCAATGGATATGGTGGAGTTGATGCATCTAGTCTTGCTAATCCCAGTAGAGTCAAAAAAACTCACAAAATTTTTTTTGGAGATGAACCTCCATTATTAAGAATGTTTCTGAAGAAATTAGGATATGAAGTATAAACTTTGTAATTTTGTGTAAACTTTTGTATTTTCCTTATCAATTCACAGATAATAAAAATTTATTATTTTTTTATAGAAATATGCCACTCTTCTTGAAAATGAACGAGTTGGTGCTGCAGAACTTCCATTTTTTTAGGAGAAGAAAGACTACGTGCCTTAGGAGTTCCTTTGGGACCAAGACTTCGAATACTTCATGAAGCACGATTAGCATTGCCTCCATCGAATACACCTCATACAACTTTATGTATTGTATAAAATAGTGCTATTTATTTAAAATTATTAAAAAAAATTAGACTTTAAAGCAAATACTTTATTTTGTACAAGTAAAAAAATCTAAAATAATTTAAGATACTCTGTAAATATAAAACAAATATAGTTTTTGACATTTTCAATTTCATTCCTTTAAGTATTGATGGCCGAAAGAATATTTTTATATGAATTGAATCTACATATTATATTTCATTTTGTATAAGTATTGAAATACTTTAAATAAAATAATAAAATAATTGTTATAAATGAACTCTCAAGTGATCAAAAAACAGAGTACTTTTAGAATACCCGATACCTGTGTATTTCAATAGACGAAATACTTGAGCTTTATGTAACAATTAAATTTAAACATAGCTTATTTGTAAAATATATATTTATACTTAAGTTTTGTGAAATTTATAAGTAGTTTTAATTACCATCATTGTTTGAATATTTCAATTAAATTTTTCCATCAATGTGTGTGTGTGTGTGTATGAACTTAACTCGCTATGCAAATCAAAATATAATATTAATATTTATTATTGCCAAAGACGGAATTGCAATATAAATATGTTCAATGAAATCACACATTATAGTTTTAGTTAATCTTTCTTAAAATATGTTTCGAAATATTTATTTATTTGATTTAGTAAAAAAAGCACTTGTCAAATATATGGAAAAATATAAGGAGTAATCAAAAAAAATATTTTTTTTCTAATGAAAATGATGTGTGATAAATATTAATGTTCATAGAGGATTTCCAAAATAATATTTTATTTAATGTACTTGATAAATATAATAATAATAAAAAATTATGAAAATATTGGACATTTTATCACATTTTTTAAAATATTTTTTTATATTACATAATATTACCAATTTACATAATAAATAATTTAAACTTATTAATGGTTTTATATAACTTTGTCTCTTTTTTATTCTTTTTCATTTCACATAAATTACTTCAATCATCGATTTTTCTCTTATTATCAGATAATAAAATTATTACTTGCATCAAAAAAATTACCAAACTTTTAATGATGCTTTGAAAAAAACCTTTGTTCTGTAGTCTTTATTATATTTAGATTAACTACCTATAATAATAATAATAATAATAATGATGATGATGACTTTTTTTTAATAGATTATCATTGGCCAAGACTTTTTTTATCTCAAATATTCTTTTGGCCAAATAAATCAATAGTTTCTGATACAATTTTAATCTCTAAAGTTTTCATCTATTTCTAGTTCATATTTGTTATCAAGTATACTTAAAAAAAATTTGTTTGTTTTTATCTTGTCTGAAGAATTCCATATCTTCTGTACATTACTATTTACCAAGAGTTGAGAGGTCATGATTACAAATATCGGGGTCATTTTGGGTACGGATGTACTAATTGTGTACTGAATATATGAAAACAAATATATACGTACCCAATATTTTTGGATACAATAATACCAAGTTAATAATAAATTAAATTTGATCAAATATCAATAGGAAAAAAAAAAATTGAATACTATCAGTTTAAGAATTAATTGAGCAGGGTTCATTTATTTACTTATATTATTCAAAATAATTGCAAGGTTATATTGATTTGCTGATCTAAAATACTAATAAAACTAATGATTCCACATTGCTAATTAAGGCTTTTGTTTTTTTTGATGAAGTCAAAAATAATTAACCTTTTCATAATCTCTCTTCTCATAACAAACATTAACAATCATGCAGAAATAAATAAATTCATTATAATATATTAGCACCAGCAGGATGGTTAAAAAATATTTTCTTTTTTGAATTTGCATTGTCCACAAAATATTCAAATTAAAAAAAATAAAATTCAAATTAATTTCATTATTTTTCCTGATTTTAAAATTTAATACATCTTATAGTATTTTTTTTAATTAAATGTTCTTTTAAAAAATATATTATTTGAGATTTATATGTTTTATCTTTTGATAAAGGAAAAGACAATTAACAACGATTCATTTACTTAAATACAAATTTGAAATAAGCTTAAGCTATTTCCGAAACATGCTGTTACAAACAAAAGAATATTTTCTGACAAGCAACATAGACTCATTATATTTCAATTGGTCACTAGGCGCTGATCGATTCATACATATTCCAAGTTGTTTCTATTGTGTTGCTTCTGTCGGTCTTCCAGCACAACCATGAATACCTCACATTTCCTATTAAGCTTAATTGCTTGTTTTTTTGTAATGTGGAATAACACTTGGTGATGTTGTGAAGTACAACATGTGCGCAGACGAAAGTATGCATTTTAAAAATATTATGATTTTATACTATTTTACAAATCTATTAAATTGGTTTGGATATTGGTATAGTTAACAAAATTTAAGTTTTAAAAATTTTAATATGAATAATATCATGACCAATTTAATTTTAATAAATATTCTTAAAAAAAAAAAAATCTTATCGAATGTGATTAGCTCACTAAAGAAAAAAAGTTCAAATAACTGAAGTTGAGTGACCTTTTCAATATCAAAATAACCTACATTGAGTTGAGATTTATTTATTCCATGTATAAATGTTTTTTTATTCTTTCAAAATTTCATACAATTTTTTCCATATTAATGATTTTTTTTTTATAAACAGTTAACAGTTGTAGTATACAAGAAGTTAGAATAACACCATGTGACGAAACTGACAAGAATAAACCATGCAGAATTAAAAGAGGAAAATCATACTCATTCGAGATCGATTTTACTCCAGGTAAACTAAAATATGCAAATACACACACATGTAAAAAAAAATTCACATACAAAATTAAATGATTTTATTTTTTCATAAATCAAAATTTATCTATGTTAGAATTTGCTGTCGATGAATTGACGTCAACTGCATATTGGAAAAGTTCGTTGAGGGATTTACCTTTAGCTGGTATGGATACAAACGCATGCAATTTTATGAAATGTCCTATGGAAAAGATGTTAAAACAACATACAACTTCAATTTGGAGATTTCGAAAAAATTCCCACGGTAAAAAAAAATCATTTAAAGTTATTTTACTAAAATACTTTCATTTTATAATTAATCAATTAATTTATTTTCATTTCCAGTCTTCTTATAATATCAAATGGAAGTTTGCACATGGTGACAAAGCATGTTGTGCCTACCTCAAAATTGCTTTGATTAAGTAATTCATTTACATTTATACTCATTATATAAAATTTCATTCATATTAGAAAAAAATTCGTAAGATCTTTGACGTTAGTAATATGCCATAAAATGATATTGTACAATTATAAATATAAATAAATAAAATAAAACCATTATCAATATACTTTTATTTACTTTAAAACAATTCAAAATCAAAATAGTTCGAACAATAGCCGATAGATGCTCCTTTACACCTGAGTTTAAACGCATTCCCCTCCCTCTCCGAATACACCTGAGCATTCAATGGTTATTCAGACCGCGCGCGTTGCTGTTAACACGCGTCGTTCGTTCCTTCAGCTCAAACGGACACCCGAAAAGGACATAACGATCCTGAAACGCCAAAAGATCAAACAAAACCTACGACAACTCGAAGAAGCGCAAAACCGACATCAAAGAGTAGCGCGCGCGCAGCAAACTCAAATTCCCACGCCCCCCCCCAATCGCTCAGGTGAGAAACGTCAACTATGCATTCCTATGCACTTATAATTGCAATATGAATATTTACACGTGGATCAAACAATACGCGTGTTTGTCGAATTAACTCGTTTTGACATTGAATATGTAGGTTTTTTTTGTCGTTTTTTTTAAAATGGTTTTTTTAATATCAATTTAAAAAAATTATAATTTAATTTTTTTTTTTTGTATTGTAAGGGTCGTTTTATTTCCGGAGGCGAGGTCAACGTTTCGCTTATCTCGAACTGACCCGCCGCCATTTTGCATTCGCACCCGACATTCCAGCGTTTATCGCGGCTCGATCGTGTACAAATTGCGAATAAACCGTAATCCGAATTGAACAGAATCAACAAATCGTAAAATCAACAATGGACCGTCGATACATATTTGTATTTTCGCACGGTCGCGCCAAAAAAATACAGTTACGAAATCTTATCACCGTTCCATACAAAGGGACGATTTTCGTATATAATAGAAAAATGACCTCGCGTTGATTGTTCTAATTAACCTTTCCAAAGCGTAATCTCATTATATGCAATTAAATTGTTGATATTTTCGAATGAAAAAAAGTTTAGTTGCTTTCTTTTCTCACGTACCGACTAGATTTCCAATATAAAGTAGTCATTGTCGCAGACTCTCATGTATTATAAAACTGCTTCATTGTTCCGTCGCAGTTATTCCCATAAAAAAATAAACAAGTTCAATGAAATCACTTCGTTATCGACGCACATGAAATTAGATAATTCGGCGACGTAATTGAATTCCACAAAACTGTGGAAAGTCGAAAAGAAAGCGCACACACAGCCTTTGCAATTTTGCCACATAGAAAGGAGAATGTCGGTTGAAGTTGGAAGTTGCATTCATCGTCGTTGTCTACCGGCGATTTTCCGGTCGATTAAAACGGCGTGTCGCATTCTGTTTGTCTAAGGAGCTGACGCTTATGCAAATCTGTGGGAATTGTCGTAAATTTTGCTACACCTCCGACTTTGTTGCTTATTGAATGCACCGATCGAGTGCCAAAACGTCTATATTTAACGTCGTGGGCGGTTCAAACTGGTCTGCCGCCCTTATTCACACTTGAACTTGTCCTCTAAATCCGTTTTGTGTGGAAATAATAGAATTATTGCTGAAATGTTGATTTTGAATTGAAATTTTACTTTGAAAAAATTTGATTTTCCTGGAAATATTGAGGTACAATGTTTGATTATTGTTGGAAAAAAATTTCCATCTTCGAGAGTCACTTGATATTACAAAATGCAGTTATGTATAGATTCACTCAGGTATCCTCTTCAACATAATGACAAAAAAATGGTGCAGGTATATTTATAACAAAATTCACAGACAAAAAAAAAAATACAGCCTTCCACGAATTTCATAATTTTAGCATCAAGATATTGACGATTTTTTTACAAAATACCAAACTGAATACATTTCAAATACCATCATATAAATTAAACGGACTTCCGGGCACTTCAACCCTTCAAAAAATTATCAATTTATATCCATAGAATTCAACGGTTTCGCTTTGTCACGAACTCCTGTCCAACAAAGTTAGGCGGCACGTACCCCAATCCGTACATGAATGTGATCCCGCACGATCAACCTGTTCAAAAAATCATTTCTATAATCACATCTTCAGAGTTTCTTCACCAAGTTTCTTTCCCTTTATCACATGAACTTCTCATTATATGAAAAGTATATTTAAAAATTTGAAGATTATACAGTTTTCATACGATGACGTCATCAAAAAAACCTTCACAAACCACACCAAAACTCACCACCATCCACCTCATCATAAAATGTATCCTCAAACACCCAAAAAAAAAACGAAAATCCACCAACATCCGGGATGCGTCCTCTCGTGTACCGATTCGGTCTGGCGCTCGCGCTATGGCGCGTTAAATTGACGCACTTCCAACGAGATTGAGAACAGCTCGACGACATTATGGGACCCATGATGTCGTCGATCATCAGCCAGGATCATTATCGTATTATGGTGGATGCCGGTCGTTGTCGGCCGACGGCTTCGTGCATTGTGCACTTCACCTGCCAGCCATCCGGTGTCGGATGTGTGTGCATTGTGCATCGGAGCTGGTCTACTGTAATGTTTCCATTCTGTCGTCGGAGTTGGATGTCGTGTTGGGTGTATGGGGAAGGCTGTTGGTTGGTGTCAATTGTTTTTGTTGGGTCTTTGATGGTTGGAGGTATGATGTGTTTGTAGGAGATGGGTGCTGAATTGGTAATTCTGTTGAAAGTTGATGTGACATATCAGGTGATTTTATTGGTAAAAATTTTCATTTATTTTCTTTGGGAATCATAATATTATTGAAGTTTTTCTTCAATGATGGGATGATGTATCTTCTATCTTTTCATTCGTAAAAGATTTTTAATAATTTAAATCAATTATATATTAATCTGATTGAAAATATTAAAAGTTCAGTTGAGTACGTATTTCATAGATTTTATCAGTTTCGTCCGTGTCGCTAATTAACCCGATTTCGAATATCCAACTCTTGATCGTTCTTGTTCTTTAAAAACTTATTGAAAAAAAATATCTCGTTGACCAAACGAACGTTTTCTCCCCGAAATGATCCGAAAAACGTTTTAAAATCATGTTCATGTTGCATCAACATAATAATTTCCTTTCTATGGAGAAAGCGATGAAACGTGCTTTTTTTTTCACGAAGTTAATATTTATATGAAAAAAAAAACATATGTAACTTAAATTGGGAAAAATCAGTTTTCGCTTTCATATGTATAATAGATGAATAGATAGCGTCGTATGTTTAATTGTAAGAATCGTTCCGAATTAATCTCGTAAATATATTATGTTCTTGTGTTTCTCGTTCCGGTAAATACCTTCAATTACGTACATTTTTTACTGGCAGCATAAACGTTTAAATTATCTTGATATGTTTTGTTTTATGACGTACGTATGTAGAACGATTTAATTAAGTTTTTATACCTCAATAATATTTAGAAGATATCTCATTAACTGAAACGATTTTGGCGTAATGTATGTAAATGGTTCCGACAACGACTCGATAATAGAGAATTATACAACCCAACATTTGTTTTACAACAAAATTTAATTTTCAATTCTGCGTAGGAGACATATACCTTACCATTTTTTTTCCGACCATGTCAAATTATAAAGGATACTGCCGTCGAATCGACGTTACCACTTTTCGACATCCTTCCGTTTCGACCATCTGTCGCGATCGCCTTTTACCGATCGCAATCATTCCATATAAATTATGACAAAACTCCGGTTCAACTGTTCTTTTATATTGAACACTGTAATCTGTGCACCTACGATGTCCTTTTAATGGGTCCATTGTGCATTATTTCACTATTTCATTGCGACCCTGAACATTTCCTCGGCTTTTGTCCACCGTTGTCGCATTGTTTTCTGTGTCGCACTATGTTGGAATTTGCATTAAAATCACTAATAATGAACCATTGTTTGCTCAACTAGACTGAAAAATATCTGGCGCTCTACTTTTCGAGATGTATGAAAAAAAAAAAAAAAACTATCGTTTTTATTCGTATCGTGTTCTAATATGCCTTCACATATTTGACGACTGATAAATGTTAAATAAACCAGTTCAATGCCGATCTATTTCAAAATGTTTGTTTTGACAAATTTTGTTTACATTTCACTATGTCGATTTTTGTAAAAGTTTTCATTTTACTGTTATGTCTCACAAATTGTTTTCGAATTTTATCTCAAGTTCACAACCTCGATTGAACTGTTATTCTCGAGAAATGATTCGGTTGAACAATTTATTTGTCGTTAATGAAATTTTCGATGTAGCATCACTACGTTGTCAGCAAAAGTAAATACACTTGCTTGATTTATTCAAATTGCTTTATCTAATATTAAAGAGCCTTTTTTTGGATCATTAAAACGCTATATAATAAAATTTAACTATATCATAAATATAATTTGATGATATTTTTTTTCGGATTTTTCGCCCACTCGATTTTCGAAAAAAAAATCATAATTCTTTACTAGATAACTAGAATGATGTACAAAATTTGTACCGAACACATCGTGTAGCCCTCCCACGCAACAGTAATTCCAATTTATTTCTAATTACAACATTTTAGACAACTTGAAATTGTATATTTTAACAAGAGTATACTTTGTATTCTTTTGAATCATAGATAAACTAAACAAACTCGATTTCTTACTTAACTTAATGTGCGATTTCTAGTACCTGACGATAGCAATGTTTTGATTAAAATCATAATCTTTAATAACTCGCAAATTGATTGAGATCCACTTCACTTATCTTCATATAAACTGTTAATATTAAATTTCAGCATACATTCATTTCAAATTAGTATTTCCAGCACGTTGAGCGGATGTTGTAATAATGGCAACGCTTCAAGTTCATCTTTTACGCAATTTCGAAAATGTGCAAACACTCGATGAATAGAATTTTCGGAAATTGTTTGTTCAACAAAACGCGTTACTCGATTGTGTAATTTAGTTTGAAACAATAATTCGATACAGGTGTGTCAACTATTGGATGACTCACTCTGGAAATTTTCTTTTATTACATCTTGATTTAAAATTTAAACATGTCATCTTTTCAAAAAAAAATACTAATACATACAATCGTTATTAGTTATTTTTTAACGTCGAATTTCGAGATAAAATAATTAATTGAAACTTGTTTCGAATAATTAATTGTGATTATGTACTTTGTGAATCTTGATATTGTAAGAATGTATTCGTTAGGAAATTCCGTGATTCAAGCTTTTATTAACTGGACTTCGGGATATGTTTGTATTTTCGCATTTCTTTTTTAAATATTTTCGAATTTTGAGTTTTGAAAACATAGAATAAAATTTTTATTAGGTTTTGATAACAGTTTATGTTTTGATTGCAATCTCTTACGTTTTAGTCATCACGTAGGAACTTACGCATTATAGTTCATTATCAGAAAACCATTAATAAAATTTTGATCCATTAACCGTTTAATGTCAATGATAAAATATCCGTTTTCCTTGATGGTACTTTTTTTATTTATCACTTATCGTTTTATGCGTTGTCTTACGATCGATTCAACATCCTGTTTAAAATATCCAACTCATTCAAGAAAAATTTATTCAATTATCATTCACGATTCTAATACTGTACCTATATTTGATGCATGTTTTCAACGATTTTGTTGCCACCACTTTTACGACGACCATCAAATTCAATCAAATATTATAATTCAACTATCTGACCATCCTTTTATTAAAATTTATTTTATTTATATATTTTTTTTATAGTAGACGCAAATATTAGTTAGTATTGTGGAATATCGAGATTTTTTTTATTTACGAAACCATTAACATTTTCGTATTTGGCCTCGAGGATGTAATCCGACATAATATTTATTTTAGGATTTATAAATTTGTTAAAAACATATTTTATTCACATTTTATGCAAACCATGTGCATTCGCTAGGCGCGATAAATAAATGGAAGACGTATCACCCACTTTACCTGTCAAATATGCTAATATAGCTCAAAACACAATAAGAAAACCCGACAATAGGATATGAACGTTATCTTTTTTGTAATGTTGAAGGATAAACGCGAATAATTTACGCTATCCCGAAATGGATATTTACGCTCGTCCATTAAAAAAAATTCAGAAAAAAAATACTTCGTTTGATGTTGAGTTGCAAAAAAAAGCCTACGCTCGAATACTTAAATCTTATAAAACAAAGGACTTGTCCTTGATGTTGTATAAAAAACGGACATTGCGTGGATCTTCACCTCTTTTGTCTATGATTGATAAACATTCCTGGCAGCAGAGGCTTGTTTATCATATCACACCTACATTACCAATGGGAAGATATCAAGTGACATGTAAAAAAAACGCCCCTCATTATTATATAGTTTTTTTTTGACCTAGAGAAATCGATATGTTAACTTGTCATCGTTGATTAAATCATCGATGAAAACTTACCTCATGATCCTTTCAGTTCGTAATTTAAGTCGAATTCATTATTAGAAATTGTAAGTAGGTATATCGTATAATTTTCAAATAAGATTTCATTCAAAAAAATATTTAGTTTCGTTCTTCTATTGTGTTCTGAGGATCTATTATCCATACAATATTTCCAATCGATCGCGTTAAATTGGTTGTTCTCCTTATTCAGAAAACCGCAATTACATTTTAATGGTATCGAATTGTAATCAGATCCCTCATTACGACCACATTACGATAAAGTTATAAATACATACTTGTATCTCTGTTTTTTGGGATTAACGTAGGTTGCACACAATGAGGTTACATATTTTATCTCACATATGATATTTCTTGCGTTCAAAATGATAACGAAATGTGACCTTTATATTTGAAATTTCGTTGCATTTTAAACCTCTTAATTTATTTTTTTTTTTAAATTCATCAATTTCGTACCATAACGAGCTATCACAATCCAGGAAACAATTAATGTCACGTCAAAAAAAATATGTTCCTTTTTCATTAGCGTAGTGATGCAATTTCATCGATGTAATAAATATTGCAAAAGTAATCGTTAAACAATTATGAAATAACGCATTTGATTATAGAGCGAGCATCGAGTGGGCAGTGACCATAACATTCGCCGAATGTCAACCATTATTTAAGTCCGTCATTATATTTTCATATTCAATTTATTCATTGCAAAGAAGTAAATTATAAATTTTACGTTTTCGCGTTGTAGACAATTTGTCTATTTCAAAATTGCGTGCAACCGGACTGTAAAATCCATTTTGGAACGACAGCCAATAACAATTTGTTATAATGCACAAATTATTATACTGTTCGACACGCTATAAAAGTTTGGTTATCTCTGTCGCTGTCAAGATCTCGAATTGATGCTGGCGCCTGGCGTGGGACGCAAGAACACTTGCAATTTCAATTCTATAATGGAAATAGGAAGTTTCATTGAACATCTTCAACTAATTTGAATATTCATCGTCTCCATTATTGTACTCTGAAAGAATGCGATGTAAATTATTTTTTTTTATCAAATTTTTTCGGCGGTTGATTATTTTTGCAACGTTTTCATTATTGTGCTAAAATGCCGAGCATAAAAGCGGTTGGATTGAAACACGAAACAATTCTATGGCATCATAGTAATAAATCGTATCCGTCACGCATGCTCTAGCGAGTTTCACGGTTAATTTTGTGAATGCAATTTATCGGATTTTTTTTACTAAATACATGATTTTTAATGTTTCCGTACGAAATTACACATAGGCGTAGTGAGTGCCTAAAGATGACCAAATTTTTCACAATCTTCTGTATTAATATTTTCACTATTTTCAAATGTTTTTCTTTTTTCAAGCTTTTTTATTAGCTTGTTGTAATACAGGTCAAAAAAAGTTGCTGGTACTATTTTTCAGTCATGAATTTCAATTAGTCAATTTTCTGTCATTTGCTTTGGACTACATAGCCTGTAGTTTCTTACCGTTTCAAAAAATATCATTAAAATGTGACCCTTTGACTCTCGAGACTTTTTTTTTTTGTGAAGTTTTTCTTTTCACCTTTGTCGTCAATTCAATACGTGGATATTGAAAAACTCAATTTTCAACATTTCCTTAAACATTACTATCGACAATGAATAACGGACATTAGCACATAGTTTTGTTCCGTTCGTTTCACGGTTTCTCCATTTACACGTCGACAAAATTGATTAGGACTTTTTTTCCGAAAATATTTTTTAATTATTTTCTTACTGTTTTTATTAAATGATCTTCTATGTTTCATTTATAACAAGTAAATTTAATATGCGCAATACGTCGATAAATTTTTCACATTAGGTGTCACCGGAAAATGTTTGTTTTAGTTCAGATTTGGTTATGGAACGTCTCAATCAAAGCAAAAAATATCTTGGGAAAACGTGAATTGTGTACAAAATCAGTTCGGTATATTCTTTATAAATAAATTGTATCTAAGCATTCTTTAACGACTCTTATTTGTGTAATTATATCTCATTTCATGATTCGGAGAACATTTACGCAATTTCATGAAATTGTTCCTATCAAGATTTTCAGGAACTCGATTGTCGATAGATAACAGTAAAAAAACCGGTATTCCGGAAATTCCGTAAATTTAATTCACTACGATTCTTGTTAAAATAATTTAATTTCTGATAAACTGTAAAGATAAAATGGTCCCATTTTCAAACGAAATTTATTTATCTTTTATCAAAAGCAATACAATTTCCTTATATATTTTTTCCAATAATTTGTGCAATTATTTTCGAAAATATGTATTGGTAATTCAATTTTCCTAGTATCGATCATCCGTTCTCAATATGTAATAATCCAATCGAAACTTATGTTTGTGAGCGTGATCAAAACAACCATAAAAGTTTTCCCGGCAGAAAATTAACTTGCGAAAAATCTATTCAAAATTTCACGGTACAAAATAATTTTCATTAATTTGCAATCTATATTCGACACGTAATCGTTAAATAAATAAAATAATTACGAAAATTTTTTATATCATGACGTACCGACAAATACGGTTATTTGATCTAACATTAACATTAACATTTTTTTTGCGAATACACATATTTGCAAAATCACACAATCCATTCCACCCACTACCTCATTTTAAGCAAACACCTAAAAAAAGCAATCTAATGTCCGAAAACCTCGAACCAACATCGCTTTTACGAAAATTACATTTTACTCACCGAACAAGCATCCGAAAATAAACACATTAACATACAACACGTCGCCAAAACGATCGCGAAAGTCCATCAATCATCTCGAACATATTACACACACGAGAAAAGCCGCATTTTTCCATCATCGTTTAGAAAACGAACACGAAACGGCGGAAAGTGGAGCCGGTTGCGGTCTGCAGACTCGTCGACAACACCGGAAGACGGGTCAAGCGAATAACCTCGCTCGCGATCCAGGTTCTTCGACTCGCAGACGGTGGCCATCGTCATCAAAGATGGCCAGCTGATGGTACTCGGTGTTGGCGAGGTGTGTGCGTAACTGTGAATCGTTGTCGCAGGCTTGTTAGCCAGGTTCTTGTGCTTGAAGATGGTGGTTTTTTGTTTTGGTTAGTTTTGGGAGTGGGATTATATAATTATTTTTTTTTGGTTCGGTTATTGTTTTAGATGGTTAGTTTCGATTGTTGAGAGGATTGATTGCGTTGTTGAGTAACGGATGTAAACGAATGTTGAGTGTAGTTTATCAGTTCTTTCTTGTTAAATATTTGCGATAGTATGTAATGTGTTTGAACAAATGGCTTGTACGATGTGACAAGATGTTCAATGAATTGGAAGATTTTCCGAAAATATTAAATACAATATTTCTGTAAAAAATTTTATTATTATTTTTAGCGAATTTTTTTTCAATTTTTATATGTATCGGAAATAGATCGATTATTTTCATCCATTTCAATGCGTTGTTTTGCATATTATCAATGTAGCTTTTGGATAGCTTAGATATTGTTTGCCATATAGAGAATTTGCAATTGAACATACCGAACATGCGAAAGTAAAAGTTATTGATATTTTTCGAAAGGAAAGGTTAACTCAACGTGCGAGGAAAAAAATCGAAAAGAGAAAAGCCGATTGAAATAGACGCATTCGTAAACCGCCATATGACATAATACATTGTGATAAAGAAAACGTATCGCATTCGGAATCGTAAAAAAAGCGAATACAATTCCTCTCTCGGAATGGATATTGGCATTTATTTGCGTTTTACACTTAGGTGAAAGAAAAAAAAAACAAGATTGAAATCGCGGAGACTCGACACGTTAAAAGACCGTGCATTTTTTTCTTCGCAGAGTCATTTTAAAATTTTCTCATCATTGTTGTTAACTGATCGTATCGTCGCATAGCAATCATTGACCCTAAAAGTGGAGGCTATGAAGAAAATATGTACGTGTTCACTTAACACGCTTATTCAGATTATGAGCACCCGCTCATTTCGCAGATAATTTTCGTTAAATATACAATTTTTTTATTTCGCAACTCCGTTTCGATTGCAAATCATGCAGCCGCTTGCAAGATCGCTCGGAATTATTCAACGGTACGCTTTCTCTCGTTAGCAAGTCCGCTAAACGATTATTATTTAACCGGTGCGGATTATGTTTGTCGCTAAAATGTCTAATACAAAACTGGACACAATAATGCCGGCATGATTAACGTTCAAGTGCAACGAACGGAATGCAAGAAAAAACTCGGCAATTTACCACCGAGTACTATAACCCAACGCTGCTGAGGTACTTTCATAGAGAAACGGGTTATACTGGATCTCTAAGAACGATGCAAATGAGCAAGTTCGGATAATTTCTATGCAACTCTATTTAAGGTTATAATTTCAACGTTCCGGACGTGGATTTATTATTTACAGTTGCATCGCGATGTTGCATTATATTTGCATCTATAATATAATACTTTGATGCAAGCGACATCGCTATATTTATTGTTCGATCTTTCAATGTCTCGAAGCGTGAATGCGTTTGAAATAAATTATCAAAGTATGTAATAACTGTAATGATTTTATAATTTTCGAAATGAACATTTACTAAAGAGATGTTTTCTTTAAATATGTACATGTACGTTTCTATACTCGTTTTTTTTTGTATGTTAGCGGTCGTGAACTTGAAAATAACTTCCTCGTATAGAAGCAACATAACTTCGAACTCCATTACGTTCGATCACGATATCGAAACGAAAAGCTAATGACACTTAAGCTTTTCCATCCATACAAATGAACCTTGATCTTGAATTCCGAACGTTATTATTCATTTCCAATATAGTAAGTCCCAAAATGTTGTATGGTAACCAGTACCTGATTTTTGCAACGATTTTATCGTAATTTCGACATTGAACAAATTGCATCACATTTAGAAAAAAAAAAAAATTAACCTCGTTTTTTTGGGCAGGACTAGTTTCAACACAGCATTCGAGTGCGCTTCTTATGGTGTTAACATACCCGAACCCGATTTGGTCTAACAGACCAGATGTTTGCATTATTTAGAAGCCTTTTCGATCTTTGCTAAATTAAATCGGCATGGTTCGAAAAAAACTTTCTCATGTCCTACTACTGCGACTCTCGAGATACTCATCTATCATAATATTTGGTTCAGACGTTCTCATAAACCTTGAAACATGAGGATTACATAATCTTCGAGAATCTCTCGACACAAATTTCAATGATTCATTCGATTTGAGATCTCTGCCGTAGTCAGTAGGCGAATGACATACTCCGTACATGTAATCGAGCGCATAAGATTGATTAATTACCCGGCAATAATTCATCTTGAGACATTTGTATAGTAAAGTAACTCATTTTATCATGTGCATCGTTATATTTACAATTAAAATCGTTCAACTATAATTTTTTCCAATTTCCTTGAATACACCGTGTAAAATCTATTCATCTTTTCAATAAATAGGTACGACGTGACCGCACGATAAACGGATGAAAAAGAGATCTTCTCACCATTCATACTCAATCGAAATTTCCCATATATTTTTTTAATAAATCATTTTTAAAAAAGCAATGATTTTTTTTTACATCATACGACCCACCAAAATCGAATTGCATGCACAACGATAAATCCAAACAAGCAATACATTTTCAAAGATTTCAACGGACCCCATTTAAACCCTCGCATAATTTACTGTACCAAATCACGCGACATTCAAATACATATTTTCCAAACGGCTAATATAGTACTATAATAAAATTCATTCTGTGATACAAACGGGGTTGCATTACTGTTGTATGCAAGTGTATGCACCTCGCGTTTCTTCGTTGCGGTTCGCCTTATCTTGCATGGCCGCAACTGGGTCAGCTATGCCTAAAGTTTATGCTAAGCAATCCCTTAAAGAACCTTTTTCGATTCGATTATTTGTATTTGCAAATCCCGGTATGTTCGCGCAACTTTTCTGCTTTTCGTTTACGGTAGCGGTGACGGTTCTCTGAACATGGCTAATTGATTGGGTCACGCACTTGTAAAGTGTTTTGTTGATATTTATCTCGAGACGTTCTTGATTATATAGTTTATCGTTTGGGTATAATTTAATAATTACCGAAATGGGTTCGACTATTCGCTTGAGTAAATTTTTAATTGCTGTAATAAGTTTTGTGTATTATGTGATTGAATGTTTCTCATTTTATTTTCACTTTGATAAATTTTAGGCTCGTTCTTGCCGTGAAATTATCGGAGGTTGAAATTTTATCAAAAAGTACTCATGTCTTATATTGAATAATGTTTATTTAAAGTTATCATGGTTATCTTTTCGATTCGAAAAAAAAAATAATCAATTAATCGAGAAGGCCGTTTCATAATATTCATCAAAATATATTTTGAATCACACAAGTTACGAAAATTATTTTGTTTATGTTTTATTGAATCATATCTGCGCAAAATGAATTTATCATCAGCAACAAATCTTATCATTATCGATCGCTATTGTTTTCCGCTCTATAAAAAACCTGATAGATTAGCCTAGTTTATCGCGAAAAAAAAACTTTCCGAATTTCGGCGCGGCTTTTGGCAATTACCTACCAATTTTTATATTGAAACGAAATTGATTCTGATTACGGCACTTATCCGCAGAGACCACACCCTTGGTACGGTGGCGTGCCACTGAACCATTTCCACCCTCTAGGGATCGTCCATTCTTTCAGATTCGGCTTTAAACATTCGACCTAGGGTGCGAACTTGAAGGGTAATACGGGCGGATGTACCTTTTGTCTTTGAAAACTTCCGCTGAAGTCGATATTTTTTTGGTCTTTGCCAATCGATAGCTATTGAGTAACTATCGGTCGGATGTATCACCGTTGGTGGGTTTACTTTCACCGCCCTGAATTCGCAAAGTTCGTGTTTTGCAGTATACTCTTTCGTTTGTACGTTGTCGAAGGTCTTCCGATCGATATTTCGATTCGTCAATATTTCAGGTGTTGAATTTTTGATTCGAAAGTCTATTTGAATACAATGGTGTCTTTATTGTGTTTGAATGCAGTGCGCAAGGCTAGGTTTATTTGTTTCTGTAATTTTTTCGATTATTATTTTGTGTTTATCTTTTCCGGATTATATGGAATTAGTTTTTTTATCTAATAGTCTGTCAACACGTCATAATAGTTGAATCATTTATCTTTAAAAAATAACGTCCTTTGATATTTTACAAGTTGACTGTTTACATTATATTTTGTTTAAAAAAACATAATCATTAAAAAAAGATTACATAACACATTTCAAAAAAATCAACTTGACCCAAACTCGTTATCTCAAAAAAACTTTACGATATCGATCATTATGCGAAGTCTACGAATCCACCACCTTTTAAACTCGTTTGAGCTTTTCTCGCTCACCTTGTGCGCACACAAAAGGATCTATTTGAACTTTGATATATTCCCATATACGGTCAACTCTTTCCGCGGTCCTCGTCGGCCGTACACCTTGATCCGACCCGTTTTCGAAATCCAGAACCTCACCGGAGGACAACCGCGTCCGAACGCACCCGATGACCGAAAAAAAAATCACCATGACCGAAACGAAGAAATGCCTTGGAGCATTGACCTTCGCGTTCTGCGTTATGCGAGTCGCTCTTGTTTCGCCGGCTTTACTTTCCATCTTGAACGCACTTACCACCGTCTCGTTGTATAACAGCGAAGACCGTTTCACCTTCACTTCTTCTTCCCCGGTTCGATGCGAGGTGCGGACGAGAGCCTCTTCCACCTCAGAGTCCTCAAAGCCTTTTTTTTTTTTTGCCGCAGAGACCAGTCTTCGCCGTGCCGTCGTCGAAGAAGCACTATGGAGTCGTCGCTGGTGGAATCGTGATGGTGCCGGTGTGCATCGACATTGTGAGTTTCGCCGTGAGCGAATAAATATTTGTTCGTGAGTGTTTGTCAGTGCTTGAGGAATGCTATCATGATGAAGCTTAACGGGATATCGGAGAAGAGCGCCGGGAACCATGCGGCCAGGCTGCATGTCCACTACAAACCCGATGATATGGGTGAGTGTTTTGTTTAATTATGTTATATTGTTGTGATTAAGTTTTGTGGTCGGTTTTGGATCTTTTGAAGTATTCGCGAAAATTAATTGCTATCGCATTATCGATCTTTATCTGAAGATCGAACAATGGTCATAAATTGCACATGAACAATGCATATGAATAATCATTTTATTAGTGTTTGTAATTAAAATTGTTAAATGCATTGTTTACGTAATACGACCTTTACGTTGAAGGTCACTATCGCGAGTTTACGTGTGTACATCCCCTTATTAAAATGTCATGAACTCTTTTTTTTTACCATTCGTGAAAAAAATTTTATAGTAACAAGCTAAAAAAATAAAAAGATCTTTGATAAATCTGAAAGATCGTGCAATGTACGTAACATTAAAACAAATTTATAACTGCAAAAACTAGAACTAGACCACCGGGCCGCATAGTAAAAAAAGCTTGAAAAAATAAACGCTAATGCATCAAAATGCAATTAAGTTAATGTATAATTTATATCAATACATATTATAACCGTACATGGTCGAAACGTTCGCTCGCCTATCCGTTTTGTGATTAATGCGTTTTTTAACAAGTAACGAAAAAAAGTCGCAACCTCGCTCTAGAACGGTTATATCACTCACTCTCTAAAATTCAACACTTGCACTCAACTGATTGAGATATTCGTCTCCGCAAATTCCGAAACATTGTCCGTTAGATTAAATCCATCAATTTTATTTCGGATTTAGATAAAAAAAAATGATGAATCGGCAAAATTACTGCCTAAACGACACCCGCGAAAGGTATTACTTTTGTTCAAGGTGTGCGAGTATTATAATGTCGGCGCTACATTTTTTCGCCTAATTGATTCGACCGATTAACCGAGCGTAAAGTTACGTCAATGAATAAATAGTATTGTGTTTTTTTTGCCGTTCTCGGTGCGAAGTCTTCTAAGGTGTCCGATTTAATTCGATATTTCTTCGTATTGTGTTCGGGTTTATTTTTTTTTGGTGTTTTTTTTTGCGAGTGCCATCCGAGTATAATGATGTCGGTGGCGCTCTGAAACGAATTCGAATCAAAAGTTTCCATAGATTAAACAGCAACGGATCGATTTTCTAAGTATTGAACTTGGTAGAGCTTATCCACAGTTAGAATTTATTATGATCGTTTTCGAAATTTTCTAATTAGATTTTGGTACTAGAAGAAACTACTTTCTGATTTGAGGATTGTTAACTTTACAGATTGTTTGATCTTCAACGAAACGAACTTCATTTAATATTTTCTTAAGTTTTTTTGTAATGATGATCTTTCAACTCGCAGTGTTTATAATGAAAATAATACGTGAAAAATATTACTCAACGCCGCAATTTATTATTTTAATTGATTTTGAAACGGGATATTGAATCGCTAAGAAGATGATGTTCATTCAAAAAATATTTTTTGAATGTTTTCCTTATAAATATTTCACTCTGTGAGATCAGAGATGTCGAGGTTATCATCCGCACTCCAGTATGTAAATCATAACAAGATATAAAATTTCGTATGTTTTATTCCAGCTTGTACTAAATAAAATTTGCATCGTGAATATTAATAACGAACAATACGGATTGTAATTTTTTCCACCATGACAATTTATAATAATCGCACATTGAATAATGACCGAGGAAATCGCCATATTGTCGCAAAATGCTTTTCCACATTTATCGTGTGCAGTTTCCACCGCAATTTTTTTTCAACTACGCCGTTTCCGCTCATATGTTATTTAATTCGTTTAAACGGCATTTCAATTTTAGTTGATTTTTTTTTCTATTATTATCCACTGCAATATTTTTGTATCCGCACACAATCATTAACTGAACTTTTAAATCCGTTCTTCGAAATTCAAGGTTCCGTCAAAACTGACGACAAAAAAAAATTGCAATCGTTTCGATTGATTCGTCATTTTTTCGCTCCAACATCTAGTACTCTAATAGGCATTTCGTTAGATGTTTCGTTTTGTTTCTCTTGTAATTTTTTTTTTTTAGTTTTTTTGTCGTCAATGATGGATCTTCTGGTCACGGAGCAAACTGCTATTACGTGACTATGAAGAAATGACTTTTTTTACGCGCTGATTGTTCGCGGTCATCTTCAATCCATTGTTCAAAGTGATCCGGTTAGCCCATAGAGCCACTTGCGATTTTCGTCAAAGACGACTTCCGCTTTCATCGGATAATTTTGAAATGATACTTTTTTCAAAAAAAATTTTTTCGCAATAAGTTTATAGAAAGAAATTTAAAATCAACCGAATGTGTTTTCGTTTGAAATTTTCGAACTAATAATCGAAAAATGTTTAGTCAACTTAAAACAAACAATTGCAAAACAACTCATTTCACAGAAATTTGTTATTATTATTTGTTGACATTCCAATTTTTTTTTGCAAAATATATCTAGTCATATTTCCAACAACTAAAAACAGAAAATATCACTGACAATGCACTTGTTCAGTATATGTTTATATAAATATTTACGTTAGCTCTTTAAAATATCAAACGCTTACGTTTAGGAAAATCCATCACAACTTTGAACAAATGTGTACGTAACATTTTGTATTCATATTTCATCTGATCCTACCAAAACGTGTCGACAAACAACATTCCGGTTTCGTAAGAATTTTTCGCAGAATTTATATTTACATGTTAATTAATCGGCCCCGTATTATGAGATGAGTTTGTTTTTTTTATATTGGACTTATAACATTAGAACGATACTCGGTACCATTTCTTTAGTGTTTTCGATTTTCTTCACGTCGACCGAGCGTGAAGATGGTTTTGCAACCTAGTTATGTATTATTCAACGAAATTTGCATAAATGGCCAACATTATACTTGTTGAATAACAAAACCGTATAATATATCTTATTTGTTTTTTTATCTATAACGAATACCTAATTAATTTTGTCGACGTTTCGAAATATGGTGGTTTTAATTCATTCGATACGTGCGAAAATTTCCACAAAAAACTCATTAAAACTCTTTGAAATAACACCTTATTATAAATAAATATCATCTGGTTTTATTTTGCATATTCGTTTTTTTTATTCGATAGATAATAACGTTTGATGTCGAATACAAATAGAATCTTTTGATTAATCTCAGCATGGAATTGTTCGATAGATTATTATTTATATATCGTAAAAAAATCAATTTAATTATCAATCAAAGATAACTACAATTCTATTTTAATTAAAAAAAAGTATTTTATGTATTTTTTTTAACGAGAAAATTCAAATTTTATCATCTTCAAATATTTTTATGGCACATTTTGTATTATTTTGGTAGTCTAGCGTCACGGAATGTTCTTGCATATGTGCCTCTTCGTATTACATAACTTCACACGTAGTTTCGTTCTCTTTTTTCCAGTTTTCATTTTCGTCGCGAGCCATCCATGAAATTAACAACAATTAAAAAAAAAAAAAAGAAGACGACCGATTTCTTTTCCCAGCTCAACTCGCGTTTAATAATAACCTTAAAATTCATTCGTCATTTCGTACACCTGAAGTCGACCGTCTACAAATCATTTTTTTTGCGACGCCCACTTTCTAATTCGACCTTATCTATTCGCGAATTCTGATAACGCTCTCGTAAGCAGAATTTCTATATATTGTTTTTTGCAAATCAATGCAGTCGTATATTTTTCTCTACGGTGTCATTTTCTGTTCCACGAACACAAACATCGAATCCACCTAATTTCCTGTGTGAAAATTTCGCGCCGCCTTAACGACCGGATAATAAGCGCAAACAGGAAATGTATCCATAATCGTATGCTCTGCGAATATTTATGACGTCATAATGCGCCAAAATGCTTCTGAAAATTTAGCATCGAAATACGAAAGCATCGCTGCACGAAACCAGAGGGTCGTGACCCCATATCGAACAACAAAACCACAATATTTCCCCTTCGGCCGGAGTTGAGACGTTCATTGAGAAAGTTCGTCCAAATATAAATTTTATGGAAACACTTTGCGAAAACTTTTTTGAAAAAACAACGCAATTCGCCGGTGCAAAGGTCAATCTACGTATTGTGTCCGATTAGCGAACGCTGAGGTCATCTCTTGTTGGCATACTCAACAATTTACACACCTTTTTTTTTTTTCACAGACACGGCCACACACGTTCGTTTTTTTGTACCGTACGAAATTTCGAATAATCGATCTGTATGGTACGGTTTCGGGAATAGCAATATATCACTTTCGATTGTGGAATTGCTGTACTAAAGTATGCGATAAATCATCTGTGCTCGAACGAGCGCGTGGGATTTAATTACAGGTGCTCGACGAACCTTCGTCTCAATTAATCTCGTTTGTGTACATAAACGTGTAATTTTACATTAGTGCGTGTGTTGATGTTTAGAAGAATCTCGGATTGTTTTATTGCAATGTTTGATGATCATTTAATTATATTTTATCTTATGTAAATTTTAATTTTATCTTTATGATTTCTGCAGAATCTGCTTAGATAAATTAATGTACACAATTTAATTGTGTTTAACAATATAAAAATAGTATTTTATTATATTATATAGGCTATCCCGAAAGTCTTATCGTATTTTGAATGATAGATGAAATTTTCAATAAAAAAAACTTTATTTAGTAATTATCAATTTGAAATATAATTTCCACTGTTATTTAACACTTCTGTCCACTTTTCTGTCAAATTTTTGATCCTCTTTTGTAAAATGGTGTTTGTTATGAACCAAAATATTTGGAAAGTCCCTTTTCCACCTATTTTGCATTTATTAAAAAAATTCCCATGTAAATAATTTTGTAATGACCCGAAAAGATGGCAATCTGATGGCGCAAGATGGATGATTTCAGATTGTCTCCTACCCTAACACCATAATTTTATCTTTGCATGACATGCGTTCGTTCATATTGTATTTGCTCAATATATGCGGCATCCATTTTCCTTATTTACACATCTTGCCATTTTTTTTTTTTTTTTTTAATAGTTGCAGTTGAATTTATTTCAACTTCAGCTCTTAAATTTTTTTCATCCACAATCATCGGTCTTCTACTTCAATAAATGGTAATGCATATAAAAGCGAAGAAATTCTTCACACTGAATAAACGCTTCTATTTTCAAATTTTTTTTGATGCAATAAAAACATTTTGAAAATATCTGTGATCAATATAAAACAAAACATATGAAGACACACGACACAACTGAGGATCGTAAAAAAAAAAAATCATAAATACGACATTACTTATGTGATTTGCTAATATATAAATTCGATTTAATATTTCAGATCAAAAGCAAAACGTCGCACTATTTCATAGTCATTTCTGTATCATCAATAAAAATAAATCAAACGTCAAAACAACACGACACAAACAAACAACACAAGTTCAACACACATCACAGAACAAACGTCCAATCATACACAAAATCAAATTTTGGCAATTCGCACCGAATTATTTTCGGCGTCCCGTTATATGGCCGATCGATCGCTGGTAAAATAACAATTAGTATGTGCGAAGTGCCGTCGCATGTGAAAAAAACGAATCCATTACAGCTCACCTATTCATTTTGCACACGCAAATAATCGTGAGCTCATCTTCGACAACCTTGATTTTCCGAGCTCAGAAGTGCTGGTGATGCGGTGTTTTCATGATTGGAAAAATTGTATGATAGTGGGGAATGAAAAAAAAACCAATTACGTATGCCATTTTGTAATCTGTTATTTGTTCGATTGGGTTTATTCAGTGTTTTGTGCTCGTGACATTGCGGTTGTTGAAGGTTATACTGATTTTCATACGGTGTGCCGTATGAATAAATTAGAGTAGATAAATAACTTGGATGGATTGTGTGGTGTGGCTGAAAAGTGTTGGTTTGTTAGAGTTTTGTAGAAAGAAAATGTTTGTTGAAAATGTTAGTGTAATATTGTTTTATTGATGGATTCTGAAGGTTGAAAACAACCTTCTGTTTCAAAATTAATTGAATATTTTTTTTTATGTTGAAGATAATTGCGAAATATTGGTTACTTGATCCAGTTTGACGTTTTTATCGTTGTAACTGTATAAGATCGTCTTTACAATACGAATTTGCGTCAATATCCAAGAATTATATTAGTGCGTCAATGCAAATGAATAAATTTGTATTCCGACAACGTTTCAAGCTTGAAATTTTTTTAATTTTATTATTTTGATTAAAAAATCAATTACATTTTAATTCTATCACGTCATTGTTAATCGTTTCAATTCGAAAATTGACGTTATCTGATTAACTTTCACGTTCGTCCTACTAAATATATCGAACGACAGTCGTCGCTTTCGTCCATTCATTCCCCTAATTCTAGAACTTAATTAAATTTGTGTCAGCTTTATCCGTTACGAATTCTGTTTATAACATATTATACGTCGATTGTGTTTTTACCAAAGTTCACTTCAGTCTGAATGGAATATTTTAAACAGTTTTGGCAGTAAGATGAATCACAACTCATCTGCATGCTAATCGTCTCATACATAACATATTCAAAGGATCCCCGAAGACCTTTTCAAAACGGAATTGCAAAAGTTTCCTCCACATATCATTTATAATATAAATATTGGTAGGACACATTTTTCATAGCTCACTTGCGAATATCCCTGACCATGTTATTAGCACATCGGTTCGTCACATTTACACCTTTTAAATACGTCGTCTGAATATGGATGTGCTATTTTGCTGCTGCGTCTTTTTTTTTCTTGAATAATGAACAGACGGAAAATTTGCTTTTGGTATGCTCAAAGCGATAGTGTGACTAAACATCCGGATCCGACCTTTATTTTTTTTTCGGGAAACTTGTAAAATATGCATTTCGGTTGTCTCGCTTCTGATCCCACCTGCCTTTTTTTTTTTCCAGTAATAAAACACCTGCCCTTATATAAAATCTACCCTATGTTGAATTATATAAATACCGCTCGCCCTTTTATTTTTTAACGATTCACGAACGCCGCCACCTATGCCGAAAAATGTACCTATCGTAAAATTCGATTTTCCATTATATACCGAGAGTAAACATTTTGACCATGACTCATGTTTTATTTCAAAATATCGATCAAAAGCAGTATGGTGTCGTTCCGAGCTGGAGCGTATTCATTGTGATCAATCCGATATTTTATCGACGACAATATACATAATAGAATTCGAAACTTGAGACTCTTTTTTTAGTCGACAGATAATTCTTGCGATATCAATATCCGATATGCATTGCACATTGGACGTAAAAAAATACATCTCGCCTTTTCATCCCTCGAGTATAATATAGCACTTACATTCCGTATCGCATTTCAGAGCATATTTATCATCTGCAGCATCCGAATCCATCAGTCATTGTAAACATTCCATATCTAAAGTAAATAATCGTCATGTGGGGGATATCTCGAAGCTTTTAGACTTTTGCGAAAAATCATTTTCAAAAACATCCATGTTAACATTTTATATAATACAAAACCATGATTTTACAAAGACGACCACACAAAAAAAAATCAACGAACAAATCCCTTCCGATAAAATATTCAACGAATACACCATCCACTGAACGAAGATTTATAATTCACTCCCCAATCTAGAAAATCTTCTGCGGACAAAAACACATTTTCCCACACAGAAAATTTTACGCCTCGGGCGCAAAAACGGGCCGCAGAACTCTCGGTTCGTTGAACCCCCGTGTATCTGGTTCAGTCGACCGTCGAGGGTTCAAGTTGGCAATAACAATCGGCGGTTAGACGCCAGCCAAAGGGACACAATATGCCGGTGGGATGGGGGCGCAGGGGGCGCAGGCGCCGGCTTGTCGCCCCCATGCGATTGATAATTTAGTTGGGCGGCCGGCGCCGTCAAAGCCCGACGCCTGATTTGGAATTTTCCACGGGATATTTCGCGGCTGGTCGGTCTGGGTGTTGACTGAAAAATTGGTTGTGAGGTTCTGGAAGGTTATAGGTCAATGCTGGTCGTAGATTTGGATAGGGTTTGCGGAAAATTCGGTGGTATATGTCCAGTGACGTCGTCTGTTGTCGCTAAGTGGATTATCGGTTTGATGATGTAAACTGTTTATTATTGCGGTTAATTGAATGGAATGTTGTCGTTGTCCTATTTGTGCTCGTTTGAGGTTGTTGATTTTTCGATTTTCATCAATGAAAACACTGCGGATATAAACATAACCTCACTATTTTGTGTTCGTTCGATGCCGGTTCATTCAACGTTTGAATAATATAAGTTTGATCAATTATGGTATTTTTTTCAATTTCACTGACTAGAAAGCGATAGTTTTGATTAAAGTCGTTAATTATTTTGAGAATTTAACGAGCGTTAAGTGTAAATAAATCGTTCATTTGAAAAAAAACCGTATATTTTTCACGGATTGGTGTTTCAGCGCTGCGCCTTAATTCCATTGCAATTTCACGCCATAGTTTAGGGAGTGGAAGGTCACGTCGCACATTATGTTACACAGTCGGTTAAATTTAACTGGACAACTTATCCATTGTACGACGAGACGATGCAAATTCGATTAGCGTATCGCGTCAAAGCCCTTTGTCTCTCTGAAGCCTTTGATCGTCGCTAAAACGCCTTTTTTTCAGCTCGATTGATTCGAGAGATCCATAACGAGTTTACCGAACTCACACTTTGGCCTTAATTGATTCAATTACGTGTTGGCAGCTCTAAATTAAAGATATGAGTGCGCTTTGCTTGTTTCTCGCTCGAGTTTCGGTACTAGTCCAATTTCTCTTTTTTTGAATTGTGTGCCGAGTCGCAAATTTAGTTCTAGTTTATTTATAACTTATCGAAAGTTCCGAAAATAAATTATTCATAACTGGTTCGGTATAAGTTCATGGTTTTAAGGTCGACTTCGTAGTACATACTAATTGCGTACCGGGTCCGAGTCACGAAACGTAAATAACTTTCGTGATATTATATATGAACGCAGGGAAAGTTATTTTGTTTTTACTACTTTTGTGTACCCTCTAATTATAATAAAAAAACATACTCATAATATTGTAGAAAAATACGTATTTCGCAATTTTTTCACGTAACAAGATTGATTGAAAAATAACGTTGCGCAAGTTTTCTAATACCCAACAACAGAATTTATTTAATAAATAATTTTCCGCAAACTCTAAACAAAACTATAAAACCGAATATAAGAAACTTAATCTCATAAATTTATTTAAGGCGGCTTTGATATAATCTGTACAAAAATAAAATGTATGTGATAAACGTGATCCTAGACATAATTCATGTGATAAAAATACGAACACCAAAAAATTTAGTGCCCTTCTAGTCCGTAATTATAAGTTAGGGTGAATTTTAAACACGAAACGAAATGAACGGGGGCAGTTCCGGCAATTCAGTGGCCAGCGGCGATCCATCACCTTCTCAGGGTAGTCCACCAGACACCATGGGAGACGTGTACGCGGCATGGCGTAAGTTTAAAATTTTTTTATTCCAACCCAATGCGAAAAATCACCCAGTATGCGACGATTACTTGTTGAATATGCGCAAAAAGTCAGCGGGTTTCGGCCAAATCGCCGCAGAACCGGAATCTCGCACGACCTTTGATATTTTCTCTACTGAAAAAATAATTCGCGTTTATCTTATCGGAACGGTCACATGCATGTATAATCAAATCGCAAAATTACGTAAATGCCATCGGCGAAACGGTTTCGAACGATCCCCAAACACTCGAGACATTTTCATATAAAAGCCGGCTACGATGGCCTTTTTAAGGTTCCGGAACGAATGAGCAATCGAACCTGAAAAACGATTAGTGCCGATATGTCCGATTATACATATCTGTTCAGCGATTGACGCAAATCTCGTCGTTGTTTCTCGATTGAATCGATGGACATGATGCTGTGTTGGTGCGGATTCGTCTCGCGTTTCAGACGCCTGAAAATTGTTCAGCCTCTACTACGTATCAGATCAAATGGCGTCCCCTTCGCGCGAACACTGTTGACGTTTCGCCGAGTGAAATTTTCAGCTGTGCCGTGGAAATCGAAGTAGTCCGATGTGTTCGAGTGTGAAAATGTCTTCCGAACGTCCGAATTTGTATTTTCGTCCGTATTGTATCGAAATCGGGGCTGTGTTGCCGTAATATTATATTTTTTGATAATTTATATTGGAAATTGATCATGTGTGAAACGAGTTTATATAAACAAACTTTACAAAGTGCACACTTTAATAAGAAAATGTGTATGTTTTTATATAAATATACTTGTTTAATTTTTTATATATATTTTTTTTAATTTGTTTCTTTGTTCTTATAAGTTTGAATTACTTTTTTTAGATGAGATGTTGGAAGCTGAAGGCGGTGGTCTTGCAGCTAGGGTGGGTGCACTAGAACGTAGATCTCTAGAACAGGGTGAGCAACTTCTCTGTTTGAGGTCTTCTTTAGCTGATGCTCTACGAAGGCTGGCCCTTTTGGAGACAGCTAGGAATGGAACTCATACTCCAAATACACCTACAAGATGTAAGTTCAATAATTAATTTTTATATTAAAAAAATAAAACTCATACTCAATAATTTATTGCATTTTTCCAGCTACAACTCCATCACAAGGTAAAGATTTTAGAGGTAGACAATCGTCCTATAGATCACCTGATAGTACATCTCAGCAAGCGAGAGAACCATCGAGAAGAATAACTGTACACGGTGCAACTAGTAATTCAGCTTTAACTCAAAGGTAAATTTTGATATTCCTATTATTATTATTATTAGTAGTAATAATAATAACACTTTATTTATATATGAAAATACATAAATATAAATATATCACTATGGCATACCAAATTACCATGGTGGCCATTAAATTACATGAATATTATATTGTATTTGTTTCTAAACATTTCAATTTTATTTTCAGGCGTGGAGTACATTATCAATCGACTGGATCATTACAGTCGGAAAGTCCAAATAGTTCTTCAAGTTTAAGTCCGGCACCGTCTCCATCGCCACGTGCCACACCACAACCACAATTATCGTCACATAGGTATATTGATCAAGTGTGAAACAAGAATTCATTTCCTTTCAATCATTATGTGACGTTCAATTTGATTTGTCTTGAGTGTTGTGATTAATATTTTAATATTCTTATATTTGTTCATTTTTATTTTCAAATATCTTTTATCATATTGTAAAAAATGTCATTTTAACCAATACTAATACTGTCTATATTATTTTAAGATCTAGAAATAATTCAACGTCAAGTAATCAAAGTAATTTCGGAGGAGGAATCTCACCTGGGTCTGGAAATCTCACAAAACGTTGGAGTTCTACGGGTGATTTCAATGCTCCCCAAGGTGGCATAGCAAACAATAGGTACTAACATTGGTTAAAATTTCATGTATTTTTACTTGCACGTTTTGTGATTTTGAGTTCAATATATCAATTTAATTTTCGCATGAGTTTGAGCATTTTTGATTTTTTTTACATATTAATTTGCATGTCACTAAATGCAAAAATACTTTAATTTAAAAATGTCTATGAATTATTCAATATTTTCTGAAAATTTATCAGACCCAAAGTTTGAACTTAATTTAAATATTCTGATTATAGGGATAAATTACTTTCCAGTTTTGTTGAGATTCATCTTAGGCATTTTGAAATATTTTATTTTCTCCACTCAATTCTTTATGTTTGTTTTTAATGAATGGATTGTTTTCAATTTGATTTATATTTTATTTTCTTCTTGTTTCCATGTTTACCTTGTAGATTTTCCACAAAGTCCCTGTTGAATTTATATTCTAAGCCTTCGCAAAACGGTCCGGTTTTGAGACATGGGTAAGTAAATCTATTTTGTTTATTACTTATTAATATGAATGTAATTTTAATGAGCTATTAGTATTTAATAAGCATGATTTTGTATTGAATATGTATGAGATCACCAAATCTATTATGCTTACGTGATTTTTTATCTCAATCAGTATTAGCAATGAAACAATACTATTATAGATTTGACTGTTAAATTCAATGCCATATTTAACAACACAGATCATTTGTTTTTCCAAACAAATATTCTTCAATCAACACTACATATTTATAGAATAATTGCATGATTGCTTTGACACCGAATGCACAACAATCACAATGTATAGTAGCACGACTAAAGCTCATATAATACAATACACCCATCCTTCATTTTAAATAAAATTTATATTCACAATATTATAAAATGTAATTCACTCATAGATATCAACTAATTTTTAACTTGATTTTATATTAGTCAATATCAGTACTATGTTTGTATTTATTGAATTAGTTATCGAAAATTGATTTGTTTAACGATAGAATTTTAATTTTGTATTGAAAGCAATTCTTCAAATTTCTTATTCAATCACCATCACCCAACGTTTGACAACAACCGTCCCCAGACAAAACAAGGGGTCAAAAGGCTTCCGATCTCAATTACGAAAAATTAAAACCCATCATCCACTTTGCGAATCGCCAAGGACACGCCAATTGAAAAGCACGTAGGTGCAGCGAAGATGTCACCGGCGCATTACGCTAATGCGGAATTACCACCGACCGGCACAAGTACAGCCTCAATTGCGCAACACGTGGGTACTCGGTGTCGTTCAGGAGGTAATTGTTAAATAACGCCGCGGCGCTAAGCGTGGGCAGTCCATTCATCTTCGGATGGGACGTCGTGTGTATGTATCATAGAGAAAAATAGAACCTCCTGTTCGTGTGTGAGATGGGTGCTCGTTGAGAATGGTGATGGTGAGCTTTGGGTGTCGAGGATGGTGATTTCCGCGTTCGATGGCCGTTAAATTGCGTTGCTGTGTGCAGAGCCGTAGCAATGTTTTTGGCGCCCTTGGCAAATACTATTCGACACTTCTCAAAATTATTTTGCCTAAAAAAAGCTCGACGACTTTTAAAACTATTCGACAATTCTCAAAATTATTCGAATCACAAATTCAAAAAGAAGCCGCAAGCATCTTTGGCTCCCCAAAACTCACGCGCCCTTGGCACTAGCCCAAATGCCAATGGGTTGCTACGGCACTGGCTGTGTGTGATATTGTTGCGGTCGTTTTTGGTAGACGGTGTTTGGTTATAATTTATTCGCGTGTTGTTTCTTTTTGTAGGCTCGATTTAGGTTTTTGATCTAGGCGGCGTTGTCGTGATTATTTGTTGACCAATTTATGATCTTCGCGTGAAGGTTATATCGTTTTTTTTTGTTGAATGTAATTTGTTGAATGGTCGAACAAAATGATGTCGATTTTCAATGTCGTTTACGAATACGAAGATTTGTTTATTTTATCATGTACACAAGGGAAATGTTTTATTGTATAATTTTTGTTGATTGGTGTTTTTTTTTTTGAATTCGACGTGTCTTTTTTGTGGATATTTAAAAATAATTTTGATGGATGCGCTAATGTGTTGAACTAGCAAATATTTTCAAATGGTTTTTCAATCAGATAAAATAATGTTAGTATTATAACTTTGGTACAAAATACAGTCACGGTCATTGAAATTGCAGCACCTGGAAACCTTCAATTCCACCCATTGTATGTGAATTACGCTACATATTTTTTCAAATTTATTTATCAAAAACATTAAAACAATAAATAATCTAAGATTGTGTAAAATTTTAAAACGATAAGTTGATTTTTGGAAAAGTTTTCAGCGAAAAACAATAATTTTTTTAAATTACGCGATATTTGTAGCGAACAAAATGAAGCGTTTTTCGGCTTTAAAAAAATATAAGTTATATTCACATGATATTTTTGAAAATATGACTTATGTTCGTTTAATTTTTGAGCGATTCTTTAAAAATTCGGAAAAATCTATCAATTGGGAACCTCGTAAGTGATCTAGATCGGTAAAAAGTACTATGACGCGACGAAGCAGATTATTACTCCGAAAATACTTTAAAAATAAATTGAAATTTTTATTTAAATCACTAATCGAATGATTTCTTTCGTGTCATGGTATATCGGCCGATTTTCTACATTTAAAAAAAGGTGCTTATTGACTGTATGATGATAACTTTTCAAATCGATATCTTTGTGATTTGATTGAGTTTTATTTCCTCTTACACTTGATATAAATAGTTTTCTGTTAAATATTGAAAACTCTTCATAATTTATAAAAATGTCAATTATTCAGGGTGCTGTAATTTCAATGACCGTTACTGTATATCGTGTATTATTTTAACTAAAATTCGAATGAACATGAACAATTTCCGTTCTTTTTATTAATATTCATGTTACGAACAATATAATAGTCGTAAAATTATATATTCGGTAGGAAATCTCTCATCTGGTAAATACGCACTCCGGTAACACACTTTTTTTGTCTTAGTCATACTTGGTCAACCAAGTGTTCATCAATTCACCAAGAGTCGAGGCTATTTACTTCCGCGCAACAATGAGAACAGTTAATTGATGCATTTTCGCCTTTTGCGTCAACTACGTAATTTCCAAAACAAATTTTCCTGTAAAAATCGTGCGAATGACAATGCTTTTTTTTTACGTAACCGCAATATATCGTTGCATATTTACTATATTCATTTTATCAAAAATCTTGGTTAAGTCGAATTACCACACTGGAAAATTATTTCAATGTGTTAAATCAGTTCTGGGTTTCGTTATCCGGATATTGTTATTTTGATACTAACAAGTGAAAACGAAACTGAATTTTAAGTAATATAAAAATTATGAAATTTCCCTTTGATTCTTATATACCTTTTCACGTAAATAATGACAACTTTAAACACAAAATGTAAAAGATACCGAAACGGAAACAATTATCATAAAACAATATTAGACAATTGTTTCATAGCCTCAATATAGCCATGATTTGTCATACTTATTTGCACATGAAAACGTTGACTCATTCATTTTCAACCTTTTCTTTTTACATTTATACCATGAATGGAACGTCTCGAATCATTCATTTTCTAGACCAATTTACAAATCAAAGGTTAATATCTTATGCAATCGAATGCAGATATAGTGCAGCGATATGAATAAACTCGTTCTCCGTTTTTAATATTTTTTTTAATGTTCACATAAAAATTTAATTAAAATTCAAAAAAATTCTAATGAGAACCTAAGATGATTCACACCATCTTTGCGATTTCACGCTAATTCCAAAAAATTTCAATCTACCACCGTGCAAAATTTTCAAATTGCCATTTTAGCAATCGGCGCACGGTTCTTTCCGACCTTGATGATTCTCCGCTTGTATGCGATGTCGGCATGTAGTTGTAGTATCATCAAACCAGTAAGCTTTTCAGTCTTGTTCTGCTGGTTTAGTATCGCGGTCGTCGTCAGATAACCGCATCCGTCTGCTCTTGTTAATTCAACCACCGAGGAGGACAAATCGGTTTGAATTCGTCATGAGCGATCGGTATGGATTTTCCGTTTGATTTTATTCCGATTCGTACATAAAAAGTTAATGCATTGCCATCTGGTTCGAATCTACCGTTAGTGGTGAAGCCATACATGGTATATACTTTAACTTAACATGCATACTTATAAACGGTATGTTTTATTGCAAATCAAATATGTGATGTTATGAGCAATTAATTTTTATAGCATTTCATGAAAATTGCTCATGAAAATGTACATAAGTGTATGAGACATCTTTATCTTTAGAAGCATTTTGGGTGTACATGCTTATGTCGTTAGGTGCAAATGACGATTAGAGTTTGAATTAATGATTTAATTTTTTGTTTCAGCACTCATACTTGTCAATACAGCGATGACGACGGTACAGTCAGGATGTTCTTACGGGGTAGGCCGATCGTTCTTCATGCACCATCGGCTGCGGTGGAAACGTACGACCTCGGTAAGGTTGCACCTCCACCTCACACCAAGCTGAAATTAGACTGGGCTTACGGTTACAGGTATAGTAATTATCCATTTATTTTTCTTTCCAAATTTATAAAATTTAATTAAAAATATAATTTTTTTCCAATTGTACCAATCTGTATTGAGAATTTTTCAATTAACTTTGTTTGATTAGTTTTTCAAATTGACTTCATTGATGATACATTCATAATGGTTGTAATCAACTAGTGGGCGGCCACTGATCGTTTTTTTTTCATTCATTGATTCAACTGTATTTGAACACGATTGTTCGATATCCTATTGAAAGTTCATTCCCGCATGTGTAAAACATTATTAATATATTTATAAAATTTATTTTATTTCAGGGGAAAGGATTGCAGAAGCAATCTGTATCTTCTGCCGACTGGAGAAATGGTCTATTTCGTAGCATCTGTTGTAGTTTTATTTAATGTTGACGAACAATGTCAAAGACATTATTTGGGACATACGGATGATGTCAAATGTTTGACAGTCCACCCAAATAAACTCATTGTTGCCACTGGACAATGTGCAGGCCATGATAGAGTAGACGCCAGGGTAATATATTTCATAATATTTAATTTAATTTATTTATTATTCTTTTCTAATTGTTTTTTTTATTTCATGTTAGCCTCATATTCGAATTTGGAATTCAGTATCACTTGCAACACTTGCTATTATTGGTGCTAGTGAAATAGAAAAAGGTGTATGTTGTATATCTTTCTCCCGTGCGGATGGAGGAACTTTGCTTTGTGCCATAGATCAAGCTAATGAACATAATATATCAGTTTGGGATTGGCAAAGAGGAGAACGAGGAAGTAAAATCACTGAAACAAGGGTATGTTAATGCGCGTTAATTTTTCTATCCTTGCATTTAACATTGATCTAATTAAAAAATTATTTTAGTGTTCAGTCGACACAGTGGTAGCAGCAGAATTCCATCCTCTGGATAGAAATCAAATTGTTACATGTGGCAAAAACCACATCGCATTTTGGACATTAGATCAAGGTGGAACTTTATACAAAAGAATGGGAGTTTTTGAAACCAGAGATAAACCTAAATATGTCACATGCCTCGCATTTAACCATAATGGTATTTTTTTTCTCCTCATTTACAAACAATGAAATATGTTAATTTCATTGACAGACTAACACTAGATTTTTTGTTTAGGTGATGTGATATCTGGTGATTCCAATGGAAATATAATTGTATGGGGTAGAGGCACAAATACTATTTGCAAATTTGTAAAATCAGTACACGAAGGAAGCATTTTCTCTATTTGTATTTTGAAAGACGGATCTGCTCTTTCTGGGGGTGGAAAAGATAGCAGAATCATTCAACTTGATTCAGATCTGGTTCCTACTGGCTTAGAGTGTGCAGTATGCATCAATCATTTATTAATTTTTTTAATTCACGCTTTCAATGTTAACTTTATTGAATTGAAAATATTCTCTTTCAGATTGAAGGACATTTTGGTGGAGTGAGAGTTTTGGCTGAAGGACGCGGTTCTCAAGTACTCATTGGAACAACTAAAAATTGCATTTTGCAAGGAGATTTTTCACTTGGATTTTCACCAGTAGTTTTAGGTCATTTGGATGAACTTTGGGGATTAGCTTGTCATCCAAATGTTGCCCAATTTGTCACTGCAGGCTGGGACTGCTTATTGCAAATGTGGGATGCTCTTTCTCATTCAACAGTCTGGAGTAAAGACATTGGAGTGAGTGCATAGTTTTCAAGACTTTGATTTATTTATAAATTATAAATAGACATTTATTTTATTTTTTATTTTGTCAATAGGAAAGAGCGCAAAGTTGTGCCTTCTCTAGAGATGGATCTGTGGTAGTTGTAGGATGTTTGACTGGAAAGTGGATGGTTTTTGATTCTATTACAAGGGAACTACTTGCACAAAACACTGATGGGTAATTAAAACTTTTAAAAAATCTGCAACATATTTCACTTTTTTTTTAAATTAATTTATAAAATTTAATTGATTCTATAGAGCTGAACCTATACAATGCATTAAGTTTTCTCCTGATGGCCGTTTGGTTGCATTTGGATCACGTGATAATTTCATTTACATTTACCAAGTGGACGAAGACTGCAGAAAATATAGCCGCTTAGGAAAATGCTTGGTAATTTTTTATTGATTAATTATTGATGTATGATTCCTACTCTTGGTACTAAAACTACATATTTTATATTACGCATTACGCAAAATAGGCAAGTGAAAGAAAAAGAAAATCGGTAAAAATAACATTAATACGTATAGTTTGATTTTTTTTAATTGCACTTTATTAATAAATATATTTATGTTACGTCTTTTTTGTTTTCCACTTTTTTGATTTTTTTAGTTTTATAAATTTCTATACAAGTTTTTACACTGATTATACTAACCAAAATTATTGTATCCCCAGGGTCATTCTAGTTACATAACTCATGTTGATTGGTCAGCAGACGGACAATATTTGAGAAGTAATTCTGGAGATTATGAATTACTTTATTGTAAGTTAAATAATGTTTTTCAAATAAGTAAACTTAACATTAATTTTGTAATTCACTATATTTATAATTTAAAGGGAATCCAACAACTTGTCGACAAATTACCAACTCATCCAGCTTGAGGGATGTCGAATGGGATTCTAATAGTTGTACTCTATCATTCCAAACTATCGGAGTTTGGCCAGAGAATGCAGATGGCACCGATATAAACTCATGCGAATCCACGCATGACAAGCGATTAATAGCTACCGGTGATGATTTTGGAAAAGTCAAATTATTTTCTTATCCCGCTACACAACCAAAAGTATATATTTTTAATTAAAATAATTGGTAATTAAGTATGTTTGCATGTGTAATTGTATTTTTTTCAATTTTTTTCAGTCTCTTTGTCATCAATATGGTGGTCATTCAAGTCATGTAACTACTGTGAGTTTCCTTCACGATGATACAAGACTTATTTCAACTGGTGGAATGGACACGAGTGTCCTTCAATGGTCGCTAGAATAAACAAATTATTATTTTTTACAAATCTTTTTAATTTATCCTTTTTAAATTTGCACTTTTTCAATTTGCTTTATCGATCAGTTTCAAATTAATATCTATTCTACTTACATATATATTTGAACTTCATATTTGCTATAAATTAGGCTGTGGTTGCACGTTTTTCAAAAATTCTGCATAAATATATAAAATAATTAGATAGATACTTTTTCGATGAATTTTAGCTATAAAATATTGACCATCATCAAAGAAGTGTTTAACATTTTTAGTAATTTTCAATTCGAACAAATATGCCATCCATTATGAAAATTTCGTTACATTTATTATTTTTGAAATAACAGCATATTTTCATAGTGTAGATATTTTTTCCATTCGAGAATGATAATTTATTTAGCTATTGATAGCTTGAAAACTTTAATTTTCATAATAATTTTCTTTTGAAAATTAGAGTATACATATAGCAATGATAAAAATCTGCGCTAACTTCAAATCTATTGATCACATAAAGCCGCAAAGGCATATTGATGAAGAAATATATTCCATTCAATAATACATTGGAACACATTATGTTGTGTTAGTGTAGAAAACGATGAAAGTAAAACCTTAAAAAATTGTAAATAATATGAAATGCCTTGTAAATATATTGATATGAAACATGTCAAATAAAAAAATCACCTGTTAAGAAAAATAGTGAATTTTGAAGATATTTTATTTTTTAAAAGATAATCAAGTTCTTTAAGATTTTATTATTTGAAATATCGATACTTCAAAAAAGTGCAGTCGTTAATTTGGGTTGTGTTAAATTGTAACGAAAGAAAAATATATCCGTCTAAAACTGTGCCTGTCACTCAATGTTAAGTTGTTTGTTATATGTGTATTTAAATATTTTAAATTAATGTATTAAATAACAATCTTGATTATTTAATTTCTTTTTTTATAATTTATTTTATGTGAAAAAACATCTGTCGATTATTTGTATACCATTTCGAGAATTCGTTTTCCAACTATACTATTCTTTACCACATCATTGTTTAATTAAAATTATTATTTATAAATACTATAAGTTCAAATTAAATCAACATTTCGTTAATAAATAAAATTAACTAATTCATCAAGCTGCTGTTTTATTTGACCCATTTTACAATATTAACTGAAGCTCTGTACAATTTCCTAATCGAAATATTTTTATTGAAACATATGTAAATCAAACTGAATATTATCATAACAGTTCAATATTAAACGGAAAGGTTAAAAAACATTTTCTTATTTTGAGTTTACATAAGGTCAATAAATAAAATTTAAAAAATAGTGATATAAATCTTTAATATGTACAAGTTGTTAGGAACAATACAAAACTCACAAGTGAAACATAATCTGATCATAAATCAAATTTACATAAAAAAAATAGTCAAAAACTATTAAAGACACATTAATTAGTTTTCTTATGATAAAAAGCTGGTATGAAAATATTCAGTTAATAATTACACGGTCATCAGTGCCCTCGGAAAAAAAAGTGATTTATAAAAATCATACACAAAACTTTGCTGAAAAACTCTGCAAATATTATTCAAACAATTTATTATTTAACCCTAACGACTAAATAACAATTATAATGAATAAATATAATTTTCAACAAATTACATACGCGAAAAACCTTCGAAAAGATTTTTTTTATCCGAAATAAAAAAAATAAAACTACTTATCAACATTTTTACAAGTATTTGACTACACGAGTTGTTCTGTGCTGTTTGCAGACATTTCGAGGAGTCTCCAAGCAGCTTTCGGATTAAGTTCCAACGGATCCCTACATAAAACCCATATATAAGAAACCCTCATTACTTTTTCCGGATCACCTTCAATCACATTGTGTTTTGAGTCCCTGACACACATTATTTGCTGAGATTGGAATGTAATCACTAGAATAGGTCCTTGATCCATTACTTTACCGAGGACCAAATCGACGTTTTCTATATCCAAAATTTTCGAATCTAAATAATAACCTAATTGTCTCGCTTGTTGGAGAGGAGTTGCAATGACACTGTAAGCACTTTCGTAGCACCAGTCCTTCAATATTTCTAAGTCACCTCTCACCATGGCTTCCAAAATGTTGGGTATGATGTCGTTTTCACAATCTTTTAAAAATTGTTTTTGTTGGAAGTTTGGATCTATTTTGCAAATTTCGGTCATAGTCGCGGATAGTTCGGTCTTTTGAAATAAGCCACCGAAGAGGTCTCCCACTTTTTCGGTGAGTAATCTCGAAGCGCGTATCACAGGATTTTCAGATTCTTCGTATTTGATTTTCCAATCTAAGACCTAAGATTATGAAAGGCAATTTGATAAATAGAATGCACGTATTGAAATAAAAATAATATTATAGTAAAAAGTAATCACCTTATTTACATATTGGTTATTGTCTTTAAAATTTTGCCATTGTTGATAAAATTTAGAATCTTTATGCAATTCAACGCCAGTTGCATCTGTGTTTGGTTGTACTATTTTCTCGTCCATTACTGTTTCTGTATCGACACGTTTTCTCAACACCATTGGTGATATGTATACTCTTCCTTCTATACCTTGAGTATTAATTTCACTTTTTACAGCTTTTGTTGCCTGTAAAATAAAAAAATTTAAATGATTGAATAAAAATATAAAAAAATATTTTCAACTAATTTTATTATTGTAGATAAAATCGTCACCTGAGATATAGTTC
This sequence comes from Hydropsyche tenuis, assembly GCA_009617725.1. Taxonomy (NCBI): domain Eukaryota; kingdom Metazoa; phylum Arthropoda; class Insecta; order Trichoptera; family Hydropsychidae; genus Hydropsyche; species Hydropsyche tenuis. Next base: position 3,519,341 of record VTON01000001.1, on the reverse strand, counting down.
GAAAAGCTTCAGTTCTGCCTAGTTTTTGACCAGTTTCTGATATTGTCTCTGAAACACCTTTCGCTGACTTCCCAATACCTTCAGTAAATTGCCCTACACAAAGAATATCAAATATGTAATATTTAAACAACAAAAATCAAGTTTTACTGAAACATTCACTTCATTTAACAATTAACAGACCTGCTTTTTTGGCGATGTCTGATTTTCCCGCTTCTTCAATAACTTCTTGAACTTTCCCTTTAATTCCTTCTAATTTTTCTCTAATAACTTCACTACCTTTAGTAGCTTCTTCTTCAACGGTGTGAAATTTTTCTCTAGCAGCTTTCAATGCATCTGATTGTTCTAATTTTTCTGCTTCTTGTCTAAACTTTTGTAGACTTTCTTTCATGTCTTTATTTTTGGCCATATCTTGCTTGACATTGTCGATAAACTGAGAGAAAAAACCGGGTCGCCTAGTTGAGTACTGAGTTGTCTAAAAAAAATAGATATAAACAGTAAGATAAAATATAGTTGATAGATTTAAAATTTAAAAATCTCAATAATTTTTATAATTTTTTTGGATTAACAACATAATACGAAAATGTGATATTTTAATAAATACATATAAAATCAGTTAATTAATAAATTCTGAACTTACTATAACTATGACGGATGTTCTTGGTGTGAAATTATTATGGTAATTTGATAATCTAGACACCAACCTCCCCGAATTCCTAACAGCATTTTGACAGTGCAACTAGAACAAAAATGGAATCATTAAAAGTTTTCATTCACAACTGACAGTGATTAGTAGAATCCGGCATAACCTATAAATTCAAAGAATGACGTAACCATATAAGTCACATTCAAAATCAAAATTTATGAATGTTTTTGAATAAATAAACGTTGTTTACCATTTTGGACGTGTTTATATCGAGAATCAACTAACAAATCAAAATTGTACAATTGCTGTCAAAAATCCATGCTCGGACTGCTGAGCAGGGCTGCCAGTGCAAGAATTGATATGTACTATGACCGAAAATGTAAAATGTGACCATATGTGTAAATATGGTCAGATTTTATATTTTCAAATGTGTAAATACGTTTATCCGTCATTTTGGAAATGTAAACATTTATTTTAGCTTTTAAAATAAAAAAAGGACTCAGACATTTATCCAAACGCAAATAGCACACACCGAACGAAGAACATAATCCGCTAAAAATTTCGAAATAATATGATTATCAAAACGATCCGAAATGTTAAAGCATTAATTGGATCGTTTAACCATAATGTAATTTCCAAATTGAATTTTCTTTAATTGTGGGATAAAGTTTTCAATTTTCCACTTGCATCATTTTCACTAATTAAAAATACTGAAAAACCACTAAAGAATCCAATTAGAAAAAACGAAACGACCACATTTGGTCTAAAGTCCCCCGTTTCAGCCAGGTAACAACGCCGAGTGCAACGACAGAAGGCTAATTAGCCTCACCGTATGAACAACAACTTATCTCTTTCTCTCTCGCGAAATAAACCGCAATTATCTCTTTCTCGCACAGGTGTACAGCGACTGATCAAGCTTGCCGTTACGCAGCCGAAAAGCGACACAATCTCTACACCAACAACGCTCTTATTTCGCTCAACACCAAGACTTATATTCGAACAAACGTAAAAACAGCCTCAACGTAGATCCAGTTCCAAAGTAGCAGCGAAACGGCAAAACTTTTAGTGTTGTGTTGGATTTCGAGGTATTCGGTCGTGCGGTGTTGAGAGAACCATTTTGATTTTTTTCAAATAGAATCGAAATTCGCTCCCGATGAGGGCGGACGTTATGGAAGAGGTGAGCTTAATCAAATTTAAAAGGTCTTTCAACATAGTTTTGTAGGCTTTTTTTAGGATTCCACCAGCAGCCGGTTGGTGCTCCACTTTTGCACGGCTTCTGACTTCCGATAAGCATCTCGGCAATACGATGTTGTTCCCAAACCGAAAAGATCCCACATTCGCATTTTTGTCTATTTTTTGTGCCGGAAGTCGATACGTTTCGTTGTCGGTCCGGCGCGAAAGCCTACTTATCCGAGGTTCTCGGAAAAGTATCTTGTGTGTGCATATAAAACTTTTTATAGGAAAAAATGTGTTTTTCGAATGCAAAACATGAGAAATTCATCGTTGGTTGTGTGCGTTGTTGATGGTTTCCGCTTTGTATACTAGTACCATCTGCATACTGTTACTCGACAATTAACATACTTTTAGATGTCGGTATTTACGCGTTTGCATGTTTATGACGAATTCTTTTTTCGTTGGCCGAAACGGCCTGAAAAAGTCGTATGGGAATCGTATCGGAAAATATACAGGAAACGTTTGATTTTTCGATATTGAAACTTCCCATGGAAACCATTTTCTAATACCAAACATTTGGATAAAAACGTATCTTTCGTTTTATGAAAAAACATTGTTTTTTTATCCAAATTAAATTTTCAATGAAAACTTTTCATATAAAAACTTATAATTAATATCGTTCTGAAAATTGATCTGTTAACGAAGATCATATGAGAAATGTAATTAACGTAATGCAATTGAAATTACAAGAAGTTTATCTACCCGCAAATTTTTGTGTCAAAATTCTCGATTGCATATTTAAATAATAATTTACGAGAATGCGTTAAACGACATAACGGTTTAAGGACCAAACAACTTGGAAATTTTCGTTTCTGATTCATCAGAACCTGAAATAAAGGTCATGATCTCGTACCGTTTTCACATCGCATATGTTCGGGTAATAAATATTTTTTTTTTTTTTGAAGTATATAATTGATCTTCGGTTTTCTGCATTGCGTCAAATGAAAAAAAAATAACTATGTTATCTTATCTATGGAATTTGATTATGGATGATTTGTAGCCGTCAAATTAATTCTTCCATATAATCTTTATCATTTTTTTTCCATAGAATGTTATGGAAACTTTGTTCTATGAATCGCTTAATTATTTTATAATCTTGCGAATTAAAAAGTCACCATAAATTCGTTTAGTAAATTTAATATTGGATTTATTAAATAACTTTCTACTTTTTTCAAGCTTTTATTTTTCTGATACGACCATATGTTGAATTGCAATGTTAATCGGGAAACGGTCAAAACTTTAACCATTAACAAACGGTAACGCTTTTCACCCTCTTTAATAACAACATATGTACTATTAATACGTTTTACATACAAACAATACTCAAAACCATGACTTCATCAATCATATTTTAACTCTGATAATAATAAAAAATATGTTAAGCTGAATTTTCAGGTGCGTCAATAATTTTTTTTTCATTTTCGATTATATTAAATCTATTGTAAAATGAAAAAAAGCTATTGAATTAATTATTATTATCGTTTGGTTTCAATGTCGTATTGATAATTTTCAAATATTTTTTATTGCGTTAAGTTTTACTATATGTCATATATTTTTTTTGTAAATTATCTATTTTTCATTGCGGTGTTCAGTTTTTTTTCATAAAATTTACGAAAAAAATTGGACATTATTCCGATCCAAATAAATTAACAAATATAATTTGCATTGTTTCAGTTAAACACAAAAGACGATCCTCTATCGAGAATCCAAAGAGAGATAATCGAAGTCACCGAAAGGGAGAATGAATTTAGAAAAGTACACCCTACTTATGTCAGAAAAATGTCAGAGTCGGACCTCGAGCTGGGTCAAACTATGACCAACGGCCATGAAGAGTCCATAACCAATGGAAACCATGCGCCGACCATGATAAGGGCTTTGTCCACTTCGCATCTGAGTACCAACACCCAACCGAAGCAGGTCAACGGCTTCTCGAGAAGGTTTGCTCCTAACTATGGTGCACAGAAGGGCATTATGCAAAGGTTCATAGCTTCCAAAGGACGTCTTAATATGCCTAATTTGAATCCCACCATCGTGCCTACTGCTGCTACTAAACAAACTTTCGTAGCTCCTCCGATTTTGAGTCCTGTTGCTGTTTCGAAATTACCCGAAGGAAAGTTGGTTAGAAAGGGATTCGTTCCTGTTGAAGAAAAGATACAGAAAGAGTTAAAGGATTTGAAAGATCGTGAACAGGAATTGAAAAAGTTAAGAAAGAAGAATTCTACATATCAATTGGATTTTAATTCGATGGACAGCAGCGATAAAGAAGAAGATTCGGAATCCGACGATGATGTTCCATTGCCTGAAAAACTGAAAGCTGCCAAATCTATTGGAGAGTTATACGAAGCTATGGGAGACAGTTGCAGCCCATCACCCCCGATTGCTTCAGGTCCTGATTCTTATAGTTCTTCGAAGCCTGCCAAATCTCTGGCAGAACTATGCGATTTGAGACCTGAAGAAGAAGTTCTGGCTCCCAGCTCTACCAAACTCATAGCCAAGTGGGAATCGCTCATACAACAAAAGCAAGAATCCGGCGCGGCCTAATTTGCATTATAGTGTTAGGTTTTTATTATTCCAAAGCTTTACACTTAGGACTAGGATGATCAATTGAGGGTACAAACTTGGGATAGTGGTCCGTTCATGAGATATTAATCGTATTATGTTTTTAATATATAGTAGAACGGAGCTGAGCGATAGTTTGTGACGAACTGATTAGTGAAGTGATAAATGAAATTTTTTTTTTATTTAAAAAAAGTCATACGGCAAGTACTCGATAAATAATTAAATGAACTTTTATTAATAATTGTTATTATATGCTCCATTATAAATTATTTTATACTATTATAGTCATCTTTTTATATATAATTAACATTCAATATAATTCATTCAGTGAATTCTTTTTTATTTAATCTATTAATAATTTTATTGGTTTTTCTCAATTTTCATTGCCGTATATAACAGTTTCTGATTTGAATTAAATCGTTACGATATTGAAATCGGTGTCGGTTTGATAAAGAAATACCTACTATTTGTAAATTAATTTAACTATAAGTAATTTATAAAATCGATCGTGAAACTATTGAGTATGAAAGGCGAATTCGATATACCTTCAATTCCTTCGAGTTCGCATTGAATACTTCAACGTTTCGCAAATTATATTTAATGCATGTATGTATTGTTTTATACATATGTTCACCTTAAATAGTCTATTCCGTGCCTTACATAAATATTTGAGATTTTATATACACGTAGAGATTGTCTAAATATATATATTTTCGTACTGTTTATCTGAGATCGTAAAGATTCTCAATATTTATCTTTGATCCATACGAGATTTACTTCGTATAGGAAAACACGTGATTATTGTAATTCAACAATCATACCAACATTCTTATGTCTTCTTTTTAAAATTTGCTCCATTTTTGTTAATTCATGTTATTACTTTTTTTTAAATAAAGCTTGTACATTGTTTAATGCGACTTTTTCATTGCAAAATACCTGATAACGATGACAGTAGATAACGTCTTCGTAAAACATACGAAAATTACACAACCTTTATTACTTTGGCATATCTTTATTTAATTTATATTGTACTATGCTGTTTAAATATTCTTTTTAAGTCGTATATCGTGTCGGTTTTGATTTGAACAAACTCGATTTTCGATCAAAAAAATACATAACATTCATAGATAATGTTTCAAGATTTATGACATTGTAATTTATATTTTGTTACTACGAATTTTTCGTATTTAGGTCAAACTCCACATTAATTTGATATACGAAAGAGTTTTTATACGTAACCGATTTAAATAATTTAAATTATTCAACAAAAAAAACCTTCACTCGAATTTTCAAGTGTTTAAACTGCATACGGAGAAACAAACAAAATAGAGCACGTAATCAAAACAACAGAACAGAAAGCAAACATCCAAAAAACACAAACACTAATCTAAATACATCTAAAACCAAAAACAGACTGTCAACATTATAAAACCGAATTCCACCCACATCTTCGAACCAGACATCCCACCACACAACAAACACGTCCATGACAAGAAGATCAGCTCGAACAAAGCAGACTCCTCGACATCCTCGGCATCCACATCGCGAACATTCCGTTTCGAAAACCGCAAACTCGCCCCGGAGGCTCTCGTCAGTCAAACGGGCATTAATTTTCGCCTACTCGTTTCTCTTACCACTGTTTGATTAGCGGCGAGCCGCAAGAGCCGAAAGGACGCCGTTTTGAAATATACGTATATAGAAAAAAACTTAACGGGGTCTATTAGCCTTAATCTAGGCGCCCGTCACTCGTGAGCGATGCCTCTAGTCGTCATTATACGCTTTATGTTTCGATTTGATGATTTTTTTTCGATTTCGCTTTTCTGCTTTTTGTTTTGCACAGTGTCGTCGGTATGTGAAAGAAATGTGGGTCTCTAACGTCTAACACTTCTGCTGTACAATCCAGTGCATGCGATATGAATGTGAGAGCCTTTCTCCGTGTTAAAAAGAGTATTTGCAAGTTCCGTAAGTGCAACGTTTCTAAACAAAAACTGACTCAATTCAATCACAATTGACTTAAATGAGCGAATATATAGATTCAATATGAAATGTTCTAAATGTGGCGCAATTTATCTTCTCTATATTATACATCATGAAATGGGTAAAAATCGTGTATGACGAGTTGATTTCGACGTCTAGAGAGGAAGTATGGTTTCGTAAACATGGGGACGCTTATACGTATCGTGTTACGTTGCTATATGGTCACGATGCAGTAGATTCATTATGGTTACATATAAAAAATGCACGTTATCGAAATCCGTATGGTTCTATGGCTTTTTTTGTATAGAGGCAGATGTTCGATGAGCCAATTTTGCCGGAAGCACCTGTGTCATTTTTAGTCATCGTCGATTGTTATAATTTTGGATTAACTGCGTTTGACTGTTTTGAATAATCATTCTGTAGAAAGGATTCGATTGCCGTATGTCGTAATAGTAATCGATTGCGTATTTGTCGACGCATATACGAAAAAAAATCAATATGTAACAGTTAAACATAATTATAACCTTGATTGTCTATCAGCGTATCCCTGTAATGTTTGATGCTAATCTATGTATATAATCGGTTGCTTTAGTGATTTTGTTTTGTTTTTTGAAGTTGTGGCCAACAATTTGTAATTATCAATTCGGTTCTAAATGAGTCAGTATTAAAATATGTTTCGATCTTATCGCCATTAATATTTTTATAAAAAAATATTAGAAACTCATCAATGTTTTTGATTGGGTAAATCGATGTTTTTTATGCATCGTATGATTTTAGCACTTCTTATAATGAATGTTTTCAAATAACTTTTGAAGACATCTAACGATACATTCATTTTCTCAAATGAAAGTTTTGTGAAATTTGGTCAAGTGAATTTGAAATTCTTGCATTTTCGAATACTGATCAAACGAATCCGTCACCGAATACACATTTTAAATAGACACGCAAAAAAATAAATTGAATCGATCTTTAAATACAGTAACTTTTATGAAATAATAATGATATATAAAATAATATAATATAATATTTTGTTATTGTCTTCAGGGGTTTACTTCTTACCCGTTCGTCGATTTCTCCATGACATCAACATTTCCATATCACGATTTGACAGTTATAGGATCGTAAATTTCCATGTTCATAGTTATTTAAATAATTGGTTTCAAATCAAAGAAAATTTTTCGAATTTATAATCAAATACGGCTTTATAATTGCAGTGAAATTTAATATACTTACATTCAATTCACATTTTTCACAATGTGATACTCAAACAATTAAGTTATAGCATACTTTATTGATTTCTACATCATTACATTGAATTTCTAACTCATTGAATTTTTGTACAAACATCATATTTCAACGAATTAAATCACGCAATTTTTATATCGCGAACGTGCCATCTGTACTGTCACCATTCACAGCACGCAAATTGAGAATCGATTATCTATCACACACGAACTAATCACAATTTCCTGAATTTCAGCGATCCATCGATAAGACAAAAAAATCGCCGGATTTAGCGATTTCGACACAGCAATTTCCTACACACCGTGCAATATTATAAAACATGCACATGGAGCCGATAACCAGCTGGCGGTACGTTTGCAGACCTTGTAGTACCCTTGGCGAATTGATTCAGGTGAGCCGGAATATTGGACTGAAACAATATCGTTCACCTTTGAATACAATGAGCTCAGTCGTCGAAATCTAGCGCGAGTTCGTTCGTCTGTTGATTTCACTCCCGTTGGGATTTTTCTGGTCTTTTTTATCTGTTGTGGGGTACAAAAAAAGTGATATGAGATGTGGAGTCATTGTTTTGTCGCATCAGAGATAGATAGGGTCGCTCTCGTTCGATGGATTTATGGTGTTACGGTTCGAAACAATGGATGTGTTTTAGACTAATGAGCGAGATTATTTTAATTGGATGATATTATTCAGCGTTTCCGCGAAATTTTCGGACATTTGAAAGTAAATATAAAAAATCTTATAAATTTTAAAATTGTTTGAAGAGGAAGTTAAATTGTTTAATATTTTGAAATTATTGTTAATTTGACAAAATATAATATAGGAGTATTTTATGCATGACTCTATTTATTAAATACGTAGATTTTACTGAAAAGACGTATTCAATGAACTTATAGTTTTCCCATACCTTTAGTCCCATAGAAAAGGCGCATTCAACAAATATACAAAGCACACGCTGACCCGATTGCTTCACATCATTTGTTTATACAGTTTTGATAAATTATACACTCAATTTACAAAAGGCCAACACTGCCACACTATTAGGAACAATTACAATTTTCGGTGCGGCCGTAAACAATTGACGGAAAAGCGGAATCGTGCAGAGCGCATCTTCGCTCTGTCCGCAATGCGGAACGTCATCAAAACGCAATCACTCTTTGCGCCAATCAATCCATTATTTTAATTGATTATGCCATTATACAAAAACGAGACTGGCCCATTATTACGCGCTTCCTTTCTCCGATCCGCTGTGATTTTTTCCGGTGTTTTTTTCCTCTTGTTTATAGCGTCGAAACCTCAACGCGTGATTCATCGAATTATCGGCTTTTTTGCGTGAGGTTGTCAACCGACGTCCGGCTGTTGACCGACTGTTTTCACCATCACATCTACTAGTGGTCCATACGTGATTTTTTTTAAGAAACTTTCCATTCGGCAACCCTGAGGTCATCCGGCTGCAGCCGAAGACCTTCAAGCGCCGGACGAAAGTGGACCGTGACCCATTTTGATGGCGAATCCGTTCCAGATGACCTCAAACTGCTGAAATCGATCAGTGGATCGTTTTGTATATAAATCTTTTTTATTACATTTTAAATCGTATTAATAAACGAGTTTGCAGCGTGTAGTTTGCCCTTAAGTGCCAATTATACAAATCGTATCCACTTAAGATAATTTCAAATAAGTCAAAATGTTAGGTTGTGGAAATGCTTGATCATTACTCGTGTTGATTATTTCAATTTGTGTAATATTATATTGGATTTATGTAATTTTCTCTAGTTGATTACGAATTAAGTATTGTGCAGTTTATCAAAATTATTAAAGAAATTTTGTCAATACATTAAGAATAATATCGCATACAATTTTTTAATACATATTTTACTTATATCTGACATATACCTTCCATAATTTTTATGTATTGAATTTCGGAACTTTTTCAACTGGATCTGCTTTCAGTATTTACTTTCCATTCCGACATTTACCTTCATTCCACTTTATTCAGAATCCGAAGAATGTTAATCTGCCATACCGACTCTCACACGCCGATCCATCGACAAAACCCATCCGCCGGATCCAGATCCACATCCAGACGACCTCGAAGAACTTCAGAAGAATACCTGACCTTTGACGAAGCCGGTGTGGGAAGAAGCCACGGCGTAACGACCGAATCGTAACTGTACAAGTGTACCATCGTTCGCTCGCTCGTTAGCACGCTTCGGATGCTTCGTTTTCACACTTTGACGACAATCCTCCTCCGTTGTCTCCTCCTTTTTTCAATGCTTCCATTACACTTCTGTGCGCGTTTTTTTGGGCCGTGTAGCTCTTTTGAGTCGCCGTGTCGGCGTGATATGCCACGCCTTTCACCGCTCGATTGTTGATGTTGGCTGTTGTACTTTTCGTTCCCGTTTTCTCGGGCGCATTCTTTCGGCTCGGCTTTGACCCTGTGCCATTGGCCGATTCGCGGATTATTTTTGCACTTTATCCGATATGGTTCGCGTATATGTCGGCCGGAGATTAGCGGATCACGCGGGCGGATCGTTCGATAAAGATGTTAATAAATTATTCGTAACGATTCGTGTGTTGTTTACGAAATAATCGTTTTTGATGCCTGTTATATCAGTACAATTTTTATGTCACAATGGGAAAAAAAGCTTACATGATAACCGACAGTACGGCTCGACGACATTCTCCAATGCACTTATCGTAGAATCAGCGGCATAATAATAAGTCATTATTTTTTGATGATTGACACGTCCAGAACGCTTCAATCTTTTTCTACGCTTTTTTTCTCTTTGAATCGAAATTTACGTAACGAAAAACCTTTCTAAAATTGAACGCTTTCATTACGCATTCGACAAACTTTCGTTTCGATGCGCTTTTTTCAAATGACGATTGTCGCCGTGCAAAACATACTGACGCTTTAATTCCGCGTACATTCTAAATTTTTTACGGTCAAATCGCAACTGAGGTCAAAATACCTGTATTGTTACAACAGCATCTGACAGTTTGTTCTTTTTTATAAATCTAATATATTATTTAGAAGACTTATTAACTCGTTTTTTAACTCTCGTCCATATTGAGTCTGAACCTATTTTGGATGTCTGAGAAAAAAAAATTGCACGCTTGCTTCGACTAATGGTTTCCGAATTCGGTTTCCTCAATAATAAGTTCAACATAAATATAACACAACTATCGTGTGCATTATTAATTAAATTTATTCTATTGTTGAAAAAACACAGATTCGGCAATGAAAATGTCCATGAACATTGCATTACGATAAAATCAATGCGTATTCGTTGAGTGCAAAACGTTTTCGTTTTATTACATCCAAGTGCATAAAAAAGTCGTGAATATCATTAAAATATGCATCAACTATATGTAAAACATGAAAAAAACAAAGATAATAATGTTCACATGGAAAATTTTCGTTGGGAGATTTCCGCAAAAAATATAAAATGGTACAAATAATCTTTTTAAAATTACACGCACATGCTACAGAATAATTTCACATCATGCATATAATGTAATAAATATTGTTTAAACAAATTGTTCCGTTATTTTTACTCACGATGTTTGATATTCGCGTTAAAAAAAAGTCCCGTTTATTTGCATCCAAATTACACATACTGAGTAAATTGTACACGTAATAATATTATTATATGTTATTGAAAAAAATGAGGTGTTAAGTATAATGATGTGAAAAAAATTGAGCAATCAATAATATTTCGTCAGAAAATATTCAAATTGATCGAACAGAGTATGAATATGCGGAACTGGTATTTTTCATGAAAATAATCTAATCTGTCTGCATTATCGTGACGTTGATTTTGGAGATATTTGATATCGCCATCCAGTAGTTCTGCATAAAACGAATCGGGAAAAAACAACAAACGCAAAGAAAATCAATAGCAATTTCTGATTACGAATGAAAAGGCGAGAAATCGAATTTACGAAAAGTTTTTAGAGGTTCGTCGAGCGATACAAATTAATAATTTTCGTTTTCGAATTTCACTCGGGCACCAGTCGAGACGAAACAGTCAATTCTCAACATTGTTCTTGAGAAGTGGAGTGCCTTTGAATAGCTGTGGGCAAACAACGCCTACCGAATTTTAAATCTCACATCGGCCTAACTTTCAAAATTCGATTACCCTTTTTACGACGGACCAGAATATGAATACACACAACAAAAAATCATTCAATAAATCAAACGCACATCTGTATATGATTCCTATTGAATTTTTTCGACACGATCTTCCATTAAATCACAATTATGCGTATCAAGAAATATCATTGAATTCGCTCTTTAACAAACACACTTATCTTCCTACACTCGAATCGAACGCTTCGAATATGAAAAAAGCGTGTACCGTACCATGAGAGCACATTGTTCGCAAAAGTCAATAATATACATAACGTTTCCGCATTGTATGCAAATATAATCCAATTTTTAACACAAGTCCTGTTAAATAAAGCACGGCGATTTATCGCACGATTTTAACCTTCGTTTTCGCACGAACGATACTATACACCCCAACACAATTCTGCGTCGGACACATTCAACATACGTGGGACGGCAAACCTCTTTTTTTTCAAAAACGAGTATATCGACATTCACCTCGTGAGCCGATCGGAAGTGCACAAGATGGAAGTGCAACGAAATGCACCGCCTAAAACGGCAATTACCACGCGGTGAAAGTAAACTGTTCGCGTTGCCGATGTTCGTTGCACTTTCGATTTCGAGTCTAAAACGGCCGCCGCATGTTTTTTCCATTTCATTTATGTCGGTTTTTCATCCACTTTTGCCATTTTGTTGGATTCCCAGTGCTCTGCGTGAATGTCACTCAAGCGCGTGGGCTTTTCCTGGTCGGGGGAAATTTATTGGATTCGAGCGTGCGGTTTCTTACCGATGATATATCTATTAGACGTATGATTGATGATTTTGTAAAAGTTTTTGAATGTAATATATCGATGTGCTTGTTTGAAATGAAAATTTCGAGCGGAGGATGAAATGAAAATGTGCGTTTGTTTGCTGTGTAATTAGAATGTGCTCTGTTTAGTGAGAGTTATTTTTTATGTTGAATTTGTACGATATTAAGTAACTCAGTATATTCTGCATATGTATATTAATTATGCAAATATACACTGAACTTGGTGGTGCTGTAAAGACGTGCCATAAAAATTTAGAGGTCTGTTCGCATACGGATGTTAATTTGTTGAAAGAAGAAAAACATAATGGTTGTTCTCAAAAGGAAAGGAAGTTAATGTTCTGAAAGTGTCTTACATATTCAGTGAGAATTATAAAAGAAAAAGTTATTTTTAAAAATATTTGACATAATTCAAATTAAAAAATATGTGTAGGATTAAATATGTTAGATACTGCATTAAGTTTATCTCATATGAATAACACTCATATTTCCATCGAATTTTGTTGCAATTTATGACTAATATGATATAAAAACATATTTATCACACCACTGATATAAATCAAATTACTTTTTCATACGAAAATGCGTCATAATAAAATTCCCATTGATCCTCATACTTTTAATGCTCCAAATACATTTTAACACATTATACAAAAACGCACTTAACATGCAATAGAGGCCAACAATTTATATATTATACATTTTGACATTGACACATGACTGAGATAATCTCAGAATATACAATCTACATTATAAAACCTATCTTTAATTGCACGAAATGGATATCCTGCAGAAACAGGAATTCCCTGCAAGATTGCCAACACTCGATCCTGTACAAAACCCGATGAACGACCTGATAAATTTCTATATAAAATAGATATATTGGTTGCTATCGATAACCGAAGTTAAGCCACAAATAATATGTTCATTAGTTGGTTATGATTGTGTTTTTTTTTAACTACAAACATTTCGATAAAGTATAACATGATTTTCAGTGTTAACATTTTTAAGATACTTTGGAAAATCCTTTAATTTTAAATGTTGCGTATTATGATGATATAATAAACTATTTTTTTATTTGAAAGCCACAAAGCAGCATTGAATCCTTAAATAAATATACAAAAATAAATGGCACTCATTCGTATGCAAATGTCGTTTTTCAAGACCACGTACCAAAGTGTATATACGTGATGCGTGTTATGCAAGCGGTTTTCGCACGGCGGAAAATTTCCGAATCGTTCCCGTCATCCTTTTTAAAATGACTTTTATTCAAACGGCGCGTACAAGCGAAAGTTTTGGAATTGCCGCTCTTTTTTATTATTGTCACTAGACACGCGTACATTGTGTACTTCCAAAATGGGAAACTTTGCGCAATTCCGCCGAAACGTGCGAGATTCGTAACGTGTCGAAATTCGGACACGAAATAAATAAAATGCATTCAAAATAGTGTACAATAGACGTGTCGGGAATTTTAATTGCACCAATGGAGAGACTGGCCAAATTGATTTTTTTGAAAAATGTTCTTTTACGATGGATTGTGTTTATGCAATTGTATGTTTCTACAGTAGTTTTTTTTTCTCATTGGAAAAATCATTATTTATATTCGAGTTAAATTTGTTGGCACGACAGTAAAAATTTATTTCACGACAAATGTTTAACGACCCTAAATGTGAAATTCACAACAGGATCGGTGGTCGCCCGTCAAGTCTGAGTTGCCAGAAACAAAAATATAATTAAAAATTCTTATGACTTGATGAACTGTTTATTTTATACCAAAATAAAATTAAAACCATTTTAAAATTAAAAATTACTTAATTACGCGTTTGTAAAATTTAAAAAAGTTGAAAAATACTTACAATTGGACTTATTACATTTTTTTGTAGGTTATGATGTGCTTGACAGTTGAATGACATTTCGCATCGGTTATTCAAAGAAATGTTACTAAGTAACAACAGTTGATAATTAAAATCGAAATATGCATGATTTATTCCATATGAAATGTTGTTTCTATTGCATCAATATTTATTAAACGTTTGAAAAATATGAGAACAAACATATTTCACAATATGCATAGGTAGGTTTATAAAATTTTACTGATTAGGTATGTTTTATCATTTTATCATTTAGGTATTATTTTTTTTAGTTTAAATTAAATACATTGGTGTCTCCTCTCGACAACTGTCAGTTTGTTTGCAGGGCCGCCGACTTAACAAATTTTCTGTCGAAATTTATTTTTGTTACTGGCAACCCGACTGACGGGCGACCACCGATCCTGTTGTGAATTTCACATTTAGGGTCGTTAAACATTTTAAAGACGTGCATTTACATATACCATCGTGATACAATTTATTTTGTCGGGATAAGGGGCTATTTTGTCGGGCCGATAAATGGCACCCTTTATATTCGCGTTTGTGGTTTGAATCAATTTGTAAAGGTTTAATCAAAAGATATATTTTTTATTGAGTAATAATATGAAACAGATGATTTGAACAAACCGCAAAAGATATGTTTTTCTTCATTCTAAATCAGCAATTTTTTTACAATTATCCCAAATGTTCAAATAGACATTGAATACATAGAATAAAATTCGTATCATTCTTTCTTAAAAACCACATATTACCAAAAGGTTCACATTGCCTATTTACCAATAAAATTTACAAACTATGACAAAAACATAACAAAAAAATCGTTTTCGAAAACTCAACAACCTTGCCTTAGCAAAAACAATCACACCCAACAAAAGTTGAACAGACCCATGAACATCTGCGGTTTCGCACCACACACAAACAAGAACAAGAACAAGAACATCAGTACTACACCACCCATAGTACGAATGAAAGCCAAGAGCGAAAAGGAGAGTGATGATCTCACGGTTCGCACGCCACGCAATTACGTGTTATACATACATTTTTTTCCGACATTTTCCGATTGTTCGAGTGCATTATATTATTGTTATTGTTGAACGCAGGGCATTATCGAGAGTCGGCATTGTCGAGTGTGGGACGAAGAGCTGCTGGGTATTTGCAGCGGATGGTGCTACTTCTACGTGGTGAAAATTTCTTCGTTTCTAAAATCTTTTCCAATTAAAATACTATATAATATTCAATGTGACCTATTTGATTGATGGATGAATCCGATTGAAGATAGAAAAGTCGCTGATACAATTTTTTTTAAATCAATATTCATCATGGTGTTAATTGAAGATTGAAAAGTTACAATTGATTTTCTTTTGTAATAAAATAATAAAGTATATATTTTCAGAATTTTTGTAGGTTTTCAATCGATTGTAGGTGCCCTTGGAGTGTTTCGAAGCTTTAGAGGATTATGAAATGTTAGGCTGTCTGGGATGTGTCTAATCGATTAGGTCAGGTTATTGTACATGTGAGGTTTGTTTGTAAAATAACGCAAATTTTTATTAGTACATATATTACATGGAATCGTATAAAATAAAATAAGGAAAATTATATTTTACGGATTGACTGAATCATCATTGTGAATGAAATTAAAATAAAATACATTTTTATGCGTCATCAATCTGATGTTTTTTAGAAAAATTATTTTATTATGTGGCCGAAAATTATTTATATGCAAAAACAATCGTTTTAGTGTCAACACATTCTTTACGCATATGATCAACACTTTAATATTTGACCATCAAACTTATTCCGTTATAAATCAATATACTCAAAATTTTAAAAGTAAATATTATGATTGTCATAATGTTAACTGAATATTCATATTTATTATTTTAAATATATTTCTGTAAAACTTTAAAATTTTCACTCATGATTTTCAAAGTATCCTAGAATCCAAATATATTATTCTGAAAAAAAATTATTACAAATAGCCGATCCCAAATTATTTATAATAAAAAAAATTAAGACTCTCGAAATCAAATATCAATTAGCATTAATGCGCAATATAATGTTATTACTTCAATTAGTGAACATCCACTCGACAGAAAATTTTTACAAATAGCATCGATAACATCAATTAGCACCATTATCAAAGCATAAAAGTTTCAATTTGCATTTCAATAACCTTCAACAGTGCAATTATCGATCCAATCAAAACGAAACGGTTCGTTATTATAATAAAAATAAAAACGGTTATTTTGTTAACTTTCGCGATTGAAACCGCCGAGCCGTTGGTTCGATTCGATATTCTTCGACGATTATTAAATTACGTCCGTATGGTTTTTTCGATGCAAAATCTAAAAAACAGCTGTTAAGACATACCGATTATAACTGAACATCGAAATTTTTCACGAACGGTACCTTATACCGCTGAGCTTGGATGAAAACGATTAATATGTTATAGCAAAATAGTAATTTGATTTCGAAATATGTACAACTATTTCTTCTAGTAATAAGCAACGAAATTATAATGTTAATGTAAAATGTATACAATTGTATTGTCTTCTGACTTAAATTTAAAAAAAAATGTGTCGTTTCGAAAATTTGCATTTATCATATTGAAAATTGTACCTTTTAACATAAAATTACATGTTTTTCACCAAACGTTTCATTTCTATTTCAAAATAAGAGAGTTTATGAATACTTATTCGATTTCGGTCGAAGCCTTACATTGTACAACTCACAAAAAACAATATTATGTGTTACTTGGCTCACTTTTGCGGCAATTTGTTTTTGTACGTTTATCGTATTAGAAACTTTTCATTACTATGTTTGTCATTTTCTAGAAAACAGAGCGTGATTTTAGCCGTCTGTCGAAACGAAATTCGGTCAAGAAACTGCTAATCACGCCTCATATAATAATCATCAATCATGTATCAGCTCTCGTAACGGTAGAAGCTTTCGAGACATCCAAAAGTCATCATTACCGTCTCTTGCAAATATTCTGTTTCTATCAAAATTGGTGAACGGTGAAGCCGATGATTTAAATTAAATTTCACAAGAACGCGAATTAGATTGATATCATTGCATATTCGATAAATTTTCAATGAAAAGAATTTTATCTCGACATCGTTTTCAATTCAACTGTATTGCAATAAACTATAAGATAAATCCTATCATGTCATCGAATATATTAAAAATGTAAAAAAAAACATTGAATAAATCAATACAATTTTTTCATGTTCCATTTAAGCAACTTTCTCTGCCAATTGCAAATTTTAAGCTGTTTTTTAATCTCTGAAGTGCATATGTAATAAATTATGACAATCAATGCTGTCAATCAGTATAAATGAAATTCAAAATCTGCATTATGCGCTTATTAAGGTCGTCAGTGAAAGTCACCTGAAATAGAATTGTCAAAAATATTTTTCTAACGAGTTTGTTCAATTAGAACCGTTCCTTAGAAACGCCACTTTCGATGGTTGTTGCGCATATTTTTTTCACTGTTCAATGCGGTTAATTTAATTCGTTTGTGAGACAATGAAAAATTTAGAATTCGAATCACCGTGAATTTCTCCATACAATTAATTATTAATTAAAGCACATCAACCATTCGTTTTGTACAGCTTAATTGTTGTCTATTTGCATCTAAATTGGTTATTTTGCTTTTTTGTTGCCAATTTTCTTTCGATTTTCGCGAAAAGTGAAATTCAACAATCAACGACGCGTGTTTTCGATCGACTCACTTTAATTACATTCATAAGACTTCATTAACAAATTACTTTATTTAAGAAGAATTTATAATTACACTATTTAAACTTTTTGGAAACGTTTATCATAAAGTTTACTTGTGTAGATTCAATGTGAATTACGTTGTAAGTACATTAAACGTCGTGACGTTCATTCAAATTACACATCATTTGTTCCATTTTTTTAGTGTTGAAAAAATGAATGAATAAATGCGAAAACACAATAAGTTTTTTGTTGAATATGCTCCGTTACATACAATATGCGATTTGGCTTATGATAAAAAGCAATATTTGAGAGATGCATAGAAATAAAATCTCGGAACTGGTTTCGCTTATCTCATATTGTTTGAATATAATTTTTGCATACAATGTAAACATAAAATTTTAATATTTATTAATGCTTGCTATTGTTAACAGGGAAAATTTTCCGATTACGTTTTTAAATCATTATTGTTCTTTATATGCATTTTTGAGTCTTCAAGTCGATTATGTCTCGAAATATATTGACCACATCGAATCCGTATATTGTAGTCGTGTCATTGAAGCTGTCAGGAATATTCCTAATACGAAAATGAACGGAAAAAAACATTAAGGCTTTATAAAAGAATCGTAAGTACTTCTAAATAATGCCGGCATACAAAAGAACACACGCCATACATTAGTTTGCTCACTTTCGTTTCCACACTCGAAAAGCACATTCTTCAGCAATACAAGTTCCATTCCCTCCGAAATCTATGCCTCCAAAGCAAATATTTGTTTTGAAAACAAAAACCAAAGCAGAGTATATGATAATATTTGTAGAAATATTCAGGTATTACATACATTATGATTTCAAACTTAAAATTGTATAAAATGCCTTATGTATTTCCTGTTTACTGTATTAAAAGATCGAAGGCTTAATATTAATCGAATTTTCTGAAATCGCTTCATCGGTATAATCAAAATTCAAATTAAAATCAATAATAAAACAATATAGCAATTTAAGTGCTAATACAATAACAATCATTGCAAACTATTTCTATTAATTAAGCATAGTTGATAAATTGATCAGATATGATATATGGCATTATTTTATCTATTCTAGTTCCTATGAATCAATAATAAAGAAATAATTGATATGATACGTTTAGTTAATATTTATTTTGATTGAGATCAATATTTTAAATATCAAATTTAAATGCTGATTTCAAAATTTTTACAAAATTATGACTCAATAAAAAATATGTTGCAAATAAAAATTAATCATCAGTTATCAAAAATGTCAGTTAAAAATATCGAATCACGCATCTAATCATGATCAACGCAATAAATACAAAAAAAAAATGTTATTAAAACCCAGTTGCTTTTATGGTATTGTTTTAACGCAAAATTAAAGGTGAGAGAAACACGATAAGATAAAGATAGATTTTTCATACGTTATCACGTGCGCTGCATATTTGCTATATCAAATTGTACATTTTCCATGTCGATTAATCATCCGATAAAACAATAAGTTTTCCATACATTTATTATATATAATAAAAAACCGACTTTCAGACACTACGTGGCTGCACAACGGGCAAACACTCGATTAAATTCGCAATATACAAACAAAACTCGTTTTCTTGTGCACGAAAATAATAAAACCACATCGGAATTAATAGTGGTTCGATTTTAGTATACCGAATGCAAAGCGATATTGTTCCACTTACGTGTTTAATCGGATCATTGATTTTTTCTGAGCTGTATTAGAAGTGGAAAAAAATGCGTTGGGTCATTCGTTCCATATAACATCAACTCATCGTGCCATTTTGCAATTTCGGGCTAATTACACCGAATAACTAGATTGCGATACATATATTTAATTTTTGTGGAAAAAACGACGTGTTTTGCGTATGAAATACAGCTGCTTTTCACACGATATTATATTTATTAGAGTGGGAAATTTTTAAATTTTACAGTTTGTATAAAAGGCTATTAAGTTTTTAACGGTAATGATATTAAACATTTTCTTAACAAGAGGATCTTGCAGATGTGCGATAAATAATCGATATTTCAATTGGGTTTATTAAAAAAGGAAATACTTCTTTCGGTATCGATTATTTAAAAAATTTGTGGTTATTTAATAAGTCGATTTTTTTATTCGTGGGCGATTACAACTTAATGAACGTCATATTTCATTTCTTGAAAGTTACCGAATCGTAAAATCAACAAATAAAATTTTCTATCGAATCAAAGTCGAATGCGACACTTCGAAAATGTCAAAGACACAATGAATAAGCGAAGACAAAGATTGAACTTTTACTATAGTCATTTTAGTAATGTTCGCAACTCGAAACTGGAACGACATTGCGAAAAATTATCGACTCACAATATTGACCCGACACACTTCTAGGCGGAAAATAATGGACTCATTGTCGCCCGAAAGGGAAAATTCACAGATCGGAAAAGCCCCAGAGAGCATTTCATGTTTCGAATTTAATTTCTCGTCTGAACACAATCCATAAACATTCAATTTTGCAATGGCGACGACGCGATTCGATTCTCACGCTTAGACTGTTTCTTTTAATTCAAAATCCGGCCGATATTGCAAAAGAGCCGGATTTTCGGAACCGGGACGAATTCATTCCGATGACGCCATATTGGCTGAAATGTGAAAATCCAACTGAAGACCGTGAAAGAGCATCTATGTCCAATTAGAAGCCTGAATTGATTGCGCCGCGTGAAGAATTGATTATAGCACACGTGAGATACACCCGATACGATCTAATTAAAAAGATTGTATTCAAATCGAGTGTAAGTTCAAAGTGTTTTACTTTTGAACGGTTCTGATTCGGAATTTTCAATGTTAGATATCTTGTATTAATATAAAAATTATGGGAGGTTGTTCTGTGTGTTATGTTTTACTTTTGAACGATTCTGAATCGGATTTTTCAATGTTAGATATCTTGTAATCTTGTATAAATATAAAAATTATGGGAGGTTGTTCTGTGTGTTATGTTTTACTTTTGAACGATTCTGAATCGGATTTTTCAATGTTAGATATCTTGTAATCTTGTATAAATATAAAAATGATGGTAGGTCGTTCTGAGTATGTCAAAGTTGTCTGGTGTTGGAACAAAAGGGAAAATTTTTCTAATTAACTTCTTCGTTCGAGGTCTCGACGTGCTGTAATAATAGGGAAATTTGAAATGATAATGACACGCGACGTCGCTCGCTTAGTATTGTCTACAATCACGCAACGATTACGTTGAAAAGAATAGAATAATTAAAAATTTAACACTTGACTGTGTTGAAGGAGTGATTTTCAATAGTTTTGCTTTTATGCATTCCGAGTTGATTCCGTAAAAGTTCAATTAAAGCTTCGTAATTGCATGAAAGTTGAACTGAATTCACCTTCTCATCATAAATCTATGTACATTACGATTTTTTCAACTGGAATTATGAAATAGAAATCTTTAATATTTCATGCCATATCCGTTCGTATTGGAAATCAATCGTTTCATACTTAACGTGCATTAAACTGCATAATGAAGAAATTAGTAACGCTTACGCCTCAAATTGGCATTAGAAGGTTAAAAATAAATGCAACTTTACAGTCACTGTCCGTATATGACCCAGTTCTCAAGTTCATAAATGTCATAATGCTATAAATTACTGATTATTCCTTATTTGAGTCACTAAGTAATACTATAATATTTCAATTCGCCAGATGAATATTGCAAAGGGAAATGAACCGTTTAAACTAAATTTGAAATGAAAGTCTATTAAGAAATACTGTATTGACAATTACGATCATACGGTCAACCGTTATTGATATTGAAAACGTTAATATTTATTTTGAACTTTCGGTAAATAGTAATATAAATTTATTACTTTTCAAATAGTTGGTATTGCGTTTGCATGTATACGTAAACATAATAAATACTTTGAATTTCAGATATGATTAAAATTCCTAGTTTTAATCTTTAATCTTGTTTGATAAGGTGACTAAATCATGTTAAAAATCATCAATTATTACAGATAAGATAGAATTAGCCTGTCCAAGCAATTTTGCAGTGACACTTAAAATTTCGTCAAATACACCGAGTAAAGTAAAAAAATGTTGCCGCTCTGTTATTTGAGAAAAAAAAATACAAAGGCGTTTATTATGGCAAAGACACACATTCTCGAAATAAACCGTATGATTCTGTATTAAACTTTTTTATCTGTTTTAACATCTCGACAAATTGTTCTTACGATGAGATAAGAAATAAAATTAAACAGGCGAATCGAAAAAGTGGCTAAAGTTTTTCGTCTTCGCTCAGTGATTTGTTCCGCCAACTCATGAAACGTCTCTCACCTGTGTAAACGACAGAACGAAATGCACTTTTGAATAAATTAATAATTATCGACACAACGTGAAAATAAGTATTTTTTAATGGACGTCCACTGAATAGATATCGTGTTTGTATTAAAAAAAAATGTTTAATCACATCAAGGTCGATTGAACGATACGTTTTGACTATTTATCTATTTGAAAACGCGATGAATGAAAAATTTGCAATTTTCAGAAAAAATAATCGCGCATTATTATACTTTTATATTGTGTCGCTAGATGGCTCTTGGTTTCATTTTATTTTTTAATTATTACGTCGAAAACTTTAAAAATTAAATATAAATTCTAATATTAAAATTAATATAAATGATTGTTTTTATGATAAAAATAATTTTTATAATGATATTTATTATAAATAATATGGACATCTTTCGATGTGTTATAACCAAAACGGCACTGACAGCTGTGCGTTGTTTTCCGCATTGGTGTGTCATTTGTGGTGAAACTTAACATAGTGTAAAAACGTTTCTTATTTTAAAATCTACACAAAATGACTACCGCAGCAAGACCCACGTTTGACCCCGCACGTGGTGGCACATCACGTGGAGAAAAAGATTTAAGTGCCATTTCACGTCAATACTCAAGCAGAGATCTGCCCTCTCACACAAAACTCAAATTCAGGTACGTCAATGTCACATTCATTATTTATTCTACCTTTACAATATCTTAATCATGTCGGTGATTCGTATCGCAGAGAGCCTGGACAGGGAAATGTTGAAGATCTCCGCAGCCGCGATTTCCGTAAAGACCTCGAAGACCGTGAAAAGGACGGAACCAAAACTGTCGCTCCTGCTGTTAGGAGAGTCGAAAGCGTGGCGAAGAGACCCAAATTAGATCAAGTACCTGCTGCCAGTTTGGATGCTGATGATCCTATCGAAGGTGATTCTTCCGATTCGGACGATTCGGATGATGATACTGCGGCGTTGCTCGCCGAATTGGATCGTATCAAAAAAGAAAGGGCTATAGAACAGGCTAAAAAGGTTAGTTTTGGTTTTTGGTGGATTGTTGTAGTTTTGAATTTGTCATGTTCAATGATTTGTGTTTTAGGAAGTGGAGAAACGTCAGGAAGAGGAACGTATTAGAATGGAAAATATTTTATCTGGCAATCCGCTTTTGAATTATTCGTCGGGAGCTCCTAAGACAGAACTTAAGGTTTAAAAATTGTTCATTATATTAGTATTTTTCGATTTCATATTATAATGGTCAAAAATTAATGTTAATTTTTTTTTTAGGTTAAAAGACGCTGGGATGACGATGTTGTGTTTAAAAACTGTGCCCGTTCTGAACCTGAAAAGAAACCGAATACTTTCATTAACGATTCGTTGAGATCTGAATTTCATAGAAAATTTATGGAAAAATATATAAAATAGTTTAATTTCAATAGTACTGTACATTTTTTCTACATTTCACAATCTGTATGACATAATTACTACATAAGATTTCTTCAAGGTAATTCCTTATTCTACAACAGATAAATTAAACATCCTTATCACTTAAAAATAGTCTTTTTTTTATTTTTCACTGAATATAATACATTCAACTTACATACTTTTATTTGAATATAAATGCAACTTAATTTAAATAACACATCGTCATAAAAACATAACTATTATTTTAATACTAAAAGGCAGTCGGACACTGTGGTTTATCATCTCGTCTAAAGGCGTTTAATATATAGATAAGCGTATTGTAAATTATGAAAAGTCCTATCATTGCTCTTCCCAAATTCGAATCCAATTTTTGATTATTTAAACACACTGTCATCATCACTGCTAATATCGAAATCAATGTACACAGCACAAAATACGGTAATTCTACAAAAAAAAATTTAACGGTCAAACAAAAAGCTAATTTTTATATATTAACAATAGGAGTAATCATACTTTCAGAAAATAGGACGATTGAAGATCCTGATTTGAGCATAGTTGTTTGTATGAACCACGGCAATCCTAACGATATACATATACTGAATATATCGGTTCCTATGGCATTCGACATTGCCATATCTGCGAATCTACAAAAAGTTTATTTTTAATTTTTCAACCTTTTTATTAGCTTGCTCATTACTCATTAAGTAATATGAAAATGATTATTAAATTATATACCCCTTTTTGATTGCTATAACGCTATTCATTATACCTATACTTGACGCGCTAGCAATCACTAGTGTGAAATTTAAAACCGTATCGGGAATTTTCAAGATGCTTCCTAAAAAAATATGTTTGTTTTGTGATATGTATTTAAATCTAATTATTTATCGTTATTGTGACTGACCAAGATTTATAAATGTCCAGTGCATCAGATATGAGAATAAAAATAACCAAATTAAAGAGATCACATATATTACTTTATATGATTTCAAAATTTTACTATTTTTACACGAAGACTCTATCAACGTCCACAAAGGTGAAATAGGAAATAAATATGTTGTTATCCAAAAAAATATACCTATAAAAGTATTGATTGTAAATTGTGATATTGAAATATGAAAGTTTGCTACAGATATTTACGGATGCATTTTGATGGAATTTTAAATTTTTGTGTTATTGTGCTATGCTGAGGATGGTCATTTTCACTAAATTCATTATCTATATTGAAATCTGTAAAATAAAATCTACTTGAACATATTGAATTAATTGATTTTCAAAATTTATTTATAAATTTCGCAATACCTATATCTTCATTCATTACATTTCGTTGATCTGACTGTCTGACTGCTTCATTCACATTTGTATCAACTGCCGATGTAAAAATTGATCTAATTGTAAGTAAATTCAAAATATTAGTATATTTTCGGATATCAATTGTGTTGTGAGAATAACATACAGTTCAGTTTCACAATCAGTTGGTTCATTTTTTCTACAACATTTAGATAATGTTGAAAAGGAATGTATAAATTTTTCTAAAATTGGATTTATGCACAATACAATGCAATAAACAACATAGATTAATAATATAATAACACACTTCCACCTGAAATAATGATAAATATAAAATTATCGTTTATTTTAAATTAATTTATAGGAAACTTACCAAACAATAACATGTTCAAAAGTTGCAAAAACTAATCCTAGGATTGACAGAATATAAAATAATGAATCTCTATAAAAAGGCCAACAATTAACATTGTATTCTTTACTTGCAAAAAAGCTACAAATTCCTATCATCAACACATAAGGAATGTTATAAAAAACCGAGGGAAAAACTCCAGAAACTCCTGAAATTTTAATAATTGTTGATATTTTTCTCTTAATTGGTTATTAGATATAATATAAAATACCTATGTCGTCTTTGGCTATGAAAACTCCAACAATATTTTTAGCAAATTCAGGCATAGATGAACCAACCGCCATGAAAGTTGCTCCGATCACACTTGGTGAATATTTTCGTTCTATACGAATTTATATTTAAAATTATTCCACAAAATATAAAATGTTTTATAATCAAATATAAATAATTCAATCAATACCTTTACAAATCAAGTTTATAGAAAGTAAAAAATGATTTTTATAAATTAAAATCATGCTCACTAATGCATAGATCACTACTAAAGTATGCACAAACGTTGCAGCCACAGGATGTCTTTTCAAAAGCATGGAAATTGCAGACCTTGGAAACTATAAATTATATTATTTTTCGTCTCAATATTTGTGTTTTAACGAAAAACATACTTGCTCGATTATAGGAGGCGTGCAATTTACTCTCATCGGTCTAAAAGTGGGATGAATGACCGCCGTAGGTGTAGAAAATATAAAATCCTTCACAAACAATGCAAACACAATCAAACTATATTTTCATACAAATATACAATATAAATCGATTACCTCTGCTCTGTTTTCAATTGTTCCATCGTATAATTTTTCGGAAGTGCTAACACTGGATCGTAACAGGCAAAAAAACAACAACAAACAATTGATCCGAACAATCATCGTCGATTTGTTTCTCTTCACTTAATCATAAACTCGGTTGAATGTGGTCACTGGGTAACAAAACTATTAACGATGAAATATTAGTTGTTTAATTGTAACACACTCGGTCACCAGTCCCTGACTACTGTCAGAATCAAGATTTTTATTTTTCAAGTCATGTGGTGGGCGACATGCCAGTATAAATATACATATAGTCTTTTGTGAGAATTTGGCAAAACGTTCCGATATTTCAGCATTGAAATTGAACAGATATAAAAAAAAAATAGTGCGATTGTTTTAGTGTTCGAGTAGTGGAAATTATCTTGTTTTCCAATACATAACACTGTAATATAACAATAAAACGTTTTGATATGAATAAATTACACAGAAAAAAATTCAATATGAAAAATTCGTAAGAAAAAAACGCTTTCGCAAATTTCAGGTTGAATAAATATTATTACGACTAAAAGAATTACTAAAATTTTCATTACCGAAATTAAATATAATTGTAAAATGGATAACACAAAAAATCGAAATCATTAAAGCTTTTTATTATTTTTAAAGTAAAAAATAAATCAATTCATTCTTTACTATTTAACATATATAATATATTAAATGCAAAGCTCATTTAATTAGATAATCGTGATTTAAATAGCGCAAAAACGTATGCGAACTGTGAAGCATTTATTATGAAAAGTGTGGGAAATTAAATATTTTTTTACTGCAATACACTTACATAGAACGACAATAACCTTTTTATTAAAATTAAATTGTAATCTAGTTTTAATTGAAAAGAAAAAAACAATTTTAATCAGTCACCGGAAGAAGCAGATTATAACCGAACGAGTTCGCTGTCTACCACTTTTTCCGTTAATAAACAACTTTTAATCTATAAACTATTTTTATTTACCGACTCGATTCTGTATTTTGTTTTTTGTATTTAGGAAATTTTTTAACGACGTCGTCATCGTCCTGTTTTGCATTAGAAAATTATAACTGTTACAGCATACAATAAATAAACATACTGTTATACATATTTCTGATATGTTTATTTGTTTTGTATCATAACTACACATACCGCTAAGAATCCAGCAGCAATTACAATCAAAAGCACAGCAATGAAACGACTACTTAACAAAGATCAACAGAGCGCCACACTACGGTACCCAACGCAAACTTTATCATCAATCATCAACATACACACACACAATTAAATACCTTATTTCTGATTACTCTTGTAAAACATTAATTCGCACAAATAAATTATTATTATTTTTAAAATATATAAACAAAGCCGTGATGATGCGATGATTGTCACAAACTCGCAAGTACATATACAAATTTATACAACTGATTAATATCATATTATAAAATTATAATTTAAATAAAATTCAAATTTGTATATAAAAAGTATTGAAATGGTGTTAAAAGAATGATTAGCTGCATAGAGCGTTACGACAATTCGTTGAGGCGTTAATTAAACTATTAATAAAAAAAAAACTAATTAAAACAAATAGAAAAGTATCATTTTGATAGATATAATAGAAATGGTTACCTCGGTACTTCAGGTAAGGACTAAGCTTTTAGTAAAACGGGTTAGCTTGAAATATTGAGAGCAAAATAAAATTAACTAATACATACTCATAAAATAAATTAAAAAAAACTTTTTCGACATTTGATTATAAACCACTAATCGGATAATTTCTTTCGTGTTATATTATTAGGAGTACTTATAACGAATGACGCTTTTATGAGGGTCCTTTTCAATTAAAGGCCCACTAGAGAATGTATAAATTTTCATTATATTTTTTTTTATTAATATGAATAAATTGAAAATTCTTATGTCATAGTTTGTATTATACTTTGTAATTAAATTTTTATTAAAATACCTTTTCTATTCTAGTTATATTTATTAATCTGTGCAAATGTATAAATAAAGTAATGCATCAGTGGTCGGCCATAATTCCAAAATTGGCCATCTGTCAGAAAAACGCAAAAAAGTTTCCAAAAATGACAATTTTTCGAAAGCGTGCGATCGATAGGCAGTATTACAGCCAACCCCCGATGCATTACCTCACGTCAGTTAACCATTTATCAATTAACAATTCATCAATAAACAATTCACCAATCAACGATTCACCACTCAACGATATACCAGCAAACGAATTACAGAAACATCACCACCTACCGGCACTTTCCAGAACTACCATCGTCAACGATTCCTCAGTCAACGATCCATCAGCAAACGAGCTAAAGAAACATCACCACCTACCGGCGCTTTTCAGAACCACCATCATCAGTCGACAGTGGGCCGTCGTCGGCGCCGGCACGATGTCGTCGCGCCGCCATTTCTTCCGCACCATAATATGGTGGTCGATGGTGGCGGGCGCGTTCGCCGCCATGTCCGGCCTCTACGTGGACAACGGCCTGGACCAGACCGTGATGCAGCGCGCCATGACTAGGCGTGAACGTAGGCTGCTCGAGCACGAGATGCTGGGCCTGCTGGGCCTGGCCGACAGGCCTAGGCGGGCCTCCCACACGGCGCCCCTCAATCGCTCGGCCCCCATTTTCTTGATGGATGCGTACAAGGTGCTGGCCAGCGGGGCGCAGGACACTCCCAGGCCGGCCAGGAGTCCGAAGTCGTCGTTGCTCAGCAGGGACGACTTGCAGGATATCGATAGGAGCGACGTCATCATCACCTTCCAGAGCAAGAGTCAGTTTTGTTTTGATACGTTTGCGCAGTGGCGTAGCTAGCGAATAGTAAGGAGATGTGAAGCATCCAGGCCCGAGAGTCCAAATTTCTAAACAGTCAAAAATGTCAAGGAGCCCTTATGTCATTCTTGCATTTTGGCTCAAAATTTATAGCTACGACACTGTGTTTGGCGTAAAGTAATGTTTCAAAGTTTCCCGTTTTGTTCCCGGTCGCCATTTTGTTTTGATTGTTTTAATTGATAAATCAACGTTTGAAAGTTTCAAACTCTTCTTTGGGTAGTTTTGTTCCCGGTCGCCATTTTGTTTTTTTTTCGCATTAATTAATTAATCAATCGTTGAAAGTTTCAAACTATTTATCGAAAGTTTCCCGTTTTCTTCCCGGTCGCCATTTTGTTTTTAACAGATAACATCAAACGCTTTTGCGTTATTAATTTTAAACTTTTTCGATATTGACGTTTCTATATAAGCATCGTATTTTGGTTTTCGTGTTATGTAAACAATTCGCACAATAATTGAATGCAATTATCAATCGTGAATACGAAATGAGCGTAACGTGCGATGATTTTATTTTAATTTTATTCATTGCGGTCGAGCACCGGATGAATATTGTTTACGCAATTCTAGGAAATCCACGATGATTCTCGGTCGAAAATTAAAATTGGCGTTTATCTTTTAAATTTAGAATTATCGTTAAAAACATTTATTTCGTATGAGTTCTCTTTAATCGAAAAATTAATTCATTCTTTCGCCATTTCTAATGCTGAAATATCGCAATCTTTAAATAGATTTCAACAATCGTAAATAAACAAGTTGGTAAATCAGCAACATTCTCAGATTACGTTCTGTAGAAATTATATAATATAATATATGCGCAGAATGGAATTTCATCCATTCAAAATGTGAAAACGCCCAGAAATCTCGAGATTTCTTCTCTTATCAGTTTTCCCGCCATTTTTTTCTGCATAACTTACGTCTAGCCATCTTCGAATAGAATGAAAGCATTTCAACCGAAGCACTTCGGACACGCGACAGATCGCTATTTAACCAGATAAAACATAATAGATCTATTTTCTTTTGAGAAAAGGTTATACGTCGCTATTTAGCCTTGCGAGAGAAGAAAAGTTGTTGAAGTGGATCCGCGCCATACGTCCGAATGTAAACTTTGTACCTATGTTTATCATGCGTATATTTTATTAGAATCTAGAATAATATTACTTATTAATAAATTTCTCAATGTAACAACTTTCAATGTTTAATGAAGTTAAGCGAAAAATGGTTCGGTGTGTAAATGGTTATTTTCTTATGCTTATCGCGTGGAATCATTTATCTACTGCACGAGATCTACCAAAATCCTTTTTCACTATTTGTTATACGACCGTTGACCTGAAATCATCGGAGAAATTATTTTCATCATTAAACTCATAAAACGACGAAATTGCACAACCTTTTCTAATTGGGAGATTATCAAAAAATGCACACCACTCGCCGCCATAAGGAAAAATTTCCAAATTTACGACAATATTTGGAAGCGTCTTATACAATGGATGTTGTATAAGTTGCATTTGATCATAAATTATACGTAATTTTTTGGTTCGATTCATCGGTTGCCTATTAAATAGCATAGGATTTGATAACAATGATTTTATTTCGAAACCATTTATTAAAAAATATTTTTTTAACATCCAAACCATTTTAAATTTGTACCATCGAAATATCTCATCGTCCACTCGACATCATGATAAAACTAATTTTAAAACACTCTCTAATTAAATTTATTTAATTTATCACGCGACCACCAAAATTACCCGATATACAGCTCAAGATTTTACTTCGAAATTATTTAACAAAAGACATATTTCAACAATCAAACCATTTTGATTGAAACTAGAAAGAACTATCGAAAAATCTTATCCTCCATTCGGCATCACGATAAATACGACTTATCCCCAACTTCAAAACACTCCTCAATCAATCGAAAATTCCTCATCTACTCCGTATTCACTCAGCACACGTATTTTCGACAAAACAAACAAATAACACCGTCTTTCTTTGCAGACCATCACGGCATCGGCATGAGGCACGAAAGGGGTCGCAAACTCTGGTTCGACGTATCCGACGTTCCAGTGGGAGAGAACATCTTCAACGCCGAACTGAGGATATACCAGTCGGTGAACTACTCCACTTATGATCCTCAGGACGTGTTCACCATCAGCGCTCACAAGATCGTAAGCGTCGACCACAAAGGGTTAATATTTCAATGTGAAAGTATTCGTTTTATATGAGCTTTTAAATGATTGGGCGTCCATGGACTTGCGTTTGTGTTCGGATTCCGGCTTACCTGTGTTCCTATTCTTAATAACGGAGAAAAAAATGTGTATACACTTAAACGCATTATCTTTTTGTACCTGCCGTTTTGAAAGAGTCATCAATTTTGTGTTTGTCTTGTGCGTTCAATTTATTTATTTATTTTGTATTTTATTTTATTTGATTAATTGAAAATTTTATTTTTAAATACGCAATAATGATTCGAAATGTATCTTTTGATAATTTTTAACTAATTAAAAAATTCTTTAAATAAAATTTGAGATTACATATTAAATTCAATGCTTTAACAACTCGAAAACTTTTACAAAATTTAAATTGAATTATTTAAAACAAAAAATTTAAAAGCCCTGAAATACATCTAGATAATTTCGTGGAAGCATCTTAAGAGGATAGCCCACCTTGTATTTACCTGCTTTTGAGAGTTGAGTGGATTTATATTGCCTTTCCAAGAACACTTGAAACGAATTTTTTTTCAAATTCCCATTGTTTCCGATCTTTATATTTTTTGCGATAAATCGACATGCGATTTGTGTATTTTAGGAGTCTGGATTTGGAATTAGTCAGTTCTAAAAACACCAGTGCAGCCAAAGAAGGCTGGATCGAAATTAATGTAACAAATGCTTTCATAGATTGGGTCGCATTCCCTTCGAAAAATAATGGACTTTATCTTTCCGTGAATTTACATTCCAAACCAGGTATATCTCGATCAAATTATGAATACATTTTGAAATGTAAATGAATTAAATTTTCCATCTGTCTATTTTAGGTCATGATGTGAAACCTGAAGATATTGGCCTTGTAAATACAAAAGGAGAAGATGAAAAACAACCGTTTTTGGTAGCATTTTTGAAAGCATCAGGAAGCGAAGACAAAATAGTATCCAGAAAGAAGCGACAAACTGGCAAAAATAAACGAAATTATGGTGTATCAGAATCTTATATGAGAAATCCTTTTACGGGTAAAATTCTATTATATTACTAGAATTCATTATTTAACAAGGATCAGAAATTAATCAGTTTTTAAAATTCAATTTTCAGAACCACACAAAAAACAAAATTCTAGAAATTGTCAAATACAAACATTATATGTCAGTTTTAAAGACTTGGAATGGCAGGTAAATTATTTATATTTAAAAATTGTTGATTGTTTTTATTTACTTTTTATTTCAAATATTTATTTAATTTTAGGATTGGATCATAGCTCCCGAAGGTTATAGTGCATTCTATTGCAGCGGTGAATGCAATTTCCCATTAAATGCTCATATGAATGCAACCAATCATGCTATTATACAAACACTAGTTCATTTACTTAATCCAACTGTAGTATGATTTTATTCGTGTTTATTTTTTGATGAATTTTAACAAAATATTAACTTATTCAAAATTTCAGGTACCAAAACCTTGTTGTGCACCAACTAAACTAGCAGCGATATCAGTACTATATTTCTTAGAAGATTCTAACGTGTTTCTGAAAAAATATAAAAACATGGTTGTAAAAAGTTGTGGTTGTCATTAATATCTGGCTACATGAATGATGTTTAATTTATTTATGAAATTAAAATGCCAGAAGTCACGAATAATGTTGATGTCTGATGATGAAGAAATCCAGAAATGCTGTGTAAATAATTTTAGTATTATGCAACGAAAGCCATGATTTTGCCTGAATGTGACGTTTAATCTATTCTTAGGATACAATTGTACAAAGATACAATCTATAAATGGTTATTTATAGATTTGATACTCATTGTGCAATTTTTATGTGCTTCCATATTCTTAAATTTTATATTTGAAATATAAGAATACTGATTAGAGTGTAAATAGAATCTCATATGAATCTTACTGGATTATATGAACATATATTATTAATCATTTTATTTAAGCATTTATTGAGAATCTCGAAAAACCCAGTGTACTAAAATTTTATTTTTTCTATATTGTGTTTGTTCACAAATTTTTATAATATATTTTTAAATAGTGAAATATGGTTGTGTATGTGGTTTGGCTTTATTGTTGTTGTGAACAAAAAACCAATTAAAAGTATTTATTTTTTGATCAATGTACAAAATTAATAGTTTGTATCCAAAATGTCCAATTCGTCAACAGTATTATATTATGAAAAAACAACGAAATTATTTTATAAAAGCTTTTGTAAATTTTGTATGGTGGTGAAATACTTACTCAAATTTTTGTGCCATTTTGTATTTAATAAAAATATTTTGATAAATAAACTATTTTTTTATTTTTTTAGCATCAGCAAAAATGTATTTATAGAATGTAAATCATAAAAAAATTAACATGATGTATTCTGAATTTTGTAAATATAACAATTCAAAAAAACTTGTATATTAATGATTTTTTAATTACAGATATTGTAGTTTATTATAAAAAATGCTGAAATTTTGAACGACAGATGACACTGCTAAAATAATGAAATACTTTTTTTTTTTAATTTTTAATTCGAATTTTTTTTAGGCTTTTAATTCATATTTTATTTTAACATAAAATGAAATTATAAAGGAATTGAAAATGCATAAATATATGTATGTATACTGAACGTATAATATATTTACCATATAAAGTGACCATTCGTACTGGTTTTACCAGTACTGTTCCGGTTTTTAGGGTTTCTTTCCTGGTTAATCATGAGAGGAAATCAGTACACTTTTTTTAAGACTATAAAATAAAATAAAAAGTTTAATTTATCAAAAAACCAATTAATAAGCATTTTAATCCTTCAGTTTTATTTTCGTAATCGATATGAATAAGGATACATAAATATTTTTTCCTTCTTCACTGTCTGCTTTGAATTTATTTGACAAATAAAAAAACGATTTGACCCAAAGATTTTCCGTTTAAAACTGGAGCCTGGAGATTGTTACTCAAATCCAGAGACTTCAGCCTAAAACCAGAGAAATAGCATGGCGATCCTTTTATAATTATATAATATCTCTTGCGACGTCATGTTGTTAAAATGTTTTCAATATTGAAGCGTGATATTAATTTTTAACATTGATATCGGTGCTTGTTAATATGGTTGCCAATTTTGTATATTTGTTCGTTAATTTGGCTTTGCTGGTAATTTATTCTATAAGTGTATTTGGTGTTAAATCATCAATTATTGGTCTTTCAGTACTGACGTTCTCGCGTGGGATGCGACAAATTGCTAAAAGAATTCAAATTGAGATATGAAATAGATTTTTTTTATTAGTGTAATATCGGGTCTGCAAACCATAAAACTAAATGCTAAAAATCAAGGACGATTGCGTCATTCGCGAACTATGTTTATATGAAAAAAAATCCTTTTTTTATGCAATACTAACTTAATTCATGTGTACATATGTACATATATTGATTTCTTCTTCAAAAATAATGTGCTCTCATCAAAACCTCAAGTTTAACTGACATTTTAATTTTTTTTTGCGTTTTGAATCAGGTTGTGCTCTTTTTTTACCATTTTGTTTTATTTTGAAGCAAATATTGGGTTATTTTTTCGAGTTATAAAATAATCAATATTTTTAATAAAATATATGTATAGTTAATTTAATTTTGTATACATAATTTAACACGATTTCAGGGAATATTCGTGATTTATTCTCAATCCATTTTTATATTTTAAATTTTTACTCGAAAAAAGGAGGGATGGCATACATATCAGAGTCTGGTCTAAATTAATATAATCTTATACACGAATCATAAATAACATGCGAATTACGGTTTTTTTGAAACCTGTATAACTTCTTACACACTTCGATGACTTGTATATACAACACATAAATGATGATTAAGTTAGAGACGTTCCGTTGCCAAAATTTCCGTCAGTTCGTCTAAGTCTTCGAGCCTGAGCTGACATATCTTTCGGACTACATTATTGCATCTGGTGTATAACTAACACGTGTTTTAATAAACCGTCCTTAAGTCAGCCGCCCCTCCTCGTAATATTCTCTTCGTGTTGAGATGTGAAGATGTAGATTTTGGAGTTCAGAGAGTCAAAATGTTGGATCTACGTTACTTTTTGTTCATTGTTGTTTTGTGTTGTTCGGCGGCGGCATTGAAGAAGTGTTGCCCGGACGGTGAAGGCGTCCTTATTGGGAGAGTGAACGAAACTGGTTCTCATGAATATAAATGTATCAAGGCTTTGGATAGCAATGAAACTGCAGTAAACAAGACTTTGCATCCTTTGCGTGTCGGGAAAAAGGATTTGAATTTCTCGTATGGATTTCCCGATGATTGTCAATATTTAATACATGATTATTCAAGTATAGAAAACATATCACCGAAGTATTGTATAGATAAAATTTTCGCTGACGAATTGTCGAACGGAACGCTGGTGATTGCTAAAGGACATGTTAAGGTTTTTGGTTGTGACGTGGGAACAATTAAAAAACCTAGCATAGCAACTATTGCAAAATGTTGTTCGGACAATATGGTATACGATACTGAACATCATCTGTGCGTAAAAAAACAGGCTTCAGAAATTAACAACACTATTCGTCTATCTTCTAATGAAGGATTGTTTGAGGATTTTATCGAAGGCGAATCTGACCTTCTCGATATTAAATATGGATCTCCCTATTGTCCTCCTTCAAAAGCAGTGTATTCGTATGTACATAGCTTTTACAATATCAAAATGACAGGCGACATGTTGATATTAAATCGCAGCAGTCACGATGAAAATTTTGTTTTGGAGCCGGGAACGTTTTGTGTGGATAAAACTCATAAAGGAGATTTGGTGGCAAGAGGATGCAGAGACCCCTATAAAGGATCACCTCGTGTCTTCAAATGCTGTCCGGAAGGATACATTTATGATTTTCGAGGGCCGAATTGTACAGGTGAAAAAATTTGTGTGCCGAACACCGACTGGGGAGTTACGTTTGATTTTTATGATTTGTCGGACATGAAAAATGTCACATCTTCACCGCAACCAGGTATGACAAATATTATTTGTTATTCAGATATAATCATTTTTCGATGAAATTTAAATATAATAATCTCACTTTGCTGGTTTAAAACGAGATTCATGTAATGGCTGAGATGTTATTTATAATATTTCGTATGTAGATTTTCGGTGTTCTAAATATTGTTTTTCCATCCAGTGACACATTCGTTTTAAATTCAACTGTGAGTCAGAATATTCCTCTCAAAGAGATTGGTATCTAAATGTTCAAACAATAATAAACACACACAAACGTTTGATAATTGCGATAAAAAATTGAATGTACGATAATTTGATTAATTAAAATATCATCGTAAACGATGTCAATATTATATTATAGAATTAATATGGCACTAGCTTATTAGCAATAATAATTTTTGCGAAAAAATAACTTGAAATTGCTACCTATGCAAACGAAATTTTATTTTAGGTTTGAATTAATTATATTTTTTCTGATTCTCCTAATTCATGTGACGTTTTAATTGAAAAAAATTTGTTTATTGTATATTAAGAGATTCTTAAAATACGTAAATCGACGTGTGAAAATCTCCATTTGTTGTAACCGATGTCATCGAGGATTTTTTTAGGATGGAACCTTTATTGATTAGAAAAATTTGAATGTATTGAGCTGAAATGTTTTCCTTCTTGAAAAACGATGCAAGAATAATCATTACCTAAGAAAACATTAAAATATGTACATTAAAACATTAAACAATTCATAAAATTTACAAAAAAAAACTAATTATTATGTTATCATGATTGAAAATCATTAAATGGTTCAAAAGTGTACTATGAACATTTGAAATAACACCGGAGTTTTATATATGTAATTGTTAGTGTGCACAAATGTAACGATTTCGGGGAGAATATAACCTAATCATGGTCTTTTATAAATTTCTATTATAGATGTAATGGGAATATCATATACAATAAATTACTGTGCTCGGAAATTTAAAATGGATAAGAACAATCCTTCAGATGTCCACTACCTGGATAAGGGAAGTGGTAATATAGTAACCCTAGACTCCGAAGAACTGCATCTAAAATACTGCAGAGATATCTACAAGCCGAATTGTGAAGATCGAAAACCTGAATCTTACACTTTTGTGTGTGCTCCAGAATCGACCAATGTTAAAAAAATGCGCATCACGAGCATTGTTTATTCTGTTGTAAGTATTTTATAATTGTTTTTATTTGTTAATATTTTGTGTATTATAATATATATTTAAGTTTCAAGTACAATTTATCACATTAATATGTATATCATGTCTAATTATAATATATTGATTTTTAATGACTAAAGAGCATAATTTTAGTTCTCATAGTGATTTGATAGAACATATACATACTTATCGAAAATGTTTATTAACATTCTATGATATAATATACTTAGTTATTTATATTATTATATTGAGTAATTAATCACTGCCTTATTAGATAAAGCATATTACTGCACTGTTGTTACTTTTTTGTCACAAAATGTAGCTATTAAGTAGCTACTGATTTATTTAATAAAAATTGGATCGAGGATTATTATAAAATCAGTGAACTACATATTATACATCTTTCGATCTACTCGGTAAATTCATTAAAAAATAACGATTAAATCTTAAATCAGTTAACGTTCGCAAAATGACAAATAAGAAGACAGGTATGCATGGGTAAAATTGTTTGAAATTGAATAATGATTTCTTATAGATTTCGAGGTACAAATTAACGGAAAAGTAATAAAAAAATCTATAACGTACGGTTTTTTCGAAATCATAATAAATGCTACCCAAATACTAAGCTGTTATTGTAAAAAATCTCACTTTCGGCATCTAACATACTTTACTTGAGGGTAGTTATCAAAAATATGTAGTAAAATGGGAATCAATGCCATTTTAAACGTTATTTAGCACTTGAACGTGATAAAATAAACGTAGTTTGTTTGTCGGTAAGAGAGTAGTTTACTTTCCAAAATCTTTAAGGGGTTATACCACCTTCCCGATCGAAAAAATAAGTATAAAAATAAACTTTTTTTCTGACGCAGCTTTACGTATATAAAATAAGTTTTATTTTATACATATACATAGTAGTTTTATGAATAATTTTAAATAATAAGAAATAAAATATAAAATAAAAAAAATGACGGAGATATGAGGCATTTAATAGGACTCTTTTTTGAAAATCTGGTGTACAAGATATCTCAAGATCTACTTATTGCAAACCGATTTTGTTAAAATTTACAAAACATATTTTTTATAATATTATTTAACGATAAGATGCAATCGAAGGATTTTTTGATTGGGTGCCATGTTCATAAGTTATAATTTTTTTAAACTCAAAATTTCGATAAAAAAGGATTTTTTTTATCTTCCTTATATCTAGAAAACTTTACGTGATAGAAAAAAAACAAATAACATATTCGAATTCAGCACCCAAAACTTACCTAATATAGATACCTTTCAAATAAACAATTTTCAAAAAGGTAAATTTTGCCTACCTGTGTAGTTAATTGGATGGAATGTTCATTGCAGAAGTTGAACGTTGAGTCAATACTAATGTATAAATTGGAAAAGTCAAATTAGAAATTGTTCAATAAACAGAGAATTTGTCTTGAAAGTGAAATAACCGATGTATAATTTGAACTCTAAACAAATTTTGAATGTGATTTTGCAGGGTTTGATAATTTCATGCATTTTCTTAGCAGTAACATTGCTGGTTTACATAGCTTTGCCACCGCTGAGAAATCTGCATGGAAAAACAATCATGTGTCATGTTGCCTCGATGTTAGTGGCATTTTCGTGTTTAGCAAGAATTCAATGGGCTAACGTAGCAAAAGAATATTGTACTGTTTTAGGTAATTATTTTTATTCAATTATGTAAAATAAAAAAGGTTAAATTCATCAAAGGTTGAATCGACTTTAATTTTATTTGTTGCTATTTCCCTGCACATGTTTTGAAAATCTAGTCGACAAACGATTTCAAATTATTATTTTTTTTCATTATACATATCTACAAAAAAATAAGTTTTCTGGATTCGTTGAATCACATTTTTTTTTTATAATCATATTATTTTTTGAGCTTCCCCAAACCAAATCAAAGCATTCTATAGGCAAATAATGCAAATCTGTATTTTTCAGGATACATAATATATTTCAGCTTTGTGGCTGCTATGTCATGGTTAAACGTGATGTGTTTTGATATTTGGTGGACTTTTACGTGAGTATTTTATATAAAATATATTTCAATTTTTATATAAAAATAAAAAAAATACACAAATACGCGATACGAAATGACATTACATAGAAAAATATAGTAAATAGTTATCGGATCACACTCGTATTAGTAAGCCATTAGAGTTAATCTTTGGGTTTCTTTAAAATTAATCATTAACATCCATGTTGAAACGAAAATTTTTATATTGTTATTGAAACAATCACATCAAATAATACTTATTAAATTTCGTAAGCTTTGTTATATTTTTTTGAACAATTTATAAATTCAGTTTGTAAATCCTCACAGGAAAATTCGCACAAAACAAACGATTCGACAAAACGAGAATACCATTAGGTTTCTTCGATATTCTCTATTTGCTTGGGGTGTGCCGATTGTGTTAATCATCATTGTTTCATTGATAGATGTATATGATGTAGCCCCAGCATTGTTGGATCCAAATTTCGGAAAATCTCGATGTTGGATAGATTCCTGTATGTTAAAAAATTGTCAAATTGTACATATTGTATATTAATAAAATTTTCAATTTCTATTTCTATTCAATTTTCAGCTTCGTCCAAGACACCTCTTTTAATTATATTTATTTTGCCATTTGGATTACAAATTGTTGTAAATTTAATATTTTTCATATTAACTGCGTTATACTGTAACAAAGTTATGTCTGAAATGCACAGGATGCAGGCTGGAAGTTTGGATGATCAATGCAGAAGAAGTTTTTCAGCTGATAAAGCCAAGTATTAATAAAATCCTATTATAATGTTATATTAAATTTGAATATCAAATTCAATATGTTTTATTTGCAAATTTAGGTACGCAATGAATCTGAAATTATTTATTGTTATGGGAGTACCGTGGATCATGGAAATCATTTCGACTTTAATCTCGGGGCCAATCGAATTATGGTACTTTACAGATGCAATTAATATATTACAAGGGATTCCGATATTTTGCATATTGGTTTTAAAAAAAAAAATATTTCATCTGATGAAAAAAAGACTAGGTAAGTATTATATAAATCTATATTCAATTTTTTTGATAACCCAATATTTAAAGTAAATGTAAGTATGTATAATATTTATATTAAATGGTATTTTTTTTATTATGATGAACGATTAGTATCAATATTTTTGATAAGTGACAACTTTTGGCATAACACTTCAAATTCTACCTTTTAAAGGAATTATTAAGACTGTTGTCATAGTAATCAATTAAATATTTCATTGATTACTTATACTGACCCCCTAATAATACAATAATACTGACCCGAGAAATATTTAGATACTGACCAAATATTTTTTTCCCTAACAATACCCAATTTGTTTTTATTTAAAAAATAAATATGAAGTCACTAACATTTTCTATGTAATATAATATAATATATTATATATGGACTTTTCACGATATTTCTTTTGCTACTAGTATGTATTGATTAC
The DNA here is from genome assembly GCA_009617725.1 of Hydropsyche tenuis. Lineage (NCBI taxonomy): Eukaryota > Metazoa > Arthropoda > Insecta > Trichoptera > Hydropsychidae > Hydropsyche > Hydropsyche tenuis. The sequence goes on along the minus strand of VTON01000001.1, from coordinate 3,478,277 downwards.
TTTCCCATTATTTTAGGTCAACAGGAGCTTAACAGTGATATCAAAACAGAAATTTCCAGAACTTCATCTGAAGGGAGGAAAAATCTGCTGAAAACAAATATGTAATACTAAGAAATCCCCCTAAGCTTCTGGCAAAAACAAAAATGTTGGAATTTTATTCTACCTCATTAATACAGCATTTATTTTAATATTATTTAAAACCTTACAACTTTAGAATTGCTAAATGATGATAAGTCAGAAATATCATTTTTTTTTATGGGCAGTAGATTTAAAACCAGATTGAATAAGATTTGAGAAGAAGAATACATACTTGTGTACTTTCATACAATATTGATTCATTCAGTTCATTCATTCATTTCCATACAATATTGATTCTTTCAGTATTAGTTTATCTAGTCCTTTTATTTTATTTTAATTATCGCTTCACTATAATTTCTTAATAGTTATTGTGTATTAGAAAATATTTCAATAAAGATAAATGATAAATATTTAGTGTTTTGCTGTTTAGAATTATAAAAAGCTAAATGTCTCTCTGTATATTATTATAGTTTATATATTATAGTATAGTACAATATTTTATGCATTTGAAGATATTTCAAGTAATTTATTAGTGTTGTCAAGCAATCAATAATAAATTAAAGTTTCATAAAAATATTTTCATGCAATTTATATCCTTGGAGTGTACCATGATTCATTTGTAACACTCCAAATAATAATTTTTTATCGTTTTAATGATATTGGGTACACCCATAACATGTTTATTTACAATTAGTTATGTCATTCGAAATAAACATAGATTCAATTAGTTATTTTTTTTTAATAAATCAATGTGTTCATTGAAAAATTTCGCATAAGTGAGAAAAATATAATTTGTTATCAAGTTATTTATAAATATGTTGCAATAAGGGCGTAACAATGAAATGACTAATATAAAAATCAACAAGAGCGCGTTTAAAAAGTTCTACCGAAAATTTGATATCTAAATAATATATAATACGATACGAAAATACTCTTAATTTTGAAAATTTCATGGCATGTGCTACATCTACGGCACGTATTGATGGGAACGCCTTCGGTTTACATATTCAATATTTATTCATCAATCATAGGGTTGTCGTCTTTCTGATTGGTGAGATGCATTTTGTTTACGGGTTTCATTATATCTCCGTGTGATGTGATGAACTTATCGAAAAGTTTTTTAATAATAAAGTTTTCAAATACCAAGGAAAAATATCACAAAAGGCTTATTAAAAATCATTGGCTTAAATAAATCAATCCAGAATTCAACAACATTTATCGATGATTTTTTTAGTTCATCAATGTTATAAGTTTATAAGTTTATAATGAAGTGCATAATACCAGTTAAAAAGTGATAACAAAATCAAACAACATTGATGAGATAAAAAAAGGTCATCGATAAATATTTTTGAACTTTGATTGGTTGATTTTTCTACCATCAAATTCATGACAATTTTTTTTCAAATTTGTAGCCTCTCGATAAAAAAATTGTGTAAATTGTCAAGAGTTACGGGAATTTTATTTTATTGTTAGTCTCCGAGTGAGGTTATACCTAGCAACCCTATCGTATAAATTAAGTAAACAATATTATGGAGATTCCATAATATGAAACTATTATTTGAATAAATACATAAATATAAATACCAAGAAACTCAATATGAATTAATTCATCGAAAAAAGAACTAAAACGGGAATATTTAGAATAATAGTTGCACCATGAAATTGCAATAAAATAAAGTTTGGAAATTATAATTTCATGGACACTAAAATAAATAAAGAATATTTGGTTTCCAATATTTTTCATTTGTAAATTAATAATAATTAGACGAATAAATTTTCTAGAGACTGGAGTTAACAATTCGTTAAAATAATATAGCAACAAATTTAGAAATGCTTTTTCTTATTAGTGAAAAATGTATCAATATTCTATTACTAGTTATCGTTTTATAAACAAATATCGCACGTAAAGTTTATTTTTATAATAAAATAAACATAATTCATAATCGCGCTACATGCACTAGCGATAATTTCCGATAAGATTCGCAGGTGATTTGCACAATTAAAGCTAAAATTTCAATGCACAACTATTCGAAGAAGTGAACGATTAATAAAAACATATACTCGAAGATAAGTCAATCACAAGTTATCTACATATATATGTATATATGTATAGGTATATAAAAATGAATAGGGCCTGACATCAGAAAAGCCGCATGCGTTACTATAATCGATGCTCCTTTGATCGGACAGCATCTGTTCGATATTGATGCGTAACATAAATTTTACAAATTGATAACGATTCTTGTTGATATGGTAGCCAATAAAGAATTTTGAAATTTTTATATTCTTTTTTTATTGGTACGTGGTATTGTCTCATGTGTTTTGTAGCAGTGTACTTGGTAATAACTCGGCAATTGTTGGCCTTTCAGTGTGGATGATCTTTGTGGGATGTAATCAATTGCTAAAAGAGTTTAAATTGACATACGAAAGAGATTTCTTTATTACTATCAAATCGAGTATGCAAATTGCAAAACTGAATGTTTGAAAATCAAGGACGATTGAACCATTCGTGAATTATTTATATCCCTATGAAAAAAAATCTTTTTGTTCTGTAAAACCAGATTACTTTGTATACTGTTTTTTTTAATATTGTGCTCATCAAAATGCTTTTATTCAACTGTCAACAAACTCGTTTTAGTTTCCTAAGTCATTGAGTTTTTAGTAATTGCTTAAAAAATACTAACTATACTTAAAATACTTACTATTCTAATCACTAAAGAAATAAATATTTAATGGCTATTTTATAGCTAATAAAACTCCAAGAACTACATATGTACATATATGCTATTAAACTCAAGTCAAAATTTACGATTAAAACTATTCTTTATCTAGAGTATTATTCAATAGAATATCTACTAAAATAGACCAGAGCTGAAGAACAATCCAAACATTTGTGATTTCAAAAATAAACATATACAGTTTAACCGCATTTTTCGGATTTTTAAGAGGAAATTTATTTCGATTCAATGAACACAAAATAATCAAATTTACACAATGAAAAGTCTTTCATTCCCGAATATAAAATAATTTATTTAGAAAAACAATACTGATTTTTTTTAAAATATACATTTTTCAAATTTGCAAATCAATCGCATGAAAATTCAATATATAACCCTAATATTACACCTAAAATTTAAACAAAATATAATAATAAAATCAAAAAAGCGCCAACCATGAAGGGTCACTGACGTTTTTTCGACGGAAAAACCGTAAGAACTAACAAAGTACACAGAATACTACAGTCGTGAATGAACCCATGTACACATTCTTACACACATCGATGACTCGCACTCAACACACGACTGATGATAAAGCGGGAGACGGGCCGTTGCCAAAACTTCCGTCAGTTCGTTTGAGTCTTCGAGCCGGAGCAGACACGTTTTTCGGACCACACTGTACCAATCGGGTGTGCAACTGGCCGTGTTTAAATAAACCGCCGTTCGGTCCATCTCCGTCTTCGATTGCTTTTTCTGGCCGCCCCTCCTCGTCATATTCTCGTTGGTGTTGAGTATGTGAAGGTGTCGATTTTGGAGTTCAGCTGGCCAAGATGTTGAATCTGCATGGCTTTTTGTTCTTTGTTGTTTTGTGTTGTTCGGCGGCGGCGTTGAAGAAATGCTGTCCTTACAATGAAGGTGTCCTTATTGTTAGAGCGAACGGAACTGGTTCTCATGAGTTTAAATGCATTAAGGCTTTGGGTAGCAATGAAACTGCTGTCAACAAGACGTTGCATCCTTTGCGCGTCGGGAAAAAGGATTTGAATTTTTCATATGGATTTCCCGATGGTTGTGAATATTTGATGCATAGTTATTCAAGCAAAGAAAAAATAGCTTCTGAGAATTGTATAGATAAAATTTTCGCTGATAAATTGTTGAATGGAACGTTGGTGATTGCTAAAGGACATGTTAAGGTTTTCGGCTGCAATGTGGAACGAATTCAAAAACCTAGCCTAACTACTATTGCAAAATGCTGTTTGGGAAATATGGTATACGATACTGAACATCATTTATGCATAAACAGACAAGTTTCAGAAATTAATGACACTATACGCCTGTCTTCTAATGAAGGATTGTTTGAGCGTTTTGTCGAAGGCGAATCTGACCTTCTCAATATTAAATATGGACCTCCCTATTGTCCACCTTCGAAAGCAATATATTCGTATGTACATAGATTTTATGATATCGAAATGATAGATGACAAGTTGATATTAAATCGTAGCAGTCACGGTGAAAATTTCGTCTTGGAGCCAGGCACGTTTTGTGTGGATGAAACTCATGATGGAGTTTTGGTAGTAAGAGGATGCAGAGACCCCTACAAAGGAACACCTCGTGTCTTCAAGTGCTGTCCAGAAGGATACATTTATGGGTTTCCAGAAATAAACTGTAAAGGCCAACCAACTTGCGTGCCGAATACCGATTGGGGAGTTACTTTTGATTTCTATGATTTATCGGACATGAAAAATGTCACAACTGTATCACAACCAGGTATGATAAATATCATTCGATATTCTGAAATATTTATATTTTGATAAAATGCAAATAGAATAATCTTACTTTGCTGGTTTAATATGGATTTATATGAAATACATGTAACAGCTGGGATGTTATTATATTTATATCGTGCGTGGATTTTCGATGTATGAAGTACAAATTGTTTTTCCATCCGATGACACATTCATTGTAAATTTTACTGTGAATCAGATATTCTTCAAGAGATTGTTATCAAAGAGCTAAAAACAATTAATTGAAAAACGCTTTATAAGTCACTAGCTATAATGATTTTTACGTGAAATTGCTTTGTAAGTTATTTTCAGGTTTGAATGCACTCAAATTTTACTTATTCTCCCAACTCGTATGACGTTTTGTTTGGAAAAAATTGTTTATTGCTCGTATATTAAGAGATTCGTAAAAGACGTAAATCGACGTGTGGAAAGCTTATTTTCGGAAAATATCCATTTGTTGTATCCGATGTTAATGAAGATTTTTTCGGATCGAAGCTTTTTTGATCGGAAATTTTTTGATGTGTCGAGTTGAACTATTTTTTTTTTTGAAACATAATATAAGAATATTTATCACTTACGAAAACATTTGAATATATATTAGCATAATTGTTTAAACATCGTCATTGTGGTTTTTCATCGACTCACTACAGAAAATAAGTAACTGTGAAATTTTATGATAAATTAAATTAAACATCTTTGTATGAATTAATTCGAATTAATAAAATAATAAAAGATATTATGAAAAAAGTTATTTAATTAAGTCAGCAATTTTTTTTTATTTTTTATCAGGAGTATGATGATACATATTGTGACGAAACAACAAATAAACACACATTTACTTTTATATATTGTAATAAATTGGGTTTTCAACCGATATCGGTATGTTGCCTAATCAACGAATTGAAATAATTTAATATCACAAAAAATTGAAATATAATATTTTATCTTGATTATCGTATTATATTTTTAAGGAAATTCATATAAACTAGAAAATAATAACTAAATAATAAAGTTATCAAAATATCGAGTCCGTTCATTATAAATCGATTCCTGAAAATCTGAATATGCCATATCGAAAAATCTTTCAGTATTTTTTCACAATATATAATATTAATTCATCTTTGGTTTACGTAAAACCATAGTCTGGTCGAATTTAATAATAACTCTTATAAACGAAAAAAATTCCAGAAAATATATTTTTGTATCAAACTATCAACCATTCGATTTTGCGTATACTGAAAAAATTTATGCTTTTTTTTTCACATCCGATGACTTATGAGGTGTTTTTAGCAAACCATAATTTATCGTCCCACTTCAACACACCTTTTCAACATTAGCTCCTAACAACGGATACAGTCGTCCGATATTAATCTTACCCGCTAAACGTAACTAGTATTGCTTGTAAACTTTCCTTATTTATTTTTGTCGGCTTCGATTTACGATTTCACACACGACGTTTTGTTTGAATACTTTATATGTTATTTGCAATGTATGTTCTGAAAACTATTTTTATCGAGCAAGAGTATTTTGACGTCAAAATATATATAAAAAAATCGTTTTATATGCGATTTCGGATAATGTTTATTGACATAAACATGATTTGTACAGTAAGATTTATATACAGTTTTTTGTTAAATTTTTGTTTGTTCTTGCCGGAAATTGTAAGATAAAATTGTTGAAATTGCATTACTGTTCTGAATGTAAACAAACCTCAATCATTGTAGGGAAATAGCATATGGTAACGCTCATCTTAAACGGTTTATATTTTTCAGATTGTATATCAAAAGACGGTTTTATTTTTGAAACGATTTCTTGAAATTATCGTCTATTATGATTCGGATATAGATCACAATGATACAAAAGATTTTTTTTCTATTTCCTATTTGAAATTCGTGAAGCGAAAAGTTTTTTGAGTGGGTCTTCGATGTGAAAATAAATATCGCAAGTTTTTTATACATAGCTGACGATAATAATTTAATCATATTTGTATGCGAACAAAGCACACAGATCGTCGACTATGGTATGTCATATTTGTATAATGTGAAATAAATTGTATGTGACGGTATTTTATTTCATAGCCAAAAAATTTTGAAAATTTAAATATTTCTATGATGATTTTTTTAATAATTAAACGATTTATAAAATTTGCGAAAAAAACTAATTATTGAGTTGAGTTTAAGATTGAAAATCATTAAAAATGCAATGATTCAAAAATGTACTAAGAACATTCGAAATAACAATGAGTCTTTTGTTATTAGAATTGCATCGAGATTGCATCTATGTTAAATGTGATACAATTTGAATATAACATACACATACGAAAATCTTTATTTTCATTGCATTAAAATTGGTTAGCGATTAGATAATGAATGAAGTATTTATCTACTTAATTTTCCCATTAATAATTAAGACGTAATTTGTTTATCGTTAATGTGCTTCGATAAAAAAAACATCAAAATATTAGCGTGCACAAATTCTACTCAACGAACAGGTAATCTAATCGTGGTTTTTTTTTATTTTCAGACGTAATGGGAATATCATACACAATAATAAATTGTGCTAAGAAATTTCCATTCAATAACAAAGAAAATGTAGAAATCCACTACTTGGACAAGGAAAATGGCAATATAGTGGCACCAAACTACATAGAACACCATCCAAAGTATTGTATGGATACCTTCAAGCCAAATTGTGGAGATCAAAAACCTCAGCCACTCACATTGTCGTGCTTCCCAGATTTGGTTGATATTCAAAAGATACGCGAAAAACTTCTTGTATATTCTGTGGTAAGTATTTTTATGTAATTCTTTTCGTTTATTAATATTTTATCATTAATAGTTTATATTATTTATGTTTTATTACGTATACAATTCATTATAATCAATCATAACTCTAATGATTTTTACGACTAGACTGCATAATTTTGGTTTTCGTAGTGTTTTGATGGACCATATTCCTATCGAGAATATTTATTAACATTCGATGATATAATTATTTGATTCATAAGTGATCAATCACTGCATAAAGAGATAAAGCATATTATTCCAATAATAACTATTGCTACTTTTCGTCACTAAATTTAGCTACTGCGTTGTTACCCATTTAACAACAATCGGACCAATTATTAGATTCAGTGAATTACATTTTATATCTTTCGATCTATTCGATAAATTCATTAAAAATATTGATTAAATCTATAATAGGTTTATTTTCGCAAAATGACAAATAATAATTAATTGAAATGATGCAAAGTTCACCATACAAGTTGACCGTTGAGATATTAAAATATTAATTTATAAATTTATAAAGTGATATTTAAGAATTACAGTAACGATAGTTAGGAATAATATATGTATGTAATTTGGTATAGATTATTTGTTTTTGACCAGAAAAAAAATAAACGAAAAACACACTGATGGGGCCAGCCGTGTCTCAAATAAAATAGGAATTTCATATGTGACGTAAATTTATAAATTTCAATTATTTATTCTCGAATGTGCATGAATATTATAAATGGATACCGAAATTTCGCAGAATTAAAAAAAAATCAAGCTTTACACAATATTTTAATATTAAATACATGTTACATGATTCAAAACATATTTAAATAATATATTTAAGCATTTGAAGCTCAGTATGGAAAATCTAATTATTATACATTCCGATTGCTCATCATGATCGACTGAGAATACTTCAAAACTATGATGTTTTACATAAATACCAAAAAACATCTTAATAAGGTTAAATGACATACTATCGCTAACATGTCGAAATATGGATAACCAACCTTTCATTTGGATATTAATTACACACTATGAATTCTAAAACGACTTTTGAATTTCAATAAAACATATCCATTATCATCATAAACAGAAGGTGTCTATAATTTTTATTTTATTTTACGCTGAATAGATTTCATTATCGATTTCCGAACAACAGACACAACATCCACACAACTATCCTATTTACACTTTATCACATCGTTTACGGCACTCAATTAATTTTTCAGTGTAAACAGCCTGTAATTAATACGCTGTCATGCGAAACGTTTATATTATTAATATGAACGTTTTATCGGTCCATCTGCTAATAAGGCCGATGGCAATTGACGGTATAGGATTACTCGTGGTTTTCCGAATTACCAAACTTCCTGATGACCCCTATTTTGGTATCTATGTCCACTCGAAGTGTGGATTATTGGGGCGTTTTTCGAATTATCGCCATTCGTTTCATGTGGAAAATTGGCGGGAAAATGTTCACGATAACGTCAAATATTTGCACTCGAGCTGTAATTTCGAATCACTGATTGTCGTAGGTGTGTTTGCTAGGATTATGAACGTTCGCACTCGTCTTTTATTGTGTTTTATTTCGAGAGGTCTTCTGATTTTAGCGACTATTTAGAGAAGACCTTTATTGCTGGCGCTATAGGGATTATGCAAAGTTGTAAAGTTGTGGTCGTTTATACCTTAATGAACGCGTTGGTCAAATATGATTTCGATTTTTTAAACAAAGAAAAATAAAGCACGTTGGGTATTCTCAAAATGTTGTTCAATAAACAGAAAATCTGTCTTTAAAATGAAATGTCCGATGAATTTTAATTTGGCAAGAGTCGCTGATCTGAAAACCAGAGGAATAAACTCTAAACAAATTTCGAATGTGATTTTGCAGGGTTTGGCAATCTCGAGCATTTTCTTAGCAGTAACTTTGCTGGTTTACATCGCTTTGCCGCCTCTGAGGAATCTGCATGGAAAAACAATCATGTGTCATGTTGCCTCGATGTTAGTGGCATTTTCGTGTTTAGCAAGAGTTCAATGGGCTCACGTAGCAAATGGATATTGTACTGTTTTAGGTAATTATTTTCATTTTGTTATTGAAAGTGAAAAATATTCCTAAATAAAATTTTTAGATTAAAAAAAAAATACAGTGAATACTCGCTTTAATTAGTCAACTGTGTTTTTGTGTTTGTCGCTGTTTTTAAAAACGAGTCAATAAATTATTTTGAATTAACAACAACTTACATTTTTTATTGTACATATTTACACAAAAAATGAGTTTTACTGGATTCGTAAAATCAGTTTATTTTTGTTTGCAAGAATTTTGTTTTTCGAACTTTCTATAAATAATAAGTAAATAATGCAAATCTGTACTTTTCAGGATATATCATATATTTCAGCTTTTTGGCAGCTTTTTCATGGTTGAACGTGATGTGTTTTGATATCTGGTGGACTTTTGCGTAAGTATTTCATATCAAATATATTTTCAATATGTATTTCAAAAAAAAAAAAAATTGTTTTCAAATCATAAATATATTTCACAAGAAACATGAATTTTTAATCTAAAGATAAAATTCAAATGAAAACCAAGATAATTTAATAAAAAGCTTAACTCAAGTTTTCTTAGAAAATATTGCAACTTTTCCGTGTCATATGAACATAATTTTAGAAACTTAAATATTATTCATTTTCGCACGTGCACGGTACGAAAAAGAATCCATTATTTAATGGTCTCAATGTTGTCTTGTGACATTACCATTGTATAATACGAAAATTTTCGCGTGTGCAAACATGAACATAGAGCTTGATAGATAACATTTATATTGTGAATTATCATTTTCCCGGTTTTTTTTTAATATTGCGTATGTGCAAATAGTCAATAAACTAGATCAATATCGGTTGAAAGCTGATAGATATTGAAGGGGAAACCGACATTTTGTATACTCCAGACTAATCTAATTGAATAACACATTTTCTTTTTTATCAATATCAAATAGTGAAATAACCTCACTTTACGAAAATACGATGATAACTTTTGTTCAATGTCATTGTCCTTTTGAATGATGATGAGATTGAAAATGTTAGAAAATCTTTCGATGGGTGTACGTGGTTTTTAGCTTATCAGCTTATTTTGTATAAATTATTTTACTGATAATGAATTCCAATTATTCATTATGATTATTCATAATAGATATAAGATAAAAAATATTATAATGACAATAATTCATCTACTCAATCATCGAAAATATTCAAAGTGAACAAATACTTTGAAGTATTTATTTTCGATTGGGACTTTTTCGTATCAGAAATAATTCTTAATTCTTAAATAAATATTTGTCAAATTTTGTACTGTAAACGGTTTTTTCCATACTCAACGTAATTTCCCAAAAGATGTATTTATAAGGAAACCACTAGAGTTTGATTATTCACACAATTTTTTATCTCACGATTAAAAGATGAAATCATCTGAAAGAAAATCGAATTCATCGATTATACATATTTAAATACATTAAAACGATAAATGATGTTCAATGTAAACATCTACCTTCTCCTTTAAAAAGATTTCTCACATTTTAACGCATGTGTTATCTGCCAATGAAAATGTCTAAACAAACGTATCGTAGCCGTCCTAGTTTCGCACCGCGCGTGAAACAAATCTTTCAAAATTCTACGAAACATCAAACGCGAATATGAATGTACAATATGAAAATTTTTGAACGCACCACTCATATTACAATATTATAATAACATAAATGTATAAATTCATCGATGGGAATCTTGTTTTTTCGCTGAAAATCACTCAACGAGTAAAATTTTGAATAGGTTTATTTTTAAGACTGGATGGTTCGAAATACGTCACAATGGTAAAAGGCGAACATTCTGGTTTTATACGAATCCACGTCAAAAATATAAAGCTTTTGAAAGTGACAAGTCCTTCAGAAAATTATTACAGATTATATTTTCATTAGCATTTTCTAATTAAGTGCAGTATACGGAAAATTTTATCGCACGCAATATGACACCGTTCGCCCGGTACTAATTTACGCAAAAATTAATCTATCTAATTATTTATCACTTTCCATGATTATCTAATCATTATGGTAATAAGCAAACATAGGTTAGATCATTTAATGTGTGAAATATTTATTTTTCGGCATTTAATGAATTTTCCTGTGAAACAATATCAGACTATTGTTTACCTAGCCCTACGATTTATCATACTATGTTATGTTTAGATTGACGCATGTTAGTTTTAAGTAAACCATTTATACCTCATTTTTTCCTATATAAAAAAGCAAGTGATGACTAAAAGTTCAGCGTTCCCGATTTCAAAAATTAATTATGAAAATAAACAAAACCTCATTTATATCAAAAACACATTCAATTTTAGAACACCCAATGGACCAAAACTATATTCTTTCGATACTCAGTCCATGTACGACACCATATAAAGTTAAGATCAATTAACTTTATGCGTCAATTGTTAGTAAGATCACAAAACGGTCGTTTTCGCAAAAATGCGTATACGAAGTGAAAACACCGAGGAAATCGTTAGATTTTCCTGCGCGAAAATCCCACAGATTCTTGTTAAAATGACTCATACCGTATTAATGTTCGTTTATGTTATGTCCAACTGTCGATGTTCAAATATGTCTAGTTAGAGAATTTGTTTCACGGTCTATTAATTATGCCAAAATGGTGTATAATAATCGTAAACGGATACGAGAATCAAGAAAAATGGGATTACACGGAAAAATAAATAGTTATTGGGTCACACTCGTGTTAGTAAGCCATTAGGGTCAATATATGAGGTACATAGAAAATTAATCGGAGACATCTATGTTGGAACGAAAATTTCAATTTTCTTATTGAAGCAATTACTTCAAATACTTATAATGTCTCGAAAGCATTGTTATTTATTTTTAAAAGACTTGTTTTTGTAAATCCTATCAGAAACATTCGCACCATGCAAACGATTCGACAAGACAGAGACTTTATGAGGTTTCTTCGATATTCACTGTATGCTTGGGGTGTACCAATTGTGTTGACTACCACTGCTCTGTTGTTAGATATATATAATGTAGCTCCAACATGGTTGGATCCAAATATCGGAGAGCCTCAATGTTGGATTAATACTTGTGAGTCGAAAAGTTATTGAACTGCGTATACTGTACGACGATAAAATTTTTAATTCAAATTTTTTACACAGCTTCGTACAAGGCACCAATTTTGATTTTGTTTACTCTGCCAATTGGATTACAAATTGTTGCGAATTTGGTATTTTTCATACTGACTGCGTTATACTGTAACAAAGTTAAGTCTGAAATACACCGGATGCAGGCAGGAAGTATGGGTGAACGTTGCAGAAAAAGATTTTCAGCTGACAAAGCCAAGTATTTAAAAAAGATCTCACTATTGAATTTAATTTCAATTTCATAATTAATGTTTTATTTGTAAATTAAGGTACGCGATGAATCTCAAATTATTCGTTGTTATGGGAATATCATGGATCTTGGAAATCATTTCAGCTTTAGTCTCAGAGCCAATTGAATTATGGTACGTCTCGGATGCAATTAATATACTACAAGGAATACCAATATTTTGCATATTGGTTTTGAAGAGAAAAATATTTTATCTCATGAAAAGAAGACTAGGTATATATTCACATTTAAGTCTTTTAATAATTATCATAATAATGAATTTTTCCAACAAAGATTTAGGAATGTTGATACAAAGAAAAAATATTTAAATTTTTCGTCTGTTCATTAAAATAATTTATTTCTAGGATCTAAAAAAGCCAGCAAACGGCCATCATTAGAAGATCCTAAACTCCTTTCATGTAAATCTGTTAGATGACCTTTACTAACTATTGTTTTAATTTAGGGATGGTTCATTTTGAAATCTCAAGCTAGTGCATACAACGTTAGGCATGCTATATTTGGGAACGTTCATACATAATTTAAATATTGATGTGAAACGAATAACTTAATAGGGTAGAATTGGGATTTGTTTTTTAATAACTTGAATATTATCTATTGCTTATGGTATGGCTTGCGATATATTCATTTTATCTGCTGGTGGATAAATTTGTGCTTTTTCTTGGATTCCAAATACAATAATCGTATGTTTAAGTGTTGATACATTCCATTTTATTCCAAATTTTTATTTATATTGAATAGTAGAATTTATAATGACTAAATAAAAATAAAATATATGTAAAGTCACTAACACCTTCTAAACAGTATATAAACTGTATACAATATTGCTTTTTCACACTGCAAATGTGTCAATGTGCTTTTGTCACTAATATGCATTGATTACCTTCCCATTATTTTAGGTCTTGATAAAATACAACTGCGACCTAGAAGTGATATCACAATGACAACAGGAATTTCCAGTACTTCATCTGAAGGAAGGAAAAGTCTGCCATGGAGAAAATCTGAAACGGGATTGAACGGCCTTCTTGAAAATGGAAAATCCCCATAAACGTATCATGAAAATATAATTGTTTGAATTTTATTCTACCTCATTCATGCAGCATTTATTTATTATTTATTAAAACTTCCCACCTCTAGTATCGCTAAATAAATCAAATTTTACGTAATGAGGTTTTAAAATCCAATTATACAAAAATAAGATTTGTATACTTATTACCTTTTTTTGTTGATAAAATTAATGTTTCCATATAATACTGATTAATTAAGCATCAGTTTATCTAGTCCTTTTATTAAATTATAATTATAATTTTATGATAATTTCTTATTAGTTTTTGTGTATAAGAAAATATAGTAATTAAGATAAATGATAAATATGTAGTGTTTTGCTATTTAATGTTTTAATAAGCTAAATATCTCACTGTAAATTACTTTATTTAGTGTAGTGTAATATTTTATGCATTTTAAAATATTTGAAGTTATTTATAAATATTTTCAAACATATAATGATAAAAGAAAGTTATATTATATAAGAATATTTCGAAATAACTTATGTCCATCAAGTGTACCATGCTTCAATTGTAACACTTCAAATCATTATTTTTCAATGTTATAATGAAATTGAGAATACCCATGACATGTTCATTCAGTGACATTATATAGAATAAACAGAAATCCAGTAAGTGATTTTATTTTTTAATAAATTAATATGAATATTAAAAAAATGTTTATAAATTAGCTAAAAATATTTTTTTGTAAAATTGTATATATTATAAATAAGTTCTCATTATTTTAATACAAAACTTTAACAAATATTTAAGTACATATCATAAATATGATTCCATCAATGATTATTTTCTTCAATATCTTTATTTTCAATATGTTCTTTTTCATTATCATCGACAAACACTGCAATATTATTCAATTGAGATTCTTCATTTTGATCTACCGAAAAATTAAATTAAAATAAAAAATTTCTTAAAATTGTGCAGTCTTAAAAAAAATTGTTACCTTTAGTAATTGAAGAAGACGTAGATTTAGATAAAAGTTTTGGACCAGCCAATGAAATTAAAATAGCACCAAGTGGAGCAGTAAGAACAATAGACAGAATACATATCATCATGACAATATTCGCATATTCAAATTCTTCAGCAGTTCCATTAATATTTCTCACAGAATCTAGTGCTAGCGGACCAAGAGCAGCCTAAACAGTTACCAATATTTAGAAATATGTATATATTTAAAGTTATGCATCAAAAATAAAATAACTAAATGTTACTTGGACAGTAGCTTTAGCCATCCAAGAAAGACCAATAAATATTTTTTCTTTCATATTGAAATTGTCTCCAAAGCAAATTAATATGGTTGATAAAATTCGAATAAATACACTGGAGAAAAGACATCCTGCACCTACACTCACAATATGAGTATCCAGTTCAAATAACTGTGAGTGAAACAGTAGAAAATAACACATAACATGGAATCACTTCAAGATTTTAATTATGTAATATACCTTGACTTGTGAACCAGTTATTCCAAATAAAGTTGGTTCAAATACTACCCACAACAATCTGAAAATATTAGCTACTGGATTTTCTTGTACTTTCCAACCCTGTTGCGACCAATTGTAGCTACAAATAAAAGCACTTGATATCACAGCAAGAGGTCCTAAAAAAATTGCAATCATATTGCAATGACTATTATATAAAAATGATAAAATAATAATCTACCTGCTCCTGCATAACCGAAAAAACTGGATGCTACCACAGCGAAATAATTGCCAAAAAATAACATAAGTACTCTCAATGGTATTACGAATTGATCATGTTTTTCAGGTACAAATTTAAGTAAAAAACCCCAAACTAGTCCAAAACCAACACCTCCTATTATAGATATTGGTCCCTAAGAATGATTTAATAAGAATTATTAACATAGAGATTACACATATTCAAAATTAGCGCAAGTAAATAAATACTTGTAAAATTGTATTAGTTAGAGATGTTTGAGTAAACATTATGCTACTGATGATTCCGTATATGGCAATGCTAGTAGTATCATCGATGCTAGCAGCAGCCAAAACTAAAGTAGGAATTCCTTTATCGACACCATAACCTTCACTGCGAAGTCTAATGAAACACGGAACAACAACTGCAGGAGATACTGACGCAATAACAGAACCAAGCAAAAATCCTAAAATATATGAAAAATTAACTATTATACTGAAAAGTCCAATTAAAATGAACAATAGATAAAAGTTATACCCCAATCCCAAGGTAGATTCAATAAATAATGAGTCAAAATGGCTATTGCTACACATTCCACAAGCCATGGAACTAAACCCAATTTAAGTACACCGACAAACAATTTTTTCATAGTTGGTTGATCTAAACTTAAAC
Organism: Hydropsyche tenuis; assembly: GCA_009617725.1. Lineage (NCBI taxonomy): Eukaryota > Metazoa > Arthropoda > Insecta > Trichoptera > Hydropsychidae > Hydropsyche > Hydropsyche tenuis. The sequence continues at coordinate 3,462,097 of VTON01000001.1, read as the reverse complement.
CAGCTCTTGTTAATATTATTACAACAGCAATTTTCCTAAAATAAATTAGTTACATTATGAATTACAAACAATATACAATATTTGTGAAATATCTATATTTACCTTAACTCGGCTGTAACACGAGAAAAATCTCCTTCAATATTCACAGCACCAACATTTTGTAAAACTATACCAACAAGTAACATACCAATGAGGGCTGGTAAAGTAGTAAGTTGAAAAAGAACAGATCCCCCTAAATATGCAGCGATAACAAGAGCTACTAAATTGAAGAGTTGGCCACTAGGAGAGACAAGATCAGGCACAATTGTGTATGAAACGCCCCAAATTAAAAACACTAAAACAATTTCTTATTAAGTTACATAAAAGTATATTGCACATAAAAGGTATATGCATACATACAGATGGATATCAACGCTACATTTTGAGCAAAGTCTCTATATGTTGGGAACAGGGGATATGGGCATATTTTTTGCCACTGCGATGGTTCCCATGATGGATCTGCTGCAGGTTGGTGGCATTTTTCGCAAAAAGTTATCCAGCGTGACCTGAAAAAGTAAGAAAATCTTTATAATTTCAAAATCAACTAATGTTTTGCACTAATTGTAAGTACATTTTAAAATTCAGTGATGTGGATCAGATGCATGTTACAAGTGAGAATGGAACAGATTTTTAAAATTAACTATATTGCCCTAGATTATCCGCAACTAGATTTTACAGCATCCAAAACCAATATTAAAACGGAAAAATCAACATTCTCAATGTGCTGTTTCTTTGTAAATGTTAATAAACTGTAATGTAAACGATTGAATACACACGAAAAAAACTATTTTAATTGATCAAAATATTTGAATATTTAATGAAAAATAAAAGTAATCAAACTAGAAATATATATGTATCGAAATTTCATTTATGAAATTTTATTTCAAAAAGATAATCAAACGAAATATCTCAACCAAATAAACTTGTTTAACAGACTTATCTAAGAATCTCAACAGTATTGATACAAGCTTTAATAGAACATGTACAAAATGTGTTTGCTGATATATAACGTTTTCAAGGTGATAAAATTTTTGACTTCTCTGAAATTTTAAAAGCAGTTTAGGAATAAGTGTCGCACTGAATTATCATATTGGTTACGAACAATTATATAAAGCAAATAAAAACCTTTGGAAGTTTTCATCGTGCTGATATTTACGACTGTCTAACTGTCCCGAAATGTTATAAACGCATCTACTTCGTAAATTATGTTTTGTGCAATAGTCAGTTGGAGTTACCTCAGCCGAACACATTATAAATAGTGAAAATATTAGAAAACAATGTGAATCTTTTGCAAAATAAAAGCACTTAATACTGTGATGTGTATGTTCATACAGGTTTTATGACACTGAAGTTTACTGTTCAAATTAGGTGCTAATAGAAAACATCAGCATATGTACCAATGGGCATGCTAAGGCAAAGCAAATTAATTATGTATCCACAGGTCTGTATTTAGGTGTCCTAAAAACCCTTAAATAAAAAATTTATGTTTCTATTGAAAATATTTGGAAACATCTCGAATATCTTGCAACAATTTGGAAAAAAAAATTTCACTGGCAATTTTTTTTTACTAATTGTTAACATTTACTAAAATTTTAAGTGAAAATTTTAACATTTAATTTTAATTTAATTTATTTAACATTTAATTTAACGTTTAATTTTAAAAGTTTAACCTTCCACTTAAAATATGTGTTTAGTTTTCCAAGTCCTAAATACGGCTCTGCATAAAAATGAACAACATTCAAAATCACGTGAAATATTAAATAGTTCCAGTTAGTGAATCATGAAATGTTTATTTAAGTATTGTGCATTTCGTAACTATATTCGAATAGTTTTGTACAAAAGTAAAAATTAAAAAAATAATTTTAGAAATTGCAGACAATTTAATTTATTATTTTATTTCATTCATTATGTGAAGGAAATATATAAAATATTGATTTGATTAAAAAACAAAATTCCGTAATATATTCATATCGAAAAGTGTAAATATTTTCTGAGAAATTAGTATTTTATATAATTATTAATTAATATAACAAAGCGTAAATGAAAATGAAATTAACAAACAATAAATTAAATAATCATTAACCAACCTTTTCCTATTATATTCATTCTGAGCATGATCATGCTGATTTTCAATATTAGGATTAACCGAAAATATGGTTGTTTCAGTTACTTTTTCATGAAATGGCATTATAAATAATAAAAATTAAAATAATCAGCACTTAATAAATGATACAACATGGAAAAGAGGTATCAGGAAATGTGATACGTATCATTTTGTATTACAACACATCGATCAGAGATAATTTTTAAGTTCATGGACGATAACCTCCTTAATTTGACATATGTCATTGTTTTTGTCCTTTAAATAAACTCGGCCATAAAGGTTTGAAAATGGACCATGAGTGATATTCAATTAAAAATAATATGCACGAAGCGCAAGTCGTGAATTAAGAAATATATTTTATATTAACTTTTACATAAACATTACAGTAACATAATATCAACAAAGTTGAATGATTTAAAAAATTTAATACATCTATGTAATAAATATATTTTTACAAATCTCTTTATCACTAACTTATACTTTTCAGATATTTTTTATTGAAAACAGTATGGTATAACGATTCAAAGTAATCGTGATCACAAAGATTGAATATTTCGTACGAAATAAATTTCTGAGTTCTGTTAGTTGCACAATAACAAAACATTTTCAAATAAGTAAAAAATATTCATAAATTTAAAAATTCAGAAATATCAATTGTAATATTAAAATATTTAAATGAAAGTAAGTATTCTATTTACAAAATTATTAAAAACAAATTTACTTTTATAACGAATACAGTGAGAATGCGGTGTGCGTAACGCTACACCTGACGATGGTCTTGAACCGAACCTTCAGGTTTCAAGCTATCCCCTGATAACTTGACCACCTGGTTTCAACTTTTACCATTATCCAGACTAGCTAGCCCCAACAATCAGCTGTCCGTTAGAGGATCATGATACATTTTCACTATGTAAATTTTAACACAAATATAAAATTTTGCAACAATGAAAATTGTATGTATTATCTATGAAAATATTACAACAATAATATTAGTCTTTGTATAATACTGTAATCAATATTTTGAGAAATGGAACTTTTTTTTATTAATTATCATAATTTTTGTTCAATAAACATATTTGTATTTTACATGAATTATAAATACACTGGAATGTTAAAACAAAAACCTCATTTCAGTTTAATAAATTATAATAAATATATAATATGTAAGTATGTAATTAAAATTAAAACTCATTCATTTTATAAGCGTCCAAAGCACAATATTTACAATATACTTGATTGGTGATTGGAGACAATCTCCAATCAAGTTATTTGTCTTTCAAAACTCTTATTATAAATATAACAATTATTAAATAACAAAATTTTAATGTTTTTGATTACACTGTGGACAACATGATTTAAGAGTTTGAATGAAATTTATAAAACATTGTGAAAATTATTACCAAAATTCAGTCTTTTATAAAAAGAATATTAAGGCTAACGGTTTTCACAAAGATTATTGATTTTGTATATTCGTTAATGAAGCTGTTGTATTAGTAGCAGTAGTTTCATTGTTTCCATTTTCAGCATCATCAGAATTTTCTTTTTCTTCTTCTTCGTCAATGATAGATATATCCCTGATTGAAGGACGATGAGACCGACGCCAACCTGTTGATTTTTAATATAATCAATATAAATAAGTCTTTAAATAACATTGGGAACTATAATTTTGCTTACCTTCTAATACTTGTGGTTGTCGAGTCTTGGTTAATAGACGAGGACCCGTTAAAGAAATAAGAATAGCACCCAATGGAGCAGTGACAACAATAGATAAAATACAAATCATCAATACAATTTTAGCAGATTTTACATCTTCTTCACTTCCTTCAAGTTTATTCACATTATCTAAAGCAACTGGCCCAAGTGCAGCCTATACAATTATTTAAGTTGTTTGAAATTCTGATACTTTTTAAGGATAAAATACTTTAAATCAAACATTTCTCACTTGAACTGTAGCTTTAGCCATCCAAGAAAGTCCCACAAAGAATTTTTCTTTCGTATTCAAATTACTTCCGAAACCAATACCAGCTGTTATGAAAACTCTTAAAATTACACCCGCAAAAAGACAACCAACTCCAACGCTTACAATATGAGGATCTAATTCATCTATCTAAAAAAATATGAATTTCGAAATTTACAGTTATAAATCCTTACGATTATTATAACAATAAAATTAGAAGAAGTAAAATACCTTAACTTGGGCACCTGTAATACCAAAAAGAATCGGTTCAAAAATCATCCAAAATATTTCAAAGGCAGTAGCTACAGGATTATCTTCCACATCCCATCCTTGCTGCGACCAATTAAGACATGATACGAAAGATGCAGCAATCACAGCTAATGGACCTAAATAAGCACAAATCATTAAGTTAATATATGATCTGAATCAAAAAGTCAGTATAATTAAATAAAAAATTACCAGCTCCACCATAACCGATTAGTTCTGATCCCATCACTGCCATTAAACCTCCACAAAAAAGCATAAGTACTCTTAAAGGTACAACGAATGGGTCATTTTTTTCTGGTACAAATTTTGCTAGCATTCCCCATAATGCACCAAAACCAATCCCTCCAATTACTGATAATGGTCCCTATTGAAAATTAACATGTTCTGACTTAGAATGCTTTCATTAATTTTATTATAATTAATTTAATGGAAAATCAACAAACTTGTAATATAGTGTTTGCAAGTGATGATTCAGTGAACATGATACTACTGATTATGCCAAAAATAGCAACGCTAGCAGCATCATCAATACCAGCAACGGCTAATACTAGAGTGGGAATACCTTTTGCAACACCATATCCTTTTGATCGTAATCTAAAAAGACATGGTACAACAACTGCGGGAGAGACAGCTGCTATGATTGAACCGAGTAAGAAAGCTGAAATGACATAAAAGTTATAATATAATATTTAGGAAAAAAAAAGTATATATAAATATTAATTAATAGATAATATTTACCCCACACCCAATCTAAGCCCAATAAGAAATGTGACATAAGACCAATTATAACACATTCAGCTATCCATGGAATTAAGCCTAATTTCAAGACAGTACCAATTAATTTTTTCATAGCTGGAGGATCTAAATCAAGACCAGCTCTAGTTAAAATAATGACCAAGGCTACTTTCCTATAACAAAACTCATACGTTTTAATTTGAATAATTAGATTACATCAAACAAACAATTTTTATCTACAATACCTTAATTCACCTGTAACATGTTCAAAACTTTCATCAAAATGTACTAGGCCAATATTTTGTACTAATATACCAACCAAAAGCATTCCTATAAGTGCAGGTAAGGTAGTGATTTTGAACATTAACCATCCTCCAAAATGTGCAGCTATTGCTAATGCAGCCAATCCGAAAAGTTGACCACCTGGTTTTGCGAGATCAGGGATTATCGCATATACCACTCCCCAGATTAACAAACCTTTTTTTAAGAAAATTTTTAAATGAAAAAAATGAACAACCACGATTTAATTCTATTTGAAGATAGTTACCTATTAAACATATTGAAAGGACCTGAGCAAATTGCCTATATGTGGGACACATTGGATAAGGACAAAATTTCTGCCAGTGAGGAGGTTCCCATGATGGAGTTATGTCAGGTTGGTGACATTTTTGACAAAATGAAAACCACCATGATCTATATATAATATAAATTATAATTTTTTATGAATAATAAATAATATTTTTAAATACATATTATATTATTTTTCTGATTTATAAAATTATGTAAATGTTATGAAGTAATAATGTTGATATCATCAGTATTTAATAGAAGTGTTAAGAAGTCAGCAAAATAAAATTAAAAAAATGTCGAAAAAAAAAACAATACAAACTTTTCAACGGCATCTTCAGGTGTAAACTTTTTTAGAATAGATCGATTCCGTGGTTGAGAACCTTTTCGATCTGAATTCACTGTGCATATTATGTCTGTCCATTTTGTCTAAATAATTAAATAAAATCAGAACACACACATAATAATGTAACGAGCTTAAAAAAAAATCGAATCAAACCGTCTGCGTGGTAATTGGAATGATGGCTATTTACGGAATCGTTGTCGGCAGAATTGTGCAAAATGCTCTTTTTCCTTACGGGACCTTGTTCGACTATGTCAGAGTTTCCTTGTGATATTTTTCTATTTCTACAAGGACAAATGTTTATATTTCACCAATTTATATTCTATATAATATTATATATACAATCAAGTTTATTTACCTTTCGAAACCATAATTATCGTATCCGTTTCTTGACTCTGGCTCCGCAATGGAAACTCTGGATATTTTTCGACCCGTTGGCTGAGTCGTCACAGGAGTTTCGTCGAACGGATACTCTTTGATCGTTGACATAATATATAATTGTTGTGAAGCTGAAAATTCATAAAATAATTCAAATAAACAAATGCTAATTTATGATTTTTCCACTCGCGCGATGACGTTAATCGATTGTTATGATTCGTATCGGATGAAATTATTAGATTATTATTTTTCAAAATAATGGCGTTACAGAAGCCGTTTCACATTATAAAATTTTCATTGTTCGTTTAGCGTACATGGACGCGTTAATTTGAAAAGCAACAGTCATGTGATCGATTATGTTGAAGCAATTTGTTTGCAATGCTTTTAGTAGCCCTATTTTCGAATATACAAACACTCAGGCGACTCGTAAACGAAATTATGCACTCCGAATTGTGAAACGAAAACCAAGTTTATTAACTGGCGTGGAAAGAGGAAAGAGGAGAAATTTCATGTGGAAAGAGGCGAGTGACGTATTATTGATCAGATATGTGAAAATTTTTTCAACAAACAAAATATTAGCAGTCGGTTTTCAGAAATTTTTATTGATAATCAATTTTTGATTAATTTATCAGTTAGAAGAAAGCAAAACAAACACTCGAAAATAACTGTCAATTGGGTCAAAAAATAATTGCTTTAATTACGAATAGTTATGATTGTTTGATGATTTAATAAGAAAAATTCTTATATTCTTGTATTGAAAACCTCAATGAAAGAAATGTTAATTATGGTAAAGTATGATTGAGTTGACAAACAAACTAAAAAATCAATAATTTTATATTTTATAATTAAAGATAAACGAGGTAAAGAATTTCTACCTCATCCATATAGAAATTTTATTGATACATCTTGGATCAATGGCGTGTAAGTTTGAATTAATTTTAAATCGTTTAAAATCACGCATTAGAAAAAAAACGCGATCATTTTTTATTTTTCATCATTGCTTACAATTATCGAGTTGAATTGTTTAGTTTTTAAATAGTTCAATTGAAATATAGCATATTTGAATTTTCTCAGAAAAACAAAGGCTTTGAATAATTTTAGAACTGTTAATACTTGAAAAAATATACATACATACATACATAAAATACAAATGAAAATACTTCTTTCATTAGAACTAAATACAACCATCGAATGAGCGTATCAGTATTAAATTCTCATCAAATCAATTATTACCGTCCAACAAATCAATATTTTATGAACACTTATCTAACAATCAGAACAATCAAGTAGAAATGACAATGACACATATCAATAGACAATCAAAGTTTAATCGAATCCGTTTCATTATTATACGATCATTATGAAAATCCATCGATGACAGATTGAAATGAATCTTCTTGGGTTTCACGCAACAAATCCCCAGGATTAAAAACTCATTAAAAAAAAAAATCCATTTGAACAATTTTGGCAGATCACCATCAAGTCTGATCTATTTACAACAATCGCCGATTGTGATTGATACCAAATCAATGTGGCTCATGGTTATGTGAAAAATTCCTTTGAGATAATTTTTATATTGTGCAGGACGAGTTGCGTAAAATGTTGATTAGAAAATGGCGTTTTCGTAAGGGAAATTTCCTTTTATGGATCAGGAGCGTTTTCAGTGACACTTAGTGAGTAATAATTGTGAACAATTATCGGATTGAAGTAATTGTGTCCAACCTTGATGAGTTCTAGATAAACTATGCGGTCAGTATATCGTCTTTGAGATTATCAGAATGAGACAACCACTGTTTGCTATTCATTGTCAAGGATTTATCCTCATACTTCAGGTATGTCGATAAGATATGTATAGTTTTAAATTAATTTTATTTTAATTAATCATAATAAGAGTGAAATTCTAATTAAAAAAAGTAATAGAGTTATAAAAAACTTGATCTGAAATATATCTCAAATCTATACGAACAACCGAGCCTATTTTGAAATATTATCCAATAAATTAACAATTATAATTTCGAAAATTGTATTCGCACAATTCTACGAATTTCACTTATTGTTATTTCCCAGCTCAACAGTAAGTAAACAAACAAACAAACAAATAAAAACATTTAATTTATGCGCCAGTGCATTTTGTATGCGGCCCAGCTCTCAGGTTCAAAACAAAGTTTTCCCAGAAGGATGTACGTATTTGGAAGTTCGTGAAAACGTTAGACAATTCAGCGGTCGTTATACGAATTGAATATTTGATGTTGATTTTGCCTCATTATTATCGTTCCATTTCAAATGATGAATCAATGATCGACGGATTTTGTAATCGGAAAAATTCCTGATCTTAATAAGATGTTTGTTCGTCTTCATTAATGTTTCATCGATATTTTCGAATCAAATTCTTGTTTAGATGATAAATTTATGAATTCGTTCATCTAAAAATCTTGTTGATTGTAATCGAATATTTCAAATAAAATGTTATGATGTAAACAACACTATCTTATCCTATGTTAAATCGAGTACATAAAAACTCATTTCCGAAATATAGTATTCTTTTAAATGGGCCATTTTGATTAACGTTGATATTGAATATTAATTAAAATATGAAATATAGGTCATTAAAGGCATAACACTTCTTAGAAAATGAATGAAACACTTAACGAGATTTCAGCGTAAAGAAATTGCCTCCATTTACACAATATTAAATTACATCATTATCAATGAATTAGAACTGGTTATTATTAACGCACATAGATTTTAAAAACATCAACAACTTTTTGATAAATTGAAATCCTGTTCAAAAATATTCAGTTTACATTAGATATTAAAATGAATCTATAACATCAATAGATAGATACATCATTAAAAACATGTAAATATTATTATTCAAATAGGTGTGAACCTACTGACGTGTATATCAAAAAAAAGTGAATCGAAATTTACCATGCACAACCACCAGAATAGGCATATAAACACACTCGAACACTTGAATTCTGAATAGAATTCGGATAACAAGATAAAAATCTGAAAAAAAAAAACTACACGCGTTTCATTTACAATGGAATAACGCCGTATCGATAAAGCTTTAATTACGTATTCTCCCACACGACACTTACACTCATCAGTCATAATATATTAGACAGGAAAATCTCAAATTTGCTTGAAAATCTATTATCAAATACTAGAACATCAAACGCACGGATCTATCAATCAAAACAATTGATGCACTTCGATCTTCGTCTCGATTTAGCGTTCGAGCAAATCGACCGATCGCAAAACGCCATGGAACTTTGAAGACTTTCTTATGCAAATTCGCCAGGAATTGAATAGATAATGTACTCGTTTATGAGCGATAATGCCCGACGTTCCTTCCACTATCTAAGCGCAATAATATGGGATATAACGCGTTGGCCTGTGTGTAATTTTGTGTTGTAGATGTTTATTGCGTATTCGAATTTGCATATGACCGTAATTGTTAAAACGAGTGTGTTTGTTTCGAAAGTTGTGCAGATGATCCGCGTATTACAATTACAAATTTCGATGAATAAACATGAAATTTTGAATGTATCGCGTGCATCTTACCCATTATTCGTTGACAGCCTGAAAAAGTCGGGTCGAATAATACGTAAAGAATTGACGATTCATTTTATATTGGTGCAAAAGTGCATTTTAAAACACCATAGAGCGTTTTATAACACGTTTTCATAATATCGAGGCATTTAGATAAAGCCGCATCTAATTAAGATCCCACTCTAGCAAGTGCAACTTGCACGCAGTGCAACAATCAAACAATCTGAATTTATTAGTTTTATGGTTTGACATATATTCGCCGATCGAGATTGTCAAACGTTCATTGTATTCGGATATATAATATTTGTAAAGTAGTAATTTCGGAAGAACGGAAATAATTTTGAATGATAATAGTGTTATGTCAAGTGCGGAATTAGATCAATAAAATTTGTTGTGTTTATCGCACTATATTCGAGAGGTGAGATACGTTTATATTTGCAACATTGGAAATGGGTTGATAAAACGAAAAAAAAAGTAATTATGAGTGTTTATGCAGTATATGATAAAATGCAATATGGTCAACGATATCAATGTGAAAATTTTGAGTATGATCGAAATAATTTGTAACAGACGATATGAATGATATACTGATTGAATAAAAATATATGTAAATTTATAAAATAGAATAAGTACATTTATTATTATTTCATATAAATATAATTAAAATTTTCAACTTTTAAAAATAACTGAAAAACTTTTTAAAACATAAAATTCATCACATGAAAAGAAAAATCACATACTTGTAACGTAAAAACGGGACGAACTCGCGCCCTCTCAATCAGACCCTTCCAAGCTTTTTCAAGCCGTATACACAGAATATCGTCAATAAACGATCACAAGAACTGTCACCAACTATATCATCATCACTTTCAACGACCAAATGTTAGCCACAGCGTTAACCGGAGGTGATATAAGTAAGCGCGGCCGCGCGCTCGCGAGACCACCGTGCGACTAATGACTGATTGTTTGTACACATCGATTTGGACACATTTTCCGACTAGTGCCCCTTTCCATCGATCTTGGACAAACATGATCCACGGCCTGGGCTTCTCAAAGCGTCGCTCGGGACCGCGGTAATGGGCCCACGTATGGTCCCATGTGGGAATGTCGCGGACGTGCTCTTAACCGGTAATTCTGCATTCGATTGTCTGTGCGAATTATGCGTAAACTGAATACGGTAATGTGGACTTATGTATACGGAAACGTTTGTTGAAAATTTAACGTGTCGACAAATTCTTGGAGACGTTTATGGTAGGTGTTTGTTGTGAAGCGCTCGAGTGTTGACGCGTGGTGAAATTGGATGATATTTATTTTTATTATATAAAAAAATGTTGGAAACCTTTTTTGTAATAGCACGTGTTTTTCAGAAGAAATCTTAATCAAGTTACGTTATCGAAAGTTAATTATAATATAGAAGTGTATTTGATAAATTGCGTACAGATTCAGAGCGGAATCGTTCATCGAAACGTGATTTTAATTTCAAAGTCGAACGAAACGTCAGTCGTAAAATATACGTGAAAATGGATTTTATTTAATTGGAAACTTTGCTCTGTTGAACTTCGATGTTTCGAATAAGATTTTCCAGTTTGGGGAGTTATCTCATTTGATCCTGCGGAGTTGGCGCATAGTTGTGCTGGCGCTCTTCAAACCCGGGGGAATTCGATGTTTTAATAGTTTCAAAACTGACGATTCCCCAATACAAACTTGGATACGTAAATTTGGCGGTAAACAAACGTATCGTTGAAACGATTCGGAACCGTTATGAGGTCGAGTGAGTTCCGTTTTTGGAGTGGTTAGATGGTGCGATTAAAAATTTGCAGTGTGTCTGTGGAATTCCAGCTGCTCGTTCGTTGATAAGGTAATCGAAAGTGTAATCGGGCTGTCGGTAGTTTATCAATTAAACAGGTACTTGGATAATCGAAGGTTTTGATTTATGTGTGATCGATTGTTAGGAATAGCTATCGTTTTAATTGTGCAATGTTAGATGTAACGTGATTATATTTTACAGCAAGGATAAGCGTTTTTGGTAGTTAATGTTCAAATTTTTGTTTATTTAATTAATATTATAAATTTTCATTGTTTTAATGTTAGTATAAAAGAAAAATTTTAACATAAATATATACATATTTTAGTAGTGAGAATTTGTTAACTTAATCAAACTTTCAGTTAACATTGTATACTCAATTCACTCGCGAGCATTAAAATTTCTCCAGAAGAAACATAAAACATAATTTTATTATTCTTTTAATTTCTACAGGAATTATGTAATGTTTAAAAATATATTCCGAGTTTTAATTACAAATTTTACATATTTTTATTAATGTCTATTTTTATAAGATCAAAACGTATTTACCTATCGAAAATTAAATTTAAAAAAATATTTTTCAATAACAATCGTAAATGTACACTTTTAATTATCAATACATTTCATATCGATCGTGAACGCCTTTGTTCGTCCGTTTCGCGGTCATCCTCAAAGCGGGGAAGAGCGTCCGCTTGGAATGCCAATGAATTAATAATTGCAAACGAACGACCAGCGCTTCTCAACACCGTCGATAAACGAGGGAAAAACCGGGAAATTCCCGAAACGAAGGAGCCACCCGTAACAATATAATAATATGGAATAACGGCCCCGTGTCAATTAGGGGAACGTGTCCGTTTCGGAAAACTGCCCAGTTACCGATACCCTCCGATAAATATTTATTACATATATAATGTGGGTCGGTGAGGGAAATTGGGTCGGGCTGGAAAAATTGACGTTTTTACGTGTTAAGGCTGAAGGTATTCGGAAAATGCACCGCGAATTCCTGAAGCGTTCCGCGTTGATTAACCGGTTGGATGCCGATCGTTTTATGACATTTTTTTAAACGATTCTGGTTTGAAATGAGATCGATGATGTATATTTAAGTAAAATAGATATGTTATCGTCGTGCGACACGTCATTGTGAAAAATTGTTGTGTTTTAGATTCGATCGTTATTTTTTTATCTTTAGTTCAGAGCGTATGGAAAATTGATGGTTGTAATTTAAATTTTTGAAATAATTGTTATGTGTTAATTTGAATACTTTAGTATCAGTTAATGGTACGTCGTTAGTGAAAATTAATATAAGCTATTTGAAATAAATTGGTTTACATTTTTACTTATCGAACTAGAACGTAAATGTTTTTAAATACACTTTCTGATCTTAAATTTAAAATTCATTTGAAAATATTGTATTTTTCAATTTTATTATAAAAAATATGATAAATGAACTGTTTAAAAATTTCACCTAGTATGAAAATGTCATCGTTTCCCGAATTATTTTTCGAACGTCGCAGGTTATCTACCGTCGATTTTTTCCATACAAAAATAAAGTTAACCGACTCAATTTATCAAAGTTTTCATCTGTACGATTGCGGATCACTTCGCCAAAAGTTTTCCAATTATATTTTACGTTTCGAACAGATTTTCTTGGAAAATCCAAACGTTTTGAAAGATAGAACATCGGTTAGAACACGATGAGAAATTTTTATATTCCCGAAGGTGCATATAAACGAACGGCTACAATTGTTTTCTATTATTACTTTTGCTTTGTCCGTTCTTCTTTATCAGTTTATTATTTTAAATTATCATACGGGGAATAAATGGTGGATATATTCCATTTGCAATATTATGTAATGACGTTTCATGTATAATATTAAAATTTCTTGAAAATGCAGTCCATAATTTGTTTAAAATTTCATTATTGTTTGATCGGTATGAATCGTCGCAATTGGAAGTCATCAATTCAATTACACAAAGAATTTAAATTATCTTGTTCCGTTATTCATTATATTGAGCACGAAGTAAAATTATACGATATCGATTTTACATTAGTGAAATTTAAACAATACATTGTCTTTTAAAAAGGCTGTGCGTCATTGACCATATGCGTACTGAACAAAAGACCAATTTCGCATTTGTAATTCATATTTGTTTTATGAATGGTTATATTTAATGATGAATATTATTTTTATCTTAATTACCATGGGCGTTGCTAATTTATAATATTTATATTTAAATTTATTGAAATATCCATTGGGATATTTATTTACTTGTTTTGACATTGAATTGGTAATTTTTAAAATTATATATAATGTAATAATGAATTTAAGTCATTCGGGAAATCCAAAATTTTCAATTAAAAAGAAAAATACGTATTAAGTATATGTTATTTAATGTATAAAAAATTCTAATAGGTGCGTAAAAAAGCCTGAAGGTAAAATATGACGATAGTAATGAATTTTCACTAACAATAAGCAATAATAATTTAATTTGATCTGATGTATAAAATTTATAACAGGAAATAAGAAACCGTAGAATTTTCCTAATTGTTATTTTAAAATTAATAAAAAAACAGTAAGGAAATTTTCAAATCGATATATCCCGTTTTATATATTTTAAAATTTTATGTAGTAAAATTATTATAATAACATAAGATCTGAACAAAAACGTAAAAACGTACCATCGCAAATGAAAACATAAACCGATCTCATTAAAATACACAAGAAATTATTTTCAATTATACACATAAAAGAAAACAAGCCGAACAGGATCAAACAGAAGTAGAAAGTGACCCATGATAGATTTCATTTAAATTGTACCTTATAAGAACCGAATACGTCAACGTCCGTTCGCATCGTGCCGGAAACTACACTAATACCTCCACACACGTAAATATTTCGTAATATAATGTACACATGCAAAAAATAACTTTTCGCGATGTACACTTTTGTATCCCAATACGTTGGTAAGCCTGGCGTAATGCAAACTCAAAAATTAGTGACCCAAAATTGTCTCGATGCAGAATGTGCTAGTATTTTTTTCGCGTATATTGTTATTATTCATAAATGTTGTCTGTTTAATAATTTTATTAGTATGGTGAAATAATTCGTTATTTTAAGTGAATGTCGAAATCAGGTGAGGAATGTGTCAAATTTTATAATAAACGTATTTTACCATAATTGTGTTATAAAGTTTATACAATTATATACATATATACGATATGTTCGATCAAAGACAATGTTTTTATAATGTCATCAAAAATTTATGGGTTTTCCTTATTACGTTTTGATAAAGAGATAGGTTTTATAATTGAATATTGAAAGTATCCCTTATAAAATAATTTCAAGTTGATGGTACGTAACTACTCTATATATCGCTTAACTTTTATGAACAGGAATTAATACGTAAACGAAAATGATTTCATGATCATATAACTCGAGACACGTGTTAAGTTTTCATATTTGAAAATTTAATTACACCTACATCAAATGCGAATTTTATTTTTTATTAAACTATTCAATTGACGAAATTAAGCGATACATGCCATATTCAATAGACAAACACCAATAACTGAAATCTTTCCAACACAGTAATTTTTCAATACGTGAACTTCCCAAGTTCTTCCCTCCCCTTAAAACCACCCAACAACAACAAAAACCCAAATTTTCGACACAACCACAAAAAACTCGCCCTGAAACACACACCATATCGTTGACACACCTACGAATACAGCCTCATACATTTTCGCACACACGTAACGAGCTTGGGCGTGATCTCGTTCGTGATTCGCCACTTTTCCGAGCACCGTGCGTGATCAATCAACATCAATTTTCGCCGCATATTAACATGGTCAATTCCAAAGTAATGTGCATCGGGTACCGTATGCAATTTCGCGTCATCGGTGCAATCAGGTGAATATTGTTGAAAATTCCCATACAATTCGCGTGAAATGTATAGAATTTGTGGTTTAGTTTTGGATTTGTTTATTTCGTTTTTGTGATGAGAATTATTGTTAATGTTGATGACGTTTTTTATGGATATTTCCATAAGTTCAACAATGAAATTTGATAAATTTGTGATAAGATTCGTTTTTGTGATTAGATATTAATGATTGTCAATTTGTAACGATATTGAGATGATTGTAATATTATAGATATTTATTTAGTTACTATTTTATTTACTTCTACAATTAAATATTCGAGAATGCACCGTCGATGAATTTTCCGTCTTGAAATATTTTTAATGGATTCTCAGTAAAATTTTATAGGGACACAATTAATATCGCAGCCATTTCTGATATATTTTACACTCCCTAAGCAAAAGGATGACTCATTAATTTTACGCATCGTGAACTGAATTAACCTTTTAATTAGTCGTTTTATATACATACATATATAGGACGCGGTGTAAATATAATTCGCATTAATTAATGCAAATTGTGCGATCGAGCTGAATTTATTTTATATGAAAACCGTAATGAATCCGCATTGTAAAAACGCACAGCTACACGTCATAAATATGTAGCAATGATTGTTATTCTAGTAAAATAAACGTCTTGTCGTAATTATATTAATTTAAATGGTTTTTTCTCAATACGCAATCATATAATAGGTTCATTTACAATTGTTGATGCATTGTTTTGCTATGAAATAATCGTTATCGTACAATAGTTAAAACGAGAATTGATTGTGCGTAACGAAATTTTAACAATGATAAATTTTGAGTATATTTTTAATTATTCGATAATAATCAATACGATCATCTGTAACAAAAACTAATCAGAGAAATGACAGATGTTATTGGTTAGATTGCAAAATATTTGACGTTAATGCCCATTGTTTTTATTATTGAAAATTTGGAATCTCGTCAGACTAGATAAAACGAAACAAGGGATTACTCGAAACTGACGTGATAGATAACCCTTTTCATAAGCGGAATAATCGAAAAAGTATGAAGGTTTTTTGAGTACTTTTGATTATAACGAATACATTTATATGTACCCGTTTGATGTAAAAAATGAGAGAATTCATTTAATTTATAAAAATATTAACAATTAAATTTTATTTATATTTGCTGGCTTTCATTCATCTTTAAACTTAATCGACATTTAATGTAGCTGATAGGTGGATATAATATTATTGCGTATCGTTAACCTAATAGATAACATTAATGTTCATAACACGATAGTAATTTTACGTCAAAAAAGTTTAAACTTTTAACGGAATTGGGAAAGTCATATTCTGTTTTGAATTTTAAGTAGTCTGTACACGATGATGATGTTACATACGAGTACATGTAAAAGTACAATAAAAACAAATCGAACCCAAGAGACTATCGAATTCGAACTCCGCGAAATTAAAATATTACTTAATTTAATAAACACGCTAGTCTCTTCGGATCACGAGAACGTGCTCTGAATATAATATAATTCAAGTTATCTTAACTATAATAGTTAAACTAACGAGGCGGCGTCCCTTAGTGCGGGGCGGAAGCGCGTCGTAAAATACGTGCGCACATTAAAACGCACATGCAATTTGGCGGGAAATTCAGAAGCGGCCGTTAATTCGACTGAGACTTATAAAATAACGTGCCATATTAATTTTTCAAGGACGAGCCTTAATTGGAAATTCTATTCCGGAGGTTTTGGGGGTGCGAGTCGTTCATTCTCGACGACGCATTGGGTCGTAACTTTCATGTGGTTCCCGTTTGAATTTCAATGGAATATTAATTTTTTAAATATTTTTATTTTTTGAGTATTATATATTATATATTATATATACAATAGCCATTTAGAACAAGACTTTCCCGAATATTGTCAGAAGTTTGGACAACTTCGCTTATCGTGTGTGTCCTCTAAGCAGTGATAAGGGGAAGGTAATTGTCGAACAATTTGTATACTAAAAACTACTCATTGCCAAATGTTCTCAAACCAATAGTTATTATAATATATCCATCTACTAATCATACCACTTACCGCTTAACTTCATTAGTAAATGAACACAAGTGCGTTAGATTATGTTAAACCAGGAGTCGGAAAACTTTTTTTGGTAAGGGCCGGATTGTAAAAATTAGAGACTCGGAGGGCCGGATAAAGAATTTGATGATTTTATATGGGTAATTCTACTCAAAGAGCGACAAAAAATAGGCTCAAAATTTTAAAAAGTTAAATCTAGTCGATCTCAAAATAGTTATTTGAAAATTTAAGCGCTAGTTTCGCAAAAATATTTTTATATCCAGGTAATGTTAAGAAAATAATTTTGTATTAATAGCGCCGCAGGCGATTTTTTTTTTATTGAATACATCGATAACAACTTGAAAACATCGACAACAACTTAAAATTTTACAAAATACATAATGTTGGAAAACAATCACTTCCAATTGAGGGACTGTTAGAAGCTCCTCAATTGTACAGTCAAATAGATTTTGAAATATGAAAATGTTTTTTTTTGCACTTTTACCAAAACCCGAAAAACGCTTTTGTAACCATAGTTTAACAATATGTTTAGGAAATACTCGTATATCTGCTACGATTTTTTTTTGAGGATGAGAATTTCTAAATTGAAAACAGGCGGTAGGCCGGATTTAGCTCAGGGGCCGGAGTTTTCCGATACCTGTGTTAAAACCATTATCATATGACCAAAAAACTGAAAATTAAAATAATAATTTTTAAAAATATGTATATAATAGTTTTAAAATTATTTATTGGCCGTACCACATGTCACTTAACTCCGATAATCCAGTACGTTTGACGTATTAACTTTATATAATCGTATGAACATTTATAATATATTTTTGAAAATACGAATCATATAATGTCGAGATAGTCAAATAATCAACGACCGCGTTGGAAAAACGGGCTTATCGCGGTCGGACGGTTTTGGCCGCAATTCGTATGTGTTATGATTCGTTTTGCGGATTATGGTAACGACGGATTGGCGGCGGGAAAATTTTCAAAATTTGATGACGTATGGGCGAGGGCGAATTTGGGGTGGGTGTACATATAAATGTTATATAAAGCCATTATGTAATACGCATGTGGCCGTTCGGGTTTATCAAAACGCGTTCGCACAATTACAGGGTGGTTTGAAAATGTTTCGTACATTTTTTTATTGTCTGCGGATGTTCGTTATGAAAGTTGAGTTCGTTTTGATAAGAATACGTTTTTTTT
This sequence comes from Hydropsyche tenuis, assembly GCA_009617725.1. Lineage (NCBI taxonomy): Eukaryota > Metazoa > Arthropoda > Insecta > Trichoptera > Hydropsychidae > Hydropsyche > Hydropsyche tenuis. Next base: position 3,443,177 of record VTON01000001.1, on the reverse strand, counting down.
CATCATTTTAAAAACTGTATTTAAATATGAATTTTTTTATTTTAAGAGATTAAAAAAAGTTTTAGTAAATTTTTAATTAACCCTTATGTCAATACCCAGCGTTAATCCGGAATACGAATAGTGTGAATACCTGGGTATCCACTAGGCGGCTTTTTCTAATAAATTCATTTTGTAAGCCAAATTCATTCCATTTCAAAAAAAATTGATCTTTCTATATAGTAGCTGACATTTGAAAACATATAAAAATAAAAAAAATATTTTAATTTCTGATAAACTCAAGAGATTTTACTGATAAAGTGGTTAATATCATAGCGCATCGTGTATACCAGAAAGTGACTATATTTAAAAAAATTGTACAATTAAAAAAAATCTATAAAAGCCAAATGTTAGAGAATGGTGTTATGTATCGGAATAATTAAAAAAAATTTGAAAATTTTAATTATATATGAAAATAATAATTTTAATATCGTCCGCTCAACTGCAGTACGAGAGTTAACCTAAATCATTGTACTGAGCTGCAATTGTGAAATGCAAAAGTGGAACACAGAAAAAAAATTATATATGCAAAATTATTTAAAAAATATTTCAGTATCTCTTCATTTATATAAAAAAAAAAAATCAAAATTTTCCTTTGAATAACAAACAATATTTTCATTTTACAAAAGCGACTTTCATAACCTAATCAGCGAAATTTCCCATCACCAATTATTAGTTTCTGAAGGAATGACAGTTGTAAATCATGAAAAATCCCACGCCTCCAAGTTATATTGCTTCAGCAATGAGCTCGGTTCGTCGGAATGATTCGGGTAAGGTCCTGCGGGAGGTGTCCTCTTCTTCTTCCCGGACAAAATGGGGACTCCCCGGGGAGAGCCCGTGTCCCGTATACGTCGTAGGAGAGATCGCTTTTCCCGACGTCTCCTTTTTTGGCTCACGTAGCCTTTTTCGCTTTTTCGTTCGGAAAATATCACCTGTTACCCGCGCGTCGCCATATCTCGCGCCAAGTTTTCAGCGTGAAAATATTTTCAGCGCTTGAGGGTGGGAAGAAAAGCGCCTTATGGGAGAAAGCGTTTCGGACGGACACGTTCGACGAAAATGTTTCGAATCGGTTCGTTCACATCGAATTTGTAATAAATGCTATATGTATAGATGGGGACTTTAATGCGATGAAGGTCTTGCGTGAAAGTTCAAGAATCTTTTCCCTTTTTTTGGATGGGATAAGAGATTTTCATATTTGAAAATAAATTATTTAAGAAGAGTTCCTTTTAATAATAAGAAAATAATCTAATACCGATGAAATAATTTTTTACCAAACAAAAATAAAATTTAATTCTCGAAAAGTTTAAGAACTGAAAACTGACATTCATAATTTAATGTATAATATATGCTCGCAACAATATAACTTAACAAAATAAATACTATACTTAAAATGGTTGAAAATTTACCATAACCTTTTCGTCGCTAATGTAGTGCTAGGTGACAGTAATCTGTTATTTTTTTAACTTGATGAAAAACCTTTTATCGTGTTTACAATATTTCATTTTGAATTTGTGCTGATATTTACACGTTAATGGACGGAATTATCGTAAGATTTACTCTAAGTGCTATTTTTTATTAGAAATATTTTTTCGGTTAAAATTTCTGATAATTGATGAGTAGTGACAATATTATTGCTATTTCTGGACATTTTTTACGTTATAATTGAATTAGTACGATTAGAAAAAATGTCAATATGTTGAACATGTTTTTGATGTAATATTTACCGAAAAATTGTTAAAACAAAAATCATACGAGTTGAAATTTCTTTTCGTTCATCTTGGAAGATGTATTATATTATTTTAAATTCAAACTTGATTATTTATGAAATCACCTGATAAGTACGCAATCGAGCAGAAATAAATATGTTGATTTATATGAAAATATTGAATGAATTTATGAGTTGTAAAGAACAGTAATGATTATGCGCAATGAATTTTAATCGATCAAATATTATATAATGATATTTCAATGGCCTTAGCCTTGTTCAATGTGTAGATTTTCACCAATCACAAAAAGTTATGCGAGGAGTGGCACGGTTGGTAAGTAAATGTGATTGTTTGAAACTATCGAAATCCTTGAAAGTTATTTTCCCCTTGTCATGCGTAAGAAAAAGTGCCCAAACTTTCATTCATAAACGAAAAAAGGCTTTGTCCAGCAGCGGACGTAATATAGGTTACAAATGATAATAAATTATATATTTTGAGATGATTTGCATAAATCTGTAGAGAAACGCTAAATCAAAAAAAAGTAATTACACAATCTGATGTAACAATTATAAAAATCGCATCGGCCCGCGAAACATCATGTACATACAACTTTTATGTGCACAAAAATTTGATTCATTATCGGTTTTTCAGCGCAAATTAATTATTGCGATCACGACGTGTAAACTTGGCCTTCGAATCGAATTACTATACCCGTTTTTTCTGGATCCTTTGAAATTATCGTCGTCGTGTGCTTTGCATTTGTAATATATTATATGAACTCGTCGCCGTGTTGAAACATCGAAACGCTAACGAGACGGTAACGTTCCTCGATTATCATATGATTTGAAACGTCACTGAAACAACGGAATTGATCCATAATCTGAGGATCATAGGCTTCGAATTAATTTGTGCGTTCTAGTTGTCGATTTCGTGTGAATAATTTTGCCACTGCGCAAACTTTGATTGAAACAACACGCGATGTCACAAAATTTTCGTTTAACTTGTTTGTTTTTGGCTAATCGTGCGATCGGAATTAAGGATATCAGATTAACCCAAAATTAAATTTACTAGTAATCCAGTTATCTTTCTATAATAATGATCAGTTTACAGGTAAACTAAATTTTGAAAAAAATAACGAAAAACCGTAACAGCAAAAATGCTTTCCCAAAAATACAGCATCATTTTTCTATTTACCAGAAAATATTGAAAATTTACCGGTAAATAACTCAACTGTTATTTGGATAATTTACCGGTAAACCGATAAATGACATCCCTAATTGGAATATTTGACTAGATGATCGTATTTATAATGTTTGAAAGCTAAACAATTTGATTAATCACATGCAATCAATGAAAGATCAATTGGAAAACAAAACCTTTTCGAGAGTTTGGAAATGTTTTTTTTTATGATTTTCTTTGAAAAAGGTAATGTTTAAATAGTTTGAACATTGAAAAGTTGGTTCATCTGAAACTAATAGTATACCATTTCACATAATACATATATTGATCTTTTAACCAGTGGCGGCTCGTGAAAATTTGTAGTGGAGGGGCTGCAATAATGAAATTGAAAATAGCACACATGTTTTCATGTAAAAAATACGAAAACGTCATCATCAACACATACAAGAATCAAAATATGTATTGCATTTATACACCTATACAAGACGAATATAAGAATTAAAAAAAAAACGTTATACAGGGAGGGCTGCAGCCCCGCAGCCCATTAGGACGAGCCGCCACTGCTTTTAACATCAATACATTCGATAAAACTTTGATCTTTTTGACTATTAAAGTTTATTTTTCTACATCAATATTAATTAACAAAAAAAACAATTAATTTTATTTAAAAAGACAATATTAAACACACCATAAATTCCAAATATTCTAAACATATAAGCAAACTCCCGACTTTCCCCATTAACAACACAAAGACGCAACTCTCACATGCACCGAGCAAAACGACCCGCGAACGCTCACGTAAATTGCATGAAACCAGACGAGATGTACTCCGAAATTAAATTCAGTCAGACATTTAAGCACATACACACACACCAACAGAAGGACATATTGGAATAATTGGCGAACGAGGATCCGGCCGAGGATGTGTCGCAATTTCGAATCTACATTCGAGACGCGCGAAAATCCGCGACCTCACGTTTTCGGGTATTTTTGGCCCGTGGGCCAATCGGTATTCCGCAGACGTGCTTTATTATGGGCCATCGGTTTGTTGAGGTCGTGTTGTGTGAAGGCGAATTGGACGATAACAATCGGTTTCAATGTCCTCCTCGGTGCCGGTTAATGAGGATCGTAAGTCGGACGAAGGTTCGGGTCGTGTTATGTATGCGGTTTTTGTATGGGTTGAAATTTTTGTGGGGTTTTGATGCTTTTGAGTGGTCGTATGAAGGATGTGTTGTTTTACGTTTGATTTTAATGAAAAAGTTAATTTATGGTTTTTTGAATTGGAAAAATATGTATTACGTCAAATATTCTTTGATGAAAAAATCGTTTATTAATTTATATGGTAGGTTTTTTTCTATGAACCACCGTGTAAGTTGAAATCGTAAAAGTCGTGACTGATAAAAATTGAAAAGATGCGTTTTTATGATAATGTCAATAAAAAATATGAGCTAGAGTGATTTCCTGATTTTTTGTTGTGTAAAGTTTATTTTTTATGATTTTTGCAATTATTTTTAAATCTATATAATCAAATTATTTTTTTTTGTAGTAATTATAATATATTAATTGATTTGTCTTTTTTCACGCTATTTTTCAATTTTACAACCCTAATAGACTAATATTAAAAATATTCCACGATGCATGATTCATTATTCATTTTTTTAATCACCAGATTTAAAAAAACATTTTTACCTGAAATTAAAATCGTGTTAAAATAAAGCAACACAATTTAAAGAATAAGTGTACCTGGATCATTTATTTATTCAATGCACAATATGAACGTTATCATTTATAATAAATTAAATTCTGTCAACCTTTTTAAGACTTAAGGTCGTCTTTTATATTTAATATTTTTTGTGGCCAGAGGGTTATTTTTATTAAAACAAAGAAAAAAAAAAAAAAAAAAACAACAATCTTTAAATTTTTAAAACCACTTATTTCGAAGCACATTACGCAATCAACCTTAACACAAAATAATGTATACATATGTACGAATTATGCATCAATTTATGGAATTCAGAAAGTGCACGCGACTCAGAGATATAAATTTCAAATGTGACAGTTTAACAGCCTATATAAAATTGAATAATTATGTAAAAAAGATGACATCATGTGATACACGTGCTTATAATCAGAATCGGTCGATAAACGATTAGTACTTAAACTGTTTCCACGTGCAATTTGTTGTGTACTAGGTTTTGGCGTCGCCGCTTGCCCCCAAAATCACATGTTTTCGTTTTTGTGTCGTTTGTCCATATAATTGTCGACACTGTTAGAATTGTCCGAGTGGCTTCTTCATCGTCAGCTGGCTAATTGGTTTAGCAAATTGTACACTGGTGTCGACCAGTGGTTGTAGAAAGATTCAAATTTCGTTTCAGTTTATCGAAAAATTGACACTGTGGAAATTGAGGTAATGATACGGGATTATTGGAAATTTTCGAATTATAATTTTTATTTGTCTTTTATCAGTTTTGTTATTTAAAAAATGCGAAGAAAATATTGAAAATATGCTTCAGCATAAAAGTGCAAAGGGATGCAATTTTTTCATGCAAAATTTAGATTCTTCTATCATATTTGATACTGGGTATCTTATTATATTTTTCAGAACACCTCACTAATACTTTACTCGCAAACTTTTGTAAAGTGAAACTTGATATAAACTCTTTTACCATATGCATGCCATGTAAATATTATATTTTAAGAAAGCCGAGACCGGATTCATACTAACATGTCAAAATTCATCTGTTTTCGCGAATGTGCAAAAGATTATCGGATGCGCACGACTTTATTGATAAATCATGCATATTCTAAATATTATCGTATACTATTTATAAACATTACTTTGAAAGACATGTCGATGAAATATGTATTTTCTGGCAACTCTCACGTTGATGACGGCGTCCGTCGCTACACTGAACAAATAAACCCCGACAGTTAAGACACCCACTACACTCAGTACACCGGTTATGATGTTTAGTGTGTGCAATTACACGGAACGAACCCATATATTTGCTTATTGAAGAGAACGAGAACTATATGAAATTTAAAATACGAAACAGACGTAGCTGAGTCAAAGGAAACTTCTGTTACATATCGATAACTTTAATTTTGAAGCGTCAATGTTATTTTTTATTACTGCATTGATAAGTTGGTAATTTAATTTTGATTTTATCATATCGAAAAATCATTTTTTATTATCAGTTCTGGGTCACATTGTGATGAAAGATGATAGTTTTCTGCCTACGTTTATCCGCGTTCATGAAGCGCGGTTTAAATCCGTTGAAGAGCGCTATGACAAATTAAATCTGATTGCTGTAATGAATGTTAAACAGGCAAAGGCTTAATTACGAGTGGGCCAGCAGCAGCTTATCTCTCCAATGCTGTCGCTGATTGTGATGATGTTCGTGACGATGGCTCCTTTGTCCGTGTCGGGTGAGCATCAAAACTTATAGTTCTATTCAAAAATCTCAGATAATGGAAGCGAAGTTATGAAAATTATTCTTTAGTATTATCATAATATTATGACAAAAAAATCGATATAAAGCTTCTATTTTGCATTCGTAGTATCTTATATAGCCGTTGGCTCAGTAAAAGTCGGATTAAAGATTAAAGTTTCTTCGGGTATACATAAGTTTCATATATTTGGCGAGTCGTTAGTGCGTGTCGTTGGTTGAAGTATTTGTTGAGAGTCTTTGGTATTCTAAACCATTTGAAAAGTTTAAATTAGTCCTTCCGTGGCGTGATTTGATAGGAAACGTTCTAATGCACGAGTTGGTAACTTATGGGTCGCGACCTAAATCTAGGTTGACAAACTTAAATTGCCTTTCTATATAAAAAAGATTATGTCTTCATTCGTTGCCTCTATTACGTAAACGCTAATTAGATGTAGCTTTCTATTTAAAAACAATCATTCTACATATACCATATGTATTCTAATTTCTAAATCATCAATAACTAAATATTATAACGTAAACTTAATCATCCATCAAACTAGATGCTAACGAGAAAATCTTCACCACTTAACTAACTTTGAAAATGCAGCTCACGTTGTTTATCATAAACAACTCATTTCTGATGTGCATATGCAAAATTTTAGCACATCAACAATGCACTAAGAATATGTTCCTCGCTGAAAGTTTCGCACGGAAGTCTCGTGCGTTCGCGGTACAAAATGCGGGTAGAAACTTAAATGTACGTCACCAACCCGCCGGTTCATTTAACATGCATTGAAAAGCGCTCTGCTGAAATAATCGGATTTCGTAGTGTCTGAAAATTCAGTTTGCGTGGATCAAGTCGTTTGCTGAGAGCCGAGGATTGAGATTTATATTTTGCACGTTGCAGGATGCAATTGCAGGCCAAACTGAGGGATGCGGTATGATTGTTTTGTGCGATTTATGAATCCATTCGAAGCTTTTTAATTTTTTTGTTGTGTTTCGATCTTTTATCTTCGAAAAGTCAAAATTAAATATATTGAATCTATCTCACGTTTCCAATATAAACGTGAATTTCTCATCAAATAAGTACTCGTCGGTGAGCATACAAATCTGAAATTTGGTCCAAAAGTTTCAGATCGGGTTTGAATCGAACTCACAATCAGCCCGATCGCCAGTCAAAAGGGTTCTCGTCAAATATTTAACGGGAATGCGTCGTTTTTCGTTTTCCGGACAGTTTACAAACAGAATCCGATGAACATCGACTTAATTTATTTATAAATCTAATTTTCGTGCTTGCTGAAGGTTCGACGCATAAACTACCTCAACAATGGAATCGATTTTCAAAATAAAACGTAGGAGTGTATGTGTTCACACGTTACAAGAGTAACGATTTCTTTATTAAATCATCATAATATATATGTTCATAATTAAGGATTAATACTCTTCTTATTAATAATAATAGTTAGTTTTTGTTAATCAATGAAGATGTCGCTCATTCGTATATACTTTTTTTATATAAATCAATGGAAGGAATCGGATGCAACGCAATGAATATAAAAACATTTAACAGAATTTTTCGTCGCCATTGTTATTCGTATAATTTGGCACATTCATTTTTTTTGGCATATTTTCATGAGCATAAAAATTACATGATAAACATATAACAAAATCAATACACATTCGAAAATTTAACATTCAATAAATATTCTAAATAAACAGTAATTGAAAACAATATGATTTTATTCGATAGAGTTTAGTATATCAACAAATAATGTTTAATATACGATAAATAAAAAACGTTTATTATTTACAAATTCCTGCTTATTATCATATTGACAATTCCATATGATTGCCAAGTATATTAGGCATAAATATTTTCATATTTGTGAAACAATAAAAATACGATGAACCGTCGGTTGAGTGAAAAAAAATCATTCGAAACAAAATTAATGTGAATTTTCTATACAAAATTTCTAAAAATTATTGACAATAAATATCATAATTTTTGAAGTTAAAATTATTTAAATTTTCAATTCCTGTTTGAGATAATACATTCGTTTTTTTTATATAAAGTTCATTTAAAGACTAACATATGATTACATTCATGTAATAAAATTTCATTTATCAATTAATATTTGCAACTGTACAATGTTTCAAATTACCTTGTCGACAACATTTCAATCATATTTCCTATTTTTTTTTGCAGGATATTTGAAAAAAATTGGCACATATGTATATGTATATAACACTAAAAATTCCCATTACAATCAATTCCCAACAAAACGGTGTGTATATGAAAAAAATATCATTAATAATATCAAATCATTATCATCACAATAAAATCTCAATCAAAGAGGTATCATCCGAGCGATGTCGAATTGCAACAACAAATATTAAAACTTCTGTTAAAGTGAAATCAATTCCAATTAACAAATCATCGAAAATTTTCTGTACGACTCGAAGGCTTTATATACGAACACAATAATTCAACATACACCCATGAGCATTCTAACAATATACATTCTCACACACATATAACACATTCGACCGACACGAGTGTGCGTATACGGAGCCTTCTATCGACTGAACAGCACCGAATTCGCAAGCCGATTTCATGAAATCGGCAACCGTCGTACGTCTCCATTTTCCACGTAAGGACGAAACAATAAACGGTCTCGAAAATTGACTAGGACCGAATTAAATAATATCGAACTTAATTTCGAAACAATTGCGTTTGATTGTGCGAGACGTTGGCGAACTCGGCGCGTCGTAAGCCGACGTGCATGTAAAAAGCGGCCGACAAATTTTTCAATTAAACGTTTAAAAACAGTCATTATTATTATATGTTACATATCTAAATAAATATCAAAGTATTATCAGACAACATTTTTTCATAATTTGTATAATTTTTTTTCATTATTTATAAATTTACGCTCACTTGAACAAATGAGATTTTCCTCTTTAATATGCTAATCAAATGTATTCACAGTTCGGCGGAACAATTTCGCTCTTGGGCGTCGTACGAGAGAGCACCTCTACTAAACAACGATAAAAAACTAGATCGACTCGTCCCATGTGTCCTCTCTCGAGCAACACCTTCCCTCATACGGATATCTCTTGTATTTGAACACGCTTCTTCATTATTCCTGGAGTGTTCGTAGAAGTACTCGGATTGGTCTGCCTCAGTATGCCTGGAGCTGGGGGAGCGTTCTTAGGAGGAGGAGGCGCTTCTGGTATTGAAGGACTCCTATCTATGCCTGTTCCTACGTCGCAAGTGGTAGGATCTGATTGTTGTCCAACACTGACCGATTCCTTGTTCTTGAAGCCGTTGTCGTCCGATCCCGAAGTGGAAGCTAGGTCTTCTTCGCATGGTCCGTCTGGTCCGAACGTAGTCTGTTTGTGTTGCTCCCCTGAACTACCGGCAGTGGGAAATTTAACTTGAGTTGAGCTATCGGTTAATTTGACAGGTTCTCCAAATGTGCTGGTCCTCGAAGGTCTGTCATGAACGCTCGTCAAGCTCAATCGGCTTCCGTTTTCGTGAAAGCTACTTGTTTGGTTTTCCAAGCTGCGTATACTCTGGTTGTTGATCCGTTGTATGTCCGGCTTTTGGGTGTCTATTTTCACTATGCTACTGCCATTTTCACAGCGTTTCGACGGTGATTTTCTAAAATCATCTGGATTGTCTGGCACCGAGCACAAAGTTATGTCAGCTAAACTGCGTTTTTCGTACTGAGCGGCTAAATTTTTCTCATCGTAACAACTATACTCGCCAAAACCCGTCTTACCACAGTCAGAAGGGAAAGTTCTTAGGTCATATTTCGATCCTGATTTCATTTGATATGCTGATGATTTACAATCGTAACTGAAACCACTTTTATTACCCTCGTAACTTTGTCCCTGTGTTTCGAAGTTCAGCGTTTTCGCGTCGTAGTTTTCACCGCCCGATGACGTGCTGCAACTACCAGCCTCAGCCAGTTCTTCTTTTTTCTTATCACCAAAACTACCATTATTTCTGTCTCTTTGATGATAAATTCCGGCAAATATTAAAATGTTCAATAACAGAAGAAAACAACCAACAGCTATCGTCACAGTCAGAGCTGTTGTATAACTTTGATAGTGACTCGAGGCTAACTTTCTAAGCAAATTATTGTTATCTTTATGAATGTTTCTATTATTGATCGTAGTATTAGGTGGGCACTCTGTGGTGGGAGCAATAACTGGTTGAAGAGGAACTCCAGCTCCAGCAGCTCCTGGTGCTGCTGGAACTGGAGGTCTCGTTGAAGGTGTTGCTGATTTAGCTGGTGGTGTTGAAGGCAGTACAAGATGTGGTAAGTTCGGACGCTGCATTGACTGCGGACGTACAGAACCTGAAATTGAATAAAAAAGTTAAATAACACATATTTAAAATTAAATAAATAATAGATAATGCTTACCTTCATAATAATGAGCACCCTCTTCTAAGAAGTGATGATGTCTCATTGACATATCTGCTAATCCTGCTTCACCTGGACGATGTAGTTGAGGTATTAGAGACAACCACAAAGACATTTTGTGTCCCCGATAGTGGTTGCGCATCTCAGGCTTTGAACCTTTTCATATTTTATTAATTAATATTTAATTTTAATTAAAAATATAAAAGAATAACAAATATTACTTATTTCTAGGTAGAGTTGGTTGATTGTATCATATGTATCCCAAAACGGTAAAGAAGTTGGCTGTGAAGGTTCTTCTTGATCTTGCTGTTGCTGAGATGTTGGTGGCGGAGGCGCCGCTTGCGATGCAGCAGGAGGAGCATTCGGATCCCTAAATATAAAAACATCATCACATTAAATTTCAATCAAAACCATCATACATCAACTCAAGACATCAAACCATCAAAAAATCACAGAAAAATACCACTTTCAACTAGAAACTCGCGTGCGACCCACAATAGAATCAGCACGCGCCCCACAACGCGTCTCCCATACACGCGCCGCATTTTGCGCAAAATCGAGCAACTCCGTCAACTCGCACGTACTATATTATGTCCGCAATGATCTCGTGGCGTTTCGTCTTAATTTGGCCGCCGGCGATCGCCTTTAATGTTGATTTATGTCGGGCTGGCGTGTTAACCACGTGGGCGAGCGCAATAAACCGCGCAAAGATTTATCGTCGGAGGCGTCGGAGGCGCCCGTTACTCGAGGAAACGTTATACGTTATACGTTTACGTGGTGTTGTGTGTTGTGCGATAACAACGGCGTCGAATGCGCCTAGAATTGACAACTTCCCTTTGAGACGTTGTCGAATTCTGTGACAGGTCAGGCGAGCTTTCGCGCGGGAAAATTGGCCGCCGTTGCGGAATAGATTGTGTCTGTTCGGCGTCGTGTAAATTGGACTAACGCGGAGTGTTTGTTGGATATAGAAAAAAAATCGTGGTTATTTATATATTTTTTTATTTGGTGATATTATATTACTTCATAATTGAATAAATTTTGGAAATAATATATTCAATCGATGGATCTGGGATGTTATGATGTGATGTTTAATATTGAGTTATTCGAATGGAGATAAAATTATTTTAATTTGATTTTTATTATACTAAAAACGGCAACTTACCCATTTTTTGCAAAGTTCGTAATGTACTGTATCAAAATCTTCGAAATAGTCTGATCTTGCGACGTGTAGTTATGCGGAAAGAACGGTTGTCCGCCGACCAAAGGAAGCCCGAAGCAATAAGGAATATCTTCTCCGTGCACCGACCCTGTTCTCTGTTCGCAGAAAATACAAACGAATAAACAAACCATTTCAAAATACAACATGATAAAAATATATAAAAAAAAACATGGCGAACGATAAAAAGCTCGTTTTTCTTAGAAGGCGCCGAGGAAAACGCCGTCGCGCCAAATTCCTTCGACAAATACCCATTAGCTGCGAATGGCCACCCATAAATTAGGGGCGGATAAGTCGCGGAGCCATTACAATAATGGCGTTTCACTGCCGCTGGACTTCCACTCTATTACTGGAGATGGTCCCCAGTCGCGGAAGAGGTCTCAAAGTCTGGAGGAGACGCCAATTTCGGTACAGATTTTTTTAACGGGTCGTATCGGAAGGGTGCAGGCTACTCGACTTCGTATTGGAAAATTTGTGTATCCAAAGTAATAAAATATATTTTCTTCGATATGAAAATATAAAGCAGTATTGGTTAGTCAATTTTCTGTTACTAGTACATAAGTTGTACAGTTGAATAGAAAGTTCGTTTCATGGACGTGATAAAAATATTAAATATCTAAACGTATGGAAAATGAAATAATTAATCTATTTTGCGTTTATTGGGGCACGTTTATTGTGATCGAATTTAAAGGTTGATGTATAAAAGGAGCGCGGGAAAAAAGCGAATCGTATTCATTGCAACGAGATGAATTATTCGATGGGCTTTCTCAAATGTAAGACGTCCGATAATTTCCCGAGAAGTTTTCCATCTCGTTTTTCACGGTTCGCTTTGAATTTCAGATGGAATTTGAAATTTGTAAAGCTTTTAAGGCTCCCGTCGTGCACTTTCCGGAATCGGAGCTTACGGACCGTTTTTATCTGTGGAGTTTTTTCTTGTGTTCACTTATTTTTTGCATTATTTTTATTTTTATTTTCACTCAAAACCACCATGGGAGGCTCCAAAAGGTAAATTATATATCCAAAAGACCTATGTACGTAGTATAAATAGAAGTTCATCCCTCGGGCTATGAAACACATTATCCCATCGGCACACTTTTACGAAAATTATGTTGTTCACCTTCATTTTTATTACTTTTCGCTAAGTTTAGTTTCGTAAAATTATGTGTATGATATTTTAACTAATTAGATTTTCTTTTCAATAAATTTTTGTTATAATTTGTTATGGAAATTATTTTTCTGCAATTTTAAAATAACATACATATTATAATATATATCAAATGTTCTACATTATACGAACAAATATGATTTATCACCAAGGCATATTAACATAATTATTTGATGTGTGAATGACATAAATCCTTATAGTACTGAGCTTTATAAATAGCAATCGTTTCATTGTCTACTAACAAAATTCAATTGAGAAAATTGACTTGAGACCACGCTGACTTTGATGTATAGCGAATTCAACAAGATAATGTCATTATGTGTGGTTTACATTCGACAAGTGGCTCGTTAAGTGATTGATAAAACATTATATGTGAATAAGTATCTTTTATTTACACAAGCAGACTTCATGTGTGAAATGTTATATTTTCTTAGAGACACCACATTTTAACGAAAAAAAATACATAACGTTATATAAAATGAAATAAAAATGTCGATATGTTACCTGTGTATAATCTCGATCGCTCGACAGATGTTGAAAATGGGCGAAAAATGTTTTTCCACCTCTCATTGCGTGTAAGTATCCTAATCGTATTAAAGGAGCTGCTGTATGTCCATCGCTTAAAACCTTCAAATGCAAGAAAAAAGCAATTAATTATTTTTAATTTTAAGTCTAATCTTTTGATCAATATAATCTTATTTCTAAAAGTTAATTTAAAAGTAATTTATTATAGGAAACGATAACAATGTTCAAAATTATGAATTACAACAAAACTAAAATCAGAGTGATTAGAGAGGAAGAATTGTTGCCTTCAAGATAGCCAAGATTTTTTTACGTGGCTCCATAACCACCAAAAGTGCTTTTAATCGTCGCAGACGTGAAACTTCTAGAACTCTTCGCGAACCCAACTTTTAGCGGGCCGGAAGGCCTTCAAGTTAAATTGCGAATTAATTAAATCGAGCGCTAATCGGACGAGAGCTCATTTCGCCCAAAGGAAAGAGCTTTCGATGCAAATGTATCAATATATATATGTATACTAATTGTAACTTTAAAATAAATATTTGAGATTAAAGACTATCGCAACAAAATGTTATTTTTCCTGTAGTTAGATATTATATTTAAAAACATCAAAAACACATAAATCTAGTTGAAAACGTGGATCAAAATATATATATGGATTTCGGATTTAATTTTCAATATTTGTTTAATGGTGCTTTGTTATTTCTGAAGCGGTCACTTACTTCTAAAGTGGCGTCTCTGACGTTCAAAGGATTTTGAACAGGCCGATCCCAGTCGGTGTACTCGTTTTTCAGCGTAGAAAAGATCTCGTTTAGATGGAAATAGTATGCGTTACGAACGTACGTTCTCAAAATTCTATCTCTTCTCGTTTCGTTGAACCCAAATTCGAGATCTTGTGCACTCAGGTCCAAGTACGATTCTGAAATATAAAATAATTTTAAATTCAATATTGCAATTGTAAATCATATTGAAGAATGATAAATGTTTAATATACGATGAAGGAGAAAAAAAGTTGAAACTGTCAAAAACTTAAATGAAGACATATGTATTTCTTATGTTAGATGTAGAGCATATGCGAAAATCATACCCTCTCACCTGGTATTAACCATAACGTATATAACCGATATTCTAAAATGTGACATTGATGAAGAGCGTCCCTCGTTCAAAACCAATTAATCATACCTTGACACACACTAGATTCACACATCATACGAACACTATATAATATTCATAAACATTAAATTACCATATTCGTACAACGAATGCATACGACCACTCAAATCTAAAACCATAAATACATAACGGAAATAAAGCACATAATCCTCGATCGATTCCATTAGTACAATTATAGAGAGACGACATGACGGCGATTATCTTTCAACAGCACGTATCATGTAAATACAATATATACCCACATATTTCCTACAGTACCGTTTTCTAGAAAGCGTCCCTTTTCCGATGGGACAATGCGGCCTTTTGTCGCCTCCGGGATGACAATGATAAATTCGCGCCCTCACCAAAGGGTTCATAAGAATCCGTGTCGGGGTAACCGACCTAGATGACACCTAAGAGGGTCAAGTGTTCGAAAATGTGAGAAAAATTATCACCTTCGAACGAAACAATCGCAAAAAAAATATCCACAAAATTCATAATATATAATATATCGCGCGTAAAAAAAAATAGACTGCGGGGTCGGTTTATAAGTTAAGCGCGGGCCTGTAATTAAATTTGACGGCTCGAAAGTGACGGGGTCAAAATTAAAAAGTGAAAATTCGAAAATTACACGTCGAGAGCTCTGACCGCGCTTAACATCCCGTGAAAAATGTGCGTCGCGTAGCCGGAAAGGGACGTGCGTAGCAATGAAATGGCGGAAAAAAATAATTTGTCATCGGATGTGTCGTGAATTCATTGTTTCGCAAAGGCGGCCAATATTCATCGGATGACGTACGTCTTCCCGCAAATATAACGCTGTTTTATTTTTCATGAAGCGCGATGATGGGGTGAAATATTAATTATTAAAATTTCGGCCAATTCAATTTGTTATTCTAATGAATGTTGATACGAATCTTGTCCATTTTCTAGATTAAATTTGTATGCTATGGGACCATTCAGAATTGCATAAAATACATGAAGTATTATATAGGGTGGTCGGAAAGTGTTAGTGCAGCTTAAAAGTAAAATAAATAAAAAGTAAAAAATTTTCAAAAAAAGATTTCTTTTTATTTTCAATCTACGGTTATTGAAAAATTATTTACTAAAAATTTTGTTATCAAAATGACATCCGTTACGCTCTTGGCACTCTTATAATCTTGTACGAAGATTTCTCATAATCAGTACACGCTGACACAAAGCTTGAGATATCGATGCCATTTCTGCTGTGATATTCTGCTTTAATTGAGTTAATGTTCTCAACTTATTTTTGTACACCTTTAATTAATTGTTAATACAAAACTTTCACAAACCGAGCTGCATAATATTTATTGCACGCTCCCCCACCCTCCCCCACCCTCTCAGTAATTTCAAAATGAAATAGCACACACTCTTTCCGAAGACCCTATATTATTTTAATATAAGTACATTTTGGTAAAATTCATACAGAATCTCAAGATTTTGACTCATTTAAAAAACGACAAACTACAACCCACTATATCACAAAACCGAGAACGAACACCCAAAAATAATTAAATTCCTTATTAAATTTCAAACAACACCGCAGCCATAGCGCATTCTAGCGCGACGCCAACAACACTTCCTATTTGCGAAGCTCGCGTAATGCGGCAAGCACACGTGTAAACTCGCACCGAAGCACAAATGCAAAGCGCCAAATGACCAAAAGGGTCCATTAAGACTTGATTTTCGCTCATACACCGCCACCATATATGATATACGTGAGGAATATTCAGCAGCGGATGAGGGTGCTAATTCTGATACGGCGCAAATGTTTGATTAGACGCCGAGGTTTAATAGGTGCTCGCACGCCGGCAAACAGTGCTATTTAAACAATTACGCGGCGGGACAAATGTTAATTTAATTAACATTAGGAGAGGCTGCTCAAGAACGAGACGGCTCATTGTTTGTTTTTTGAATGTGGACTCGGTTTGGCGCGGCGCCGTTACGCGGTCATGGTTGGCGATCGTCGCTACGATAACGAGATAGGTGTTGAAGAATGTTTGTGAATTTTTTTTTTAGACAAATCGATATACATTTTTTTTCATGTTACATTTTCGGATTATTTTCGTTGTTGTTCATTCAAATAAAAAAAGTTGTATCGAATACGATGGGTAATAATATTATATTATTTCATTAAAATCGACTTAATTTTTTTGATAAAGGTAATAATTCAAAAATTAAAGAAATTTCAATTAATTTAAACTATCAATTACATATCATATATGAATTATAATTATATGAAGATAACTGAAATGCATGTAATTAAAGAAAATGGAAGGAAGAGTAGTATGTGATGAAAAGTATAGATGTCTATATAAAATTTGAGATAAATTATATTTATTGTATTAAAAAATTCTCATTTTTTTGATCCGTATTTTAATTAATTGATGGTCAGTATTTAAACATTAATGCTTCCCATTAATATTTAATGGTCCGCATTTATAATAAGCGGTCAGTACACAGGTGATCATTATTTAAAGTAAATGGTTAGTATTTATATAAAATAGTATGTTTTATTATGACAAATGCTCAGTATTAATATTTTAGACAGCACAGACAAGCGAAAAATTTTCCATTATAAATTTTATACTTTAAATTTAACCTTTTAAACATCAAATTTAAACATTGAAAAGTATTATTAAGATCTTTGTCATAATAGTCAATTAAATATTACATCGACTACTTATGCTGATCACCTAACAAAATAATACTGTCCCTCAAAATGATTTAAATATTGAAAAATATTTAAGTACCGTTCATATATTTCTCTCCTTTATAAAAATAATTTTACCATTACATAAACATACAAACCTGTTGAAGTGAGCCCAAACAAAAGAGCCCTATCCGGAAAATCAGCCAACTCAAACCCTGCTGCTGTTGCCACGGCATTGGCGCTGGACGGATTCTGACCCACACTGAAACTAGGAGTCTGCACCTAAAACGAACACCAACATTTCACACAATCCACCAATATCAAAAATCAAACCTAAATTAAAAAAAAAAACTCACTTGCGATGGATTCAGCAGAACGGTGCCGTCTACGAAAGGCGCGAAACCCGGCAAGAACCGGGGCGGGTCTATCTTAACATTCAACAGATCGGCCAAGGACTTGGTCCTCAGACAAGGTGCTATGTCATCCTCGAGGAGGTCCCCATGGCAGCCAGTCTGTTCGGCAACCTGAGCACGAATGTAACACATTAAACCGCGACCGGGGACAACGCGGCATGGACGAAGGAGAGGACCCGCTTTAACGACGGCCGTTAAACCGGGGTTCAAGTTCAGCGGGTTGATCCGTTCACGTTTCCGGTTTAGTGTTCGAGTTTAATCTGTTTCGTTAATGTGCGCGGTGCGGAATGAGGTTGTCGTTTTTAAGTGCGGGTTTCGAATGGCTTCGAAGTAATGACGTGTTTGTCTTTGGAGCGGTTAAGTTGGAATTGGCCGAATTTATTGTTCGGTTTCGATGCATGTTTATTATAGAAGATAATATGAAAAAAAGTTGAGTTAAAATGATGGATTGGTTGAATTGATTTTTTTGTACAATATACGTTCTTAAATCGTTAAAAAAAATGTAAAGAGTTTTTCGGTAAACGAGAGACGAAAATGGGACGCGTAAAATGTTCGTTTTCAATGCGGAAGAAGAAGAAAATTCATATAAGAAAAAGTTTCATGGAGTACATACCACTCGTTTTTATATAGATACGAGAGCGGTAAAGAATGTTGACTTTTCCGATCCGTGAATAGGTTTTCGCGGAACCGTATTTTCTCCGCGACAATTTGGAAATTACGAAAAAGTTTTTCCATACGTCTATATATAAATATAAAAAATATACATCAAATTATCTACCTTTCTTTTGACGGTCAAAGGTTCTCTTTGAAGCGCCCACGAACTTAGTCCTGAACCGCTAAATAATATGACTCGTTGTAATAATTCTGAAACGAGAAAAAAGTTACGCTTTTAAAACTCCGTAAATGGTAAGTACATATTTTTAAACGAAATAAGTCGTAGTTTATAGACGTGAAAAGTCTAAGAAGATTTTCCTCACACGTGAAAATGCGTACATGTATAAAAAAAGATGAAACGGAATTCGTCCTGATTGTCATTCGCATTGCGTATTTTTGGCTTTTTGACATGCAAATTCACACGCACGTATAAACATTCGAACAACGTGGCCCGAGAACTTTTGCTTTTTTTTTTATTGCGTTGAATTTGAAGGATTTACGACGCGTATGTAACCAGCATCAGATCCACAAAATTATTAAAAAATGTAAATAAAACATTAAAATTTATGTCGAAATTTTACATGAGGGGAATTTTGGAAAATAAAAACGAGATAGTGTCACTCTTTGAAATTTAAAATTTAAGTTTGGTCTTATTTATGCGATGGAATTGGTAAATATATTAAAAAATCTCAATTTGATCATATAAGACAGATCAGATATGCAAAGTTATAAATATTCATGATAACCTTTTTCGGGTATTTTTAAAAAAACTACTCCATACAATCGACACACATCAACTTTAAAATTTGCAATTTATTTTTAAAAATATCGAAATCTATTAAAAAAATCCATGTATTTCAACCTTTTTTTTTATAAACCAAAATCATATTTTTACTTTTTTCACAGAAATATTGATTTTCCAAAGTCACCCTTTTCTAATCCATTTTCCTCTAACGACACAAACGACAAAAACTTACAGTAGAAACCGACTTATCTTGATATACGTATTGGAAAATATCATTGCATCTGACAACGTCATAAATTTAAATTATCTTTGATTTATGAAGCGTAATAGAAATAGTCAATTTATGTCAAAGACGAAGAAAATGAATTACTGATAACGTATAGAATTTATTTCAATTTCAAATGCATCGAAGGTTTCAGTTTTTATTTTTTAAATTTATGTCTTTGATTTAATATTTTCAAGAAAGAAAAACAGTTTTTTTTTTAGTGTATATTTTTTATGTAGTTTTCGCTCAATATTCAATATCAAAATCAACATATTGTATTCACAAATGTATGCATATAATTTTAGTGTTTAATCACTAGTATAATTTTTATTCAATTGATTATAAAAAATATTTCATTTATGTAAATTAAAAAAAAAAAAAATCAAAGAATCGACATCACAAAAGTCAATCTAACACAACCGACACCCCAAACCCTAAAACAACTACAACACCCCCCAATGCCAATACAAGTCAAACAAACCCAACTCGTCCGATCGAGTTCCCACTGTACAAACACGAACCCGCACACCAGTATCATAAACGCGCTGGAAGTCACGAGTGGAAAATATGAAAAGCCGTTTGAGCGACGTCGCGTCACGTCGTCGTCGCACTCGGAAAAGCGAAGAAAAACCCGCTCGTGACGAGGGTCCATCGAAACTATTGCGGGCCGAGTCTATTTCCGAAACGGCGACGTATTAACCCTTTTGGGCCTGCATGTGGCCCGGACGAGGTGTTCCTGAAACGGTGGACCGAGTGGTTTTTAATTAAGGGACGCCTTTGTGGGTTGAGTAGACGTGGGCGCATTCTGTTTGTGGTCGACGTTTGTGTAAATGTAATAAATAATTTGAGTTTTCTGGGGGAATCGAAATCGGCGCGTTTTGTGATCGGGAAAGTTGGAAAATTGGCGTGGGTGATCGGTGTAATGCGTATCGGTGAGATGCTTTATGAGATTTAACGGTTATTTGAATGTTTGAATGCGAGAGGTTGAACGTTTATTTTTAGTGTTTATTTGTATAGAAAAGGTATAAATTATATGTTATGTAACGTTTGTATAATTTTCCGTATAAAAACGCAAAAATCTTGCGTTTTTTTATGAAATTTGGTGCACCAGGGTTCCATTTTTTTTATAGCTCGGAATTTTATCTGGGTGCACCATTTACAAAATACGAAATATAATGTTGATTCTATAAGTTTACCTACAAATATTTTACGTTGAATTGAAAGAATATTGTAGATAAAATCTTGGAAAATGATCATCGGCATACCTACTGCTGAAAAGTTTCGCGAGCGGAAAGGGCGACATGTCTTAGTAAGATGTCCTTCTTTATGGTTTTTTTAAAAAATTAAATATTTAATGTGATCTGTCCAATATGACAGTTGACAAGTCTTATAACTTACCTATAGAAGGTTGAGAAAGATTTATATTGCTGACACCAGAATGTTGCAATGTGGTTAAAATGTCGTTGAAGACTACAGGCACAAGGCTCGTCTTTGTGAATCATAAAAAGCGTATTTTAAGAAATGAAAGCTAGTTGAAAAAATAATTTTGATACGGATATCAAATTTGTTTCAAAGTTCTTTAAATTTCACAAAAACACAAAATTTTTGTATTTTTCTTGGAAAACGTAATTGCACAAACGTTACGAAATATATGCTTATATACATATTTTTTCAGATATGCTTAATTTTAACATTTTTTATTAGTGGTGAATGGAATGACGTAAATTTCATAGAAAACAGGCGCAGTAGCAATTATAATCGAACATAAACCGCGATTGATTATACGCGCGCATTATCTGAAGGCGCTATGCGCGCACAGCCGTTAATCTCGAGTTTTCCCTTTGAGTTTTCCGCCATTATGGAAAATTAATGAAAATCCCCGGCCGGAACTCGCCACCTGCCTTGTGACCGGCGAAATTTATCACGACTCCTCGAATTAGTCGAAAATTCGCCAGGCCAAGGAGAGGAGGTCCTGCTCCTATTTATTAGTGCCGCATACCGGCGGTTCTCAAACTGTTAATCGTGAAATAATATGGACGACCGACCTCAAACGGCTGTTCGGCTAAAAATTAACGAGACGTAAAAGGACTTCGAGAGGCGGGCGGTTGGAGGTTCAAAAGCCAGTCGAAGGGCTCCCATTAATTTGTATCAAATCGGAATTTTGTTAAGCGAATATAAAATTAGATTAACGTTTATTTATCTTGAAGGGAAAATTTCTTCATTAGAGTACGGAAAATAAAAGAAAATCTGGGAGCGTTTTGTTATAGTAAAGATATTTTATATCAGTTCAAAAATTTATGATATTATTAACGACATCTGTTGATAATAATTAATAATAAGTTCTCAATTGTATTTGCGATTTATAATCTGCATATTTTCTGCCTGGTGTCTTTGATCATAACATAAGTTTTAATTTCGACTTTGTAATAAAATGAAATTTGATAGTGAAATTTAAAATAAATTTCGATAAAATTTAATTGGAAAATCGGATAAGTATGAATTACGAACGTAGTATTATATTACGATAATTTTAAATATAGAATTCAATTTATTCGAAGTACACAATTCAAACAAATCGAACTTTACTACTTAGTATTTCAACCAAAAATCGTGCTTTCGTTATTGAATATTGTTTCTGTAAAATATGTAGTTAATAATCGGACATAAGCAACAAAGTTATCAAATTCTCCGTAATCTTGTTTGTTGACAGCAAACTTGAATTTGAAAAGTTTCATGGTAAGCAGTTCAAAGTGTTCCAAGGACGGCTGGCAGACAATTCGTCAAATCGGTATATTTCAACAACATTCAAAACCGAACAGAAATCGACATAGTTCAAAATTTCCAGATTCAAAATATTTTTATACTATACACTATTTGTTACCTTTAGCTACTGGCGAAACTGCGATGAAGTTGGCAAGGGCAGCACCCGTCCCGTGACCCATTAACGTGACCCTCTCGGGATCGCCTCCGAAAGCAGGAAGGTTTTCCCTTAGCCAATGTAGTCCTGCTACCAAGTCCATCAGCCCGAAGTTGCCCTGGGCCGAGCCCTTAGCACCAGTCTTCAAAAAACCTGAAATGTATGGCGGATTTCATAAAAATTTACGAACTCTCCGTGCTCCTTGCGCATGTTTCAATATCGATATACTTCAGAGTGAAAAATTTTATTATCTTGTTTTCGTGGAAAAAATATCGGCGAATGTAAACTCGCATATCGGAAAATATTTTTTATTTTATTTTTTTTCAATCACATAAAATTCTTGTTAGCTAAAAATAATCAGCTTATACTGTAAAATTGGTAGCGCAACTTTCCATACAATATTTTATTTTTATTCTTCGAAATAAACAAGATCAAACAAAACCGTATTCTTTTGAAATGTCTGTATCGAATTTACGAAAATATTAAAATGAAAGATAGATTTTTCTTTGTATCATACATAAAATATTAAAACAGTTATGTGACACAGAAATTATATAATTTGATCAAAAGCATATTTCTGAAAAATCTAATATCTCAACTACATTCATATTTCTTATCGGAAGAAATTTTGGTATCTAATCGAAACGTAATCACCAAATAAAATGAATAAATATACGCAACATAACGCTTAACTGTTTACGCAAAACTCAATCTTGAACTTGTCTAGTTATTTCTTCTTCTCTACCCCGAACGGTCAACTTGGTTCAAATAAATATAAGACGAAACTTGTTCTAATTAAGTTCTCCCTTTGTTTTCCTTAATATTGTTTCTTGACTTTTCTAATATGCACTACTGTATACGCCGTATTATTCGCGCGAAATATCGTGTGTTCGGAGGCTGCGATGAAAATCCGATTTTCGAGAGAAAATTGATGTTTGGATTTATAAACACTTGAATGAAAGTAGACAGTTTTTCCACGAGAGCGTGAAAAACACATTTTCTGCCTGAACAAGATTCGTTCGCGCCTTTCTGGTCCTTGAGTCGAATTTTCATTATAAATAGCAAAACGATCAAAAATTGTATTCTTTTAAATGCGAAATCATAAATTCGTGTAGCTTGACGATCGAATTTTATTTTAAACGGTTTTTTCATTTCATTAAAAAATTCAAATTAAAAATTAACGAAGAGAAATTGAAAAGGTAAACGTTCCTTTGTATACGAAAAAGTTTTCGTCTTCTCTCGTAAAGTTTTGACCATCTTTTTAAAATACGTTGATTGAAATATGATACGCTGTGAAAACAAGCACTAAACTTGATTAAAAAGATGTTTTTAATTCACCCCCAAAAAAAGTCGATCGACAGAACTGCTTTTAACATAAATTAATTTAAGCGAGAAGCATCCTAATTTTATAACTGGCACACTCACGAGACCCTCGCGTTTTAAATTGAACCTAACCAAATTGAAACTATGCGCAAAAATATAATGAAATACATCGCATGAATGAAATACAAAGAACCTTATATAATTTAATAACGAAGAACGAAACGTACCCGGTCGAATATTAAAGAAGTCGCAGAAAAAGGAAGCCCCATCGGATACGTTTTAGTAGAAATTGAAAAAGTCAACGTCGGCGAAGTCAACAAGCCACTCAGACAACTTTTTCAGACAGGTATGAAATTACAACACCGTTCCAATTTCAAATTACACTCATTCATTCGGTCGCGCTACGTGATTTTGCTCCTACAACGGGGGACGATTTATTAAGTCCGCACACCTACCCAGTCGACCCTTATTACTACAACTTCCCAACCCCAACTTCGTTTATAAATTTAAAACAAAAAATTATATTAAAAAAATCGTACAAACGTCAACTTTGATTACGACAACGCAAACACGAGTCACTTCCGCAAATTTACATCACATCTCCCGTACCGCAACCCACGCCTACAAAACTCATATTTGACATGCAAATTCGAACGAATCGCACACAAAAAGCAATATAAAGTGGCCGAGCTCGGTTCTGCCGAACTACAGCCGGAGTTTGGCGTTCAGAAACACCGGCAGTTTGTTCCTCATATCCAGAACAAATCTGCAGAGGCTTTTCATGCTTCGGCTTTTCAGCGGCTCGTTCATTTGGCCAACACAAACAAGCGTACACACGTCTAGGATGTTTGTCGTCGCGCTTTGAGGCCGCGCAAACTTTCCACGTGTCCTCGATAAAAGTTTTCCGAAACTGGGCGCTTCCACGTGTGCTTGATACACAAATGAACGCGGGCTTCGGATGTTGTATGGGGCGTCTATTAGAGTTGATCCATCTCTGAAGTTGGGACTTAGCGCGGTGCTCTGAAGCCTTTCGAAAGTTTAGTGTGTAATTAGAGAAATTGGCGTTTGCTGTGATTAATTTCACTGAAGCTCTGTAGTCGAATAAATGTTTGACGTGGTGATTTTTTTTTTCATAGCGCGGGAAATACGATTCGATAATGGCCGAGTGTAGCGTCAGTTGCGCGGAAATCATTTTCCGAGAAAAACAATACGATTAGTGGCTTGCCTTTCGGTCGAATAACAAATAAATTAGTCGAAAGCGAAGAGCGAATAATAAATACTGAAAAAATATAAGCGACGAAATAAACGTCTTTTTCTCCCTCGCTCGGAAGAGATTCGACCAATTTATATAGCGTTTTTATTATTTTTTGCCGTACTCTGGCAGCATTCGCCTCGACAAGGAAAATTCGCAAATGTCACGCAAATTTTTCTTATGGACGTGTATATTTTTTTCGACCGGTTATTGCGAGCCTTATTTAAGAATTGTATTTAATATTATATTACGATTGCTACTTATATGACTGATTACACAACACAATTTCCACAAATTAATTAAACTTTATTCATGCACAAAAGAAAAAATATACTTGAACCGCATTACATAAATTCGGTTATTATTATACGGTCATAAAATAAAGCATAATGACGACAAAAGATTTTTCAAAGCGCGACGACGCGACGTCAAAGAGAAAACGGCACGTTTGAAAATTAACTATACTTTGTGGGACCGATAAATAGTTAAAAGCGTTCGGAAAAGTGATTAAAATTTTCCGGTCTCTGTTCAAGCGAAACGGTCCTTTGCGGACACGAGGCATTAATTATAATATCGCTCGGCGCGTAAAATTCCACTACGACGGATTGTTTTATAGGAATTTCCCGCCTGGGGAAGGAATACCATCAAAAAGGACACTCACCTAGAATACCTAATCGGAAGTTGATGGTGACAACGATGAGGTGACCCTGCGAAGCGAGGACAGTCCCGTCGTAAGGGTTTCCTGAATTCCATTCGTATGATTCTCCGTGGACGTACACCAGACACGGCAAGGACATATTCTCACCTGAAATAAATGAAAATTTTATTCATAAATCTGTTCAGTTATATTAAAATATTACGATGTGAAAATTTTTAATGATTTGAGAAATAATAAAAAATAAAAATAATAATTAATGATTTGGTGTTTCATTCATAAC
Source organism: Hydropsyche tenuis (assembly GCA_009617725.1). Lineage (NCBI taxonomy): Eukaryota > Metazoa > Arthropoda > Insecta > Trichoptera > Hydropsychidae > Hydropsyche > Hydropsyche tenuis. Next base: position 3,417,162 of record VTON01000001.1, on the reverse strand, counting down.
ACAAATAAAACGACTCTTTGTGATATTAAAAGGTTATCAGTTTTTGGTCCTATTTTAATTCACTCGTGGTCAGTAATAAACATTAATACTAGCATCCATATCCATCTTCAATATTTTTGATAAATTTTTACATTATCGGGAGTTTTTCCACAATATTTTGATGAACCATGCTTTATAGGGACTTTGCTAAATATGTTACAAGCAATACTTTAAATTTTGCAAATGTATAAGTTTGCTAATTAATATTATATACACACAAGTGCTAAAATATTAAATTAATACTCAAAATACTTGTCCCTGCAATAAATTTAATTAGCTAAAGTTAGATTTAACTAGCATTATTATTTTTTATACTGATCACCTAATAAAAAAATACAGACCCGAAAAATTATTTAAATATTAATAAAATATTTTGTTCCCATATTAAAATTAATTGATTCAATAAAAAATGAATATAATACAATACACAATTTAAATATTACAAAATCAACACACTCGCTTACCAATACACTTTTCTATAATATAATTAGTTTCCGCAACTACAACAATGCATTTAACTACAGGCTAACCGACAAACTTTCATCATTACTAGCAAAATTATTAAATGCAAAAGTCACCAAATTGCACAACAGTAACGTCGACAGTACAAAAGCAAACAGACACACAACATGTAACATATAAATGTTATACACACATATTCATGTACTACATGTAGCATTAAAGCGACAATTAATTGCAAAACGTTGCCCGTGCATTCTGCGTTCAATTAAGACCTCGGCTCAAATTTGCAGGTTCATTCTCGATATCAAAGCACGTCAATTCGCCTGTTATTAATGGCGTCTTGGTGCGCGATTAACGGCTCAGAAACGGCCCCGTTAATATCGCCACGCCTTTGATGTTTAATTCAACGGCTCGTTTAACGTCTGCGTCTGAGTAAAGTGAGAAATTTTTCGAAAACGATGTTCGAGGATCGAGTGATTTTCGTCCATTAAAATTTAATAGTACATAAAAAATAACCTTTGTTAAGTAAATATCGTGAAAGTTAATGCGACTTTTTATTCTGAATTGGATTGAAATTAATTTTTTTTTGAGTAAAAAAAAAATTAGAATGTGATACTAAATTGATTTATAAAATAAAGTATCATATTAATACGTGAAATGATTTGTATTATATTATACAAATTATTGGAGATAAATATTATCTAATATGTACAGTCAGTATATGGATGAGATTGTACAACTAGTATATGGTAATATAGTAAAGAATGGTTTCTATATTTAGTATCATGAAAGCTACCTTTTCTTTATCAACAAAAAAAATTTCGAATTTCTGATAGTATCAAAAAAGCTTTGTCATGCAAAGGACTTTGTATAGACTGAATATAATAACGATGTTCGAAATACCGAGAATCAAAAACATAAAAGTTTCTAAAATAGAATATAAACCAATTCTATTCAACCGAATTATGAATACATTCATCCAAATTATAATACATAAAAAAAAAAACATGAATCAAATTTTAATCCCCTCAAGCCTGCATATTTTTCCAACCACCAACAATCAATCCAAAAACCCACACACACCCAACACCCACATCTCGGCCGCGTAATAACGGCATAACGGCGCAAATTGATAATCGCCCGCGGGATTCGCGATTCTTAAGTGCGCAAGTTTAACGCCGTTAACGATTGAACTATGCGCGCGGCCGTAACTCGCTCGCGACTTAATTTGCGGCCGTTAAGCCCTTAATGCGAACATTACTAGTTCGAGACTCGGTTATTAGGCGGCCGCGTTAAGCGTGTTTACAACCGGCCCGTATATTAAAATCGTCTCGGTTTTATAACGTTTTTTCGCTTCTCGAAGGTTTTTAATGAAGGTCGGCGTTTTTGAATCTTTTGAGAGAGGTATTCGAGCAGGTGAGCCGTTTTGGGTCTGCGCGCTGGTGTTGGTGGTGGGTGGTTTTTTTTATGGGGGATGAGGGTGGGTTTCAATTACGATTCTTATTTTCGTTTGCAAATTCCTCGTCGGAGAAAGTTGTGCTTTATATTATTGTTGGGAAAGTTTTTTTTCCCTTTTTTTGGTCGTGCGCGATCGGAAAGTTTTTCAATTGGAATTCTTAACGAAGGATCCGACCGATTATTACTATGAAATTTAAACGAAAATAATAAAGGACGTGGAAAATTTATTTAAATACGAATGTTTTTAATGATATAACAAATTTTATATATCAAATTAATAAATCTTAATAGTACAATTAATATTGACAATTTTCAAGAATATCAACTGAAGAATTAATATATAAAAATAAAGTGATATATTTATTCAATTTTATATCTGAAAACGTATTAAAAGTAAATGCATTATAATATGATTATATTGTGATGTAAAAAAAACTTTTGCATTATTTGGGTTGAAAAGTGAAAGCTAATAAAACTCGCTACGTTTTGAGTGCTTTACGTGAAAAAAAAATACTAAACAAAAAGCAAAAAATGTAAATCCTTTAATTTTGATGACGTCGAGCTTTCATTGCTTTAAATTTTCCTGCGAATAAATTATAGCACGTGCCCGGTATTCCGTTTCCCGAGACCACCGCCGAAGAAATAAAATAATCCAGAAAATGCAAAAATATAATACAACAACGACGAATCTTAACAAGACGAAGGGAAAAAAAAAACAAGGAAAATGGCGAAAAGAGTGTCGTAAAAAACACAAAAACATAACGTTTTCCGAGACACTCTCCCATAATTCGCGATTAATTTCGACTTTTCTCTGGCACTGTGAAACTTGAATTTATACCGAACACGTTCACCGCCTTCTTTTTACCACGTAAAATATGAAGGGAATATATTACTTGCAATTAAAAAAAAACCTTAACGAATGAGCTTCCCGTGCAAGCTCTAGAGACATCTTTATGTAACGGGTTGGAGCTCGACCGTATGAAAATTTTCTAATAATCTAGATGAAAATAGATATAACGTTTCACAAGAAAAATAAATAAAATGAATTTCATAATATCATCATATTCATTTAACATATATCAATTCACCTGTCACAAGCACAAAAACGATTTGAAAATCCCACAGTGAAAGCGCTTTCCTTGATATTTTCACCGTGCACAACACATCATGAAAAGTTTTAATTCGAAAGCCGCCTTTCGATTCGATGCTGAATATGTAGAACGAGCTTTCGCGAAAAAATCGCACTGCATACATTTCGCAAACACATACGCCGAAGCGACTACAACGTTCAACTTTAATCGTCACACGTCACTGGTGCATTTACGTATGCGCTTTTTGAACGTGTGAAACTAAAAAGCGCATCGGAACGAACGTACGGAAGTACATATTCGACGGAAAGCGATTTTCACAATTTTCGAGCACTTTCTAGGGACGCTTGTCATTTCGACAATTTCACGAAAAATTACGCCGACGGATAGACGTATGTGTGTTTTTTTTCGCGTTCCTTTCCAAAGACGAAACTTTGACAATATCCGAGTGTGATGTGCGAACGCGAAAAAAAAACGTTTACATAATTTTTCGTTGAGGAAATTTTCGCGCAAAACTTTCGGAGACGGAATAAATTTAAATAAGATAACGACGTCGTGCAAAGTGTCGACGTGGGTTAGGTTATGTCGACGGATATTCTCCGATGGGAGTGCTCCTTTTTTCCTACCTTTCTTTCTGTCTGCCTTTGAATAATGGCGAAGAATGCTCGCTTTCGGAATTCGACTGGTTCAGGGTAGAACGATTCAATCAATCAGCCCTCGGATTGACGGCGTTTATTAGCGAGTCTGAAAAATTGACGCAGTGTTGCCAATTTCTACGTTTCGGGAAAAGGCGGCGGAGCAATTTAAATTTGTAAAAAATGAAAGCCGGATCCTCGCTAATTGTTGGGATGTCAATCGCTCGCTAGCGTTTGAAAATTCTCCCTCTTCCTTCAGATAAATTCGATTGTTATTATACGTTTGCTTGGCAAGTTCAAAAGACTGTTCAGAATCGGATAATTAAGACGATTTCAATGAATTTAAATTCGGCCGAAAAATACGTTTCCTTTTTAAAGAGGATGAATTCGATGAAATAAAAATATTGAAATAATGATAAGAAAAAATATATAATATAATATCACCGAGTATTTCTTATATCAATAGTGAACAATATTTATTATAATTTATTTAATATCGCATCTCAAATATTATTCAAGGATGAAATAAAAAATATAAAAGTCGATTAAACTACATATCACTAGAAAAACAGGTGAACCCAATATCAATTCTCTTAAAAAAATACGGATTGACCAATCTTCATCATCGGGTCCTCGGGGGTCAGTAATCCGGAGAGAATAGAATATTAGGATCGGGCGACACAGACCGCCGAAAAAAAGAACAGATAACCGAAAACGGCGGAAGCACGAAAAAAGGGAACTTTCCGAAAACGAAAAGACAGCACGAAAAAAAGGTAAAAAAAAAATAGGAAGACGAATAAAGAGAATTCGGGAAGTCGGCGACCGCAGATGTCCCGCGAAAACGGGAAGCCAGCGATCGCCGCACTAATGGCGGGCTTACTGCGAATCTACTTCGGATAGAATTTGCCACGCCGGTGATTTATTTCAATGCGGCTGCCATGGGGCTGCCGTTTTCAATTTTTTCCAACCCCCGAAGATCAGGGGCGGGTCCTCCCTTCGGCCTCGCTTAGCTTTCGGTGCGGTTTTCGCGGCGCTTTGCGAGCCGGCTTGTATTGTATCGCCATCGGTCGGTATGGAGTTTCGCCCCGTTTTCTGCGAGATAGGGTCGTCCTGGTGTCGGGAAATCGATGTTTGATGGGGGCAATGTTTGCATGGAAGTGTTCAATATCGAATTTGAAACTGGAGTTTGGGTGTGTTTCGTATTTTTGTGCAGAAATCGTATTTGAATTAAGAACGCTGTAACGATAAGCGCGAAATCGATTAGGTGGAGTTTTGTTGTATTGAATCGTATTTATTCTTCGTTTTTGTTACAAACGTATATAATGGCAATTTTTTTTTAAATGTAAATGGTTAAACATTAGTATGCACATGAAATTAAAAAGCATATGATTGTGAGTGCCATTAGCATAAAACCATTTGGCAAGGAATGGTTTTTCAGAATTCAAACCTATCAAGAGTAACCCTCATCACTACGTAGAAGGATATTTCAAAAATAACAAAAAAATATCTTTCAATATATAAAAAAAAAACTTAAAGACACTAAAGCTACCCGCAGACTACAGAATTTTTCTGACGATTGTTTAGTCGGATTTTTAATCAGTATGGGGATGTATACAAGTGCACAAATTATAATTATTCGTTACAATTTGTGCACTTGCGTACATCTCCATACTGATTAATAATCCGACCAAACTCTCGCCCAACAAAAAGTCTATAGACTGCGCCTAACCTAACACAAAAAAAACCTTTAACAGACAAAAACCAAAAACCATAAACCACCTAATAATATTACATTATTAAAAAGATCCCTTTAAAACATAAAAATAAACAGAACCATCACCTGAACATCATAATTTCAACCTTCAAACAAAAAAAATCTTGACAAACGAGCCAGACGCCATCAAAGGGTTGCACACAGCACTCGGGGTCCCGAGTTAAGTGGCAGGTATCGTTGCCAAGTCACGGCCAGATTATGTTTGCGGAAGGGCCCCGGGGGCCCTCGAGGGGCCCTCGTCGCGGGTGCTACGCCCCCCGAGCCCGTGCATCATGTAATATGTACGTTCGTATTTACTTACACGCGTCTAGTTTTTCCTGTGGGCGGAAAAGCCGCCGGGAAAACCACTCGTAACGCAACGCCCGGCTAGCTCGAGTGTCGGGATGACGTTCTTATCGACACCGTTATTATATCTATGTATAGATTTTTTAAGTCTATTAAAATTTGTTAATAGTTGGAAATATAATGATCAAAATTTTATTTTTATACATATACTGTATCGTATGCGTGTACGTGTGAATTTTCTTGAAAATGTTTTGAATATATTTACGTCATCTTGTATATTCTCGAGTATGTGTAGAATATCTGAAGTGAAAATGTTATAAAATCTAAAAAAATCTTTAAGAGCGTGGATGTAGGTCGTAACATCATAAGATAAGTTTCGGAGTTGGTTCAATGAGTTTGAAGATTGATACGATGCATGCGTGTTTTATAATGATTTATAAGAACATAAGTATTACGAATATTTTGTAAGAGTTTAATTATTTTCCAAGTAAATACTCGAGATAAACGTAAGCTCAAATTTGTATAATCACTGGAGTGTATCAATGTTTTTGACGAGGAGTGAATTTGGAGATAAAAGCAAAAGTTAATGAGCTTATTCGCCAAATGGTTGACGACAGCTGAAGTGTCCATTTATCGGACCGTGATAAATACGAAACTGGTACGTCTTATTTGACTTCATTGTCTTTGTTCTAAAATTCGAGTTCCAGATTACAAAATTTGTTTTCGTTAAATAATTTAGAAATCGTTAATTATTTTAGAAAAATAACAAAAATGAAAATGTTATGATTTCATAATTTCAAAAAAACATAAATAAATGTGTTATGTTTATACTGAAATTTTATTTATGAAATACCTCGATTAATGAAATCCAACTGTATTGTACCAGTGAATCGATATGGAAATTAAGTCACTAAATCCCGCGTCGTTTCAACGTGTAGCAGTAAATCCGACATAAAAAAGTTTTATTTCGGGAACACGAGTTTTTTAGCATATTTTCATCACGGTAATACTTTCGACATGTTTGAACGACATATTGATATGAAACCGGCACAAAACGAGTTTTTTTATTGTTTCAAACATCAAAACAAACGGCAAGCGAAATGAAAACCCGATACGCTGAAAACAAGACATTTCACGGATCCCAGCTTTAATTCAAACAACTGGATATCGTTTATTGGCATAGGAAGCGTTAAATCACCAAGTCGGAAAATCGCGTACCTTACAATGCGACTCAGCATTTCGTGGCTCGATTCCACGGACAATGGTATCTGCAGTGCATTCTGAAGGAATTCGAAAATCACCAGGAGTCCAGCGATTCCGGGAATCCGGTATTACGGATTTAATTCCCTATGAAGTGTGTGAATCGGACTGGAGAAAAGCGCAAGATGTACGCGAGTAGTCCTCGCTGGTACAGACGTATCCTGATTTATTGCGGCATGTGGGAAATTCGAAGTTAGAACACTTCATAAATTCGACGATGCACAGATCTCTCTCCTTGGTATTACGCGTCGTAGGAGATTCGCAAAAGTTTGGGCGTTGACCGAATTTATGAGAGACCCCTGTTCAAATTAATTAAATCGAGTTTATGTGGGCTTGCGTGCTTTAATCTTGAGCGGCTAGCAATTAAGTTTGTATCAAGATCCATTACTCGAAGATTCGTGCGTCCGAAAAGATTGTTTTGGACGAAGGACGATGGCGAAAATATAAAATGATTTTATTTTATACGTTATGGGTTATATGACGAATCCCGAAATGATTAATGTGCGTCTCGAGTTATTTACAGCCGAAACGATCGACGGCCAAAGGGAAAACATCCCGATTTTCCCGAAAACGTTCAATAGCCACAAAGGCCATTTATCAATAGAAAACCATGGAATGGGCCGGTTGGCCTTATGCGATGTTCGACGGGAAAATCGGTAAAAACGAAACCGGGAGAAAAGCACTCAAATCCCACATCAAATACTGCCGATGGAAAGATGATGAGAAACAACAACAAACCTCCACACAAACCCACCTTAACGACATTAAAAGTACAAAAAACATTTTCAAAGCGAAATTGTAAATTTAGAATAGTGTAACACCATTTCCAAATCTGTATCTCCCATTTACACCAACGATAGTCATATTCCTACTGCTAAACAATAGAAAACGCGCGTTCGAGATTATTCCGTATTATTTATCATATATTAAACACAATATATATGCAAGGAAATGTACACACATTCGCAAAATTGCCAACAGTACCAACACCAACGAACGAGGCGATATCGTTTCAGTACGCGTGACCGGCCTGCAGACGTTCGAATTAATTTGGCGAAACACCTTTATCGCGCCCGGCCCTTTTTACAGTCACGTACGATTTTCCCACTTCCCGGGTTTTTCCCTGCGCTTTCCCCGATGGGACGGTTTTCCGGATTTTTCTTCTATTTAATTTCGGGACAGACGCCGCGCGTTATCTTGGCCGGCAGCTAGCTCTGTGGCGCTCGTTAGCGGCGCTAAATTAAGCGCGCGTTCGTTCACTTTTTTTCGCCAGGCTCGACATTTTTTTTCGTCGTTGTTGTTTAAAAGTAAAACACGTAATTGGATCCGAAATGATAAAAATAATAATAACGTTGAAAAAAAATTATGTGATATAATGAAGGGCGCCCGCTTTGATGCGCGGTCTGCGAAAGGAGCGCTACTTTTTCCATTCGTAATTACGATTCGGAATGAGTACATGTGTATAAAATTTAACTTTTTAAAACAATTTTTCACTCGAATATAATCTCTTAATAATAAAAATCTGAAAATAGGATAATATCTTTCACGTTTATCTGATTTAAGCTATGATATCGTGTTCATTATTATTATATGAATCGTCGCTATAAAATTTGATAGAATGGAAGCAACGCGCACAATGATAGCATAAAATGCATCCGAAGCTTTTATCAAATGGTTGTCGTTCACTATAAGCGATCTTCGATGCATTTACATCGAGGCTAACGGCCGACAAGATGGTGTCGTAACGAGCCAAAATGGCCGCCCGACATCACCAGGTCATTTTCTCGGCCCGAGAGATACGAAATGTCGGCCATAACTCCTATGGAAAAGTATTACTGGAAGTTGAAAAGTTTCTGCGGAAAAACCGCCGCGTCAACCAAAGTTCCAACTTCTGTAGGTGTATTGAAAAACTTTGATTATTCGCTAATTATTCTCGGCTTGTCGTTCGGTCGATTGCTCTAATCGAAATTTCGATCAATCACTTTGCTTTCGTTACCCGAGAGAGCCACAAAGACGCTTTCGTTGAGAAGGTGACGAAGGTATTAAATGGGAATTTGGTCTCGTTTATGTCTGAGATGAAGAAAATGGAGAAACGTCAAAAACACTCGTTTCCAAACGATATTTGTGTAATGAATTTCAGAAATTCGATTGAAGCCTTTCACAACTATTTTAATAATTTCAACTGTTGCGGTCGAATTGAAGTAATCGACCGGGAAAAAGTAATAAAAACGAACGTAGTCATTTATTGCCGAATTCAGGGTTTTATATAATATTCGATTTTATAATAGTATAAATTTTAGGTATAGTCAAAATAAGGGAACGTGAATTTTGTTTGAACTCGTAAAGATATTGAATTGATGTTGTTGATCAAACTTTGCGTAATTTGAGTTTTCGTGCACGTGTATCGATATTTAATAAGATTCGTTCCTTTTTTCAAGACTTTCTATGTAATATTTTAACAAAAAACATTTTTTAATAATAAGGCGAAGTATTAAAGTTTAAAGTGGATTTTAATATACAAGTAAAATATATACACCCGTGCGCACTGAAATATTGATACCTGCAACTGCTGCACTCAAACCGGTTTTTCTCTGAAATGCATGTGCCGATTTTATTGCTTATTGTTTCGGTTGCAAGCTATTTTTAGTCTGATTACACATGTCAACGATCGGCTCCCTTCGGTATTCAGTTCAGTGGTTTACCGTCTGCAAAGGTGTAAACGTCTTAAATATGGCGCGCGGCAAGCAAATGTCCACCGAGGACAAGGTGAAAATAGTAGTGCTAGCGGAAGAAAAAAAAACTCCCTGAGGGAAATTTCGAGAAAAGTAGGATTCTCTTGTCAGGCTGTTTCAATTTTTTTACAAAATACCGCGCAACAGGTTTGATACAGTGGCCGAAGAAAACAGGACCCACCCGTTCGACATCAGCTCGAGAAGACCGAAAAATCATAAAAATCATCCGATCGGATCGTTTTAAAACATCTGAAGAAATTAAGAATGAACTTTCTGCGTCTTACAACGTGCATATTTCATCATCTACAGTGAGGAGAAGGCTGTTAGAAGAGGGATTCGTCTCGCGGCACTCCGCAAAAAAAAAACCATTTCTCACGTTGAAAATGAAGAAAAAAAAAAAGATTACAGTGGGCGAAAGAACATAAAATTGGACTGCAGATGATTGGAGAACAGTGATTTTTTTTTCAGACGAGAGCAAATTCAATTTATTGAACAGCGACGGAGCTAGAAATGTCCGTCGAAAGGAAGGCGAAAGACTGCATGTCGATTGCGTCAGTCCATGCGTCAAGTTCTCTCCATCTGTCATGGTATGGGGTTGCATCACTTCATACGGATTGGGGCCCTTATTATTTCTTGATGGTACAGTTGATTCGAAAAAGTACAAATCAATAATTAAAAATCATGTTGAACCGACAATTGAAGAACTAACAGAGCATGTACCCAATCCGATTTTCCAGGACGATTCGGCGCCGTGTCACCGAGCTAAAATTGTAAGATTTCCGCTTTTTCTTTTCTGTTTTTTTTGTTTTATAAAACAACTTCTGACACTGTATTTTCATTACAGATCAATAATTATAAAAATTACCTAGGAATTTCCTCATTAAGCTGGCCCGGCAACAGTCCGGACTTAAATATCATAGAACATATCTGGGCAATTATGAAAAGAAGGTTACAACACAAGGAGGCAAGGAACATAAAAGAGTTAAAAGAGCAAATTGAAGATGTGTGGAACAATATTAATCTAAGTTTAATAAATAATTTGTATCAAAGTTTACCAAAAAGAATTATTGAAGTTATTAAAAATAAAGGTCATTTTACTAAATATTAAAAATTTATTTTAGTTGTTTTATTTATTAAATCCTATCTAAAATATCATAAAAATCTGAAAAAAATAAAAAAATAATCATAAAACATCAATTACATTGAAATATTCGAAAATTACCAACATGGGACTCAATGTCGCAGTACAGTAATTCGATGTGTTTTTTATTTTTTTTATTTGACTAAAATGTTTCTATTAAATTTGAATTTTTTCAAATGTCAAATTAAAGGGAAATGTTCCAGCTTTATAAATTTGTATGACACAAAAATATAACTTAAAACCTTATAGTCTAAACGGAACTATAAAACCGCGTACAGAGGGTATCAATATTTCAGTGCGCACGGGTGTATGTGTATGATTGAACAATATACTGGTAAAGAAACATATTTCTGAACAAAAGTAAATAAAAATCAGTAATGTTCTATATATTAAAAATATATATTTTTTAAAATATCAAACATTGTTTTTATTCGAAGATGAAATACAAAATCTGGGTTTTATACACATATTTGTTTATAATGTTATGACAAATTCTATCTTTTTCGGTTTCGATACGACAATCGTAGTACTTTGACGACAAGGGAAGGTAAATCGCAATCAGAATAAATAAATACGTAAACAGGATCACGTTATTTATAGGAAAAAAACTATTGGGAAACAAACCGGAAAAGCGTAACAACTGAAACAAAAATCCAGAAAAAACATGCATCGAAATTCTAGATACTTTTATTTTACATCATCCATTGTTTCTTCTAAAAGCTTCCCGCAAATCCACACCCACATAATACAGAACCAAGCGTTTAATTTAAAATTTTCATAGATTAAAAAACGCGACTAAACCCGAAAAAAATCCGATTAAACGCGTTGCACCGACTTCACCATCGAAAGCCCAAACGACAACCCTTATCTCTCGTTGAGCGCACATCCTGAGTGCTGATTATCCGCATATTTACCGCAACTCATCCCTCACGGGCTGACGATGACATTATCTTGACTGGCGCCAGAAGCACGTGGCCTGGAGATATCCTGCAACAGATACTCCACTGAAAACCATATATAGATCCAGCAAGATCCATAGATGTGGAGGATTTCGTGCCCAAGGGCTACGGAGCCAGTGGTGCGGTCACTGGATCCGCTGCTGCTGCTTCTTGTGCTGCTTCCTTCCTTCCTTCCTTCCTTCCTGGGGACGGTTCAAAGGGCAGGGAAGAAGCTCGTCGAAGTTTTGAGAAAACAAAGAGACCGTTCACGCTATTCTAATTTCGTTGTCACTATACGAAATGTAAAACTTCAAGTTTGCACTAGTGCAGGAGTCGGAAAACTTTTGAGTCGGAAGAGCAAAAAATTACAATTTACAAAATTTCAAAGTTTTTAAAGAGCCACAAATTTTTTTTCTTGCCAACAATAAATAGTACTCGCATAAATAAAGTTTTTTGATAAAAAAAAAACTAATCTATTTATTCATAAGAAAAAATATCTATTTATTTATATATAAGTAGTGTTTTTCACAACAAATTAGATAATATATATATATGGAATTATTAGATAATTACTTATTATTTAAGTAAAAAATTAAAACAATTAAACATTTACTTATAACACTAACTTGTACTTCAATAACAAACAATTGAGCAAACAAATTTAATGGGAGCGATGGCTTAATGTGAATTTCGTTACTATTTAAGTTTATTTACGTTAAAATAAATAATATTTGCGTATGGAACTAAAGAGCCGCATGTGGCTCGTGAGCCGCAGGTTGCCGACCCCTGCACTAGTGCATAATGTACATAATAACGTACATAATGATTTGATACTAAATTCAATTGCAACTACGTTTATCTTTATGACAATTCATGTTGTAGTTGGTTTTTTAAATAAATTTTAACAATTTATTGGAATTTATCAGGAATTTCAACCAGTGAATATTTAATTAATCATATAATTTAATCAAATTTGAATATTTATGAAAAAAATTGTGAAAATGTATTCTATACAGGGTATACATCAATCTTAATTTATTTGTTCTGATTTCCGAAAAATATTTTGTCGAAAAAATAGAGGTAATTTTTCAAATAAACCCAGTAAAGCAAACACTTGCATTACGAGAGCGATAAAAAAGAAGATTCGAAAATCCTACCGTAACACTTCCACCTTAATATTACAAAGGCATTAAATTAAATTTACGGTGAGAAAAGAGAGAGGGAAGCTAGAAGTGAGAAGTTTTTCGCAAAGAAAAAGCGTTGTTTATTAAAAAAGAACGAAGAGTTGAAAAACACAACCCAAAGGGCAAAGCAATAATTCTTCGCTAAACAAGTGGGTTTCTTTCACTTTTCGCGGACATATTTACGGCCTTCTTTGCCCGAAAGCTTCAACGAGTGCTGCATAAAATTTTCTACGCTTTATTGGTCTCGGCGGCTGCTCGTTTTTATAGTGCTTTTGAATATGAAAGCGATAAATATTTATAATACATATTTTGAATGTGAAATTAAAAGAAAACATCGCGCGCGCGCGGCGAGAAAAGCATTTTACCTCAAATCCATTACACAATATATTAGGCGCATTTATATTTTCGGCGATGTTTTTTTGGGAAGAAACCCTTAGGCAAGCAACAAGAAACCACTACACAGTTTTATTTCGTAAACGAATAATATGAAATTAGATTTTTTCCTAGCTTTTATGTGAATCCGAGAAAATAGCCTTTTACTTGGATTCGAAGAAGTCAGTTGAAAATAAAAAAAAACGTAATTTCATTCATGTAGTAAAATATATTTAACGTATATTTATTTTTAATACGCATATGACGAATGACTATAAAAAATATTTATATACATATTATACATTTATTTCAAAATAAACATGATAAATTGCACATAAAAAAGTTTTTAAAATATTAGTACCCCCCAAGGAAAGCTATGTAAATAAATAAATAAATAATAAATTCAATATTTAATTCGAGTTACTTGAAAATTATTCAGATTGCAAATCTAAGCAGAGACAGTCGTTGAATTGGCAGAGTGTAACCTCATCAAAGGAAAGCGGTTCAAGCACTACGTCCAGCCATAAAGCTCAGGGTCAGTTGCATACGAAACGTTACGAAAATACACACAAAAAAGAAGAGGATCAGCGAGAAGGTCAACACAATCCTCTCCCTCCGTAGGGTTGCTTCTCAGTGATGAGATCGAGATAAATCTGCCCGAACAAGGTATACCGAATATGTGTACCACACCATAATAACACACACACATAAGCGCAACGAGGGTTGTTGGGTACGTGTGAAAAAATACCGCAACGAGAATCGTCAGTTCGAGAACGTTTATTTTTCCACCCCCGCGAAACACTTTTTGCATGTTTTTTCCTTTCGGGTTCGGTGCAAAAAAATTTCCATTATTTTCCGCTGCTGCGCGCAACGTGTGTGCTTACACACAAGTGTATATCCTTTACCGTATATTTTTTCGTAGGTGTTTCACGGTGCGTACTTTTGAGGGAGAGATATATGGGTGCCGATACAGCCTACAGAAAAAAGTTGTATTAGCTGTCAGCGCAGGCGCGCAAAAAACTCGACGAATGAAATATATTGCGTTCGTCTCGTCTTTTTTAATCTCGGCTCGAACGTAGGTACGTGTGTTGGCGAAAAATGCGCGTACGTATTATATTTTTTCGCTGTAAGTTTGCGAATGGACGCCGAATAAACAATGACTGTTGGAAAAAAAGAGTGGCAACAGTCTTGCGGTCCTTCGAAGTCATCAATCTTGCTTGACGCAGAGGTCAGTCTGGGGTGGACGCAAATCGACACTCAACCACCTGCTTACCGATACTACATGCAATATTTATATAAAAATACAATTTTTCAACGAATTTGTGTATGAGTTGTGTGTCGAATTTAAAAATCTATTTTTGGTTTATGTGGAGTTAAAGTGTTGTTGACTCGACATTGTATTAACGTTATTCTATTAAAACACAAATTTTAATTAAGCACGAGTGCGAAGTTTCACTATTGAACAACAGGTCCCATGAATAGGAAGGCTTCCAAGAACACACAAAGCTCAACGTCGTAATTATAATTAACACGCTAATTAAAAGGTACAAGAACACGTTTTCGTACATTTGTCCCGTATCATTTGCGCCTCATTTGGGAGACGTGGAGCGAAAACCAAAAGAAAAAAGCCAAGAAACTCGTCGAATATTTTCTCCAGAGAAAAGTATATATTTGTCTTCATCTCTGGGCGCGAGAAAGTTTTTTTCTTCAAATGAGGATTCAAAAGGAATGAAGGCACAAGTCAGGGCGGAGGGCGGGCGCAGAAACGAGGAACTTTTTTGTATGAACTCGGATTTTCAAAAAGGGAAAACTTTCGGACGATAATGGTACTACCTAAACCCAGCCCCAGACTCTACACAAATAAAATGAACTAAACATTATGCAAGCAAACAACTTCTTTGAAAATAATTTCACCCAAAGTAAACTTACACGCGAACCATAAGCGGAACCCAGAACTACTCGCTACTTTAGCAACTAACTATCCGCTGTCGATAAAAGCGACCCGAAAATCCTTTATAAATTGATAAACAAACACTTCCTAAAACACATATACGTAACAGCATTATGTACAAACAATTTTTTCAATAAAAATTCATCACAATTTATACGAATCCCCACTATCATCGCACCTTATGGTGGCCATATACGCTACGAGAAATCGTTACGATCAGACTGCACAGTTCGAACGGTACAGTTAATCGTACATGGCATAAAAGCAAAAATCGGACGAAACTGTACAGTTTTATAACATACATGCAGCGATTTATCGGTACCGTTCGAACTGTACAGTCTGATCGTAACGATTTCTCATAGCGTATATGGCCACCTTTACATAACAAGCGATGACGTCAAGACATTCCCCTCAACACGGCCACGTTTTGACAACCGGCATCGCAACGGCGACAGTAAACACCCAATTAGAGCCTCTGCAGCTTCGGAATCCTCGAATATTCGGCTACACACCATACATAATCGCCGAGGCCTTCTTCGTTATCGCGATGGCAGCACCGAAAGGGCACCGGGCCCCACGGGATGGGGGCCCTGCGGCTACGCCCCCATCCGAGATATCATTCACTCGGCATAATATGTTTATGAGGCGGCGGATAATGTACACAACGCTCGAGATAAATACGGATCTCGGGCAAAGGGTGCGCGTAGGGAAGTGGGCGGAAGAGGCTCGGTAATGTGGAGCAAACAATCACGCGAATCCGCAGAGTAAAGCCTGACGTATGGCCGCGAAAGCGAGAAAGTAATGGGTGGCTTTCGCCGATATTCCGTCTGACAAAGGAGAGCTTATGAGCATGGTGGATCGTGCATGCGTAATGCGAGCGATACGTTTTGACGTGCTCGCCAACGTGCGAGATTCCACTCTGCTTGCGATTCTTGCAGTGGTTCTGATTGGTAGTGTGATTCTTAATCTGTTGTAATCTAATGTTCGGGATGTTTCGAATTTAAGCTTTGTGAAAATGTATTGATTCGTCTGCCTGGTATTTTAATTTGGAATGAAAAAAATCGTCTGCGTAATGCGATAGATAGTCGCTCGTTAATTATTTTTTAAAGGTACGATTTAATTAAACTTTTTACTTTCGAAATTTAATGTGGCCTTTTAATCAAGTTGTATGTTAAGAGTATTAAATTCATTAAAATAGTTGCTACGTCTCCCCGGCGATTAATTTGTTCAATGTCGCCGCAAAGTCACATTACAGTTGAAAGAAGTTAAGAAACAACCTTCACATCTCGCTGAAGCTTTTGTAATTCGATCGAATGCAGACAATGTATACTTTCGTTTTTACAGACAATAGTTTTTCTTCCTTTGTTTACCCATTTACAATGAAAAGAATCGCATTCTCAGAATTGATTAGACAACAAATATCCGCCAGCACGATAAGAAAGGATTCTTTCGACACTGTAAGAAATAGCGACTTTAATAAGGTTAAAAAGTCTCATACATACCTTGAAAACATCTTTAATAACCTTCAGAGATTAATGTGATCGCGAACACGAAAACAACATGCACGCGTTGCCTTTTGATTTTAGCTTGAATTTAGAACTCAGGCACCTTTATGCGCACGAACGTTTCAAACGCCAGTCTTTTACGCTGTTTTAGCACTAAGCGAACCGTAATAAATATAATATATATGAGAACACAAAAGAGCTTCGAAGGGATATGATAAATGAGCGTTCGTCAAAATATGAATAGTAATAATGCCCCTCCGGAGCGAAATGATTGATAGATTGTTACAAGTGTTCGCGAAAATTCGATTGCCATAATAATAAAAAAAACTTACACTGAAGCAATCCCTAATCTATCCGTGTTGTGAATTGATAATCTTATTTATCGATGTGCGAAGGATTGATAAAGCATTTACGTCACATTAAACGTATATAGGAAGTACGGTCTTGTAAACTATTTTGTTGTATATGTACCTAGTAACATTGATGGATTGTAATATGTATAATATTAGATCAAATCTAATCATGTCCATACTTTCATGCTACAGTAAAATTTCGATATAACAGATACATAAATGAAAAAATTGTTAAAAACATTTTTTTTTAATCCAAGGTAAAGCTTGACAAAATGTCACGTTTTAAAAAAACATCGTACCTATATACATATTATACAAAAGTGTATTTTCGATAAAAAATAGTTTGTTTATTAATTTTTATTCGATAGCTGAATTTTTTTCGATGAATTAAAGTTTTCATAACCATCTCACCCCTGTTAAAAATTAAATAATATGTATTATATATTAAAGGCCTGTATTTAATTGATCAGTAAAACAAATACTATTTTGATCAGTAAAAACAAAATATATGGTTGTTATTCGGTTCTGTGCACGTGGAAACCTGTTTGAACTTGTTGGATCAAGTCTCAAAGTAGTCACACGTAGTAGTAAGCTAAGCTAAGCTAACTTAACCTAAACCTAACCTAACTGATCATTTAACAATTTTTTACTGATCATTTTAGTTATTATTAACCAGCCAAATAATTAGTTGCCTATTTTAAATCTATTTATGGAAACTTCACTGGCCTTGCATCGTATTGTTGCGTGGGGGTAAGCGGGGCTCGAGAGAAAGGGTTGAAATACAAACGCCGAAGTCCGGGAAGATGTTTATTTCACAGAGACATGTTGCTCGGACGATGGTCGGCACCAGAATGAATCAACATACGAGGCGCGCTATCTTTATAACCGTTCATCGTTCGTGCATGTACGCAGTACACCGCGAACGATTACGCGCGCCTCGATCGAGTGACGTCATCCGAGCCATACAAAAACTTGTAGCAACGCTACAGTATCATTTATTTTCATAATGTCAAGATTATATAACAATCTTTCGACTTTAACAGACACCCCCTCACCTGCATCACTCCATCACATCAAGATTTCACTACATCCAAAACCTTAACACAAAAAAAAATCAACAAACTTTTCCTCCACGTCAAAACCTCCACAACGACAATAACACGAAAAACACCGAAACCCGCACCCCAATCCATCACGGACAGACATCCGAAAATCAATTAGCACCAACGTCCAACAAAACCGAAACCTCAGACCCGTCGACAACGCGTCCTCCACCTGCGTCAGCACTTTGTACCAAACCACGACGACAGATGACAACTTGCGCAGCTCCGCTTCCTGGGACGTCGTCCTCAAACAAATTTGTTGTCCACACGTTCCATTAGCGAGGCTATAACTTTCGCTTTATCCCGCTGTTTGGACAGGCTGTGTTTGCTCTTCGGTGTGCTAATGCCGTTTTCTGAAATTAATTTATTTTCGATTCGGACGCGGGTCATCTAGACGCTGCTTTTTGCTGTGAGTGTGTGGGTGTTTAATTTTGGATGGTATCGTAACGAAATTGCATGGGTTATAATGGTGTTGCTTTTTGGTTGTGTGTGTTCGTTTGTGAATTGTGTTGTTTTCTTTGTTCGATGGTCGGCGTATAAAAGAAATTATGTGTTGTGGGTTATTTTGTATGAATAAAACCGATAATTAATTTTAGTGCGAGGTGGTTATTCAAATTTACTCATTAATTAAATTGAATTTCAATATATATCGAATTTTCGTTTGAATAGTTAATCGAAATATTTTTCGATCAAAAGCATATTCAAATGAACAATGATAATAATAAAAAGGTTGAATTACAGCGAATCGAAATATTGAATAATCATAAATGATATTGAAATATCAATTAAAATTAGTATATTTATACATAAAATGTTTTATGTGTATCAGTCGATG
This sequence comes from Hydropsyche tenuis, assembly GCA_009617725.1. Classification (NCBI taxonomy): domain Eukaryota; kingdom Metazoa; phylum Arthropoda; class Insecta; order Trichoptera; family Hydropsychidae; genus Hydropsyche; species Hydropsyche tenuis. The sequence continues at coordinate 3,398,047 of VTON01000001.1, read as the reverse complement.
TATGAACACGTCACGTTCAATATTATTTCGTTCAAAATTTAAATTTGAATAGAAAACGTTCTGTTTAGAATTTTCCCCACAGTGGAAACTATACGTGTTTTCTCCACACAACGGAATGAATTTGTTCGCAAATTGAAATATCGATGCTTGCAGAAAAAACAAGCTTTTTCGCGATAAGATCTCGAGAATGCAACCCGACGCCGTTTCTACTGAATTGAGCTATTTCTTCTGTTCGCTTGAAAAGCCACACGTATCCCATGAAAGAATGTAGCCAATATGAACAGCGAACACTCATTCGTCTGAAAAAAAGTAAAAGCCGAAACGATGTACCGCACACTGAAAGCAAACTGCAGCAAGCTACCTGTAATATATAAAAGCATAAATACAACACGATTTTTTTTAAATGTTACAAATCCATGATGATTTCGTAGATCATCGATTGGTAGCCTTCACTTCCGCATTGCTTGCAGTCGTCAAACACACACTGCAATGCACTACGGAATTGAAGGTTCCCAACCCTGTTCGAATAAATTACGACATATTTCGTTGTATTTTATGGCCGATTTTGGATTTTCTTGCAGTACCATTCCACCGAGACAATCCTTAGAAACATGAAAGCAATCTGCTCCGTGTGGGCGAGGCGTTTGTATCGAGCTTTGATCATTAAAAGCGATGCGATTCGAGTTTACGATTGTCGAGGGATTTACGTTTGCGTATTTTTCGTTTCGTTTCTTATACTATACGTATAAGCCGAATGATGGCGGGTTTCGGTTATTGTTGCGGCCGGGTCGAGTGGTCCTACGAGGACAAGGGCCTCGTGTTGACCTCGTGGCCGCTTTTCCGGTTGAACTGCCATCATTTATGTAAGGTTCTAACATTGTTATAGACTCGAATTTTTCACTACAATATACCTCAAATGTTTTTTTATAGAACTATCTTGTTGTTTTTTACGTAACAATATAAAAATATAACGAAATAACCTTTCGAAAATATTTCAGATCATAGTAGACATAAACTAATGAGTTTACTGTTTATTTTTAGAAATAGATCAAGGTTTATTTATCATACAAAATTGGATTAATAAAAGTTGTGGAAAATTCTAATCGAATATTGAGAAGATAAATAGAATATCACTAGCTAATGAAACACAAAAAGACACCATCTTTTCCAATCAATAAACACAAGGACACAATATGGCAACCCAAACAATAAATAATTGAAGACTAACAACCGTCCTAATGCGCAATTTGGATCGTCGACGAGACGCTAGATTGAGGTCCAGATTACAATCAACGTTTTCCTTTCGTGTCATTGTTTCAGAGCTTTTCTCGAACCCACACCACCGCGTCGAAATCGAAAACGAACCCGGCAAAGGGATTCCAAAGCCGCGGGAAAGGGCGCGAGCGTTTCGCCTATTATTTCACTCCGCGAGATCGATTGATGGAAAACAAACAATCCATGCGAGATTAGACCGCACGAAAGCCTTTCTTTTCACATCCGAACATCCACGTATACCTTACACGACCGTTTCCACGCCGGAGCGAAAGGTATAGAAGTAAAGGGAACACGTCGTTAAGCCGGTCCCGTGTAAGCGTCCGTCGGGGAATACTACGGGATGCTCGCGCGCACTTAAAAATAACAAACACACGCGAAAAGATAGGAAGTCGGGTCGGAAAAGGACCGAGCGGATAGGGTACGAGGGTGGCGAGCGTACTATGGGAAAGGAAAGCGCCATTTCCCTTTAGAAAGTAAGTAGAAAGTAAGTTACTGCCGTTCGTTGTGTGTGTTCGCTTTCTATTAAGGGCGGCGTGGGCAGGGCGCGCCGTTCAAATGAAGATTAACAGCGCGCGGCGGCAACGAACCCCTTTCGTTCGTTGACTTTTGTCTTAAACCCCGTATGGTTGGGTATTTCTGCTGATTGGACTTAACTATTTTGTTTTCGGTAATATGCTTAACGAATCAATTGTAATTCGGGTTTAATAGGGTCATTTTCGATTCCTAAAATTACAAATGAAGTGAATAAGATTAATTTGTACAAATATTTACTTTAGGATTTCAAAATAATTATTTGCATTGAAATACAAGAATATACATATGATGACAAGGTCGAGATTTTGCGTACATTATATACGTATATGTATGTTTCGCCTTAATGCGTACACTTGAAATACAGTGAACAATAACTAATAGTTGCGACTCGGACACGTTCATTCACCGAGAGCTTTCTTTCCGCTTCCGGATTTTCTGGGATTTCGTAGCCAGAAGAATGCGGCAATCGCGAGATTTTTCCGGAGAAAACACTCAAATAAGTACGCACACTATGCGGTTGTATGTTTGTGCGTTGTTTGCGAGTAAGTGCGGCATTTGCCATGCTTTATGAAAATTGAAAACGCCTCCGTCTCGGACGATGTCATAATTTTCAATCGTATCCATTTTCCGTAACGGCGACGTCTAGCAAAAACTTTATAGAAAAATAAATTGAGAAAAACAAAATTGAGAGCCTCGAACGATCGTAACAAGCGCACGTCGGAACGGCTGAAAGCCACTTAATTGCACTCAACGCGTTGAAACGACACCTCATTACTAGTTTTGATATTTTAATAAACCCTTGCGTTGCTACGAGAATGTGGTTTATGTTGCAATATAAAATAAAATTACACACTTTCACAAAATCGTTTTTGTTTGATGTTTCAAAAATTGATAACGGAATTGCGCTGTCAAAACTACATAGCAATTTCGGCAGATTAAATCGCAAACTATAGCTTGAGACAATGCGTTGAGCATCCGAAACTGCGACACGTAGACCATGTTGATTAATTGTTTTAATTAACGCGTTAGGTACCGAGCTCCAACTCCTCTATTTACTAGTAGCTTTCAGTCTTAATTCTAACCACCCATTAGCAGACGCCATCTTGTAAGATGGCTGCCACAGAAACGCATAAACAATGTTTTTATTGCTATTTCGAATCGAGACAATATAATGTAACGAGGGTTTGATACATCATCCGATATTTCAATGAAATATAAAACCGATAATCGTGAATTAGCTGATACACTTAAATATAGTGTCACTAAAACGGTCTATCATTAATCGACATGAAGAAAGAAACATTAGAATCGTTAAATCGTCGATTCATTTTCTGTTGGAGATAAATCAAAGAATATTTGAAAAAAATTGCGTCGCCGCCCCATTTTGACAAACGACATTCGAAAAATGAACGAACGGTCAGAAAAAGTCGACTTTCGTTTATTTTCGACTTCATTCGAAACGTCTGCCTGCCGAGGGGCGGTTTCGCCGGCAATGGGTCCTTTCATGCAAAAATGTCTTCGTCGCCATCAAAGATTTTTACGCAGACAAACGAACGAAAGAGATACAAACGGAAAAATGTGGGGAATAAAAAAGAGACGAGACGAAGTGGGAGGTACTTCCATTTTTCCGATGATAAATCACTGCATACAGTGGCAATCTTTTGCCTTTCATGCGATCTTTATATTCGAATGACCCGAATAAGTGCTAATAAACGTTTGCCAAAGTTCTGGTGATTTATGCCGAAAACGCATCTACGTCTACCCATTAAAAAACCGAATCAAGCACATTTATATATTCATACTATAAAAAAATGAGAGCAATTCTATTTTCCTTGAAAATAAATTTAATTCATGATAAGAAACGTACCAAAAATATTTCGATCAAATTACGGACGGATGAATCCAAAAATTTTCAATATTCGCGTTTGAAAACTCGTCTTTTTTAGGAATGTGTTTTTTGCAAACATTCGATTCTCTCAATACGAAAATTTTCGCACAAGTAATATGTACTTTGTTTTGCATGCAACGTTGAAAGTTCACGTATGTGTGTACATAAATGTACGCACGCATGAGAAAATATGAGCACTCAACGCTCGGCGGAACGTTCAACGTAAACTAAATTCCCGAGCATGCGAAATGAAAAAGTATGCATTATACTCGTGTGTTCATATGTACATACACATCTGTATACGTGTAGAAATGAGATTCTTAAGGGAGGAAAATCCCCGTTTCCTTCTTGATACACAAGTTACGTGACCGAACCCACGAGCGGCGTTGTAATCGAGTATTTGACGTAGTGAAAAAAAAATGTTTTCGTTGAGATGTTCATATGAAGACAATAATAATGTTTAGAATAATATATGAAAAACGTATCCCGGCCTTTATATTTTATAATGCGAAAGATATTTTCCTGAAAATACGTGGAGTTTTTTATTTTAATATATTGATTCCACGAAACGTAATTCAATTTCATATAACATTAAGACATATTGAATAAGTAATTCATATTTTATAGATAAAATAATTTGGTGGACGGCATGAACGTTTTTGCAATTTTTAAAATTACACATTTTTTATATGCGCTAAGAAAATATTTTTCAAGGCAGACTAGACGAATTCTTATTAAACTTCATCTGATAGAGACGAGATCGACAATCTCCCAAACGCACAAAACAAAATATAAAAATGATGAAAAAATAAAACCAAAGTTCACAACCGCGACAGGCAATTTTTCCAACATGAAAAAGTAATAATTTCAAATTAAAATTAATAGGATTCGTTAGGGCGTAGGCGTCGCGTCTTCGCGCCTTATCACGACTTACGCTCGTTTCTTAGAAAAGTGAAAGCTAGACATCTCGAAACTTTTAATATTTATCTTCACGGAGTCCCCGGGGGACTTGGAGGTTCCACCGGAGGTGGAGGACCAGTCTCCCGAATGAGGAGTCTGTCAGAAGGTGACATCGGACGTCCAAAGTTTGTTAATCGCGAAGCGAGTCTCGCGAAAATTTATCTCTCGCGAGCGCTGGATCGAAATTATTATGTATAATAGCGAATTTTTGCAATTTACAGTTTTTTTGTCTGTCATAATTTTATGTGTGAATTTCAAATGTTGACGAGTGGTGTGAGATGGATGAAAATATAATGATTTTTTTCGTACAATACGTAAAGAAAAGTGCAAATATTTGTGAGCACGTTTTCGCGTGTCCGTTTGTAAAAAAATCGGATCAAAACCTTTTTGTTTGTAACTTGAATTGTTTTCATTCTAAAAATACGCCTCAATCTTGTTGAAGGATTTTAATATTTTTTATTTGCCTTGTATCAATTACGACGATGCTGAAATGGATCATTCATGGTTTTATATGAAAACAAAATTCATATTTCGCTTCATCAACAAAATATTATATATAGAAATTTTTAAACCAGGATATTAATGATTATTTTATTGATATAATATAATATAATGATTATATTAATGATAATATAATACAAATGCATAGTATTCAAAAATATTTCACGACTAAATAAAATAATACTTGGAAGCGATTAAGCTGTATTTTAGAACGGACACAGCAAAAACGTCGCATCATGGTAGTCGATTAATTTAGACGCTTATCGCACACTACACGTATAACAAAATATTTTTCTTGAAGAAAAGCACCCGGTACACATTTTCAAAAGCATCGCCATGTACTTGTGTGCAGTAGCATTACGGACACCATTATTCACCGATGAGCGATGTCGGCAATAAAAGCAGTCGATGTTTGGTCGTGCACAACAATGAGATGCAATCTCGTGGGATTCCGCGCAATATTTCAACCGAAATCCTTCCCTCAACATAACGCTGATTTATCCGACGCGAAAACGACGTTATGAAACTTTAGAGGCTTTAAAAATATAAACAAGTAAATAATTTGTATCGCCGAGACGTCTTGATTCGTTCAATGAATGTTTTCACGGAATCAGTTCTCGAGTTCGTATAATTTTTTTATTATGTACATTTTCCATTCAGAGAAAAATTCTCGTTTGAGAAAATGTTTCTATTGATAGAATATCGTTTTAAGTTTCAATTTTACGGTTATATCATATATTTCATTACTTGGTATTCTTATTAAATGGTAACCTTGTTAAAGAAAACTTACAATTAGAACCTTTTTGGTTTTCACAACTCGGTCGGAGTTCAATGCTATAAAGGTTTTCTTTGTTTTAAGTTTATTGCTTTTGCATTTCGTATAATGAGGAATGAACTTTGCAAGAAAATGTTTTATGTTATTACTGGAGAAATTGCAGCGAAAAAGTATTACGGTTGTAATATAATTATGCAGACTTACTGTTGCGATGCTGAGTTATTACAAAGTAATCAAGAAGAATGTTCACTCACCTAAAACAATGAACAAAAATATTTAAATATAATTTCAAGTATTCAATAAATTTAAAGCTAAAAAAGCATAAGCTACATAAGTATAGAGCTATCGCAATATTCTTAACTGAGAACCTGGAGTAAACATCATGTACAATTTAATAGCTTTTCAAGTTTCTTGATATTGTAAGCCATGGACGGTGTTACAGTTTAAAATATACTACACCAATCTTATTTATTTTTCATGAAATACTCAGGATGTTTTGAAAATTTATAATATTTTTCTTGAAATTTATAGCAAAACTTTTCAATTGATATACAAAATTATACTGAAATTAAACCGATCAATAATTCATACAACGCAAAACTTTCATGCACATTTTCCATGCGGAGTTTAAAACCGCACTACAATGCGAGCGCTCGATCAAATATTGCAATCACAATAAAACCAGTCCATTGCATTTTTATTAACATCCATTTTTTATGACTCATTTAATTAATTGATTTGAATCGACACAACAAAACTGTCCGATCAACCGTAACACGTACAGCAGACATTAACCCACTTACCATCAACATATACAACTAATAGTTCGCCGTCCGACCTTTTACATTTTATCGGCGACATAAATTTATACGGGACGCTCTACAATTTATACGCAATTCTATCAATAAATTTTACGCATCGAATCAATATAAAAAGAAAAAACTCAAAATGATACAGCGAAAAAAAGCCGAGGAACCCCGTCGATCTCTCCTAGGCGAGATTATCTAATGAGAGGCGGGCTCTCTCGCGAAATTTCGCAAAAAGCTTCGTTAAGCTCCGACAAAGGGTTTACACGGGGCTACGAGATCAGACCCATAAATATCTAAGACGAAGGAAGGTCGGCTCCCAGCTCGAGGATTTCCACATGACGTCGAATTTGCATAACGAGCACTCGAGTTCCCGAAATCAATATCGGAAACGAACGAAAAGGATTCCGTCGTAATTATGACGACGGTGTATCTTGTGCCCCCGGGGCTCAGCTCGTGTGTTTAAATATAATGGCACGTGTAGATAGGGCACGAATAGGCTTTGAGTGTGAAGATTATCGACGTTTTCCTATTGTAATTAAACGGGAAATTCCGAAAATTTTAATCATTGCAATCTAATTGGAATTTTGGGGCTTGTCGTAATTATTATAGATTTTCCAATCAAATTTTTAATTTAACAGCACTATTCAAAGATTTTTTCAATTAGTGAAATGTTTTAATTATAAATTGACAGAATTCTAATTGGTTCATTAAATTATTCGAAATACTGATAATAACAAAGTAGAATATATCATTGAACCGTAAAGCAATTAGCAATGCTGTGACACAAAAGACACAGAATGACAATTAACCGCAAATTCTCCGATACGCGGTTAGTTCTCGTTGGTATTGTAAAATATGAACGGGGGATTAACCTTAGAAGCCTCCGCGTCGTTCTTTAAAAAGACCCGTCGCGAAACATTTTCGCCGAAAAAAAAAAGGTATCGCAAAAACGGGCTTGTAATGACGTCGATTTACAATTCCCACACCGTGCGCAGCGGGCGAATAAAATACGCAAAATAAACGTGGAATATACAAAAATAATTCAATGAACCCCCACATTTTAATGGCATCCTAAAATAATTATCAATTTACGATCTCCGATATGGAACATAATAAATTAAATACGAACATACTTTACGGTCGCATTATTGCGGCGCACGCAAGGAAAACGCCGAAAGGACCATTACGCCGATATTTTTTTCTTATTTCGGAAACGGTAAGTCTACAAACGATAACGTATGCGTTTCTATTTCGCGTTCAAACACGTAGGTTTTTGTGTATACACGAATTGCGGTTAAATTTAGTCGGTTACCTAGCTCTCCCCCAGGAGAGTGATAGCGGTATGTTGTTGAGCGAGGCTTTGTCCTAACGATAATATCATTAGGACGCCGTGGGAACGCTCGCCATCCGGTCCAAAGGATATACGTGTATTCCAATTTGTGTGTGTGTACAAGTGGACATATATGTCCGTTTGTATGCTTGTATGCGATGCGTATAATACGCGGATAATTTGTCGGAAAATCTATCCGCTTTATCGCGCACGGTCGAACCGTTACATGCCAAGTGTAGGTTAAAAGTTAATTAAGGGCTTTCTCTTTTTGTGCTGTTGTGCTCTGAGATTTGATATATTTTCCGTTGAAAGGAAGTTTTAATACATAAACAATATTTGAATAATCTAAATTTAATATTATATAATTGACCTTGAAGTGCTCGTAAATTATAATTTTAATAAATTTAGAGACGAATATTAAATTTTCATTTTAGTTCGATAAAATTTATCATTTTTTTTTATAAGAACCCGTATCGAAAAACTCACTTCACATCATTTTACAAATATAATTTTCATCGAAAAATACCTCAAAAAAAGTTTTAATCAAAAATTCCAATACGCAATTTATAAATCATACATAAAAATTTTCATGCGAAATTACAACTATTTTTAAACAACCGACACAAAAAACTTCAATCACATCACAAAGCACACACACCACAAACTAACAAAACACCCCACTTCCGCGAAATCAATCGAATCCTTTCGATTTAACCCCTTCGCGACGGCTCACGGGACATCGCGCTTAATTATGGGCGTTATCAGCGCTAACGAGGGTCGCGTTGCCGCCCCAGCCTTACGACAGAAACCCGCCCACACACACACCCGCCCACACGCGACACATATACAATAAAGCTCGCAGATATAGCCCGGGCCGAAAATATTCGAATCGCGCGCCACACGCCCCGAGATAACCCTAATGGCGGCCATGATTGATTCCGAGGGCCGTCGGTGTCGTTAGCGGCCGCCGGGAAAAAGCCCCAACGGCCGTTATTAACGGCCGACCGCACCACCCACCACCCCCTAGCCCATTTTTCCGACCGTTTCCCGCCGGGAAGAGTCTCGTACGTGTCGCCGCCCCCTTTGCGTTCCTCTGATGCGATTTTGAATGTGAGATTTCGGATTTTTCGTCTTGTCCGATGTTTCGGTGTTATATTATGTATTTATTTGAAGCGTTATACTGTTGGGTGTTGCTGTGTGTAATGTTTTCGAAATCAAACGGTCGCAGTGGAAATTAAAATGGAATGTTTTATTGATGATTACTTTGCGCGCGTTTAATGGATTCTGTTAGTGGTGATAAAATATTATTTTTGTGCAATTGTATTTTTCGTATTTTTCATTGAAATATAGCAAACCATAAAAAAAACAAACCATACCTATTATAATAGTACATAATCAGATATTTTATGTACAGTCATTGAACGGCACTTCTATTTAAGAAAAACATGAAAATTTCACCGTTACCGTGCAGAAATTTCTGTTCAGCCAGGTTATTTCCGTTAATTGATCGTGGGGTCGTCTCCATCGTGCCGTATTAATTAGACCACTTTGTCTAGAACCAGAAACTCTACTACACAGTGACCCCATAACGAACACACGTAAAGTACTACGGGCATAACAGGTGCGAACTGTTCCATTCTTTACAAACACAAAAGGATCAACAACAACCGCCGCATCCCACAGCACAGGGCGAACTTTCGCTAAATTTGCGCAACCTGCTATATTTAAATAGGATTCTATTCCACTAAATTTCAAGTTACGTACTCGTATATGTTGTGCAGACGAACCAATCAAAAGCACGACCACCGTTTTGCGACATCAAAGTTAACTCAACGTTAAGAGCTAGTTAAGGGTCATATAGACGGACGAGTCTCCATTATGCAAACTTGGACTCGGATGCAGTGCCGGCAAGTTAAACTGCATGGTCACAATATATATTATATGATAAAATGATTGTATGCGTTTTGGTATATGATTTAGGCGTCTGCCGAGTTGAGTTCGCTCCGCAAACCAGCGCGATTAGCAGATGCAAACTAATCAAGGTGCATAACTTTAACGGTCTCGTTTACGCGAGCTCCCTCGTTAACCGATTTCGATGAATGCTAATAAATTTCAATTTGCAACCAGATGTGGTTCGTGAACGTCCGACTTTCGAATCCAATTTGACCGCTTTATTTGACATTCATTGCTTCGCCAGGATTTGAGACAATCTCGTAATTTTTTTAGTTAAAAAAAATATAAAAATTTGCGATTGGCTTAGAAAGTTAAAGTAAGAATAATAATATTTGTCTTTCATTTCGTTTATAAAATCCACGATTTGAAAACTTTCAAAAAACATTCCAAAACATAATATAATATAAAATTATTTTGGAAATACAACGCAGGCAGGACCAAAAACCACCACAAGCAAATTTCGTCCCCATACATTTTGCCGACGTCAATGTCTGTTGTACGGGTAGGCAACACGTGGCCACGGCTCGATCAGATTAATTCGAGCCCGCAGCGAAAGCCTACAATTCGACCGACGTGAATAATTGACGGTGTCCCCATGGGACTGGTGTGGAATCGTCGGCGACCGACCGGTGGGGTTGTAGGTACCATGGGGATGAAGCGGAACCGAAACTGAAGGGTGGAGACATCACCGGAAGTAAAAGGTCGCTTCTGTTCTATGTCCATAAGATGCTAAACGCAAGGATTCACAACATAAAAAAACATTCAACGAAATTTTCAATCGACAATCGCGCTATTCCAAAATAAGCTTCCTCGGACATGCCCACCCACGCAAGACCACAATTCTGAATTTAATAATCGCGCAGGTCGCAGCCTCGTCCTCGGTGGTAATATGCACAATCCTCTGGCACTTCGGAATCTTCGTTCCCTAGACGGTGGCTTAAGTAAGCTGAGGACATCGAATATTCATAAAGTGGCGGGACACGGCCGCGCCGAGGTGGCCGTTAGCCGGACACGAGGACCGATTCTATACGTTATCGTATTATGTTACGTACCATGGCGTGGTAATACTGGCGGAGATAAGCTCGGACCGTCTTATATCTTATTAAGACGTCGACGAGGATGGGGCGTTTTCAATTTTCGACGATTAAGCGGTTTGTGCCGAGTGCGCGCTTTGTATAATTCGATCCAACCGAGCGATATCGCTTAAGGTTAAAAATTAATGCTGTGTATATATATTAATGAATTTTATAAAACTGTAAATTAATTAAGAGAGAATTTAATTGATTTGGCAATGAAACAAAATATGAAAAGTACTATTTATTATTCTTTCACTCTATTAAGAGACGTTCGAATAGTAGAATTGGAAATTTTTGCGATGCACCACTTTCGATCTGAGGATTTATTGTCGAATTGAAAAGCGGAGGAGGAGGTTGGGAAATTGAAATGCATATATTCAGTGGAAAATGTCTGTAATTTTCAAAGGTATTCCCCGTCGGTGTTCGACATTGTGACTAGAACCAAAGAAAGTATAAAGACATTTTCATACCGGAATAAAATGAGCTCGATAAACTATCTCTCCGAAGAGAGAAATATACTGTAATCATTCTTAGAGCTTTTCTCCATCTATATGAATCATTATTCTTTATTTTTCAATTAAGACACCACCCCACAAAGTAATCAACCATAAGAAATTTAATTAAACGAGATTTCGCAAATTAATTCAAGAAACAAAACAAGACTGGTTAAAAGTAAGTGTTCCGCATTTAAACGTCAACGAACGTACGTTTCTTAATTAGTACATACGTGTTCTTTGTAGAGACAAGGTATACGTGCTCGTTTCGACTCACTTTTCGTATAATCGCATTAAAACAACGTCTTCAGCTGAAACAAAATGCACTGGAGAATGCACTATGAGCTCGCTTCGTGCATGCTAACACCAATATGCAGTTACAGGGTCCATTTGCTCGCCAAGATGGACGCTATCGTCGAATCGAAGAAGTTCCAATTTGCACTAAGTGACCCAGTCGGATGATGTCGTTTTATTTCCTAGTTTTATTGCTTTTTTTCTTTCTTTAAAAGTAATCTTATTAAAAATTTAAAAGCGGGATGGTACTGATTGCGCTTTGGTGTAAGTAAAACTAGATTTTTTTCGATAAAAAACTATCAAAGGATAATTTTTTTTGTATCTGTATTATAAAAAGTCTCTTTTGAATTATTAAAGTTTGGTAAAAAATTGAATAACATTATATCTGACAAATATTTTTTTAGTTCAAGTGAATATATTGTATACTATGGATACTAGATAAGCTAAGTAATACAAATTTGCATATTAACATTAGAATTTTGCATAATGTTGAAGAGCATAGAAGCAAGACATTACGCCGAAGCTTTCTCCTAACATCTAAGTTCTATTCCTATCTTCACAAGCCTGCTTCGAAAACACTTATGCAAATTTCAGCAAAATTAATACATTACATTATTCACGAAAAACCAATATTTAATAAAATATAAAATTAGAAAGCCACAAACACGAACGACTAAAACAAACCCATAATTTTCAAATATTTCATAAAAACACTATCAATATAAACCCGAAAAATATTGAATATTTAAAGACGAGAAAAAACAACATAAACAGGCCACGATAAAAGGCAAAAGATCATCTCACGAAAATACATAGTCGGCGAAAATTGAATGTATAGGTTTTCCGGTCGGAAAATCTGGCGTGATAATAGATGCAGCCTTTGTGATTTATGGCGGCCGGTGAACGCGGCATCGAGCCGGTTCAAACCAATATATCTATCATTTTCTCCGCGAACCTGAGGTCGGACCTTAGGAAAAATCCTTGCCATACATAGACGTTATATATTGCCTGAGGATTTTCCGCGAACGGGCTCCCTTTGCCGGAAAATGGTCTCCGCTTTCAGATCGGACCGTGTTGAAATGGAGACTTCGACCGGCAGATAAATATGGCGCATACATTTCTCTTTATGAACGGACCGCACGCCATATACATTTCAGAGATTCGCGCATTCACGCGAAAATGTGTGTGTTTATATATGGTGGAGCCATTATGTATGTGCATTATCTATCTTTCTCTTTATGCCGTTTATAAATGGCGTATAAATAACGCGGCGATAAATCTCGAACGGTCAACGAAATTTCGTCAACGAAACTTTTCAAGCGTAGGATTTTTTATCTGCACAATCATTCGATAACGCTCATTGTATTAAATAGAACGGCAATGTATAAAAGTTTGATAATATATTCACTCAATTACATTAGTTTATGAATGTGACACAAACTGGCTATAACGTTTGAAAGATGCATATTCCGAAATTGGATATCGGCAAGCACACAGACCGATCATCGAAATTCGGTCTTAAATATGAACATTTTCCAGTCGTTAGAGTGGTAGCTTTAAGAACATTATTCACCGGGAGTGAAGCGTTCCGGTCCGACTGTGTGCACTTTATCTAGCGGAAAACGGGCTCGGCGGCATCAAACAAAGCCATCGTCGAGCTTTTTCTAGAAAAATGGCGAAAGAGAGAAAAGGAGCTTTGCCGAAGACTGTTTCGAAACTGCCGGTTTTACTATTTTCGATTCGCGTGCCTGCAAGCGAAGACAACGACTCTAGTGCCGTCAGCGTACCTGACTTTCAGTACACAACGTTTTCAGTTCTAAAAATAGTCTTTCTAGCCACTTGAAAAAAAATTCAAATAAGAAAATACAAAACGTTTTAATAAAAAGTAAATTTTTTTTGTATTATATTCCAAATATTCAATTCCAAAATTTATATACATATAATTTAAATTTTATAAAAATCAATACAGTACTAATAGATCTATATCAATAATATGTTTACCGATGGACTTTAAACTATGCCACCTTTCTGAAAAATTTAATCTCACTATAGGAAATGTGAAAAGTGTGTAATGAGAATTCCATTAGACCATTAGCGGTAGATAGCGGCATTGCAGGTATGATCGCGAATTAAGCTCGCAGAAATTAATGGCGTTCTGCAGCAAATTCTCGCGTTCAACACTTGCATCCAGTTTTAATATAATATAGCATAAATAGAATGTGTACCAGTTTGAGCTTTAAGCTGCGACGAAAGCTCTCACCATGCGGAAGTTCTCAATCGACAAACTTCGTTAAAAACTTTTAACACGCTTATCACACATACGAGTTTTTGAATATTAACGCCGTGAACGTTACTTGGCGTACCATTAACATTCGCTCGAACACACAAGTTTGAGTTCATTTTTAAACATTCCATACAGAAAATATGCATAGAAAAATTCAAGAAATGATCCAATTGAAAAGTGCATGACATATATTAGACAAATCCATTAACCAAATCAAACTTTTCGAATGAAACGCCAACAGAAAAAGAATAATTTGCGACAGCGCAACGGGAATCAACATTTCACAACTAGTGAGCGGGAACGGATATGAGAAAACTTCCGAGTCTGCTTTTCGCTCCTCTTTTTATTTTTTCCATTCGTTCTGCCTTCTTTTCTTTTATTTCCATTTTACGACAATATGTGCGGTATGTTTTAAACTTTTCACTCCTAGATCACCCATGCGAGAACACGTTCGTATGCATCCGCGAACCGCGGTTTTCCTTGGGTTTTCGGGAAAATTCAAAAATTGAAAAACCGAAAGAACTGCCCTTGGGGAACGTGTGCGGTCATTTTCGCAAGAATGCGATCCGACGTTTGTTGTCGGCTGGAATTAAGGACACGGGACGCATCCTTACATTGCGAAGGGAATCTTTTATCTGCTTTGCATTTATATTATATGCTCGAGTTTTTTCACTTTTTTTTTGGGTCGAGCGAAAAAAGGTCACACTAAAGCGGATAAAAATATCCATGATGAGTCGTGGAAATAAACGTGTTTTGGAGGAGAAGCTTATGTGTTTTGTTCTCATAAAAGTATATTATTTATTTACAACATAATAGCTTCAAAAAATGGTTTCCATATTTCTCCGAAAGTACGTTTTTTAATTATGATTATGTGATAAAAAGGTCAGTTTTACGAGTTGTAATTGAGAGATCGTGAAATAATTTTCAAGCATTCAACAAAAACGAAATTTAATAAAATGATTACATGAAAATATATTCGAATTTTTTGTTTATTAAAATTTTAACATGAAAACCGTTCTCCGGAAAATTACAGATCGTTATATTTCTTTGTTATATCGATAATACAAAACAAATACATTCAGAGTTCAGTAATTTTAATAAAATACAATTTTGCGGGACGTTTACATTGAAAATTGATTTTTATTATTTGGATTTGGTCCAATTTGAACGTTGTTTTTATTACGCCGATTTTATTACGGAACGTAATTTTGTTATTGTATATTTATCGTTCAATATAAAAAAGTTCCTTTACCAACATATAAAAAAATCTACATAAATTAATACTAACAAACGTCACTAAATAGAGATCTAAATATGTGTAATTATTTGACTCAGAAAATTAACCAAATTAATTATTATACACAGACAAAAGATTGTTAAATACTCCTACAAAACCACTTAAAAATCTGTCATTCAAATCGGCTAAAAAGCGACACTTGTTCAAAATAAAACCGAGTCGACACACAATTACCGGCACATTAAAAAGAAAAACGTTTATCTTTAGAAATGAAAAAATAAATAAACACTCACAGTAAAAAAAAAAACTTCCGACATCTGTAATGCCTCAGAGCGTTTTCTTACGAAACGAAAAGGTTCAAGGAGAGACCCGAAAGAGAAGAGATAGCTCCGAGGTTTTCAACGACGAACGCGAAAACTTTCAATTTAATATTGCCACCGAGGAAAAATAACATCGTGGAATATATTCGATGCAAAGGTCTCGATAATGTAAGGGTAAATTGCAAGGGATGCAACTCCGGGGGAAGATGGCGAATTGAATTGCATTTATCAAATTGGTGGTAGGTGAACGCGATCGAAGATAGCCCGTTATGGGTATGATCGTTTCTTCATAAAAAATGAACAGGTTTCGTGAGGAAGGAAATCAGATCGTTTTGTTGTTCGAATGAAAAGTTTCGGCATATGGTGCTTTGTCTTTTCAGTTTGCTGTGATTTATCGGGAAACGAAGTCGATTCAGACTATGTACTTTCATATCTCGGAACATAAAGAAAATGAAATGATCTCGATATGAAATACGAAGTAAAGTCATATCGGTTCGATATGTATTCGATTTTATAATAATTTCAGACATTAATTTATCAAAAGAAATTACCGCGCATGAACATAAATCGAATAACGAACTGAACCCTACGACCATATCAAAATTTAAATCGAGTCAGTTAATTTGCTTGCTCTCTAAATCCTGGAATGGAATCAAATTAACGAGAACATATCGACGTTTTTGATTCACGACCAGCTTGTGTGTTTATCGGTAGCAAAAGCGGACAAATGTGTTCGTGTCGGTTTATCGGTCAGGTTTCCGGTATATTGATTAGCGGATTTTGGTTCACCGATTAATTAAGCTCACCCATTAAACCAACGCTAATCAGTGTATCCAAAACGTTAATCTATAAATCGGTTAGAACATGTGCATCGGAGAATTGTAACTGCACAGAACCGAGATTGAAAACAGGTAAATAAATAATCAACAAATTTGAACGTGTTAGAAAAATTCAAGTCAGCACTTCTTTATGTAATATTTCGAACTCTGTTCGACCGAACTGTGACTCGAACGCCGACGAATCGCTCGCGTTGCAAAAATATCATTCGCAGACAAACGTATAGATATCCAATTTTCGTTTTTCTCACTATACAGACATGAAGGTTTCAATTTTCGCCAACGAGAGACGGAAGGATGTTAAAGGAGTGGGTTCGTATTATGCACTGAGAATGTACAGGTTGTCCTTAAAAACTTAAATATCATAATTCAAATTAAAGCTTTAAACAAAATTCACACAATTTTCAAAGAATACGAATATATAATTAAACTTATTCATGATTATTTTTTTGAATCGCAAACTATTTATCATTTCAACATAAAAAGACTTCAAGTTTTTTTTTAAATTTTATTTTATTTTTACCTGTTTCTAAAATATTACAAGAAAATACATTTCAAATATATATTTTTTTATGAACACTCCGTATATATAATATGCGGTTTCATAGAACTTTGATCTGTCCGTTCGCTTTTGATCTTGGCAAAGATGCAAGCAGACGAAGAATCTTGCATCGACGCCTCTAGCAACCACTACTGATATTTCTATATTTTTTCTCCTACAGCTTTTTTGCAATATCTCTCTTTCATCATACCCAGCTTTTGCCAGTTTGCGGCGCCTCTTTTTTTACGTTTGTTTTATCATTTTTCACGAGACAGTTCCACCATAAATAACAGTAGTCAGTGAACGTCTGCCAGAAAGTTGCACCGATAAAAACGACACGCGTTTTTGAAGGTTTAAATTGATTCCTTGGTCGCAGACCAATAGTTTTTAAACGGAATGGCATTTTATTGGGAGGAAGTCTTCGGCAATTGTCTTTTTTGTTCGTATTGTGTGTCATAGACGATCGATGATGCGATACGGTCTGACCGTTTTGGTGATAATTTCAGCGTTGATGGTTGTGTGGTCACCCTAATTGGCAATCAATTCACGGTTGCGCTGATTTTACGCTGCAATGATTTGTCACAGTACGGTGGTGATATGCGATAGACAAATTGGTACTAGAAAATTCAGAGGAAATTGAATTCGTTATGTGTTAATTTGGGGCGTTACGTTCAATAAGGACAAATGTCTCGAGAATTTCAAAATTTGACCCAAAACCATATAACATACATACATCATTAGAAACTAGAAAAAAATTATGATTTTAAAAATATCCCAATTTAAATATGTATTTTTTAACAACATTTTTTTTTAATTGTGTGTTCATTTAATTTTCAGACAACTCGTTTTATGAAAAATAAATCGTTTGAGATATTCAAGTTCATTAGAAGGGGATTTCAGTTGAACGGACACAAATAATAACTTTTATGTTTCAAATTGGACGTCTTTTTTCCGCGAGTCGCGTTTGGAGAAAAACATAATAATAAAGGAAGCAAAAACAACGATGCACTGTTGTCCATACTTTTGAGAAGATTCGGAATTCCTTAGTGATGCAAAATGCAAGTTCGAATCGGAAAGAATTCAACCATAGAAAACTTTTACTATTACTTCGAAAGAGTAGCATACCGAAGACGTCTACGGTTCATTATTATTTATCAAAAACTTTCAAAGAATGTGGCCAGCAAGGTTTTCAGTTTCCTCGTATTGTTTTTTATTTATTTTTTGTTTTCTTTATTCTCGGACAAATTTCGTATCAGATCGCCTTTCGAGTGCAACAGCCCTCTCGTACGTATCTGCGATTTCGAAGAACAAGAACATAACAGATGCTCGAACGGAGATTTTTCCGTAAAAGTGGAAGACAAAAAGCGGCGTACGAATCGCAACTTTCGACCGACTTTTCGTCTTTTACTTTACTGAAAACTTTGTTTCAGCGAAGGCGACTTATCATTTTTCAGCAAGAGTTTTCCTTGGTGGAGGCGAAATGTTTCTTAATTAACGGACAGAAACGGCCTTACTGCGAAGAGAAATGTGGTGTAATAAGAAAAAAAATATATGAATAAATTTACAAATTATCTGAAAATATACAATACAATTTACATAATGCTGTCGAAAGGACTTCAGCCGAGCTCGAGAGCTTCTACACAGTCAGCGCTCAAGTTGAAGACGGTTACTTTATTCGTTTTGATTATGCAGCAAAAGTATAACTATATCCTTTAGTTATTTCATAATATTTAAATTTGTTGATATAAATTATTTAATTAAATATGGTATATAAAATGTATGCATAGAAATTTATCAAATTTTGATTTTTAATAACAATTCAATTGACGTTTAAGAAATTTTCTTAATTGAATTCGAAATGAAATTTACAAATAATATAAAAACCAACCCACAAAATTCAATAAAAACTAAACCGCATGCTCAAAATGACAAAATAACAATACCCAAAACACCTCAGCGCGAACAACAACCTTATACGAAACACGATCCGCAGCACACAATTCAAACTCGGCAACACCCACGAGTCGAAACTTTCTCGATTTTAATACGAAATTTCGTATCCGAATTTCTCCACGGCGATTATTCGAGCTTAGGCGAAACACATAATAGACTAGGCCCGAATTTATTTTCGGGAATCGCGAGATTGGACGTGAATAATTGAGGCTCGAGCGAGTGAACGCCTGCACGTGCGAGGACAAAAGCTCGCACGTGACGTGATTTATGGCTCGTAATTAAGTCAGGGGCGGCAAACTGTCGGCTAACGATACTGTCATATATGGCTATGACGATCGGGACGAGCACGATGATGATGATGATGATGGTCATGTGGTCTACGATGACGTTGATTGCGACGCGGCGCCCGGCCAGGACGATTAATGCAAATTGGACGCCTATAAACGATAAGGTGGTAAGCTTTACGGGTTGCGGTTGTGCGTAATAGTTAAACTGGTCATAAATTTGCGTCTAGGTCCGAAAGATATAATAGATCTGTTGATTATTAATACACGCTTCTAAAGCAAGATTTCAAAATATGATTTAAGAGAAATTTTATTAAAATTTAACAGCGATATCAAAAAACGCTCATACTGCATTTATATGATGAATCGGTGCATTTTTCCGTTGAGCTAAAAAAAGGAAAAAACAAAATCCGATATGAAAAAACGCGTTAACGCGAGATTTTCTCATCAACGTATGCAAATCGAGACGAGCTTTCCGAACATGCACCCGAAGCTGTGGTCGTAAAAAAAACCGCTTCGTCCGTTATATTTTGCGGTCGTATAAAATATATTATTGTATGTCGGTGCCATTGTAAAACGTACGTCCATCGGATCGTAACGGACGGACATATTTTCGCGAAAAATATATAAAAACGATAAAAGAGCCACCCAGAGAACGACCGCTGCGGAAATCGTTGGCGCGCGTGGTTAACGCTTCGGCGAATATCTTATGAAAGCGTTGTCATTATATCTCACTCGGATGATAATGACGCGATTCGGTGTTTATCCGCGACTGAGCTTAACAATTGCGTGCTCTGTAATGTCGGTGAATAAATTTTAGTGGTCCGTAAGTATAAAGCGGTATGCGTCTCGCTTTACTATGACAGTTTTAGTGTGGTGCACTCGAAACTAACTGTTTTGCATTTCAAATGCGGAATTCGGCCAGAGCCGTAACTTCTCGTATTCTCTTTCTTGTGAGGCTCTCGGGGATAAAATTTTTACAAGGATATGCCAAATATGTTAAATGAAACACATACCGACTATTATTTCCTGTATAATTTTATATGAATATTATTCAGACATGATTTTTAAAATCGGATGTATCAAACATTAAAAATTATATAAGGTCAATCGTTTGTTTATTTTCACATAAAAGCTCGAAAAAATTGTATTCTTTATAAATTGAAAAATTAACGAAGTATGCGAAACAATATCAAAACGAACAATTAGAAACAATCAACACGAACAGTACTATTTACAACCCAGATTGTATAATAAATGCGAGCAATCAACAGCTCTCGACTCCCGTTTAGAAAATGGCAAAGCAAAAATTAAACCATCATCTCCTCCGATTTCTTAATTGACCCGATTACGAGTCGAACCCTCGGTTCTTTCACCTCCCGAAAAATCCAGAAAACAAACCGGGGGAAGAAGAGTACCCGAGGAAGGTGACTTAATATTTTCGACGAGCGACTTTCGACTTCCTATAACTCGGCTAATTTGGCGCATTTTCGCAACCGGTTCAAATCGAATTAGCCGGTTCGGTTCTAATTTCGGCTTAACGCCGGGAAAAGAGTGCATCGTGGGGGCCGCGCCAAAAAGCCAATTTTCAGAGTGGATTTTTCCTTCCGACACGTTATATTTCGGACGGTGCGAAAATCTAATTTCCAATATACGTGTGTGCTGGTGTACGAAACGGCGGTAGCAAACGGCGCGAGAGAATTTCATTTTTCCGCATCGGCGTCCGATTCGTCATTTTTTGGTCTACACTTTTGCCGGTGGGAGTGTTTGTTTTGGCACTTTTATTGTGAGAGGTTATAAAATCGGATTAAGGTGAAACGTCCGATATATTTTTCAATTATTTGAACTATTGAGCGAGGATTTACTGCCACTCTTCGCTGAATCGAATAATAGTTTCATATTTTTTACTTCGGCATAGAAGTAACCATTCTTTATTTATTCCATATAAAATTTAACCTTTTGTGGCCGAATTTATTTTCAAGTTTGTGTCACTTCCGGATGTCATTGATTTTAAGTGTTGCTCGGAATTCATATTCGCGAGTTTAAAATGAAAAAAAAAAACGTATTTTGACCTTTTCAAAAAATTTATTCAGCGAGTTTAAAACCTTAACTCATTATTTAAAAAAAAATCATTTAAATTCTAAAAGTAGTGATAATCTTTCATTTTAATTTGAGTATATTCACTAAAAACTTACTATTTTAAAATCTTCTACAAAAGCTACTAGGAAATTTTTTCGAAGTTTTATTTATCAAAATATAATTATCGGGATTCAAATCGTATTTTAGTGGGGGCTATTTTGAAATGATGATTATGAAAGAGTCACTATGAAAATTAACACTTGATCAAAAATCAGATACGATTTTTTTTAATAGAAATTAATTAATTATTATAAGAATCAAATAGATTAATTGAGTTATGTGTTATGAAATGTAATGTATAAGATTTATATTATGGTATAAATGAAAAAAAAATAACAAATTGAACGTAATTCAAGGTATAATAAATTAAAATGTTGTCGCATATATTGCGACATACGACCGGTACGCCAAACAAGCAATGTCGTACCAGCGGCGACGTTCGGTCGCAAAGGGTAATACACTTTACTTAATTTTGATGTTCCAAAATATTATTTCAACGATATGAATTTAAAATGAACAACGCACGTAAAAAAAATATCTAAAGACGCATACGACAAAACTAATATCAGATGCATATCGTAGTAAAGAATTCATAATATTCCCGCGTCTAATATCAGAGACACATCGTAAAATTTTCATATACAAAATTGCATTCCTTTTCAGGCAGCATTCCCAAAGCACGCATACGTTCGCATTAGACCAGCTCGTTGGCGTTCCCAAAACACGAAACGCCCCATCCGCGATAGTTTCACGCGAAAATTCCCGCCGTTTTTTAAACCTCATCATCATAACGCCTCCGAGGAACAACGGCGGAGAATATTGGCAAAGTTTAAAGCTACTCATCGCCTCTCTTTACAAGCGGAGAAAGTCGTCGCGTTATGTTATTATAATAACGCGCGCGAAGGCGAATTGCGGCGCGAATATGAAAATAGTTAATGAATAGTCCGCCCCACCTCGAGTTTGCGGTCTTTAAGTGCTGGAGGGGTGGAAAATTCGGGAAAATGTCGGGAAAACTCGAACAATACCCGACATTTCCATGCGGGAATGCGCGCGTCGCCAAGTTCGCCGCTTAACGCGCCGAAGTCTATTATTATAAAATTAGACTGTTGTTCGGCCATTGTCTTGATATATGTGTGTGTTTATTGAGAGTTTTTGATCGACTTTTCCGCTTGTTGTGTCGTGAAGGGTTGAAATATTTCAGCGTGAAATACGAGCAGAAAAAGGTTTTGTGATTTTATAATGTTTGCTGTCAGGTATGCAACAGAAATACTATTACAATCCTAATATACTATTACTAATACTAATACTATACAATCTGGTTTGTTATTCTTATCAAAATATCAGTATTAAATATAAAGATAATGCAGTTATAATTCACATATATAATATAATTTACAGAAATATTGAATCGTTAAACCAAATAATTATAATAAAAAGAAAAAATGTTGTTTCGTTTGCCGACAAAATATTATACGGTGATTTCAATAATCATTTATCGCTTCGATTGTTCCGATAAAAAAATATCAATCCCCACAGAGAAAAGCGGATTGTAAACGTGCCCTCTATTAAAATGAAATTCTCGGTGCTCTAAAAAGTGGATCGATGAAATAAAATGAAAAACAGTTTGAAAAAAGTCGAGAATAATACGGATGGGAAAAAACGCAAAATGCAAAACGAGGGAAATTGGAAAAGCGAAAAAACTTCTATTTCGGCTCGGCGACAAAATAACATTTTTCGCGGCGATTTAATTTGCGTCCGCAGTGCAAAACCGGGACGGAGTCACCGCACATGCGAGATTTCCCGGTTTTTCCGCATCCGAACCGCAAAAAAGACCCGTTTTCCCGACGCCATAGTGGAAAAAAATTCACCGAGAATTCAATTAAGCGTTCTGGAACTCCGAACTCGACCGTTTTCATATTGACTAGGAATTTGTCCGACGCCTCTGGGACTTCCTAGTATCGATTCCCGTTTATTTTTTTTTCCTTTACCAATTTTGGATATCGATTGGCTATCGGTGGTCTCTTGGACTCGATTAACTTCTTGTTTGGCAAAGGGACCGGCACATTTATTGCCAATAGGCCAGAATAAAGGATCGTTCTTGTATTGCGAAATATTTACGGTTTCTGCAGCTTCCGTTTAACAACATAAAGTACGGTCCTTTGAAAAAGTCACATATTGTGCGTAATTGATTGAAAGGAAGGAAACATCTTTCGCATGTGTTGTTTTTGTAAATAAGTCTATTTTTCGAAAAGCGTGCGTTATTTATAAAATAAATAAATCAGCTTTATTACGCGGAAGACAATATGGAGTTTGAGTGGTTTGTAAATAAAAGAACGGTCAATCAAGAAGAGCGCGAATCACTGAAAACAACATGATACGGTCTATGCGATACGAAATAATGCTGCTTGCTTATAACTATATCATAATAAAACATATATGAAATGGGCCAAGAGAATATCTAACAAGAAATATTCGTCGAAAGATGAAAAGAGAATTGAATTCTCATCAAGATGTTTTCTATTATACGAAGAATAAATGCGTTCGTTGTGAAATATGACAATTTTCATTATTTCCTCTATTTATTCGCCGACTCATATAGCAAATAAAGCTCATTTTTAATTTAAAAGAGATGAACAAATATTTTTTATTATATTGCGTCTGTAAGCTCTGTTCAAATATCCGTTTATTCAAATTTATAAAATGTTCAATATAAAAATTTAATTACATAAATTCATTTTACAACAAACATACCATGAAATAATTAAACACAAGATTTTACGAATAACACATAAAATAATTCAATCGTAAAAAAAGTTTCATTTCATCAGTGTTAAAAAAGGTTTCGTGTATTTGTCGAGCATTTTCTACTTCCATTATACCGACGTCGAAAACACGAAGAGCCAAATTTGCACCGAGCTTCGATATCAATCTTTCGAAGCCTCCCTCGAGGAGACCAGGTCTCCAACGATCTGTCGCATTCGACAAAAGCGATTCAGAAAAATCGGTGTCGATTTTCCTCTCAGGCGTGCCCCCGGGAAAATTCCAACAATAGGAGCTTCTCTAAGCTGTTGGGAAAATTATTGATGGAAAAAATATTGGTGCATAAATTAAAATATACGAGTCTACTCTGAATCGCTTCAATATTTAAAGGAAAATTTGATTAACTCGCACCGAGGAAAATATTTTAAAGGATTCATCTGAATTTTGATGGTAATCAAAATATTCTTGCTTTCCTATTAAGCTATTCAAACCAAAATGTGAATAAGGACAAAATCGTGTTTGAATAATATGCCTCGCTGTTGAAATCGACGTTTTCACCCCGTATTTGTCTGTGCAAATATGACGTTTGGCGAAGAAAGGGTTTACTCTATGACTCCTCCGTTTATTTTTCATAAAGGCAAAGGAACGGTGAGCAAACATTATTATGCTACAAATCTTCTAGATATATCATAATATACATTTTTTTTACGTAAATTTCGTGTCAGGTTATACACCGCGACAATTCCGTATTTTTATTCTACAAACGACAAGTTAAATCACATAATACTAACAAAGACAGATCATTGCAAACATCAAATTTTGAAATTAAGAAAATTACAGTACAATACTAAATCGTACAGACGGATTATCTCCAAGAACACAGAACACAATCCACCAAGTTTATTCAACCACACCAAATCCAACTATCAACCGCCGCATCCGAAGCGAACCGACCTTACAGAATTTCCGTATAAATTACCACCTTAGCAAGCACACCTGAAATTACGACCCCGATGCGGACACCTTCCGCGAAGCAACACTAACAAGACACACAAACCAGCGCAATAAATAATGGAAGACGCATCGCCGCTTTCCTTTTTATTGCGACCGCCCAGTTTCCGGGTCGTATATTCCGGCCCATTATTTCCTGGGCCCTTAACACCAGAGGCCCTTCAGGCCGCGATTCGCCAGGTTCGACCGGCGATTTCCATTCGAACGGTCCTCGCGTACGAATTGTCCGCGGTCACCTCGGGAAAATCTTTGCGGGTCGTCGTAAAATGGGGCAAAAAGTGGAAGTGGGACGCGCGGAAAAAATGGCGATGGCGTTCTGTGATGGAATGGAGATGGAAGAGTGGAAGGCCGGGATCCTCTATGCGACCTCTGGGGATGGCGCCTTCGCAATTTACGGTTGATTTTTCTTTTTCGGACGAGGGAAAAGCGGGTCGGTGAAGATTCCCAGAGAAAGAAGGTCGTATGGAGTGTAAATATATTATTGTGATAATATTGTATGAAGCGAATTTGGACGCCATAATGGAAGCGAAATGTTGAGTTGGGCATAAATTTTTCGGAATGATAAAAAACTTATATAAAATCATTTTGAAAGTTTTTTTAAGAAACAGCAAAACTACAAAAATATTTGAAAAGTTAAAGAGCAACTATAATATAAGTTGAATTGGAAGATTTAAGGATCTCGAACATAAACAATGAAAATATGATATTCGCAAAAATTTAAATGATAAAAAAATAAAATATGACAAAGAAGAATTTAAGCTATTCTGTCAAAATTTGAAAAATACAGATTCACTTTTATCATACGTGATATCACATTTATTTCCTGCAAAAACAAATTGACCCATCATCGAAAAAATACCGTTCTATTGAAAAACATTCGCAAAAAAATTTGTCGAATCGCATATTCGAATTCGGCCATTATACTCGGTCGCAAATTCAAAATTTCGCACATTCCTCCGTTTTTATCTTATCGCTTCGCGTTTTATACGGACCGGGGGAGCGTTAGTGTTACGCAGACCTCGTAATTTTCTCCACCCTCAGACTGCACACATACACACCCACTACCATTTCACCCACCCCAAAGTGTGTAATCTGACCGAGTTCTTCTTGGCGGACCGACAACTACCGATCCAGAGACTCCGGTTTCCGAGTGATTTAGCATCGCCGCCGCCGCGATACGATACGATACGATGGCGGCGAAGCCTTCATCGTCAGGCTGGGAGGAATCCACCCCACGTCCTCTCATACGTCGAGGACCCTTAATAAAGCTGACTGCGCACGTCCCACACCGTGACGGAATAATCGTCACGTCAAACGGCTCCTCTCCACGGGGAATTCCCTGTCCCGTAACGGCGGGTGGTCGACTTATATTAGGGTGGGGGTGGTGGGGTCTCTTGGGAGGTGATTTTCGTCGACAAGACGAATGACCAACTATTAAAACACCATAAAGCCCCACGTCAAACGGCCGCGATTCCCCCGGCTGCCCTAATCCCCGATCTAGACGCCCGTGCGCCGTATATACGATCCCGATCGTATCCTGGCGAAGATTTTATTGCTCGGGGAGTTCGAGTTTCGTCCTTCCCAGTCGATGGACGGATTCGCGTTAATCGAGCACTATTTTATGTGTCGCTACGGCGTTTCGAACGAGTTTGTATGAAGGGCCCACTAGGATCGTGATTCAGATCGATGGCGGTACCGCTTCTACATTAGATTACGCTGGAACGAGTGTCAAATTCATCTATTTCAAAAGAAACAAGCTCCGACTGAATCTTTTATAAAGAATTTTTATTTGAAAGAGTAAAATGAAGATAATAACACATCAGCTATTCCGTTACGACTGATAATATCAATCCTTTGTATCCCGAAATTGCTAATATCGTATAAAGCGAATCACAAACACATTTTCTTTATTTATGATAACGATCAGCATCGCTCCCATACACAAAATCATTATACGCAACCTACATTCGCTAAACAAACAAAAAATATAAACATCGACCTACAAAAACGGACTCAAGGAAAAGACAACATTCGCATACTCCGCATAATAACAAACAAAAATTGTTTTAGATCACGTCCGAGCCGTTTATCAAACATGGACCAGAAACGTTCCGTTAACCCTGCACCGAAGAAGGCACTGTTGGGAATCCGCAATGAACCCACCCTGGAATAAGCGGCGCCGTCACGGATTTGCCGACGTCTGCAATAATTTCGGAATACACAGTTCAATTTGCAGGTCCCGTTATTAAGGTGACGCGCGTTTGTCAGATTTGCGTGATAAATTATGCCGAATTCGCGCGCCAGTCGGCTGTAATGGGGTCGCGGTCGAAATTGTTGTTGATATTGTTGTTATGGGAGTTTCTACATTGATAATTTTATGTAAATTGTCTTGTGTCACATGCGAGTACGTGATGTTTCATTTCATTACTGTCGAAGCGCCCAATAATGAATTTCTATGATTGTGATGAGGAAATATTGCGTGACGCGTGAAGATAAGTTTCTGAGTCACTTACGTGTGTACATATATTGCAATTGTGAAGATAATGCTCACTTACCTGAAACGAAAATAATATTTTTTCGATTAACATAAATAAAAAAATAATATGAAATAAATGTTTTCATCAAATATGACGGATGAATACGGAATTATTATAACCCAAGAGAATACTCTGTTGAATATAATCAACGGTTCGCTTAGATGGAATACTTCATCGCATGCACCGTATCTAGAACTAAGCCGTTCACACTCCTAACGGCGTATACGTAGCACAGTGTCAAAATCTTATTAGCAGAGAGAATAATCTAGTTTGAAATTATACGCCTTATTTCACAGCGAACATTTCGCAACTGTGGTGCAAAACTCGTGTACCGCGGGCAAGGGGCTAAAACGGAGCAACTACTAAAATCTGTACAAATTGAGCTCGATGTACGTAGTTAGCGAGCGAGTGCATCCCCTCAGCGTTTGCACAATTACCAAAGTTGCATCACAAACTGCACACCAGGAATTTCGACGAGAGACCGACACAGAAAGGTACACATCGATATACGTGCACAGACAAACTGATGGGAACGGAACAGAGATGGCGGACACAAAGTACGATCCGAGAAACTGGAAAGTCACAAGGTCTCGCGGCGCAGAAATCAGTTTATCTTCATTACGACCTTGCTGCGATTGTCAGTTCAACGGTTCCTAGATTCGATTAATTCCGTTTCTCGAAATAAACCGATCCTCCGATCGGAAAGGTTTACGTATAAGGAGTAAACAACGTGAATTTTCCGAGAGAGATCGTGACTTATTCACTGTTGCAAATTGAAGTTTCGCATTGTTATAAATATTAGAATTACCTATATATGCTATGAATATTGTAAAATTTTTAAATTAAAAAATTGGTACACAGACTAATGGTAATCTAGTGCCTGTTCAGATATTTATAACGTTCGTGTAGTTTAAGTTTTAAAAATTGTATTTTTGAATAAATAAACGATTCCAGATACATATTTGAATTTCAACAATAAAATTAACATACTATTTCAAAATAAACCGCCCAAACAATCGGGTATCAAAATAATATTTTAATCGAACCCAAATAATAATACCCCATAAAACCGATTAACTTTTCATCAAACAATGAACGCGCATGACCAAAAAAATCGTACCCGTATATAAAAAACGACATGAATTCATATACGCACATAAGCGCAGACGCGCCAGCAAACATCGGCCGGCCATTGTACGTTTGCATAAAAGTGTATAAATATGTAAATAAGTGGATGTTGGCGCTAAACTTCATGTCGGCCATTTACATCTTTTTATCGGGTCTCCCTCCTTGCCGGCGGCACCCTTTCTTCGGGCTTTTCCCGAAAATGGGTCGACATGCAAACACACACGGTAGTTTTGCACAACGTTGCGGAAATGTGTCCGAAGCTCTCTTGTACATATGAAATAATGTTATAGGGTGTATGCTTTGCTCTATATTTGCAAAAGTATAAAATTGCATTTGCATCGGTTACATTTTGTTCATTACGCGTCGGTCGTCAAAGCATGACTTTGTTTGACGATTGGTTTCAAATATTTTCGATGGTTTGTGAAATTTCGGAAAATGTGCGTTCGAATTTGTTTGTTGGCATGTTGGATTATAATGAAGTACCGATATTCTGTTGAATTTATCAGTTTTATGATCTGGTAGGTTTGGAGTTTCGATCGATAAATGAAAAATAATATCATTGAGAGATGTATAATATTTCGATTAAACAATAAAACATGAAAATATCTAACGATGTGAATCAGCTTGTGAAAATCATTTGAACTTTTTTTTACAAAATAAAATTTAAGAACCAACTCAACACATCGATGATTTTATCTATAATTAAAATAATTTTATATTATAAATCTAATCGCAAAACCAGTAACAAAACAAGTTACACTTCGTATAAATATGTACATGTTTCAACAAAACGTTGACCAAAGTGAACTTATATAAAACGTACTGTGAACATTCATTACTGTAAGTCCCTGTAAAAAGAAAAATCACACAGCTAGAAATAAACACGAAAAAAGTATAGTGATACCAAAGCATCGCTAAAAAGCACTCATACTCCACAGTGCACATGCAACTAGCTAACGAGGCTCAATTACGTTCTGTTCCTTTAATAAGACTCTCGCAGTGTTCGTAATTAGATTTTCCTTCCTCCATTCATTTCTCAAAGCTTTCATCGCATACATTTCTAGATACTTTTGAACCTTCCAAAAATTTCCTACCGCTGAAAATGACGGATTTTTGGCGAAATTAACGGGTTAAGTGTTCGCGCGAGATAAGCGAGAGCCACAAGACGACACAATGGACCCTTCGGAGAGTCAAGAATTTTCGGCCTCGCATCAAAGGAGCGAGAGCCGAAATGAAAAAAAGGACAAAGCTCGAAATATAAAAACATTATGTTCGGTAATGAAAAAGTGTCGTTTTCACTAAGGGAGAGGTCTTCGAGACAAAATACGTGTCGTTTCTGAGATGCTTTCCCGCATTATTGTTGTCATAAATTTATTTCTTTTTCGCAATTGAAAACGCTTTCTGTCTCTTGAAATGGCATTTTTTCATTGCTTGTTGTAACAGCACAGTGTCATTTATTTTGATGTATACTTTTTTATCATTGACATAGACATGCTTTCATGAAATAGTATCCATTAAAATTACGCTTTAATTAAATATTTACCATAAAAACCATAAATGAAATTTTCCGAAATAAATTTTGGGATTTATACTCTCTTACAATCATTCAGACTAACTTTCTACAAACCAATTTGAAACACATAACTAGTACATATATCTAATAAAAAAAAACAAACAGAAACTACCCAAGAGAAAAGCCTAACTGAAAACCACAATTCAGACACATCCAATGTCCCAATATCCAACACGCAATATGCACCGCCACAATAATGTCCCAAATTCGAGCATCCATCCCCGTGGAATTAAACGAATCCATTTGCCATCATTTGTCCAACCGAGACGTATTAATCGAGGCTTCGCCGCAAGTGTCGTCCGGATGTCAAAGGTCCGACGACTATGCGGCCTTTGTCATGGTCCATAAACAAAACTCGAACTCAGAGGAAGTCTCTTTCGTGCTAGTTGCCATCATGGTGGTATGTAAATATGGATCGGAGGTAGTCCGTTGAATTATCTCGAGAACAATGGTGGTGAGGCTAGTACTTATCGGCATGCTTAAACGGCACGAAAAATAGTTTGGCATTCTCTGCTGCTTGCCGAATGTGGAATAATCGGTTTATTTTTGCTGTTTAGGATAGTTTCGAGGCGGTATGTGCCGTACTTTTGGTCGAGTTTTGTGGAAGACGTGAAAGTTTGGCCTTATATTCTCCAACATGTTTTCAGAGAGTCGTTTATATACGCAAAATATAAGTCCCAAATAAAAATGTATATTGTTTAATATAACTTCGTTCGTAAAAATATTGAATCGTTATAAAAAGTTATTTCATTAAATATATTTTTTAAGCAGTGAATAAATTACACAATCTACTACACATGCATATGTATCCATCTTATTAAAAAAATATGACATTTTACTTTTAAGAAAGTTGTGTGCTATATAAACTCATATAAAAGGCATTAAGGTTTTTTTTAACCGAGACTTGTTCCTCTTTCAGGACGAAGAAGATTTAGATAGTATGGTTGCATTAAAGTTTGATACTACGGAGCACTAGTTCTGAAAAGCTCAAAATCCCTCAAAATCGCGAAACTTTTCCAAGCCAAAAAGCTTTTCACCGCGTTAATAAAAAAATCTGTTTATCATATTAAGCGTCAAATAAACTAATTATATTCTTAAAGGTTTTTTAAAACCACTTCACTGGTAAAATAATACACTGTTTTTTTTATTTATCGTAACTGGTTTTATCATGAACCTATTACGTTTCAATCTCACGACTCTAAATAATAATATGGATCTTCGAAGGCGAACGTTCAATTATTGAAGCCAACTACAATTGGAATCCTTTTTTCTGTTCCCGCGAGGATTCGACGCATTACCCGAAAAAGGATACACTTGTGTTAGATACCTTTTTCAAGCCAAAAATCGATATTCGACCGATTCCACGATACATGGACGCACTCTCTCCTGTCGCGCGCACACACACGAACAAACTCATTGTCAATCGAAAAGCAAATTTAATCTTTGTCTGCAAGGACTGACATATAAATAAAACGCTCGCTCGAGTTATTACAACGAACAAAAGTGCCGCGAAGACACACCTTTTGTATCAGGTTAATTGAAAGTTCAACGGCATAAAGACGATCGACTGAAATACGACTGAATCGCTGAAAGTCCTTAGAAATAGATACGCAGGAGGGGGACTTTCTTAGTATTGATTGAACTAATCTTTTATTGGATTAAGGACCGCCTTCGTTTCGAGTTATTGCGTGAATATTTAAATCATCACCTGCGGTCGTCGTAAAAGTGGACATATCGGTGCCTTTCGGACTAATTATTTTTAGTGTTCGAGGACACGATAAAGTTGGTCCTTATCAATTTTAGTGGAGGACCATCCGTAGTTCGCTCCCACGAGGACGTAAAAAGATCGTAAAAGCCCCACGGTCGTAGGGTAGGTAGTGGGTGACCCATTTCTGTTAGACCCACACTCTCTGCTATGGTATTCGATACTTTTTTCGTCCTCTTCATACGATATAATGTATAGGTTTTTTTCCCTCGTCTTCCTTTACCGCAAAGAGGGTATTTGTGGTCAAGGACGAGTGAGACTCGATACAGATTATTAGATAGAAATATTCGGGTTGGAATTAGTTCTAGTATGACAAGAATGTGTTGTTTTACTAGTCTATATTGACAAAGCTTGGAAAAAAAACTTGTACAAATTTCACTATTCAATCTATGTGTAATGTTATTAACTTACATATAACAAAAAATATAGAAAATATATAAGAAAAAAAAAATAGAAAATACTCAGAAAGTCATAAGATTAGATCTGAAATTCGAAAGAAATTAGACAAAATAATATTATTTCTCATTGAAAAAATATCTTAGATGTGTTATCGTTGTATTATAGTTATGTTGTTTTTAAGTAATTCTTAATCAGGCATTTAATGTTACTAAAAATGGTCGTAAAAAAGCTATAAACACTGATTGAAGTTGTTTCGAGCTTTGCAGATCATAAAAAAGCATCCTACACATGCGGAAGTCCGAAAGCTCGAAACGAATTATAAATTTTTCCCGATTTATTGCTGTTCCCGGATTTACGACGCATTGTTTTATTTCGAAACTAGTACGATATCAATATCGACGTCTCTTGATATAGAAACCCATTTCATATCGTATTATTGACGAAGGCTTCCCATCCACATTCAATATTAATCCGTCCTAATTTCCCAATTTGAAATACGCAATATCTAATTACCTGCTAGAAATTATATGAAACCATAATTTGAGCGGTTGCGCAATACGAATTATGACTTTTTTCATTGTGTAAACGAAGAAATTATTTCTGCGTAAATTGAAAACAAACAAAGCGTTTTCGTTCGTTGAGTGAAAAAAAAAATGTTTAATTGAAAAGATAACGGCCGCGGCATTGTGAGAATGGAAATGAAGCCCTCAAAAAGAACGGTCGACTACCAAGCAACCGGTTTCAGCAAAGAATTTCGTCGAAAATTTAATCGTTTACCACGAAACCTTTTTGTCTAGTTTGTAATTAAGCTTTTTACATTTGAATTGTCCGAGTGTAAAAACATGTTCTCGCCTCCGGTTGTAGGGAATAATAATTTTTTCGAATATGCGAGCTATTAAGTGCCAAGTGTTGTAATAAACATTTGATGTGTGAATGGCTAAAATAAGATAAAATTAAATATAATCTGTAACGAACTTCCAAAATATATTTTTGTTAAAAAAAGAATATAAACTAAATAAAAGAATATCCCTAATCAAATTTACGGAACAATATCGAAAGTGGCTTTAGCACAATCACAAAAGTAAGCTTCACGTTTGGAAAGATTTTGCAAACCATGGCGAAAATTCTCAATTTGGTTTCGTAATAATATATTTAAGAAAGGGAAGTTCAAAAACTTTCATATTAAAACGCATAATTGAAAAATTCAAATATGCAAATTACAAAAATTTCAATAAAAATTCTTATTGCGCAAATTTAATTTTGAGGAAGGTTTTAAGAATATAGTGTTAAAAGATTTTCCGATTAAGCGATTTCTGTTTTAAGCACTTGGAAACGATCTTTTCCTCAGGAAAAACGCTGATATTTCAATACTTAATCCCGTTATATGTATTCAAGCAATATAGGATTAAACGAAGCAATTGAAATTCAATATTTCAGAAAGGATTACATTACCAATTTTAATAAAGAAACACCTTCGTAGTCACGAATAATGAAAGCGATATGTTATTTTAATTAAATAAATTGGATTATTGATTTCAAAAGCTGAACGAATTTGAAAACCGTTGCACGAATATACATTTTAATTAAATTAGAATTCCATTAGAAAAAAATCCGAAACATTCTCTTAAAGCCCTTTTCGTTTCATTTCTACTTTTGTATCGAGGATGTTATATATGTATGTATATTTTTTCAAGTGGCGTATCATGTATATAGCATAAAAAAATCTGACTGGATTTAGGACTTCGTTATTTTACTTTACAGCCACTGAAAAGTACTCAATATTATTTATATAAGTATAATATAAAAATTATTCGATCTTTTCTGAACGATAATAAACATCAATAGAAGTATCATATTATCACATAACATATAGAATCAATCAACAATAACAATTTCAATCCAAAAATTCACAACAAAATTACAAAACCCAAACACATAGCAACTCTAATTAGAGTACGCGCGTGTGTAAATACACAAACACATTCATTCGTAACGCTTATTTGAGTTTCGCTCGATATCCGCGTTTCATATCCCGGTTTTCAATTAAGTCTAAGGTCAATAAAAAATGCCCGTATTTACGAACACAGGGTGGATGGGGCACTTTTTGTGTGCGCACTTGCGTCCATGGCAAATTGAGAATTCGCTCCGTTTTACGGCCCTCGGCGCAGCTTTCGCGAACCGGCGATTTTCCGCAAGTTTTTCCGATGCGAACAGATCGCGTGCTTTCCACTTTTCCGATTGCCGATCGCAATCTGACCGTAACGCATTAAACCTCAGTCGATATGTATATACGGTTACCGACCACTTTACGAATCGATATATGCTCTTGAATCTTTCTCTATGTTTGAATTTCATTAATTTAGTTAGCTGAAACGTTTTGAATATTATGTTTTTATGAATTGAAAAGTTTTTATCGCATATTTGTTTAATTTGATAACATTTCATGTACTTAAAATTTATTCAGTTCATATATGAGATGCATACTTTCCATAGACTATTTGATCAATATTATAAATAGAAAATTTATACAAGACCATAGATAAATCCCAACGTCCTATTCATCGAATAAGAACGCGTCCTTTTAGGTGGATAATAAATTCAAAGCCTACACCCGTCCTAGATCAAAAATAATTAAATCGGGCACTGAAATCACCGTATCGTACGCTTTCACTGCTGATCCGCACCATTTATCCGAAACGAAATACATTCGTTTTCCGAACGGGCGCCCGTTTTAAAGCAATATTTTCGAAATGGCGACCTCACCTCACCGTCTCCTGTCTCCAGGCCCATTCATCACGTTATCCAGAGACGTATCAAATTAAGAGGCCCCATCAGCCCGGTCCCGGAGAGAAAGTTCTTCCTTTTGTGTGTCACGGGACGATATTTACTATGAACTATCCACGAGATTCATAACCCATCGCCCAGATGCCAGATAGGGCCCTCGCTCTAGATGAGCCCTTTCTTGGGTGGGCGGATTCCACCCTGACGACCTCTCCCCCATGGAGAACTTGAGTATTCAAATGCTCGTCTTGACCTAATTATTCCGGCCCGATTCTGCGGGGATCTCTTCGAAAGTTGTTCTTTAATCCGAGCTGCTCGTTAATCGCCCGATGTGCGAGAATTTTTAATGGCTTTCGAGGTGGACATAATGTAAAGGGATCTCCGGAAAGTGGCTTAATAATACCTCAGCTCTTTTTCGAGTTGTAAATTTACGAAATTGTTCTTTTGAGGCTGCATATAAACGATTCTATAATTACGTATAATAAAATGTTTTAAACTTAACTAACTGCAACTCGTTTAAATTTTTATAAGAAGCAATGAATAAAAACCAAAGTTGCCCGCTATGAAAAGTATTATATTCAATACCGAGCGAACGAATCGCTTCGATAGTCAATAGACCATTTAACTGCTTCGGAAATACGACAAAAGTTCTTCTCGAAGCGAATCGACAATGTTCGGGGGTAAAGAGAGGTTGTTTGGAAGACGTATCGCGTTATAACAGCGCATGGGCGGATCGGGCCAATGTCGCGGCAACGGAAGAACAACGCGTGCCTGTCTTATTTCCTTTTCAAAAACAACGGATCTAATATACGAACGAAGTATCCCTAAGTACTGAATTCGTATACTAAGCACAACTGCAGTGATTCTCAATTTTTCGTAAAATAAAAATTGCTTTTGTTTTTTTTTTCAATAATGAGTGATTTTGACGTTTATACATCTTCATGTTATGTCTATATGACGGGTATATATATAGCCTTTATGGGGTACAGATCAAATAGTAAAAGAATATACGATTTCTAGAAGAAAATCGGGGACAAAGTTGTTGCAGCGCAGGCACGTAATTCGGGGACGACCCGTTAATGGCGCCGGGGAGGAAACAAACGCCGTCCGTCTTCTTTTAGACGCCCGTAAGAGCACTTGAAAAATATATTTATACGTACTTTTCTAAGGTCGAAAGTTATGTGCGCTTTATTTCGACGCGCATATTGGGGTCGTCGTTCTACGTTAGCAAGTTCGTTTTTTTTATTATTTTACTTTTCGAAACTACAATGATAGTTCTGTGAGTTTTAAACGGTGGAATATAATTTTAATGGAAATTCTACAACTTTTGAATTTTAAATCGTCTGATCTATACTTCATGTGATTCGTTCCCTTGGCGATGATTAAACGGGTCTGCTTCATATTTTTATTATTCCATAAAGGTATTATATTATTATAGTTAGTAAAAGTTACTATAAAAAAATTATTTACTCATGCACAAATAAAAAATATATCAAAGAATATATCAAACGTTATTGAGAAAAGGAAAAATATCAATTTATTTTTACACGACACTGTGGTAGACATCAAAATATATTATTTATGGCAAATATGATATTATGTACTGCATCTTCATAATAGATAAGCTCGCGATCCAATTATTAGATCACGTATAGATTTGATTATCAAGCGTGCAAATAAAATATTATATTACGTAATATTCAGCGGGGACGTTTCTCATGAATTTATATTGAAAAAGAAAAATAAAATCATGAGAGAGTTTTATCTACAATATTTTGAATTCAATTTCTCTAGCTTGAGCACCATAAACCTTTGTACTAATCCGATTTATATTACGACTTAAAGAACAGTATACTCGAACATTAGGTTTCTGCAATTTTTTAATCAGCACCAGCAGAAAAAAAACGAGCACACACGAGACGTTGAAAGAGAGTCTCGGAAGCTTCGTTAAGACGAAGAATAAATCCTTTGTGGGTCACGAGACGTTGCTACATACTAAGACACAGTAAAAAAAATCTATTTCGGAAACGATAAGAAATTCAAGCTAAGGTTTGTCGTTTCACAGAATTCAAAAAAGATTTTTTTTCATACGAATCTTTACATTTCATGGCTGGTTGATAAAAGAAATTACAACCTCATCCATGAATCCTTTGTCATTCGCATGAATAACTCATACGCTTTCGAAACCACCACTATAATTTCAAACGATAAAAAAATAAAATAAAATCCCATCATCACACATCGGATCAACCTTCAACAAGCACACAAGCACAGCGACACTCACCGATTTTGGGCACGTATAGATTGAGGTAGAGGCAGTCTTCCGAGTGGTTGGATAGCAACGGCAACAGCCTTTGCAGATGGGCCACACGAGCCCTTGGATGCATCAACAAAGCGTCCGCATGTGTCGGCAATGATGGTAATGATTGAGGACAAGCTGAGGCAAAACGGTCCGCCAAACGAGGACTGCGCCATTGTGACGGCGTCACAGGAGGCATATATCTGAAAATAAATAAAAAAATTATAATATATAATTTATATGTGTTGTTATTGATTGGTGGTATCTGGACTCAAGTCCAATTTTCACATATGTAGGATAATTATGAAACATAGGGTGCCATACTGTGGCGAGATTGGTTTGATAAGGCATTTTTATGAACAGTGTTAAGATTGGGATAGGAAAGAGGATCGACTCAAATTCGCGAACTACATCGAATCCAATCGTTGACGACCGCTTGCAATTGTTGTTATAATTAATCGCGACATCGGCGCATATAATTCGTATGGTGGTCTCATAGAATCAAACCGTCTCATTGATGAGAGATTAAATTCTCATTTTTGAATCAAATGGTTAAATACCCAATTTGAAATGATCGAGTTATGTGTTTTAAAAAACGGAGTCCTACTCTTGCCATTTACGCAGCATGAACCATTATCACAATTGTAATGTAAGCGAGTATATTATTAATATTCTGCTAAATTTCACTGCCGGAATACTAAGTATTGTTATCCAATAAATTTCGAATTATTTTGTTTGGGATTATTAAGGTTATTGGCTAATTCGGAACAGCCAATATTCTGAGGGTCGTTTCAAAATT
This sequence comes from Hydropsyche tenuis, assembly GCA_009617725.1. NCBI lineage: Eukaryota > Metazoa > Arthropoda > Insecta > Trichoptera > Hydropsychidae > Hydropsyche > Hydropsyche tenuis. Next base: position 3,359,512 of record VTON01000001.1, on the reverse strand, counting down.
TCGTACAATAACCCTGCGTACAAAAGCAATATATCCCATAATACAATAGGGTTATAAGTTCTAGTGTGCGTATTACAAAATCGCATACATCACACAACGTAAAGTTGGCAATTAATTAGAGCCGGGGAGACGAGCGAGTTCGCTCTCGCAATACAAATAATGTTTTGATAGGGTCTATCCAGCTAAGGGGGCACTTTACATATTGATATTGAGGTCCGTAAACATTTGAAAATGGAACTTCATCTAGGCTTCTCATCCTTTGCTAGGAGCTTCCGTTTTGTAAGCCTGCAGCCAGTATGTATAGGCATATTGTTTGCTCTTGTCTGTTTAGCCGATGAGATAATGCTCCGATTTATTTTTATTAGACGGGAAATGGGACTCACCTACGTGTGTATCGGAAAGAGGAAGCTCTAAAGCCAAGACGATAGTGCTGAAGCTTAATTTTATCGAGGACATTGTTCTGTTTTATTGGATTGCAATTTAGAATAGAAGACATGCCGACTGAATTAAATTTAATACGTTCGATACAATGTGCAGTTAAATTTAACTGTTCATTTGAATTGTTAAAATAAGTTAATTTAAAATTTCATTATTTAATTCCCAAATATTATTTATCAAAGTTATACACTAGTTTATTATTGATGAAATATTTAATAAAAATTCTGAAATAAATGCCGTCTCCGAAAAATATCTTCATCGCTTAATTTATTTATATAAATTTCCAAGAAATTCGAACATCTCCATCGATTTCGAAAGGTCGCCCTTCAGATTTATAAAAGATCTTCGTTACATTGAACTTTTTCGGATCTGCGAAAACTTTCCGGCGACCCCGAAGATTTTCCGACAAATCCTCGAAATATGGAAAGCAAACCCCGGGTGGTTCACGCTTGGTTTAGATAACGTGCGATTTTCCGCGCATTTTCATCATCGCACGTCGGAAAATCTCCACGCGACGACTCTGCTTATTTTTCCCGTCCACTTTTCCTCACGTTCCCGAATAATATGCACTAAACTTAATTTATAGTTGTACGGCGAAAGGCAATGAATTGTGACGCGGCTCTGAAGCGCCGATAAGACAAATGGCCGCCGGGCGAGCGCAAATAAAATAGAAAACGTTTACCGAGATTAATGGGCGAGGCTCCTCTCGGCAAAACACACGGTGATATACCTACAAAATTTTATGGGTATGTGTATTTTTGTGTATTGTACACAAAATGGCAGAGTTGCTAGAAAAATGATTAATAGTCGTTGCTGGTACTGTTTTGTTTATATTCTAACGTTGTGAAAGCGCGGTCTCTAAAATTTGATGAAAATTGTAAAAAAGAAATCTAGACGTCGTTAATTAACATTTTTTTATATCGCATCTCGTTCTATAGAGACGAGAAAAACTAAATAAATGGTCTTGAAACGAGATCGCTACGTGAAGAAACCAAACAATTAACGCTGAATGTGTATCTACAAATTCACTAATGGTCGGTCCCGAATAAACGATTTATCTTTCCAGTGAAATAATAAAGGGAAAGTATTCTTAAATATCTTCTGTTATTATAACAAAAAGTATACGATATATAAATTAATAAAATAAGATTTCGTTTACGATATTCCGCATTGAGTAAACTATGAATATTTTAAACACCATGAATAATAAAATTTCCGTTCGCGGCGACAAATCACACGAAAACATCCTTAAAAATTTTCCAATACCAGGAAACGAAAACTACCCCAGTGAATAAACCGGCACATCATTCAACAAGAAAAACTCGGTACGATTCAATAAAAACAAATTTCATACGAAGCGTACGTATCGCGCGCGCTCTGAACGTTTCCGATTGACCGATTTCAAACCATGTTTACCCAACGATCCGTTTCTCTCGTGAAAACGACAAATACATTATTTATCGGCCGAGACCTCCTTTATATCATATTATATATTGCGGGGGAGACGAAAAAAAGAACAACAAAAAACACACACACATTGAATAAAAGCGAAAATCTCGAATTTTTAACGCGCGAACAGACACGCGGACGCGTCACGAACGCTCGGGCTTCTTATATTATACAAATTCGGTGCAATGGCGTGGATACACACGCGTCGCACAGATTGCACGAAAACACGTCCCTTTTCGCCATTTCTATATGGTGTGTGTGTGTGATGTGTATGTCGGGTGCGAAATATATATCCGAGTGTGATGCATTCGTATGGGAAATCGATTTCGTTCGTGCAAGCGGTCGTCACTCGTGTGCCGAACGAGACGTCGCTGATTCAATATGTCGTCGCGAGATTGGGATCTTGTATTGTTTTTGTTATGCGTATGAGATTTTGTATTGAAGTAGATTTTTTTTCGGTTGATTTTAATCGAATTTATATCGGTCTGGATTTAAGTGTTGTTAAATGAATTATTTCTTTATTGAATATTGAAAAAAAACTATGTTTTTTTTATATTTTTGATTTAAGAAAATATTTGTGAATTTCCAAATTCGAATATCATAAAATAAAATCAACATTGAAAATTTTTTGAATTAAAATATAGACGTAAATACGTTTCATTTTTAAATTTTTAAAATTATGTAACGTATGATGTTTCAAAAAATGTATCGTAAAGAAACAAGGTCGAAATTGGAATTCAGAGACTATCATATAGCTCAAAAAGTACGTACATACTTTCTCTCTACAGAGTGAAAGATGAACTGGAATATAACAGAACACTGAAAGAAATTCCAGTAGATTGGCAAGTCTGAAAGCATTTTTTATAAATCTTTTAACAAGAAACTAAAGAACAAAGAGTTTTTCGGGGAAAATCATATCATAGATTAAAGAAAAATATTTGTAATATTTTAAAATTTCAAGTTGACTCTTGTTTGATATTTTTTTAAGACTTTTCAGATCGGCAAATGCCGATCTGAATTAATCAATAAAATAAAACACTTACATAAAAAATTCACTAAATTATTTATACAAATAAAAAACCGATGACTTCTAAAATATATATTTTATAGTTTACTCTAAATTAAACCTTTTACAAATCAAATTCAACTATCGCGAGTTCATTTTCTTGATTTTTATTATTAAAAATATAAAAAAACCCGCTGCTTACAAATCCGTAGTGTAAAAAATATAATTTATTACATATGTAAAAATTTGGAAAAATCACCAACTGATACTATCAAAATCGAATTGAATAATAGATTGTATTTAATTGATTACTATAACAACGGTCATACTTTACCGACCGGGTGGAACGGCTATTGAATTTACTTGACGACCGCACGTTTTTGCCCAATTCGCACCAATCGCACAATTCATTTAAATTGTTGTAACTTTGTTACCAATTTATTAATTTTTAAAAAACTTTTAGAAATTATTCATTATGAATGTATTTAAGTGTAATTGAAAAAAAAACTATTTGTTTTTTTATTAATTTAATCTAGAAATACATATGTTCAAACGATTATTATACATAGATAATAAAAATAAAGAATGTTGAGAATCAATGGCATAGCACTCATATAAGTTTTATATTTTATTGATGAGTGTCGCTAATGAATTACACTATTATTTAACATAAAAATAAAACATTAAAAAAAATATTGCTTCATGACAACGCAAGGCCTCATATCTCTATAAAGGATTCAAATCAACGGAATTTAAAATTCAAAACATGAGACACTGCTTTTTCTCCTACTTATTCTGCAACCGATCATATTTTTTTTTTAAATTAAGATTCATTCCTCCGCCAGAAAAACCAAGCGATATTGAAAAGGCCTTTGATGACTTCGTAGTCTCCAAAAATACAGAATTTTATAAACGCGGAAGATATTCTTAATCAAATCGTTGGCAGAAGACTCTTGGTATAAATTGATCCAATTTTGATAAATCAATTTTGAAAATTAAAAAGTTATAACGTTTTATTTGTTGCTAAAAAATCAGGCATTTTGCGTGTTACAACCTAATATAAAAGCACCACATAGTTATGAAAGGCAACTATTATAATTACATATTTGGCTGGTTAATAATATCAGTAAAAAAATATTAAATAATCAGTTCGGTTAGGTTAGGTTAGGTTAGGTTTAGGTTAGGTTAGGTTAGCTTACTACTACGTGTGACTACATTGAGACTTGATCCAACAAGTTCAAACAGGTTTCCACGTGCACAGAACCAAATAACAACCATATACTTTGTTTTTACTGATCAAAATAGTATTTTTTACTGATCAATTAAATACAGGCCGTTATGAAATCATTAAAATTCAAAAGTTTCGATGCCTAAATAAAAAATCATAGTGTTTTGAACAGCAAAGTTGTGCGTATCTGAGAACGCCAATAGACGTCCGCGGTCGTTTGAACGAAAAATAATAAAAAGCTTGAAAAGCGACCCCAATAGACGTCCCCGGTCGGCAAAGTAACACTTTCCGACGTTTGAATTTGATTAATAAAAAGTTTAATTGGTCGAATCAAAAATGTATAAAAACAAAACCTACCTCAAACTTCCGATAGGTGGCGTCGCATACGGCACCCCCAAAAACGCCTCCACAGGCGGATGCGCGTGCACAATAACACCCCTCAACGGCCCGTACTTGGTCCTGACGACCCTCGTCGAATACTTGTGCACCGGCAGCGAGGATCCACACACCATGGCTATCGCAGCAGCCACCACCAGCAGCAGCAGCAGGCCACGGGCGGCCGCCCACCGCCCCGGCCGCCGCGCGAAGCACCCCATGGGCGGCCGCGCACCATCGCCTCACCGCCGCCGCATCGCCCTCTGCACTATAACGAGGGCTCCGGGATGGCCAGGGGCCAGGGTCCAGGTCGTGTCTCTCTTCGGGCTGGAGTCGCGCTGGGGCGCGGGCGGGCCTCGGCGGGGGGCGGCGGCGGCGGGGGGCGCGGAGGCGGCATGGCGGGCGGGGCGGCGCCGCCTTCGATGTTGCCGATCATGAACTCTGGCAGTCTGTGGGCAATTGAAAGTTGTGGTTTGTTATGTTGTGCAAATATTTTGGGTGGAGTTAAGGGGCCCATATACGCAACGAGAAATCGTTACGATCAGACTATACAGTTCGAACTGTACCGATAAATCGCTACATGTTATAACACTGTACAGTTTCGTCCGATTTTTTAAGACTGTGCAGTCGAACGGAACAATACGAAAATTTCAATTAATTAATCGGAATCAAATGAACTGTGCCGATTGATCGTAACGTGTATGCGCTCGTTAACGATTTCTCGTAGCGAATATAGCTTGTATGCCATGTACGATAAACTGTGCCGTTCGAACTGTACAGTCTGATCGTAACGATTTCTCGTAGATAGCTTATATGCCATGTACGATAAACTGTACCGTTTGAACTGTACAGTCTGATCGTAACGATTTCTCGTAGCGTATATAGCTTGTATGTCATGTACGATAAACCGTACTGTTCGAACTGTATAGTCTGATCGTAACGATTTATCGTAGCGTATATGGCCACCATTATGGAGAGTTATTAGTTTTGGGTGTGCCGTTTGGTTTTGGAGTTGAAAATTTGTAAAATTTCGAATTCGATTGATGTGTGGTAGGTCGGTTATGTCGTGTGTTTTGAATGTAATCATGTGAAATTCGCTTAATTAATAAGTATGTATATGTTCGGGTCTTTTAATAGGGATGCTCGATTTTAAAATGTACAATAAAATTTGATGATTTGTACACGTTGTCCAACGCCGTATAGTGATCACCTTTGTGGTGGCACCTTTCATGGTGATTTTTTGTGCACTGCTAAATAATTGACAACAAATTTGACATATGTCACTTTAACAACATGCTAACAAATTTCGAGTGTCTTTATTTCAAACGCAACATATTCGTAATAATGAGTATTTCAATAAGGACGCTCGATTTTAAAACGTACAATAAAATTTGATTTTAACACGTTGTTCAACGTTATAAACTTCCATGATAATTTGCTGTACACTGGTAAACAATTCACAAAAATGTTAAAATATGTTACTTTAACAACATGGCTGTTTTAACCTAACGAATTTTGAGCGTCGCTATTGAAAAACCCTATAGATGAAAAAACAACGAGAACGTACGAGGAAATAAATGTTCATACTGAACAAGCTAACGTTGAATAATTTTAAATCGAGTCATTTAACGAATTTTGTACAGATAATGTTTAAAAGAGAATATTTTGTGCATGTCAATTTATCAAATATCAAATCAATGTGGTGTTATCTTTTGAAAAAAAATTCGAACGAATGAAATGTTAATATTTCGTTTGAAATTTGTATGATATTATAATACATATGCGTGTTTTTTTTAATATAAAATGAAATGCATAAAAATTATGCGGAAAATTTTATTCCGTGAAACTTTATGAAAATTCAAAGCGTTTTTTTTTTCATTTATATTCCAGCATTGTCTCGCTTGTGATTCGTCAAAGTGAAAGGAGCTTCCGGAGAATGCAATTGGTGTTTATTCACTTGCTAGAGGTGAAAGAGAAGAACAATTCACTTGTCGACACCGGTTTGCCGAAAACTCCAAAAATAAATTCGGTTTTTGAATCCACAGTCCATTACGTTATATATTTTTTTTAATTTTCAGTGTTTGAAATACAAAACTTCATAGCGGGTTTTAATTAATTTTCATCATAATTATGCTCGTTATTTTTACTCAAAACCACGATAAAATTTATTGGATATGAAATAATAATATTGCTATCGTATATATGTATAATATTAATGGCAATTATATTTTCAATATTTGATAATAATAATAAAATTTATCATGGAATTATATAATATAATATATGGAACATTCTTCTCAAATTTTAATTTGACGCAGGGAAAGAAATATGATTCACACAAAAGCCACATTATATGTTCTGCATATACGTTTTTTTTTCCTTTTGTTTTATGTAACACCCTCCGGCATAACTTACCAAGGGTTTGCCTTTTTGTTAAGCTACCTCCTGCGGCTTGCTTAATGAACACTCTCGCCTGCATTCGCCTCTAAGGAGAGACACCTTTTTCATCAGCCACCTCAATTAATCTAGGAAAAATACTACCAAGGAAACTCGGAGCATATATGTTTTCCGAGAAAACAATCGCACTTTGTACGAATCGAGCGTTCGACGTTTACGGAATTTCATCAAAAGATAATCTTCTCAAACAATTTTATGCAAAAAAACAGTATTGAATTGTTAACAATTATCATGTAGCATGAAAGTGCATTGTTTGGTTAATTGGTGGAAAGCGATGCATCGATTGTTGAGATGTTGATGCAACGCTCGCGTCAAGTGGCGTTCAAATTTGATTTGAACAGTCAGCCGTTTTGCATATGTGTTAAATGCTATTAATTAAATTTGAATTTTTATTTAAATTTAAATTTAAATATTCATATGTGAATAGTTACGGTATGATTTAATTTATATTGTAATTATATGAACAATGTATACTTTAATTTACAAGGCATCCACCATAGTATAAGCTTAGGATAAGTGACGACAAGACATTTCTAATCGGTTCGGTTTAATTGCATTCTTGGATCGAAGTCGACAACTTGTTTGCCAAACTAACATGATTAGAATTCCGAAACGTAGAATTGAAAATATATATTTTATATGAAATATAATACAAATCTTCAAATCACAGTAATTGTATTAATTTTTTAATCGTGAAATAAATCAGATATATGATCGTTTTATTTTTTAATTACTAATTCGGAAAACACATACATTTTTTAATACTCGGTATTTTGCACATGAAACATATTTCTTCATTCCAAATGTAACATGAATCACAAGCAAATCAGAATATATCACAAAGAATAATCGAACCAACGAACGGATAACGACTACACAATACCTATGAATCTTCATAACGACAGCTCGACTGTCACATTTTCAAGACACCTGGATATCCGACAATGTTTCAGCGAACCTCACCTGAAAAAAAAAACCTCCAGGTGAGAGACAGACCGACGCCGGAGGACCAACATCTGGCAACGGCATCCAGACGCGTTCCCCTACACTCTACAGCCTTCTGCGGGGTATAAAGAGGGAATAAAACAAGTATTTTTGCCGAAATAAAGCTGAGAGGGAAATGAAATCTTCTTATGTATTATTAAAGTGTGCTGGGGTTTTCGCAGCGTGAAACTTTCGTGTGTTTTCGCCTTCTTTTCTCGGCGGTGCTTCGCGCCGGGCGTGCGCGCGAATAAATTCAAATTTACATGCGACGATGTACGTTAAATTTTAGCACGCTTTCGAGACGGTGGAAAAAATATGTGTGTACAAAAAATAAATGTATATTTTCCGAATCGAGAGTGTGTGTCGCAAGAAATATGTTGTTTTGATTTTGATTCGGCGCCTTTGAAAAAAAAAGTTATTTGAAACGTGAAATAGCGTATCTTCCTTTGTAATATTCATGCGAATGTTTCCGATGTCTTATAAGAAATCGGTTTATTATTATTCATGTATGATCTTTACAAAATCGAATTATCAAAAAAATAAATTTTTTTATATACAGATGCTGACACAAAGTTTCTACCTCGAAAATTAAGACGTACCCTTTTTTTCAGCACAAAAGTTCTGCGCCGCTCGCATCGACCAAACGAGCGAATTCGAAAAAGTGTCGATGCATCGCATCAGATTTTCCCTTTATCCATACATAACACAATTCCCTCAGTTTTCTTTTTTCCGCTTTTTCCGGCCCGATGATACTTTTTTTCTAGACTCTGTTCGCATTTGAAGCGTGTACAAGCGACGGAAAGCCGAAAAGTTCGAACGGGACGACCCAAAAACTCAAACGGCCACATCTGACAAGGGTTCCATCGGCAACATCGTTCGCTTAATAATTTAACGTGCACGGGACTCGACCTTTTTTTATATATTATTATAACGTATATTCTATATAAGAGCGGCACTGTGCTTACGCATCAGAGTACGCGAATATTATCAAAACAAACAAACGAAAAAAGTAAAAAAAAATGTGTCCAATATACACAGAATGTTATAAAAGTTTCAATCTGTATTCGACACAGTTCAAATTGGTTGTATAAATATTAAATTTTTCCATTGTTTGAACTAAATATTTTTTGAAAACTCACTGAAGCGTTGAGGCGATTTTTATTTATTTATTTGAAATTCGTATCGATCCAAACTCATGTTAAAGTAAAATACGATCAACCTCTATACATTAATAAAGATTTTTATATTAAAAAAAATCATCAATAATGAAAATTCTATTAAAAAATAAAACAACGATATTTTCCGAAAACAACTTATATATAAAACGGAGAATATAAAATAAAACGAAACGGCGCAGAAGCGAAAAACAAGAGACGACACTTCAATTTCGACAAAGAGAGGTTTGTTAGCGGAACACAATCGCGCCTTTGAGCCAGGAGGTAGGGAACGGATTCGCTGTGTATATGGAAAAGTACGTAAGTATATAAAGTAAATAATAAGGAACGTACGCGAATCTTCCGGAATTAAAGGGCCATTTCGGCGCCTGGGAGGTCCCTTTGTCGACAATGGATATTTCAAGTCGTTATGATGACTCACTTCGGCTCAGGCCTTAGATTATGATTTTCTTAACGGTTTTTCATGTGGGATTTCATTTGAAGGTTATCTGAAAAATCGTTTATGGAGAATGTAAAGGAAAATATTAAAGTAAATGGTATAGTGTGAGTATTGCGTCATCGGCGTCTGTAATGGATGTGAAGGATATTTGATTATTGTTTAGGAAACTAATATTTCACATTCTCCGTTGCACCAGGACACAGCTCGATTGAATGATAATAAATCGAATAAAATTGTGCACACGTACGAATTTATCATGGCGTTTGAGAGGAAAATGCGATAAAACTCGAACGCGTCAACCTCGACACGGTGGAAAAATTCTCAACACAAACATACGAAAACTCGGAAAATCTGATGGAAAACCATAAAAGTGACATCTATGCACATTGTTCGACGCCCGGGACTAAACATAAATCAATGCTTGGATTTATATGACACTTTTTATGTCATATTTTGATATTTCTTGAATTAAACGCATGTCTTTGAATAATGCATGGAAAATTTTGTAAAAATAATATTTATGTTATATTACGACGATGAAAGCATTTGATGCAATGGTTCTTTCAAAAATGGGTTTTAAAAGACAAAATAGTCTTGTAAGGAGTTATACACAAATGGTTCAATTTTGTAGAATGTTCTAAAGCTCAAACAAATATATGAGCCGTTCAGTGCACACAATGACTAACTCCATAAAACAAAAAGTTGAGAAAATCGATGAAACAATGTTCATTGTTTTTTAAAATTCCCTTTATAATATAAATTCAAATAAATATTGAAGAATGCATAAATACAGGTATAGTGCATTTGAATTGCATTATTGCAATGATTTACATTAGAGTATGGAATTAATCAAAATGGCCCTGAAATAAATTATTTATTATTCAATGGCCAAAAAAAATTTTGTCGTTTTTTGATGTTAATCTTCATTATTCAGGAAAGTTATTTTAAACATAAATAGTTATGACTATACCAAGTGCTTTAACACTTATTGTTAAATTCAATATTTTTTAAAAAGTGGAGTTAATCAGTCTGTACACTGAACGGCCCATATAACATATTTATCACGCAAGAAACTTAGTTTCAATGTATAAATATACAAAATAACAACTACCGAATACAAAAATATACGAACAAAAAACCCGGACCCACAATCACCACATTCCCCAAAAGACCCTGATAATGAAACAGACCTACCCAACGCACAAATCAGAAGAAACACACACTCACATCATCACACATTCCCATATACAAAATATAAATGGCGGGGACGGCACGAAGGCGGGAGACCGTAACGGACGCCCATTTGTCGGGATCCAGCCCTTCGTCCTGGAAGAAGGGCACGATAGGGCACGCCAGGGCACGTCCAGGACCCTCGGTGTACTCCGAATATTTATACGTTGCGTGTGAGGAGGAAAAGCACGGATTTCGGGAAGAGTCGCGTGCCCGAAGCGCAAAGGGAAGCCGGGGCCATTTCCGCGGGAAGCGGCGAAATGTACTCGTTAGAGGCTTTAAAACATTGTCGGTTCTATAAATAGGATGTTTCGTTCATATTGTTGTGGTTTTGTTTGTGTTTGCGATGTTAGTTTTTCGGTGGTTTGTTGATGATGGGAGAGAAAGGGTGATTTCGTGCATGTAAAATGTGTGTTATTATGGTGATGTTGATTCAACAAATTATTTTATTGTAAGAAAAATTGTCATTGATTATCGCGATTAAAAACATATAAAATGATTGTAATTGAGTGTCATTGATTTTAATGTGAGATTATTTGATAGAGGAAAATTTTTAGTGTTCAAAATTTTGAGAGTATACCCACTTTAAGATGAAATAAAATGCTTGAACTTTAAATGGTATATCAGAAAGTTGTTATGCAGAGGATATTATATAAAATGGTCCCTGAAGGACTGAAAGGTTTGAAAAGATCAAAACTTTTTCATTTTCAATATTTTTCATTTATTTTTTACAGGTTATAGAACATCTTTCGGGGATAAAATAGGAACACATGATATCCGACAATGATTAACACTCATTGTGCTTTTCTATTCCAGTGAAAGATCAATTATTGAAAGTCAAAGAAAACATCGCACTATATAGTATATTTTTGCAGATGAAATTGATGCTGATGTGCTTCCCTGGATTTTTCAATATCCTAAAATCAGCAGTTTTGTTTGTTAGTGTACTCGTTTAAATTAAAATGGGCCTCATTATTCGTTATCAATTAAAAATATTGCCAGTATTTTCTTTGACGAGTTTCAATAATTGATCTATGTATTTCTAAAATAGAAAACTCTAAAGAATTTTACTCGTTGCTGGACATCATATGCTATTATATAATTTTAACCTTCAAGAATTTTTCTATAACTTATTAAAAAATCGAAAATGAACAAGTTAGACGCTTTCAAAACCCTCCAGTATTTCATTGGTCATCATATGTATTATATATTAAATAAAATATTTAAATCATGAAAACTTCTGAAATTGAATCTTCCAACATTTTTAAACCAAATTAATCCCAATCGACATCGAAAACAACCAAAACACAAACACTCATCCGCAACATTCATCCAAACCCATCGCTACCTCCAGAAGAGTCCTCGCATCGCAGAACCTTCACAAGTTGCCAACACCACATGTCGGTCGATCTCCGAAGACGATAAGTTCATTCGATAAACAGACAACACCGAAAGGCGAACAAACGGCGCCGAAAGACACACTCGCAGGATCCTAACACCGTATCCTCGGCAACGTTTCCCCGGAGCGTTTCTTCGAATATGGTAAAATTTCAATTTCGACGAAGGATTTGTGCGCACACAAGTGTTTCGCCCTGTTCGATAAATTGCCAAGGGTTGGAGGGAAAGCGCGAAAAACGAAACGCGCCGCGTATTCAAATGAACCAAATTGGCAAATATAGTGAGGCGTGCCAAAGGTGGAAAATATCCTGTTTTCTCCTCTTCGTGTTCGGTTTCTTCTTTTTTAACATTTTCTTCTACTTCTATATGGGTTTTTTTTATTTTGTTCTCGCGATCTTCTTTTTTTTTGCTTTTGTATCGAGCGCGTGTGTTTTTCGCGTTGTTTTCGATTTTTCGGAGAAGAAACGAAGCGACGGATCAGTTTGCGGAGCCGATTGATTCGTTTGTGATTTTTCGACGTATAAAAGACGTGCAAATAAAGCGAAGCGATTGTTTGTGTTTTTCGTTTATTTTCGTGTTTGTATAAATATGTGCGTGTTTGTGCTCAATAACAAAATTTTTATAAGAAATGCCATACGTTCATACACGTGTAAAAAAACTCTCTTGAAAATATGGTTCTGAAATCAATGTGATGATATATTTTTATTATATTTCTTTACGCACTTACTCAAACATTGATTTGGAAGATTTTTATTTGATAAAATGTTTTATTGTTTCTTTTGAAAATAAATCGCTTTGTTCAATTTGAAACATGCTTAAGATTTATAAAACATTTATAAAGGAATATTTACGTTTTATTTATCAAAGTGGGTTGAATTTTCGTATATTTAAATTTGAAAGAAACATTAATCAAGTTGAAAAAACACGAAATCCTCTTATGCGAAACTCCGTTTAATTTGTACTTACAGACATTATTATTTGACTGAGTATATCATGCGAGTTCCGTAACCTTTCAACCGGTCAGGAAAGGTAAAAGAGGGTCGCCCATGCAAAAAAAACTGGTAAGGGTTGTTTTTCCAATACCTCGTTGTCGAAAAATAGACAATCGTTTTTTTTAGTGAAACCAAACCTTAAAAAAAGAGAGAAAAACAACAAATAACCCTTCTCGTACAGTAAAAGCCTTCGCGTGAAAAGGATTAATATAAAACGAAACGAACTTGACGTGTGCACACGAAACAAGTAAATCCAGAAAATTCGCAAAATTACCAATCTCGATCTATTTTCTTTTGAATTTTATCTTTCGATAAAATTTCAAACGTTTTCGTTTTATTTCGAACATTTATATACATGTAGCATTTTGTCGCATCCACAGTCGGGAAATTGCCCCGAGGAAAAACGTACATCTCTCGGGATTTTCCGTTCAACGCAGATGCACATCCCGCTTGTCGAAGATTTATATTTAGAAGAGTACATAGTGTAAAGTTGTCGAAAATATACATAAGAAAATGCTAAATATTCGCAAAATCTTTTCTGTTACTTCCAATATTTTTTTCTGAAATGCAATAAATTTATTTTAAATAAAATTTTTCGTAAAAGATTTATGAATGTCTATCACTTTAAAATTTGTATAGTGAAAATTCTAGCGGAATTTCATTATGCGAATACACAGCATTATTAATTATATCAATTAATTAAAATTTATCAAACAATTACGAAACCAATTTATGAAACGATAAATTCAACTAAGCAGAATCTAATCAGAACATCAATATATTAAGAATTAATTTATAATGAGTGTTACCTGTGTATAGTGTGAATGTGGCACGCCCCTGTCCGCCCATTGGTCATGTCACTAAACAACCACCATCTGCTCTAAGGACAGAACCCTAGAGGACCTGCAACAAATAGACCTTAAATTATAATTATCGCCAGTATTGTCGCATAAATTTCACTTGCATTTGATTTATACAATCTTACGGAATGATAAACTATGCAGTTCATACGCAACCCTATGAATATTCAAAATTAGTAATGATTCCATTATAAATCATCATCATCGTGTAGATAGAATATTTATGATACAATTAGAGATTTAGGAACTTTCGATATTTATTTATATATTTATGAGGATAAGGGAAAGGTAATTATTAAGGGACTATTTATATATTAAAATCATCCCTTGCCAATTAACATCGAATCAATGACACATATCCAGGTCACCTATCCGTCTAGCTGAGTCACGTATCAAATAACTTTCCTGAAATGTATACAAATTTATTTAGAGTATAAAAATTACTATTATGAGTTAGAAAATAAAAACTCGTCGAATGAAACTCGGTCAAATAGTGGCGTCGCTTCGTCTTGCAGTCTAGCGACGTTTCGACCGACTCAGAAAGTGCATTATGCACTTCCCGCTCGATTTATGTCTGTCTATCTGTCTGCTTGTCTGTCTGTCTGCCACTGTTTCGGAGAGCTTCAGGGGTTACAACTGTGAGAGTCTCGCTAATCCGGAATCCATTTGCATGTCTCTGGAAGCCAGGATTAGTTAATGCGCGAACCCTGTACCCTGTTGCTTCAGAAGCCGGTCTTTAAATTTCTCCAGACGATAAATTCTCGACCTTTTAACGTATATATTCATACGGACCGAATAAATTGACGATTCTAGTTTTCCCAGCAAATTTCTCTAAATGATTCGATTCGCCCGCTACAGCGACTACGCCATAATTGAGAGCGTTCGTCGCAAGTTTGTCGCTCTGGGAAGTTTACAGATAGCGCTTTGACGGGATTTTACACGGCAAAACTATACACGGTTTTGTATTGTCGTAGTCTACATTGATTTATATTTATGTCAAGTTTGCCTCATAGGCACACACGTGTCGTTATTGATTCAATATTTCCCCTCGGGCGATCTCTTGTTAAACAAGTCTCTGAAGGCATGGTGTTTAACGAACGGCAAAAGTTGTCGAGCGCGATATCGCTTGAATTTTTATTTTGTTTGTTTAAACCGTCCTTTGAAATCGTGCAATGTTCTTCGCGAAAATGGCTTTTGAAACGGGAAATTTGTATACGACCTACCGACCATTATGCGACACTTTTCACAATTTTATTCTTAGAGAAAATGTAATTTTTCCGTCGTCGGAATAAACTTCCGTTCTATGAAAACGAGAAGAATTTTCTGTGTTTATTTCAAATTTAATACTTTAATTTCTATTTAAGCCTTTGTAATTAGTAACAGTATTGCAATAACACAAACGAAGTCGGTTTGCAGACTATTGAATAAGTCAAATAATATTTAAGACTTCCGTTTTGAATATTACCGATATGGTATACGTATATGTATGCTTTAGTTTTAATTAGAATTTACATTCGGATATCAATAGTGCGATAAATTTCGATCGAGATACTAACCTGACTAATTATTTGGATAATTAATAAATGATTAGTAAATTGGGATTATATTAAATGCTCGGATGACTAATTCCTCCAATTCAGCAATTCGAATAAAGCTCCAACGGTATCTAATAATCGAATATGTCGTGAAGCCTCGAGGGCACCAATTATATTCAGCACACTTGATTGAAAAATATTTTTTTTTTTGTTTCTCTATCTTAATAATAATTTTAATTTTGAAATATAATTTTATAATTATTTTAAAATTGAATTTTATATGCTGAAATTGAGAATTTACGTGAAACAAAATCAAACGTCTAATATTTCCAAACCAGAAGACGCCCCATGTCAAAAAAATCACATACATATCGACCATCTTATTGTTTTTATAAATCAGTCAAATGTATCGTGAAAATAAACAATAAGCCAAAACCGAATGGAAAGAAAATCGCAACCACACAAATCGACCTATCCCGACCACTTAAAGCCAACAACGACTCGCAGAACAAACAATCCCATATTTATTTCGGCAAAAACCCATTATCTCTCACACACTCGAACAACATAAAACAACATATAACCGCACAACATCCAGAGCCGAGATCCAGAAACGGCCGTTGATGAAGAGGCCAGCCGATGTAATTTAATCGCTTCACTCGCTCTTATAAATCTGGACGCCATAAAAATCTCATAAACAACCTCCGTTCGGCTCCATACACGGGAACCTGGAGGAAGGGTGGAGCCGGGATACAATCAGCGGGATGAAATAGGTGGGATGGAATCATCGGGGGGTGGAATAGGGGGTGTGTGATCCCGGTCTGCGAAAGGAGGTTGTTCGGAGCCTAAGGGTCCCCCAGGGGGTGATTCTTCGACCGCCCACTTTCCCGTCTCGTCTCGGTCTCGGTCTCGGGCAGTTAATGCGGTCGTTATTTAGCGTAATTTTCGAAGGCGCGTGCAAATTTTTCATTCAGAATCTATGATAATAAATTCGTGACCAGCGTAATTCGGAAAAAAATTGTGGAAGTTATTTTGTGTGTAGTGGGATCTTAATTTTTGGGATGAATTTTTTTTATACGAAAAATATGATATAATTTTTTAACTGAAATTTATAATGAAATGCTTATAATGGATGCAAATTAATTATCATAATTTACAGTTTAAATGCTTGCTTTAGGGCAAAATCTTTTTATTAATCATTGAAAGTTTTTTCATCAAAAATTTTGAATACAAAACTTGGTTTGACGTGACCTCGATAACAAAGTTTATAAGATTGAATAACAAACAATTACATAGATTATACATTTTTATATATAATTTGTAAATAATAACTAATACGTTAAATATATGTATATTATACATATAAGAATTAGTGGGAGTTTTCTGTATTTCGCAAGCGGAATCGTTTATATGTCTACTCTAATGGAAAACTCATTTTTTCTCCAAGCGATACGATATCGAGATGTTTCTTGTTTCTTAGTCTATATCGTTTGTTGCTAGGTGGTGTTTTAGAAATGTTCGAACGATACGTATGCGTTTGTTTGTTTCAATTTAATTCTATTATTGATAGTTAATTTATCGGTTAGCTAAATGCTTTATACACGCTGTAATTGATGCTGCGGGTGTTGTTCGCTGGTTTAATTGGTTTCGACGATATATCCAAATCACATCCTAATCACTACTGAATGTTGACAATGAAAAATAAATCAAAATACACTCGCGAGATTCATCAAAACCTCCATCAACTAATTTCATTTTTGATGAAATATAACAGCAGTTTCTTCTTTGAGCATAAACTAGAACGTAACCGAAAAGCGGCACATACAAGTAAGTGTTCTTCTTCTTCCCACAGTGGCAATTTCCAACGAAAAGTGTTAAAATATGTGGGATATGCGTGCGAGCACGTAAACCTGCGCGAAAGCTGGCTGCATCCTCCACGAGTGGAGCTTTTAATACTTTCCAGCCATAATCGTCGGGAGTGCTCTTAAAAATCAACCGGAACGCATAAGTGCTACCACTCAGCCACGTTCGAATATATTTTCAAAAAAAGGGAAAACCCTGGAGAATCCCGTCGTAAAACATGCAAGATGATGGATTTTAGTGCCTTCGCATTTGTCGTTTTTCGTTCGCATCAATTAAACCGTGAGTAAATTTATATAAAGAGCTGATATTTAACGGGTCAAATTTCCTTCGAGATGTTAAGAGAAATGTAAGCCGCCGGTGTTTGAATATTGAACGAGTTAAAATGTGCTAAAGCCATCGATGAAGCCGTCGAGCGTGATTTGCATAGGAAAGAGATTTTTGAACGGCGATAGATAAAAGCGTTTAAATTTCGAACGTTCGCAATAACTCTCGAGAGAAAATAGAATTTGTAATAAAAATTTTAGTATTAATTAAACGAGTCTTTACAGAAAATTTTCCATTCGAATCAGTCGGCGAGGGGACTCTTTTCAATTTACATTCAGATCCAATTAATCAAACAATTCGGAATAAATTTAATAATCAATACAAAAAATTAAATCAAGATTTTACTATACAATGTAACGGCGCGCAACCTAACAGACTCTTCTTCTCACGTAAATATTTTTCCATCCCGTTTTATTATCTTACACGTTATTAAAAATATTCAAAATACGACGCAGCCGGGGAACGATAGTGGCGAAGAATACACGTTTTTGGCACGCAAACCACGTGTGATCCCTATAGGAAATTTAATATCTGCGGCAGAATTTAATATTCCCATAAAAGTTTAAGTGCGGGGCAGGGGCGCGTGCCGAATTATTCGCCCCCGGGCCCCCGATATTGAATTCGCGTATAGTATGTCCGCGTTGCATGTAATATCCCCGAAATTTCCGAATCAATTTGAATATTATTCGAAGTCTAAAAACGTCGAACTATCCGCTCGCGTTTATCATACGTATGCAATAAACATTCGACATTTCCATATTGTGTCGTGTCATCGACTCGTGGGAAGTTCGCTCGGTCGTTCGTTGATAAATCATCGTGTTTTATGGTTGTTGTGTCTGTTGGTTTGTGAGTTTTCGTAATGACGGTTGTGGATTGTTGAATTTTATATTGGTGGAGTTTGGATTCCAAAATTTAGGTTGAATGGTATTTTTATTGAATAGAACGGTATTCGTGATCTTTTTAGTGCGTGTTTTGATGTTGATAGAAATATTTTATATGATATTGATAAATTACAAATAAATAGTTTAGAAATTTTTATCACGATTTTCATTTTAGATTTTAAAAAAATTAAGTAAACTTTTGATGAAAAATATCAATTTGATTTTTGTATATAGGGTGGTTCAAGGTCTCCTTAAAGTCTTAAAGAGATGATAGGTCATATTATTTGGAACATTTTAATAAATACATACATACCTTAATCCAAAACATTATAAATATATGTATGTATCAGACATACATATAATACATGATTAATTATCAAAAAATTACTGAAGTAAAGGAAACCAGAGTTTTATGAAATTTTTTATTAAAAAAAATGAAATCCAAAGTTTTCAACTATTTTTAAAAATATATCTGTTTAAATCTGTTTTGATTGATGTATGAAACATACAGATATCCATCTGATTCTTAAAACTAGGTACAAAAACGAAACCTAGGGACAAAATTTTTGGGCTCGCCTACATATAAAATTGGGTTGCATACAAAATATAGTAGTAATTCTGTAAATAGAATATCGATTGATATCAATTTGATTCTTGTACATATTATAATAACTCCAGTAAGTGTCCGTTTGATTCAAACGTTTTTGAAACAAATTTAACACATAGAATAACATCAATTTATATTGACTTATAGATTCTATACACCACACAAATGTATAATAAAATCGATTGCACATAACTTTAAAAGCCATGAATAAGAAATACAAAAAAAGACACAATCGCCCATCAATAACCAATCGCAACGCGGCGGAATCACAATCGCGGCCCTCCCTCACATCTCGCGGAGACAATTTTGAATAAATCGGATTTTAAGAGTCACCATCACCATCACCATCGCACCTCGCGTTTCCAGTGGATTATTACTTCGATTGCCGTCCTTATATTGCGAGGGCGCGTGTGCGTGTGCACGCGTCGGAGATTTCTTTATGTAAAAGGTCGGAGTTCGCAGCCGAAATTGGCTCTAGATTGATTTTTCTTTTCAATTTAACATCCCGGCCTGCCATAATGTTATATGTATAAAAAAAGTCGATCCCGAATAGAACCTATCTGGGCGCTGCCTCTTTTTTCGCGCGAATCGGTACGGGCAGTTTTTCCATTTTTCGCGTCGCGAATTTATCGAAAAATGTTATGCGCGACGAATTTTATTTTGAATTTTCGAAATCGCGTATACAATATGAAGAAAATGTTATTTCGATTTTATATACTGAATTATTTTTGCAATTTTTACGCAAACGTAATCAAAACAATGGAAATTAAATAATTAAATCGTCTCTTAAAATCAACACGTGTTAAATTTTCGTGCGTGAAAAAAATTATCTCGTCAGTGGCGTCGAAAAAAATTGAGTATATCCCGAAATGCAGATTTCTGCTTCGAAAAGTGACATTGGTATGGGTTTTGATTAATTAGGACGACACGTGCAAATATCCACGTGGCCGCTTTTCCGCGTAACAAGGACGACAGAACAAACACAGCAGCAATTATATCGTTTGTTCGCGAATACGCCGCAATTAAGGGACGGAGATTTAATTTTTACATCAAACACTAATCCATCATTTTCAAATTCGTCGCGTTTTGAAAATATTCCATGTTTTTATTTAGAATTTTTAACAGAAACTGGAAGAGTTACGTTATAGTTTTCGCGATGCGAAATTAATGCAGTGTAAGTGTTTTGAAATTTTCATAGAAAACCCTAACGACGTGCGAACTCGAGCACGACAACATGCGCCAACATAAACACCCCTCAGTATGAATTAAGGGCGAGCCCTTGGCGAACCGCAAAGGGACATCCGACCTACACACCTACAACTTTCTGGTCCGCCTTTTCAAACGTCTACTCTATATAAAAAATGTCTCTTTGATAGTTTTCTCTAGGTGCTTTTCTTTAGAAGTTATATAAAAATACGTATACAAACATTTTCAACGATGCTTTTTAGTTATATAAAATGCTATTTTTAGATTTTTTGTTCATTACCAATAATAGTCATTATTTTTAAATGATTGTTTTCACTGAAAATAAGAAAAGTTAAATGTCGTATTTATTCAAAAAAAAGTAACACGTCTCCAAAAAAGAAAAAAAGGAAAAAATATCGCATATTATGGAAATTACTAACACCATTTACATATGATTTAGAATAGTAGTGCAAACTCGGCAAGCATATACATACATATGTTACATTCATGTTCGTACAAACGTATAAATTTTTTCTATTTAAAAATATTTTCTCACTGAAGTGCGAACGTAGTTCCAAGAAAATATTTGGATGAAAATAGTCCTCGTTTTATCCAAAATCAGATACCACAATATTTGGTCACCAATAAAATATTGTATTGTAGATTTATAATTCGTAAAATATGAAATTTAATTTTAAAATGAAAGTATGAGAACCTTTAATATTTTCATAAACTATTGCATAAATTTTCTCGAGGTGCGTCTGAAAATATTTATCATCAATCTTCACATATTTTCTACACAAATATTACCCATCCACGACGGCACCCTATGCAAACACATCACGATGCACTTTATCTGCCACTAGTTTAACATTATAATAACATACATACATCCAACTTGTATCGTCTTCACTTTAAAAAATACCTTTTCTTTCTTTGCGCACTTAGACACCGTATTTGCAAAGCAAACGACTCAACACAGTGAAAACATTCGAAAGAGGGCTCTTCGTACGCTTTTCATTTCGAAAATCGTAAATGGATTTTCTCGTGTAGAACGAGCACAGTATTTTATTTTATATTCGAACGATTTAATTGTGAATCAATTTGAATCTCATTCTTTTGATGTATTTTTTTCTGAAATATTTCATTGAGCATGAATTTTCATTTGAACAAACAACCCGACGTCGCGCCTCACTTCGCAAAAGTCATCGTCCGCGCGCTTTTTCTCGCGCGTAAATCTTTCTGCCATTATTCGGCCGATTCTCGCTAATTTACGACACCATAAATAAGGGTATTAATTTTTACGACCCCCTCGTAATATTATTGCGCCACAGTTTCCGTGGCCCGCGGCCCGAAGGTTTGAGAACCCTGCGCTTTTCATTTACGGCACTGGGAGGGCTCGCTTTTCGCGATCAAAGCGAAGCCGTAAAACGTTTGATGGTCTTTTTTCGTTCTGTTTCACTTTTTTCTGTCGAAGATGAGAGTCATCTCTGTGTTTTAGCGCCATCGAACTTTGGCTGTGAGGATCGCGAATGATTGAATTTTCAGCTTTTAATCAATTTCTGTTATCATAAAAATGCGCGTAAAAGTCGGCAAAGTATGGAACTTTCGCGATGTATAATTTTTAACCTTGTTTTGTAAATTGAAATATAATATAATGATACGAATCTTCGGAATAAAATATTAAAATGATCGGAGTTTACGATCTTACTTTTGAAATATTTATACCCAATACGTTCAATAATGAAATTCTTATCGAAATCCGCTTCATACATAACAATGCACGGTCCTTGTAAAATAATCAATTTCTCATAAAACGCAACCGAGTCTTATTTTTTTTTATTATCTAGTTTATTTTCTGCCCTCCGCAATAAAATTGAGAATATGCGAAACTCGAGAACAGAATCGAATGGCCAATTTATATGGTTAGCTTTTATGAACGTTCACGCGCACTGTTGTGAATCTTCAGTGTCGAGTTAATCTTTGAATATATAAAACGGCTGTTATGAATTTACGACTCTCTCAATACACGCGTACACCCTTCAAAATTTTGTTTTGAATATAAATTTCGTCTGAAATGTAAAATTTCGACCAAATATGCGAGAAATTACATGTTTTTCGATATTTTCTACATGATATGTGCGTTATTTTTCTTTTTTAATTTGTGTAATTTTATGTAATACAAAATACGATATGTACATACAAAGTTCGTTTAAATATTATAAATTGAAGTAATGTTAATAAAGTTTATACATCTTTGAAAACAAAATACTATATTATAAATGTGGTTCCTGTAGTTTTACTTGTTAGTCTTGCTGATACCAAGCTAAGTCGGTTCAGGAAGCTGGGATAGAGTGGGATGCTAAAAGGAAGGATGGAGAGCTTTCCTTCGAAAATCAAGTAATATAAATAGAGTTAACATATTTTTGAAAACAAAATATTGAAAATTTAAATAATTTTTCCCAAAAAATAAACATAAATATAATTTTTCAAATTAAATTATTAAAGTTATCGAGAAATTGTTTGCAGAAATGTATACATTAACTTTAAAGCTTTTGATTCGTCAAAAGTAACATGACTAGTGGCATTCATTTCGTGATTTATTAAATTAAACATAATAAAATGGCTTTTCGTACATAAGTACAGTCTCGACAGCAATTTTCTTATAATTATTTTATTAAATAAAAAAATATTTCATGCTACACGAAATACACTTTTGATTAAAAAACGAAGTGCGATATGCGTTAAGCAAATAATTTATGTGTTCGCCGACAATCGCTCAATACGTCGTTTCGCAGCTTATAAAAGTTGACAAAAGCATCCCACAGAGGCGTATTATTCATAAATTACTTAGCTTTTCAGGTTTCGGCCAATATTTCAATATTCGGCAAATTTTCAACGGAGCCCGTTCGACACGTCTCGACCGGCACGAGACGGCGAAAAAGAGAGAAAAAAGTTAAAAAATAACCATAAAAAGCCTCGACTATCGATCATGTCGGCACTGTCAAGCACTCGTTAGAATAAAAATTTATTCGTTCTTGTAGTACAATGGCGGTTATCTGTTTTATGGTACACGAAGCCTGAAAAATTTGAATAATTTTCCCGCGGGGCTGACCCCCCTGCACACAAAGCACCTTCCGATTTTTATTATTTTTCCGAATATATATTTTTCAGTTTTCGCCGAAAAAATGACCGATCGATACGACCGCGTCGATACGGCTCGAACTTTTTTTATGGCCAAACAATAGGAGCGATGCGCGCGAATACGAGGCCCAAAAAAAATATCATGCAAATAAAAAGTATATTTTTGCGAGGAAGGAAAAACGATCATAGAATACGCTAGCGTTTATTGCGCAATAAATTGTCGTCGGATAAACAAAAACGCTGAAAAGCGAGTCGCGAGCGCTTTCGTTTCGCGTTTCACTTTGAATCGTTTCGATTTTGATTTGTACGAGCGACGCAAAAATAATAATAAAAAAATGTATTTTTAGTACCGCTACAATTCCAGAACGCTTTTGTGATGCTCAATATGAATTTTCGTATGTACTCTCTTATGGAAAATAATAATATAAGCCTGATACTGATTTTTCCGGTTCGCTGTACATTCATTATTTTTTTCTTATACGATTTTTGATTAAAAATATATTGTAAATTTGATTATTAATTTTTTATACGTTATTGTAAAAGTACGAAAATCTAATTTTTTTGTTTTGTTTTATAAATAAACTTAAAGTTTATCACAACGAAGTAAAGTGACAAAAGTTTGAAAAGAGTTTGTTAATCTTTGAATTCAGGATTTTTAACCAAGCTGTTCAAGATTAAAAAAAAACATTGATTTATAAAAATCTTATTTATTTAGATTCTAGGTAGTATTATAATATCATCGTAGAGAGAATTGTTTAAATATGAGCCGTTCAGTGCACACAATGACTAACCCCATAAAACAAAAAGTTGAGAAAATCGATGAAACAATATTCATTGTTTTTTAAAATTCCCTTTATAATATAAATTCAAATAAATATTGTAGAATGCATAAATACAGGTTCAGTGCATTTGAGTTGCATTATTGCAATGATTAACATTAGAATATGGAATTAATCAAAATGGCCTTGAAATAAATTATTTATTATTCAATGTCCAAAAAATTTTTGTCGTTTTTTGATGTTAATTTTCATCATTCAGGAAAGTTATTTTAAACATAAATAGTTATAACTATACCGAGTGCTTAATACTTAAATTCAATATTTTAAAAAAAGTGGAGTTAATCAGTCTGTGCACTGAACGGCTCATATAATGAGTGTACACAAAAACTTTTTTAAACAATAATATGGAAAATAAAATAATATATTTCATTGTGGAAAACGCACTTTTTTATTTTTCAGATTTTCGCAGAAACATACGGCGACAATAACGTTCGTTTAAATCACATAGTAAGCGATAAACAAGCAAACAAAGAAGAAAACTTTATAAACGAAATCAACCATTCGATCACTCAAAAAAGAAATCTGGCAACGGAAAGCGCGACTACGCCATTTTCCCGGAAAACGCACGGAAGCTATTTTCGCGCGGAAAATTCCAGAAGCAATAATTCTTTGGTCGTACAAATTTTTGCTCCAGAATAAGGGAAGTCCCGAAATTTTCGACTCGTCGTTAACGAGATTAGTGTGCGTCGCGGCACTTTGAAGTCCAAGTTCGAATTTCGACTTTCGGAAAACGGAACCTGGCTGGGGTCAAAGGGTGGACGGCCGCTTAAGCATTTCTGATCTAATTAGTGCTAGTACAAAGCGCGTGACCTTTTATTCCCCTTCCGGTCCCCGGTTAATTAGTGGGCCGTGGTGCAAAAGTAATAAAATTTTATATAAGTTTTCACGAAGAGTTTCCCTCGGTCTTTTCAGGGTGTTTTCGTATATTTGGATTTAATATAAAACGCATATTTGAATCCAAAAATTTAATATCGTACAGATAATGAAAATATAATAATGGATCTAATTAATATTCATACGATATGAAACGTAAAATCAATTATTTCAATCATTCCGATGCGCAAATTGGATCGTTCAATTAAATAATATATCATCGAATATGTAAAAATAAATTAAAAATCATCCAAAATTTACGACCGAATATAATATAGTTGAAAAGGGCGGTTTATTTCCGTCGCCAAACTAAAACCGTAAAAACGGACGCGACCGCAAAAAGCGCGCGTGTACTTGACGTCGAAAACTCAAAATTTAACCCGTTAATTTTTAATCCGACCCCGAACATGTACACATGATATATTTAAAAACATAATATTCGCACATAAAAGGAATAATACGAAATTTTATGTGCATACGTGCGGCAGTTCGTCGTTGCGACGAGTGTTTATGACGCGTTTTGGTCGCGTCCTTACCCTCGTCCAGATTTCGCTGTATGACCGAAAACTAACCAGGATTTCTGATTTCGCCTTTCGTTTCATGTTCAAATAGATAAAATGTTACATTTAAACGAGCTTTACGATCTGAACGATCGTATTTGAACGTGATTTTGATGAGGACTTACCGAGTGTATGAGTTGAATGTAATGTCAATAGCACTAGAAAGTAAATAAAATGTTACTCGTTGAACATATCAAATTAATTCCTAAGTAAATAAACTTATACATTAAAAAGTTCAAACAAAGCACATCAGAGAGTATCTTTTGATTTTTAAATACACTAATTAAGTCTTTCTAAAGTAAAATTGGGCAATTAGCTTCCGAGTTTTCCCGCGGCAAAATATTTCATGGCTCGTAAGGACACTTTGTTGTACTTTTCCCGCGAAACTTAGCTTATTTTTTGTGACGTGTATGCGCCTTATATTCATTAAAACTATACGGTCAATTAATCGGCGAAAGCACGAGAGAACGAGCCGCCTGCTTCAGCTGAAACTTCCGTTTAAAAAGTTTAGTTGTTTGGCGTAATTGGCTCGTCGGTCGTTCACCGGGTCCTGAAAGGACGACAAGAAAAACTCCCCGAAACTTCATTTACTTACGAAGCCTATATGTGCACGTCCATA
The DNA here is from genome assembly GCA_009617725.1 of Hydropsyche tenuis. NCBI lineage: Eukaryota > Metazoa > Arthropoda > Insecta > Trichoptera > Hydropsychidae > Hydropsyche > Hydropsyche tenuis. Next base: position 3,333,051 of record VTON01000001.1, on the reverse strand, counting down.
CTATTATGTGGTAGAAAAAAACTGTTCGTGTATTAAGCTTTTTCGGCGAAACTTATACTTGACGTAAATTGAATTATTCTATTTTTATTTTTGTGAAATTTTAGGAGCGGCACGTGTAAGTGCACGTTTATAAAGGTGTTTCGATTTGAAACTAGTTTTCTATAAATAAGAAGAATATAATGGAAAATTCTTGTAGTTATATAAATTGTATAAAAAACATTTTCAAATTTGAATCAATGAATTGCGGAAAAAAGTTAATATTAATAAAAATTTGATCAAAACAAAAAAATAACTTAATAAATTGAATATCGTAAATCTTTGAAAAATTATGAAATATCACGCAATAAAAAATCCAATATATATTATAAATATCAATATTTCTGAAAAATGCTCACATTTCAACTGAGAACACCATGTACAAAAAAGAAACCGCCGATTGTATTATAAAATATTTCATGTCGCTTCACGAGTAATTTCGTGCGAAACTTTTTTATGTCTTAACTAATGTCTCCGAGAAAGAAATATACGTAAAATTCTGGATACACTTTTTCATTCATTTTTTATTACATTAAATATAAAATATATTTGTCTAGCGCCGGAAAATCTCACGATCGTTTACAGCGATACATAATTGGTTATCAATAATGGGATAATATTGGGGATTAGGCTCGTTTTAATTATTTATCGGAGATAATATGTCGATTTCCGCTCGGTTTCGCATGTGCTTTATCCCAGAATTATTTATCGTATAATATGTAATAAGCGGACGTATGGATTTCGGCAATTATTTAAGTCCCATTATCAGCAGACCATAAACGGAACAACCTATTAACGTCTATTCGAATAAGCAAAATAGCATTTTCTCCTACGAACCTAATAAGAATAATACGGAAGTATCCAATTTGGGATACATTTTTATTATGAGAATCACATTTAATACATTTTAATATTCCATTTTTTCCATTGAAAAAAAAGACAAGCGCACTTCCATCGGACATACAATCAAATGCGACTCGACAAAACGACAATAGAACCTCACTTGAATCACAATATATTGTGTCCCGATTTTCAAATCTAAAACGGCTTCCTCTCAGCTTAAATATAAGGACTTCGTTTCCTGAGATGGGAAACCTCTATCTAGTGCGATTCAAATCCTCCGTGAAAACCGTTAACTTTTGCCGTTGCAACTTTTGATAGTGCCGATCAAGTGAAGTTTCTACTCTGCACATACACACATAATAGCAGTATTTTCTTACAATAAAACTCGATTCGCGAGGCGAAAATTTTCCTTCAACGCCAAATCGAGTGCGCTTTATGACCCTGCATTACCTTTATTGACTACTACACCGGTGTATAAGTTACGAGTAACGTATAATACATTGTGCGATGTACACGTGTACTGAGCGTATATATGCTTGGGTATTGTTTGCACGAACTACTTTCAGGACGTCTTGAACTTATATTCTGCTCGGTATTTGACACAGACAAATATTGAAACTGTTTGTTTGTGTGTGCACGGTACGAGAGTGTACGTTTTCGCTTTTCTCGAATCGCCTTGATGATATGAGATAATCGAATAACGCAGACGTTGATGGATTTGATCAAGAATTTGTAGAAGTGATTTATTTTGTACAAATATTTCATTTTCGTATTATATAGTTGTGAAAGCGTATAAGCTTTTTTGATTACATTGGATCTGGAAGTAAAGCGATGACACAATCGGTTTAAAATGATTGAATGATTATGGATCGTTCGAGTGAATTAAAATGACAATAATAGTAAATGATGATGTGAATAATTGGTCAGTATTAAAAAAGGTTATAAAAAAAGTAATAAAGAAAAAATATGAGACTTTTTGATATTAGCAAGAATGAAAATAAATTACAAACTTTCTATTCATCACTTGATCAATCGAAGGGAAGCCCACCATCCCGCCTGTTACATGCATCCCACTCTACGCCAGCTGTTTCATTCATCACTTGATATCAAACGATTACACAAAACGATAATTTGAACCTGCAAATGATCCAATATCATTACTTTATAATCACCTCGCAAAACAACCGCAAACGCACACACGATTACATTATTCAGCGTAACGAAACAACCACATCCCCAACGCAAACACCGCACTCATTTTTTCCCCAGCCATATTCTTTACACACGTGCGAAAATCCACACCGTCTTCCCTGGCCACCAGACGCCCACCAACTTTCCCCTCTGCCATTTTATTTACACGTCGACACTGTGGTGAGAGAGGCCGCAAGTCGAGAACAACGCCCACATTAAATATTCACCGGGAATCCTTTGTTATTAGCCCGAGTTCCGGGAGGAGCAGGTAGGCTGTGCACGCGAGTCCTAAGCTTTGAGCTTATGTGAAAAATGAGCGTGCCAACCGCAATTTATTGAAGACGCTTTTTATTTTATTATACGCTTCTTTTTCTTCGCGGCCAACCCCCTATAGGTGTGCAATTTACATCGTGGGTGGAAAATTATATTTTGGGAATTTTTTAGCGCTGCAGTGCTCCGGGGTCTGTGAGAGGTTCGTGTAGTGTTTTTGGAAATTGGATTTTTGGTGTTTGTATGATTGATTTATTGAGAATTTTATTAAAATCGTATCAATACAAATTCATTTCTGTTACATTTTCAATTTCATAATTCATTAAAGTGATTAAATTAAATTATTTCTAAAAATTATAAAATTTTCATTATAAAACCAATTTAAATATTCATTATCGATTCGATGAAATTTTAATTAAGTCATACAAATCATTGAATATTCTAGAAACTTGCACTTCGAAGTTATACAAGAAAAAGTTTTTCCATTGAAAAAATTCCAGAGTATGAACAAACTAGATTCGCAATTTTTGAAATAATTTTGAATAACGACACCCGAATGAACATTAATTTTCACTATCCCGATTTCTTTTAAAGAAGCTTGCTTCTCACGCTTTAAAAAATCCGCAAAAGTGAATAAAAAAAAGTATATGTAAAAATAATGTATAATATCAACAGCGTGGGACGTATACGCTTCGTCGAGACATAGATTTTTTTTTGAAAAAAAAAAAAAATGAGCCAACAAGGACGCTTACTTATTTATTCTTAAATTGGATCAGACTATAGCCGCGAAATAAATATGCGAGTTTAAATTTTCACGTGTTGTTTATTTTGCGAGCATTATTTTTAGTTTACGGTTTCGCAGCAGAAGGGAAAATAGTCGCGTAAAGGGCATATTTATATATGGGGTTTTTAGTTCATGTTGCGGTGGTGGAAGGAAATTGCAATATATTCATATTATTAGTTGGGTTCGTTTTTGTACCGAAAATTCTGTTGAAATTTCATATTTAGCTTTTTAGTACGTTAACTATTTTAATGAATTTAAACACAAACGTAATAGTTGGTTAATATTAAAATTTTGTTCCATTACTGAAAACAAGCGTGTGCACAAATTTATATTATAAAACTATTAAAATTTAATTTATGATATTATTTAAATAAATTTAATTAATATCTGTTTATTTTTCATATGAAACAACCGCATCGTTCATCATTCCAATCTACACAAAAGCAATCTAACAATAAAAAACTTACATCCACATTCCACATACATCCTCGACAACACATTTCCAAAAAACTTTTCCTCTTCAAACATCAAAATAACAAGCGAAATGTCATCTCGTATACACAAACTACGAACGTATTCGAAGCACGGCGCGATTGAGGAGACTCAACATCACCAACCGTTGCGCATCCTCCGGCACCATCCGAGTGCTTCTTTCGCCCATTTTTTTTCGCCTTTCAGCTGAAAAATTGCCCAACGATGGATCGTGCTGAGAGTCAGTTTTCGCTGCACGATCTCGTCTCCGCTTGCGAGCCAGTACATAAATCTGGGCGCCCGTCCGACAATGATGAATGAATCCCTATTAGCACTCGCCGCCGTATTGTTTGCTGGCCCTGAATACGTGACCGAAATTGCCAAAGTCGACTCCTTCCAGCTTGTCAAAGCGAAAAAGTTGCGAAGTGCTCGAAAAAAGCTGAACGAATTTTTAAAGTGTGAAAAAGCGGCGCGCTCCTCCCCGAGGCTGCTTTTGTTCCGCGGTTCGCGTTTTTTGGACTGCGACGTGTAAATTTGTAGTGTTTTTCTGTATATTGCAGTAATTTTTTTTTATTAACATTTGAAATTGGATTGTATATATTATAATTCTAAATGAGATTTTATTTTAAAAGTTAATTTAGAGAAAAACGGGATACAAATTTGTTGAATGAGATCTTTTATTCGTCGTTAATTAACCTTTTGCGCGATGAAATTGTGCAAATTGAATGCATTTATTTAAAATCAACACAAAGTATAACAATGTCAGTGTGCGATATGAAAAGCCGTTTCACGCCCATTATATTCGCGGCATATTCTTAATTACGAATAACAATAGTCGTGGAGTTTTTAATCCGGAGGACGCCCGCGCTGCCACAATGGCCGAGTCTTCGGGCAAAATATACAATTTCAATGGAAAAACGATAAATTGAGAGGAAACCAAACAATGAAAGCCGACCGACACAATGGATTGATTCCCGAGCACCAATCCCACCTTCGAGATAAGGAGACTCAACGTACAATTGTGTTATACATAGTTATATGGAACACTCGCAATACACAGAGAACGTTCTAGAGATTTGTCAATGTTTTTATAATATTTCAATAACAGTTTCGTAATTGGAGATTACCTTGTCTTATATATTTAATGAAAAAAAGAAGAAAATAAATATTACCACTTATTTTATTAAAAAATAATAAAACCTATTTCATTTTATAAATCAATACAATATTTCTCTTCAATAAACTTTCAATATAATATATTAAGACTTTTAATATTTTCTACTAATCAATAAATTTTACAATTGTATTATTAAACGTAATATAAACAATATCCTTCACAAACACTAAAGATTAAATTTCCACAACTTTACAAGAATCTTTTACAAATAACGTTTCTAGGTCAGCTTAGAAAATAGCATAGACGAAACAATTCAAACTATCATACCAATATAGGTGACTGGACATTCAATTGGAACAGTCTGTGGAATTTGGCGAAAATTGAAATCGATTCGCTCTGCAAATCAGTGCAATCGTGTATGCGTTCGGTTTAAGCGGTTAAATTTGAACCGATGCGCATTCGAAATAACGGACCGTTAAACCGGAGCGAAATACACTACCGGCCACCCCATTGCCGAATTCGAATGGTAAAAAAATACACAATACTTTTCGCTCGAGTCATTTTGGTAAATCGATTTTAAAATTTAAGCCCGGGTACTTTGCTATCCTGGGTGTATGATATATAAAATTTAGATGGAGTCGCATTAATAATAGCGTCATTTGAAACGAGCCGTGTTTTTAATTAAAATTTGTTCTGTATTCTGAAAAATAAAACAAAAAACAATATAGCAATAAATCAGAGACAACAAACGCAACGTTAAAACGCCGATCGTGAACAATTCGAACTTAATTGCCGGTAAAAGTTGATTTATACGAATTTTTCGCCAATTGTGCCACTGTTTGCTTAAAAATTCGTCGTTTTATATAATCAATTTTAACACAGTACATTCAGAAAAACAATCACGATTCCACCATCATATTTAAATGCAAATTCCAATTGAAAAATGAATTACGAACCCTGCACGTATATCAAATAGAACCTCTTTCCATCTTACGATGTTCATTTTCGGTCGCGTACTCCGCATAAAGACATATAACAGTTATATAAATATTTAGCCGTTCTGAATAAAGCACGGAGCTTTTAATAAAAGAGCGACGGAAGCGGATATTGAAAGAGCCTCATACATCCACATATAAATATCCCACTCAAAACGTACACATATTGAAAACACACACACGTCCATAACAGAAGAACGGTGGAAAAACTCGCGAAAATCTCTGAAGGGGTCCATCCTCGCCAGAGCGGAATTTTCCGGGACGCGGGAAAGAAAAGACTCGTAAAACGCGGGACGACACGCCTTAATGAATTTCAAAAGGACGAATACGTACACATAAGGAGTCGTCCTACGCGAAAAAGCGTCACATTATTATCACTGCGTGTGTATGTGTACGCACGGGGAATTTTCTCGAGACGTTTTTTTCGGCTCTCACTATATTCTAGTTCGCTTTGGCCCGGAAAAGCGGGTCGTTCCGTTGGCGGATGACCAAAAATCGTCGCGAAATAAATATAGGGGACGACTTCCGGACGTCACCTTGTTGGAAAAACCCGGTGTGGGAAAAGTGTTCGATTTTTCCGCGTTCGCTAATGTGACGTCTAATACGCGGAGCACAATAGTTTCAAATGTACTAGAGGTTTTATTCGTGCGGTAACCTATGCTTTATATAAAAATATCATTATTACTGAATCATTTATGAACAGCTGTTACTTTTTTTTCTATTTGTAAAAGTAACTCAATGAAACTTTCGATATATAATATCTTTATTAGCCACTGTTTTTTTGCGCAAATTCACTCAAATAATTTTGCTAATTTTTGAGAGACGTTTAAATTTACACCGTGCATTTTCAGGACTTATATATTATAGACTGGGGCTTACACTTTTGTATACAAAGGTAGATAATGTTGAATCAGCGAATGGTTAGCACGTGACGTTCTTCGTTGCACGTATTGCAGGCACATATCGCAGTCACGAGCACCACTGACATTTGTCGCAAGCTAGCCATGACTAGCATTATTTCTGCTTCCTGATTTGAATTATCTACTTACTATTTTGAATCTATTTAGCTTAACTATATAGTATCCAAATTTTAATAGAAAGTATTTCATTGAAGAAATATTTTCACGTATGGTTAATACTATATAAATAACCTATCACCGAATCTAATTTAGTTATAGCAAAATAAGTTAATGAAAGGCTTGAAAAACCAAAGATTATCGGTCATTCTATTAATAGAATTGCTATCAAATACTTGCGATTTTTCTTTAAATTTGCTCATACTTCTAAGTAAGCTTTTTCACGTACACTCTTATCATTAGACACGATCAATCTTGCGTTTGACATTTAAAACTTTTTTAGAGACACATTAATTACGATGATCCGTCTATTCGCTATCGTATTGCCCTAACTGCGGAAGTAATATAAAAGTTGTACGTTATTTTTGCCCATTGAATAATTTTATAGTAGCGCGTTTATTAGCGCACTTTAACGAAGAAAGACGCAAAACATCACCGAACGAAAACGTTAAAATTCCAAGATAATCCTCGAAGAGATGCTACTACAACATAATTTAAGAGCGTAATTAAAACATACTACGGCGAGTTTAATCCTCGGTACGACGACGAAACGCTGTTTAACAAATAGCCAACTCTAATGACTGAACCACGTCCGCGGTTAACCGACACGAACATGTTCCGTTGACAAAAATACTATTGCGACCTAAAATACGATAACATTTGATTAATTATCTTCATTAACGCAAATTTCGCTCTAATTAAAAAATATGCTGTTTCATCTTACGAAAAGAACTAGTCATACAAGGAAATATTTAACATCCTATTTTTCTCCTTTCACGCTCAATAAAAAATAGAAACTAAACCATCATCACAAATATTTTATATTATACATATATAAAATACAATATTTTTGCAATGTCATTAAAATTTAAAACTTTTACAAAGTAAATCTCATTCTAAAACATACACATCATATCAAATTATGATGAATCTCAAAATCTAAATTTTTAACGAAAATAAATCATGTATTCAAAATAAAAATATTGGAAACGATCGTGACTTTCTGATCACACAGTGCTATTATGGAGGGCACGTGTCGGTTGCGGCGTTTCGACGTGTAAACGGCGCACATTTTCCCGGACGAGAGTTACTATTTTCGAGATAAGATAAAGCAGTTTCCAATAACAACGGGCAGCGAAACCAATAAAGTTCGAAAGCTGTTAAGAAAACTTTGTAATTTAGTTTCGTTATGATCCTCCGCCCCAACACACGTACACACAGATCTCATATCGGCCAGAGGAGAAAGGAGAACCTCGCAGACTACAAACTGCTACACATCACTGGTGTATAAAAGATCTTGTTTTTTTCCTTTTTATTCGACGACGATGTTCGATAAGTTCGCACAATTCTTTGTTATATTCCGTTACGTCGGTTTAAACTTTTTCCGAGCAAAATCCGGCATCGATGCGATCTAGGTCTCGAATGGTTGAAAGGAAATCTCCGTGTTACAGTTCGGCTAAATTATTCGTCAACGCGGATTTTATTATCTGCGAGTGTGTTTTGTCTTTGTGGAAAATAAGGGATTTGGAGGAAAGAGGTTTGGGCCGATAGAAGCTTGTCGTAGATGCATTTTGTTTCGGAGAGCTTTTCGGGCGACGTTTTGGCAGTTTCCTGCTGTTGGTGATGGAATTTGTGATAGGCTAAGGTAAGAATTTGTTTTCTTAAAATATACCTATTTTATTGAAATTGAAAAATTTTCTATTACAAATTATTTTAGGATCAATCTTTAGAATTATGAAACATAACAAATAATATAGTAAAAATAAATTTTACTATTCTCCCATTACAATATTGTAAAACTTAATTAAATAATACTCATCCCACATTTTGCCTAATTAGAAATTCGATTCTGTTATATAATATTTCGCCTAATAATTTCGAAAACAAACAATATGGTATAACATCAAAATAACAAAATTATCATAAACTATGTATTATTATTCCACTCATATATTACTTAATATTATAATAATATTCACGATCTCACAGGATACTCCAATGAAATATTTTGGATAAACAAACCGCATGAACATTACTTCACCATATTGGATAAGCATGAACAAATTCTCAAATTATTAAAATCAATCGAATGAAACTATAAATATAGACTATTGATTTACCGGTGAAACCATTTTTTCAGCAGGACACGCACAATACTCGCTTGACACGCGATACTGCCAAAAGCGTCGTTCCTCGATAAAAGCTTTTTATCATACGTACGTATAATAAGAGCACCTCGTTCGAGTACCGGGGCACATACATTCGTCTATCTGTCCTTCTTTTCCTTGAAAGCCTGCGAGTGCATGTCAATCGTAGAAAATCCGATTGAAGGGCGAGAGAGGAATATTTCCCGCCGATGTTTGCCTTGGAAATCCAAGAAGTTGTATATAGTGTCTGTCTCGTTCTCCCGTCAGGATTCCTCTTTTTTCGCTTTTTTTTCATCCTTTCGTGTGGGATGGATATAATATTGTATATCCTGGTCGTATAGTGCATATCGGAATGTCGGAGCGAAAGAGCTTCAGGCTATCTGTATATATCGGGATATTCGAATTTCGGCTAAAGCATTTCATCTTGCGATGATGAATTTCTGATATTTCAATAAAGAAACTTTTTTGGAAATGAAATGCTGGTGTTCGAAAATATATTCTAAATAGATCACTATTATGTCATTTGATACACATTTTATACAGAATGTAGTTTGAAAAAATGCAACATGAACGAGCATTTTTTTTATTTCATCGACAATCACTCCAATGCTAAATTTAAATAAAAATTTAAATATATCGTATCTTTGACATAAATATTCGGAATACACAACAAATAAATTTTCAAAATGCACTTAACCAAATGTTTATGCAAACCAACAGCACAAACCAGAACCGGGACGGATTATTTGAAACGGGAGAGAGTACTTCGTTTAGAACGGAACCGCAGAACATTGCAAATGCTACAATTCCGCTGAAACTTTACTATATGCTCGCGACAATTTTCAGCAAAAGCGCGTCCATTAAGCTAATGCGATTAATCAAATTGAATCCGAAAACGTCTGAACGCCTTCGAAAGCGTTCTCCATTAACGCGGGGACGCGGAAAGAAAATCGGCTGAAAACTATGTTGAATATCGGAAAACGGTTTTGTCGAGCTCTTTCGCATTGAAAAACTTCTGGCCGATTCACTTTTCTTTGTACCCGATCAACAATCAACAATCGATGGATGCATCAATTGCAGATGCACTTCGACTAAAGTGCGCTATATCGTTCGACAATGGTGAAAGTGGATTTTCGAAAAACTCGTTCCATGTTCAATATAAGTTTCATTGAAACGGTACGTTGCGTAATTGTATATATTCTCGCAGCAAAAAAATCTCATTAATTCCGAAACGCTTTTTTTTGTAGTCGATTGTGTACATTGTTCCGACGGGACGACACATTTATAGAAAACAATATTCGCAAAATCTCGTCAAAATTACGTCGGATCTCTAACGCGAAATTCCAGGGACAGGCCTCAATTAAACGTTATTGTATTTTTGAGAAAGACTAATTTTGACCCGTGGCACCGAAAAAAAATAACACGACCGGGAGGTCTTCGGGGGTGACTTAACGTCATTTAAATAAATTGCTCTCTTCCTTCGGCTACACTGCCATATTCTTCGTCTGACGTTTTTTTTCTATTTTATTTTTCTCTTCGTCAAAATTTTTCTCTGAATTTTTTCGCAAGTCTTATATTTATATAGATGAAATGTTTTGTTCTGAAGATAGAACTGTATTCGATGCTTGTGTAGTGTAACGAATTGTCCTAATTAAAAAATACGAATAAGATAAATAAATTTAAAAAATTTAAATGAATTTGAAAGAATTTTGAAAATGTAAATAATTAAATATTCCGAGGAATTAATTAGGTTAATGCATCAAAATATTTTTTTCATTTCGTAAGTTCTATAGAAGATAATTCATTGTGAAACAAAAATATCTATTTTGTATACGGAAACGGAAAGGATTTCGAAAAATCTATATCAAGAATTATTATTTCTAAGAAACTCGAAATTCTCTCATTACTTAAAATTATTCAGATTATTACAAGGGATTTATAATCAAAATCATACTATTATTTTCCTTGAAAAAGTAAATAAGTCCAAAAGCAGAATAATTTGTATACTAATTGTAATTATTCGAGAATAATTAAACGAACACGATCGATTTTATTAGCTTAATTTAATTAATTAGCCCTGAAATTAAATATTATACTCGTATATACATACACAATCCTATGAATAGATCGAGGAATTTTAAATTTTCATACATTACAAACCTTGATTGATAACAATTTAACATTTTACATCTCTAAACACAAAGCACCATATTTGAGACGCAACCTTAAAAATTTTTGATTGATAGACAAAACCTCAATTTCCTTTGTCATACAAAAAAGAAAGGATTACAGCAAAAAAAGCGTTATTCATCTTCGTCCACAAGACTAGTGTTCGAAACATCACTTTCAATCAAAACTTAAGCCGAACTTCCCCGAAAATTTAAAACTCCCCACAATTAGCGAGACGAGCCTAATTATTGAACAGACTTCGGAGATTACGCGGAATAAAAACTAAAAGGAGACATTTTCCCGCGCTCCTGTTTTCCCCGCAGCGTTTTCGCGCGAATCGCGCCCTTGTGAAAATCGGACATAACTTTCAAAATGTCGCGGCCAGGACAGCGGGGCTTGACCATAAATCTGATGGCGCTTAAAATTTATCGGGAAACTTTCGCCGGAAAAACGGACGCCGCTGGAAAAGCCGCAGAATATTCGCGCGTAATGTCCGTAATTAGAAATTTCGGATTCGAACTGAAGTTTTCGTTTTTTGTTTGTTTCGTTCGAATTGATCGGATGTTCTGGTTGCGAATTTAATGTATTGTTTTAAATTTTACCTTTAGCGATCGTTTTTATTTTCTAGTTGGTATCGCTTCCGGTCGATATTGATTTCAGGCGTTGTTCAGATTTCATACTCGCGAGATTAAAACTGAAAAAAAAAATTATTTTGATCTTTTCGAAAAATTCCAAAAAAATAATAAGATCTTAAATAATAATTTAAAAAATATATAATCATTTAAATTATAAAAGTTATGATAATCTTTAATTTTAATTTGACTATATTTATAAAAAAATTATTATTTTATAATCCCCTACGAAAGTTACTAGGGAATTATTTCGAAGTTTTATTAATCAAAATAGTACTATCGAGGTTCGAATTATATTTTAGTGTCCGATATTTCGAAATGATTATAATTAAATAGAAATAATTAATATCGGAAGATGTCACATTTTTTACGATTTTCATCAAATTGAAATCTTTACTTAAAAATAAAATACTTTCTTACATAATCAAATAGATTTAATGAGTATAATATATAGGATTTATATAACGTAACGACATAGGGCCGCTAAGGATTAGTTTTTTAAATGACTATTGTGTATGAAAGAAATAAAATATATTTATTTTTAAGAGTTGAACGATACGTTGTATTTAATTAATGAGAATTAAATATGCATTTAATTTATAAACAATACCACATCTTGATGGAATAATTATTTCAGTTTCTGCTTATCATTTTTTTAACCAAATTTTAATCAAAGACAACAAACCCAAATCCGATTTACGCCATAAAGCCGCATCTACACCGACAAACGCAAAGATATTTCACTTCACGGCAACGACAGAAAGGGAAAGGAAGATGGAAAGAAAATCAGACGAAAAGGGACACGGCCATAAAGAGAGAAACGTCACAAAGCGAACGAATTTGAATTTTGCAAACGTAAATAATTTTCGACCACTACAAAGACGCGACCGCAGCACGAATAAATCTCCTCGACGCACAAGCGGCTGTGGCTGCGTCACTTTTTCGCGGTTTTCGAATAAACGTGAAACAAATTTTCGAAAAAAGACCCCTCCAGCATCACAAAATACATATGAAAGAAAATACATGCCCTATATTCGATTCAAATGAAAAATAATGTTTGAACCTAGTATATTAATTTATCGTTAAATTTTAACATATAGGGTAACGACAGCAGCGGTGGACTATGCACGCGTAGTTAACTATCTCTCAGAAAAATATAAAAATTGACGTTTTTAAAGATAAAATCCTTCAGAAAGGGTGTAATTGATAAACTGCTTATTATAGTTTATCTATCGTACCCTTCCCAAAAGATTATCGTTCATAAAAACCATAATTTTTAGGTTTTTCTGAGAGATGATCAACTACAGGTGCATGGTCCACCATCGGTGTTGTTACTCTATTACGTTTGATTCGAATCAATAAAAAAAAATACATTACAGCTTTTACACTCTAAATTCAGCCTTATATAAATCAAATTCAACCTTTTAAACTTCAAATTCAATCTTTTAATTCTTTTACAAATCAAATTCAATCATCGGAAAGTATCATTAAGACCGTCGTCATAGTAATTAATAAAATACAATCTATTCTGCAATTCGACTTTGATAAACTCAGTTGGTGATTTTTATATGTATACATAATTAATTACATTTTTTAATAAATCAATCTAAAAATTGGTACAATAAATATGAACCTAACGCTATTTTGTATTTCTCATGAATTCTTAAAAAAATTAATAAACGGAGAAAGTTAATTCACGATGGTTGAATTTGACTTATAAAATGTTTAATTTGAAGTTTAAAAGTTTGAATTTGGAGTATAAAAACTGTATAATAAGTGTATGTTAGATTATCTGAAATATACTCAGACTTGATTGGCTTAAAGACAACCTTGAACGAAAATAACCCAATAAAACAAGAGAGTGGTTAATTCGGAAATATCAAATTCATACGAGTAATCAAAAGCCGACTTTCACGTTTGTCGCCGAAGTTGGTGAAATTCGACACTCGCACGTTTCAGCACGTGTTAGTTTTCAGGGATATATCGTGAGCGAGGTTCGAGCATTGCTTGTGTACATTTTTTTTTTAAGTCAGTATAATATGCCAGTTCGTAAAATGCGAAGGGCTCGGCTCGAAAAGGTTAAAAGTAATTCAATCCGCGCGACATTCTCATCAAAGGATTCGTTTCGTCGGGCGTCACTTTTCCCAACTCCCACTTGGCGAAACAAAAACGTTGTTTTCGATGTGTGCGGAAAATCGGGAAAACGTTTTAGCATGAAATGAAATACGTGCCGAAATGGTGTTTTTGCCCGGGCGTTCCGACAAATCGTCGATATATAGATTTGTGCGTAATACAATTCGTACGGAAAGTTATCGTGTTCGTCTAGGATTAATTCCGAAACAAACTTTTCCTTTCGTTTATGTATTTGGCATTTCTTTTTTTTAAATATACGTCAGATATTCTAAAAACATATCCAATTGAATATGCAAACGTCGTTCTTGAAACATGTTTTGAATACGCGTACATAATTGATCGTACATTACACGCTAATAAACAATTTATTTATTTGCATTTGCAAACACGACTAACTTCCAAATAAAATTCGCAAACTCAGAATACCAAAATGAATCTATCTACTGCACATGGAGGGTATATAAATCGTATAAACATCTCATGAATAATCACGACGATTGCGACGCACTAAATCAGAAAGATTCAAAACACGCTCGGGTTATAACCATACCACCCTCTAAATATATTAAGCAACGTTTCATAATTAACTACATATTATATTCGAATAATACTTATAACTGAGAATAGTTTTAGTATCCACCTACACAAGAATTATTTCTTCTTCATCGAACACGGAAAAACGTTTATATTTTTGATAATGTCAGAAATGTTTTTCTCTGTAATTGACGTATTAAACATTACAAATTATTATACTATGTTAAATAAAATATAGATTTTAGAAATATCGAAGGGTTTTTTTTTCAATTTATCTATATATACGAGAAAGTTAGCCTTATAAGTGTAGGCCCAGAATAAAGCAGCGAATGTACTCCGTATGCCATTTGTTAGTGAACAACACGCGGCGCGAACATCTGCGGCGGCCGTAATCAACAAAACAGCGTTTATAAATTAGACGGTATTATTCATTCGTAAACTAGAGGCTCACACTACGTTTATTATAATATGTGCCCAACGCCGTGTGGGATTCGAACTTTTTAAGCTTCGATAACGAGTGCGCCAGGTCGTCTCTGAGAGCCGTTGCCGAAAATTATGGTGCGTATAAACACGCTGAAAGCTGAGATTGTATCTTTAATTTGGAGAAAATTTATTTTAATTATAATAACAAGTAAAAGTAATAGGTAGGAAAAGTTAAACAGGTTCATTTCTAGGAATATTAATCTATAGTGTACCATTATAATGATGAAAAGGTTTAAAAAAAAACATGAAAAAAGCCTATATAAAAGTGTAAGCTATTCAATCACAAAAAGTTATTTATTTATATAAACTTTTTAAATTTAATATTTATTACAAGATAATGAAATGATTTAGATATTAAAGTTTAAAGATAAATATACATATTTTTTAAATTAATATTTTATAATAATTTTCCTTGTAAAAAAATGTCACATGCAAAATCAATACCGCCATATTAACAATCTTAGAAATTGATAACGATTTGATTTAAATATTATAACGTCCGCACGTTAATTTCATATGATATAACCCTTTGAAGAGAGCATCACGTACCTAATATTTTATCAGACACGAAAACAAATTAAAAAGGCTAATTTGTCCCCATGTTGGGTACACATAGCCAAAACGCTGATGAGATTTTCTGTAATCGCCGGACCAAAATTAATTTAACCCAATCTATCCCGGACGAAAGCCGATTGAGTGCGTACGAAGAGCAAACAAAAAATATTTCTAGGCGAATGTTTGCTTTGGTCCACAGAGCGAACTGTTACCCCCTGTTTGACTTTGGGGGTAAAGGATCAGAAACGAAAATTCCCGGAAAAAGGAAATGTAAAATTTTTGGCGAATTCTATGTTACACATATGTTAGTCGATTGATGCAATTTCGAGTTATTACATGAATGGCATAATCTTGAGAGATTTAATGATATATTGTAAAAATTACATAATAGTTTGTCATGATTTTTGTATTCATGGTTAGTTATATTTATTCATAAAATACATTCAAGGTTAAAGGAGGTTGATTACATGCTTGTATTATACATTTTGCAGACGATTTTATCGATCTTTTAATAGGATAAATTAATTTCATAACAACTCATTACCCTCTTAACAAGGTGACTCAAGTTAATCATCCCTTTGAAACTAATTAAGCCTATACTGAAAATTTACTTTAATGAGTTTAAATTAACGTTATTTACCATCATCAATATCGTATATTAAATGACTTAATTCTTTTTCCTGAATAAAAAATTTATCTTCCAATCTGAGGAAACATGCGGGTCAGAAGTTCAACGCCTTTATAAAGCAGAGAGCTTACAAAAGCTTCAACTTGATAGATGAAGCTGCACAAAAAGAGAACAGACAAGACTGGAAAACAATCAGGGCCCTTTTTCAAACCCGCGGTTTATTCTCAGAAAAATCCACTTAGGGATATCTTTCCTTATCTGAAAATCGAAAACCACTAGACCATCAATTGATGTATTTATTTAATTAAATTTCTACTCATATCATTTGATAAATTGATTTGTTTAAAAATAATTTAGAACTTTTGAAATGAACAAATATTGTCAGTCACAAAACTGAAAGCTTTTACAGTTTATAATTGTCACTTTTCTCGTTACCATGGTACAAACGAAAATATTCATTTTCAAATATTGAGTTTTCCAATGTCCCTGTCGCTTAAACTTCACTCGAGGGACATGTCTTACAACAGACCAGTACAACCCTAAAATGTCAAGTAATTAAAAACGTGGATTTATGCCACATTCCCATAGGTATAATATTAATAAAATTCTCAATCAGACTTTTATAGAGTGGTTCAATTTTATAGTTCGTTTTCATGGTTTCGAAACGTTTAGTTTTGCAATAATGCTACCAATATCAATACTCATGAATAATTTATGTTTCAGTATCATCTTTGAATCGGAAAAATTCTATTTATTCGCGTACGAAATTTTTATTGAGTTCCAGAATTCAATGCTCTTTTTAGATGGATTTGTTGTTTTTGTATTATAAATCAAGCATTTGTGAAATTTTATGACGAAAATACATAAAAATTATATTTCCCGAAAATACATCGCATTACGCGTCTGAAACCATTTTTTATAACTCACGTGAGTAAACGCGTACACATTTTACAACGTTTCGAACAATAAACCGATTATGCGCCATAAAAAACGAATTTTACACAACACACGAGCTCGACATCAAACTATTTTTGCGCCTTATCCGAACCGAAATGCGAAAACTTTCAAAACCTATTTAAATTCATGGCGAATAGTTGTCGTCGCGGCATTAATCTCAAAGCGTCAATCCACCTTTCAATTAGATACCGACTCACGAAGCCCCTCAATATATGAAATCATTAAATATCTTATACTTTTACATTAGAAGTTTATTTCGTACACAACAAATTTCAAACAATCCACTTTTCGTTAGCGAAAAAGGACATACCTCGACGTTTCAGGCGGCGACCTCTCGGGCCTAGGCCTCGGTTCCTTCAAGCCTGAAACAATGAAACGGATGGGGTCAATTAACGTCTCGGAGACATCTGTTTGAAACAAAAGGTTTATAAATGCCCGCCGTTTTGTGTCGGCGATGAATACCGTTGGGATGTCGTGCCGATTGAGCGCAATAATATCCCACGCGCTTTCCGACTGCGAAACAATAGTTTTCATTACGCAGTCTTAAGATCGCTCGAAATTCGCAATAAATTGTATTCAAATGATAGAGTTGTTGTTGATGCTAGAATGACACACTTTGCACAATAGAAGCTTGTTTGTGAGACCAACTTCGAGTTGCGCTCAATGCTTTCGCGCTCATCTGACGGTCGTCGCTAGAAACAAATTTGATTTGATTTAATGAAAAAAAATATTGGAAATGTTTGGTCTGATTTATATATCATCGATAATCCGAAAGACGGACGTTGAGTGTAAAAGAGAAGTGCGTAATCTACAGAACGAAAGTTTTTTGCGGGTGTGCGCGAATTGTTCGAATTCGGCGCCGAATCGAGTTTAATTTTAAAGTTCCCACGGTTCGGGTTTGAAATGAAAAGTATGTATAATAGATATAGAAGGGAAAGAGAGACGATGCTTAAAATATATAAAAGTTTCAAACGGAATTCGAACTTATTACATAAATCGTATTATATGAATTCGTGCGCAAATCTTATAATGGCTAAAATTGTCAGCGGACTACGAATTATAGTCTTTTTTGACTTTAATTAATTAATTCGTACCTAACCGTGGGCGAAAGTTAATTTTGATTTTTTTTGGGTTGAAATATTTCAGTGCTGTTCTATGAATTTTAATAAAGCCGCTATTTTTCCACGTAGTAAGAATAAAAGGGTAATTTAGTTAATATTGCACTCAACCTTTTCGAATAATTGAAATGTTAACAAAATTAATTACATATAATAGATTTGTATCATGTTGCATTAACGTATTGTATTTTATCAAAGCACGTTGAGTAAAAATAGAAATCAAATACGAAAACCTTACTTTCTGAAATCAAATTCTCATGAAAGAAGCGAGATAAAGCAGCAGCATAGAATTCATTTTATTTTCAATTAAGCAAATTACATACAAATACACACAAAAATAGAACGAATACAACTCGAAAATTCTTCGAAATACTCGTACATTAGCCTCAAAGGAAAATCTAGCTATTTATACATTTGAAAACAACACACAAACACCTACACATAAGTAACACGAGCTTCGTTTATCGCCACACTTTCATCGGCATTGTATTCCGGAAAATCGTCTAGATGGTTTGGGAAGCCGGAGAAAAAATAGGCTGCAAAACTTTCGCGTGAAACTTTCCGCGGGAAAAGTGCTCTCGTAATAAATTATCGCCCGCGGACGAAAACCGAACCTCATAGGCGATGGGGAAAACTCGACGAAAGCCTTTTTATTATCGTGGGCGATTTTCCACCGAATTTTCCGATTACGCGGTAACTTTTTAGTGCGCGAATAACAATCGGTTATTGCTGTTTGGTGTTTCTTAACACTCTTCTGCCACCCAACTAATAAATACGGGCTTTCCTCTCTCACTATTATAATTTTTTTGTTTACTTTTATTGTGTGCTATAAGCGCACGCGTACAGTAATAATAAAGTTTGGTAAATTATTAAAGTTTCGCTTAGTTATATATTAATGTTATTCTGCGCTAAATTGATAGTAAAAAATAATATTTTTGTGCGCCGAATGCTTATGATGAAGACAGTAATTAAAAACGCTTTTTGTTTTATGTTTCTGCGTATTATTGTGACTACGAAGAATATATACATATGTATATAAATAGAAAGATTCTCATATGTGCTTAATTAAATTCTCGAAAACTCTCTAACTATTTATGAGTTGCCGCACCAAATTTAATGAATATTATATTGAAGTACATTATATTAATTTAGAAAATTCCACGAAATTTTCTGTTTTGCGGACTATTATAATTTATCAATATTATCGAAACTAATTTATTTTAATTAAACATTTTCTGCGCCGAGTTTCATCTCACAAAATTTTTGTAATAGGATTTGAGAGTAATTCCAATTAACATAAAATATTAATTATTTTTTATCGTAGCACTACAGAAATCTATGTATATGACCTAAATTTCTTCTGAAAAATTTCAACTTACGATCCAACCCATCTACACTTCGATGCATTTCGACAAACTATTTAAACTATCGGAAGGGTTGAACGTTATTTTTCATGTGACGGAATTCGGCGGTTCTGGCACCGACTAGCCGTTAATTCCGGAACGGATTTATGCGTTCCAGTTAAACCGGAAGTTTACGGACCGGAAGTGCAATAAAGCCGCCGACGAAATCGCCGCGAACCGCCATTTAGATACGCATCCTAAACACAATTGCACACGTAAATTCAATACATTTTATGCTAAAGAGGGTGTGATACATGTTGTGTTTGCCACAACTAGTGTTCACTGTCGTCGATAAGTTACATATGTTTAAATTCCTATTAAAATATCCATGAAAATCGATATATTTCAACGAAATTGATAAGGTTGAATCTTCCAGCTTCCGGGCGATCATATTTTGTTTTACGACCCTCGAAATTATTTTCGCATAATAGAATCAGTGTAAGTGGGGGACCGATAACAATAAATAGGTCGTCCGTTTTTCAAAAAAAAAACTAATCTAAAAAAGCAATAAAGTTTAGCTTATGAAACGGCTTTTGTGCGCACCTGACCATAAAAATGACAATTTATCCTCGCACCGCTCTACAGAAGGGCTCGCGGCCATATTGAATAGATATTCAGGAGATTCAGCGAACACACAAGGAAGGCCTGAGGTCGGGCAAAATAGAATAAAAATTGAATAGTGACGGTCGCTCGCATACGTGAGTCAAATATTTAATTAGTGTTTTGTTCGTCGGGCCGAACTAGCACGATACGTTTACTGCTAACGATAATGGCCGCTCCGCCATTTTAGATATGGCCGACGCGCGCGCGTGTCGCCGATGCATAATGGCGGGCTTATCTCGCTGGCAGTGTTCGCAGTGCGAAATTTTCCGATTTCCAAATGAAAACGTACGATTTCCATTGTCCGAATCAATTATGTAAGTGATAATGTAAGATACTGAAACAAGCTGATCTGATTAAGTCACCGCTACCATATACAATTTAATATCCATCACAATACTAAAAAAAATTTTTAAAGACTACTAGCGGTAGTACCCGGCGTTACCCAGGTTTCTTTGGATTTTTTTAGTTGTTTTTCTTTTCTGAAAAGTCATGATAACAGATAAATGTAAACTGAAAAAGCGAAACCAATCGATATTTTTTTCATCTTAAAATAGCGTCAGATCGAGTTGTACAATGGTTTCAATGATGCGGATAGGCTGACCATACGTCCCTTTTTTGATAATAATCAAGGTAAATTTTTCGAACGTGTAACAATTTTTTTATATAGGAGGGGGGCATTTTTTTTCTGAGCGTCCCGTTTTGGGTCCTGGAAAATATGGTCACCTTATGCAGAAACCTTCCTGGATGCCTAACCAACATATTTACAAAATTTCATCGTGATCGGATAAGTGGTAAAGGCGTGCATAGGACGCATACGGCATCCATACATGTATGTACATCATACATACATACATACATACATACATACATACATACATACATACATACATACATACATACATACATACATGCATACATACATACATACATACATTCTTTTTTATTTATATACCTATAGATAGATAGATTGCTTAATATAATTTTTCAAATGATAATAATCCAATTATACAATTAATCATATAATTTGTTGCTTTTTATTAATGATGCATTTGAAAAAGCGAAAACATTTACCATTAACATATAAAAAATATGTATATGAATTATCAAAGATTATAAAATTAAATTATCTAATTTGACATTTTTCCATATAATCAACCATTATATTGAACTGATCAGATCATCAATCCATTTACTGATCCCAATACACATCGCTCAACTTAAAAAAAACCGTCAAAAACCAACATATTCAACACTTCATGTCAAAATGAAGATCCACACAAAATTGCACAAAAAAACCCATTCCACACGCACAAACGTACAAACGTTTAATTTTGCGCATTCCATTATTGAAATTTTGGCTACCATTCGCCATTGTTGCGGCCATTGTCTCGCGGACGCCATTAAGGACCGTCGGTCGGCGTGTTTCTTTATGCGCCGCAACATTAACATACTTTACGCGCGACGGGGTTGAAAAGCGGCAAAAATAAATACGGATAAACCGAAAAACAAAGAAGCGGAGCAACAACCTGCATGCGTGTGTATGTGTGTGTCTATTGATCTTTCATAATGGCGGATTTAATTAAAATCGAAAAAAGTATGTGCCGTGTCGCCACTGCGCAAGGATTACGGGGTCGTATACTAAGCCTTTCGTTACATTATTAAAAATTATAGTGATGTATAATTCTGCTCGGAAATTTTGCGAAATTTATTTTTTACGATCGCGAAAGTTCTCTTTGCTTTTCTTAATATCTGTTTTTCTTGATGAAAACTTATTTCTCTTGAGGATCAACTAATTTCAGAAACTCGCTATATTCATGAAAGTAATTGATAGATATATAAAAACTTGTACGATGAATGTAAAAATACGCCTTTTCGCATTATATAAAATTTTAATACTTCCCAAACATTCAAACCTAATTGTTTTTAATGAAAAAGTTATGATCAGCAAACGTAACTGACGTCTCTCGGAAGCGAAATTGAAACTAGACGAAAATCGTGCAAATTTAATGACCCGCACGACCTTGACATTTCAACGAGCTGAAACTGAAAAAACATCCGCACGACAGTTTCGAAAAAAAAAATCACGACTCGACATTTTTCACGTCGCCGACGACCCGGCAAGAATTTGTTCGTTTTCTGTCGTCGGGAGCCATTTAAACCTTTGAGCTTATGTTCCAATTACTCAAAGTGGCGGCTCCTGCGGAAGTCTTCTGACGGTCGGACGGTCTGAGAGAGCTTTCGAAAGCACTCTCTTTCTCTATCCCTGTCCTATTCCTCCCGTTGTATTCCCGGTATCGTTCTCGTTTACTCTTTGGCTTTCTCTACCACTTTTTCTGTGAGGTTTTTCCGCGACAAAAACCGAAGCGTCAAGAAATTATTTAATTGAATTCGCGCGCGTCGTGAAGCACCAGCGTTCTCTCGCTACAGAATTATTTGCGAACTTAATTTACGTCGAATTATTTGTAAATTTAATTTGACGGCAAGGCGGAGGGTGGGTGAGAGAATGCTGAACGCAATTTCGCGTTGCTCGGGTAATTTATGCAAACTCAATATCAACAAGTGATGAGTTGTTTATTGTTAGAGGGAGACAGGCCAACGCATTGCGATGATGCTCCCATTGGCCTCTGCTGTTTTGATTGTACAACGGGGTCGATTCGATTCAAATGATGTATCGATAATCATATTCACCATATTCAATACGAATTGTTGATACTCTAATCATGTCAAAAGCAGAATTCATCTTATCACTAAAACTAATATATAAATACGTCATAAATATTAGTACGATTCTATTGAGTTATATTTTATTAACATTAACATTCTATAACTTGACGGTCGGAATGTACAATTTTTCTGAAGCGCACGACAGCGTTACGCTAATTTCGCGAACGCGCAAACAAAAAGCATCATTCCGACGTATATTCTTTTTTATATATACACAAATGTAACACAAAAGAGATTTGTCTGCCGCTAGAGTCATTTATCACGAGCCGCGAAACCGGCAACGAAGAAAAGCCAACTTTGGCGACACATTTTTGGCACTCTGGTAATACGATTTCGCGGCGCCGGGAGCATCTCGCGGTGAAATATGAACGGACCCGAAATCGGAAACTCGCGACGGCTTTCGAACAGCTCGATGAAAAAAAATAATACACATCAGGAAGCTGAATAAAACCCCAACCGACTCATTGGAGGCGAATTCGACGGCCTTTCGTATCCTGCTGAAAAATAAACGTCGAGTTTCGCGTGTCCGAAACGTCGGAGCTGAGCTTCCGACTCGAAGCTCAACACGTGAAGGATATCTTTTTCAATATTCCATGTGGGAACACGGGGTTTGTGTGTGTCGAGGAATATACAGCGAGAGTCGTGTGTTGCCGCAAGAGACCACCTGAATAATTCATACTCTCGTAACGTATAAAAGTCTATGTTTCCGAAACCCTCTCGTAACTATGGCTTATTTATCTGAGGGTGCGGGGATGAAAAAAATCTGTGTTTTGTCGCAAATTGTCGCGTGATTTTCGCTTTTATGCGCTTTTTTGCATGTAATTTAACAAAGCAGGGAGGATTGCGCGTTTGAATAAATGAAGGATTTTTTATAGTTAATTTATTTTTTTGAAGGGAGAGATTTCCCGCTTCTGGCAATTGTTTGGGGAAAAATACGTTTCCTTTTAATTTCCTCACTTTCCTTTCTGGTAATGAAAATAATTTTCGTTGAATTTATCTCGATGTGGCTTCGTGAAAATATTTACACGTATCGATAATTAAATATTTCATCAACTAAACGACAATATTTACCGAATATAATTGGAAAGTGAAATATTTCATTTATTCTATTGATATTATGTTTCTATAATAATATGAAAAGAAAATTATATTTACGAAAATACGCAATATCTAACATTTACTGTCAATATAATCGCATAGCCTTCTACCTTTCTTTGTTATCTTCTTTTTACATTCGCTTTTTTGCCGTCCATTTCCTTTTTTTCTCTATATATATATATATTATACATGTAATTCATTTTAAAATGTACTTTTTTTGCTCGTACATTTCAAGTGAACTATCTTTTACAAAAGTGAATGGAAACATCAGAACAAAGCGAAACATATTCAATAGATTTTCTTTGTTCGTCTTTATATTATCACAGTGCGCATTTCCAACATAACATCACAAAACGTTCGATTGACGCAATGAAGATAAATTTATTTTTAAAACAGAATGAAAAATTTCAACGAAATCAAAAATTTCAAAACTATGCAACCACACATTTGAAAATCGAACAATGAACTTAAACATTGACTCGACAAAGATTTACACGATCCTCCCTAAGCTCTTTTCGTACATCATTAACCGTGACGTGATTCCTTTCGTGTCATTTGGTCCGAGCCGAAGATGCTTCTCTGGCATAACATATATTTCACGGAATACTTATACCAAAGCATAGTGGGGTTTTGCCCACATTATATACCCGACGTCCCGCACTGCGCATATTTAGATAAAAAGCATTCGCAATACCCCTGCAAAGCTTCCCGGTACTAAACCATAATACAACGTATCATTATTAAAGCACGTATAACGTCTATCCATCAAGCGTCAATCTGCCTCAGACGCGAGACACGCACTGCAAAAACTACATCATAAATATGATACGAACCCGAGAAATGTTTCATATCAAAAATAGGACAAGATCGAAACGTATAATTAATAGTTCACGAATGTTAATATTTGAACACGCGCAGCAGAAGGCGAAATCCCGCCCGGCCGCCATTTTTCAGCGGTCCTATACAAACACGGTCCTAATTGTGTGTAAATCTAAAATGGCTCGCATAGGTGAGGCGCCCATCAAAGACACGCTGGAATATATTTTCCAGGAATAGTATGGCGACATTGTTGGCTTCGCAGAGTGAAACATTTGAAAATGGGTCCTCGAAGGAGGAAGGAACCTGAATCACCCCGGGGGAATACTGCTTGCCATTATGGAGTGCCTTAACCCGGGACACACATGCTCTACAATATACTCGAAAGATGAATAAGAGCCCTATTGAGACTACCCAATATATAATGTGATAAGATATCAAAGTGAAACCCCCCGCGCACGCGATTCGATTATGTATGTATTTACAAAGCGATTTTGTTGGAAAATTTTCGAGAAAAATATTTTGCATGCGGTCCGAACGTTGTGGCCAACATCGATTTAAGTTTACAAAGGTAACGTGTTTGAAAGTACGGAAATGTATTTGAACTATATTTTGTGTATAAGGTTTACTTTGAATTTACAGAATAATATAATAATAATGAGTATTTAAGAATTAAAATATGATCTAGTGAATGTATTCTGTTTTGCTGTGACACGGGTACAGTCGTTACACAACTGACAGGACGAAACGACCATTACCAGAACGAAAAAATAACGTATCCGTGTTTTCGTACTGTATCTCATTTATTTATGTATTTTATTACATACGGAATAAAAACTAGACGTATGTGACAGTGAAATCCTGCGCTTATTCGTCACTCTATTATTTTTTGTCCGTCTGTACAAGCTTTTGCACCGGAATAATGTAGAAAGCTTTGCAACATTTTTACGACTTTTCATACAGAATTTTAAAGCTTATTATTTTAATTGAAACGTTAAAAAATTCTTTTGATATACACAAAGAATTAAAATTAAATTAAAATCAAAATAGTAAATTGTCGATTTTCACAAAGAACTGCAAACCAGAAGTACTTTTCTAAACTGACTACTTTCTGAAAACAGCAATGTTATTCAGCAAATCCCTTACGATTAACGAGTATGGTCACAGTATTTAGTGAAAACATATTCGGATATACCCATAATAAATAGTCGTGGAACTAAAGCGTAAATTCTGCGAATACGTCACGAATCGAATCCGGATTACGTCGTGACCGCGAATCGCTAAATTGGCAAAAGATTACCAGTGACGGGAGCCGGATTATCCAACGTTACGATAAGCTCGAACAGACAATATACATTCCCCAATAAAATGTATAAAATAGCGAACAATTTAAAAGGATATGTGAGCTTTCGAAGAAA
Source organism: Hydropsyche tenuis (assembly GCA_009617725.1). Classification (NCBI taxonomy): domain Eukaryota; kingdom Metazoa; phylum Arthropoda; class Insecta; order Trichoptera; family Hydropsychidae; genus Hydropsyche; species Hydropsyche tenuis. The sequence goes on along the minus strand of VTON01000001.1, from coordinate 3,306,850 downwards.
ATACCAATAATCCCGTGCGCATGCGGATTATTCGTTTCGAAAGTTAACTTTTAAACGCGTCCTGATGAAGTTAAGCGAACCACGCGAAAGATTCAATAAGCCAATGCGAAACTCTTTCCATTGCGAAAGTTCATTTTTAACCTCCGCGTATGTAGTATACACCGCGAGCGCGAAAGTAAGTGCATTTATGGGTCCCTCTGTAATATAATAGTTTCAGCACGTTCCCCTGCCGTATAAGAAAGTCCATTAAAATCGAAAAAGTCAGCCGACTTTCCTCTGTCCGGAAAATATAGAGAAGGTTTTCCTTCGATAAAAGCAACCGACTTTTGTCATGTTTGTTTTTTTTTCAGCTTTGTTTCTTTTTCATACTCGAAGCGTTTCAATATTTAATCATCTCATATGCCAGTATATGTATTCACATATCATTGATCTGAAACAATTCAGTACGAATAACTTCAAATATTTTATTTTATTTTATAATAATCTTTTCTTTTTCACTACGTAATACGAAAATTTTTAATGGTATTACAAAGACTTTTTAATGATGACATAAAATGGAATTAACTTAGAAAATTATTCTGATTGAAAACTTGTTGTTATATAGGCCTAGTCACATGGTGATGATATCAATATCGAAAAAGGGATCTTTCACGAAACATTCTTTGTTCCCAAAACATTGATACATGACCCAATTTCGAATAATATCTCGCATCCCATTTCACTCATTAAAACTTAAGCCACTATCAAAGCACACAATTCAAACGTACCATCAAAATTGACGAGTCGCGCAAACATTCGCAACAATGGCACGCACCGTGCGAAGGAACAGTTTATCTTGCGGTCGCGGTTTGTTCAGCCAGAAAACTGACAATCATTCATGCACCCGAATAGTAACAACCACTGGGCACATACACACCCACACATGCCATGTTCTAGCACAAAGCGCGTTTAACGAGCCGCCTTGGCTGGGGGTAGTTAGCGCCCGCACCCTTGGGCACACAAGGCCCAATACAAATATGCGCGCAAATTATCGTACACTTGCCGCTGTTTGCTCAGGATATCAAACTGAATTTATACGGATCCGTAGTGAGGTATGTGTGTCCTCGTGCTCATTTTTGCGTGCCGCAGCGGTCTGCCAGATTTATATCTTCGCAGGCAATAAACAAGATAAATTCGCGCTAAGGCGTGGAAGCCAACTCGCGAAGGTACACCGGCGATAAATCAACGCTTTTACTTTTATATTATATGCGCATTATTGCTAGAAACGAATTATGGTGGGATCTTGTGCAGTGCTGTTTATGGAGATTGTAAAGGGGGAAATTTCGGATGTAATCGACGTCGTGTGTTTTAATCGTTTTCGTATTACCTTGATAAGTCTGTTGTGTTGTGGTGCGAAATTTCGATGTGTTTATAATGAGGAATTTACCTGAAACAAAAAAAAATATGTTAATATATATTTTAAAAATAAAAAAATTACTCATTCGAAATAAATTTGAGCGGAAAATCTTTGCATTTAATTATTTGAAAATGTCTTTCTATCTTAATTTTGTATGCGTTTGGTCGTTCGCAAACTTGTCGCCAGACTTTCGGAGCGTCTCAGAAAGTAGTTAATCAGGAGATTTAGGTGCAAAAAGTAGTTCCAGCCAACGTCCATTTTAAGGATGCAACCTCTTTTGTGCAAGAAGAGTTTAACGGTCACATAAGCCACTGCACTCGAAAACTTTCGAAGGAATACGACGACGACGCGGATGGAAACTCTATCGTAGAAAATGGCGATAAAAGCACTCTCGGCATCTCCCAGTACACAAAAACTTGTAGTATACTGTAGTGTTGTCTACCAGAATCTGTATCGAGACTTAATATCATAGTCATCGTTGAACAATTTTGTTATATTGAACGCTGTGTTGCTTTTGAAGCGTTGACAAGGAACAAAAGGACTTCGCCGTTCCGCCGAAACTACGGTTTCGAAATTCCGATAAAATCCGGACAAACAATGGCATTAAATGTATTTTGATACTGCATAAATATTTGGTATCTTACATAATACTGGTTTGGTTAATCGATTTTATAAAATGAAAATTGCACTTCTATAAAATAACAATATGGACTGCTTGCAATATGTAAATATCAATAAATTTACAGTTTGAATTATCATTATATAATTCAAAAGAACTTTAAAATTGAGTAAAATCGGAAATCTAAAATAACATGAGTGAAATCTAACAATAAACGTTAGCTATCAATGATCAATCAGTGGTGACGTTTGGAAATTCAATTGTATGAAATGATGCAATTTGCGAATTCTTGTATTTTTAACTTCAGATTTTCTTTTTCAAAAATCTGGAATTGATTTTATATATTTTTAAAGATCTGTTATATTATTAAATATGATGAAATGTTTGCTATAAATCTCGAGCAATGGTGTAACACGGTCGTTTCTTCAATGAAGACTGCGTTATTTTATCATAACAATACAAAACGATGTAATTATTTTCCTTTTGATATTATCGATATATGTATTTTAATTCTATTAATCGTTTATATATAATTACAATGTTATAAAAATATATCATTTTAATTAAAACGTTTCGAACAAACTCAAACGGTATAAATTAAATCCCAATTAACATAAAATGAAATCATAATATTATCGTAACGATGTTCGTAAGAGGCAACCTGGAACAAAGCACCTGCGCATCATAATTTCTAACACCTTTTGTGATCCTTCAACGAAATTGAAAATAAATATCAATGTTTATGAATATTTAAAATTACTAAGTTTCTACATGGATTTTTTGTTTAATTTCTGACAATAGTATAATTTTTAATAGTCTCTATATTTAAAAAAATTAGTTTAAATAAAACAATTTAAAATTGCAATTATTTTTTATTGCGAATCACAAAAAAACATATAATAGCAATGAAATTATCATTTACCTCCATAAAATCGAAATTTTATTAAAAAAACAAAACTCCCAATATTAATTATCTTTTTACACAAACATAAACACAACTCCAAACAAAACATAAACTATAAACAAAATCAACAAACACCATCATAAAATATAATATCCGCAAAATTTCCTCGCAACCACCATCGAACGCGACACCCACGTCAACGTCCACCAGCAAATTCCCCCGAAAGAAACACGAAGCGACTTCCCCCACATGAAAGATGAAAGAGTGGACACATTGCGAGTCCGATGGACTCGGACTCGGAGGCCGCTCATTCCGACATTATCGCTTCGTTCGCCCAGAAATGTATGGTGGACGTGCACGGTCGTCGAAGCACGTACAAGAACAACAACGGGCAACACACGAGCGGTCTTCGATTTCAATTCCCTCGTGGTGCTGGTCATGGGGGTCGATGGGGTTTTGTGTTTCGTGTGGGTGGGTTGTTTTTGTTTTTAGGGGATTGAGATGTGTGGGAGGAAATTTGTTTCAGTTTTGAGCTGTGATTGTATAATATAATGTGTGTTAATTATAATTATTTGAGATTTGGAGATAATTAATCAAATTATAATTGATAATATTAAATGTTGAAAAATAATGACTTTGAAATAAAAAGTGTATTTCTGTGGTGGTCATAACGACCATCGGTTGTTATTCGATTTTGAAATGATTTTTTTTGGTTTTTTTCAATATTCTCAAACGATCCATAATTGCTTTATCGATTTTTATTTCATGCTCAATGTCGAATAAAGTTTTAGGTTTAACTGCACGTTCTATAGTTAAATCTGGTAGTTCTTCTTCCTCCTTAGAAGACTCTGATGGTAAGAACAATGGAGGCCTAAAATAATTTATTGTATAAAATTATTAATATTTTTACTGGAAGAAAAATATTATTCAATTCCATAAATTTACCTTTTTGTAAATTTTCTTCGTGATTTGCGTGTTACCTTATTTTTAATTTCTCTATCGTTTTCACTCGTAGTTTCTAATGATGAACAATTAGTAGATTCTAATAGTTTTTTATTACGAATACGTTTTTTAGCTGTTTCTGCTTTTTTATGAAATTGCTTATTATATATCCTGTTAGAACTTTTGATAAATTAACAATATCTATTAAAAAATTGACGATTAATTAGTAGTATTTTTTTAGTAACTAATAATTTACCTCTCTCCTACATCTTCTATTTCAGATATGTTCGACAAATTAATCAAACTAATTGCATCATCATTTATGCTAAAATTTTTATTTCAATGTAAAATTTTATTATGTAATATACTGCAATACTGCAATTATAATATATCATAATATAACCTGTTCGAATGTTCTAGTCTTGTCGAACTCAGCAAGTTATCGAAGTGTTTATTTGAAGAATCAAGCGAAGCCATTGAACTATCATGATTAAGACTCGAATAATAGATATTGTCATCATCATCAGACGAGTTATTACACATTATTACGTTACTAAATCAAGATTTAAAACGTAAAACAAACACTCTACCCTATACGCGGACCTCGCGTACCACGCCAGAATATAAACAACAAACCTAGCAACACAAATATGTAACAATATCGCGCGACCATAACAATCAAATATACATCCTATTCGTCGTTTTTAAGATTTAAATTAATCGGAATACAACGAGGAAGGAAGTGAATCCTAAACGTACGTTGCAGAACTCTCACGACGCCAACGCGAGTATCTTCAGCACGAGTTATGTCAGTTATAAATTAATTCCGGTCCGTGTTCTGATGGTTGGACTAATTGCCGGACCTGTCCCGACTATGGACACCATAAAATATCCCCTACACCCACAATTCATGTCGACAATTCCATTTGCCGAGATTGCTCTTTTTACTCCCTGGACAGTGTATAACTATACGCTGAAACGACTTGCCCGACCGCGCATTCAAATAAACCGACCGACTAAACCGGAACACAAACGATGAACTCCACACGTGTACCGACACGTAATTTTTTTTTCAGTTCTCAACGTAATTTGCAATAACTGAAAATTTTATTTGATTTATAATTAGTTACTACGAAACGTGTATTGTAATATAATGTAAATTTTATGAAATATTTCTTACATAATATTTTAAAATATGTATATTATATTGGAGTATATTTTATTTGATCTATTCATATAAGAACACTTCAATAGATGGTTTTAAATATCCGAATTTCTTAAAAATTACCATTTCATTATCGTTACGTAAAAAAATGTCGGAACCTTCGATCAAAAAGATTTCGTCGTTGTGTAGGCTTCGTGAAAAGAAGATATCAATGTCTCGAGTATTATTTTTATAATCTTTCACTAAACTATTTATAGAAATTTATTGGATCTTAAAATAGAATTCTTTAAATAGGTATAACATCGAAAAATATAATTGGATCAATCATCGGCCGAAAAATTGATTGACGCGTTCACGAAACGATCAATCATTCCGCGAGACTTTCGCTTTTTGTCAACTTTCGTCCGGAATAAATAATTGCTCGCCGAATTAATAAGAAGGCGGTATAATCATTCAAATTCCCTTCAAAGTCGATCCGGAAACCCTTTTTTAATCGCCCGCCCCGAACCTTAATTATCGCCTCCCCCAGACACAATCCAACTTCGCAAAAGAAACGGAAATGGCCGCCTCTACTTTTCGTAATTGGGATTTTCAGATCTTTGCTGAATACATACAATAATTCTTCCAGTATTCGCTTTATTATATATAATATTATATAAGCTCATTTTCATAATTGCGTGCTCATTTTCCTTCGGTTGTGTGTTTTATGCTCCGATTGTTAGATAAACGAAAGGACGACCTCGCGAGCGGTTGTATTAGTTTCTTTTGCTGCAAGCAGTTCTCGTTCAGAAAATGGACCGTCAGAAATTTAATTAAGTTTGAAATATTCCGGCATTTCAGGTCCAGTGCACGAGAATTCCGAGAGTTTCTCTAAATCCCCTGCCGTTCGGCAAAAGTGAACTGGCGCCCGAACAATGGCGTCTTGTGCACTCTATCCGCACGTAACAGTGCTGAAAAGTATTCAAAAAATCTCCGAGGACATTCCCAAGATTATTCGCGAAACATTCTGCAATGCCGGCACTAATTCGCAGTCGCAAATTCGATAATCAAACGGGAAAGTTTCGCGATTATTTCGGGCTACGGCGCGCGGCGCTAAGTCGATTTGAATTTGAATGTGGCTCTTTTATTATTGCGAATTGTTCAACACGTGAAATTTAAATTTCAAATAAAGCTACCGCTTAAATTAAGCATAAATAAAATATTTAAAAAACGCCGTCTCTTTTTCTTTCATTTTTGTATCATTCATTTGGGAAGAATACCTTTTTTATGTATTCAAATTTTCAAATAAAATGTCCGACGCGTATCGCTAATTTTAATAAAATATATTTTCACATCGCTGTCACTCATCTTTGAAATAAAATATTTTTATGAAATCATTTCACCAAACACATATATAAATGAACCATTTAACAATTTCCTTTGAACAGATTAAAAGTAGTCGTTGCTTTGACCTTATCGAACAAAAAGTTCATCAAAAAATTTTCACAGTTTCAATATCGAAAAAATCTTGTCTCATAATGATGAAATGAAAATCAATTTTTTTCCATAAATACAAAATTCTTCAGTAACCAATCCTCATAATTTCCAACCCCTAAGAACCCCATTCAACCCACATTCAACATCAGTTCAAAAGACAACCACTCAAATACACGAACGTCAACCCGTCCATACAAACATACAGGAACCGCGAATCACAAACGCTCAATGGGACCAGATCGAATCCCGTTTCGGATCCATCGCTTTCATATCCAACTGAGCGTCTACGTCTATTTACTTTACGGATCAATAATGCGCATTTGCGAGATATTACAAGACTCAATTAAATACTTATTAGTCTGACGTGGTGAGAGGGATGCGTGCGCCGACATAAACGCAATCGATTACGCGCCAAATTGCCATGTAAGTGCCAGAAACGAGACACGCTTACAATCGTGTGTATGTGATACTTTGTTGAGGGTATTCTGAATGACAAAGGTGTTCTTCTTAAATGGCTCTTTTGAATGATTAAGTTTGGTTTGTCGCTGAAACTGCATTGTTTTGAGAGGACTTTGTATAAGTGTTATCTTTCTTGAACAAAGAAAATTAATGCATTTGAAAAACTGAGATTTTGTGTATCGATATTGTTTTCTCTATGAATAAAATGATTATTTTTAATAAATTAAATTTAATGTATAAATATTGAGAATACATTTTCGGTTACAGTCTGGATCACAGACAAGGCTAATACAACTCAACGAACGTGTTTTCTGTCAATAAAGCCTACGTTCTAGGGGCGTAAGTGTGACCACGCCCTTAACGAGTCCAAAACGTTTCATATGAGCGAAATTTCGTTTTATGATCCTTATAAAAAAAGTGTAAACGTATAAGACTGTGTCCGTTTGAAAATTCTAAAAAAAGAAATTGCTAAATCCCCATCGTTAGGCTACGGCAACATTTGAATGGCCGATCCAATTTCAGGTCGATCTAATTTAACAGCCGAAACGTTTTCAATCGTAAAAGTCGTCACGCCTCGTCCTTCACTCTTTTATTCGATTCAGACGAGAATATTTCGAGTATGTAGTACGTGTATGCATATCAAGCCCTTTCATAGAGCGCCGTAAAAAAGTTAACAGGTAAAAGGTCCAATGAAAGGGTCATTTAAAAGCCCTCCCACGCGATGTTCTTTTTATTATTGTCGAGGTGACACTTTTTTTAGGTACAAGACTACTTTTTTATTTTTCGCGATAAATATACGGTCAAAACCCTCGGGAAAGTCATTGACTTCGATTTTCCCGAAAAGAATTCCATACGTAAAATACTATAGAATTAATTTTATCTACGGTCTTTAGTCAATTATTTTTCCATAAAATATCAATTTTTTTCATAAACGTCTATTTTATGTTTATAGTATATTCTTGAGGAACATAATATTTTGAGATACTATTGTGCTATTTTGAGAAACATTAATACTCTATAACGATATAAGCAGTTTATATTAATCGGTTTCTAGAATGTTCTATACAGTATCATATTTACAGAAATAGAACGTTATAATTAAAATTATTTTCACAGGTGAAAATTTAACTATATTAGACTTATTATATTTCAAGTTTCCATACTTCTAATCGTATGTAGGAACATTAATCTGAAACTTTAAAGTTAAGATAAACATTGTAAATATCTTGCACGATACAGGTCCCATGAACTTCAGATAAATGTAAATAGTTATGAATGTTAACATTACCTATATTTGAGAGGGTAATAATTGAATAATCCTAAAATACATTTAATGAATAAAATTTTATATAATATTATCAATTTATTATACTTCTAGCGATACTTAAATTAGTTATTTCCCAGAATACTAGTTATCATATTTTACATCAGCGTAATCTTTAACAATACTTTTTACACGCTATTCTTCCGTGCGTAATTTTTTTATTATTTCAATATCTTTTTTCATATAATAATAACTTCTAATAATATGAAAATACCCTTTCTTCCATAAATCGACAGGGTTCTTCATAGCCACGAACTGGATATACTTTATTATGACGCTTTACATTTTTAATGCAAACACTCCGATCCACTCGCCTACAATAATAACAGCGCTGAAAGGTAAAACTAAATTTAACGCTAACACCCTGACCCGGCGGATCCCAAACCTTTCCAACTATACAATTATATATTTTATTAAAATATTAATAATCAGTTCTAATAATAACCATAAAATTTTCCTTATAGAAAACGAACGAGTCATCATCATTATCATCATACACAATAATTTATTATTCACTATTCGTTAAAGATCTTTTCAACGTCTATTGAACAGATACGCTCTGCAAATATTTTATATTTTATAAACTTTCATACATTATTTAAGTATTTCACATGTCTGTCATTCACTTTTTTTGCCTATCTTGGCTAGGACGTCTGCTTTCAGGGACTCGTCTGTACCGAGGGCTGTTCGGATGTTTAATGTGCTTGGTGAGCGTCTTAACTTGTTCCAGATTCGTGTGAATGAGTTGAACGTGTTTGTCAGGTGCAATTTGGACCTTTTGTGTGAGTGATTGTATGAGTGAATGTGTGGATAATTTTCCTTTTATTTTTATTTTTTTAATTTTGATTTCATATTAATGTTTATATTTTTTATATTTTGTATTTATTTATTTTTATTTTTTCTAACCGCCTTGGCGGTTTGGGGAAACCTGTAATGCCAGGGTGGTATTTTTGTATTTATATTAAAGCATTGTGTATATGTATTTTTTTTATAAACAAATGTTCATTATTATTATTATTATTATTCATATATATCTTTTTACATGTATTTTGACTCAATTTACTATATAAAAATATTATATTATACGTAGAAAACTGACGATTCTTTTTCTAAAAACATCTTCCATTCGAACAATCAAATTTAGCATTTGAGAATCGCTGTTTTTGGCGCACGTGTCGCTTTCCGAGCACGCCCTCGGCAACGAAACCCGCAGAATCCCATCCGATATTATCCGAAACATTAACAAGAGCAGCCCAGCTAAAGGTTACCTCCAAGCGGGTGGCCAAGGTGCACCCCTTTCGAAGAGGACCACCCACTCCTACACCGTCCTCGGAAAAGGCACCGAATTTTTTCCCCGAGCGGAAAAGCACTTTCCAATATTAATTCGCGTCGGTCGTCGTCGTCTCTGGACAATTTGCCGATAAATGATTAATGGGCGGCCGAAGCCGTATTGTGTAATATTACGGTGCGTTATGGTAGGCCCGATTATGGCCGAGGAGGCTTTTCGTTCGATTACCGCAATACGTTTCCACGACAAGAACACACGCCGTTTGTGTGTGCGTATCCAAATCGCAAGTCACTCGATTTTCGGCCGTTCGTGCGGAAAAATAAATAAATTTTGGCTCGGTGGGCAACGGTTTGACAACTTGTTCGTTTGCGGGGCTATTGTGTTTCGGCGGTATTGGGGTTAATACGATTATTTATTTTCGTTGAATAAATAATGATGTTAGTATCGCAATCGGAATTTTACCGATGCGGATGTTCCCGTGGGGGTATAATAATAATTTTTTTTTAATCAATCTGCGTTTTAATTTTGTAAATGTGAAATGTTTGAAATTTTCGTTATTAAGAAATAAAAATGTTTTTCGCGTAAAAATTCTAAATATAATTTTGTGGCATTTATGTACGTGATGAAAATTTCGTGCAAAAAAAATATTTTCGCACAATATAAACAAAAATTATCATTTTTACAACGTTACGTATTGAGGGCTAGCAGAGACCACCGCGAAATGTCCCGAAAATTTCGCAATTTTTTCGCCGAAAATTTTTTCCCCGAAATTCCCGACAGATTCCCGCAATTTTTCACCGAGCAAACAAAGAATTCAACGCCGGTCGCGTCGAAAAAAATCATCCCGCAACAACAAAGAAGAAATTCGTCAAACAACATTGTTTTCTTGCTATCACCACGTTTGATACACTTTCACATAACCGCGCATTTCCCGCCCGACTATACGGGGGGCGGTTTATAATATTATACTTTTTCGCAATATTTCCCGGGCAATTTTCGCGGAGCGAACGGCGCCCGCGGGACGTGCAAATGAAATAAACGATCCGGAAGCGTATCGGGCCGAGGGCGGGAAAAAACCCCGGTTCGAATAATTTAATTTCGCCGAGGAAATCTTGGGGTTTTGTTTTGGTCCATTAACTGCGCTGCGAGTTAACTTGGTGCCGTCCTCGCTGCGGAGCTAATGTGCAACGTAAGTGGGGTTGTGACGGTTAAATTCAAAATTATCGGTGCTCTTCCACTATGTGCGAGTGGGTGGGCGGGTGAAAGCACCTGCATCCATTACATAATTTTAACGAGGACGCTTTACGTGTTTTTTATTGATGATTTATGTTATGGGAAACTGTAAAGCCCTCGCTTTGGCTTTGTCGTGAATTGTCTGTTGAATTATGTGTCTTGCGTTATTGCTGTGTTTGGTTATGGCTTTTGTGCAATTTAAGTGATTATGAAATTTGAGTTGTTGGTTCAATCTACATATTATATTATGGCTTGTATTTAATTGATCAGTTAAAAGATCCTATTTTGATCAGTAAAAACAAAGTATATATGGTCGTTATTCGGTTCTGTGCACACGTGGAAACCTGTTTGAACTTGTTGGAACAAGTCTCAATGTAGTCACACGTAGTAGTAACCTAACCTAACCTAACCTAACCTAACTGATCATTTAACAATTTTTTACTGATCATTTTAGTTGTTTTTAACCAGCCAAATAATTAGTTGTCTTATATTATCAATTAATCATTGTTGAAAGCACTGATCAATGAAGTTGAGCTAAAAATGTCACAAATGGCAGATAGATGTGATGGGTAATCGAAAAGGGATGGTTTTATAATAAAATTATCTTCAATTTATCATGAGAAAGGGGAAAAGACACAAAATTCTAACATTTTATCAGAAAGGTTTTTTCTTGTAGCATATGATGATACAGTATCGTATTTTACACGTACAAAGAAAAAATATGATTAAATATTGTAAAATTTATCTAAACAAAATATCATATCAACTCACATTTATTGGAATATCAAATTTTTTAACATTAAAAAAAACTTCAACATTTTAATAGACTTATACCCTAACAATTGACAGAAAATTTGTTTCGACAACGAATTGACAAGGCGTTGACGGGCGCGCGACAAATAAATCAACGCTTCGAACCAATGACGCTTGCACAAAGTCAACAGCAAAATGAAAAACGAAACCCTGAAATAAAATAGAAAAAAATGCTGCGACACACAGCCCAAAGTCGCTTCGGGCAATTTTCGCCCAATTAAACTGATTGTCGTTGGCGTTTTGCGATTTGTTTGCTTTCACCGCGACCGTACATACATATACATATGTATGTATGTACATATGTCGAGTGCATGCATTGCACACCAACAAAACGATTTCAACTTAATTGGACGCCCCCTAATTGCGGGTCATTCGTGCCAAACATATTACGGCTCTCATTGCCGTAATACTGGTATATTAGTTATGTGTGAGAAAAAAAATAGGGGGTATTCGACCCATTTTATTAAGTAAAATATATTTTGTTCATTAAAATTCGTAATAGTTATGGTTTTAGTAGACATCACTCAATTAGTCTCCATAAATCAACATTCTCTCTTGAAGGAGAGTATGTTGATGAATAAAGTCGAATTTCTAAAAAAAAAAATTTGTCTTTTTACTTATTGTTGGACCAGGGACTTATTGAGTGATGTGTTACATATCAAAAATTTGAATAATCAATGGAAGTTTTTATTACAAACAAATGTTTGAAATATAAAATTTCATTTCATATACAAAAATTTTAGGAAATCATTATATTATATAATTTTGAATATTAAGTACATACTTAGAAAATTTCTTTTCTTTTATCTTTACCTTTATTGAAGTTATAAAAAATCTGAAGCATTGATTGTTATATCAAATAGTAATTTGTGAATACTAAGTAAAAAAATTTTTTTTTTATTCCACCATTTTTTCCCATAACATTGTTAAACTAAATTTGAAAATTTATTGAACTTTGAAATTTTTCTATATAAGCGAAAAATTAAGTATTTTTTTAAACCATAAAAAAAACCTTTTAATTTTTAAAGTTCTTCATAACTGAGCACTAAATAAAATTATTTACTTGAACTCACCCAAAAATTTATTCAAAAATATCTACAACACATCTTCAAAACGTAATAAAAAAAAATACACCATAACCTCAAAAACAAAACCGCTCCTCATCATCATCTACTCACCCAACAATTAAACAATAATAAAATCAAAAATTATACAAACAACCCCTAAAATCGTCCGAACTTCCCCCATAATTTAATCTCGCCTAGAGGAACCCGTTCCGATTATGATAATTGCGTTTTGAACGAGGCGCATTACTCCGGGTGCCAGCTTTACGACTTCGGGACAGTCGTAACGAAAAAATTGGCCCGCGAGCTCTGCGGTCTCGGGTCAATTAGGGTCGTCGAGACGTATTGGTGGCACTAGTTCCCTATAGGGAAGGTCCCCTTTATATCCGGATAGGTTAAATTGAAAATTTTACGATGAAACTTTCGCACCGGATGAGCGGTTCGATGGGGATGGGCGTTAGCGCGTAATTACGCTCCTACTTCTGGAGGCGAGTCTCGCTTTTTTATGGTGTCTATTTTTATGTTGGGAGAGTCTTGGGTTTTATGATTTTAAGTAATTTTATTATTTTTTTCTGGGGAGAACATTTCGGTGAATATTTCTCGTTAAATAAATGTGGAAATGTTATTATATAGGTATGTATAAAATATGGAAATGTAAAGAAAATAACACAGGTGAGAAGTGTGTCCGGAGAAACGGATATTGTGGGTCAAGTAAAGAGATTGAAATGGAAATGGAGCGGTCATATGGCAAGATGGATAGTGCACATAGGTTAGAGTGGTGTCACAAGTTCTTTAAAAGAAGACAAAAAATCGAATGAATGACTAAAATCAAAAGAAGTGAGAAGTATTATATATTTTCTGAAAGTTATTTATAATCGATTTTAAAATAATCTTCATTCAACAGAGTTCATACATCTAAACAACGACTGAAATTAAACGACATGTTTAGTAGATAAATACGATGGAATCCGTTTAAAGCATAGAACATTCAACAAAATTGGATTTACAATTTGAATTTGATTTAGAATTCAATATAGACTTTATATTACAACAATTTCCTATTTTACTTATTGAAATTCACACAAATCACCATATACATCAACATGAAACAAAATACTTAACAAATCCGTATATTCACACGAGCCTCAATCGCGCGCCCACCTATGACATTTCTGAAAGCGATCCTCAACGCGAGCAACTCACCGTTCCGTGCAACGGATAATCTACAAGATTATTCGACTTATCCGACAAAACTCCCTAATTAATGAACGCGAAGGCAGCTTTCCCGATTCCCCTCTCGCAACTAAACTCGAACGCGAAATCCCTGCGAGGATTACGAACGATTCGTCTGCGAAATCGGCACGAAGTTTTCTTTGCGTCAAAGGGGATTCCTCTACGTTGTTTCGGTATTATTGCACTCTCCGGTACGCGAACAAATGGCCGTCATATGTTATTGGCTCTCTTTCACAGATATGGTTCCTTTCTCATCTTTGTATCGTATCGAGTGCACGTCGTCTTCTGTTTGGCTCGCGAGCCTTTTGTCTGGTCACGTACTCGGCGAAAATTACGTCTGACGTGCGCTGTTCGATTTGTACACACTTAAAAGTTTGTTTCAAAAATAAAATTAGATCATATTTATAATAAACATATAAAATATTATATTGATGTGTATTATTGTCTAAGTATAATTGTACTAACAAGCAAACTTCTAGTGAAACACATTCCGTCCTCTGTCAACTGCAGTTAAGACTTCTGACTAGTAAATACCGAGTAATGTTTCATTGCACGTTGAGATTAAATCGTGCATAAATTTCAATGTCTCCATTGAAAATTTAATTTAACAATCAAGTAAATCACACCGTAGAACAATCGCGCCCCGTAATACGCCATAAATATTCAAATAGTCAAATATTGACCGCATTAATCGATCGCATCGTAAACAATCGAAATTGAATTTTGATAAATCCTGCAAATAATGCGATTCGATAGGTTTTCTTTCGGTTTTCCTCCCTCGCGGTTGATTGCGGGCGTCCTCTCACCGGCCGCAGTGAGCGATCCTCGGGGTCGTATGCAAATATCTCCGACCAGAAATCAGATTTAATATTATTCGGTTAGGCCGTCCGAATTTAAATTTGTAAACTTGCAAGGTTCCCCATAAATTATTCAAGAATCAGCGGGCGAGTACGCCGCGGCTCGACCTCCCGGCCCAACTTCGCAATAGACAGATGATTAAATTTCGCCATGTGTACTCAAAAGCGTATACATACAGCGTTTGTATGGCTCAACTTCGAAATGTATGCATAGCCGTTTCGGTCATTCCTGATTAAAAAGTCTGCTAAATCCGCTTGCGACATTACTGCTTCTATTTTGTGATAATCTTGAATATATTCAATCAAATTTCCATGTAATGTTTGTTTTAGAATTAAATAGAATTTTTTTTTTGTACAAAATAAGTTGAATCCCGCTGATTCAATGGTACCGATATTTATGCCGCTTTCCGTAACTCTCAGATTACGCGAACAATATGCAACGAAATCCCAACTTTGATAGTTTCCAATCCTATTGAGAAACCGTAGAGACGTTTATTCTTTGCCAGAAAATAGACTCTAACTTAAAGTTTAACGACGTGCGCTTACCAGGATTCGACACTAAACGCCTCGCACGACCCCGCTAACGGCAAATTGAAAAGTCCGCATAGCGGAGACTTTTTCCGAATCGCGAGAAAATTCACGTATTTTTTCCCACTTTCGTATGGTTTTTTTTAAACATTTTTTCGCCGGTACGTTTTGGGAATACACGTGCACGTTTCGAAACGGTTCGGATTACTCTAACGTATGAGCAACAAATTGATTTTGGCTGAACCTTATCCCGAGGATCACGACCGTCGAGAGAGAGAGAAATCAAATTACGCCAAACGACGGACGGAAAGGCGTTTAAAAACATGTATATAAAGTCGTGCTCGTTGCCCGGGCCGCAATAAGGGAAATTTAAGACGGTTTCGAAAAGGTTTCGACGTGTTCGTGTTTGTTGGCTTTTAATTAGCACCAAAAACGGGACAAAAGCTTGATAGTAAATTGGTGGTGGCCTCTGAAGGCTTTGACACCGGCCATCTTATTCAACTGGTTCGTCATACAATTTCGGTCGTTTTCCTTTATTTCGGTAACTAATTGATGTTTCTTTGATGGGCGATAATTTTCCTTCGATGCTGCTTTAATGGACAAACAAGGAAATTAACAATTATGTCGCCATTGAACGGTGTATTTGTAGCTTTTTGTAATTTACTAAGAAATTTTGTCACACGATTATATTATATTAAGTTTTTTTAACATATATAAAATTGAAAAACACACAAAAAAAATCATAAATTAAAGATAATTATTCGTGCTTTCATTAAGTTCTTCCGCATTGAGAAAAAATTACGAGAGACAAGTTCCTGAAACTATTTTTGTGCTTTGTTTTCAGCACAATAAGCTTCATGTCTTTGTTGCCTTATTATTAAAACGACAATGAACATCTGGCAGGGTGTTCCGAGAAAATTACATTTCATTCGATGTGCAAAAACATTATTTTCTACACGAAACAATAGCCATGCGTAACAGCAAAGTTGAAACAATAAAATATTTAATATAAGCCTGCAGCTTGGTATAATATCACTCGCCATTTTCAAGAATGAACTTCATGAATTATTACGACACTGAAGTGATAAAATACAACATCGAACAAATCTCGAACAGCATTATTATTACGAACGGTTATTCGAAACAACATAAAAGTGTACTTTCAACTTTTCCATACAATCCCACCAATTAAACTGAAAAATAAATGAGCGCACGCTGTTTACAAATTCTGTAGTTACATAAATATCATTCGAAAAAGATACTTGCACTATAGAGCCAGCTTAAAAGCATCGTTTGGTATTCGACGGTGGGTTTGTGACCCTTGTTAAGTGGACCCTGCGCAACTTGTCAAAACTGCCTACAAACGTTGCATATTGATGTGTTGAGTAGCTACCTCACGTAACCAAACTATAGACAACAAATAGTGTGTACTAACTATTCGATGCTTGAAATGCTGTTTGATCAAAATAATTGTAACCATTCCCTCGATACCTGATGAAATCGTATTCACAACAAACATACGTTAATAAGAATTATTTCAAGCAATTAACAGAATTTAATTATACAAGCAGCACAAATCAACGCTCCACATTTCTTAAGTGCATAATCGCGTCACGACTAAACTTTTATTTATGTTGATCCCAGAGCGTCTTATAGGGGCACATTAGAAGACTTTCTCCCCTTTCTAAGAGACTCCTTATCTTTCTAATATGAACACATACAACCTTACAATCTGGCCGTTTAATCGAACGATTTAACCGGAGCCGCTTTATCCTGAACGATAACCGTTACAACCGTACGGTCGTAAGCCTATTATATTTATTAATTGCGACTGTTATCATAATTAATTTTATCGACCAAAGACAATGGCGAGAATTTAAACGCCTTCCCGTTCATTAATTAAGTCACAATCTTCGATTTCTTAACGCCGCTCCCTTAGGCCAGACGTTCGATCTCATTTGCTTTGAGTTTCGGCAAATGCAAATTCTCGCATTTTTTATACGTATCCCAATCGCTAAATATCCTTTAGCATCTTGAATGTCAAAAGTCAAGAAAGTTAACCCAGCCACGTCGGGAGCGATTCGCTTTAATTAAATTTAGCGCACGATATTGCGTTTCAAACGTTGTAGCAAGAAAACATTTTCAGACTTCAAGAATCGAGTTACGAAGTAACCTTCTTATAATTTCTTAAGCTTGCGCTTCTCTACGGACGAGTACATGAGATTAGTTCTGAAGAAATTCGAACAGGACTCCAATGCGACGCCTAATTATTATATATACCTGACTGAAAATTTTAAACTAGATATTATACTCATACTATATATAATATTATCCAGAATCATAATAACCGAAAAATTCAAGATTTTTTTATTTCGTCTTACATTTGAGAAACGTGCAGACAACTCTAACTAGTCGGTAAATGAGAACGCATTCGAAAAACATGTTGGATTCCGACGAAAATTTTATGTCATCATTACGCAATACAAATTCGAATTTCATACGATGCAAAGATGTTATCGATATCATAAATCGTGCCAAAATGTGATATTGTACCGTTTACGAATGTGGACATTTCATACGATCTTGAACGTAAAAAAAGCATACATACGAGTTGTATCTTGAAAAGGCTTTTGTTAACTACGAGCGTATTTTTGTGCCTTATCTCATTCGAGGACCGAAATTTTCAACGAAATATATAAATAAATGGCTATATTTTTGCGAGTACAAAATAAAAAGAGCGATAGGATGGCGCGTGCTTTTTCCAATTAACGGTTGTTCTTTTGTATTCAAAAAAGCGAAATCAGATACGGTGCCTTTTCCGGTGATACGGGAAGTGCGGAATCAAAGGTGTAAAAACGCGTGAAAAAACTGGGGAAAAAAATTGGTGGAAAGATGAATAAACGAGGAAAGTGGGTCGTTGTTCTCTGTTCTCGGTTTAACTGTCCTTTTTCAGGAATTAAATTTTTATTTTTTCATATAATAAATAACGCCGTTTCATTTGAAATATAATCGTAAAAACAAAATAAATCAAAACTTAATTCGCGTGATTTCAAAATTTAAATATTATACATGACTACTATTTAAATATCAAATGCATAATTTATTATCATTCCAACATCATACGTTCGAAACATCGAAAAAGTTACATTATTTAACCAGCTTGATAAATCAATTTGCCGCTTTTTCATTCAATATATCAAAAGTTAACAAATCCAATTACGAAACAGCGCACAATTAAAGAGTAAACAATATCGGGCACAAAATCGGTAACATTCTGCCAAAGCTAACAAACGAAACACGACAAATTCGAATAAATAAAACATAATAGCACGAGATAAATATGCTGGCACGTTATTACCGTCAATTTCTTAACCTTGAGTCTAATATTTTCTATCGGAATTTACATTGGTAGGAAACAGCCGTGTCCCTATGGACAGGACAAACGAACTGAACCAAAAGTTTGGTCGAATGTGACCCTCAAAGTCCTGGAACGATTGTCCTTTTTGCGGTCACACGCCCACCCTGTTAAACTTTGTATTTTATATGTTTAATGTATGTATATATTTTAGATGCGTCACCTCGGCCATTTTGTTGTTTTAGTTTTATACTTTTATATTGTCGCATGATGGATAGGAGCTTTCGAAACTATCCACTCGACACTTAAGCGCTTCTACATTTTGTTTTCATTTTGCTTGAAGAATTTTCCAGTATGATTTATAATACTTTATTGTGTTCACATGTGTTTTTTTCTGTTTAATTGTATCGAATTCTTTGATGTATCGCCCGTCGTGTACAATGCGATCGACATTCTTTGTCTAATTGAAAGCGTAATAATTTATCGGATAATTAATTACATTTTTTTCAACATGACTTCGCAAATAAAAGCTCTATAGTCGCCTTTATATTCAATTAAATTCTATTGAGAGATTTTCACAAATCGCATTAACTTAAGTACTAATGTTCAAAGATTTTTTTTATTAGATTCGCTATATCGAAACAAAAATAAATAAGTATCGTTTAAGATAAAATCGATTAATATTATTTAGAGATTGGTATAAATATAAATTAATGTTAAAAAAAATTGCAAATACTCTTCAAAATAAAAGCACTTAAACCTGAAAATAACGCGAAAATGCAATATTCAACTGAATGTCGGAGCACGTGTGCCGTCACGTATTCGGAACGTGAAAATTTCCAGAAATTTCTCCTCATCTTGATATAAAAGCACAAAATGGCACATAACAGACCCAATACGAGGGAATGGAAGACAGACGGAACCCGACGTAGAAGATGGATAGTATGCAGCCTTCAGCAACGAAATGCATGTGGACAAGTCCTGGTTCCGAATAGGATTAGGTCCTCGAAAGAACGACGGCACAGAATGCTCAATAAAGTAGGCTTGTGCGGTTTTTCAGTGCTTTCGAGTTCAACAGAATAGCATACGTGCCTTCAATTTGAATTAGATGCATTTTTAGGTTGGTTAGATTTTCAGTCTGAGTAGTTTTAGCGTTTTCATATTTGGTGCGAATTGAGTTAAAAGTTTCAGACGTGTTTTGGAATCGTTTGAAAGGATTTCAATTTCGGTTTTAATATTTCGTTTATAAATTGTTATTTTCTATGAAAATATGAATATAAATTGAATAGTATGATTTTAAAATAAATGAAAAAGCAAATCAAATACTGTGGAAAAAAAAAACAATATATAAACACAATTGAGATAAACACAGACGCTTTCAATTTCGCAATCTCAAACTTTCGATTTCAAACCTTCATACCCAAACAAATCAATAAACAACAACCGAACCGCTCTCGCGATAACAACGAAACCACACCTGAACGGCATCCGAAACTTCCATCCAGCAATTCCAGATTAGTTTCGACCTTGGAATTCAATTCTGGAGCGCCCGCACCCGAAATCCGCCATGTCCGAGATAAGGCGGGAAAATTTAAAGTTTCCTCAGCGAATTTTCGCGAACGACGTTTATCTGCGAAATTAGCCCCCCTCGGGGGGTGGGCCTCGCCAACTTTTACCTCTGCCTGTATCCACCGTGTTCCCCAACTGGAGCACTATTAACGTCTCCTTTAACCGTGTATATATCACTTCTTAAACATCCTTGTTCGCGCTCCGCTAAAAACATTAATTCAAAATGTAATTACCTTGCGCCTGTGATTTTATGCGTTCTCGCCGCGCCGGACCCTTCTTGCTTTAAGACATTTTTGCAAGCTGACGGTCTTAATTTATATTAATCTCTATTGTTTCTCATCAAAGGACCGTTTCGTGTGGGAATAAGTGAAATTTTGGTTTGATTTATGCTGGAGGGGTTTTCAGTTTTTTCGATTAAAAATATACATGGGTACATAGGTATACATATACAAAAGTATACAATGTTTTCTTAATGAATCATTTCGTAATTTTTTTTTTGGATTCAGTCGATATGTCGAAAAGAAAAAAAATTAGTGTTGATGAGCGAAATGTGAATAATTTATTCGAAAAGTAATTTTTTTTCGACATAAATATTTTATATTAGAAAAAAATATTTTTTCTTCTTTATTTTGTAATGCTAGTATAATTTTATCATAAGCGATATGACAGGTTAATGTCAGAATTTTCATAGTAAAATATTTAATGTTTTCGCAAGATGCTCCATGGAAATAAAAAATAATATTTTTATAAATTTGGGCAATATATTTTACAAGTTTAATAAGAAAATAAATTACATTCAAAAAAATTCAATGAAAATATTCATCGAAAATTTTCTCTATCAAAAATATTTCAAGGCATAAATCAAACGCGCAATTTTCCAACAAAAGAGTAAAAATAAAAGTTGGAGCCTCACTTAAAACCGAACAGTAAACTAAGACATGTATTATAAGTACGCATTGTTGTACGATTTGAATAAAGAAAAGTTCAAGCGCAAAAATTTCCCAGATGCCATTCATCAACTTTTCGCAACGGAGAGCGGCCAGAAACTGTTCCTCTCGTTAAAATTTTACGCTTTTTGTTCGACGAATTTTGGAAAAACTCACACCACCCCATCACAAGACACCCATCGAGGAAAGAAAAACTACCAAAGAGGAAAGCTTCGACCAGATAGAGCCCGGAAAGGCGTCACTTTGTGTTGTGCCCATAATAAATTTCGCCTCGCCTTTCTTCTGAAATCTCCGCCGGCCATTATCGGCTCGGACATCTCTCGTATTAATTAGGCTTCGTCGCCGTGAAATATTCGGCGTTTCGTTTTCCCCCCGGAAAAGGTGTTTCGCTGAAAATCTGACTTTGTGTGCTTTCGGCGCGGATACAGAGTCGTAATCGAAAAGTCTCATCTCTCTTTTCACTGTGGAACAATGCGTTGCCTTAACGAAAATAGTCTCTATCTTTGTGTTTGGATTCATTATACGCTCCGATGCTTGAGTATATATGGAGAAAATATTGGAATATTTTAATAATTTCTTAATTGGGAATACGCAAATAAACGATTTTCAAATGATTTCTAAGAATTATTTTATATTTGAATGTTAAATATTATATTGATATTATACATCGTGTTTACTTAATTAAGTAATTTGATACTGTTGAAAAATAAATAGGGTATGATAGCATTGTATTAATTATTTGCCAATACGCAAAAAGGTTATTTATATGTATTATACAAACGTTGAATTCATAAAATTTTTCTCTTCCATTCATAAAAACCATTTTTATAACACTGATGTGAAAATTATAAAACTTGATATCGCCATTAATAAATATATTATTTGAAAATTGATAGAATTTTTCCATATCCAATGAACATCGTATAAAATCTATCAGATATTGTCTTTAAAAAGTTCTGTATTTTATTATTCAAATTAAAATAAAAGTTTAAAATCCACGACTTTCAACGACTGGCATAACTGCAGAATGAAAAGTTTAAAAAAATTATAATATAAATCAGATTCTTGAATATAATATCATCAATATAAATTAGATTCAAAACGAATAAAGACAAAAACTTCGATACGCTCTCATCCTATTCAGAAAACAATCCACTCATACCAACAAAACAATACCGAAACACGAAAAATCCAAAAACCACCCCTCACCCCGATCAACAACGCACAACACCCTCCACATATGAACGATCGGCACCAAAGACGCCTTTGTGTTGGCACAATTAACACACGTCGGCGTCGGGGCGCCAATAATAGCCTCCCCACCGATGGCCCTCGCTAATGTGATTACAATTTCGACACCCACTTAGCTCCAGGGAATTCGCCTTCTACATACACGTGTGCCATACGTGCATACACCCACGTGTGTTCGTCTCCAATTTTGTAATCGAATATTGCCGCTCGTTGCGGCTGCCGCAGAGCGACTTTCGCCCCGAAGACAATTAGCGGAAGGTGATGGTATGCCGGGTGCAATTTGGCAATTACCGGAAGCTGGGTACCCCTCGGATGGGTGTCGGTGTCGCCAGTTTTATAATGGTTTGTTCTGGTAATTGGATGTGATCGGCGGAAAAATTTCGGGGCGCGTTTGCTGGTTGTGGTAATTTCGGGAATGCTCGTTCGGATTCGATGATGCGTGACGGATCGGTCGAAATGGGTTCGGTTTGTATTATTTGAGTTAAATGTGGAATTCGATCTGGTGGAATGCGAATGGATGGTGGGAGTTGGATTTTTTTAATTGGATGCTTCAGCTTAGTTTCCGTTTGTAATGGTGCACATACGTAATTCGTTTAACTTCGCAAAATTACTTTCATGCGAAATATGCATGTAAAAAAACTTTTAATATTAATTACGCGAGAAATTCAATTTGAATTTGAAAAAAAAACTTTCCCACTCGGCTCGCAATTTTCTTCCACTTTGCAAAAGCAATATTTCCCTGGGCTAAAAAGAAAATATGTTTAATTAAAAGGAACTTTTCTCCGATCGCGTAATTTTTATTAAGTAATTTTCGTCGTAGGGAAGAGGGCCGTTTTCTGACTTTCGCTCGGAGAATGAACACATTTTCTTTGCATATCTTACACGTTTTTGCCTTTCTTTTCCAAAAAAAAAGTTTTTATTCGCGTCATAATCGACGCGCGCCTTGATAGGTGCTGAGCTCATCGAAACTTTTACCGACTCATGAAAAAAAATTTCGCAGATGAATTTCAAAAACGCTTAACGAATTTCCGTGAACGCTTACATTTCGTCATATCTAGAATCTAGACGGAAAATTTACGTTCGGCAATAAAATGAAAACGACACGACGGAGGATGAGAAAGCCATCTTTTCTTCGGCCAAAAATAAAATATACATATATTACATAGTGCGGCAAAAAAATAAGAATTCCAGATATAAAAACACTGGAAAATCGATACAAAATTAATTATATAAGACCTTGAATGTGAACTATTATAATACAAATTCCAAATAACAAAGTAATCACTTTTATAGAATCAAAAGGAACAAACTAACTAGAAACGAATAGACGTAACATTTCCCTTATCAAACGATATAATATCACTGAAATTTTATATATAACTGAATAAATTTTCCTAACCAAATCCGCACATATTTTCGCGACAAATCAGTTTCAGGTCGCCCTATACATAAGTGCGTATATCTGAAAGAATAAGCTCTCGTTTATCTCGAACGTTAGGAGGAGCGTATTGCAAACGTAAAGGAAACGCGCGTATCTCGATTGCTTTCCATCACCCGTAATGAAAAAAGGGATGAAGACAATAAAAACATGTCATTTCAATTACGTCTTCCACTCGGTGGGGTCGAATATTTCTCCCCCGGAAACAGAGTAAATTACAAAAGGAGCTTTTGTTCCATCGGTCCGGGTGTGGGACGTCTGCTTCTTCTTTTTTTCGGCTCCTTATCGAAGCTCGTTTATCTTCGAACTCGGGGTTACACGGCGGTATGATCTTTATATATGGTCGGCTGAAATTGCCTCTTTTCGTTAGGCTACACTCGAAAAACTGTGAAATCTGCAGGCGTGAAATTTACATACCGACACAACGTATACGCATTGTGAAATATGAAGTTGCGCGTGTTCCGCGGAAGGAAGCGGAACAAACAAAATGCGCTAACGCGAAATTTTCGCCACTTTTTCATATGATAAAGAACGTTCTCGGACCAACTTTTTGCATTTTGAAATAATGTATTCTAACTTCGTCTCGTTTATATAACGCTTATGTTTATAAATGTAATATGAAACAATACATTCACGCGATGAAAAGCAATTTTACGCATAAAATATTACATGACATATGAACCCTTCGGCGCATCCATCATAATTATTTGTTCGTGTTTCGCATTGTGCTGTTCGAAATTGATAAAGCATTTTTTCGCACGTACTTGTTATGCATGGTGTTAGCGAAAAGGTTAAAAAAAATCGTGAACATTAAATTTCACCCATTTTTATGTATAATAAAATTTCTGCGTTAAAATACGCGCGAAATATTTTCTGGAATGCAATTACTAAAATAAAACTCGAACCGAATGTACGCCGTGTCAATTATAGTTAGCACGTACCTTTTTTGTGTTTGATATAAACGAGCGCTTTACGTGAGAGTATATTTTCACAGACGCAGAAGAGCATTCAAAACGTTGGTCCACGAACTGAAATAAAAAATAAAAAAAACCATTAATAATTTTGAATCTAATCGAAACATAAAAGCTTAAATTACATTTAAATTTATAAAAATATTAAATGATTTATAAAATTTCATATTTTTGAAACTCTTTATATAATATAATAGAAATATTTCGTGTTTTTTTTTCATGATGTCATAATAATTTGTCCGTACAATGAAAATGTGTTTCGCCGGCCACCAGTGCACACGCTATCGCCAACGAGGCGACACCACACCATAAAACGATAATGTAAAAAGTGCAACAATGGCATCTGCAGTTGTGCCCCGACACGTGCCAAGATGCAGCCTGGTTCACTTTGTAAAAGTCGACCAGCAAAAACGGCACTGGAACGCACTTGGCCTGAGTTTGTGTAACATATGCACTCGTATCATTGGGTCCGGCTCGTATTCACTTATGCAAGAGATGGGGTCCGTGATTTGGGGGAAAATCGTGAATTTAGTTTTTGGTTTATCGCTGGTCATTGTTTCTATTTCCATTATTCAAAAGCGATATCGAGTGATCGATCCTTTTATGGCTATATAAAAAGAATAGGTCCGAATCGAATGCCGTTACGGCTGCAGGTTAAGATTACGGGTTAAGTGCAAGATTTATCTAATCCGGAAATGGTTTTTCAATCTTTCGCTCAACCCTGAACTGAGCCTATTATTTTGACTTGGAATTTTTTTGTATGCTACCCCGGTCTCGAAAATAATTGATGTTTATTTTTCAATTTTAAATTCGTAAATTAATACAATTTATTTTAATTTGTCATATTTTAAATTCAACTACAAAAATATCTTAGAATCACAGGAAAAATAAATTTCTTTAAAATAATATTTTTGCATTAAAAAAACTCGAATACAATTTTCAACATTCAAAAATCACTTATATAATATGTTATGCATTGTCGCGAACTCCCCACCTACTATGAGCCTTTCCCTAAAAGAACAATTTTGATTTACCAAATCTCGCATAAACAAAACTTATTTCGAAAACTTTGACCCGGAAAGTGGAGATTCCTTTTTTTTATTCATTTCCTTAATGTCGCAATATCTGCGGGCATAAAACGTGACTATTTTATTGTATAACTGGTCATAAAACACATGTTAAGGGTATCCATCCCCGAGGGGCCATCGATATGCACATTTTTACATTTATATATGATATACACATTTTTCCTTTACGTACGTCGCAGGACATTCCCGACATCTGTGCTGCGGCGTTCTTGTCCAGGACAAAAAGGGACCCCAGGAAGCGGTTTCGGCTTCCATTCCCCGCTCTCTCATACATATTCGCTCAATTTTATCGAAAAATGTAATAGACCTAATAAAATGTCCAAATTCGGCACTTATCCGCAAGGTTTTCCCTTTTGTGCGCTTTCGGTCAAATATAAATGTGTATACGTTGGACAGACAATGTGTCCCTTTTTATTGTCCACCCCCGTATTTATGTATCGAACTCGAATCGTCGGTTGCAGACATGCCTATTTATTTTGGACCCAGAAAAATTTATATATCAAACAGAAGAAAACCCTTATTCTATCCTTTCACATGTGTTCAACGAATATTTTTCGATTTATTAACGATCCCATATTAACTTAGATTTGTAGAAAATTTTATCGATCGTTAAAATAAATAATTTTGAAGTGAAAATTTTTCAATATTTAAAATTAATTTCAAGAGATAAGCAACTTTTCAATAAACGCACCTAGATGAAAAAAAATTATATTATAGTATAAAATACTTTAATAACGTTTTCATCTAGTTTATGGAAGAAAATATTAACTCTATCGCTTTTACGGCTTATAATTTTTTCAATATCATAAATTTTGATTAAATTATTATTTCCACAAAGTAACATTTTATTTTAAATCCACCGTTTAATTATTATAATACATCTTCAGTGAGAAGTAGTGAAAGACGTAAAAAAAACCATAAAGATGACATTCACAGTACTAGACGTACCAAAGAAGACGGACGGTATTACAAACGAAAAAACACTTTGAAGTGAAATTCACATTTTTTTAAAATAGCACTCGAGCACAAGACGAGGATATATATAAGTTTTGTGAGTATTCATAAAAATCTTATACACGGGCACATCTACTTCGAAGTGAAATGAAATTGTAGCTAAAAAGACGAGGCAGAGAAAGCTAAATGTTTATAGTGGGAGTGCCACCCCCTTTTCCATCCCATCTCGACCGCCCATTCATCCCTTATTCTCGTCCTTGGTTTACCGTCGGGCGAATATATTCAAAAGACGTTAAGTGCGTCCTTCGGAGGCAAATGTACATAGGTACAATTCCACACAGAGGCGAACTCTTTCTCGGGGCTCGGAGTATTTGTTCTGGTGAGCGGCTTCTACAGATTTTAACGTCCCTGAACGATGTTTCAATTAACTTTTATTCGTTCTTTGCTTTTATTTTTTTTATTTTCCTTATATCCCACGTACGATTCGTCGCTAAAGCTTTCGATGTGAGTCGTAAAGTTGACGACGCAGCATAAGAACTCGCTCTTAACACTGGTTTATATAGTAGTTTTCGTTCCAATCGTCGTTCGAGTGTATTAGCATAGGAAAATGGATGTTTGCAGAAAAATTACTGTACATTTCCAAAGCGGTTTATGACGGAAATAAATTCAAACATAAAATTGTTTTTGAGATTTCTTTGAAAATAATCGTATATGAAATTTTCAAATTTGATTATACATTTTTGATATGAATTCTATAACTATATTGTGTAACAATACAATAAATATTTTTTCTAAATACACACGAAAATAATTGAAAAGAACAGCTGCAATACAAAAAAAAGACCAAACCACACGAAACATGAAACGCAATTACGCACCATTGAATAAATAACCTATCGAATCAGGACGCGTGTTTTATTAATTATCGACGAGAAAGAAAAGCAATTCCGAATCGTATGAGATCCAAGACTATAATGTACATTAAAGGTACCTCAAAGGTACAGGGCCCGTCCCCTGGGAACTAGCCCTCAGGAAATGGAATAAGAAAGTCTCGGCGAAAGTGCACCCTCGTCACCGTGACGCGGGTCCACGGTTTGAGAAGCTCTGCTTTTAGGGACTAGGCCCAGGCAGTTTCGTTCTCGTTTTGTCGTCTTTCCCGCGATTCGGTCGACCCGATAAACGGCCCAGTGTGTTAAGATCGTACTGAGATGAGGATTCGACGATTTTGTATGAGTGTGTATTTCATAGTGATGTCGGCGATTCGGGAAATGTGAGAAAATCGCTTTTATCTAAATGAATTGTGATATGTTTTAAGTTTTAATATAAACTCAATGGATGGAATTTACTCTTTGTGATAGAGAAAAGAGGAAATTAAATAACTGTATATGAAAGTACTTATAATCGGAACTGAATTAATTCAAAATTTTCTTAAGAGAAAATATTAAACGAAAGCACTCTGTGGTTTTCTTCGGGTGCCGTCACGATTCATTCTGAACTCGTCTGTTATTACAAAGTACAATAACGCCATACGAACAGCGACAACTACCACGGTTAATATTATAGAAACCATAGTCGGCAAAGTAAGTTTTCCTACGGGTTTTTCACGGTTGGAATGGTGTCTGGAAAATTTCCACTACCGCCGGGCGTTGCGCGAGACTCGTTCAGAATTTCAACTCGCGGCCGAACCATACTTACACGACTTCTCTGAATTAGTGAATTTTATGAATTCTAGAGTACGGAAAGAGCAAGAACGTAGCGAAACTCGTTATTATATAAATAGGACGCCATTGTTGCGGGAATCGCGCTCGTTTTCCATTCGGCGCGGCTTTTGTTTAAAGTTCGCTGCGGTCTGTCCACGGTTAATTTTTAACCGTTGGCTTATTTATGGTGTGGTGATAATTTTTCCAGTCGTTGGGATTTCAAACCGGAAAAACGGTCGTATCTTTACGGGGAACGTTCGACTCCAGTCGAGTGCGAGACGGTTAAAATTTACAGCTTCATAGCGGTTTATGGGAAGTCGGTGTAAAAATGACATATAAAAAGATAATTTTCCACTTAATGGAGTTGCTACGTAGAAATGAAAAATTCAGTAAATAGCGGTATCGAATTTAAATTAAATTGTTCAAAGTGTTTATTCAATCTCGTTTTTAATACATCACAGATAAATATATTATACGTATACCGTTCTTGTCTACTATAAAATTGTATTCCTCAGAAAACTCTCTTTCTTTGTAGTTTATATTAACGCAATAGACTCATTGTCAGTTTGTATTATCTTTATTATATTTTTCACAATCTAATAAAAAAACTCTACAAATGAAATCTACTTTAGCAGCTCCATATTACTTGCATAATAAAAAAAAACAAGTATATTAATATTATAGTTGCACGTAACTGACAGCTTTGAATTTTTCTTTCGACTTCTATATTTAATACATTCTCTACAATATAAAACTCATTCAAAAACTTATAAATCCCTCTTCCAGACTCAGCACACAAACGAACCAATCTTCAAAAAACTTCATCAAGCAAACACGCGCCCGAATCAACAATCTCGAATTCATAAACAAAACAAAAAGCGAGTGAAGTGTAACATTTTTATGACAATAAGCCTCTCAATTTCATGATTTATTTATGTGAGTGGCGTCGCCTACGAAAGCTCCGCAGGCCGCTTTGAATATTTCGTCAATTAATGTATGCAAAGCTCGCGCCCATCCCACCGAAGCTTTCGCGAGCAAGAGAGATTCAGGACCTGGGTCCTGCCAAAATCAGGACCCTCTCCCTGGGATCCTGGACCCTCGTCCCACTGTAGTCGACTATCAAAGACCAGAGCCGGCAGCCGTGTTAAATTCAATTAAGGCTCAAACGCAGAATACGGGCTTCCCTCGCGCTCGCCAACTATGTATTACGCTGCTGGTTTATCTCGGGTTCGGGTGACGAAAACAACGCTTGCTTTTAAATTGTTCGATGTTTCGAAGCTGGATTTTAAATTTTAATATGCGTTCGTTATTAATATATTTGAATATTTTGGAATTTATTCATGTTTGAGGGAACTTTTTTAAGTAAATGAATAATTGTAAAAATAAACTTTGAATATGGTTTGTATGTTATTTTAATAAAAATATGTCCCAAGTATTATTTAATGAGCTTGAACAATATAATATTTCTTAGTATTTATTCGGTTACATTTATTTTATTATGAATAATTCAATTATATATAAATTATTAATATTGATAATTCATTTTATATATTCTGACTGAAATATTTACATTTGCGCAAACACATATTAAAATGTTCGCGTTACGAATATTTGCCAGCGCCTACATCCACGTCGTATTTTACAAAGTACATAAAGTAAACACAAAATATACGTTCAAGTATTCCTATTTATTTTTAGAGTTATTCGAATGCTCCTTGCGAGACCATCGACGTCATAATTCACCTTCGACCTGTCGAAGGTCGCAAACAAAAATTTCCCCTGCGGAAAAACCGTAGTAAAATATGCGCATTTTTCCTAAACACCATTTTTCATGGCGGCCATAAATTAACGTTTTTCTCTCCATACGTCACGCTTAATAACCGAACCGCACATCGCGCTTTATGAACACCGAACACCGACAACAACCGAAAGAGCAAAGGTTTTCCCTTCGGCGATGTTATTTGATTGTGTCGAATTGTGTACAAGTGCAAGTCACGGTGTTTCGCATCGTCGAGCCCTTGGCTAAGGTCGGACCACCCTCGCCCTGATTGAAAATCAACAACCGTGACTTGCACCGATACGTTTCAGTGGGTCGACGTCGCTGATTTTGACCTCAAGTTTTATTGAAATCACAAAATGATGACAGAGAACTCTATCGGATCGTTTCTGAGAACTAAATTTATATTGCAAACCTTATATACAACTTTGGAAAGATTCGGAAAGTTTTTTTGAATTAAAATATTGTAGGGAAACTTGTTATGTCTTGGTAGCGTATATTTGATATTTTTATGGAGACATATTGAAAAGTTTAAATATTAAAAATGCATAATCAAATACATCTACTGAAAACTTGATATATCGTTAAATTTTAATAATCATTGAAAACTATAAATTACTTTAAATATTATGGCAAAGATTTCTAATTAAAGTTTTAATATTTTTCAGAAAGTTATCCAAGAAGATTTACAATCTCACAATCAGAGTGAAAATACGCTATCAAATTTATTTAACATAACATATGTTATGTCAACACAACAAATCGCTTAGTTTGAATGATCATTAAAAACTGTACATTATTTTTAATTATACCCAATCTTTTTTTTTACGCGGTTTTTTCTCTTTGATACAGTATAAAAATAAAATAAAATGTATTTTTATGCCATAAAGATAAGATTCAGTGCAGATCAATAAACTGTCAACTATATGTATGCAATGATAATTATTAAATAAAAAAAATCGATGTTTTTTTATGATTTTATATGGCGAAATTTTTTCATTTTACAAATTTTTTATAAAGTACATTTGAATGGAAGTTCTATTCAAATATACTGATAGAACCTATTTTCAATTTTTACATGGTCACTATTTTTTACACGGTAGTTTCTGGAATGTATCCCCCGTGTAAAAGGAAGATTAGGTGTATAATATAAATATTATCGAAAATTATTTTGATAACAATTTTAATTACAAGTCCATCTAAATGTGCTGGGTTTGCACTTTGTGCTCCGCAGGCTGAATCGAAAGATTCCACTAAAGATGACCCTGCCGCCGATACGGTCCATACAATGTTAACACGTTCGCGAGCATCGCAATTAAGGTCGACAAAGGCGCGATTAACCCGTCGAGTGCCGTGTGCAGCAGGGTTAATTGAAAGTGGTCGGCGCGTTTATTAAATTATTACACGGCGACGGACAAAAGCTAGACAAGATCCGATCGTTGTCGATTATTTTGTGGAGGTGCTTAGCGATGAACATCGGCAATTTGTGTGTTAAAAATTAACCTGGTTCACTTTTCGATCAGCCGTTATGTGAAAATATATCTTTTTTAATTATAATAAAAATTATTTAAGCATATCTAATATGTATAAGCTTTTAAAAGGGTTGAAAATTATGATATTAAAGGTTGTGTGCATTGCGCTTCAAGGGTTATTTATCGATTATTATATATCATCATTCAAGGTATCTATAAAATTATATGTATAACAAAAGCTTCGGTTGATTTGTCGCTCGATTTAATCACCAATAGGTTAAAATTTGTTGCGGAAGTTAACAGGTTGTTTTCTTTATTGTTCTCGAGAAAAAGGTGTCAGTAAACTATGTATTCGTTTTATACAGATCGTTACCGAAAAAAACCATATTGAATTACGCTATACGTTTTCGATATGATTGTAGTGAGTATTATTTTTTCCTCTAATTTCTTATTCAAACAACTATTTTTCCTTTCATTTATAAATAACTTTTCATCTTCTCTTCCCTCCATCGAAATGTTTCAAAGAAATGAAACCTTAATGAAATTCGCTATGTAATGTTTAACTACTGTAAATTAATCATTTCATTAACTTTTAGAAAAGACACAAAAGAAATTTTTTTAAAATGACATGAGTTCATTAAAATTTATATATAATAGAACAAAACATAATTTTAAGCTTTCTCCTAAACAAAATTCAACATCTATCGATTGTTAAAAAAAACTATATTTCACGTCGATTTATATTTATTTCCATCCATTTTGAAAATCGAACATCACGAAACCCCCAAATTAAACGGCAGTTAAAATTCAACGCGCAACGCTAACGATTGCGCATGAGCGGTTTAAATAGATTTAACCGTTCGCCATTGTTGTCGCAACATTTACTCTCTTTTCTATACGGCCGATCGAACGATCGGCTGAAGACTGAAAAAGGCAAAAATAAAAATAAAATCGAAGGAAAAACGAAACAATAAAAGCCTCCGAGACGTGAGCCATTTTCGGAGACGGCTCTCGATTCTGAATCTCCCAAAAAACCCTGACAATGAGGTCCCTTCCGGAAGACGATATATGGACGATTCAAATGTTGATACGTCTAAATCAAATATATAAATCGAGATAAGTTTTTCTCTTTAAGAAAACTTTTAATCAGATTACCATTCATCGAAATCATCGCCTAAACCCACATAAATCGCAACACGGGAATCGGATCGGTGTCGAATTTGCAGTTAGCACGAAACAGGATCCTTCAGCCAGTTTGCCGGTCAATTGGTCCTCTAACGGCCATCGGCAATGGCCGTTTCAGGACTCGGGCCGAAGGCTTTAACAATTAACCGTGCCGACAATAAATCGTACACTGTGTATGGTAATGTCTAAATCGCGCGCTCGTGTATCCTCGCAGATTCGAATTCGGCGTTATTGTTCCGTTTAATTTATCGTCGGTGAATTGAATGTTTTTTGATTTACGCGCTCTTTGTGTTCCGGTGTTTTCTACGTTTGAATTTTCGAACGTTGTAAGAAAAAAGTGTGGGTTAAGGTTTGTATAACGTGTTGTTCTTTTTATAGAATTGATATTTTTTATTGAGCGTGAATGTGAAGTTTTTCATATTCTGTCGTGAAAATATGTATATCTGAAAATAACGTTTACCCTATATATCGGAAATAACGTAATATTAGAATACTCACAGTACCATTCTATCATATTTAAATAAATATACTCAACAAAAACAATTCTATTTTCAATTGAAACATGATTATTTTTATTCACTATTTAAAATAACAATATCAAACATATAATATAATATTATATAAACAAATCTATTGAAAAATCTGAAAACACTTTTCGGTGTAATATTGTTACGTCTATTACGGTCCTAACCCAATATGAGTCCTAGAATAATTCAAATCGCAAACGACCGGAACCGGAAAACTCGAGTGTTACTGGCGACCCTGGCGCACCTGGAAATCCGGAAAAGTCTTATTAGGGAAAATCATCGGGAAAACGTTAGGAACAGATGTCCTTTCGACGCATGCAAACGCAGACGGTCCTGATTAAAATTTTACGAGATCGAGATATTTCCTGAAGATCCGGCAAAAGGAAAGGTCCCGAATCAGAAACCATCCATCAATCAAGACCCCGATTCTGGTTCTTTATAAACGAAAATGTTGTAAATAATATTTGATGTTATGATAAACATATGTATATATGTATTTGAATATTATATTATTTAATTATAAACTCATTTTGATTGAAATTTTATGTTTGTGTATAAGAGAAATTCACCCAATTTCATATTTACAGTTTATCACAAATTTATAAATTAATTTTCTTAAATAACTTATTCTATATTTTCGACACATAAAATTTGATTTATCCAAATTTGTATAATATTACAAAATTAGCTGAGTTCTCCTCATAAATTTATAATTGGCTATGAAATAAGTTTGGACAACGACGCCGTGAAAATTTTCGTCACTTCCTCGCGACATTAACGATCGCGCAAATAAACTGCGGAACGAAAGTGAAAACTAATATAAAGAAAACGAAATTGCAAAATTTTTCATTCATTTCTCATAAATTTTGGCAAAAAATATTTAATTGAATCGCTTTATTGTCAACGACGATATTTTATGAATACACAAACGTGACCAGGACGTGACGCGACTCGGAAAGCCATTACTGAATAAAATCATTTGTGCCTGAATAGCTATTTTTTAATCTTCTAATTCGCACAACTTTTCATATTTATTATAAAGCTTGTATCACTAGCAAAATAAAACAAGCTTTTTAACGCAATTTCTCTTTGGCGATGGAGGCGGAATTAGCGCTCTTTAAATTTTCGCTACGAATCTCGACTTTGGATTAAGGGCAGGATATTAAAATTTTAAGCCGGTCCGGTCGTTAACCCATTTTTTCCCGTTTTCCATCCGTTCTTTTTCATCCGGCTTTTAACCGAAAAAATTTTCCGTATCACAAACAAAAATCGCCGAATCTGCGATGGAGGAGCTTTATGCGCTTGGCATTCACTTCCTCACGTTTTTTAATTTACTTTAGCGATCAAATTTTGCTCAGACTTTAATTGAAATTTGAGATTAATCAATTGATGTTTTAAATATAACACAAATTGGATTTGAAAACTCAAACTGAATATTTCAATGAAATTTTCTAGACGTTGTTAAATTAAATGGATATATAAATTTCATTCAAAATACATTTTACACAAAATCGTTTGAATTTGAGTTCAAGCTTAATTTATATTCAACATAATAAACATCTTTTGAAATAAAATTTCAATGTTTTCACTTTCTTTCAAAAACTCGTTTAAATATTATATTAAAAATAAATTCAAAGCAATGTTGATATTGTCAATTTCGATTTCGCTATTCTGTTTATAGACCGTGAATAAACAAAATTATCGTATTTTAAGACATTTGAAATCGTTTGAGTTTACACTAGGTTTTACTGGGGTATAAAAATAAAAAGAAAAACACTTTCCATATACAGTGATGGAAAACGACACACGATACACTTTTAAGGGGAAGACTACCTCCTCTTTTGCCGAATTCGAACTTTATTGACTTTTTTGGGGATGATTTACAAACCTTCCCAAGACAGGGATGCAGAAAAAATGTATAAAAATAAGAAATAAAACGTGGGGGTGAAAAAAAAAGCTGCAAAGGCCCCGGTGCGTACGCAGAATCCGGATGATGTATGCGAGATATATATTTTTCGCGGGAAAATATTCCCCAAATGAAGATCGTGACAGACCGGTGAACGGGGAAGGAAAATGGGGAAAAAAATAACAGGAAACTGGAGGGAGGTTCTGCGGTGCAAAAGTTGGCAACGCAGATAAGTGGTGTTTCATGTGCGGGCTCCTTCCTCGTCTTCCTGCTCGCTTAATGATTTATATTTTATTTTCAGCGAAACGAAATAAATACCCCAAAAGCGGGTCATCTAAATAAGCCTTAAATAAATTTTGAGGATCGAATTTAAATTATGTTTTTGTTTGAGAAGAAAATAACACTTTCGTCCGACATTTTACAAAACGTCTTCGGAGTTTTGTGATAGTTCTACTTTTTGAGGAAAAAATCGGGTCAGATCCAAAGTGTGTCGAAGAACCTAAAAGTTGAAATGTCGCAGATGGAAAATTCAAAAAGTTCAAAAGTTTTTTATCGTAGTCACCTGCAATATATTAGAAACCGCTCTAATCATTATGCAATATTGAAAAAAAAAACTATTTCGCAAAAAGGTTACTTATCATTTTGACACGATAAAACTTTTCGTGTAATAATTCAACTATTTTCAACAACTAAAACAACTTACTTATAAATTTTAAAACATAATTAAATTCACACACACTCAATGGAATTCCCAGCATAAACCTTACGTAGTCATACACCAAAAAGTGTCAAGAATGTCTACAAAACTTAAACACAAACACTTTAACGCTATTAACACTCAACTTAAACTGACACTCACATGTCTTACAATCAAATTGAATCGATTATGATTGCATTAAGAGGTGCTTGAAGCCGGCGCGAGAAAGTGAGTTTCTCGCTCGCCTTAAAAATAAATCCCCAAATTGAATTTTAATAATATGAGGAACGAGAAGGAAGGAAACCAGGGTGGAGATCCAGAGGGAACGAGGCCCGAGAAGACGCTGAGTAGAACCTTAAGTTAATGGCTCAATGGAGAGTGAACGTAAGCGCGGGCCGGATCGATCGAAAAAGTGGGCTGGGAAAACCGGGAGGCGCGGGAAAATTCCGGGAAAGCTCTCAAAACTGGTATGGGAAAGCGTCGCGATGGTACTGGAGTGTGTGGGAGAAACGGTGTGAGACACCCTTGGGAAAATGCAAAATCGGGAAATTATGCGATACACATTGCGGGGCAGATTCGATCGAACGACGACGCTGTTGTTGTTTCGCATTATGTTTTTGTGTATCACGGGTATTTGTTTTGGTATGTGATGTGTTTGTACCTGCGTAATTCGTCATTTTGATGGCAGCGCTTAATCTGTAAATGAAACGATACGCAAAACACGAATACGTACAGAAAAATAACGATAAATAAAAATTTTAAAGTTCGTTTTCCATCGTAAAATAAAACAAAACAAACAGCAACCGACAGATTTAAAGCGCGCGTAAAACCACTAAACAAATCGACAAAACGATACTCGCACTCGCTCAAAACGACCATAGTAAAAACGAAACGATGCATTTTCGATTGTGTAAGCGCCGAATGTGAAATTACGCTGTGGCTTTATCAGCAGCTAGAACGTCGAAACGTCAAAGCTCCGCTTTTCGCGCCATTGATATCGCCGGCCGCGCATCATTTTACATTTACGACCCATTTCGTTCGAATAAATATTCCCCGGGGACGTAAAATATGGCAACCGCCCTTCCCCTCGGCCCACTCTTACCCTTATTCCGTGGGAAGTGTGCCCCGGGGCGTGCGCCCCCTGGGATTGCGCCCCCGTAGGAACAGAGGTGTCCAACATGTCTTATAAGCTATTCCATCCACTTTACCACTTATGATAAATTGAAATATTCTTTTCGTATGACGAAAAAAAAAATACTTTTCAATCATTTTTGGAAATATTCAAAAATAATTATTTTTTGTTTGAAAATTGCAAAGACATTGTGGTGTTAATGAAACGCCTGATTTTTTCTGAGTAATAAAACGAGTTGAAAAATTAACATGACAATTATTTTAGCAAAGTGTCGTAAAACCCTTAATTTTGACATTCATGAGCTCTCACGGGTATAAAGTTGAACATCCATGCCATAGGGGAACATTCGCGATAACGACGCCCATAAATTAAACTGCATTTTTCGAGAATATGACGAGACGAAAAAGGCTTGTGCTTGATAAGGAGTTTTCTCGCGTCAGAAATCTAAAGTAAAATCGTTTTTTATTATTAAAGAAAACATATCTTTCGAACTCGTGATATTTTAGAGTTCAGATACGCGTATTTTATTTAATCTATCGTATAAAAAAGTATCGGAGAAGTCGAAGGACGTACCCGGGCTTTGTATACGTGAAGTTATAGCTTGGCTGCGCCTGAAAAGTGGCAAAAGGTGTCGGCTGCGAAAAGGTCAACGGAAAGTTTTTCGTACAAATGATCGTCGCTTCAGACTGTTTTATGTGTTTAGTTTCACGAAAATTCCGAAATCGTTCGATAAACTGGCTCCCGCGGTGGAACTGTTGCTGCGCCAACTCGTCGCTCAATCACACTTTTGTTCCCAAAAGAAAAGTTGCTCGAGTGGAAAAATTCTCTAGTGCGAATTGGACCCTTTCTTACTACATCCAACACTCATATGTTCTATTACTAATATAATATTTCCAAACTTTCATCTCTTAAACCTTTTTTTTTCATTTCATTTCAAACACTCGAAAGTATAGAGAGTCTTATTGTATTCACTTTAGATAACTCACCAACTTAACACCCAAAAATCTCATAACTAATAAATTTTCTTTTTATTCACAACACTTCCAACAAATAACCCATACAAAAATTCACAACTGAACCATTCATAAAATTTAATAAATTCATCACACTAAATCAACTATCTATCACACAAAATTTCTCGATCCACCCAAAATTTTTCTACAACCCCAACCCACACATACCTAAAAATCGCAGAGGCACACGTCCGCAACCGAAACGACCCCTATGTGCGGTCACAATCAAATTTGACCCACCCCCGGCGGCTCATAAATTACTTAATGAGATTTGACCCGGTACACGTCCCGGCACGGTAATGCCAGGTACCGCACAACCGGCACAGGAAGGGCGCAAATACACAGCACCCGAAATACCTTAAAATACCCCGCAGGGAGCAGCAGTTCCCCGCAAAGTTTCCGCCCAGTCGAAATCCGTTGAATATTCATCGGCGAATCAGCCGATACGGAGGCCGGAAGTGCGTACTCGGAGGCTTATATCTCTGCAGAAACACTTGCTGGCGATTGATCATACTGCGTGATGTATGGGTGTACAGGGTGGGTTGTGTGTGGGCTTTTTTGTGTTCGACATAAATCGCGGTTTAGGATTTGGATTTATCGGCGGTGTAAATCCGATTTGTTTGTTGATTTATTTTGGATGGTTGTGCGAGAAAGATTAGGTTCGGTTGTGTTTTTTTATTGATGTGATGGTTTTAAATTATTTTTCGTTTTATTTATTGAGTTGAAAATATTGAATCTAACCGACTGATTTTTTGTATTTGAAAATATGAAAATTTTAAGGGGAGTCAGTGTTTTCGGGGCAGTCTGTAGTTGCGTATAAGCAATATACAATGGATGGATGTGCGCGCATAAATATACATAAATCATAGTGCGCAAATGGAGCATCCGTTGCGGATTGATTGATTTCTACCCGTCGTACGATTGGCCCGATTTTCACGCTGTTATCGTCCCAAAGATTCAATTCCTTCGTAAATATAAAAAACTTCACCATTTAATATATTTGAAATATATTTCCCAACATTTTCTATTATTCGATAAAAACCTTCAACGATTTTTTTCTAACAATGAATCACGTGGCAATATAACTATTTACATAACCGAAAACTCTTTTGATTAGCCAAAACTCATTTGAATAACAGAAACCATTTAGTAAAAATTGATTAATCAAAAACTTACAAACAATTCGCTCGATATATAAACGCAATTTTAATCAAAATAATTTCAAGATAGTCAATACAAAAAAAAAACTGTTTTTAAAGGGACCCATCATACCATCAATTCAAGAACACTCGGAATATTGAACATTCAAGCGCACATACAAACAAAACCTGAAAAAATCCAAAATTAAAACTTCAATAAAAGGGCAAAACACGTACCATCCTACAGAAAAATTTCATTCAAAATTAAATTCAGACATTCCAGCACCATGGGAGGTCAAGGTTATCAAAGTCTAAGACTCGCACGGCGCCCGAGGGGTCGTTACGTTTTGTTTTCCCGGCGAACAACGCACACTGTCCCACATCGGCGCCCTTTAATATTTCAGCGGCGAAATGAAAAGCCCTTTGTTTCGCTCGTGATGAATATAAGGCCTTCCCGTGAATATTTCACAAGAAAAGATTTCCGGTCCGGCTGCAAGCGCAAACATCACGGCCGACCGGCCGTTTTACGACTCATATACAATTTACGACGGCCGGATCTGAAATCGGCTTCATGTTCATGTCGGGTGCAAAAATGGACTCGATGGATGGACGAGATGATCCGATAGTGGGTTTTTTTGAAGTGCTGCAGTTTTTGTTGTGGGTTTTCTTTTCTCGGTTATGTTCCGGGTTGACTGTTGATTCATTTTGTATAATGCATATTATTATAATAAAGTTTTTGCATGTTTGAAAATTATTTTTTGTTACATAATATACCCTATCCTCTTTTTACATGGTTCCGAAATAACACGGTTCAAGGAAAAGAACCGATTTTTTTAACATGGTATAAACATGAAAATAATATGTATAATATTATTATGCTACAATGGTAAGATTCTGTGTAGACCAGTATAGGTAATGTTATAATTACATATATGTATGTAAATTATAGTTATTAAATAAAAATTTTCGATGTTTTTCGATGATTTTACATGACGAAATTTTTTCATACTACACATTTTTCATAAAATACATTTGGATGGAAATTCTATCAAAATATATTGATGGAATCTACATATTTCTAATTTTTATATGGCACTTTATTTTTTATTCTCTGTATTATATTCTCTGGAACGTAACCCCCGTGCAAAAAGAGGATTGGGTGTATTTGTTTTCAAGTTAATAGTTGTATTCATATTTAAGCTAGGTAATATTTCGTTAAATTATTAAAAGGATAGGTAAGAGGATCGTGAAATTCAACAAAACATAGTTTTAGTATTACATTATTTAAGAATTTGCCTTATCCCAAAATTGTTGTCGGTTGCAACAAGATGAAAATCGCCCAAACATCCGATAGTTTCTGTATAACTTTAATTACATCAAGCTTTACACACAATAAAC
The DNA here is from genome assembly GCA_009617725.1 of Hydropsyche tenuis. Lineage (NCBI taxonomy): Eukaryota > Metazoa > Arthropoda > Insecta > Trichoptera > Hydropsychidae > Hydropsyche > Hydropsyche tenuis. The sequence goes on along the minus strand of VTON01000001.1, from coordinate 3,266,030 downwards.
ATCCAAACAAATACAACATTTCTATCGAATAAACATAATTTCTCTTTCTAATAAAACAATAAACACATCTCACAAATTACTATCGATATTATTCATTTCAAATCTAAAAATGAACAATCAAGAAAACAATACAAATTCTCCATCCACAACGAAATGAAAAAGCTCACGCAACCATCACATCAAACGATCACCCCAACCCCATTCCGACAAACCACCACAAAGACGTCAATACAAATGTCAATCCCTCGAACCACAACAAACCACCAACAGCAACCACCTCATAACACATTAATCGGGAACCTCACAAAAACCAGCCCACCAGTCCAACCGGGATACGGGAATCGGGCTCGCGACATAATTGAATTAGTCGGCGGCCATTTGTCTCCGTGGCGGGGCACCCGACATTACTCTTTCGGGACAAAACCCCCCTCAACCCCCCGAATTATGTTTTCGTTAATATTCGCGTCACGTACTTCAAAATTTATTAATTTGTGTGCCCGCGGCGTTGTTTGTGCCCCATTTGTATTATATCCTCGTACATTACGGCCCCGTCCCCGCTCGGGACAGATATCTCGCAGATATTATATTAAAATAATACGATATAATGTGGGGGGCGGGCGGAGAAAAATGGCGGGTGTTTGTCCTTTTTCGGGAAAAAATGAGGCGGGACGTCGCTCTTCTTCGGCTTCGAATTAATTCCGAGCGAGGTTCGGACATTTTTCAGCGTTCGCGTATAAATCAAAATTGAATTTTTTTTGTCGTGCGTTCGTTGATTTGCATACTAAATTCATATGAATATTTGTGTAATCGAATGCAGTTTTTTTCAAGTTTGATTAAGAATATTTCATATTTATTCAAAACACATTTTTAAAAAATAAATTATGTTTTTTATATTTCATATCTTATTCATAATACAATGATTTAGTTTTTCAAATGCATATGTTTCCACCAAAGTTAAGCAATATATTAGTAAGAAACGGTTTTTTAGATTTTAATTATCAATTAACTTACAAATTCTACACCTTCAATATGAATAATAAGGAAAAAAATTCATACTCTTAAAATTTTAATAATATTATATACATGATTTCATAATAATTATGACTTATTCTAAATGTAAACAAATAAAAATTAACACTTATTTTCAATCCAAAAAATAATCAACCGTCAAACTCTCAAACTATTAAAACCTCGGCACTTTTCTCCAATAAAACCCTGAAAAATTATTATATCATCTCACATTCGAAAGCTATAAAAGTGCAGGTGAACAGGGCGAGCGAATGTAACGTCGACTTTATGTGGTCGTCAATATAAAATCGGTCGTAAGGTGCACCGACGAAGTCGCATCATGAAACCGTCAATAAAGCACATTTTCCATCATATTTTTTTTTCAGATACCCGTCAATTGCGCTCGGCAGAAAGCCAGTATTTGCAGTGCTTTTATGGCGCTGTTGAAAAAGCTGCGTTTGAAAAATGAGTAGGAAAAACGACCGATGATAGCTTGCTACAATTATGGAACAATGGAATGATTTTTTTTTTGTTTGTATGCGATGTTTTGAAAAATCGTCTCGATTGACGATGTAAGTTAATTTTTTTCAATTGACTTATTTTATCGAATTACTGTTGCATCGAAAGAGGATTGAATGTTTCAAAAACTGTAATATGTATGACTTCGTTTTTATTTTTTGATACTTCGTTTATTTTGAATACCGTTTGGAGAAAAGTCGAAATTTCCATACATATAAAAAGCACGAAAATGTTAATTTGTATGTAAAAAAATAAATTCAAATGGGAACCAATTATTTAAGCATTAAGCGCGAATAAATTTCCAACTAATCAATTAATCCGACGCGGATGCGCGCAAATGGAAATAAATTCCCTTTTTCATTCGAATTCGATTAACTTTGCTAATTAATTCTCGTTACTTAAGTGTATATTCGTATATAGACAACCAGAATATAAAAAACGAACTCGAACATTTTTCAACGTTTAATACATACTAGCCAGTAATAATTTATGAACGTGTAATACGTAGTCTACATAGCAATAAATACGTTAACCAGAGCCGTTGAGAGGGGGAGGAGAGAGGGATAAATACCCAGAGCCCGGGCTATTTTGAGGGCCCGTGACCAATTTTGAAAATTTTTGGACCCAACTATGTTTTTGCGAAAATATTGGACAAAGTGGCCAATTAAACGGTACGCGGACAAAGCGATTGTTTTGGGCCCCCAATTTTTATGGGTTAAAAATGGGCCCTGAATTTTGACCTTATATTTTGCATAATTTTTAAAAAGCGTTGATTTTTGTGTTAAGAAAAAAATTTTATGCTTCGAATAGTTTTGAAAATCGTCGACCTTTTTTTATGGAAAAAATTTTCGGGGTTTGAATAATTTTAAAAAGCGTTATGAAAATTTAAAAATAGGAAATAAATTAAAAAAAAAAGCTTCCCAAGGCCCTGAATTTCTCTCTACGGCCTTGACGTTAACTTGACATAATGACTTAATCATAATGGTGATAATTCGAACCGTAGATATGGCAAGAGTAGATTTCTATTTTTATAATCCCTACTAAATCGTCTCATGCGTGTTAAATCCTAAAATTGAACTTAAAACGAAAGACATTATTATTAATCTCATTATTGCTTCAAAATATGTAGTTCCAATTTCAAAATCCATATTCCACCTTATAAACGATAAGTCAATACATAATATTTTCCATCATCGACAAAATTAACCACACCACACCCCCAATCACAGCAAACACCCCCAATCCAAACAACAGACTCGCATCTCCGGCAAGCACCTCAAACAAAAATCCCCCGAATTTGAACACCATTAAAATTCCACGTCGGCACACAAAGAACACCCACACACACGCGAGCAAACACTTAAGTAATGTACAGGGTGTTCGCTCTATTTGCGACGAGTGCGGGTCGTCTCGGGTCGGAACAATGCGGTTCCGCAGATAATGGCGGCCATTTCCTGCGGCTTGCAAACACCGCTCTCCTTGCAGACGCACGTCCCCCCACCACCCCTGGCGAACGAAAGGATCCTTCCATCTGTGGGTTCTGTTCCTGTCGTGTCCTCGTGGGTGGGTGGGTGGGTGGGTGGGTGGGTGTTTGGTCTGCGTCTAATATGGGCGTCGTTGTAAGCGATCGCGCCGACCGCAGTCAAATCGAATTGTTTGAGGGTGGATGTGAGGGGATTTATGGTGTTTGTTTGTGTTGTATAGTTTGGTTTTTATTAATTGGTCGTAGTTAAGTGATGTGTGATGAAGTTTAAATGTGTTGATTGATTATATTGGGAGGGTTATATTCGATTTCGTATGAAAAAATGCAATGAAAAAGTTTTGATCTTACATTGACAACACATGACTTTGTGTTGTTTTATATAAATAATTAAAATATTATTAAGACATTTTTTGTGTTTTATTAAAATTTGTATAAAATATTATACAACTCTATCATATCACAATTTTAACTAAAATAACGAATATTTCAAATGAATGAGTAACTCTGATCAAAAACTATTTCCTTTGAAATTCTTCTACGATTTTCCTAAAAAATTTTGCTTCTGTCATTAATTAGTTTCTATAAATTCTTATTTTTTATAATTACACCTTAGAGTTTTCTTTGCTTAAATATTTTATTATTTGTAATATTTCACCAAGTACAAACGACTAACTAACAAAAGAGCAAAAAGCTCGGGCGTCTCACAATCAGTGCGTCCCAATTTAAGGACGATGGCAGGATACAAGTTAAGCATAAAATCGAGTAAGTTGAATTTTAAAACTTCTCAAAATAAATGATTGAAAATGTGATAAAAATATTTTTAAAATATAAATATATACGTATGTATAATATTCATTTTACTTACGATTACAGCAAATAGAGTAAAAAGAAAATCCTTACCTGAAAAAAAAAAAAAAAAAAAAAAAAAAAAAAAAAAAAAAAAAAAAAAAAAAAAAAAAAAAAAAAAAAAAAAAAAAAAAAAAAAAAAAAAAAAAAAAAAAAAAAAAAAAAGAAAATCCTTACCTGAAAAAAAAAATACAATTACTTTTTCGTATATAAAAGCATCAAAGAGAATAAATTTAAAAAAAAATTGAATTATCTCGATTATAAAATGTTAATCTATAAATCTTTCCAGTATCGAAAACTTTGCTTTCGATTTTATGTTATAAAAATAACTTAAGTAGGGTCGGGTATCGCTTTACGCCGAGTTTGCTTACGCTTTCGCCCGCGCGTTTAGTAAATATTTAAATGACGACCATTAAAAGGCGATATCGCGCCCCTCCTATAAAAATAAAACGAAATATAATAATAATAAAAAACGCATAATGCGCGCATTAAGGGCGAGATTTTCCCGGGAAATTTTCGTCCGTCAAAGTTAGTCGTAAACGTCGCGAGCGTGTAACGTGGATCGGCAACTTTTCGGCGCGAACTCGTAAACAGACACGTATACGATTCACGGTTAAATTTAACGGCCATAATGACATGCACGTAACTGAGATTAATGACGTTCGGATACGGCGTTTTGTGAATATAGTGTTTAACGGATTTGGAACTTTATCCCGGCTGATGGGTGCAGGAATTCATCATTTTCCGTGCGTGTAAAATAACGCTCGCCGAATTCGAACTTTATCCCGTTGTAAATTATAATTTTCCGTGACACAAAATTTGTATATTCTCATGAGGATAATTTATGTTTTTTAAATATAATTTTTCAAAAAATCCGACTCTGTATTGTGCAAGTACACTCGGAAACACTCAGAGTGCGCAAAAAAGCAGTAGCTGTGCGGTTAATAAGCATGATGACTGCTATTACAGTCAAATGCAGCGTTTTCCTATGGCTGCAATCAGCCGCCTCATTCATACACTTTTAAATGTCGTATTGTCTGAAATATGCTGAAAAAATCTAGTTTTTTTTTTTCAGCAGTGGTGGCTTATATTTTTTTCCTTCTCACTTTTTCAGCTACCCGTATGCGAAACAAAAATTAAATTTGTAACAAGTGCAACACTTACATAATGGCAGTGTCTACTGAATATTCACATGGAAATTTTTGATTAAAAACCAGTCACGGTATTAAACACAAAACTTCTAGAACGAGCGGTTTAAAAACCGCGTTAATTTTCAAACTTTGAAACGGCATCAATCACAAAATAAAAAAAAAATGTAATAAAGCCGAGTAATTATATTATGGCGGTGACGAGAATTTAATAAACGTCAAAACTACGAACATTCAAAATGCACTCGCCGGACGCGCATTTAATGCAATTTCATCCTGTCTCCTCACACTTTTTTTCCAACTTCAAAATTTCTCCTTCACCTTTTATTCCCGCACTAATGAAATTCCTCGCAAACGCCAAAGCTGAATTTACGAAAAATCGTAAATTCGACGCGACCGCATTTCGCATTTCGATGTAAATACATAAATTGGAGCCGATCGGCAAATCAACCGTGCACGTATGTAAATTTCGACATCATTTCGAAATTCGTTCGCGCATAACCATGTGTTGTAACATAATTTCCGCATAATGTATTCAATGTCATTTTTGGGGAACTGTTTCAATATGGAACCGACTTTTGTGCAATAATTAACGCGACGCTTTCGATTCGTTGGCTTTTCACAAAATTGCGTTTTCCGCTGTTCGATCGAGCATATATTTTCATAAAAGTGTATATACGGTGCATATTTGAAATGAAATATTGTGCTGGACTTAATTAATATCTCGTTCACTGGATGGTTTCTTAAGTATGCTCTTGCGCCTCTCTGGATTCAGCTGTTTTAAACTTAATATTTGAAATTAATAGAGTTACTTAGAGTGTAAAATAATTTAGTTTGGAAGTTGTATTTAATGGATAAGTTTATACTTATCGCAAGAATAAACGCTTCTGAATGATTTATTGCTAAATATGTCTACATAATTTATATTCGCGTCTGAAATCAAACTCTTTGATAGTTTTCGTCTGAAGAATTATCTGTTTACGCTAGATTAACTTTGTTCAAAGTTAAACATTTGTTTTTCAAACTTGGAACGTTTTCACTCATTTTCCAAGTTAATTAATGATAGCATTCTATAATTTTAAATACATTAAGAACCGAAGATCATCATTAACAAAAAACTTTTATTAAAAACAAATCTCAACACTCCCCACTACACATTATCGAATCAACACACGATCTTCGAACACACAAAAGTATCACCCACAACATCGGCGACCGATCCGAATTATTCAAACGGAATCCCGAAACTCTCGACGTTCGACGACCGAGTCCAACAACACGGTCAACATTTATCTAAGCAGCAATTAGCAGCAAATCCCGATTCTGAATCCGACAACGACGAGAGCTTATCGGTTGCTAAATCGAGACCACGGCAACGGGAAGAGCGATAAATCTTTGGATGAGCGCGTTCGCATACAGAAATGCAAGGAACATGGAGAATTTGCGGACGCAGACCGGCCATCCGAATTAGCAAACTGCATATTGGTGCTGGGTTCGAGGCGAGGATGTGGGATTGCGCTGGGACGAGCCAAATAGGTGCTTAATGTAATGCTGTGTATGTTTATGTAATTATGAGATCGGTTTGGGGTAATCTTTAATGTGTGTTGTGATAGAATGTTCTTTGAATGTTTGGGATACGGTGATTTTTGTGTGATGTTTGAACGTCTTTATCCGAAAGTTTTTTGTGATTTAAAAAAATATGAAGAAGAATAATCTATTTTGAAAAAATATATAAATGGAAAATAAATCGAAAACGTAACGTATTGAATTTGTTAAAGATTTACCATAAATTTTAATAATTTATAATTTTCGAATACAATAGAAAACATTATAAATCTTAAATATTCTTTCGTACAAATTTTACATATCAAATTCAATGTTTTATATTTCAAATTTAACGTTATATATTTTAAATTCAACTATAGAAAAGTATTATTAAAAACCCTTCTAATACGCGTGAGCCGATATATCGGCTTTTCTAAATACCATGTTAATTTCTTTATTTTAAATATATTTTGAACAAAAAAATTAATTTCATATTAGGATATAACATTCTTATATCATTTCATTCATCATTCTTGTATTTTTTGCTAATTATGGAAAATTCGTAGGAGATTAAAAAGGTTTTAAGACCGTCATAGTAATCAATGAAATTCATTACTATAAATTCTTGTTGATTTATTGAATTTGAAATGTAAAACTAACTATATAAAAATATATCATTAATGTATTTTAAAGGAAAAATTCATCAATTGAACCTTTTATAAAAGCAAAGAAAAAGTTTATCATAAAAAAACAAAACAATTCAATCAAACGAAAAAATTCAATATCCAACTATAATAATCGTAACTTACAACATCAATAAACAAACACTAAACAAAACAACCCGACTCCATCAACATCTCAAACGAAACACAACACCCAAAATCAACAAAAACGAATTCCCTCACACGAAAACGAACCACCCCATAAAAGCTCCGCGCGCAACACCGCGAGCACATAACACCGCCATATTCCACGCCATCAAAAGCTCGCAAGGCCACGGCCCATTCCGGCCATCCAAAAGCACACATCACTCGGAGCAGGAAGTCCCCGAGGATAATGCGTCTTCCTTTCTTGACCGCACCGACACCTTAACGGCCCGCGGAATACGTCTCGCGGAAATTTACTGCCGCGAACGGCAACCGGCGAGTAATTAACGGACGCCGTTAACGAACCCGCCCCCGTAATACACGTTAATACATCTCCGAAGGTTTATGTTGTGTGAAATAAAATATGATGCGGCTCTTAACGGCCCGATTATAATAGTCGTTATGTCGTTAACGGATTCGCGGGGAATCGAATTTGCGCCGGGGAAAAGTGCGCGTGCGAAATTATATTCGCAACGGTTCGGTAACAACACGTGTTGCCATATTTATTCAATTCTCTTTATTAAAGTTGGCATCTTTTGCCCGGGCGGGGCTCGTTCAATATGTACGTGCGTTGTCGATGCCGTTAGAATAAATAATAAGGAAAAATGTATTTTGTGGCGTTTAATATGAGTCTTATTTGTTTTTCTTGTACGAATTTATTTTACGAGTTTATACTACATTGGTTGCAAGTTTTTGTAATAAAATTTGAATATATAAAAAAATAAAATATTAGAATTTGAATCGTCAGAATAACATCGTTTAACGTAAAACAAATTTCAGTATCTCAAAAAGGTATAAAAAAGATGTGACGTAAAAAAGTCAAGATCAAAGCGCACCGAAAAGAGAACATCATTCTTTTAATACGAGAGCCGTAAAAAATAATAATGAATACGTATAATATTTTAATGAAACGTAATCGGGAATAACGAACGACCACTTAAAACTGTATAACGGTCTCGCCTATTGAAACACAAACGAGGGCCTGGGAAACTTTCGCTGAAATATGCACGAGATAGCCCACAGCCAACGGCAATAGAGGGAGGTGGGTGCGAACAAGAGTGATAAAAAATCGCTTTATAAACAGACCACGGCCGTAGACTTAACTGAAGTGGGAGAAAATGTCGAGGAAGATGGGGGATTCTTCCTATATTACAGAGATTTTCAAGTTTTCCAAACTCTCCATATAATTTAAGCAATGTTCAAATTGTCATAATACGTCTTAAGTTTTTTTAAATGGAAAATTGAGAAATTTTATTAAATTAATTTGTTTCATAACTTAAATTAGTATCATTAACAATTTTTCTTTATCAAACTCTATTTTTCTATTCAATAATATTTTTCTACATTAGTTGGAAATCTCTGCCATATAGAAACATAGACTCTGTGGGGCACGGGGATTTTCCCACTTTAGGCCACGAATAATATTCTTCAACGGACTACGTAAAAATGCTTGAGTGTGAGGTGAACAGGAGGGCTGAAATGAGCAAACGGTAGAAGTGAGACAATCTTCAGCCGTGGCCCCCTTTTGAAAGTTTTTCACGCGATGAATTAAACATGACCGCACCCGTCCTCAAAGGGCTCTGCCCACTTCATTGTCGAACTTAACGGGACGAATTTTCGAAAACAAACACCCGTTAAGTTGAGACGCTTTTTGAGATTTTTTTCCCTAGTTCAACGTGTAAGGTGAAAATTGGAGTGTGCGGAAGTGCGCTCGTTCAATTTCGACGCGGTGTTAAAATAAATTGGCTGTTTTCTTGGTCAGGTGTTGTGTTCGTTTTTATTCGATTTTGAGTGGATTGAGTTAAGAAATCCATTTTAAATAAAATAATAATGTTTTTATATGAAAAAATTGTGAATTTTAGTGATGAGTTATTCTATAAAATATATTTTTAAAATAAATATAAATCAATGGAATAAAAATCCTATTATGACAAAGACAAAACAATTTCTTAGTAACATTTCAATAACTCAAAAGGACAATCAAATCATAGACACGAGATTGACGTTGAACACGAGTCTTGCACTTGACAGGCAGACGCAAATAAAAAAACAATATTTCCATAAAACGCACTTTGAATACGAACCAGAAATATATTTATGAAAAAAAAAACGTTTCAAATCCGCTTCCTTCGCCACACAATATACGTCGGCCATTGTTCATTTCGAGGTTTCATTGTGCGTTTTCGACGACAGCGGCAGGAAAAAATCGTAACGCTCGAAACAGAATATAAATAAAGACAATAATAAAAACAAAATACGCATCGACAATACGAGAAACGTATATAGATCGTTTTAAATATGCACACGCCGTTAAATTCGACAAACACGAAAAGCTTTGAATATATAAACGCGACGCTTTCGAAAATTACTCACGCAATCCACTCCGCCTTTGTTTGGGCGGGGCGCAATTTCATTCGCGTAAATATTTTGTCGTGGCAAAAATTGAATTTGCAAAGTTTGCGGTTTGTTTCGAATTCGCGTTAATGTCTCGTCTCCGAGAGCGTCTCGGAACAACTCGCTCGACGTGTATAATAACCAACTCGGATATAACGTTTCGGTGGAAAATTTCCCCTTTAATACATCCGTTGATCGGTTATTTTGGACGAATTTTGCCTTTTAATAATTGAAAATCGCCTCGGACGGATTTCAAACACAACGTAAATATTTCATATTTCCACTGTGAAAATATATTCGAACAAGCGTCCGCGTTTAAAAATCAATACGAAAAAATTATTTAATAATTTCGGAATAGTACATATCACACATATACGATTTCGCAACTCAGCCGTTTTATTTGCACTGCGAATTGATTAAACCCATCGAATCCGATATTATTTCCGAAAAGCAAAAACAAACAGAAAAATATTAAAAATTACATCCGCGATATCAAACACGTACGCATAGTTTTTAATAAACTGGAATATTTGGGCGGGCGTTGCGGCGATTTATCAAAATAATGAAGAAAGGCGGCCAGCTGCGACCGTGGGCCCAATGAAAAAGTTAACGGACATTAATCTCGACCCGTAATAACAACGCGATACATATTGTAGACATGTACACGTGTGGGGTCTCTGAACACCCCACACCGGTCAGGGTATAACATCTGCCGGGGCTGCTGTATAAAATAACATTATTACTGTAATAAGGACGATGAAGAGGACGTCGCGGAGGTTTTGGATTCTGCTCGTTTGGATTGTTAGATGGTGAGGTGGGAACGGAATCAGGTTAAAAAAGTTCGGTATGTGTTCTTTGTTTGATGAATCGAATTTTAAATGGTTTGAATATTTCAATGTTAAAGAAGAACTTTAAATTTTTCTTTGCAGTACAAAGTTTAATTTGATCAAACGCAATGATTTCCTCTGAGATCTGAAGTTAAATGTCAAACGGAAGAATAACTAGATAAATTTAAGAATGAACAGTTGAATTGATAACATTTACTGATACTATAAAAATACATCAATTTTTTTTAATAAAAACAGAATATATATTTGATAATCGATCACTCGTTTCCTTGATTATAAAATCAAAATTTCAGATCACATTCACAGCACTAAATAACCAAAATTATATCTAAATACATTGATTTCCCAAACCGAAATATTTTCAGCGAAATCCTAAAACAAACAGTGCACGTCCTGCAAAAATTAATTGAACGCCATATTCCGCGTACATAATGCGAATTCTTGCTTAGAAACTTTCGCGTATTCATAACGCGTCCCGCCCACCCACCACCCACCGCCCACTCATCCTTTTTACGGCCTTCCAACGCGGCAGATGAGGTCCTATCTTCGGGGGGTGGTAGAATTTCCACCCTACGGTTACGGTGGACCCTCGCGAGACCCATTCAGATATTCGAACCGGGGTTTCTTTAGCAATTCATAAGGCGCCCCTTAAGAATATTGTAAAATTATGCGTCGCCCTTATTAGGGACGCAAACTCGGACGCATCGAATGCTGGCCCTTTATGGTGTAAAGGTGGTTCTACAGGTTTTTTTTTATTATTGAATTTTAAATCTGAATTAAATGTATTTATTTATCAAATGCAATATGGTGGAATCTAATTATATTATATTAAAAAAATAATTGCTTAACGCGAATTTATTTTATAATATATTTTAAAACTTATGTACAATTTTTACGCATTTATAATTATATTTTTTTAGAATATAAAAAAATATTATTAGAATATTTCGTATCAAGCTATTAATTAATTTACATATTCAGATTCTTATGGATCATCTTCACTTTATCATACTCAAATTCCCAATTGAGCAAAAAATATTTTATTCTGCAATAATGTTATAAAAGCCATAAAAAATGATAATGTGCATCATATTTATAATATGTAAAGTAATGCACCAGTAGTTTACCATGTACCAGGAATTGGCCATTTCTCATAAAAACGTAAAATTAAGGTTTTTTGAGACGATAATCTTTTGGAAATGGTGCGATAAATTATAGCTGTTTATTACATCTTATCTATCGCACCCTTTCCGAAAGATTATCGTCTTTAATTTTTACGTTTTTCTGAAAAGTAGTCAACTACAGGTATATGGTCAACCACTGGTATCGTTATTTTAGTATGTTTAATAAAGTTAAGAATAATATTTTCAGAGTCCCACAATTTAATATAAAAAAAACCTATATCGAAGTATTCAAACAACGCGCGGTGCAGAACAGCCTTAATGAAAACGGCCCGCTAAACTGACGAAATTGAACGAGTGAGGGTGCTCTCGATAAATTATATACGAGACCGCAAAAGTCCGGAGCCCGAAAACCCGGTCGGAAAGTTTCGAAACGTGTTCATTAAAATTTCCATGGCGCCAGCGGATATTTTCACTATTCGCCATGATCGCCCCGCACTATCGCCCCGGGCCATAATTCAAATTTATTAACGTCGTTTATCACGTATTTGCTAAACAAACAGTATGGTGAAGACATACTTTCGGAGCACCCCGGCCTGGGTTTTAATATAAACGCGAGGAAAATGTTCCACGGGCGATTTTAATATGCGGCCGAGTACGTGTGCGTGCAAAAAAGACGCCGCTCCAATATTCGCGAAGCTTGCCGTTTTCGGGTGTTTTACACAAAGAAGTTCTGCGAATTTATAACGCGAGTTCAAATAATGGTTTGTTTGAATTTAGCGTATTCATTTTTTTTATCATATCTATCTTAAAATGAGAATTCTCGTTCAGTCTATAAATAATATTATAAAAACAACCCACGGCGAACAAACACCTTTCAAAACTTGAACATCCGACGTTTAATTTTTTTCGGATAAAATGCCTATTTTTAAAATTGGACGTTTTCTTTGAACAAGATTATATCGAGCCAAACTTTACAACGCCACCATCCAATATACCGATGAACTTAACACCCACCCACGCACCAAACTCTATACACTAACAGTACGAACGACACTTCCGGTTAGCTCCGAACCGGAAGAGCAGAAAGGAAGAAGGCTGTAGCTAAAGGATGAGGATCGAAGGACAGCAGTCCTCTTCTTCCGGCCGATTGAGTCGAAAGTCGAAATGGAAATCTGGCTGAATTATCCGCACTAATCTCACAGTACGTCTCGGACGGTGACGCTGGAGGCCTCTGTAGGGATATGGGGCTCCATGGGGGCTCATGGGGGCGCAGCTCCCGCCAAAGTCCTTAGCAAGTTACGAGCGAGCGCACCAACGATTTCGATGCGGAAAATTTTCAGTAATTGGATTTTCTCGTCGCCGTCATTAAATAGACGAACTCGGATGGGTTGTGTGTGTATTTGATCGGGATGTGTGTTCGGTGTGTTTTCGAAGTCAGTGATTTGGAAATCGAAATATTTGGTTATGTATTCATATTGATTAGCAGAAAAAATGTTAGGTTTTTCATTTTTTTTTTGATAAGAATAAAATTTACACTTTTAGAGTTATCTCGAATTCATTTTTCGAAAATTATATTATTTTAAAATATATAAAATATTCAAACAAACATTTTAAAAGTTCTCTGTATAATGTATGATTATAAAATTCCCCTTTAATATATTTTCACATGCGAATATTCCGCATAATTTACGATTTGCTTTTATTTTTTTGAACATGAAACATTTCAAGCAAACGTATTTCTCTAAACGGGAACGCTGGAAAACATTACACTAGCATACAGACAACAACAAGATAAATAACAAACAAACGGCCCTCGCTATGGGTAACGGAATTTCGCGGAAAACAGACGATTTGAAACACGCGAAATACTCCGAAATCCCCCAATTTTGATTTTTGAACTCGGCCAATCCTAACGCGGTCATTCCTCCTTTTATTCTCGTTAATTTAAAGAAGACGGACCCCTTAATGCGCCCGTAGTGAACTTTCTTCGGCGACAATGAAAGAGAACCGAGCGATTCTTCCTTTGTTAAACCTATAAAATTTAAAAGAGGTCCCCCTTGGCGACCCCACCTCGGCTCATTTTACTGCTTAAAAACTTAATGTAGTGGCAAACGTTGAAATTATTCAACGGAAAAATGACATATTATTTGCGTCGACCACCTCAAAGTGGCCAACAAAATTGAAAAAAAAATACGGAAGTATATTTTAGGATTTAATTTTGAAACTTTTGAAGAAATTATACATATATAAATTTTTAAAAATGTGTAATTACTTGTCGTCTTCCAAATTGTAACATTTCGTTCGTTTTTCGGGCGATAGCGAAAACGGCGTCGTATCATTTAAATATTACGTTCGTAAAAAAGCGAGAAATGAAAAATTACTCTCACTTTTATAAATTATAAATCGTATAAATGTGTTTCGTTTTAAATATTCCATGAATACAATTAAATGTGTTTTTCCCACGCGTACGATACTTATTGGAGGAAAAATACGACGTCGTTGCGGAAAAATTAATAATTTATATTCGAAACGAAATCGATACATATCTATCATTCGGGATTTCTTGAAATGAAATCACTTTGTCTTTGCGCTTTTGTCGTTGTAAGCTCGTTGGAATATTCAAATTAATTCCGCCAAAGCTCGGTAACAGTAGAAGGAATATTGATGCTTACATCGGTAAGCCATAGTTATCGGAGATGGTAATCCCTGAACGGGGATTATTTTTTAATGAAAAGTTGTCCATCAAACCATTCCGTTAAAACGTAGATAAAATTAGAACCTGATTTCGATAAATTGCTTTAATAAAATACATGTTTTGATTTTAATTTAGGAAATGTTTCACGTCAAGCGAAGCACAATCAAGCATTCAATCAATTTCATTCGGTTGATTCCTTTACGAAGATTACACAACATTCGTTTCGCTTTACTTTCCTCAAAGGAAACATCGACATAAAAATAAAAATAAACGTGAATATTTATACGCACCCAAAGCTATAATAGGGATCTGTTTATAAGATGAAACGATTTTTCTACGAAAAAAAAAACAAATAACAAAAAAAGTCAAACTATAATAGACACCGAAAATATTCGACACACACACTCAAAGGATCAAAAGGGGAATATTATAATCCGTAAGCCTGGAAGAAATATTGTACACGAACGGATAGAGGATGCCGCTTTCCAGAGTGGGTCGTCGGGATAAATTCGCGAAAGTTTTCCCGCGTTTTAATGCGGCCATTATGCGCGAGAGATATTGAGATGTTTCCGGACGAAATGATGCCACTTCGCCCCGAAATTTCACCTTCACGATTGCCTTGTTTTACGGTTCCGGACCATAGCAAAAACTGGTGGGTTAAGCTCGGAAAGGGATAGGCAGTTGAGGAAGAAGAAGAACCTTTAAAATATTTCATTGTCCCGCGGGATTAACGCCCGCGGAACTTTCGCGAACGGGGTAAACTCGTAAAAGCCGACGCCGACGGAACTGGCCTCGATTTTTGCGATTATTTACATATCCTGACTCGATTATTGTATGCGGGTGTTTGTTGTGTATTCAAATGGTTTATGTTTATGTATAAACGGATAACTTTTAGTGCAAGCGTTTGAACGTGCGAAGTATCAGATGTAGTGAATTTGAAAACTATAATACAACGTCAAACTAAAATCAGTTTATTACAAAATTTATCGATCACTCGTCAAAAACGTTACTTTTGAAAATTCTACCTAATGTATTTCAGTTTTAATAAACGTCGTTTGCATTTTGAATATTCAATGACAAAACATTTTCGATATCATTGAAAGTTTAGTCTATCTTTTCTTATTTATTTTACAATTACGTAGTGATAAAGAAAAGGTAATTTTCAAATAATTTTAATACCGAAAACGTCATCATATTTTTGTGCTGTTTGTCAATTTTAGTGATTCACAGAAACCGACGCATTCAACTAGAATGTGACAACTTTATATCCAATCCATAAATAAAATATAAAATATGATTTCACAACTCCAACAATAATGTTTATGTGTTGCACTTTTATTGCAACGTTCCCGCTTATATTTCCAGCATCACACCCAATTTTATAAGCCTGCATTTTTTCGCAGATACTCGCGTGTCATCACGCCATTTTCGCGTCCCACTTACTTGCACAATGTGGGAAAAACTGGAACGGGACCGCCACCCAGCTAACGTATATTTCGCCTAGTTTATTGCAAGTAGGCGTCAACCCGACATCCGCCAAAAAAGGAGGCTGCGTGTGACCTACATATAGCACCAGACCGAGGAAAAAAAACATCGAGATATAGGCGGCTGAAAGTCGACGAGCGTTATGACTTTAGGATAAATTTCATCTACCCTCTCTGCGGGGCGAGGGTGGCCTTTGGATCTGGAATGGTGGGAATAGGCTGCGGCGTTCTGCTGCGAGAAATTCCTAAGCTGAATTTCTCTCGCAGGCAAATTGTTTGACGTTGAATTTTAGGTTATGTTCTCTCGTCTCGCCCGGTAATAACAGTACGTTTCGTGACTATACGGACCCTATACGCATATATGCAAGAATTCGACTGGATCCCTTCTTCTAGCATCGTTTTTCTTTTACATGAAGTTAATGTATAAAACATTTCATACAATAAACGATTCAAATCAAATCAACGCCATTTTTAAATATACCTAATCCTTTTTTACACGGTTCCAAAATAACACGGTTCAAGGAAGATAAGCCGATTAATTTTTTCACTCGGATTTTTCACTTTAACACGGTATAAAAATGATAAAAATATGTATTATTATGCCATAATGGTAAGATTCGATGCAGGCCAGTATACTGATATAATTATATGCATATAATTATAGTTTTTAAATAAAAAATTTTGATGTTTTTTTGATGATTTTTTACGGCGAAAATTTTTCGCATTGCACATTTTTTATAAAGTACATTTGGATGGAAGTTCTATCCAAATATAGTGATGGAACCTATCTCCAATTTTTGTATGGTCACCATAAATTTTTTTAAACAGTTTTTTTATTTACACGATTGTCTCTGGAACCTATCCTCCGTGTAAAAAAAAGGATCGAGTGTATTCCGAGACATTTTTTTCAATATTCATCAAAATGAGACATCTTTGTAGTTTTGTTAATAATTTTATACAACTTCATTAATATTAATCTTATTCTAACTGCATCTGCAGCATAATTTCTTCTTGAAACTACGTACTGTTTGATATAAAGATAAAACTTAAATCATTTCAATTCTAAAAATTTTCACAATCATATTATATTATTGTGCACAATCATATTCGTTACTAAACTTCAACTGAAAACATGAATAATTCAATTCACAAAACAAACCTAGTCAATTCACTCATTAACTACCGAAACAAACCTTCAAATCCTATTTCGAAACAATCCAAAACAACATTTCGCTCACAAACTGAAATTCCGCAAACAAGCATCCATTCAAAATTCGCAACCGAACTGCAAGCAGCTCGTTCGTTTCGCATTGCCACCTCGACGGAAGTTGTACCTGGTGCGGTGTTAATTCGGCGGGAAGAAAACGGACTGCGGCATGTCCGCGGAATTCCGGAAATCGCAGTTTAATTAACCGAGGCGAAATTAAAGCCTTCGTCCTTCCTTCCCTTTCGTGCCCGTTTGTTTGCTCGTCCTGTTTCCCGCTGTGCGTCCGCTAGTTAATCGCCAAAGTTATTTAAACGGTTGATGTTTCAGTTAGTTTCGGACTCGTCGTACGAAATAATTAATGTCGGCTGAAAGTGTGTCGAAGTTGCACCAAATTATTTTCTGGAATCGTCAATTAGTGTTTAATTTATTTTTTAATGAGTGGGCGCGTGGGTCGGTTGATATTTTGTGAATTTCAAAGGTCAATGTTGTTTTTGGTTTAATTTATGTTGGGATTAATTTTTCAGATATTTTCAAAGTCGAAAATATTTCTTGAATTTAAATTTATTTTAAGCAACGATTCGAATTTCTTTAATCAAATTATTTTTGAGTTTATGCTCACGAAAATAAGATAGATGAATCATAATAAAAACAAAAAACCTAAAGAATCAACATGCAAACGAACCATCATCCCCAATAAATCCTTTGTATACGCTGAATCAAAGGATATCTACATTATGAATATTTAAACATAAAACCAGCACAGCATGTTCTGCAGTGTCTCTTGCTCCACTGAATATTGCATTCGTTCAGCTGAAAACGGCATCGTATCATTTTTTTGCATATCTCTCTCCTTTATCAACTTTGAACGATTGCCGTCCCTACTGTGAGGTCCGCCGTTTCAGCTTATTTATTCAGAGATAGTTGTACCTGAATCTCTGTGCCATGAAAGGATCCTGAAAAGTGGCGACCCTTTCAGCATTGCTGATGCTCAGATCCGTGTGGCCTTTAAAAATTAACAATATTTGCCCGTTCACTGTTCGTGGAGCTTTCGTTTTTATTTATTTTGGGTTTTTCTTTTTTGTACGGAGCCCTTTTTTCTTGTCGAGGTCCCCCAGCGCTGAAATCTGAAACTGAAAAAAATGGCCTTTTGCTCGTCTTTTCACCGGTGCAAAAAATCTGTGCTAACTCGTCGGGAACTTTCAAGGTACGATAACTACTTCTAAACTCACAATAAATATTATTTTTTTTTGTTTCGACGTAAAATATATAATCACGTCTTTGTGAAAGTTTGAAAAAATATTTATGCTCCTGTAAATTTATTTAAATAAGTTTCAAAATTCTTTGATTGCTAAAATGATACTTATATTTTGCTGCACTTAAATAAAATATTTATGCCCTTTAACTATTAATTATATTTTGAAACATTCCTAATAACCTACGTTACGAAAATCATTTTTATTTACTAATTTAAAAAATAAAATTACATACTATTAATAAATAAGAATTATCTAAAAATATATTGCATTGTATTTTCGATAACCTTTTATGTGTTCATTAAATTTATCTTCAGCAATCATAACCAAATTATATTCAACTTCAATTCATATTTTCGCTTAACTGTATCTTACTATCATTAAAGTTTGATAATAATTATTTTTAAAATTAAATCTTTCCATACCGCGTGAAATTCGATTAATTCACTAATAACATAATATTATTATTTGATAGACGTACGAAACGCGCTAAAGCGCAAATTCATTTCTTAACTTCGTCATAACAAAACTTATTAAAACGGACACAACTTTCTAAGATTAATCGACCCATCATAAATAATAAGAGTCACTTTAATAAAACAACTAAAATATTAACGCCCGATATTAATTAGCATAAAAGTAATTCCGTTTTTAAAATGAATAATCGCTTCCTGCATTACACACAAACGACCCATACACAAATCCTCTTTGCATAGCACAAGAAAGTCGTGCGTCGGCCGCGTTTAATTTTTTTTCATTTTGCGTTTGACGCCGGAAAAAATTGAATCAGGACTTTATATAAAGAGCTTACGATGAAATCTCTCTCATTTCTTCATATTTTTTTCATACGCCCAATTTTCTTTTCGCATTCCGGCCTAAACGGGCCCAGTAATCAATAACAAGTCGACGCATATAGCCCGACTCCGCCCGCTCGGATTAATTCTGTTGAACTTTTATCAATTAACTTTAATAAGCGTGAAATACTTTTTTAATTATTATCATCGGAGGCCTTATTAATTATAATTAATTACGGTGTAAATTCGACGTTCGCAGACGAGCACAGAATTGATCCGTGGCACGTAATGAATGTGAAAATGTACAAATTGAAAATTTGAATTGTACGTATTTCGCGAATCACTCGAAATTACGTAAATAATCAAATAACGCAAGGAATTTTTAAATTTGAAGCGTCTATAAACATAAAAAAAATCTTTTATCTAAAGTACCGATATCGAGATATCCTTCCCTTATTTATTATGGGTCGATTTCGACCGGTGCTCGCGACAATATTTGTATCGATAAAACGTATTTTTTCACTGTCACTATGAAATATTTTGAACATAAATATCAAGATGGGAGGGTCGTGCGAGCCTTAGTTTGAGAGGCGCATGTACGCACTGTTACGTAACCCCGTATACGCAATACGGGAGGGCGCGTCTCCTTCAATCTCACGTTAACACTGAAAACGGCAATGGTATCCTTTTATTTTTCCTCTCATACGATTTATTGATTATATTATAAATTTTATATATAAAATATAATTTTATTTATAATTCTGTATTGGTGTATTTATTGAATAAACTATAAACGCTAATTAAAAGGGATAATGGTTTTATAACGATTTCATAATATTTTACGATATTGGTTGATGATTAATATTTATAACCTTTAATAGACCTTTTGACCTAATCATATTTTATTACTAGATAAAAATTTTAAATTCATATCCATTTTAACTCGACCTATCGAAATCTGATGTTTAATAAACAAAAATATATTTGCCTTCTAATACTAAAAAATATATACTAAAAATATTTACATAATCTCATCGCAAACCACGAAAAATCGACACAACACAAACAACTCATATACAATCCGACATTTCGAACACAACATCCGACCGATATATGGCGCATTAAAAATTATTGTTTTCGGGCACACGTTCGAAGTTCGCAGTGCCGCCAACGCAAAATCGAACCGTCATTTTGTTTTTGATGTTTCCGTAATTATCGCGAGGGTGCGGTTGCGTAACGACGGCTGACCCCTTAATAAACCGCCGTGATTGAAAACCCTTTACGATTCCACCCCCTGCCACAGTTTTCCCTGATTTTCCCATCCCCCCACCTTCTCGATTCGTCACCCCTCTCCCGGTTTTTCCGACCCCTTCGCCTGTTTTTCCTTGATTTTCCGACCCCGTTCCCCGATTTTTCCGCCCCTCAATCACCCGTAAGTCAGCCTCCTTTTCTACGTTGTCGACCCCGTTCCACTTTCATAGTACCCTTTTACGGACTTTTTCTCGCAGCTTCCACCCAGAGTTCGGCTTAATCCTTTACATGCTTTGAATAATTAATCTGAGCTGATGCGGCCTTTGTGTGCGTCGTCTAAATCGACCTTGAATTTCTGTCATATAAAAATTAGAAACAAAAGCCTCAAGTGCGGCGAAAAAATGTAATTAATTTGCGGCTACGGATAAAGTGTGACATTTTCACTTGTCATTAACGTGAAGGAATATTTTATGCGGAAAATTTAAAAATTTACAGTATAGGGATTTAGATTTTTTAAATTTTAATTAAAAGTAAATCCCCTTTGTATGAAAATGGTAAATGATGTCACAACCATCTATGATAGTCACATTTAATATATTAAATATTATGTTGATTAAGATGGTTAGATATTTTTCTTAACTTAAATGGAAAAATATGGACCAGATATGTTGATGCTTCTTACTTTTACTCATATTATTAATAATATTGTGTTTCACATCATTTTTTCGTTGGATATAGGTACAGTGATCTTCATATTCAAGGATTCCATTTTAGATTTAAATCAAACCAATATATAATATTTGCTTGAAATCTTAAATCTCCCACCACATGTTATCATGCAAAAGCATATTGAAGAGACGGAAAAAAAATATTTTTCTCTTGAAGAAAATTCCGATTTTCCTCATAATCTCCAGCATCGTCTCATCTATCCTGGATTTATGCATCCACCGTCGTAAGCCTGTATCGGTTTCCATCATTTCCAATATCTTGTCAATGAACGATAGCACAACACGACTGACTTTCTTTTACCAAGAAACCACCATATAGCACATATACATGTTTTGCTATTCCATATTTAAAACTTCAAGAAGCCACAGCGAGCCGTCTTCATCGACGACGAATCAGGTGAGAATACCCTGGAGGCGTATCGGCGAATTTCTAAATAAAATTACAACCTTATACTCGTTTCGAGTTGCTGAAAACTTTCAGCACAGATATGAACGTCTCCGCATTAGCATTTAGCCGGGGTTCGGGGAAAACTTCCGAAACTAAGTTCTCATTACGCCTGTACGATAATGTGCTTTATAAGTTATTCATGGGCTACATACACAATCTCCCATGCCCCTAAACATTTTGCTTTCTCTCTCGAACTCCGATTGGGAAATACTGATGGTAGATGGTCTAAATCTGAACAGGTCATATTCTTAATTGCACGTATGAATTGATAGTTAGGGTTTCGTTTGACGTAAACTTCGGATGCGTTTCGTATTACGTAATTACATCTGAAACTTGCAGTTTCGATTTATGTCTGTTAGAGTTTCATTTTGTAATTTGAAAACTTCCGTCGATATTATTGAACATCGTATCAATATCCTTTCATAAAATGATTGCGAAAGTTTTCAGGACTATGAGTAAACAATATTATATTATATGATGAATTGAAATAATTTTATTTACGACGCAGTTTGCTACAAAAATGTTTCACATTATATAATATAAAAGAGGTTTTCTTATAATGCTTTTTGTATTTTCAACATTTTTAATTTTATACGTTCCAACTAAACTGTGAAAAATTTATACGTTGATAAAATTGATTTTAAAATATTTACGTTCAGAAAATCTTGTCCCAGTTTCTCGGAAAATCTGTCAAAGTTATAACCAGAGTTTACTTTATCCCTGCGGGTATAATTTTGCTTCAAGAATGATCAATATTTTATGCATATCGTTCAATTAAAACAGAAAATAGAATTTGAAATTCAGATAAATATACCTAAATTTAAACCTTCTTATTAAATCATTCATGTTTTTATACTATCAAGAAACTAATTGATATAACAATTATAAAACTCTCATCCACCTGTAACTTATTTACGAACTTTACAGACGCATATTTTTCTACAACTTTCCTTAATCACCCGAAAACTCAAGTCATGAACAAATCACCATCAGCACACACACACAGCATATAAATTATGTCAATCTCAAAAGGCTTATGTGCGTGAGTTGAGCAATTCAATTATAGCGTTGACAACGTACGTGTTCGCCGTGTTATAATAGTTGACTTGATTAGAGAGAGCTCGTCTCGATACAAAAACATGTCTACGCCAAAATTGATTAGGTATTAAACGATAACATGATTAGAATCGAATGAATTTCCGATAACATCAATATTGACGACGCGTGCATACTATAAATAATCCGAACCTCATTCAGTCAATCGCGTACACGAGTCTTTCTGAAAATTTGCAAGGAGCTTTGTTTGAGTGTCAATTTGAATTGACATATCATTTGAATTGACATATAATATATTTGGAACATTATAAGCACTGCAAAATTCTGAACATTCGACAAAATTGAACCATTGATCTTATTATATTAAAACAAATGGTTTATATCTTAAATGTGCTAATAGAACTCAAACTTACCCATATCTTCAAATCCATGCATACTATAATATTTCAGTGAATCCTTTCATTTCTTAAACAAAACGTTCTTAATATCTTCAAATTTATTTTATATTACGCCGAGAAACCTTTGAATCTATGAACAATTTTGACTCGATATGAAATATTCACAGTACATACAGCAAATCCATTTGAAAAATACATGAATATACGCGCACAAAACAGACTTGTAAAATCGACGTCCTTTTTTCTCGAAAGCTTCATTCAAATCAAGCTTTTCCGATCGACACAATGCGCTCAATAAAGTGGAAGCAGTCCGGTTTGAAAGCTCTGATTTTCGTCTCTTTTCCGGTGGATGTGTAAAAGCTCCTTCTATCGTTCCGGAGCGGACACACCTGTCGCGATCGTATTTTTTTCCCTTTTTTTATATTTTACGAACGTGTACACTTATCGTCAGAGGCGTTTATTATATGCGAAAATCGACAATGGACAGGATGGCCCGGAAACAAACGGGCGCCGATTCTGTTTCGTCGATGTGCCAAGAACAAAACGACAATTAGCAAAGTGGTCGTTAGTCGCGGTCCATTAGGTATGACGCGAGTGGGAAAAAATGTTATTTATTGTAGTTTTCGTATGCATTGTGTTGTTTTCCATTAGGCCCATGCTTGTTTTCGTGCTTTTATGCGTTTGTTCTTCTTAATCCCGGGTGGAAGATTTGTTTGGGTTGTGCTAAAAGTTTTCGCATGTATACCGATTGTTGATGTGATTGGATGGTACTTAATTTTATACGGTTCTATTTTATGTTTAATGAGCGAATTATTATGATTTATACCTGAATATTGTTTGGCACGTTCGATTGAAATAAAACTCGTTTAACTCACCTGAAACAAAATAAAACATATTAATAAAACATGAAAATCACAAAATGAAAATCACATCGATTAATTCTATGGTATTGAATAGTCATTAAAAATTCATAAATATTCATCGAGGCACACTCTAATATATCAATTAGGGCGATTCGTTCGGCCGCCTCACCTCTAACCACCCACCAATCTCGTTCCGAAAAAATCTCGAAAAAGGAGAATAAGAAGCAAAATTAGGGGCATCGAGGCGGGGAAGCGGGAGGAAAGACTGCGTCCAAATTTAGGTTTTTTTTCTTCCCCAACGTCGAGAAAGACTGCGGTCCTTTTTATTGCGAATTCGCGTTTCATTTTTTCCAGCCGGAAAACGGCAGGAAACAAAGAAAAACCGCTCGTTGTGGGGGGCAATAAATTCAATTTACATCCCCCACCCTTCCGCGCCCCTCCCCCTCGAGCCTGTGGGAAAACTTTCCACATTATTTTTTACGAAGGTGGTCGGTCTTCTTTGTACGCGCCGACTTTGCCTCTTTCCAAGTTTTTTCGGCGGAATCCACCTTTCGCTCCACCTCGACTTTCCCATCCCCTGCGATTCGCGGTCGTTTCGGTTTGAAATGCATTGATCGTTAATGAACTGAACGGAGAAAAATTCCGTTTTGCGAAATTCCGCGCTGAATTGATGCCGGCCGTATTTCGGATGAGGAATTGAATTAACACTCTTAATGCTGTGCGCAATTAGTGTGTTTGCGCGAAAATTTTTAAATTATTTCTCTTTTATAAATATTATGATATTTTCTTCTCTAAAATAATGATATCATTTTTAAGTGCTCGTGAAAATTTTTAATGATTATTCTTACGTATATGATATACATTTTTAATACAATCCTAATTTTCTTTTCACAATGGGATGTTAAAGAAACGAAACCATTTCTTACAATAGCCTTATGAATTAAATATAATTATCCAGGTAAGTATATCCAGTGTAATTTAATATTGTAATACGAACCTTTTTTTAAACACAGACGTCCATTTACTATTTCTATCTTTTCTATATAATAACTGCAGATTTTTTTCCGTTTGTTTGGCTATGATAACGCACAATGCAGTAAAAAATTAAGTCTTTTTTTATCGAATCGAGTCAAATCACGCTACAATTCCATGAATTGTAACGTGCAAGAGCATGGTACAAATAAAGTAGATAACACTGATTTACTTTTGATATACAAAAAAAATTTTTTGTCTGATTTTGACAGAATATTCCTAATAATAACATTAAATAAATAGATATTTTTTTATATTATAATTAGCAAAAAAATTTTATCATAGAATATTCAAATTACTTTGAAATCAATTGGATTTTTTTTTCATTGAGGCCCACGAACTATTTGGAAATAGGAAAATAGTTAGCACATTAGTCAAAAAAGTTAATAGTAAATTTATAAAGATTTTGTATTTAACGAAAAAAATCTTTAAAATTGAACAAATTAAAAAAAAACTGAAAAATCGCCCCTTGTAAAAAAATTCTTGACCCATCGCTGAAACAGACTACCTACCAATTCAAATATAATTTCACCGAATAATTTTTTTTAATACGATAACACAAAAAGCAAACATCTTTATACAAATCTACTAAGCGCATTTTTCCACTATCAAAAAAGAATACCATCCCATCAAATCGGATTTCGGTCCCCACAGCGATCGCCTTCGGCGTTCGGGACGCCGAATCTCCGCAAAAACACAATTAATTCGAGCCCACACCGAAATAGAGATAACACCAGACGAACGAAGCGGGAAAATTGCGCCCGAGGCCCTCAAACAGAGCGAGATGGCCTGCCACTTTTTTACGAACGCTTTATTGCGCCTAGAGGCCAACTTTTGAATGCGTCGGCCGTTTCGGCGCAAATTCGGCCCAATTGTCCGATACGAGCCTGGCTATCTGCGGATCTCTTATGCGCATTATAATTTTATTTTATTTTGCGTGTTTAGACGTATTTTTGTGTGCGGATTTCGCGGATGAGAGGTTTCGGCGCGTATCTGACCTGACGAGTGATAGGGGACGCGGAGGATACTGAGAGAAGGCGGGCTCGGTCCATTAAGGACGAATTGGTCTACATTTGTATTGATCGGATGGTTTTTTGTGGAATGTGTTTTTTGGGGAATTGAATATATTGGAAAATGTTTTGTGAAAGAGAAAAGTTGATGTTAAAGTTTTTTTGATATTTTTTTTAGTCTTTTTGTATTATATTATACTTCGGTACATAATAATTCTAATCGAAAGTCAACAGTTTAGTTTAGTAAATGTACTGGTTTTCATCGATCATTAAAGTTAAGCAATATGAAATGTGATTACATGTAACATGCGGGATAATAGGCTTCCTTTTGACTGGTTAGTAAATGGGAAACATCATTAACCTAATACCATATGATGAAGTACGGTTTCAATATTCAAATGAATGAAATTCATCAGAAATGTTATATTATATAATTTCAAACAAAATATAAAAAATTTCATCATAATTATGATAAAAAATCTAATTTGTCTCACACAAAAAAATTGTGTTGGGTTTCAAAGGAAAATATCCTTTAGCAGCACATTTATTAGGCGCATTTGAAAATTACACGTTTTAACACCGTTTGTTAGCCATCGGTAGCGAAAGGTAACTTTGAAATTGCCTCTCAAAAATAAGAGTGAGAGCGCGAAAAGAGAAATGAGTTTTGTAGATAGAACGAGAGGGGGATACAAAGTGAAAACGGGGTGTGAGAAAGAGTGAGAGAGGGAGAAGAATGGAAAAGGAAGAGGGCAAAATAACGTAAGGCAAAAGTTTATTTTGGCGCGAATCAATCTTCCGGTAAGTGCGTTTGGCGCGCATCGGCCGTGACGGCGTCCAAAAGTGACGCCGTTGTTTCCGAAACACCCGGTGGAAGCCATTAATTGAGAACACCAGTTTGAAAACCGTACAAATATCAAATTTATATATACAAAACTTTTTCTGTAAATAATTAATACTTTATTATTTAAAATTGAATAAAATAGATCCGTTGACGTACTAGACATTTCGAGCTCACCAAAATTATGTCACATGTAGTACTTGAGTGGTAGTGTATAGAGTAAGCTTTAAATCAATTAACAATGGATAATTTTTTGATCACAGAAAGAAAAACCGTTCAAATTTCTAATGTGGAAATTGAACTCAATGAAAAATAATATTATATTTATTTATAAATCATATTTGTCTTTGATCAAAATAAAATCTATCGGTTTTTCAAAGACGAATCTCTAAATTGGAACTTTGGAGAAACGTACGCTCGCGTAAAAGTTTCGGTTGACGAGGCTAATTGCTCCGCGTTCGCGCGATAATTTATCATTAAAAGTAACGCCTTTTGTCCAACTGCTTTGTCAAGAAACCAAAGAGTAAAAGCCGAAGACGAAATCTGCAAGGCTTCGTCTTTCGAATCTGCAAAGATTTCCATTAAAAAAAATATCCGAAACAAATAAAAGGAACGCTACGTAAATCAGCTCCTCGATTCGGCATTTAATTAGAGCGGCGCGCTTTTTTTCTAATTTTTATTTCTCACCAAAGACAACAGTACAGAAAGACTTTTTCTAAATAAAACAAGAGTCGCCTTCTGAAAATCGTGGCGTGTTTTATTGGGCACTTTCGGATCTAACTGCTGAAAGTTTTCGAGTCGCCGCGCCCACTCGTTGTTACATCGGAAAGTCGTCTTGAGCGGAATGAGGGTCTCGAGTGGGACGGTCTCGAGACATTTTTCAAAAATCTCGATAGTCTCGCTTTACTGGTTCCTTCTCATTTTTTTTGTGTTTTTTTCCCTTTCGAGAAACGTTATCGGTGCTGAAAACCGACCACTTCAGCGAAACAATGGCTCCTTTTGCGTCCCTATGAATTTTCACTTGTATTCAAAAAAGAATATCATTGAACCATTGTGTTCAAAAATAAAAATAAAAAATAACCTCAATTTAAAATTAATCTTTTCTTCTTTTGATAAATTCTAATATAGATTTTCGTAAAATACAGGTGTATCGATGAAAAATTTATGGGAATCTTTAAATAAATTGCTTTGAATGTTTTGGAATTTTTAATCGAAAAATTGAAATGCAATCGCTCACATTTTGACGAGCAAAAGAAAGCGAGGCGTATATCTTTTAAACATGTTTTTTCGCATACAAACTTTTCCATCGAGTTGGAAAACTCAGATAAAATGCTCCAAGCATTCATGTCAAACGAAAATAAATCGAAATTCAATATTTTTTCTTACACATCGGCGTCGTAAATATTATTTGAGCGACGGCATGACATTTTCGCAATATTCTCATTTTGATTTTTCCCGTGCTGAAATGGGACACTTCTTCTACTTGCTTAAAAATCACATAAAAACATTTTTACTTTAAACTAAATATATATATTTTTCACATAAAAGCATTCGTGAAAAGGGACACGTAAAATAATTGCCGAACGAAATACACAAAGGCGCAAAAAGGATATCAATAAATTTCCAAAAGTAAACTCCCAGCCCTGCACCGTTTCATTCCCAAAAGAGATTAAATCAGCAAAGTTACAATATTGCTAAGTATCCGACGAAAAGCCTTCGAGGCATTTTAATTCCGATTATCTCCCCTAACCGAAAAAAAATTAAACGAACAAAAAAATTCGGCCCTCGAGTCGCATAATGAACTTTACATATCTTTAATGAAATTTCTTAATAATGAAATTTTATACACATACAAGCCCTTAAATGACTGCTGTTTTTAATTTTCGATGATATATACAATTCATTACAATTAATTATGTCATATGATTGTTCTTCGAAGTCCTTCATATAATTACAAAACTACACGTTTCATATATTGTACACTAACTTTTTTCAGAAAATTTTCTTGTAATACATAACATTTTTAAATATAGACGTATATTTTATTCATTTAAAATTGACTTCTTCTGATTGTATATATAATATACAAATAACATTACTTTAGCAATTTATTCATATTGAAAACATCGAAGTGCAAAGATATTTGAGCCATACATCTCGCCTTCCAAAGACTTAAATCGACTCAGTGAAGGGTTCCCAAACACTTCCAGGATATAAATCAAATTCAAGCGTTCCGCACCAAAGTTAACAAAGGCGACCACGAACTGTCGGCAATGGCCGATACAACGCTGCCTATGACGTATCGTTCAAACGTGCAGGCGGTTAATTGCGTTGTCTGTTAAACGGGACCCGGTTCCTGTTTGTTCTGCTAATATTGTATGCGAAACATAAATATCCGGCGTGTGTCGTTTGTTTTTCATCCGCGTGTTTCCGGTTATCAATTTTCGAGTTCGTTGATTGAATTCGCAATATGTCAATCGGCGTTATTGGATTTTGTGCTTTTTTATTCGTTCAGACTGTGTGTCGCCGCAGTTTGAATTTTTAATAGGTTACAAACACATTTTTTATGTATTTTTAATTGATAGATTTATTTTTTTGAAGTTTTGAGTTGTCTATTATTTTCAAACTTGTTAAGAAATTATTGTTGATATATTTTGTTAAAATACTGTTTGTTAAAGAATAATTGCTGTATTCATATCATTAAGAATCATTTCTCATTTAGTTGCTTTAATGTATCGATAAGGCTTTGTCCTAAAATTAACATTATATTAATTAATAGAAATGTAACGATAATGATGACGTGAAATTGAAAATTTTAAATGGAGCCGAATCAATCAATTTTTGAATTGATTTTAATCCTTAAACTGAAATCAATTTGAAAATGAGCGTATATTCACTTACACATTGAAACGATCATTCGGGTAACCATAAACAAATCCGAATTATAATCTCGTAAAGCACATGCCTCGCGAAATTCAAATAATTAACAAAAACCAATATCGCAAATGCGATTATCATCGCAAATTCCGCTGTCAGAATGCAATTATTTCAATGAACCGTTTTGTTTCAATAGATTTAATTTCGGCGGCGTTTCACGTGCCGATATTGAATGAAGCAATTACGCGCGACTTTAATTCGACACGCGAAAATGAAAAAGCGGAACGACGGAAAATTTTCGAAAAATTGCCGTGGCCCGAAAAAAAAGTTTTTCCGGCTCATTTTAATCTGACAATTAAGTAGACACACCGGCGTCTAAATTAACGCCAACATTTTTAATTGTTAAAGCGCCCGTAAGCTTGTTAACGTGCACATTTCGCTAATGTTACGGCCGCGCGCAACGCTTGCAAATTTAATTTATTGCGCGAATTATAACGCGGCCGTTGTTTTGGCTTCATTAAAGCATATAGATTTATTTTTGGAGAATTTGCATCTCTTTCTTATGATAGAGTTATAAAAACACTATCCTTACGATAGAGTTGTAAACACTACCCAAACGCTCATCCTTTCCCGAAAGTTTTTCATCTTAACTTAATCTTATTGTCAGTTGATTTTTTTTACAAAAAAATCTTGATGTTGCAAAAAATATATGAGAAACTTTCAAAACTTGAAAACGGACAAATTGAAAACAGGAAAATCCCGACCGTTCGCAACTCTAATAACCGATGTGATAAATTACTTGAGCCGAACTACGGTAATGAGATCTTGCGAATTTCGACGGATCTTCTTCGCGAACTGAAAATCTTTGCAAAAAATCCGAAGTATCCCGCGAGTCAACGGAAGTTTTCGAACTCTCGGTCTGAAACTGAAAAGTTTCATTCTGGAATATAAGAGAATTGAAACGCTTTGTTCTCTCGCGGAGCAGAACGGCGAATGCGGTCTGGTGGAACGATTTTTCTTAGGTAATTTACAAACGAGTTTACATATACTCGTGTTTTGATATGCTTAGTTCTTTTTGAACGTGAGAAATTTTTGAAATTGTAACAACATTAAGTAGTTGAGTGTAGATTTTTTATAATTTAGCGGGTAAATATTAATATGTAGTTGACGTTTAATGGAAGCAATTTATGGTAAAAGGTTTCCGTTCAAGCGATCTTGCGGTTAAATTTTCATTTATAATTATGTTAAAATCGTTAAAATATGACTTAGTATGCAAAAATCGTTGGACAGATATTTTCAATTATAAGATTTAAAATTTTAATATCATGAATATTATCACCAACATATTTTTACGTATATTTATGAAATAGGAAAATGAGCTTGTGTTTTTTCAATCCATTATTAAAAATATAAAAGTTCTTTGTCTTTTAGATTGCGAAAATAGTACTCCTTTTATTACAATGCTGAAATAATTGGTTGATAGAAGAGCCTTGAAATTTCAACGTTTCTTTTCTCATTTTCATTTTTGCTTTCTCATCATTTCAAAGCTATATATTAAAATAATCGTTATGTTTAACGTAAATGAAATCTGCGAACATTTCAAATATTCAAAAATGACTTACATCCACAAAAATATTGCTTTAGAAATATAAAAATTCTAAGCATCCGTTGCATCGCAATATATTCCAGTCCCTTACCAAGAATTCGATCTGAACTCGGAGAAATCCGGGAACCTGGCCGCAAACGAGACTCTTCCCCTTTCACGGGACAAAAAGGTTTTTCACAATCCCGTCTTCCCGACATATCCAGAAATGTAAAGACGTACTACACACACCGCACATGGATATAGGCGGGGAACATCCCCGTTAAAAGCTACCGGTGAATGCACCCGTGGGAACACGAAAACTCTTCCACTTGCTCTCGCTCTACATACAATATTATGTGGACCTTTGTAACGTGAAAGCAATAACGAATTCCCGCATGAAAGACGAGCGCGTTACGTTAAACAAGCGATTCAACGAAGTGAGCTTTGTTAAATAATTCCAATGTGTAGAGGAAAGTTGGGCGAATTCGAGTTGGAGACGTCGTTGAGATAATCTCATTTATTTTTATTAAAAAAATCTATTTTCATTTGATTGATTGCAATTATAAGGTATCGTATGTTGGGGAATCTTACTTTGATAACGTTTAGTAAGTATCCCCTTTAAGTTTTTTTTTAAATCGTTTCATAAGAAGGTTGTAATGGAGTGATGTCGACGAAAATGAAGCATGTTTAAAATTCGGCATATTAAAGCATTATGAAGTCCCAATTTCTTCGAACTAAGTTCAAGAGTCTCTCATCAAGCATTTTCAATTTTTCCAAGGATTTGTCCTTTTTCTTGTCATCTTTACTTAAAAAGATGGCACTCAGCCACTGAATCATCCTCAGCATCTCTTTTTACGCCCACTTCGTTTCGTGATTTTCATTACTTTTTTTCCTTTTACCGGATATTAATTTTAATGAATATTTAAAATATATCTGATTCTTATAATATTTCAGTGAATATCGAGATAATATCATTTCGATACAAAATAGGTCATAAATCATAAAAAATGACTGCATCGAAGACACGTTGAAAACTCATGTATCAAAAAGTCCCTTCGTTCAACGCAGAAAGTGTTGAATGAAACATGTTTTTTTTCGCCAAACTCACAATCAAAAGAAAAATATAAAAGGTAGAATAATAATGAGTTGACGTTTTTTATATCGGATATTTATTACTTTCGACATTTCATATTTGACACGTGAAAGAGTATTTTGAAAGGTTCAATAACGCCGTATCAAAATATACGTACGACAGAACCAACGATCATTTATTTTTCGTTATAAAGATAAAAAAATAGAAAATGTTTTTATAGAAAATTTTATTTTTGTTTTTCAGTTTACGTTTGATCAAAATTTTTATTTCAAATTTATGTAATAATTTCGGTGTCGAGTTCAAAACACACCATTATACTTTTTATTAAAATCCTTTTTCACGGGTGCATTATATCAATGTTATCAAGATGTATCCATGCGCGAAAGTCTGCGAATAAAATTCGTAATAATTTCACTTTCCATCCGCATTTATATTCGCGAACAGGAAGACGTCATAAAAATTAATGTACGGGCAAAGAATCGTCGTTTTTTCTGCGGGAAGCTTTCAACAAAATGGCCGACTGTCACATTCACCAAATTATCTGTAAAATTGCTTTCATTTCCATTATTTTTCTACTATTTTTATTTCTCGTTTTATTTCATACCTGATAAACTGCATAAAAATTTTCCGCTTGTGAGTTTTAGCAGTATCAGATATACCAGATGTCATTTTCAGTATCGCATAAAATAGTTTATCCGTTAGAGCAACCATATCAAAAAAATTTGAATAAAAAAAACAGTTAGTTTATTCCGTTTTACATTCCCTCACTTCATTTTATATTTATCAAAGAAATGTACTTTCATCCAAAAATAGAGGAGGAAAAAGCTTTTTAGTGAAAAGTCTCACCCAAATACAAATACTATATGCGAAAATCCTCACCTTTTTATTTAATTCATTACATTTTTTCAAAACACTTTCCTATCATCCATTTAACCTTCCTTTCAGAATTCATTTTAAAATTTTATTTGATACCTAAACTAACATAATTATAAAATACGACAATTTTTAAAAATAGTTACATATCAAATAGTTACAATCTCGGCAGACGGTACACCAACATGGCTTCATCGCGCTATTGAATTATTCAACTCCGTATACCGAAACAATCCATTCCACCCCATTACACATACAAAATTCTAAAACTTTTCATTTTGTCAAACGTTACAAGTATCAAATCCTCAAAAAAACACACATCTAGAGCGTTCCAAGAACCGCAACGGCGCGTATGCGGAACGAGAACGAATGCACATTTGGGGTCGGTCCAAATGTGTTTTGTCGGTGAAAACACCAGATTTTCCGACGTTCACTAAACAAATCCACCCCCCACCCACGGCCGGGCCTTCCAGCCCCTCATCCGGCCCTTGGGGGGTGGAAGTGGGCGTCGGCTTTTGTTTAGTAATCTGTCGGAAGTGGCCGCGACCCGAATCTTAAATCTCGGCTTACGTACACGCGAAACACCGCCTGCGTAACCGTTCGCTTTATTCGGCTGTAAAACGATCGAAGGCAAATCCTTTCCGAGTTTTCGCCTTTTTTATTTTATTTTTTCGCCTTGGTCCTTTTCGGCCGGCCGAAATTCGGATTTCGATAGTGTTCAGAGGCCACGGTGAAAGAAGGTATTTTATACGCGCGCGTAAAGTACGAAAAAGGATTCGGTTTCGGTTGTTCAACACTTTTTATGTTTTCTTTCAAAATTACTACACATATTCATGTTTATCTAGATATTTATTATGTTCTGAATCGAACGAATTTTATTTATATACATATATACACTACCGACCGTATATATTTGCCCGCCCTAATTTTTTTCAATACCATATGTTTATTAACGAATTTTTCACTCAAAATAACTTTCAAATAATAGATAATATAATTTCATACATATTTAGGTAAAAAATTAAATATTATTTCATTAATAGAAAATAATAAAAGAATGAAAGAATTTAATTAACTGAAACGAAAAATATTGCATGAAAACGAAAGATGGATTTTTTTCTATAGTTCCATTTTTATTAGAAAAAATTATAAAATATTTTCCATCACTTTTAATCATGTGTATTTACCTAAGTATACATATATGAAATTATATCATCCATTATTTAAAAGTTATTATAAGTAAAAAAATTCGTTAATAAACATATGATATTGAAAAAAATTAGGGTAGGCAAATATATACGATCGGTAGTGGATTTTCAAATAATTTAATGTTAAATCGATCACTCAATTAATATACCATATCATCTACATAATATCTTGAATAAATCGTTGCGAAAAACATTTTTCATACACCTGTGATATATTCGTATGAAATATATTCACGGAACGTCGAAATTTCGCGAATTTCGCAATTTTTGTGCGGCCTACCATTTTTTACTCGATTATCCCGTTTCGCATGTTTTCGATATTTTTCCTCGGCGCGTAACGAAATTGTATCGGAGGACTAATCGAAGCGAAAATAAAATACATGCTATCGTTTTTAATCCTGCGGGGATTTCGTTTTTATATCCTGCGAGATCAATTTTCGTAATGCGAACAATAAATCGTGGCATAATTCAGGCGCAGGAGCGAACCGCGAACCCGACCACTTTTCATTGGAACAACTCTCACATTTCGAGGAATCCACCGCGCGGGATTATTTGAATTTTTATTGCTGGCCTTATGAAATTTTGAGCACGTTTTTCTCAAGACGATGCACCGCTTCGTTAGAGTTTATTGCGGCGTTCCACACTGAAAGGGTTTACGACCCGCTCCGTATGAAACTCGATTCGCTTAGGAATATTCTGTACAACTGTATCTAGGTTAGTATCATTGAATTTCTAAAATGTTTATTGACCTGGATTTAAATAATCATAAAATCAAATTGTTATTACAATATGGAATTCCGATACTAATCACTTTTGATTTGATCTTATTAAATATTTAATCACATTGTTCATTATCATGCAAAATACAGCTTTTTACAGACGTTGATAATCTCAGCCATTTAAAAAAAATTACATTTTTCAATAAATTATTATAGTATGAGAAAAGGTATCACGGATATGTACCTAATATTTCTTATATATTTTCAAGGTTGAATATAAAGTTAAAAAGTTGAATTTGATCTGTATAAGAATTTGGAGTGTAAAAGCTGTATTAATGTTTTAAAAACAGAATCTAACATCAACATTATCATGTAAAACCATAGCGCGATTAAATTAATTCCAAATTATTATAACATTACAAACCCCGAAGGGTTAAGCCCATATTGCATGACGTACAACATAATATTTTGGGGTCCGCATCCGCTTCCGGATAGTAGCGCTTTAACATAACGTTTATAAAAGCGGATACGTTCAACCTGTCGCGCGATATTTTCACGTGCATAGACTACATCCACGTGTATACGGCGCAATTCGTTTCCCGCGAACCGTGAAAATTTCCCACGTGTTCGGGGATTTTCACGTGGAAAAACGCAAGGGAAAACCTCGATATCTTTATTAGCGCATATAACACGTTCTCGCCGCGGAGCCGAGGAGAGCGTTGCGGTGTATCTCGCCAAAAATATGGTACTTCTTTAGTGCTGGTAGTTTCTTTTTTCGGAAGGTTCCACCTGGGCAAAAAACGGCGAGGGACGATGGCTTCTTTTTTTGGTCGGCGCCGTTACCGAGATACAAAGAGATTGCTCTCGGGTTTTTAGACGGTTTCGTACTATGGTGCGGTTTGAATTTCCAAATTCACAAATGTATAAATAGAATATATATTTTTGATCTTTAAAAATAACGATATTTGAAAATTTCATGGTATTTTTTTGAAATTCATCAAAGTTTCGTGCGCTTACTTAAGTTTTCGACGCAACGACACATCTTTCATTCTCGGCTCTTCTGGTTATCCATAAACAAAAAGCAGTGTATAAATTTTGTGGATTCGCTGTGCAGATTTCCGTAGACCGTTGCTCATCGACGGCACCGCCTCGGGATAAGGACAGAGCCATAAATTCGAACCGAGGATCCAAAGACCTTGCCAACTCCTGCGTAGGATCTCCAACATAAACCGTTTATTTGCGAGGTAAGGATCGATAGTAAATAAGGGTCGCCGGCATTCATCAAAATGTAAATGGCGCGGACCCTGCCAAAAGTAAATTGAACGTCCTGCCATACACAAAACTTTCTTCATCTCCCGTGGGGCATTATCTATATTGGAGGTGTATGAAATTTCCTAGTCGGACGCCATGGGAGTCACCGGCCGGGGAGGCCCAACCCGGGACTTTGTTTTATGGCGGTGAATGGCGCTCGCTTATGATTTACGATTCGGCATATTTTCCTTTCTTTCGGTGGGGTCCCATGGAAAAAATGAGCGTCGCGTCCCGCGGAACCATGGTGAGGATGGGGTGCGCGTGTAAGTCGCTTTATGCCCTGTATAAATCTTGCGCAGAGCGGAATCTTTCTGCGAACATAAAATCTAACACTTTTATTGCTAACTTTAACTATGAAAAATAAGACGGTTGCGAAAAGTGGCCCTTATACACGTTTCTTTGTTGCGTGTGAAAATAAGCTTAATAGACGGTTTGGAATTAAGATTTGTCGGATCTTTAAAGCTTTCGATTTATATAATTTGTGTTGTTATATTATATAAAAAATATTTCTATTGACATTTTATTACAATATCAATCGATGGCGTGACTATGAAGTTTTAGGACACTTTCAAAATTCAGATTTTATGCAACGATTCCCGAAAATATTTTATTCATACGAAATATTCACAGATTCCACCTCTCGACGAAACACTTTAACGAAATCAACACGTACAAAAAACCCCAATATTTCCATCCGCAATAAAAAGCCTTTCATAATGAAAATAAAAAAAGAGAGAAAATAGAGGAACGAGACTTAAGTGCACTTTCTTTTGGCTCTCGCACACACTTTCTAGGAAATTTCATCTCCGAGTAGCATCTAATTTCGTTGGCGCAAATGCATCCCAGCATAACTAAATCGCTTTTAAATTGTTCGACGACGACACCCAAGCACGCGTAACTTTTAGCCAATTATCGAAAAGTTTGAAATGTGCATCCGACGACCAAACGGTTGCTTTAAATCAATTATGCGGCTAATTACTACATGAGCTTTTAGCTTTCTAAACTTCAAAGTTATCTCTTAAGAAATATATTTATAAATATTATTTGTAACATATTCATATAACGCCCATTGAAAAACTGAAACTTTTTCTTTACGAAATTATTTCCCAAATCATCTACATATATATCATTTATCAATTTATTAACCATGATACAAGTATAATATTTCAATTCATAATATTATTATGAAATGCACTAAAAATGATAGTTATGTATATAGTCTGACTACAATATTGATCAACAAGTATAGTATAGTCTTGCAAAATAATTCTCTTTCGTGCCTTGTAAAAGCATGTAGTTAACTAATTTATCATTTTGTCTGTTTGTCTGAGAGTGGTTTCACATTAGTCAAGGTTTTCCAACAGACTAGTGCTGATAAAAAAATAATACGAAATGAAAAATAAAATAATATAAAAAACCGTAATGCGTATGAAAAGCTTTTTGCAAATTCTGAACACGCGTGTACAAACTTTTTCTCGTGTGATCGATCGTTTTGCGCGAGCTAACCCCTACGCGTTCCACTTTCATTGCGTATGGGTTTATGACGATTTATATTGATTTTTGTTCAAGGAAAAATAAACAAACAACATTAATAAAAAATACATTACATATGAATTTCACCGATAAAATAGTATACTACGTTTTCATAGCTGAACACACCGCCGAACCCCAAATTAAATCAACAATCATCATCCCATCCGCACTCATACTAAACACCTCTCCCAGCTCGGCTGAAAAAACCCACTTCAACATATTAAAAAGAGGAAAGAGCGGCCTGGGAAAAAACAAGTGGCTAAGTATATCGGTAGTTTCGGATTTTCTTGGAGGATTTGCCTAACACGTAAAGTGCCCGTACGAGAAACGAAAGGTTTCCGGCATTTCGACGCGATTTTTATTTATGCATGCAAATTCCCGGCGAAATACCCGACAGCAAATATGGGTCAGACAGACTCTTCCTTTTGTTCTTCGGGTGTGCGATCGTTATATTTTTTCCTTGCGTACCCCCGATTGTAATATTTATTCTCTATTTTTGCCTCGAGTTTCGTCTCTCGATTATTCCGTGTTTCGTTTTATTTCGTCCGTTATTTCTGTATATATTTTTTGCCCCAATCTGAGCTTTCAAAGAATATTCGATAGATGATACTTGTTCGATTGTTTCGGCAAAGTTTTGCTTTTGCGATGCGCCACGTTGTGATGCAATATTAATTAATTCGACTCGTCTACTAACTTTATCACGCTTTCGAAAATATTCGAACTCCAGTTTTAGATACGGAAATTTTATACCGATTGCGTCCTTTAATTATTTTATGAATATTCAATAAATTTAATTTACGTTCAGACGTAAATTAAATTTACGAAAGTAGAAAGTTATTGAGAAACGATCTCGTCAGAAATATTAAATATATTAAACAACATTCAAAGAGAATTCGTATTGTTCAAAAATATTAATATTACTTTCTGTTTATTGTTATTTATATATTAAATTCTGTATTCTTAAACGATACTCATAATACGAAATTGTAAAAGCTCAAGTTGTATATAAGCCAAACTTTAAATCAATGCACCGGAAGAGCTTAAAATATTCAACGTCAACCCGATTAAATAACGTCGGGACGGTTTTAAAGTTGAACGTTTAATTTCCTCCCGGCCAAATATCGCGAAATTAATTAAGCTCCCCCAGGGACAAGCCGAGAACGTGCCACGTTCCACTGAATTTTCCGCTGGCGTCGTTTCCCGAAAAAAAAAAATAAAAACGGACTGGAAAAAAGATGGAAACGATCTCATAAGAATAAATCGTTCGCAAGGAAAAAATACAGTCAACGGCCGACTACAAGAATAAGCTTTTTGCACTTAAAAGCTCCCCCGCGTCATTGAGCGAAAGAGAGCTTTAGTCACACCTTGGCAAAGAGAAAACGTGCTCATATCGAATCACTCGATCAAAATTATATTTTTTATATTTTCCCAATGTGTAACCTCATATTGAAATAATAAGACCCCGAAATTTAAGTATTATCCTGCTACTTACATAAAAGTTGAATAACCATTATAAAATCGGTACTACTTTTTGACTTCTCGACCTTTTCACTAACCTGATCAAATATTTTTTCCAATTAATAGTATGACCCTCTATATGAGCCGTTTCAAATAATTCGAGCACAAACCCGTTACCTTCCGCACACCCTAACACCCCTCCGACCCTCAGATAAGCCCTATTTATATATATATATTCCTCCCGATATAAATAAAATGCAAATTTTTATAGAAACCCATAATCCGCACACGTACGTATACCCAGCATCGCTACGTTTTAATTAAACGAACGAGTTTGCTGCATTTCCGTTTCCGTTTCAATTTCCCTAACTGAGGCGCCCTCGGGCACACAGCAACGAGATTATTATCGTGGTAGCAAGATGTTGTTCGTTGTCGGGTTACGGTTTTCGGTTTACGACCCCTGCCGCTTAAAATATGGCCGACGCCTCTCTTAATCCTTGCCTGAAGCTGGCCGGGCTACTAATTGTTTTGTGAACGGTCGTCACCTGCTTTTCATAATTTGAAATATTATTTGATGATATGTGTGACTTCAGTTGAGGATCTATAATGTTGTTTTTATTTATTTTTTTGAAATGTGTTACATTATCATAGTTACACGAAGTTAATTGATTTGTTATGGTAGGGTTTCCGATTGTTATTTATGTCATGCCCTACTTTTATTCTTCGAAAATCTCTCTGCTTTCCCCTTCCCATCA
Source organism: Hydropsyche tenuis (assembly GCA_009617725.1). NCBI lineage: Eukaryota > Metazoa > Arthropoda > Insecta > Trichoptera > Hydropsychidae > Hydropsyche > Hydropsyche tenuis. Next base: position 3,225,780 of record VTON01000001.1, on the reverse strand, counting down.
AAATTTTAAAGTTACCTAACAAATTTTGATAAAAATTAACTAACTATTTTACTTAAGTGATTCACAATAACAAATATAGTTGAATTAGTCATTTCAAAATTATTTAGGCAATAGACTTCCTCAATTTTTTTTCTGAAACGTATTTTTTTATAGAAATATAACAGTGTCGCTATATTTTTTTTTCGTTAAGTTAGGGTGCAATATCAAAGTAATATTTTCAAAAATGCGTTTTTTAACACCAATAAAAAGTATCAAATACTAACGATTTAAACATTAACCCTAAAAAAAAACATTTAAACCACTCCCCAATGAATCATAGGCTCCACGTTGGGAACTTTTATAGAACAAAGGTTAATCTCAAAGATCTAAAATCCTAAAATGATCTCATTTTGACTGTTGGTGTCAGATAATTTATTTATCTAACTGACTTCGATAAATTAAACATTGGTTGTGTTAAATTGCACCATTATAAATATAACATCCACTTCAAAACAAAACTTTTTTTTCAGTATTTTTAAGGCCCACTTGTTACTTGCAAAACTCAGACACCATTGAAGATTTATTATTTTATTTTATTACTAGCGGCTTGTGCTCAGGACTCTAAAAAAAAAATAGATTGTATACCGATTGACGACGACCGATTGTAATTATTGTCACGATCAATCGTGACGCCAGCACATTATATTATAATTTGTATGGCAATTGAGAGAAAATACGGAAAAAAACTGATATACGAAACGATATTTAAAAAAAACTAAATACTTATTTAGTTTCTCCGGATTTCAATGCACATTCGTGCCAATTTTAACGAAGATTCGTCTTTCGGTTCAGGAGTGTATTGGATACATACATACATACATACGCCATTTGAGTTTTATATATATATATATATGTTTTGAGCCTTCTCTGCTGGCATGGGGAGGAGTTGGCTCTTATGTTCCCTGCCCCTTATCAATGCGTGGTGGGCACACGTGATAAGGTACCGCCCAAACTGACAACGCAAGTTGCCAAGACTTCATCCTGCATTAGATGTCTATGTTGATAATGATGATGATGATATGTATATAGAAGATATATCCTCAATATAAAATGGGATAGGAAGAAATCAATTCTCAAAAACAAAAACAAAAAATTAAATAATCGCATCAAAGTTATTCAAGCTTTTTATTTTTATCCCTTAATACATTAGAAGGTCTACAAACATCTCGTTAAATACACCCACCCTCATCTTAAACAGTTCAAATTTACACCAATACTTAAACAAATTAGATTAAAGTTTCGTTAAAGGTTCATTTTCCGCCTAGGAGCACGCAGAGCGCGACCGGAACGCCCTCAGCCTCGCGCGCACGGAACTACACACCCGTACACGAATTTACACGCGAACAAACACCGCCCACGACGCTCACCTTTTAACTGTGGCCAAGACGGAGGACCCTTCCGATTGAATTGCGGCCAGAGGTGAACTGTAGAGGTGAACTATAGGTGGGCTGCGACGCGATATTGCCGACCCACCCGTAGGCCGGGGGGGGGCGGGGGGCGGTTTGGGAAACAGGGTACGGCTTGAGTTATGGTCCCGGGCAACACCCTGTATAATTCTCGTTGCTAATTTGTTCCCGTGCAGATCTTACAAAACCAATTTGAACCGCTTCAGGAAAACGTTACACGACTCGGTTAAACTGTGAGGTATTCGAGGTTGAGTTTGGAAATATTTTGGTAAATTTGAAGTTGATATATGCTAGGATGAGTTTGAACATTTTGAAAAATTTAGTTTTAATGTTGATTGAAATGTACAAAGATCAAAAGATGAATGAATGTATTGATGACTTTAGATCATTTGATAAAAATATTTTTAATATTCAACTATTGTATTCAAAAGTTATTTCACATTGAAATAAATGTCTCAGTTTCTTAAGGGGTTACATTACCTTGCCGCTTGGAAAAATAAATATAAAATAAACATTTTTGCTGACGCAAAATAAAATTATTTCACACATATACATAGTAGTTTTATGAATACTTTGAAATAATAACGAATAAAAAAATTAAAAAAATAATGAAGATATGACCCATTAAAAAAACTCTAATTTTTATCAAAGTATTGAGTTAAAAAAATTTATAGCTTTTGAATATGGCACCCAATTAAAAAAAACGCTCAATTATCCCTTAGATAATTTTTTTTAAATATTGTTGTAAATTTTAACAAAATTGTTTGAGTAGATCTTGAGATATCTAGCACACCAGATTTTCAAAAGAAAGTCCTACTTAACGACTCGTATCTTCGTCATTTTTTAACTTTTTTTAATTCATTATTATTTCAAATTATTCATAAAATTACTACGTATATGTGTAAAATAAAAATTATTTTATATACTTCATAACTACATTAAAAAAAATTGTTTATTTTTACACCTATTTTTCCTAGCAAAAGGCGGTGTAACCCCTTAAGTTGTCAACAAATTAAACGCATATGATGATAATTGATATAAACATTGTATTAATTTAAAAATAATTTTTTTTTTCCAATTTATGTGCGAAATGTAAAACGTCGTATTAGATATGCATTTTACGGTGTCTGCTCGGCTCGAACAGATTTCAAAAGTGTGAATGAATAAATACGAAAATAATATTTATTTCAGTGCGAAAATATGATCGTAAACGTGATTTATTTGTGTGGCGTTTATTTTTGGGGGACGAATTCGAGCAGCCGCCATAAATAATACGATGGCGCTTTGTGGCCGCGCGAAATTCAATACCCGGTAACGTCTTACCCTTATCGAAATTAATGCTCGTGTTGATATTTATGTCACCTGCTATTTGATATCGGCACTTGCGAAAATGTTACACACTATACGTGACTCATGCGAAAAATCAATCGCTTTCGTGTACGTTAATTAAACTCCTCGAATATAACGAACCGTTTTCATTCATCGAAAATAATTGATCAAAGTTACTCAATAAAAAATTTTATTATGAAAAAATTCAACGTATAAAACGAATCCATTCATAACTTTCGCAAAACGGCAACAATTGTAAAATTTTTCACAATACACACATTTTCCGCGGAAAACCCAATTACAAAATTTTTCCAACATTGGCTCGATCGGGAAACTTTTCACGCCATTTTCGAAGCGGCTAGGATTCTTCAAAATTTCCGCGGACCCACGAATTTTCACGGTGAATCCTCATGCGAATTTCCATTTCGGCGTCGAAATGGAAATTTACGAGGCGAAAATTAACGATGACGCGGTGGCTATTAAAAAGATTAGGCTGTTTACGTCGCGTTATGAATTACTGCCGATTTTACACGGCTAACGGGTCACACCAGACTTCTCCTCACCCTTGACGATACTATATGTATTCTGTAGGTTTTTTATTATTATAATGTCCCGTTCGCCTACGGGGAAAAGTCCGCAATTTATTATATCGAAGCGCTATGCAAATTCGTCGAGATTAAAACGACATAAATATGGCGAAACTATGCGTGATGTTATCGCGTCGACGATAAATTTTTATAAGTTTTTGATTTATGGACGCAAAAGCGGCGATTTTTTATGAAGCTTATTGGAAACATGTATCATTTTTTTTTTTCGGATAGCTTCGATCTTTTTCTATATTCGATATTTTATACATATTCAGTATTGGAAATTGATATTTTCTTATTTATGTGCAATGCGAGTTTTAATTGGCTATTAAATCATAGTTGGTTTTATGCTTTGAATCGTTCAAAGTTTTTTTTTTCACAAATTACATTATTCGTTCTTTATATATAAAATATGGTAGTATGAAGTATCCTATTGTAGTGAATCGTAAAGTGACCGTTTTATAGCATCTCATAAACCCCTCGAGTGTCGCTTTTAAATACAGATTTAATTTAATTATGGTCTTTTGATAAAATTTTACCAGGACAGATAGTGTCTATGGTAACCGCGTGCCCTAGTTACGAAAGTGCATAATAACGAAATAAAGCAAAATAGAATGAAATAAAAAAGCAAATCACTCGTTATAATAAAAGAAGGACATTCAGTGTGAGTTGGCATCGTGAAAAAGTTTCTGAATAAAAGGGAAATATATGTATATCTCCGGTGAGCGTTGAGTTTTAGTCCATTGTGACTTTATACTGTTTTAAAAATTGAAACGGAATTCAGCATTAAAAACATTTATCTTATTAAATTATTTGAAACGCGTCATTATGTTAAAATTTTCAAGATATAAAATATAATTGATGATTACGCATTTTTCACCAAACTCACTTCCGCAACTCCTTTTTTTAAAATCTCCAACTCGACTGACGTCACTTATTTTCCAAGATCGGTCAATGACTTTTGGGATGTATTTTTTTTTCTATTTTTTCTTACCCGCTGAACCTAAGGAAAATCCACGATGACACTTCTTTTTTTCGCCCACACTTGACCTTTTCGTTTTCGCGTAATTATTTCGAAAGCTCTCAGGGAAATTGCGCGAACGCTCGCGTATTACGGACACCATGTATACGTACGAGTGGTATAATGTATAATATATATCCTGGAGCATTTGGATACAGTATATACACCCTGTATATAAAATAGGACGTAGTATGCGAGATGAGGCGCGTTATCTCGCCGACTTTTCCGACACGTAATAATTCCGCTTTGTCCCACTACTATCATAATTCACGGATGAAATTACGTTCGCGGAAAGTAACTGCTACGTAAATTACAACGTTAAATGTATGTTTCGGTTATTCAAATGCTGATATTTGCGCCGAACGGGATTTTTGGATCATTACGCTCCCTTGCTCGCGAAAATTGAAATTCGGAATTGAGCTAATATTGGTTTCGTTTAATGTGTATTGAACATCGAAGTTTCTTGATTTATATTTACGGTATTTTTTAATTCTTCTACATATTACAATTATATAAATAAAATAATATTTATTCATAAAATATATTTCAGATAAATAAATAAATTTTCGTTAATATTAAAAATTAAGTAATCAACATTTTTTATATTATATTTGTACGAAATAATATAATATCTTTTTTTTTCTAAAGGAAAAATTATTAGTTGAACAAATTCGTTTAATTTACGAAGACGGAACATAGCAAACACGAATTGGTCTGAAACGAAATTTTCAGTTTTGCACGAAACAAAATTCCAGGAATTCATGATGAAAAACGCTCAATTATATTTGGAAAAAAAAAGGTTGAACATCCTCACGATTGGGTCTCGTTTATTCACCGACGACTCTTCAAAATTAATGAGACTTTAAGGTGCTTTAATTGCCCGCCCAGAAATACCTTTTTTCCCCGTATTTTTTTTATTTTCAACGACATTTTGTACAGAGCCTGGCCCGCTTTGAATTCGAAACCGCGCCTAAATTCTAAAATTTGATTACCCTTTTCGTGAGAAAAAATAAGGCATCCCGGAAAAGTGACCCCGGGGAAATGGCATCGAATAGGCCATTACGGCGCGCGTTCGGCAAAATACGCAAAAAAGCGTCGCGGAAAAGCCACCACGAGGCGATTTCTTCTTTTTTTGCGTGAAAGAAAAAACTAAAAAGACCAAATAAAATAAAATGATCGTTTATTTTATTGTTATCAACGTTAGATATTATCAAATATTTCGTCAAAAATTCCTGTTTTAACGCACATATGAAACATGATAAAAGTTTCACAAATCTAAATATTTATTTTAATAATTTTTACAATCTAAAAATACCTAATCCTCTTTTTACACGGTTCCAAAATAACACGGTTCAAGGAAGATGAACCGATGAACCGATGAACCGATGAACCGATTACTTTTTTTACACGATTTTTCACTTTAACACGGTATAAAAATAATAAAAATATATATTATTATGCCACAATGGTAAGATTCGATGCAGGCCAGTATACTGATATAATTATATGTATTTATGTATGTAATTATAGTTTTAAATAAAAAAATTCGATGTTTTTTATGATTTTTCACGGTGAAAATTTTTCACGTTGCACATTTTTTATGATGTACATTTGGATAGAAGTTCTATCCAGATATAGTGATTAGTGATGGAACCTATCTTTGGAGATAGGTTCCATCATTATATGTATTTGTATGGTCACCATACATTTTTTTATTTACATGGTAGTCTTTGGAACGTATCCCCCGTGTAAAAAGAGGATCGGGTATTTCAAAATTCTATGTAATCTTTAAAACAAATAGAATATTTTTCAAATTTTTATATTCCTATTTCAATACTATAAATTTATATAAAAAATGGATTCGTTGACATTAAAAAAAGTATACCTTACTTTATTCAGTATTAATTAGAAAACAAAACAAATAAAAAAATACATATACAAAATAATAAATACGTCATCTTCAATATGACATAGTGTTCCCGAAACTAAACTAATCTGCCTTACTAACTCGACTTCGAAGTTGGACACACGTAACAAGAGAAACTGTTATTTCGACCAACGTAATACACAAACTCCGACCGGTATATACCTTTTCCATGTAATTTCGCTTATAATAGACGCTAAATAAAACCTCTATGAATATTAGGCGCCACAATGAGCTTTTTCACGGCGTCCCAGGTACAGGAAAGGGACGCTAATGGAAAACCCGCGGGCACAAAGCCCTAATCCGCGATCCAAGACTTCGCAGACAACCCGAGGGATTTGTAAGCGACCCAGTGGCCTAAACCTCGACCGACGAAGTGTGGGCAAATCGAAATTTGCGTAAATTAATGCCCATGCCCTTCCCCCCTTTAAAACATAAAACCGGGCATTAGGGCCAATGTGCCGCTTTAATGTTACATTTTTGCATTCGGAGCGCTCGTTAGGAAGTCCGCGGCGCCGTGTGCAAATATAAAATTGAATTCGTGCGATATTTATTGTGTACTCGATAATGACCGGGCGATGGTAAAATTCTATGGTTTTCGGTCGGAATTTTAATGAAACTTTCGATAAACTCGATTCGGACGTGATAACGGCGCGCGCGGATTCAGCGAAGATCGTATCGACTGAATGGCGTAATAAACGCTCTCACGCGAGTTCGTTTCAATGTTTCCAGTTAATAAAAAAAATAAAATGTGACGTATTTTAATGCATCGATAGACTGAATGCTTTGAATTTTTAAATTTTTTATTCTGAATTTTTGTTTTTACACGAATTTCAGACATAATCTTCATTTGCTATCTACAAAACGTGCAATGTAAACATCGGAATTTTAAATACTTTTTAATCAACTTTTATCAATCAATCAATCGATCAAAAATAATGGTTTTTATCAATTACTGCATCCATCTACTGATTGTAAAAGATACTGCTTTACTGAAGTAAAGCAGCATCTTTTACAATTATTATAAACAAACAAATATTGAAATATTTGGTACAAAATGTTCATTTGAATAAAATCCACTAATTGTTCTATTAAAATTTCAATAAAATGAAAATACATCAAACGAATATTATATTTAAAACATACGTAAAATTATTTATATGTTTTATATTCCTGTGGATCTGATAGACGTTGCCAAAGATAGGATTTTGTTAACCGCGAGTAAGCGAACTGGAAGAGGTTCAATATTCTTCTTTTTCTGTATACATCTTGCTCGTTCGACACAAACGAAAACTCTATTCGACGATTATCAATCCGAGTTTATAGCAACGATTCGATTTACATAAGAAAATGAAAGAATATAGAGTGGAAAATCCGATAGGTCTCGTCGTACTAGCGAAACCACTTTCTGTGTGTACTTAATATGTGGGTCATACTGAAAGTTTTAAGCCGCACTTTGTACGAAAATATAATCGACGAAAAACTTTCCCGGGATGAAATACAGATCGGTCATTAAATATTTATTTTTATTACACTTTCATATTATTTACGTTGATAACTACTTCTCGATTTAACATAAAGAAAAACTTTCAATTCCACCTGCACAAATATTTCCATATTGCTAAATTTATTCAAACATCCTATTGAGAATACTTCAACATACATACATCGAGCAACTTCATTACTTATTCTTATCAATGTCTCAATTAATAAGCCCACAACATTTTCGATGAAATCCCTTTTAATTATCCAACAATATAAGTGTTTTCCGGTCTAATTGCGATCTTCTCCGATCGTGACGTACCGGGACAGGGAATTTCCCGGATTTCCCGGATTTCACGTGCCGGCACGTGCCCCGCGGCGGTTACGCACAAAACCCTCGCCAACTTTTCCCCAAATCGACCTCGTACACGTTCCACATTGCAAACTTTCGCCATGTCATTCGCGTTATGTATTCCGCGTAATTACGTGGAACTTGTCGTGATGACGCGCCGTTCGCAGGTTCATAATTTCGATGTGCGGGAACTATCGAAAAATTATTTTATGAGTTATTGATAGATAATTTTCTTTTTATTAATGCTTTTTTCGAAATTTCGCATTATCTGTAAACGTGTATCAAATAAATGTATAATTAGAATTCAATCAAAACGATTCAAATATGATACGTGGGATAATATATTTCTATTGTAATTAAAAGTTGTTGAAACTGAAAATATTTATTTACTTTATAATGAAAATATGTAATTAAATTCAGTTTGAATATATCAAAATATTGTTGAACATATAATATAATATAAATGTTGTGTCAGCGTGATTATCAGTATATGATGTTACAATCAAATTAATTCAAGCGTACTGTGTTTTTAAATCGAAAATTTTGATAAATGTAGGCTTCAGCGTTTTCTGATATAATATTTTTGCTTCGACGTATAATCGGAAAATGCGATAATTATTCATGGCAGCTCACGCCTATAATTTCATCCATCAAAATGATTGGACGCAATTAAATTCATAATTGTGGCAGTAAAATTGTAACGACATCAGTAAAAAATATATAGGCTGTGAATCTCATAACTCTATAGTTTCGTCCTTGAGTAAATTTCACTAAAAAAAGAATTTAAATAACTCCACTGAAACATTTCCAAGAAAAATGTTCATATATTTCTTTTGTCACAATCTCAATCCCGTCCCCAAACCAAGGAACCATTCTCCTTCGACGACAAGGATTCGTACTACTCTGTGTTTTACCGACAAAGAAGATTATAAGGCGATAGAATAAAATTTGAGACTTTTCAAACGCGTCGAACGAAAAACAAAACGAAAAAGAACACTTTCCCTTTATTCGACTGCCAATCATTCCGAGAAAAGTTGATTTAGATTCAATTTTTCCTTCACCCACCCGAACACCCACCCTACCTGCTACCCTTACATCGAACACGCACATTCCCCAAATTCGAAGATATTTTTTCAGACCCTGAAAATTCTGGATCGTAGACGTCGTTACGAGATAAGTCCGGTCAGGATGCGTTAAAAACCGAAGAAAAAGGGTCCGAATTACCAGGGCCTGAACTTTTTCGTTTTGTTTCCGCGAGGTATTCACCCTTCGAAGAAGGCGAGGACAAAATGGGATGTGAGGTTATTTGAATAAGGCCACTCTTTCGTTGAGATTGATTCGATTTGTTTAATTCTATTTTGTGAACGGCGAATTTGTAACGCAAACCGCTTGCGGCGCCTTTCCGCCATGTTAGAACCTTCAATTTGCGAAATTACGTGTTTTTTATCACAATATCCGGTTTATTTTTGGGTGCTCAAAAAACGATTGATTTGTAGTACTTCGATAATTTTCTGAATTATGTATTTATTTTTTAATAAATATTTGAATTTAATCGCGTTTGACGTACCAATTAATTTTTTTAATGCAATCATTGAAATTATGCGATAAGTGAAATGGTTATTAGATAAATTTGATTTTAAATCATTAACTTAAACCCAAGAATGGCTTTTAGTGTTAAGATTCTATGCGATACTTTTCCTTTAATAAAAATTTTCGAACTTTTGATGATGTTGAGAAATTCTTATTCCTATAAATAGTCAGGCATATGATAATAATAAAAACTGAATAAAATGGAAATAAAATATTTTTATATAATTTAGTCAACAACTTCTTTCTTGGAATCTGAATCTAAACCAATTTGAATAACTTAACAAAAATAACTAACATACCTTTTACGCAATATAATATATCAAATAACAATATAAAAAAAATTATACATCGAATTCAAATTTCATTCAATTATTCCATTACTACCCGCCCGAATTTTTATATAACCATTTTACGAAACGAATCGAAAACCTCAACCCACACAAAAATGCAAAGCGAACTTCACACAAAAACGAAACATTATCCTCCGTACGTGCCCTAACAACATTAATAAGATACAGAAACAATTCTAATTTGATACGCGCGTTTTACGTATGTACACATTAAATTAGGCTCGTTTAAATAACGCGGTCGCGAGCGTAACGCGATTTACAATTTAAATGATATATCCCAGGTCGCCATCTCACTAAGAGCTCACGAAACGGTTGAAACTGAACTTTATGCTTTATATGCGGCTTAAATAACGTGGAACGGACAAGGGCGGGAAGGCGGAGAGTTTTCGAATTTTCGAATTCATATTTTGCCGGGTGAAATGGTGATGTTTGCTGTTAATTCTTGGAATTGTTAATTGAGTTTTGTGTGGAGTTTTTGATTTATATTTTTCAAAAAAATTGTTAATTGTTTATTGCTCGACAAAGACTTTTTCGATCCTCTTTCGCTCTTATCTATTTTTGACATTTATCATCTAATCTATTCTGTTTTTTTTTTATTGATTTATTTAAAGTAGATGGATGTGACTACTTGTTGTCATCCTGAAACTATTTGATAAGGAATACTTTCCAATATTAAAACTTTCTTCTTATCATTAAACTCTCAAATACTTCAGTCGAAACTTTAGATAGTATCGGAAAACCCTTGTTATGCAGTCAAAATTATACAGATTGCATATGTTGCACAACGTTTGTATAATCGCGTTTACCGTATAAAAAATAATGACAAAAAAGAAAATCTTATATTTTTTGTGAAATTTAAACAGCATTCGACATCCGTATTAAAATGATTTTACAACTGGCGATTCCCCGACTCTCATTTTCTAGAATGAGCTCTTTTATGACTTACAAAGCCGAGCCTTTCGTCTGTGGTCCTAAAGTCTTTTTTTAACTACATGGTGTCACTTTAGTGCCAGCAATGCAATCCTTTCCCAACCTTTCATAGATAATTCGTAAGACACATTAACTGTCATATTAGACAGACAACTCAAGATATTTAAATTTTTAATAACACCGATAAAAATAAACAAACAAATAACGTTAAATTTCACAAAAAATGCAACATTTTTTGCGCTTTTCGTGGAAAACACAATTATAAAAACGTTTCGTATAATGATGATGATAAAAAAATTACATAAAATGTTAAACAAATACATATTTTTAAATACCAATTAAAGTAAAAAGATTTTTCCATAACAAATTCTCATAAAGCTGACTCGTGTGTGTTGTCATTGATTGGTAGTATTTGCAGTGTAGGAACATAATTAAACAACGGGTGCTATGATGTGACGAGATTTGTGTGTTGATTTAATAAGGCATTTTTATGGATGATAATGAACGATGTTAAGACAGAGATAGAAAGAAGGACCGACTCAAAGTCAGATAATCTATTACCCCTTTGTACAAATTCGAAATCTCTCAACTTTAATAACCGACACAAACCCATACTCCTTTTACAATATAATATCCCCGTGAAATCCTCGATCCAAATTCGCAAACATTCAATCATAAACACATTTCACACAACACGTCCGACCTTCCACATAATCCAACATCTCTTCCACCGCCCTTAACACTCCGATCGACAATTCTAATTATATTCTCGGCGAAATATACAGACACAGATACGAGCCGGAAACGGTCACAAAACTCAATAGTTAATCTGCGAAGCGGACATTGATGCGAATTCGCCATTTTCGGCGACGCGTGATCGAATCGGATTTGCGACCGTTGTCCGTATTGAATGTGTATCGGGCACATAATGTGGGCGAAACGAGTCGGCCGTGTGTGTATGTGCTCGATGTATAGGGTGTGAATGTTGCGAGATTCTGACGTATCGTCGTATCAATTGTAATTTGGAGATTAATCGGATTTAACAACTGGGAGTACGTCGTTGCGGAGGTGCCGGTTCGGGGTGTTCTGATTGATTGTCGTGTGTCTAGGTGGCCTTTGTTTGGATAATTAATTGTTTTTCGTGCGATATTTAATTAACTGTGTAGTAACCGATTGGTAACTAGAATGTTGTTGGATCTGGTTTTGTGTGTGATCGAATTTTTTTTTATTTTGTACAATTATTGGGAATTTTTGTTGTGGAAATGTTGAGAAAATTCTTTGTTAGAATAAGTATGGAAAAATATTTTTAAATGTTAAGTGGTAGAAAGTTGGTTGTGTGAATGAAAAATGAATACGTGAGATACTTGAATTTTGTCTGAGAGGCTTTTATATTAAAAAAAAAATGATGGAATGGTAGATGAATAAATTAAATTGAAAATATGTGTGGAATATGTAACGAGAATTTACCGAGGTTGTCAATAGTAACAAAAAGATTGTATAATAGTTCATCTGACAAAGAAAAATGTTTGTATAATATAAAAATTATGATATGTCACAATAGTGAGATTCAAACTTAAATAACATAATATACAGATGGCGCTAAAAACTAATTATACTCGAAAACCATTTCCCTAATTTAAAATAAAAAAACTTCAAACAAATTGATCAAATATGTATAATATATTATGTAATATATTATGAAATATATTCAGTCACGCAGAATTGGAAAAGCGTATTCGAACATTTTAAAAGCAAAAACCCCGCCACAAAGCGATTCAATCATAAATCGAATCGGCACCAAAGCGAAAACCGTCATATTTTTGTGGCCGCACAAAAAAGTCAAATACGGCCATACCCCACGATCTTGGGGGGCTCAATTTCGCAGGCCTCCGCAGCCGAATATGTATGTGTCTTTGCACGCGAAGTCCTCAAATTTAAAAGCGGTCGCGCCTCTTTGTCCGCGAATTTGGCGCACAATGGAAGACGCGCCTTATGACGCAATAAAACGCAACGGGACGGCCCAAAAAAATATCTCAATTCCGACCAGCTCCGAGCGGCGGCTGCGAGCTGAGCCATTCTCGCCACCCAACTTCAACTCGGCCCCATATACATTTCCATTTTTATATTCTCTTGTTCGTGATAAAAATGTGCCGTGTTCGCGGAAAATGATGTCTAATTAATTCTATTGAATTTCGTTTTATGGTTGGGATTATTTGAAAATAATGTTTTATTTTTGTGTGTGTGAAAAATTTTCATATTAGGAATTTTCGATATTGGAAAAAATCGTATTTGTATGAACTCGTTGTGTCAAATAAAGGATTGTTGGAAAAATTGAAATCGGCGGAGTCGAAAATAATAAAATTCAAAAGCGAGAGAGCTATACGTCAATTTTTTTGTCGAATATCAAAACGGCAAAATCTCTCTTATAAAAATTCAATTCGCACCTGTGTTCTTAACGAAAAATATATTGCAGACATAAGTTTTTTTCAATCCGAATATCTGTCGACGACAACGACCCTCTGTCTGAAAAGTAAATATCCATAAAAGTTCAATCCGTTCGAACTTTTTCACCTCTTTTCGAGGGGTGCATCGATCACCTAACAACCATAAAACCTTTCCCTGCACGTAGCGGAAAAACATTCCTTCACCTACTCTACTAAACATGTCATACCTACAAACATCTGAATATATTTTATTTTCATGACTCTTTATATTTACTATATCATCATGTACAATACAGAACTAGGCCTTTATCATACACCATCGATACTTCAGCGATTTTTCCTCATCACATTCGAAAACTCTCAAGACGTTCAAATACTAAAAATCTTCCCTTTTATGTAAATCTATATGAAACCTATAAACAACTAAACATCAACATCAAACACGAAAACAGTCAAAGAACAACAAACATTAAATAAACTTCTACCTCCAAATCGAGATCCTCAAAATCCCATCTACATCCCCAATAATAAAAGATGAGTATATCGCGAGATTAATAGCCGCCAAAGTTTGAACGCACCCAATGACGTACAGTGAATTAATTACGCTAAAAGTTGCAGACGGTCGACTCCGTAGATTTATTATGGTTAACTATCGCCTCGATTCCGCGGGCCATCCAGTTCTGTGTGACATATTAAGTTAACAAACAAGTCGACAACGTCTCCATTTGGTACGTGCGTGCTTCGGCGTTGTCATCAGTCAACCGCCATTCATTTCGGAGCGTGAAAGCCTTTAGGCTGAAAGCTTTCAGCCGTTTCGCTATTGAGAACGATCTGCATCCGATTCGGTCTGACGAGCTTGCTTGGCTCATTTAGTTCTGCGTTGAATAGACATTGGTTTTCTAATTTGTGCGCTTTATTTCCGAATGAATGTTGATCGTATATAAAGCTTGATGTGATTTTTATTTTTTTCAATTTATTCAAATCATTTTAATATGTGGAATATTTGAAAAAGATTGTTTTTGGATAAATTAAAAAATATTTGTCGTAAATTTTATGGGAGCAAATATGTACAATTTGTCATATTTAAAATATGAAAAAATGGGGACCTTATTACGTTTTGAACTTTAATCTTTTATCGCGATAAATAGTAACCTATTTTGGTAGGTGATACGTTATTTTGACAGAGTTTTTGGGGCACTTTCACGTTTTTTATTCCATCTCATCAATCATTATCACTGTTCCATTTTCTAGTCGTTTATATCAAAGTTCTTGCGTACAACTATCCGTGCGATTTGTCTTTCTAGACAGATCAATTTAAAAACATTTTTACAATATGAGACACGTACTTGGGCGACCGGTAAACAAAAAAATTAAATTTCCAAGAAAAATATCCGCGAACTTATTAATTATTTCCACAGACGGGATAATTTTTTTTCGAGTTAATGAATGACCTTTACTTAAACAAAGTTAGCTACGCTGCGGATGACCTTTACGTCCTTTCGAGAAAAGCGTAGCACTTAATTAGTGTATTTTACTTAAAAAAAACCTTTTTTACGATCTCGTTATTCAAACATATATATTTTGTGATAAGAACATTAAATAATTTTATACATAGAAATAAAATAACAGATCCAACATGCAAAAACCTTCAATTGAAAAAGTAAACAAAAACATGTGACATCAATTAACACACAAAAAAACATACCCTTAATAAGTTGACAATCACACCAGAAACACCGTCGCACGAAAAAATCTAAACACTTTTAAAAACAAACACACAACCACTCTGAATCTGAATCGTATCAATCGGCGTCGACAACACCTCGCCGATACATACAAGATCGGAACAAAACAAC
The DNA here is from genome assembly GCA_009617725.1 of Hydropsyche tenuis. Taxonomy (NCBI): domain Eukaryota; kingdom Metazoa; phylum Arthropoda; class Insecta; order Trichoptera; family Hydropsychidae; genus Hydropsyche; species Hydropsyche tenuis. Next base: position 3,210,470 of record VTON01000001.1, on the reverse strand, counting down.
GCTCAATAGAACGAGTCAAATCCATACAACAAAAAAAAAACACTCAATTCCTCAACGTTTGAAATTGGCGCGCTTTTCACGCGTCGCGTTCGAACCGCACGACCATGACCGCGACGGTTGGCAGCGCCGCGTCCCTATCGCCGCGTTGTTGTCGCCGTGGGGCGGGGGAATGACGTGCGCGGGGGCGGGGGCGCGTGCGGCGCTCGCGGCGGCCGGCGGCGGACTCCGGCGGCGCCCGACACGCTGAGCGTGCGCCCGCGACGGTCGATGTGTGCGAGGTGCGCGCGCGCCCCCTCGCCCGCTCTGAAGGACTTTCGCCCCCCCGCGCGCCCCCTTGTCAAAACGGACTGAGTTTGCACCGTTTTGCATCTTTTTCGTAGCCACTTTGAAGGAAAATTGGATGAATTTTTTTGATTTTTTTTTAGGTAAAGGTGACGATTAGCTTAAGATAGAATTTAACCTTTACAACTCGGGTGTCGAGTGTGACTTGACATCAGTTTGTTTCCCGCAACTCCGATGTCGAGTCATACTCGATATTTTTTTTTCAAATTTTTGAAATTTTTTTTCAACTTATTATCAATATTACATAATTTCTATTTTTAAAAAGCGTTAAAAAATGTATAATTTGAAAAAATCTTCGCTGGTTTCGAACTCCTGGCGCGTTAAGACACGATTCCCTCGCAGATTAAAAATCGTAAAATATTTGTCATCTTCCGACGTCCATTTTACCTATTTAATGATAATCACCAAAAATAAATGATATCAAAATACAATTTCAATTCCAATAATTATATTTTGATAAATAAAACTACTAAAAATTTTCCTTGTAACGTTTGTGAGGGTTTTTAAAATGACAAGTTTTTATTGTATATAATCGGATAAAAATGTATTTTTATTACTTATTTTATAATTAAAATGATTATATTTTGTTTGAAATAATAATTTAAAATCTTATTCTTGTCGAATAAAATTTTTTTTTAATTTTTAAATAGTCTACATAAGTTTATTTTCGATTTTAAGCCCGCGAGAATTAAATTTGAAAAACGCCCGAAACTGATCGCAAGTTGGCGGCACCCCAAGGTCAAAAAAGCCCGAGTGGAAAGAGTTAAGTTAGCGCATCTGAAACACATTCTTACCAGTAGCGTGTGACACATCCCTTAAATTTCACGTCGAGAATATTTTATTTTTCTTTGATATATTATAATAATAAATTATAATTTTTCTTTGATATATTTTTGTAAGGCCAACGGTCTCACCTCGTCTGTTAAACTGATGATAATTGCGATAGCGAAGTGGTCAGCGAGGGCGCATTCTGCTTAGTCTTTACCTCGTCTGGCACGCGGGTGGTCATTGCGATTTGCTTAGTGGAGAGTCAGCGACCACGAAGTCTAGCACAGGCTTGTCCAAAGGGCCACCTCGGGACCAAAGTGGCACCTAGTGCTCGCGCGAGTGGCCCTCACTTTTGACATAAAAACAAACATGACAGACAGCATTTATTCCGAAATGTACTCATCGAAATAGTTTTATAATGGAAATAAATAACCTTACCAATATTTTAATACTTATTACGTTTGAAATTTATCACAATTGAAATTTTGAAATTTGAGAGTGGGCTCCCGATGTTTGTACATTTCGGTCAAAGTGGCCCCCGCACTCCGAAATTTTGGATAAGCCTGGAAATAAATTTTCCGAAAATAAATCTGAGTATATTCTAATTAATTAGCATAAGCAAATTTTCCGAAAATCACAAAAAATATGACTTATGAATTTTTTTTATATCTTTTAAGTTTTCTAAATATCTAGAAATGTTCGTTTCCATTTTTGAAATACCGTGAATTTTCCATTTTTAAAACTTTTAAATATATGCTAAAAGTATGTTTCTAAACAATTTGCACCAGAACTTACAAACGCAATAAGACTTCAGAATTTTGCAATAAAAAAGTGGTCTAATTTTCAAAATGGCAGAGTATAAAACTCGAAATTGTGAAATAAATAACTTTATGAAAGTAACTTCAAATGATAAACTATTATAATTCACATAAATCTCAAGCGACCATTTCAAAATATCTTATAAATCAACTTTATTGCCATTAGTGTAGGTCGATCTTAATGAAAATCCCGCGAGTGATAAACCACCCCCTATCTTCTCCTACGGATCTGTCGTTTGTCACCGTTCGCATAAAGGACACAACCTATGCATTGCAAATTAAAATAAACATCAACGAATAGAAAGAGAGCTTTTTTGTCTTTTTGATTTGCCAATCTTTTCCCGTTAAACGTCGCAAATCGTAAACCTTCCGCTGCCGACCACAAGCTGGAAAAAGTTTTTCGCGCGTTGCACAAAAGTTTTCACTTCGTTTCAATAAAACGAAAGTATTTTCGTGTAAATGAAATACTTTTCTTTTCAATATATGCAAAGTCGTGAGAATTCTGAAAATCTGATGGAATCAAGTTTTTCGAAAAAATATATTCCTTTCGATAGAATCGGTGACGTTTATAGAATAGATGGTTGTACTATTTATTGACAATGAAACTGAATGTTTCGAACTCATTTCCTGCAAATGACGCATGGTTGGTACTCAATTTTCGTATCTAATATTGTTTTCAACGAAAGAAAAATATCTCTCGCAGATATTTTCTACAAAATAAGATTTTTCTGATACTGTGATTTTTGTGTAAAAAATTTTCTTTCACACCAACTTCATAAAATACAATATATTATAATATCTTCATAAATACAATATAATATCTTAAAATAGTTCTTAGGTTTTCAAAAAATAAAAATTTTATTAATTTAAATATTAAAAAAAGCAATTTTCTCTTTCTTTCTAGATTTTCTACATCTTCATTCAACATTCTCTACTCAAAGAAAAACCACAGTATCAATTTGATACTATCAAACGAAATGAAAGTTTTCAACAAATAACAAGATATGCGAAAAAATTTTAAATAAAATTCAACAGAGCACATAAACCAATGGTTACACGACACTTCTCCAACGATTACAACAAACCGGACGAAAAATAGTCGTTTTTTTTCAAACCCACCCGTAATGATTTCGCATTGAAAAGTCCGCGATGAAAACCCTGAGTTAAATAAACGAAACCCAGAGTAAACGGAAACGAAAAACGAAAGCACACACACACACACAAATACAAATATAAGAGGTCCTCATCAATATTAACCGCGGCCATTACCGGCGAAAATGACTCTTCACATGCGCCCGCTCGCGTAAATAAATATTTACGCGTCGGGGCCGTGGGCGGAATTAGAAGTCTTTGAACCAACGACGGCGCTGAAAGGCTGCCAACGTGAGCGGGTGCTTTCGTGTTGGCAGCCCTGTGTGCGCTCGCGGTCGCTGTTGGCGACAATGACCCCGGTTTTGAGAGCAATTTAGCTTGCTTCTTTTTTTTCTCGCACTTTTTTTCTCGTTGCGTTTTTACGAGGGTGCGCTTTTCATGATGGAAAAAGGCCATTGACGGATGCAGCTGCATTGATGGCGGTGACAGTGTCAACATTTTCGCCATGAATTTTCTAGTGGTTCAATCTGGACGTTTCGAATATAAAAGGTGCTCGTGTATTGAAAAAAATAAACCGTTTTGAATTATGAATGTAGTTCAAAATGTGTTTGCTAACTATTTTTGAAAATTTATGAATCACTTAATTTTTTTTCAAACTAATAATTTAAAAAAGCTATATTTCTACTTATTTTTAAAAAGTTTCTGACTCATTTATATTGCATATATGTTTTTAAAATGTATATACAAACCCGCTTAAATTTTAATGAATCTATTAATAGTTCGAAATTGAAATTTCCCACAAAGCACTATACACACATTAACAAATCTACCAACAAAACAAAGCCATTATTTCCCTACATATATACAGTACAAACTCAAATCCATTTCCACTACAAAAAAAAACCAACAGAACTGCGCACACATAAAATTCCAAATACGACAAATATTCGAAAATCATCGCCGCCATAGATCACTCCGGAATACGAATTGCGGCACGAGCGGCTCCGAAATTTTGTTTCCAAATTGTTCGTCGAAAAGCGATCGTTTTTCTTTTACGTCCCCTCGATCATTCACCGATTCGGGTCACTACATAATTGGCATTCCTGAGGCACTGCCCAAAGGTCCCGGGAAAACCCTCCCCCTCCCCCCCCCGTCCAGCGCCTGATGATTTCCCGTACGGGAAAAGCGCTGGTGAGGGTTTTCGGAGATGGAGGAAGGTCGCTTGACGCTTCTCATGATGAATGGGTTGGACGGGGTCGAACTGACCGATCCGTATCTCGGTCGACTTATGTATTGTGTGTTCAGAGCGATTCGCTTTTGTCAACCCTCGGGGGTCCTTTTTTATTCATTTGTATGTTTTGAGTTTTAATCGACATGTCAGTGATGTAAATATGTATATATTTTTTTAATTTTATATATAAATAGTGAATAGTACCCGGCATGCTTGAGACTCTGTGAAAATAAATCGTGTACCGATTGTAATTATCGTCACAATCAATCGTGACGCCGGCACATTTTATATTATAATTTATATGGCGATTGATAAAAAAAACTGAAATGCAAAACAATATTAAAAAAACTGAATGCTTATTTAGTTTCTCCGGGTTTCGAAACGCATTCTTGCCATTTAGTGAAGATTCGTCTATCGGTTTATTGGATACATACATACACCGTTTGAGTTTTAATACAATATATATTAGATTTATCTTCAAATATACAAAAACTGAAACTAAACCCTTTTTAAATATTGTATCGATCACTATTTATATTATCGTTGAAAACTTTCGTATTAAAATTCAATAATCAATATTTATTGGTAATCGATTGTTGGAAAATTGAATATAAGCAATCGTTCGGATATTTGGATAGGGTATTGGAAGGTTAACAGCGTTTCGTATCTCGTTTTATGCGTTAGTACTTCAGTACGTTTTGCTCGTATTATTCCATTTCTGAAATGCAAATTGAAATGGTTTTTCGTGCCAAATTTGTACGTCGCGAAAAAACTGTGTCATAAGCGCTTTTACTTCGCGTACTGCGATAGCTTTTCGACCGAATTTGCTTACATGCGGAATTTCATATTTTATTTTTTATGATTCATTTTGAAAAATGAAGTTTTTGACGAGGCATTATCAACGTCATAATTATCTTTAATATTTTCTGAATTTTTTTGTCGATTCTATAATGTATAAAATTTTCATTAATTTATTCACTGACTTCAAATGTTTTATATTATAAAACATTAGGATGTATATATTTAACATATTATAGGATGATTATATTTCACAGAACCCAAAACGGGATGCTTGGTAAAAGGATTCCTTCCCCCCCCTCAATATAAAAAACTGTGTTGCGTGTCCAAAAATTTCACAATTTTTTCATCAAAGCACCATTAATATCGTCAAAGAAATATATTTTTTAAATTTTTAAATTTCAAAATATGAAATACTTAGATAATTGAATTTAATATTTGTATTGAAATATATTATTGCCACTAAATTATATAAAAGTGGTGCATTTCTAAACAAATTCAATCGTATTTTAGATGGTGCACCGATGATATCTCCGATATAATATAGAAGGGTTAGACTCGCATTTTTTTAATTATAATATGATTATAGTGAGAAATGATTCAAATTATTTCGAATTTTTTTTTAAAGCAAATTTTCCAAAATCATATTAAACGACAAAACACAAAAAAAATGTCATTTTTCTTCTATTCATCAGTGATCAGATCAAAATGGGACAAAACAAATAATTTTACGTAAACGACATAATAATAATAGCACGGGAAAAAAAATAACTATTCCGGCCAAAACAGGGCGTATGGTCATCCTACTTATAAACCAAAATAAAAAGGTACAAAATCGGCGTATTTAATAATCAGATTTCAGCGAAACAAACGAAACGAAATGACAAATGCACATGGAACGCAAAGCACACACGCCCCGTCAAAACGCGAGAGCGAACACGAAAAAGCTGAAAAGCCTGAAAAAATCGCGCACACACATAAAATACAAGGGATGTCCTTTGCCAGCCGATGACTGAGCGGAAGGAGGTTCAATGTGTTCGGTGACTTGCACAACCGAAATCCGCAAGTCGAGTACAAAAGAGTTTCGGTACCGAGCACAATGGGGTGCGTACCCTCTCCGAGGCCCGCAAATCAATTTATCGTCGAGCAACAACAACAGTTACGAAATCTAAAAATTGAAGACGAGAGAGGAAAAAAAACAACGGGCAAATAAAGATTTTCGATATATCAAAAAAAAAATGTGCTTCATCAGTGTGACTTCCGGCCACATCGAGAGGGAACTCGTTCATGGGCACAAAAGATCCGTTCTCGGAAAGAGACACAACTTTTTTGCGATATGGCTTCCACGTATAAATTAAAACCACTGAAATGTTGAACGTGAATATGCTTACAATGAGAGTTTTCAGCGAATTCACTTTTGGATTGATTTCTGAAAATTAATTATACCGACATAGCACAGATTGTCTTATGAAGAACATGACAAAGTATTTATGTAATTTGGATTATTTTAAATATTTTAAAACCGTATTTTCCTTTCGCATATACTTAAAGGTTAATCGACTATACAAATCGTATGAAATCAAACCTCTTCTAGTATAATATTACACTTGTCTGACGCAAAAACGGGTGAACATCGTTAATTGCCACCAACGCAATAATCGGTTATTATTGTTTGATATATTCAATTACAGTATGGTGCTTGTGTGTAGGATGAGCAACAAGTTATCTGACCTACGGTTCAGTATTGTCCCACCAAAACAGTGGAGCACATCATGCACGAGACGTGTGTATATTGAGTACAATAATAACACTGGATGGAGATTAATTAATGGAGTTTCGAAATCACAATACAAAACGCTTTAGGGAGTATCAACGTTCGGTATCCGATATAGCAAATGTTACACGTCAAATCTGAAAATCTTTACAAGATATTCGAATTCTATCTTTGTTGAATCTAAGAAGGCTTTTATGGAAACCACACTAAACTAAGTTTATGGAGACACTGTAAGTGATCATTATACATAGTGTACTTGCGGATAGCCGCATTTGTGATACGATTAGCCGAGTATTAAGACACCCGGTACTCAATGTCGAAGAGACTTAACTGTCTAGCGATCAACATCTAGATTCGTGTAGAACCTTCGTTTCGGAGATTATGCTCGAGAAAAGTGAAGTTGTGGTCGTATAATTTGTGCGCTTTCAGTTACCATCGCCACCACGCGTTGGATTAGGGTTATTGAATAATCAAATATAAATTTTGGAAAAATATACAATCTAATCATAAATTATAGTTTTAACCTATTTTTATTTAGGAAACTAAAGTTTTTTTCATAAACGATTTTTTTAAACTACATATATGTATACATAATGTCAACTTTATAAATTTATCTTTATAGCACGTTCGTAATATCTATAGATTAAATTGAGGCAAATTTTAAAATAGTGAATACTGAAACCTTCCTAGCCTAATAAAACCAAGTTCGTAACGTAGTTACATTCATTTTCTATCCGAGCTATGTAACGCTTAACTTCAGGAATCGTTGAGAATAAGTGTCCATAACAAAGTTAAATTGTTAACCCATAAAACCGAAACTATTTTCAATAAAACATGTAGTGTTGGTTTATTATTTCATATATGTATTTACACATTTCAATTTCACAAATGTATGCTATTTTGAAACAACTCAATTAAAATATTAATATGAAATATATGAAAATTTTCAAACCATTCATCACTTGCATTCAAAGCCGCGTTTAGTATAAAACAAACTGGGCACATACCCAGGAAAATAAATTTCAGAAAATTTACACGAAAATCTAGTTAAAATACAGGATGTTTCAAAGGTCTCCTTATATCAACACAAAACTATTTAGAATACATGATTAGTTATAAAAAAAACTTGCAAAGAGAAACTAGAACTTCGATATTTTTTATTTAAAAAAATAAAAACGATATCCAAAGTGTTCCAGTATTTTTAAAAACACCTCCATTTAAAGCTCTTTTGAGTGATGTATCAAACATACAAATATAAATATAATCGATTTTATAAATTAGGGTATGAAAACTAAACCGAAATTGACACCTACTTTTATGATGACGGTCACAAATCTACGGATGACTCCATTTCAGTATTCAGCACGTGAAAATTCTTCGACACCGACGATGTACTCGCTTCACTTCACTTCATCTTTATTTCACAGCACTCGTGAGCGTTCCTTATGCACTTTACACTTTTCTCGTATTATAAAAATTATGGAAATTTAACAATAAGATCATAAAATAAGATTAAACGCGTTAATATTTATCAAAGAAACCGCGACCGACCGACCGACCGTTACCGATACTCGAAAAAGTACTAAATAATAAACAAATTAAACGTCGTATCCATTTTTTATTTGAACTACGAAATCATTATTTTTTGTTTTGTTAATTTAATAGGGTTTTTTTTTATCAATATTACCGATTTTCAAAATTAGGTTACAAACAAAACAATGACCGCCTTTATAGTTCAGGAAATAAAGATAAAAAATGCTCAAATTGTAAGTGGAAATCGGCGATGTCCTGAATTTTTGTACGATATTGTGGTTTTAAAAAAAATTGTCCACCATATTATTGTTTATTTGGGTATTATAATATTAGTGCGCAAATGCGAGATTTTGAATATTTTCATAAAAATCGAAATAACTCGAATATTTGGTACTAAGGTATTTTTAGTTTAAAATTTTCCTAATAATATTATCTATCACCTCTTTAAGAGTTTAAGGAGACCTTTGTTATTACAAGGAAAAGTTCACCATTTTAAAATTCTAAACCCATTAAATGTATATAAGTTTATAAACCAACTAATTGAGAGGAAAAACATCAATTTTCGAATCTCCAACACCATAAAACCCATAAACCCACTAATTGAGAAGAAAATCATCAATTTTCCCACCAACAAACTCTATAAAACCTAAATACAGACCTCCCCACATCCGCTGCACCACCCCGCGAAACGGCAACACAGGCATAATGAACAGGCGCGCTAATAAAGTTTATAACGGTCAATCGCTATTGGTTCGCAGCGAATTTATCCCGACAAAAACGACCTATGCTAGTATTAAAAAGTTTTAATTGCCGGCGGGAAGGACTCGGCTGCAGAACCATTAACGTAACGGTTTGTTGCCGTGAATTTCCCATTGTTTCGTTCGCGCAAAGTTTGGCCCGCGTATGAAATATGCATTACAATAATTGCTTTTGCGTCGGTTTCGAGCGAGAAAAATTATACGCGGAAGCGAAATCGCCGCACACAAAGGTTCATCGGAATGGTTTTTTGTTTTGGCGGGAATGGCAGTGGGTTTTCAATTGTAGTTTGTGCTTTTTTTGCGGTGTCTGTAAGTTGATGTTGATCGAGTTTTTAGGTGTGAGTGTTTGAGGATGTGGTTATGATTTGATGATGTTTAAATTGTTGGTCGTTGAAAAGTTAGGGATTGGATTTAACTTTTTTTTAATATAAGTGTTGCGTGTTGAATATTTTGCAGATTTGCTTCAAAACAGCCATTAAAATTTTATTAGCTCGACAGGATAAAGCTTTTATCTCACGTCCGTTTTTTTATGCATCAATTGATATAACGTTTTATAAATTCGAACATTGCAAAGAGAAATTTTTCATCGCTTTGTACCCGAATAAATATCGCTCCTAACACACCGGTCTGATTTTTTTCAGTTACTTTTATTAAAGGCTGAAAAACACACGAATTTCAACCCATCCTTCCCTCGTGCAAAATTTGTAACATAATAAAAATTTTAAAAGATTCCTAAATCGTCCCGGATTATGTAAATAATTTGATTAATCTTTTCGTCTTCTTTCCAGGCTTTCATGAAAAATATTAAAAGAGGCTCACTGCGAGCAAAAAAAGCTTTTCTTTGAGAAATTTTTTTTTCTTTTCCGTCTCAAAGCTTTTTTTTCGGGATGCTCATAAGCTAGCTCTATTTTTATAGTTCTTTCCCATTAATTTATGAACACTTTGAAAATAGTTTTTATATAACACTTCAAAGCTTACTAGTTCTATTATTCTTATACTTAATTATTGAAACTTGTTTACTTCCTTATTATCATCAAAAATAATTATTTACGCAACATAGATCACTTAATTTTAATTATATTTTGTTGAATTTCACTTGAATTAATGAAATAATTTTCCATTTATTTACCTTTCGAAATTAACTAATTGTTTATTTACTCAATCTTCGTCATTAATTTATAATAAAAACATTTTCAATCCTCACTCAAATATTTATTGAATTTAAAAAATCCATTTTAAGAAATAATCAAATTAGAACGATCCTCAAAAACTTCCACCGTTAAAACCCAAACAAAAAAAATTTAACAACACTCATTCAAAAACCCACACTCCCTATACCCACCACCCACAAAGACACCACACATCAAAAACAAAAACACACACAGCACCCCACCGACCTCCCCCCCCCTACGCCAAACTATCCGCATTATTCAAGCACAAGAACGAAAGTCGACCGTTCAACAGTCCAAGTATGCGCACCAGCCCGTCTATAATTGAAATAGCTCAGCCGTCACCGACGAAGGTTATCAGTTGTGCAAAATTATCGCACGGCGAAAGTATTCGTCAACCCGCATTGACCCGCCGCAGAAAGTTCGTTATGTTCTCCATCGAGAATATTCTGTGGTCGTTTGAATAGTTCGGTGTGCTGTCTGCCGTATTGCACCGTGTGATGTGGTGTTTTTTTTTTGTGGCACCTATGGGGATGTTTGAGTAGTTTTGATGTTAAGAAATGCCGTTGTGGTGAAGTAAAGTTTAAATTTTGTTATTGCATGTTTTTGGCTTATAATTGCAATTGAATGAAATATGGATTGGTTGTTTGATGAATAGGTTGTTAATTATTATAGTCTGGGGAATAAAGACAAAATGATGCTGTATCTAAGAAAATATCAGTGACAAACTATATTTTAGTATGAAGTTTTATATTGTGGTTATTAACTGGCAAAATCTCGTTGTCGATTAGAGTTCAGTAAAAAAATTTACGGAAGGTCAAAGGTTACTGAAAACGGTTTTTCATAAATATCTCGTTAACTGTCACTTTTACAGAAAAATTTTGAAGATCAAATTTATAGTTTAGAAAATTTTTACAAAAAGATATTATAATGTTTATTTGAAGGAGTTACTGTTTTGGAGATAATTCAATTTAAAAAATAATACTATTTTGTATGCATTTACATAAATAAACATTGACATTGATATCAATAGAAATCGAAAATGATTGGCTTTCTCTTGAAATTCCCGAATTTTATATGACAAATAAACTTTATATTATTATGAACTTTATATATGTAGATTATATATGATGACAATGATGATATGATTTTTATTCAGAATATTGTAAATATTACGATAAAGGAACCATCATTATTTTAACTATAAGCACTCCAATTAACTCTACCTAAATAAATTCTAATGATACTTAAAAAAAATTATATTTGTTTAAATTTTCAAAAATAAATAACATCCCAAAATACACGTATCTCCCCCGTATAGTGGGAATGTCGTCGCATATGACAAGAATAAATGTGGCTCTATGAAAGCGTGGTATTAAGCATTGATATCAGCTCCCCTCGGGCGAACTCTATTATATCACGACTCTTCAATTTTTATCGTACTTCCGCGATATGTGCCTAGTGCTTATTCATATTATAACCATAATAGAACCGAGCCGGTTTACAATGTTGACAAAACTATACTCACTTTTCAGCATAACCCTACCATAAACGTTCTTTGTGCCGAGTTTGATATACTGGAACTCACTTTTATACACAATGAGTGAAATGAAATTGAAATTTTTCTTTGAAGTATTTTTTTCTCATTACGACAAAAAGTGTACGTGAATTTGTAACGAAATTGTTGTTTCTGATGAACGCGTTTTTATTTATTATTTCGCATTCCAGTAATATCAGCAACAATATGTCATACGAATTCCAATATTTGTCCCCGGAGATGCGAATCTGGATATACGTAAGCCTGGAATCCCAACGAGAAGATTATATTTCTTATCTGTCGAAACTATACAGTGCTACCCAGAAAAAACAATAACCATACAAAATCTAATGCAAAACATTTGTTAAATTCCTCATGAAAAACGGCAGTCGTTTAATATAACTCCGTTGAATTGCATTTTCAAATTTTTCACAAGCGACACGAACATATTTCTGAAAACTTCATCTACGAAAACTCCACATATAAATTCATTTAATCACAAATTTTTTAAAAACTAAACCCCCCACCAATACTCCACTAACAACAAACTATCAGACGAAACGATCGGCCTCATTTGCATACGAAACTCGCCCGCAAACAAAACATTATTTATTCACATTCCGTTGCGTACATCTCCGCCATACATCTACACTCCAGATACGCCCGCAAACATTACACAATACGCCCTTTATTCGCGGATTTTTGGCGCTCTTTTCGGCCGGAAAAATCCGACATGGGCGTGTATCGCGCGCGTCACGTACGCAGACATCGGATCCGTCGACTTTGTCCCGTAATTTATATACATTGTCGTCGGCGAAATCCCGCCGCGAATAAATCAGCGATGGAAACAATGAACAAAGGCCGAAACGTCGCGGAAATGTGACAAAACCGACGACTGGCAACCCCCCATAAGACCATGGCGACGATAACAATTATTGCGCGCTCTTGACGGAAAATCGCCGACCGCGACCGAGGAATATCGCGGTCGAAGTTGCCGTCGTGCAAGTTTTGAAATGAGCGCGGGAAATTTGGGAAAAGAAAAATTTCCGGTTTGTGGGAAAGTGGGCGGTTTGTGTTTCGGGGCGGGCGTGTCGAGAATTAGATGTCTCTTGTTTATTGTTTCGTCGTAATGTGTTTTCGTATATAAGATGATGTTTTGTCTTTTATCGAATGTGCTCCTTCAGATTTTCGTATCCTAAGTTCCATTTCTTTATGGCATCCGTTTTTTCATCATGTTGCTACATGTTGGGTGGCTCGTGACTACAAAATGACTCCTCGCTCGTGACTCCTCTTCCACAATTTTTTTCCCCAAAAATATGAAAAAACATTTTTAGTACATTTATATATTATTTGAAAATTAAAACATACTTTGTAAAATATCGTGACGATATCGTGTATTTTTCGAATCTTATAGAAAATATATGTGACCGGGCAGACGTGCTTCCGCCCAAAAGAGACCTTTAACAGGCAACGAAAAGCGAACTTCTGTATACGAGAATACGGATCCTTTTCGTCTACCTCGCCTGACTGTTAATACATTACCAGTTGCGAAAGCTACTTATTATAATATTTTTATTACGATAAATGTTTATGGGGCATTGCCCCACCTGCCCTTAAAGACGATTCGCTACTGTTTCTACATATATGTGGCAATTGGACTTGGTTCCAGATACCACCAATCAATGACAACACCGAAAGTTTATCGAATTTTTCAGATCAGTCGTTTCGATTTATTAACAAGACGATCGGTGGAAACTGGTGTGTTTGACGAAACTAACCGGTCGACTTTGCTTTGTCGTTCTAAATCAAATGTTGTCTTATGGTATGAATATCTATTCTCATGGGTATTTTCAGTGCACGTTTACAAATGCTTGTTTATTTGCTTCTGTGTACATTGTGTTTATGTTTCAACAACTTAGATTTGAAAGCTTTATTCTATTTAATGTATTGCTTATATGAATCACAAAATATAAACGTTGTTTTTTTATGTATGATTATCAATTTCCAATTTATTTCGAAAATATAACACAAAATAATGATGATTTGAAACAAAGGTATATTTGCTATTCATTTATTTTATATGAAATTATGAATTGGAATTGAAACGCGAAATTCAATTTGTCCAAATTTTCAAATTAAAACACTAGCGATTTTGAATCGATACATTTCATCATCATTTCGGTAGTTTTGACAAATTTGAATTCGCGGATTACTCGTTGACGTTTACACGCCCGAAATGTATTTTAATTTTATTTTAAGCGTTTCGTAATTTACCTTTTTCGTTAATATTTGCTGAAAAACGTTGAGTGAACGCATTGTCCCTGAAAAACCGATATTCCGCCAAATCGAAAGGGAGAAAAAATGCTAAGAAAAAATTCTTTTACCGATATACGAATAGATGAAAAAAGGAGCGTATACTCATAATCGAACCTAAATCGATGGAATATTGAAATTCGCTTTGGGGAATTCGTCCCACTCGATACAGTCAAATTGAGAAGGGTTTTTGCAAACCTTTCGGGATTAAGTTAAAATAACCACCATTATAATCGTGAGCGTTTCTTTTTTTCATAAAATCCCGTTCAATGAATGGGAATCGTTTAAATGTTTCACCTGTTTACATATTACACAATTCGAGATTACTTTCATAAATGAAAAACCTGCATTGTTTCATCGTATATTTTGTAACACTTTTAATTTCTAAAGCATATTTCTTAAGCGTGTTTCTTCCCGGCGAACTTTTACGAATGTTTCACACGACTAAAGAGGACTTTAGGAAGTCTCCTGAGAGGAAACACTGCGTGCGAAACCAAGTTTTAAAATTAACTCGATTTCTGTATTAATTTATACACACGTATATTGTCTCGCTTCGAATAATTACATTGTCTTTCGAGTTTGCATAGAAATTTGACGCGAAACGTTTTCGCGACGATGTCGAGTTCGCGCTCGTTGTTCCATTATTAAAAAATAAATTAAAACGCGCTAACGTCGCCGCGTTATATAGGGTCTCCTTTTTTTGGTTCACCCTGTATTCCGCGATACATATATCCTTTGTTATTATTACAATCTCATAACTGTGCAATAGTTTCGCCGAGGAATATTTATGATACTCGCCCTCTCTACTTGTCGCGCGGAATCTTTCGCTGAAGGAAAATACCCCAACAATGGCTGTTATTATTATAACAACCCCTTTTCCGGCTCGACTCTTTATTAATAAAAGCCACGTTTTCGAACGCTCACAAAGCTGTTTTATATTTATTGTAAATATACGAAACGGTGCAGAGGTAATGGCTACAATTTTCTTTTTATAGCGGACGTATAAGATCAATTAAAGTTGCGATATAAAAACAATCTCAAATTTTATATTAGTCATAATGAAGCACAGCTATCTCTCAATTTAAAAACATCGACTTCATAATTTTTATGTTTTGAACTCACAATTTCGAAAGTTGTAACGATTATAACTCACTCGTACAGGAAACTGCACAACACGAATACGTCGCATAAAAATGTAGATACGTTTGATAAATTTTTCCTTTTTCCCTTAATGGATACAACGTAGCCGTTATGGGATTTTGGCGGCCCTTTGACAAGTGACCGTGGGTAGTGATGCAAGTACATAAGTGACTCAAATTGCGTCGCGTTCTTTTTGATTGGGTCTGCGTCCTGGTTCTAGGCATCAAAGGGCGTCCAGGACTTACCCGGGATGAACATCACAAAAGGCAGGTATCCCACGTTATCCACTTGTCCCCTTCGGACTACTACCGACCAGTGGTGGATCAATTGATCCCGCTTCGACACTTTTCCTACATGAAATTCCGACATGTGATCTGGTAGGCATATAAATTTTATTAACATTATTTTTATATAAATATTATAATATGATATAATAAAGCATTCTTTTTTTAAATCGTAATGAGAAATATTTGATTTAATACTGGAATTAATTTTAGTGTAGGTAACCTATACAATATCTGATCATATTACATATCACTTATTAGTATCAGTAGTGATTAGAATATTCATAGTGATACAGTATTATGTTGAAAATTATTATTGAATCATTAAACGGGATCGTTTCAATCGTTGGACGTTTTTCCAATCTTCCGCAACATAACGTTCGAACGTATTCCGTAGAAAAAAAACCCAGCTGCGAACAAAAAATACACTCCAATCGCAAAATCACCCCGCCATATTATTATTGTAAACGAAAAATATACATAATCGGAAACGTAACAGAAAATTTCCCGGGCAAAAACGCGTCGCAACAGATGAGCCGTGCGCGCTCGAATTGTCAATGTTTACATTGAAAAGCACTGCCAACACACGCACGCGGGGCGGGAAAAAAACGCTTTTTCGAAATCGCACATCCACGAGGATCTGCATGTGTCCCGGGGAAAAAAACGGGAAGGGAATGAGAGAAAGCGTAACTTTTTCTTCGGCCGCGAAACGTTGAAATTCCGTTCGCGTGCGCGTTTTCAAATATTGAAATACTTTTATGCGGTACAATGGTAGAGAGAGGTGCGCGTACACCTGCCCTGACAAAGCGACCGGATAAACTTCGAATGTGTCAAATCGTCTGCCTAGCTCGAGTTTCTCAACATTTTACTGGTGTTCATTGGATTAAATCGGTTTTATGGCATGTTTGAAATTATGGTTTGGACTTACTTAATGTTTATGTGGGAAATAATTGAATTGTTCGTGTCATGATTGTTTAGAATCTTGTCGATATTTATTTCATTGGAATTCTCGATGATCAAAAAAATTAAAAATTAAGCAAATAATACTGTTAATGAATAGATGTGCACCAATAATTTTTTTGAACAGTTTCAGAATATACGGTTCAAGAATAAGAATGGATTATTTTTTCGATTTTTTAAAAATCTAAAAAAAAATAATAAAATACTTCATATTACGCCACAATAATAAGATCTGGTCACTACGAGTATACATAAATAAAATTATTAAATGAAAATTTGCGATGTTTATTGATGATTTCACATGGAGAAATTTTGTCACATTACACAGTTTTTATGAAGTACATATGGATAGAAATTTCAATTAAATATACTGATGGAACCTATCTTCAATTTTTATATGTTCAACGTACATTTTTTTACACGATAGTCTCTGGAATGTATCCCCCGTATAAAAAGAGGCTTTGGTGTAATTGCGTAGGGGAGACCTAGGGGAGTTGTGACAGAGGAGAGTTGTTACAAAGACGATTTCGCGGAACCTATGACCGTTAGCGAGCTGGCAACGTGGCTCAATTGTTTTTAAACGAAGGGCTACGTGATGCAATATGCGCAAAAGCAGCACGGCAAGCGGTTATGTGAGTACGGCGTTTTGATGAAAAAATCATTGAAAAGTAAGATTTTTATCAATATTTCGATTGTATTTATATCGTGACCTATTGCACTAATGTGGCTATGCTATTTTTTCTTATATTGTGCGGTTTTTGAAGTTTCAATGGGTGACATTGATTTGTTGTGTTTGCATCTTGTTTCGAAATTACGAATTATTATTCTGATTAGGTCACGATTTTTTCCACATAGGAGAGTTGTGACAGCATGTCACAACTCTCCTATTTTAGTTTATTTTCAGGTTAGCTTAGTTAACATGCTTTTTTCAATGTTTTTATTCTGTTTATGTGTATGTTCGTTTGTTTTAATCAATTATTAAAACCTAAGTTTGACATAAAACGTGTTCGGCAATGTATAATTTTTTCTGTAACCGGAACGTGGCCTGTTAATACAGACATTTTTGGAGAAGCCGATTTTTTGCCCAGTCAAGTCACTGATCGTATTCTGCCCCATTCAGAATCAGAGCAGTTATTGAGTGTTCAAGTAATTACGGCCATTGTAGAAAATAGACCCCTTACCCCAAATCTTACTATTGGTACAGTTGAAAACAATGAAGCGAGAGCTTTTACGCCAAATCCAACTATCGATCCCGTTGAAAATGATGAGATTAGAGCCCTTGCTCCAGCTGTATCCACAAATCAAGCCACGACAACTTCTGGTAATCTATCTTTGCCAAGCAATAACACCAATGAACCAGTTGCCTCCACGTCTAGAATGCGTACTCCTCTTGCCACTTATTCTAATGTCTTTTCTCCAGAAACAGTAAGACCGTTGCCAAAAGCTCCACCAAGAAAAAAGAACAAACCTAATAGCCGCAAAAACAAATCAGCTGTGCTTACCGACACACCTACCAAGGATGAAATAGCTGCCATAGAAGCTAGTAGGAAGTTTAAATGCATAAAAAAGCGTGTTCTAACCGAAGTAAAGAATAGACCTAAAAAAAACAAGAAGAAAAGTAAATATGATGCGGAAGAAGATGCAGAAAATGATTGTTTTTGCTTGTGCTGCCTTGAATCGTATGCCAGTAGCAGATCAAATGAGAAGTGGGTTCAGTACCTCGAATGCAAAGGCTGGTCTCACGAAGATTGCACTAAAGGCGAGCTGCAATATGTCTGTCATAATTGTTTCTCAGATTAGATTAAGATTTTTGACTGATTTTAATATGATTGATCTCGAAATAATACTATGATTACTCATAAAATATTAAATACTTGTTAATTGTGATTGTAGTTCCTACAATTTATGCCAAAGTTGATTATTAAAGTACTTTTATGCAAAAAAACGTGTGTTTTATTTATAATTCTTGTAAAAGTATTTTTATCTATGAAATATAGTCAAGATACTCGGCTGTCACAACTTACCTTGGTACTTGTCACAACTTACCTCGGTGCTAGGAGAGTTGTGACAAAGGGAGTACTTTCAGTTTACGTGGAATTTCTCAGAAACCTTGTAACTTTTATAAACTTTGATGACTGTTTTTAAAAGAGTAAGAATCGAGTTACAGTAAGGTATAGAGTTCACAATCGTGGTATGATTCTATATTGAGATATGTACATTTAAGTAAAAATTGTCACAACTCTCCTAGGTCTCCCCTATTATTGACTTGTTACTGTCTAGTAAATGTTTTATAGTTTCTTAATTTACCTACTCATTATCACTACATAATATTAACATATAATACAAGATTTTTTTTATTAATTATCCGAAAAATTTTATCTCCAACAAAAATCATCTAAAAAACATGCCGTAAAATCGCGCACCTCGCGCTAAGAACCGCGACCCATAAAACAGCCATACGAGCACAATTCGCTATCAGCTCTACAAAAAACTAAACACACACCGAAACTACCTCCACCAAAAAACGTATAAAAAGACAGCAACTCGCAAACTATAAGGCCGAGCCTCGAAATGAGAAGGCAAGTCGAGATGCAGAGGCATTTCATTATCGGTTCGCTCGCGACACTTTTATTGGCGTAATCCATCGCCGCCGAGCGAATCTTTCCCCTCGTCCTTGTTTCTTCCTTTTTCGGTCCTTTTCCATTTCACCTGGAGGTGTCCTGGTGACTGGTTTAACTTATTTGTAAGGATGGTTCGTACGAAGCATATTTACAACGCACGCACACACCTCGCCTATATGTGTTCTCTATTCCGCCGCGAGCCAAAGATTGAAATCGTGACGAGATTCGAAACGCGTATAAGCTCGGTTTCCTTTCATACGTGTGCGCAAAAATAAGTTCGATCTAATTGAAAATTTCGTGTTGTATTTCGTTCCGGATTCGTTTCGAATGACAAATATTGAAATGATTGAAATTCATAAAAAATGGAATCATATTTGCTTATCGTATTGGTTTTTGTGGATCATTGAAATCACTATAAATACGTATTAGTATATTCAAAAAATCATTTTAAAATAGATGGCATTAACATCGAGTTACTTTTTTCTAATAATTAGTATGATACTTCTTATAGCTTCTAACAGTTTAATTCTGGATTAAAATTTATATAAGTTACATTATGATGTTTAACTTTATATCAGCTTCAAAAAATAATCTTTTTATATTTCTATAAAAATCTATTTCGTAATATTTCTATTTGTTTCAAGCACGTTCCCGAAAAGATTCCGAATCACAATTTCGCACGTACTGCTTTCGAAATTCATCTGAAATTTTAACTTAAATTTCAATCCACCAGTGCAAGGGGTTCATCAATTATTAACCAGCTCTTCGGAGTCCCCTTGCGACGATAGCTTCACTTTGCACTAACCCCGATTCGCATTATCGTCCCTTAGCCGCTCCGAAACCGGAGATTTTGCACGCCAACCGAGATAATCTCAACTTTTGAGATCGTTTGCAACTCGCCAATGATGGTAATGTTTCGCATAATGAACCTCCATCGTCTGGACTGACGTTTTGAATCGTAGTCGAAGATTTCGCAATGAATTATGACGCGTTTTAATGTTTCTTTGTTTGAAAAATCCTATCCGTATTATAAATGTGAGAAACTTCAAATTAATGTTAGATATTATATTATATTCAGGTATTTATTTTGATTATAACCAATATATTCAAATTAATAAAAATCAAAATGAGCACACAATTTTTCATTATTTTGATCCATTCAGGGAATTTTTCACTCGTCCCAAACAAACTGCGAAATCCATCGAACAAACACAAATTTGATTCCCACCCAAAAAGCTCCTCAAATTCGACGTATCATAAAGTTTGACCATTATTTAACACCGTGCGATATTTTTCAAACATCAACGCGTAATAAATTTATAACGATTTAAGTATGTGAGATTGAAAAGTGGTTCAAAGCTCTACGGGAACGTTGCAATCTAGTCTAATACCGGATCACGTTTACTTCGCTCGTTTAACGTTGCCGCGCGTATCATTTTTCATCGTTTTACTTTTTACCAACGACGTGGATAACGGCCGAAGGAGTGCGGCTATGAAATAAATAAAACACGGAAACTTTATTTAACGGACGGGTCCCTGAAATTGTTTCCGTGCATGACATCGTCGTTCGGATATTTTGCGGAATTCCTCGGGGAATGCGACGTCACCTACTCCTTATTAGTGACGCTTTAGAAGTCTCGTTCCAGACCACTACTAAGAGTCTAAGACGGGGACGTTTCGCCGGTATAAGTTTTAGACGTGTAACATCTTTAGGGGTATCTGCAACAATTTTCAAGAGAGTACGTCTAAATGGTTTCGAAATTGCGGAACAATTAACACTGGGTGTAAGCGAACGCTGTGGAAACTTTATAACTTGTATCTTAATGCATAATTTTGAAATTTTATATTTAAAAACCGCAAAGATGTTTCGTGCAGAACATTACTCGCAAATACTTAGCAGATATATATTTTTATCTTCGTTTCAAACAAGAATTTCCACGAACAACCACTCCATAGATGACCGTCAAGTTCTGGTGTGCCTGATAAGGGAATACCGCAAATGACTTGAACGCAAAGGGGTCACTTTACAAATACATAATGAAATGATGATATCACGTGAAATTTCTCTAAATATGATTACATACAATTTGACAAATGTAAAAATTTTCCTTTTAACATCTTCATCGTCCGATTTCAAATTAAAAATAATCAACATATATCGAAAATTTTCAAATTAACACTAAATAACTCTCATTCATTTACAAATCGGCATATCGATACATTTGTGGTATGTGGTAGTTTGCGGTGAAGCGGTTTCGCAATTAATCGGCTGGTTACGATAATAATGGCGCATCTTATGCAACTGTTGCACTCGAATGTAGTAATTGGATTCAGAATTGGACCACAAACTTTAGCGTCAAATACGAAATGTTTGATCATGCATTTACAGGTATATAATATTAGTTGATTATATTTTCGTGTCCCAAAATCAAAATTATGTAATTCAAAACATCAAAGGTCACCATCAAGTGTGATACACTAAAAAATAAAAATCCTTACACATGATATAAAAGCTAGTGACCTTGCAAAGTGTGAAAAAACTCATTCATCACGTGTGTATAGCACCTCTGACGCCACTAAGTGATGAATGGCCTTTTCATACGTGCCACGGCCCACCGGCTTTTCCGACCCGCGCTTTTCCAATTAAAATTAGTGCCGATTCGCTCCCGTTCGAGTCCCGGCCTATCGAAAATCGCTTTTCCCACTGTTCCCCACTTTTAGATGTATCGCGTTCTAGTTTCGGCATTTTTGCGTATTAGGTTCCGGTCGTATTTTACGTTTGCGAATGCGTCGATCCGGTTTAATGTCTGCGGTGTGTGTCGTAAATCAGTTGACGTTTCCAGTCGACGTAATAAAACGTCATATTGTATGAATAATTTTTATGTATTTATTTTGGGGATGAAAATTTTCGGTGCGGTTTTACGATCGGGTTTTATGGCGGGAATGTATTGTGTTTGAATGTTGTATAATTGGACATCATCTTTAGAGTTTGTTTTGATGTTAATAGAAGAGTTTTATACAAAAAGATTTCTTTGTTTTTAATGATAAATCATTCTATTTATACAGCCAAGATATCTATTTTATTGCCATTAATTTACGATCGAAAACGTTTGTGCCATAAAATATTATCGGAATAGTCTGCAAGAATAGGTCCGTTATTTAAGAGATATTGTCAATAAAATAAATTTCAAACAGACAGATAACCACATGACATAATGTTTAAGTACACCATTTTACGTCCACATTGTATAATCCCACTTACATTTGAAACGCACAATTCGGTTTTTGATATCTTCTATAATACTTAATCGTTGTGACTTAATCACATCCGACAACTTTCAGGCGTGAGTTAAAAAAATATTTTTAGATCGTCAAAAGAAAAAAAAAGCTGTTTTTAAAAACGAAAACACCCACACACTACCGACCGCAAAAAGTCTCATTTTTATATCCGGACTCAAGGAGGCGAAATTTAATATCGCGCGAACGAAAACTCGATTTAGCGAAAATAAAATAAAAATAACGAAAAATAAGAATCGTGAGAATGAAAGAGGGCAACGAAAAAAGTTTCCTTCGAAGGTTTTCCGTAATTAAATTACTGATGGGTGAGTTCTTCCCGTCCCGCATAGACGGAGAAGCTTTCGCGCGATCCGCTTGTCAAACAACGATTTGCCACTCTGATTCTAGCGATTTTCTAATCGAATTCGTACAAGATGGTTCCGCAATCGTTCTAGAGCCTTTCGCAAGTTTATAAACAAAAAAACACACCGGTTCCCCGATAAATACTGAAAAAGATTTGCAAAAAATATATATTATGGGTGCTGAAAATATTTTA